>OZ026530.1:70888275-72209172 GCA_964019695.1 Loripinus fragilis
GTGATCTTACAGTTGCAATAAATCGTATATTGTACCAACTCATCATCGGAGTTAGTTTCTTTTGGTGGCTATTCCATAATCGGGAATATCGTCCAACCAAAATTTGGTAGCAGAGCGAGATTAGAGACATTTAATCAAAGTAAATACGGTATTTACAGAAAAAATGGCGTCGTCGGAGAACGGCATCAACGTAGATGATCAACGGGAGCATGGCGCTCCAACAGGGACCATTGGCGCTTTCATAGACATCGAAGCGGAATTGAAAAGGGAAAAGTTTCACGCAAAATCAAGCTTTACACGGATTAAAAACAAGGTATTGTTTTTGATTGATCAACCGGAAAACCCAGGCTATCAGGAGATTCAGGAGGCATGCATTAAAATGGACAGCGCTATGGAAAGCGCTATGGACGTGATTACAAGACTGTCCGAATTTTTTGGGAAAAATAAGGAAAAACAGCTAAACAATAAAGTGATGCTCGAGATGGAGAAGCTGGATGATGAATATTCGACAACATATGCAGCGGCACAGCATTATATTCACACACAAAAGGAACAATCAAGTGAACCTTCGGAAATACTTTCAATTGACTTGCTGAGCCGAATGAACATTTCTGACCAGTCGGAAACCTACCGAAAAGAAGGGTACAGCGTTTCTCAAGAGGTAGAAATTGTTGATTCTGACATTAATGTCTGCAATTCGGTGCCATTAAAAAGCAGTGAAAACCAAACAAACGGTACCACCGGTAACCAGAAAATTACCACGGTTAAAGGAGCACAACCACAGCAATCACTTGATAAGGACATGTCACTGCAAAATGAACAGGCTCAAGAGCTTCATCGCCCCGTAGTGAGAAAAACCGGCATGAACGCTACGGCAACACCGTTTGAACCAACTGCTACATGTAGTAACAACACTCCTCCCACGATTGGGCAAGATTTATGGAGGCAATTAAAGCGTGTGCAGATACCTGTATTCACCGGCGAAAAGAAAAACTACCAAAGTTGGAAGGCATCTTTCCTTGCCTGCATCGATTCTGCACCGGCAACCGCCAAATACAAGTTACTGCAACTTCGGCAGTACGTTTCCGGGGAGGCTCTGATGGTAATTGACAGCCTGGGACACTCAGCTGCTGCCTACGAAGCAGCCAAGGATCGCTTAGATAGAAAGTACGGTGGAAAGCGTAGGCAGATAGCATTATACCTGGAAGAGTTGGAGGAGTTTCCGCAGATACGACAGGGTCACGCGAAGGATATAGAAGAATTTGCTGATCTTCTAGACATAGCAATGATCAACCTACAAGAGGCCAGACAACATCACGAGCTTGGTTTTGGGTCGCTCTACGCGAAGCTACAGCGCAAAATACCCGAGGCAATGCTAGCTAGGTACCATCGCTGGGTGTTCGAGTGCAACAAAGAAGAGTCAGTGCTCTCACTACGGGAATGGATACTACAGGAATCAGAATTCCAGACGATAGCCACAGAGGCGGTTCGCGGGGTGTCAGGAAAGGCTACAAAACCAGCATATCGCTCAACACCTAGACAGGGGAACCAGCGAACATTTTTCGGTTACGCAGATTATGTCCGTAATTCGAAGAAAATGCCATGCCTCGATTGTGGAAAGAATCATGGCATATGGAATTATCCAGAATTCAATCGAAGAAAAGTGGCAGATAGATGGAATTTCGCTAAACACAATCAGTTATGCTTTCGGTGTTTAGCTCAAGGTCACCAGGGAAAAGCGTGTCCTAGAAGTCGACAGTGCGGCCAAGACGGGTGTACGGATTTACATCACAGGCTGTTGCATAAAAATGGATCCACCAGACTGGCTCCCGTCAATTTGCAAAAATCGTCAAAAGTAGCTATAGGCACTTTAGAGCCACAGGATCGGGACAGTAGCCTTACGGAGGGGAAAGAGCAGACAACAATGGTCACCCAAAGCAACATCAGGGCAAACTTTGTAGGGCTTCGTACAGTGCCAGTCATTCTTAAAAATGGTGAACGGTCTTTGAAAATTAATGCCTTGTTAGACGACGCCAGTACAAAATCCTACATCAATGCCGACGTGGCAGCTGAGCTAGGTGTACAAGGAAGAACCGAAAAAATGACCGTAAATGTACTGAACGGACAGGTGGAGACCTTTGAGACTAAGCCAATCAACGTTGAACTCACAAGTATATCGGGCAATGTAAGCACAATGGTTAGCACGTGCACGGTAGACAGAGTGACGGGTAACATGCCGGTTGTAGAATGGAATAAGTTAAAGCAGCAGTGGCCTCACCTAAAAAACATCAAATTCCCAACTTCAGCCACGAGACCACTTGTCGACATGCTGTTGGGATTGGACTGCGCCGATCTGCTCTATGCCATTCAAGTTGTTAGAGGGAAACCAGGAGAGCCTATCGCCAGGCTCACACCACTAGGATGGACATGTATTGGGAATACCGGACCAACTTCTCAAGACGTATGTCATACAAACTTTGCTTACACGTATTTTGTTAAAAATCAGGCTGAAATTGAGCAGATAAATTCGACGTTGAAACACTTTTGGGAGATCGAAAATGTCCAGTCACCGCATGATGCACCAATAGTTCGCATTGAAGAGCAATTGGCTATAAAAAAAGTTGAATGCACGCTTTCGTTCGAGAACCAAATGTACAGAGTTGGTATACCGTGGAAGTCTGATACACGTGCATTGCCAGATAATTATGAGATGGCTCTTAGAAGACTGGAAAACACAGAGAAACGGCTGAAAAAGTCCCCGGATGTTGCACAAGCATACAACAACTGCCTTGAGCAGTATGTCCAGAAGGGTTATGTCACAAAAGTTCAAGAGCCAAAGAGGTCAACGTCAAGGTGGTACCTTCCACACTTCCCTGTACTAAGACCAGATAAAGACACTACCAAGGTGAGAATTGTCTTTGACGCATCGGCAAGATACGAAGGTCATTCGCTCAATGACCTGATTCACCAAGGTCCGAAGCTACAGCGGGAATTATTTGATGTTCTACTGCGATTTAGACGACAACCAGTTGCACTAGTATGTGATATTGCGGAAATGTACCTGCGAATTGGTATAGCTCATGAAGACAAGCCTTTTCATCGATTCCTATGGAGGGGAATAGATCAGGATCGTCAGCCAGATACTTACCAGTTTGATCGGGTCGTGTTTGGGGTAAACTCCTCTCCGTTCCAGGCACAGTTTGTCCTACAACACCACGCAAAGAAATTCAAAGACACATTTCCACTGGCAGCTGAGACGGTGCTACGGTCTACCTACATGGATGATTCTATGGATTCGGTAGTAAACGAAGATCAAGGGATAGAACTGCACAAGCAACTCTCGCAACTGTTGAGACAGGCCGGAATGCATGCAAGAAAATGGTTGTCTAACTCGACTCGGGTGTTGAGGGACATCCCACTACAGGATCGCAAGGCTGAAGTAGACTTGGACGCAGACTATTTACCAAGTACAAAGACACTAGGAGTGTGGTGGCTGTCTGACCAAGATGTTTTCACATTCAGAGAGAACGCACCCAGTAGTGATGTAAAGTATACAAAACGAAATTTTCTGAAACAGATAGCAACACTCTTTGATCCCATCGGGTTTTTGGCTCCATTCACCATTAGAGCAAAAATGTTGCTGCAGCAAATGTGGATGGCAGGATTGGACTGGGATGAGGAGCTGACTGAACCGTTAACCAACGCAGCACGGGCCTGGTTCAGTGAACTACCGGAGCTAACGCTGTTACAAATACCACAATGTCTGCTTGTAGGAGGAAAGCAGATAGACAACGTTTCCTTGCACACATTCGTTGACGCCTCTGAAGATGCATTTGGAGCCGTTGCTTATGTAAGGTACAGCTACCAAGATGGGACTATCTCCACCAACATAGTAGCTGCTAAGACACGGGTCGCACCTATCATAGCGACAAGTATCCCACGTCGAGATCTAATGGGTGCAGTTATTGGGGTCCGACTATCAACGAGAATAGCGAGTGTTCTGGAGCTTCATATGAGTTAAGCAGTCTTTTGGTCGGACAGTCAGAACGTTTTTTGGTGGATACATGGGCACAGTCGAGACTTTAAACCTTTTGTTGCTAATCGGGTTGGAGAGATTCAGACAAGAACAGATCCGGAGCAGTGGAGATATATACCAACTAGTTTAAACCCAGCAGATATACTCAGCAGGGGAATGACGGCAGCTGATCTTGCAAAATGCGACAGATGGTGGAAAGGACCAGAGTTCTTGAGAAAGCCAAAAGAAGCTTGGCCAACAAAAGTTATCAAGGATAACCACACAGGATACAACGAAATGAAGCGATGCACTAGACCAACACTATTCACCAGAACGGAAAATAGCTCGGAATCAGTATGCATGGTTGTCACTGGTAATGAAGACAACTTTCCATCGAAACCACGTGACTACTCAAGCTTCCTACGTCTGAAGAGGGTGTTAGCATGGATAAACCGCTTCGTTGACAACGGTAGAAAGCAAAAGGAAAACAGGACATCCGGTGAACTTCTGAGTGAAGAACTGAAACGTGCCGAAGTCCAGATTATTCATCATACACAGGTTATAGAGTTCATTGACGAATGGAAGGCTCTGTCTTGCGGGAAAACTTTGCCATCAAGCAGCAAGTTGTTGGGGTTTCAGCCAAAACTTGACGAAGATGGGTTGATTTGGTCTGATGGTCGATTGAAACATGCAGAGTTTCTACCATATGATATGCGGTACCCAATCATTCTGCCAAGAAGAAACTGGGTGACTAAGCTCATCGTGAAGGAGTTTCATGAACGAGGAAACCATGCCACTGGAACCAACCAGACACTCGCAGCATTATCCACTCGATACTGGTTACTTGCAGGACGAGAAGAGATTCGAGAATGGGAAAAGGAATGCTTGGTGTGTCGCCGACGGAAATCGAAGCCATGCTCGCAAATAATGGCACCATTGCCAACATCTAGACTGAAACCATCTTTGCGAGCATTTGTTAGGTCAGCAGTTGATTTCGCTGGCCCATTCATTACAGTTCAAGGACGAGGAAAACGACGAGAGAAGAGATACCTCTGCCTGTTTACCTGTCTCGCCACAAGAGCTGTTCACCTAGAGATGGCATATGGACTGGACACAGATTCATTCCTTAACGCCTTTTACAGGATGGCCAGTCGTAGAGGTTTACCAGAAGAAATGTACTCAGACAATGGCACTAACTTCAAAGGCGCGGACGCAGAACTAAAGTCGCTGGTAAGAGAACTAGATGAGAACAAGATTTACCAGTCCATAGCCAACAAAGGAGTCACCTGGCACTTTAACCCACCACTTGCACCACATTTCGGTGGTGCCCACGAGACTATGATTAAGTCGGCGAAGAAAGCAATAAAAGCGATACTGGGTAAAGCGGACATCAACGAAGAAGAACTCACAACAGCAATGATCGGAGCTGAGGGCCTGATAAATTCGAGGCCTCTGACATATCAATCGGCGAATCCAGCAGACGACGTCCCATTGACCCCTAATCATTTTCTCCACGGACAAATCGGGGGTCATTTTGCACCAACCTCCTGTGATGAGACGGACTTCAACCTGAGAAAGAGATGAAGCCGTATCCAAGAACTCGTGCGCCACTTTTGGAGCAGATGGATGCGTGAATGGTTACCAGGGCTCAACGCACGACAAAAGTGGTTTCAGGCGCAACGTGACGTCCAGATCGGTGACGTCATGTTGGTCATCTCACCGGACACATCGAGAGGGAACTGGCCGCTCGGACGGGTACTGGAAGTCTATCCGGGACAAGACGGGCACGTGCGGGTTGTGAAGATCCAAGTCGGAGAAGGAACTTTGATTAGACCAGTGAACAAGCTGTGTCCACTCGAGTTGGAATTTTAACTATGACAAATAGACTTATACCTGCTTAATTAAGTCTTTGATAATTTTAATGTTAGTTATATTTAAGTTTTGTTGTTTAAATAGCTTTCAAAATTGCATAATGAATTAATAACATATGAAGCAGGTGCGCGTTATAATTAAACAACTGTATGGATACAGGCTAACATTTATTTAACCCAGCTCATCTTCAAAATGCATGTATTTTGAGGAGGGGAAAAATGGTAGGAAGAGTTTTGAGTTACTTTAAAATCCTATGTTTTATAAACCGTATGGACCCAGATGAAATGCCACATTTTGTGCAGTCTCATCTGAGTCTATATTGTTTGTAGCTTATAATTAACCTGTGGAAAAGTATTTCATAATATTGCATTATGGGGCGCTATATTTATCTTCGACGTAACGTAACGCCGCGTTGACGTAACGTTAACGTCGGTTGCTAAGCTAGTTGGAAAAAATAAATGGAACATGGTGGAGACGCGTTTACCTTATGGGCCCGTAAACGTGATCTTATAGTTGCAATAAATCGTATATTGTACCAACTCATCATCGGAGTTAGTTTCTTTTGGTGGCTATTCCATAATCGGGAATATCGTCCAACCAGGAGGTGCGCATCTTTAATGTGTGGAAAATCATTATGAAAAAAATTAATGTAACGGAATGAAAAGAGTTGGAGTTACAGATACACAAACCATACACCATCTTAGACTTTTGAACGGAAAAATGTTTAAGTTCAACCCCTCCCCCTAAAAAAAGGTGTTACAGATACAGATTGCACAAATTAGGCACCCCAAAATTGTTGCGGACGGACGTACGGGCTGCATGAGTGGACCCACTACTAGACCTGTATTTCGCTAAAGCGACACAGGTAAAAAAATAATAGGAATACCATGAGACTGCCCGACACTGGCTTGAATCAAGATCAGGCACGACATCGGGTCTGGTTTGGGTCCAAACTGTTTGCAAAGGTTATCAGAAGAGGACACAATTTACTGGAAGTAGATCGGGTAAATGAAAAAAAAAGTGTCGAATTTTTTGTCAATTTCTTGGTTGTAAAACTTTCCTCATAACTTCAAGTGCCTGTTTACATACATACAAATCCACCTCCTTCATAACATAAATTCAGTACTATGTTATGAAAAAGAGGGACATGTTTCCATTTTCGCATCTGCCAAAAGTCGGTAGGCCTAAATTATTGATTTTTTTGGCTTTTAAAATTTTACCGGAAGTAAATTAAATATTCCAAATTGCGGCCATCGTTGGCTTGTTAGAAATATTTTTCATGTTCTTAAAAAGGTTATCCTCTGGGAACAAAGAATGCACCGAAGAACTGAAAGTGTAGAGTGTGCAAATTACCTAGTTTCGGCCATTTAGGCCTCATCAGTGACCCTCCTATGGTTTCAAAGTTCCACAATGGAATCAGTGATTACAAAGGACAAGAAAATAAAATCTACACTGTAGTGAAGGGCAGGGAGCCACACAGTCCCTGCCACCAGCTGTAGTGTAGTCATAGTATGTTCTTAAAAAGGTTAGAAGTCAGAATTTTGATTTACTGATTTGCTATAACTTTCTTATTTTACATCAGATTTTGATCGGGTTTGCAGCCCAGGGGGGTACTCTCATTTTTTCTTCATACATAGGCTCGAGCCCAGCATCCATTATTAACCCCCCAAAAATATAAAGAATTTCAAGAACCCCCAAAAAATATTTGCAATTTTAGCAACCCCCAAAAGTATCCCCTATTCTCTACCTTGACCTTAAGAAAATACCATAAAATGCATAGAACTGACCCCTAAATATAGTCCAATTTTGTGATGACCCAGAAAAAATATCCACAAAATTTTCATACCCCAAAAAAATATTTATTTTTCTGAAAACCCCCAAAAATGACCCGAGCCTACGTATGCATGAAAATATCAGAGAACCCCCCCCCCACCTGGGGTTTGCAGCAGACTGCATGATTTAATTAGGATCATTTACATTCAGTGTTTTTGTCCACTTTAAAGGTGGCTTATGCGCATCTCATGACTCCTGACACACATGCCTGCTGTTTTCAGATTTTGTAACCGTTGAACCGGTTTAAGCCCTCCTGTAAAATATTTTACTGACCGTTCCAAGGCGGTACTTCTTTTGTGGACCTTTTATATTTTTCTGTCTTGTATTTGCTATGCCTTTGTGCGCGTCTTTTTATATGTGCCTTGTGGTCACCTGCTGGGAAAGGGCTAACCTCTTGGCTCTCGTTTGTGGCGTCTAACTATGAGTTTGTCACTTTCCCATTGGTATCCTGGGTCAGGTGTGGTACTTGATTGTATCGATTTCTGATCTTTGCACCCTTACTTACTTTGTAGGTTCGCTATTTCTGAAGGTTATTTAATGGAACCTTTTTTAACTGTTTTCATGGTGCCCGGCTGGCATAGACAAGACAAACAAGTTGATTTATCATTGTTCTTGTGTCTGATTCATTGGCATTGAGCTGCGAACAACAGGTAATAAACAGAAAGGTAGATGAAAGCATAAGAGATTTCACTGATGAATCAACAAACAAAACCCGGTAGGCCCAATAAAAGTGGGCCACTATTGGCTAAGTAATAGTTATACCATGGGTCGTCCGCCTGTACGTTGAAATGATCCACGAGCTTTAGCGAGTGGATTATCTCAACGTACAGGTGGACAAACATGGTATAACTATTTATACCACCCAAAACAGTGTAGACCCTGCACACCACGATAAAATACATACTAAAGTTGGTAAAGATGGTATAATCAACAATAACACCATTTGAATGTAAAAGTACTTGAATATAGAGGGCCTTAGTCATGTTAGACAACTAAATCTGCATTATGTATATCTCTTGAATCCGCCATAAACATGTTAAAAAGTACTGGATAATAAGGTACTGTCCTGCCAGTCAAGAGTAACGGTGACGCCATGCTTTGTTGACAAAGTTATCAGGGACTTAGAATCGATAGTTCACTTGTGTATTAATCCTATCCGGAGGTTAGGATTAATACACAAGTTATCTATCGATTGGCGGTAGCTCAAGTGAAGTGTACACGTTAGTGTTTAACTTAGTTATTGTAAACACAGTATTACATCACTGTCGCTCTTGGTTGGCACGACAGTAGATGCATTTTGTAATTATTAAATAAAACACACACAAGAGCTGGTGCAGGGCTCGCACTGGCTTCAAGCGTGCTTGAATATAGAGGGTGTTTTCTTGTAAAAACTCATCAAGTTTAAATCAGCTTTGAAATGTACTGGAAAATAAACACAGAAATGTAGAGATGCAAGCATACAGCGAGTTCGAATCACAAGAGCTGACACAGGGTCATCTTCCCCAGTCAAGGGCATGTGCGCATGTAATGAAGTGGATTTAGTGCCCTTGACTTGCGAAGCACACATGATGCCCGTTCTAAAGCGATGGTTCTGTTGTATAAAATTGTCGGGCTTTTTATTTGGCGCAGCTAGCTATTTCTGCACCAAATAAAGTTACACCAATTTTCGCATTTTTTTTTCGAGGGACCTTTCGAAAGTCAGTGCATTGAAAAATAATTTTGATCTTGATTATTGCATAGGTTTGACATTAGGCGTTTTGATAATTTTCGTTTTCTAGGTCCAAGACTTATATTAGAGCAATTAACGGACAGCAGTCGAAACATTAAGTGTCCCGGAAAGTGTGCATTAAAGGTACCAACTCCATGCATTAATAACAGTACATGAATGTCATTGCAACAAAAAGGATATCCATGAGCATAATTAAGGTCATCTGACGTTATATAGTCATTACAATTTCGAATGCTTGCAGAAGAGCAATTGTGTCACTGTTCGGTATTACCATGGTGTTGCACTAAACAGCTCAAAAATAGTATCCGCAACGACACCCAGTATTATAATTTTAACATAATTGTTAAATCTGAAATTTTAAACCAAATCTAAAGTCATACCGTCTTGCCACACCACTCTCCAAAATCTCGTAAAATGCGACATTTGGCTTCGTCCAAAATTGGTTGCCGAGTCAGAAACGATCTTCAGAGAAAACCCCTCATAACACCCCACCCAATTGAAATAAAAGTAACGACCTATAGTTTTATTAGTTCAACAAAAGTCGATTCGAACGCCAATAAATGGCGGCGTTCTGTGCTTTGTAGGACGTGCTTTGCTCTTTTTGTCAGTGCATGCAGTGGAACGCACATCCATAAAAAGTCGCGATGTACATACCTGTCCTCTAATGAAATAGGTCATTCCAAAAATGTGCAAATACAGACATATATAAATCGTCATCTAATTGCATTTATTTTTATTGCTCAACCTCGGTTTGTCGCGTGATTCCAGGCTTCCAGATAATAGCACATAACTGAAAAAATAATTTTCGAATTTTTCAACCAAAACAAATGTTGTGGGTATGTAAAAACCCGTCTCACCGGGACGGTTCTTGTGAGCACATAAAACAAATGTTGAAAATGTTGGTAAAGGATATAATCACAATTTGACGGTCATTTTTGGCTTATGTTGGGCTATGGTGATTTTATCTCTCCTAGACATTTTAATATAAACTTATTAGTGCTATCTAATTGAATTAACCGGTATTTAGTCCATCATTTTAAGCGTGTTAGAGGGTCAGTGCTCGATATGTATTTTGTGAATTATCGTTAAAGGCATATATTTTGTGATAAATGGAATCATTAGTGAATTTACTGATAAGGGACAGTTTCAGTATCTCACAAACTTAAAGGGGCCTCAAGAGGGGACTTACCTGTATACAACACAATTTCTTTCACTAAGATAAAGATCAATATTTTATCAGAAAATACCTAATCCCTTCATGGGACCACTTTATTGCCCCCTGTAAGGAAGTCATAATCACTAATAAAGATTAGCCTTTGATCTGTCCAATATGACCCCTGGAGAGAATCATAATGAGTGGTACCAGTATTATTGCTAAATTTTCTTTGTCTTTAAAGGGACAGACTGGCTTATCCTTTTATGCACTATAATGGATTCTTACTTCTTGTTTGATTTAACTTGCTCGGTCCATTTTACCTACAACAATTGCATATTTCCAGCAATAAATAAAATACATATTCAAAATCACATCTCTGATAGTAGCGTTGAATACACTTGTTTACTAGGGCCATCCAGTAAATAGGGGGATTTTCCTTATAATGTAAGAGTTCGTACCATTTCAACATAACAACTCTAACATAACATAACATAACATAACATATTCTTTATTTCTCTCAGGTCATTACAATGACATATGAGGCATAGAATATATACAGTTTTAAGTATTTATAACAGTGTCGGGCGTTTGAACATTTGTTTTGATAGATGTAAGCCTAATGGAAGTAATTTAACAATCCTTCGGCAACGTGCTAGCATCGCCATGATGCTGCCACGATGCCAAGAATCTGCTGGAGGGGGAGCAGACTATTCAGCGCTTTGAGTGCTTTTTTAAGACTTTGTTTTTGTTTACATGCATGGGCTTCTTATCGTTCTCACATGAATGACAACTGGACGTCGGCGCTCCTGCGAGAACGATACGATGCACCAATTCAACTGAATCATGGATGTTTATTCTAAATGAAGTGGGCATTTTTGTATCTATTCGGCGTTCCGTCGGCGCCGTCTGACATTCTAGTGTCTCACCGATTGTTCTCCCCGGCGTCGAGGTGTGAGCGGTGTCCATTCCTGAACGACGTATTAATGTAGTTGCCATACATTAGCTAATTTGAGGCATTACTATCCTGACCTAATTATTAGAGTTGTTTACAGGCCCGGACTATTCGTGCTGGTTTAATTTGACAGAAAACTTTTGTTGGCTACATGAATCGACACCGCCCACTTCTCTTATCATGAGCAATTCGTAATAATTGTATTGGGCTCTGCGTAGGTTCGATTGGCTAATTAGATCATGCCACGCCCTATACCTGTCAATGTGCGAAGGCTGGACCGCGTTCTCGGCGGTATGTATAGGTAATCGTTCATAGTGTAAACAAATGCTCGTGGTGAAGGGATTAACATTCAACTTTGTAGGTAAGTTTTATCACGAATTAGTTTTGAGGGTATGAATTCCCTTATACTGGTGTGGGAGCATACACATCTTACAGGGTCGGGCAACTTTTATAAGCCTTTGGCCATTGGTCTTTCTATATTTTATGACTGGTTAATGCAACTATCGGCCGTTTAACCCCCAAAACGCCGATGAAAAAAGCAGCCGAAAACTTCGCTCGCTGATCGAAGCCTGCGGCTGCACACACCTGCCAATCTAAGCGCAGAGACATACGGCGTAGACCCAGATCAGACCGCCATAGGAACGGCCCGATATGGATCCACACTGTTTGTCAACAATGCCTCAAAACACCTCAGAAGACGGCATGGTAGACACAATTTGTGATGGGCGCTCGAGGGGTTAGGGATTGCTTATCCATGTATGGCGTCCTATATTTGGAATCAGGTAAAGAGATGTCTCTGGCATGTGTCAGTAGTTATTACCCATTTGTATAGTAAAAGCAGTTCTGTACCTCTTACAATTGTGTGTGTGTGTGTGTGCGTACATGCGTGTGTGTTAGAGTGCGTATATGCGTCTGTGCGTGCGTACGTGCGTTTGCGTGTGTGTGTGTGAGTTTTCATGAATGGTCTAATCGAAAATTCAACTTCCAGGGTGTGTTCAGCCGAGGTGTTCATTTTGAGCACCTCGACAGGGCACATCGTGTGTTTGTTATGCAATTCATTTAACGATTATCGAATGACCCGGTTCTTTATATAAATAGGTCGATTATGGTTCAGTGTAGTCAAGCAGGTGTCCAAGCCATCTTACTTTTGATTTCTCGACTTTCAAACAATGCGTAATTGGGAACAACTTTCGGCTGTCAATCCGACTACACACTATTTGCGTCATTACTTTTATTGCTTAAATTAGCCATCAAAATAAATTCAAGAACGCCATCGCATGTTGACATTCTGTCGTTTGTAGCTACCGTTATTAATGCAGAATGACATAGGGCATGACAGCGAGTCTAAATCAGCAACTCATCGGGGTCAACACTGGTGCCATATAATGATAAGCTTAACGCTGGGTCTCGGCAATTCATATTTGTTATACTCGTTTATGTTTGACAACTGATGAAGACCCGAGCGGCACGATCCGATGATGCGACCCGGTCGTGGTCTCACTTGTTGCTGAGCTATAAAGTGTTCAGAATATAATAAACCACATAATATAGAGCATATGATTTCAGTATGAAAATAGTGAGTTCCTAGAAGGGGATAGCACTCACATGATCCCCCCTTCCAGGAGCACACCATTTGAGTTTTGTACTATTTAGATTTATTTAGACTTATTTTTTTCTTATTATTTATAGACTTTATGCTTTTGCAAATTTCCTGATGATGATACCCATAAACTGTGCTAGGTTTGTCTGTAGAGTTTTATCTGATGTATTTAATAATTCTTTAAATTTTAGTGTATTTGGTCTTTTGTAAACTGATGCTGGAATATGTTGTTGTCTCTCATTATTGAAAAAGGTGCACTCAAAAAGGTAATGGTATTCGTCGCCAATTGTGTTTTTGTCACATATGTTACATTTTCTTTCATTTATTTCGAGATTGTTCCATCTACCAGTTTCGATGGGGAGTTTATGGTTGGCGGTACGGAAATGTACCATGTTGAGATATAGGTGTTTTGGCAATGTGATAAAATAGCTTTCTAAGTTTAGATTGTCTTTAAAAAGACCATAGCATTTTGCCTTCGACGAATTATTGAGATTTGTATGCCAATTTTGCTGAAATTGGTCAAGAAGAGTCTGCTTTACAAGGTATTTGATCGAGTTAGAGTTTATGTTGCTCTGGAAAAGCCACAGGTCGTTCCTGCCAATGCCGCAAAGTATATTTTGCACGTTTGAGATCCACTTTGGTTTATAATTAGATAGGTTTTTTAATGCATGGTACATAGTAACGGAGATTTTTGTAGTTTTATCAAGAAGGATTCGATTCCAAAACCCTATAATACGCGTTTTAACAATAATTTCAAGCGGATATCTACCTAATTCGGCGTACAGCATGTACAAAGGAGTGCTCTTTCTGCTTTTTGTAATTTTTCTAAGAAAATCGGTGTGTATGTTCTCAAATATGGATATGTTTTCGAATCCTATTACTTCGCATCCGTATGTCAGTATGGGTAGTACAGTATGGTCAAACAGTTTGATTTGTAAGTCGATTGGGAGATATAAGTTATTGATGCGATTGAACAGTAGGTACATTGCCTTCTTTGCTTGTTCTGCAATATGCTTTCTTGCCTTAAGGAAACTTCTAGTTTGTGAAAAGTGTATGCCCAGGTATTTGTAGGCCTCTGTGATTGCTACAAGTTGGTTCCCAATAGTGAATTCAAAAGAGTCTGTTTTCCTAGCTCCAAATATAACAACTTTAGTTTTTGAAATATTGACACTCAATTTCCAGGTTTTGCAGTATGTATTAAATGTATTCATAGAATTTTGCAGGTCTTCAGCTGAATTTGCTAGTATCACAGTGTCGTCAGCATATAACAGTACAATTAATCGTCCATAAAACATAAAATTCTCATCATTTACATTGACAGTGATACCCGCCTGGCGATTAAGTAATAGATGTGCCTCTAGATCATTTAAGTAGAGTGAAAATAAAATTGGTGAGAGATTCTCGCCCTGTCTTACGCCTTCGAAACTGGAGAAGAGCGGTGAATTAGAGCCTAAAAGAGATACACACGATTTAATATCGGCATACATGTTGCGTATTACTCTGAATATTTTACCATTGATTCCGTGCTGTATTACTTTATTCCAAAGGCCTGTCCTCCATACCTTATCAAAGGCTGAGGAAAAGTCGACGAAACAACAAAACAACTTTTGCTTCTGTGATTTCAACAATTCTATCAAGGCGTGTAGGGAAAATACATGATCTAGAGTTGAATAATTTTGCCTAAATCCTGCTTGGCATTCAGATAATAAGTCATTTTCTTCAAGATAGTCGTTCAGACGTTCATTCAAGATGGAAGAAAAAAGTTTTCCAAGACAGCTTAAAATAGTTATTGGTCTATAATTTTGAGTATTTAGATGGTCACCTTTATTTTTATAGATAGGTTTGATGGTGCCAGTGGACCATTGTTCTGGGAAAATGCCCGTATCAAGTATAAGGTTAAATAGTTTTTCATAGATTGGTATAAAAATATTTTTTGTTTCTTTAATATGTTCATTTGCGATTTTATCCAGACCGGTTGCCTTACCATTATGTAATTTATTAATAGCGTGTAAAATTTCTTGTGTGGTAATGGGCGTGTTTAGGACTTCATTTTCATCTGTAAGATCTGTGTTCAATATGTTTGAATCATCGTCAGAGGCTGCATTAAGGTTTTTAAAATGCTCATAAAACTCATTCAAGGAGGGAGAATTTAAGCTATTTCTGTGCTTCAAACTATTTATAAATTTCCAGTATTCTTTCGGATGTTTTGATTGCATGGAGCGTAATTTGTTTTCGTTTTGCTTCCTGTGTTTGGCAATAAATTTGTTCATTGTTTTCTTATACGATTTACTTGATTGGTTTAAAACTGTTCTGTTGTAGTGTGTTTTGTTATGTTTATAGCGTTTTCTTGCCAGATGGTATTTTTTCCTAGCTGATTTACATATTGGGCCAAACCATGGTTTATGCTTGTTTGTAGGTTTACTACGGTTTTTTGGAAACGTTACTTCACACGCTTTAGAGAATATTTCTGAAATCTGCTCCGTTATTTCTTTGACTGAGTCCTTACTTTGCTCATCAGAGTCTAACAAAGAAGAGAGTGCTTTGACCTGATCCAAATTTATATTTCTACAAAAGCTCTCTGATTTTCCAGGTATCCACTTTGAATAAGGTGCAGTTTGAGGGACTTGTTCATTTTTCACCTGAAAGGGGCTGGCATCCAACAACAGTGAGTGGCTAAGGAGACAGTGGCCACCATTAGGTGCCAATACTTGTTGCGCTTTCAATGATATGTCTAAAATTTGATGGAAGGTGATGTCGCTTGTTGCTTAGCAACGAAAACATGGCATTTAAGCTAACCTGGACGGATATCTTAAAGTGGTTGCCATGGTTACTGGCATGTGTAGATCAGTTCCCAAAAGAATCTATTTTGTAAGCTACAACATAAAGTAACTATTCTGTAAAACTAATTGACTTCTTTTGGAAAATGTCAAATTGGCAGGTACGTTTAGCGTGAAAAGGCGACAATTTTTTTTTAAAAAATGTGGCATCAGAAAAGGGGGTAGGGGTCATGAATTGGTCCTTTAATTATCTTTGGTTGGTAAAACATTTTTGAATCACTCCTTAAATTATTTAGTATTTTCTATATTTTCAAACAAAATTTTTAAAAAAGCATGTATCAAATGTGACCCTCGTTGCCTAGCAACAGAAGAATATAAAATATACAAATAGTCCAATTTCCACAATTGCGTGGTTTCTAGGCAACCATGACTTATTGGAACATGTGTTAATGACGATATTTTATATGTATCATTTAGAACAATTAAACTAGAACAAACTAAATGACAAACTATGTACAGATACTTGATGATAGCTAAATGGCAGACTACGTTTCTTTAGCTTTAATATCATTTTTCTATGCTTAGCAACAAGCGACCTCACTTTCCATCAAATACTTGGATAAGTTGGTGCATGCCCAACAGGTTATGTCGCCTAATAGTTACATATGTGATGTTTAAATGGTACGAACTCTTACATTATAAGGAAAATCCAGCTATTTATTGGATTACCTTCGTACCAAAGCACAGTGGAAAACATCATTTTCAAGAATGAACTGACAACGTACGTTGTTTAACAATTAAAATACATTTAAGTGCTTTGTAATAATCACAAGAAATAACATATTATGAAACCTGTGCAAAAATGCATAAGTTTCATATTTTTTTTTTATTTCCAGCGTTCATGTAGCGTCAAACTTCTCTTTTTTTTAGAAGAATTATCATATGACGTCGCATCTGGGTGTAAAATAACGCCATGCAATAACATCGATAAACCACTAGTGGTTTATAGATTTTCGGGAAACGTTCTGACGTCCATAACAACGCTGCGTTTCTTAACGACAAACTTATAACGTGTTTTTACTACAGAAATGAGATTTCAAAGTCATCTTAATGTCATATGATAAATAGAATCTAACATTCGTGCTCTTGTATTATTGAATTTATTAAGCTCGTTGCGATAAAGAGATAAAATGCTCGGCAAGTCTCGCATTTTATCTCTTTTCTCCAAATCGTTTGATAAATTAAATAAAACATGAGCACTCATGTAAGATCCTCTATGTATTTGTCTAACAACACAAAAACATATTATTCTTGATGCTCCCCCCACCCCTATCTTGCGCAAATATTATTTCATTATTTATTCCTTTTCAGAGCCAGCCTCTAAACATAGATGTCAAACATGCCATGCCTTTGGTAAGACACGCCGTCCTAACTCAGAGTTTATTCATATTGATGGATGTAGGAAATATGTGTGTGACTGCTCTTGCGATGGATCCTATGAGTGCCCAGCAGAGAATATAGGAAATGTTTGTAAACCCGACTGCACTACATGTTTGGTTGAAGGAGAGGTGCGTTTTTGAACGTTATGTGATCATTTTACACCCTCGTTTCTATAGTCAGCAATTATTTATTTATTAAGAACTGTTTTGTAAACATAAACAAGTTGCGAGAATAACAAGAACAAAAAACACACACACAAAATCTAATAGTAAATTCATTTATCATATGACTGCGTCTGGGAGAGATATAACTCCGTGCAATAAAATCTATTACTATATAATCTATGAATAAACGTTCTCTCATTGGCCCAGATGCATATCCACTCGAGTCAATATAACTACATATTGCATGGTTTGCTGGACGTGACGTTACAAAGCACACGGCACGAGGTAATATTGCATGGCTTACGGGAAGTAACGTTAGGACGTCAGGTAATTTCGCATGATCCATTCTTAACGTCAATGGTTTTAATGACAGCAAATGCATAAAATACGTTTATTTTATAATAAAACAATTGTTGACTTATGTTTAGGTAGACATGGAGTATTATTAAACAGTAAACTTAATCATATTGACCTCGGCTCCACGTCGGTAAGTATGACTTTTACTGTTCAATAACACTTCATGTCCACCTCAACATACTAGGTCAACAATTGTATATAAACCACTATAGGCTTACATACTAAGTAACGTTACGCAATGAAGTCCATTATTACATGCATAAAAGATGGCAAAGTCATGGCATTTTCACACCAAAAATGTCATTTTTATGTCCTGTGATAAATAGAATCTAACAGTCGTGCCCCTGTATCATTGTATTTATTAAATTTGTTAAATAAATTCAATAAAACCACACTGGTGAATGTATACGTCGCTTTGCCGGTATTAACGCATATTGCCAGTACTTCATAGAATGGGGTCTAATACGTTACACAAACTCCACATCGTCACACTTGTGTGGTGCAAGTGAAACTGTAACTCACTTCCTGTTGGCTTGTCCTAGATTTGTGGAAATTCTACACATGTTGACTTCCAACCAGTATGTTTCACAGCGAAAACTCTAGGGAAGGGGTATGCTATTGATTAATCAAAATAAGTCATATTCTTTAAGTTAAGACATTTATTTATTTATTCTTTAAGTTTAAGTTTAAGTTAAGACACTTATTTTGAAATCATGAGATGGTTGGTTTCAATTGAAAATATGAGTTGTTGCTCAGAAAACTGATTCTTTGAAATGCACTGATGTCAAGAAAGCGCTTTGGCATTTCAATGATTTGTCACTAGTACTGTGATATATACTGTCGCAAAGTTCTGACGTTTTCCAAACAGATGTTGTGTTACATTTGCATGTACACCAATTGGATGTTGTACTTGCCAATGTAACACAACATCTGATTGGATAACGTTAGATATCCTGCGATATATTGGTGGAAATAGTTTGACGTCATAAATTCCTTCACATTTCGTTGGATGGCATGTGGCTTGCAACGCCCCCGTCTGAGATGAAGCGAGGATTAAAATAACGTTAAACAGTCACAGAAGAGCATTAGAATGTAAAATGTTCACTTGAAGAGGTATATCGTCGGATGTACGGTCGGAAATCACGTTTTATGACTCCCCATGCGTCTTCGGTACAACAAAGTTTCCAACCACATTTATGCAGCGATATCGGTCTCCAAATGAAATGTTTGAATGTACACAGTTTTCCATAATTATAATAATGTGATTATTTGTTCCTCTATTAAAGCTAAGAGAGGGCAACCAGCCGTTCCAGATGACAGATGAGTGCTACCAGTATAACTGCTTCTGTAAATGTGATGGTAGCTGGGACTGTCCGAAAGAACGTATCAAAGACATTTGTAATACGAACGCAACTACAGGGTGCTACTTTTGTGATGTGCATGGCGAGAAATTCCAGGTGGGTCTCTTCCCCGTCGTCTTCCCCTCTCTCTCTCTCTCTCTCTCTCTCTCTCTCTCTCTCTCTCTCTCTTCCCCAACGAGATTATTACAAACTTATCAACGATAATTAGTACTGCACAACAAAACAATGACCAAAACACCCACCAAAACAACTCTAAATTAATACATAAACGCAAGGCATGTCATTGACAGATTCGTCCAAGACAGAGGTTATCAGAATGAGACGATCACACTAGAATTATAATATAATTCGACAGATTGATATATCTATATTTGATAGTGTATTTAACAAAGCATGGGAGCGGTGACGAATGTTGCATATTCCATACCCCATCAAATTTCCGAATCCTATCAAAAGCACGCTTCCGTGTTAGGATGGTAGTTCTCGGAAAATCATGATAAATATATCAAATTTACTATGTGCTGGCATTACCCTTAGAATTTATTTACAAGCAAAAGCAAGTGAGTATGACTGAGTATGACTGGGCAATATCACAATCACCAACGGCGTAGCCAGAACGCTGAAAAAGTTACGCACATCAAAGGGAGATTACTGTATCAAGCAATGATTCTCTACAATTACTTCCCTTATTAAAATGGGAACTTCTCTTAAGAGGGAGCGAATTATTTCTTTCATTAGCAGTTCCTTATAGTGTGTTAAATCACATAATAAATCACATTAAGTGACCTCCCTTGAATGTTACTATTTTTATTACACACGTGCGTTTCCGGCGTAATGGGTGCTACACATTTTGAGTTGTGTGATATTTCATGGTTTGGTGATGTATATGTAGTTCATAATATCCTTTCTAGTTTTACAATCATCTTGGTGAGAAGAGAACCAGCTGGTTTCTTTACTTTAATTATGCTCTTGTTTTCGTGTGTGTGGTGTCTGTGTGCTGATTCCATTCCTCGTGGTGCCGTTGATTGGTCTGTAGTCTGTGATTGTGACACTCACATATATTCTTGTAATTAAACACATTTGGGAAATATCTCCAAACAGTGTATTTCATTAGATATGGGGCACTGCATCAAATAAAAACAATCTCAAGATTGCAACTTATCATTAGCTGTTGTGTCTGGGAGTGAAATAATGTCATGCAATAAAATCCATTAACCACTAGTGATTAAAACTTTATGAAGTCCATAACAACGTTGCGTACAAAATGACATAGTAATTGTGTATGATCAATAAATACCACAATCACATACTGCAGGCAAACCCGTAACACCGCGAGAGAGCCATATAGCAATCAAAAGACACCAGGAAGAAAAACATAGCAAAGCAACCAGCTTTCATCAGAATATTGGGTAAAACTAGCAAGGAAACCAGACATTTTACCTTTTGTTAGAAATATGCGTTCGCCTTAATGTTCTATGCATTAAACCTGCAGTGTACAAGAGTGGTCCGCATATAAAGGGTTATAAATATAAAAGTAGATCGTATGTTTTTTATGCCTGGTATCAATTTAAAGGTGGTAAATAGTTCTTTCTTGAATCATATACTAATTTTACTAAGCGAGTTATGAAACTAGATGCATTAATACTTGACCAACCCTCGTATCTGTATATCAACTCACGGTGCCATGGGGTTGTCTGCGGTTTGTGATTGTGGTATTTCCTGATCATACTCACTATTTTTGTGGCAACTGAAACTACCACAGATCTTGGTGTATATTTCGTCTACTTTAACTGTTAAAAAGTACAGTAAAACCTGTGTAAAACGGCCTCTGAAAATACAGTAAAACTTGTGTAAAACGGCTATTCAAAACTACACAAAACAAAGATCTTAATGACAAATGGTAGCATAATGAAGGCCAAAAGTATTGCAGAATGCTCCCCTTGGAGCACTCTGCAATACTTTTGACCTGCATTAAGCGATAACTGGTCTTGAAAACCAATTTCCGGTATTTTTCAGGGTGGTCCTTTTACACAGGTTTACTGTATTGTGTTGTTTAATTATATTGATCCAGAATATAACAACAAAAACAAATTACAAGTAGAAGTATTTAATATTTAGCACAGGAGAAATGTCGGCTTCAAATTGTAAGTGCTAATTTACAATAAAAGAAGTAACAGGTTTGCTTTCTCCCATTTTTCTGTGAACTCAGATATTAGAAATGATTTAAATATAAATTTCAGCTTACTGTCAAATCCTGTACCACTATACATTTGTATATAATGTATTATGCTTGTAAATACTGAAATAAAATATTGTTTAAACTAACTCAGATGTGTTTTTACAGTGTAAACCATAAACGCCACATAGAAATGCGGTCGTTGACATCTTCATTTTTTGCTCTTTTGAGAAGTTAAATAGATCTATATAGTGTTATTTTCTTCAAGCAGACACTTAACAAATAAAATACTAAGCCTTATTTTAGCCGGAAAACAAAGTAAGAGGCCACTTAAATTTTTAACAAGTTAGATCGTAAGTTAAAAGTGTTACGTGTGAATGGGACAGTAATCATTCAGCAAGGTCATCATTTTTATTATATTTTGTTTTAATAAAATACGTTTTAATTACATCAGCAGTAGAGCAAGAACTATTTATTACTTGACTTTTCGCTTACTGTAAAGGCGGAAACTTTAATATTCATATCTGGGTGTGGTTCGGCTATTTCATCTGCTAAGGAAGGGATTTCAGGTTTTATTTATAATTTGGTAAAGAGTTAATAAGCTTTTTGAGCAGCGCAAATGTGCGTGCATTTCATGAAAATCCTAACCGTATACACACTGAACTCACATTTCTTAACCCTTATAGCGCATAATCACAAAATGTATGTTTTTGTCGTCTACTAACTTATTTGAAGCCTCATAGATATACAGTGTGGACCCAGATCAGACTGCTCCTGTAGGAGCAGTCTGATCTGGGTCCACAAAGTTTGCCTCCCTGCTTATGTTAAATAGACATTTTCAGATGCAGTTATTTTGCTGGCGTTTTAAGGACTAAATAATGACTGAGGTGGTGGCACAAGATGAAACAGATACTTTTAAATAAATCCACGCCTTCTTTTCAGCTTTTACCTATGCCTAAGGTTGACTAGTCCAAATTACACATTCTTGAGGCGCCGCCTTTACAGTAAGCGTAAAGTCAAGTAATACAAGCAGTTAATTTTAAAACAGCATGCGTATTGCAGAAAAAATATGAGCCTAGAAGAGAGAACACCTGAACTTGTGTATGCAAACAAAAAAGACACGGAACAGCCAGCGCATCCGCACAGTCTAATCAGTGCCTTAGTTCTCTAGTAAGTATACTCAGAAAAACAATTGAAGGATATGCCTAGCGATGTCAACAAGCGTTCTCAAAGCCTTGCCTGGTAAACTTGATATCAAAAGACACTTACCTAGTATTCTATTTATCGGTTTACCCATTGTTTCACTCTTCAAACTAGCGATTATGACGTAATTTTCGATTTTTGTGGTGATTCAGCGTCATTTGCGACGTAATTCAAAAAGTGCAACGTCATCATGACCTGATAAAGGTATCATGCAGTGAGATAGGAAACGTTTATTAGGTTATGTTGAAACAATTCAGTTGATATTAGGGGTGACTGATAAATTTAGATTCAGTTCTATCTCTACGATTCAATACAATAAAAATGTTCCATAATGACTGGCTTCACAATCATTGCTGGCTCTCGGGCAAAAGTATGACACGCACTTTTGTAGTTGCTGTCAGTGATTTACTTCCAATTTGTTGTCATATTGGCTGGGGTATGCCATTTCTGTACATTTTTGTTGAAAAAGTTGTCATGTTATTATAGTACCGCCGCATTCATAAAAAACGCGAAAATCGGCTTTAAGTGCATCTTTTTACGTTATTTTCTCTTGAACTTTTCGACATGTGTAGCGTTTTCACTTTTGTTCCGTATAGCATAAAGTGTATCGTACTAGTAAAGTACTGCTGCATAAATTAGAATCGCGAATAAAAGGCTTTAGATGTACGTTTTCAATTCATATTACCTTGAGCATTCAATAATCGTGAATCATTTCAGGCAGTATTTTGACAAAAGATATTGCCTGGTATTACCGCTAATTTTGCTCTAATAATTCTGATTGTAGAATTTGGGCATTTTATTCCACTTATTTGACACTTGACAGGGATAATCCTGGGATAGGCCTTATTCATTTTGTGAGAAACTATTATTTTTCTGCTAAAATGGACTTTATTTTTGGCTGGGCCCCATATATAAACTATTCAAATCTCATGTCAATTATGCTGTGATATATACTAGTCAAAAGTTCTAACCGGCCACGTGCGTTTTTATCGATTTTCTAAAAAGCATTAAGCACAAAATAAATTTCATTTCCGTTCCCGAATAGGCCAGCCAATTAGCAAATGATACCAGAAAACGGCTTAGCAAAATTCTTAAAATTGTATCTGGGAGGCTTTGCCGAATACACATACCCTCTATTTTAAAATTCACAATAATTTGCATTAGATGGTGGGGTAATTTTCAACACTTTGGCTAATAACAACGAGTGGGACATGCTGGTGCAGTGTTAATATTAGCACTATAGTGTTCAATATGAGATTGGCTTTTGAAATGAAAATTAATGAAATGCATGTGGCCTGTTAGAACTTATGACTAGTATAGATATTAAGGATTCTCGGGCCCATCAAATTTTGCAAACGGCCCATATAAATTTTAAAAGGTCCATTAAAATTATGTTATTTGCATGTATTTGAATGAGATATGGGTCATTGGCCCATTTGAAGGGCCCATCATCATTTTGGTCAAGGATAACACTGGCTGGAGTGTTACCATTAAAAGAATATATGCAAACAGCTCAAATGAACTAATTACAGAAAATGAATGGTTGACTATAAAAATTACATTATTATGTAGTTAATAATGTTTAGGCCGTTTACCACTGTAGAAGTTGTTATATAAAACTGTCCATAATACATTGTAGCCACATCACGCTGTTTTAGTAGAAAATGTCCTTACAAACAATGCAAACAGTGTTAACCCATATCAAACCGATCGTATTGGATCAGTTAGATCTGTGTCTACGCTGTTTGAATCGAAATTATCAACTGAAAGGCAGTGCTTAAAAATAAAACTGGCACGTACAAAGCAATCACGCGGTTTGAAATGTGTGATGCTTTTGACACTTACCTGTATAAATTTAAGTACGGATATATAGGCCGTCACATGGCTGTTACACCGTTTAAATTCCCCCTGCTTTTCAGGAGGCCTAAAAATGTCGATATTTCCAAGAGATTAGGGGTCAGGGCAGTGGTAGTAGATTCTTCAAACAATTTTCTTCTGACACTGCAGGATATTCTAAATCCAGATTTGAGCTTAATGTTCGGAAAAATGCAAGTAATAAAACAATATTCCAGATTTTCGCGTTTCTTATTATTGCGGCAGGACTATAGGTGCAATCACTGATAATTGGGTGTTAACACGTGTCTATGGTCAGAATAAGAACGTAAGCAATGACCAGGTAAAGGTTGCAGCAAAAATATCAACGCAATTTTTTTGTATGTGAACTTTGGGTAAAGAGGGTTAGTATGTTTGGTGTGGTACTGTATCGTAACCAATGACCCGTATATTTTATTTTGCATTTTGATGAATTTGTAAGTATCAGATACGAAAATATTTTGTTTGGAAACTGTTTTCTCAAATGTCATACAGGTATAGTCAAAAGAATTTTAATATCCTTCAATTGTTTTTCTGAGTATACAATAGCTAAAGCTGCCGCATACTATTTTCTGCAGCTGAGTATTATTAGGTCATAAACTCCAAAGACAGGTTATCTGGCGTCAAGGTCGAGCTATCAAAGCGTAAGATCATTGCGAACCGTGTATCTCTTCAAACCCCATACACACACCAGGTAGGCGGCAATCGAAAACGTTATTACCATTGACGAACGTAGATAAAAATCGTAAGAAACAGTGTTTTCGGTTGCCATTTTTTGCCCGACTGGTGACAAACGGCTCTCTAAAACACTGCTTCTACCAATTTTTGATCCGCGTTCGTCAATTGTTAAGAGCGTTTTCGATTGCCGCCTATCCAGTGTGATACAGTTCTGCTACTTTTTATATACTTTCTTGCACACACAGCAACCAGCAGCGGAATAGCTTTCTTTACATTTCGGATAACAAAGTCCTCCATACAAATCTTCGTTGTTGCGACAGTACCGCCTCTGAAACCAGTTTACTTTAATTCCGACATCGATTTTCCTGCATGTGCAGCCGTCGTCATGGTAACCGCGCCAACAGTTACCACAGCACCACTTAGAGAAGATAGTACAGCAGCATCCCTTCCCATAAATGTGAGCATCACTCCAGCAGCTAGTACCATCGTCTCGGAGACCACGTGGGCAGGGTCGTTTGTCTGGTATGCGACCAAGGCCTCTCCCATAGGTGTTATGCAGCAAATCTATAAAGAAACAAGGTGAGAGGTAATCGTGAACACATTCAGAATGGTTCTAAATCAAGAAGTAGTACAAGGTTTCAAAGCTTTCGAACAAAACTAAAGTCACAGGTATTGTAAGAGGAAATCATAGCTCCTAAGGAGTGTGTGATGTGTCCTTGCGTTATTGCCCCTTTCCCATATGAGCCTATACGCGAGAAAACTTGTCTTCGAGGTTGCAAACAACACAGGCGCAGACCAGCCTGCGCATCCGCGCAGTCTGATCAGCGCCTTTGTTATTCGCTTATTGTAAGGTAGCATATCCAGACTTGATACAAGCGAAATTTCAATTTTCTAGCTATTCTCTGTAGCTGAGGAGACTGGTTTGAGTGTCGCTTTGTCGGAAACACCGAATACAGGTTTTCTCGTGTCACTCCAGCAGCTAGTACCATCGTCTCGGAGACCACGTGGGCAGGGCCGTTTATCTGGTATGCGACCAACGCCTCTCCCATAGGTGTTATGCAGCAAATCTATAAAGAAACAAGGCGAGAGGTTTTCAAACCGTGAAAATTTATTTTTTCGAGGACGCATCCAGAATGGTTCTAAATCAAGAAGTAGTACAAACTTTCAAAGAGTGTGTAATGTGTCCTTGTCACTTTCTCATATTGTCCCATATCACGTGTGATATTTGATTATCAAGTGAGAAATTTGTATCGATCCCTGATGTTTGCCTTCTTCTTTACTTTTATACAATAAATTATGCCAAATATCTTGCTAAGCAAATATGTGAAGCCGGCTCATGCGTATTTACAAGTGAAAAGCATGTAACACAATTATTGCTTCAGTGATTACCATGCCGCGCCAACTGTCATAACCCCCACAATATAAATACACAAACATGCATGCTAATCGCTATATGTAAAGGTAGTGTTTTGTATTGGTTATGGACTATATACGAGCTGCCGTGTGTATAGTTCACAACCAACACAATATCTCTGACCCAGTTGATTCCTGCGTTGCCTAAATACCTGTTTTAGATTGGAAATACAGTTATACTTAGAGTATAACCCGCCGACTGCCTCTTGATTTCATCCAATCAGATGCAAGAAAAAGGCCATAGTCAGCGTGGTATATATGTCATAACTCACACTTGCCATATCTTGATGAAAGTCTGAAAGGTTGATTTCACCAAATATGAAAACTTAATTTTTTAGAACCCCGAAAGAAAACTAAATGTGATAAGAATATCAACACAAAATGGTGTAAGTAAAGTTAGTAAGGATGAAAAGATCAGGAATCGATACAATCAAGTACCACACCTGACCCAGGATACCAATGGAAAAAAAGACAAACTTACAGTTAGACACCACAAACGAGAGGCAAGAGGTCAGCCCTTTCCCAGCAGGTTACCACAAGGCACATATAAACAGACGCGCAAAAAGACATAGCAAACACAAGACAGAACAAAAACATGAAAGATCAACAAAAGAAGTACCGCCTTGGAACGGTTAGTAAAATATTTTACTGATGGGCTTAAACCGGTTTCACGGCGAAAACCTCACCCTTAATTTCGATGTGGATCAAGACCTATAGATATTTGGTTTGATTGAAAGACCCCTAACTTATTAATGGCATCATCTCCTAGAGCATATAAATCAAGATATAACAAGGAGATCAAGTAAAGATAATGACTCAACAGTTAATAAAACAGAAAATGAGAGCAAAAAAAACAACAACAGGTAAACCCCGATGGGCGCGACAAACAGCCAGAGCATCAGGCCCTTACAATCTCATCAATAAGTATTTAAACCGGAACCGTCATAGAGTCTGAGGTCCGACCCACCGGCGTGCAATTAAAGAGGAAATTAAAGCTGCCAACCGTGATTGGGTTGACCACCAAGCATGCAGTCTGTTGCAATACATTAATTTTATAGCCAATCTTTCTAAGAATGTGAAATTATTTTAATGAACTGCGCTGAAAAATGATTAGAGCCAACAATCCTCTTCAATCTATACACCAAGTCACCATAGAATTTAGGTTCGCAAGTCCTTCGCGCATAAGATATTTAAGTCCAACTTGGAATTTAGATATCAAATCATTGTACATGTATCGTCTATAAAATTAAGAAAATGTTTTTCGAAGTTTAGCCTGTAAAGTTCAAATTTTAACTTGCACATAGAAAAAGGTGGCAGTGACAAATGCAAAACAAATTAACCGGTGTCTACACTGAGGACTGGTAAGAAAGTACACTGCTTGTCTTATTTTATTTAATACAAACAGATCAAACGGTACGTGAGCATTTTGTTTTGAGTGTTGACAGTTTAAGACTGCAATTTCGCATCACCAAGTTATTGAAGGTGACTTCAAAAACGTGTGCTTTATTGCAAAATATACTGTACCTCGTTGAATATGTTTCCTTTCTTGCATTTCACTGGCTGCAAAATAATTGCAATCAGAATAGTGTAAGACTCGTTTAAATGATCAGATATTCTGTATTGGGGATATAATGCTACAAAGCGGGTTGCAAAATAAGTGAGTATGATCAGAAAATACCACAATCACACACTGCAGACAAACACACGGCACCATGAGGAAGAGCCACGTATTATTTACAGTAAAAAGACATAAGACCATTAGCTCTCTCTTCCTCGTCAAGATGATTATAAAACTAGACATGACACAAAGTAATGCATACACAAAACAAAGACCAACACAGGACCCCCCCCACCACACACACACACACACACACACACACACACACACACAAACAATGCCAGGTACATAAAATAACCACTTAACAGCAACAGAACCACCGCCTTAGGACGGACGACAGCCTAAGGCACCGGGGAGAAGGAACTCAAATGCATTTACTGGCTCCAAATCTTTGCACTAGATTATGTTAATGTTAAAACACAAAAAATGTTAAGCTCGCATAGAGGCTTGCTAACTAATGCAATGCATCATCACAGAGAAAAAAAAATTATCAAATAAACACCCTAAGAAGATACAAAGTAAGGGGCACATGACTCTCAGATAGACAGGGCTAAAGAAAACAGCCAGCTGAGCTACGGTGGGCCCAGCCAAGGACAAGCATCAGACACCAACCAAACGATTCGGCCGTCATTGAGTCTGAGGCCTTGTCCCACCGTACACTGCTGCATGCTATCCATGTTGTATCCCACTCTTTTTATAACGTTTAATTATCTTTTTTAAATTGATCACTAAAGCTAGGTTTTCCAACAATTATTTTAAATTTATAACATAAATCACCATAAACTACAGGTTCTGATATTACTTTTTTTAAAAAACCGATAGTGTATTTAACAATCAACTCAGAGTGGCTGTATTACAATTTAGAAAAAGCGTTACGAAGTTTATGGTATCGATAACCTTGTTTTAATAACGTAAAAGTCAAAAATGTCAATAATATCAGCTTGATTATTGTCAGAAAGAGACAATATGAAGTTGTACATTTTTGCTGTGCTCAAAATTGAAATCCGTTTGTAAAACCGCGATAGACAGCTAAATACACAGACCGACTGATAGAAACCTTTGTGTAGACCATCTGCATACAACTTGTGGCTAAAAGCGAGTGTTTTCTTACCGGTCTCTTGCAAATTTGTTTCCGTTTTATACCGATTGACATTATGATACAAATGCATTTGAAAGGAAGTAACAACTTGAAAAACGCATTCTTTTCGATATGGATTGAATTACTATTTTCCGCAGTGTCTATCAGTATAACAATTTACATTTTTTTCTATGGGAAAAGCTCAACTCTAAAATCAAATAACGAACTTGGATCGTTTAATTGTTGTGTTTTGTAAGCTTAAACTATTACTGGTTTTGGAATTGCCAAATATATATATATATGAACTTGTGCCCAGCATGTTCGGCCATCGAAGATTCAGATCAGCTTTCGCATCCACGCAGACTGATCAGAGTCTTTGATGGCGCTTTATGATTAGCGAAGGGCTCATCGTTTCTTCAGGTGGGAAACTAAGACTCTGATCAGACTGTGCGGATACACAGACTGATTTGAATCTTAACTGTACTCACATACCAACGTATACCAGTAAAATGCGTTTACTCCCCCAAGTTGGCATAGAATAGCATTTGTGGATCCAAAAAAATTGCCATAGGGGGTCCAACTTTGACGATTTTTTAAAAATGATTAGAGGAAGAAAGATCAAAATACCACTATAAGCGGGCCATCATCGGTCGCCAGCGAAACGCCTTTTAAATTGCTAGCTGGCGTGCCGATGTTGGCCCAACATTGAATACTGGCTTGGAAGCTTTGTGATATTTTCAGGGGATCCAGACCAGTATTACTTAGAAACCCTATATTTTTGTAATTTTTCAGGGGAGGGGGTCCGGACACCCTGCCCCAACCCCCTCTGTATCCGCACATGGTATAGGCTGCTGTCTATTCTTAGGCGGCGGTTCTGTTGTTGATGATTCATTGTTTATTGTTACTCCTATTGTTGTGGGGGGGGGGGTCTGTATTTGGTCCTTGTTTTGTTATTCAGTATTTAATGTCCTACTAGTTTTGCAATCATCTTGATGGTGAAGAGCAAGCTTGTTGTTTTACTTTGAATGTCTTCCTGATGTCTTGTGGCTGTTAGTGTTTCGTAGCTCTTCCTCACGGTACCCTTGGTTGGTTTGCAGTGTTTGAATGTGGTATTTTCTGATCATACTCACCTTTTTGCGCCTTATGCTCTTATGCTGGATTGTGGCTCATATAACGATTTTTAGACAAAACGATTACACTTATGATCAGCCGTGTATACCAGTTAAAGTGTGATTTGAGAAACAGTAAAGCCTGTCTTAAACGGCCACTAAAAAGAAGATCAAACATTAATTTTCAAGAACGGTTATCGCTTAATGCAGGTCAAAAGTATTGCAGAATGCTCCAAGGGATGCATTCTACAATGCTTTCGACCTTCATTAAGCTACCATTTGCCATTAAGATCTCTGGTTTGTCTATTTTTGAGTGGCCGTTTAAGACTGGTTTTACTGCATATCTGTAATCTAAACTTAATATAAATGAGCAAATTAGCCGGCATCAAACTAAAGGTATAAATTTCAAGGGTGCCCAGTAAAGAATCAGATCAGTCTTAATTAAATCAGAGTCTTCCCAGGGTGCTCTCTGGTAAGCCAAAGTTCCAATAATTCTACATACCAACAGCCAAGACTTTGTTCAGACTTGGTGGAAGCGCCGTTGAACCGCAAATTGCACGCTTTGTAAATTTTACACCATGCGAAGAATTGGTACCAATACGTTACTTTAAGCAAATGTGAAATTTACTTACGGTCAGTTTCGATAATTTTTGGGGTCTAACATCTTTGCTCAAAATTCACATTACCTATATGTTAACGTGTGAAGAACTGGTACGAATTTTCTCAGATGTGTAGAATTTGAACCAAATTATCACAAATGGGAAGAATCAGCACCAAGTCCTCACATCTGTGATAAATTGGTATCAAATGGTCACATGTGAAAATTTGGTAATATACTCAGAAAACAATTGAAGGATATTAAAATTCTTTTGACTTTATAACATTTGGGAATATAATTTTCAAGCAAATTATTTTTGTCATTGATAGAATTATCACTATGCAATTCACCAAAATGTAAATTGAAATTCACGGGTCATTGGTTACGATACAGTACTACACCAAATGTACCGACCCTCTCTACCCAAAGTTCACAAGCAAAAAATTTAGCGCTCTCAATTTTTGCTGAAACCTTTACCAGTTCATTGCTTATGGTCTAATTCCGATCACAGACAAAAGTAAACACTAATTTATCAGCCATTTCCCCTAATAATGGGACAACTTCTCCAACAGAAATGCACGGATATGGCAAACCCCGGCAAATTTGACCACAAATTTTCAATAAAACACAACAGCCTCAAAATTAGGTGCAATTTTTAGAGGGGGAACCAGCGATGATTTTGGAGCCAGTCATTATGGAATACAAACGATAAAAATGGGTTTCAACCATTTTGAACGTTTGTGACTTTTCAGTATAGAGGGTTGGACCATTTGGATTTGCATTGTACTTAAACCATTGAAGCGTGACTAAAATAAAGCATCCATTTTGATTGCAGATGTCTGGAACTATGAAAAATGCATGCATAATTAGTAAAGTTTTTATTGTATTGGATGTTAGAGATGGGAATGAATCTAAATATCTTTCAATTGTTTTTCTGAGTATACTATAAAATCCTCACACGTGTGAATGACTGATACCAAATTATCACAGATGTGAAGAACTGGTACTTAATCGTAACAGATGTCAGTATCAAAAATAGTAAGTGAGTATGATCAGGAAATACCACAACCACAAACCGCAGACAACCCAATGGCACCGCGAGGAAGAGCCACTCAACCACCAAGAGACACCAGAAAGACAAATTAAAGCAACGCAACCAGCTCTTTCTTCCCCATCAAGATGATTTCAATTTTAGAATGGACATAAAGTAACGTACAACAAAACATAGAACAATTACAGACTCCCATAATGGGAGTAACAATAAACAAAAAGTCACCAACAACAGAACCACCGCCTTAGAACGGACAGCAGCCTAAGCCATCGGGGGTTTAAATGCATTTCTCCGCCCTAGATTCTGCTGTTGTTGAAGTACAACTTTAGTTGAAGTACAACTTTCAAAACTGCGGAAAATGTGTACGAATTTCTTTTAAAAATATAGGATCAGATGTAAGGGTTTGCCTAGCATCTAATCGTTTCTCCACTACGAATTTTGAATAGTATAAATAATATCTGAGCACAAATATCATATGACTTTGGCCGGACCCGCTGTGTTTCAATTAGTTATCTTTAGCTCTGGCTTAAACTGAGTGTTGATATTGATATCCACGAACTTCTTTATTGTTTTATCATAGAACCAAAGCCGGTCCGTTGTCCGTCAGTCTGTCTGTGCGTTCGTCCGTCGCATTTCTTGCCTAAACCGTTGAACGTAGCAACTTCAAACGTTGTAGGTGCACACACCACATGATGTAGAGGGAAATGGACAACCTTTTGCGCGACCTTGACTCCGTTGGACGTTGCAACTTCAGACTTTTCAGGTAGTATTGTAACATAGTGAAGAGGGTACTTGACAAGATTATGTATGACCTTGACCCCAAGGTCAACATAAAGGGTAAACAGCTAATTGAGGGAAAGCTTTTTTGGCTTTCCTAAGCTACATATAAGCCGCGTCAAGAGAAAAGCCAAACAACGCATATTACTGTAGCTCTGTAACCACTCTGTGTCCTTGTTTTACGCTGTACTGATAAAAGAATCGTTCAAGTTTCCCAATCCGAAATTAAAATACAACTGTTTGTTTTTGTATCTAAATGGATGTAAGCTGGCGGATTTGGACTGGGAACCCCAAAGAAACGTTTTTTCGCGACTTGACACATATAATTGATTTGCCTTTGAATATTCTAACTCCTGTCCCAGAAGTTTTAACCGTAAAACATTTCAACATTTTCGGTTACCTGTTAAAATTACCTTTAATTCCAATTCTTCACTCGAGTGACATTACTGTATGAAATCTAAAGTAATGTCACGCGTGTGAAGAATTCGAATCAAATGCAAAATGCAGCAAACTTGGGGGATATTTTATCAATGTGAGGAATGAGCATGTATGCTTTATGAAATTTGACTTCGTGCGTATTTTTTCAAAAATTTTGAGAAATTGGTATGAAACATGTGGCGTAGTGGTACAAACTCTTCACATGCTGTGAGGAATTTGTACCAATTCTTCATAGTGTGAAATTTACGAAGTGTGAAATTTGCGGTTCAACAATGCGTAGGTTGATCTGCGATTTTGCAAGTTGGAAATGCCAAGTTCTACATGTTGCTGTGTCCTGGCCAAAATATAAAACGATTTTGATACAAAACACTAGACTGACTCCTGTCCTTAAAACATTTTTTCATCAAAGTGTCATATCATATACTTGTAGTTAGTCTAACTCTGATTGCAAAGAGCCATCAAAGTTGGACTAGCTACAATTATATGATATGACACATTGATGACAAATTGTTTTAAGGACAGGAGCCATCAGAGTTAGACAAGCTACAAGTATATTATATGACACATTGATGACAAATTGTTTTAAGGACAGGAGCCACCAGAGTTAGACAAGCTACAAGTATATTATATGACACATTGATAAAGAATTGTTTTAAGGACAGGAGCCACCAGAGTTAGACAAGCTACAAGTATATGATTTGACACATTGATAAAGAATTGTTTTAAGGACAGGAGCCACCAGAGTTAGACAAGCTACAAGTATATGATTTGACACATTGATAAAGAATTGTTTTAAGGACAGGAGCCACCAGAGTTAGACAAGCTACAAGTATGTGATTTGACACATTGATAAAGAATTGTTTTAAGGACAGGAGCCACCAGAGTTAGACAAGCTACAAGTATGTGATTTGACACATTGATAAAGAATTGTTTTAAGGACAGGAGCCACCAGAGTTAGACAAGCTACAAGTATGTGATTTGACACATTGATAAAGAATTGTTTTAAGGACAGGAGCCATCAGAGTTAGACAAGCTACAAGTATATTATATGACACATTGATGACAAATTGTTTTAAGGACAGGAGCCACTAGAGTTAGACAAGATACAAGTATATTATATGACACATTGATAAAGAATTGTTTTAAGGACAGGAGCCACCAGAGTTAGACAAGCTACAAGTATATGATTTGACACATTGATAAAGAATTGTTTTAAGGACAGGAGCCACCAGAGTTAGACAAACTACAAGTATGTGATTTGACACATTGATAAAGAATTGTTTTAAGGACAGGAGCCATTAGAGTTAGACAAGCTACAAGTATATGATTTGACACATTGATAAAGAATTGTTTTAAGGACAGGAGCCACCAGAGTTAGACAAGCTACAAGTATATTATATGACACACTGATAAAGAATTGTTTTAAGGACAGGAGCCATACTATCAAACTACCAGTATTTGATATGACACATTGATGAAAAACTGTTTTAAGGACAGGAGCCATCAGAGTTAGACTAGCTACAAGTATATGATATGACACATTGATGAAAAATTGTTTAAGGACAGGACTGAGCCATCAGAGTTAGACTAGCTACAAGTATATGATATGACACATTAATGAAAAATTGTTTTAAGGACTGGGGCTTAAAACAGAGCCATCAGAGTTAGACTAGCTACAAGTATATGCTATGACACATTGGGGGAGCGCAGTGGCTCAGTGGTAGAGTGTCTGAATCGAGACCGAGGGGCCGCGGGTTCGAGCCTCACCGGCTTCACTGCGTTTTGATCCTTGAGCAAGACACATAAATCCTAGCTTAGTACTGATTCAACCCAGGAAGACCCGTCCCTGTTTAACTGAAAGATTGCTGATGGGACATAAAGAATCAAATCAAACAAACAAACAAACAAACATTGATGAAAAATTGTTTTCAGGACAGGAGCCATTCTAACAAAACACTTACCGATGATTATTTTCGCAGCTCCAGTAGCCGATCCACCAGCAATGATTGTCCCTGTTGCAGCTGCTATACCAGCGAGTATACCCGAGGAACATCTCTGAACCATTAACATCAGAACCAGCACATACACCAGAACAGAAATCTTCATGGTGACTAGGACAGCCAATACTATATTTATTAGCATTAGCATGCAGCGAGTATTATTACAGAAATGCTGTCTGTCTGCATTTATATGCAAAACATATATCCGAATCCATGGGCGGATCCAGAGGGGGGATCCAGAATCCCCCCTGAAAAAAAATATAGGGTTTCTTGGCAATTAGTTTAAACTTTTATTTCATTTTTGTATAACAACATGTGTACATCTAATGCAATAAGTTCACATAAAGATCATTTCGAAATACAAAAAAGGGATTTAGAAGAAAGTCTATTGACTTTTGTAAATCTGTTTCCCAGAAATTCTTGGCAATTCTGGTCCGGATCCCCTGAAAAATCACAAAGATACCAAGGCAGCATTTAATGTTGGGCCATTAATTGGCCCGCCAGCGAAACGCTATTTAATTGGCGTTTTGCTGGCAGGCCGATGATGGCCCATTTATATTAGTATATGGATCATGTATCCCCTCATCAACTAAAAAAAGTTATCAAATTTGGATCACATCTGACAAAACTTTCTGGATCCGCGCATGGAATCATCGTTTATGTGGGCGGATACTTATGAATATTAGAAAGCCGTTTTTTTTATTTTCAAGTGTATATAACTAACATGCGTTGGTACAAAAAGTTTCGTTAGAGTTGTTAATGAGGGAAAAGAGGATCAAAATACCACTACTTAAAGGCCGTACTTGGTATGAGCGCCCGTCGAAGAATCAGATCAGCATGCACATCCGTACAGTCTGACCATAGTCTTTAATGGGCGTTCTATGAGTAGTCAAGGGTCTAACGTCTTTTTTCAGGCGGAAAACTAAGAATGTGATGAAATTCTGCTATATTAAGCGTAGCCTGTCCTCCAGACGTTAAATTGAAAATTTCTACATTGGGGTAAATTCTCTAAAATCTAAGATGCATTACACGATACAAAATACATATGGGCCTCGAAGCTAGAAAACCTGTCTTTGGGGTTTGCAATCAACAAAGACGCAGACCAGCCTAAGCATCCAAAGCACACAGGTTCTGTCGCGTCGCGGCCCCTATATATTGTTACAATAGTAACTTGCATTGATTTGGTGGCTTGCTTAACGTCGAGTGAATGAGCCCACGAAATTGGGTCATGGGAATTTATAAAATGAGCAAGTCCATGAGTCGTGATAGAGAAAAATCAAGTTACAGTCGTACACAAAAATCGAAAAGCGATAGTCAACATGAGTATTCCTGCCTTTTAAAAAAAATAATAATAATAAATGTTGAATTATACAGCGTTTTCCATAGAACGTTTTTTGCGGCAGACGTCGACCGTAAATAAATATATCTACATGGAAATACACTCAGTGTACGCAATACGTTGAAGTAGTGCAATATCACATTTTTATAACGGAGACGTTTCCTGTTGGTTCCAGACGAGACACGTTAACGCCATATTAGCCTGATTGTGTACTACCCGTCATGTCAAATGTTATAATAATGCCGAATATGTCCGGTTACAGCAAAATGTACACAGATTGAAGACTCCAGTCGTACTGCGCATCTATCCAGTCTGATCGTGATCTTCTCTGACTCAATGAAGGACCATTTCGACCCTGGTTACCCCTAGAGTGTCTTGCATAATCATTATTTTATAAGTATATCAACTCAGGCGTGAGTGTTATAATAGTTAAGTACCTGTCATGCCTAAGCATGGTTTAGTCAAGTGTATTGTCTCTTTCTTTTGTTCAATGGGCGATCAGGAAGTCGGAACTATTGTGAAGAGACGCTCTTATTATCAAGTAATGACTTTAAGTAGATTCAGATGACAGAAAAGTTCTCACGGAAAGAACAATATTACACGCAACACAATGTCGTGACAGATAAGCCTTGATATCCGCCCAGTCTTGCCAGAAACGCCATTGTCTGCATGACATAGATTAGTTCCATAGCTAAATACTGAGTGCAAGTATTGAGTGTCCCTTCCCCAAGTTATATCCCTTCATCTATGCTCTAGGGTCGGACATTTCCTCTAAAGAATAATGTCAATTTTAGCTGAGGTGCTGGAAGGGACCGTCTAGTATCCTGGGTTCAAGTGTCCACATTTAAGCTGTACTTTCGGTTGTTGTACTCCTACGTTTTTTACTATACTGAAACGAAGTTCTAAGTGGCCACTTTCAATTTCAGTTTTTCTGACTTAGCGCTAATGATATTGAAATGAATTATTGCCCAACTATGTGCATTTCAATGGACTAACGTTCGGCGGTGCTTTGGAAGAGTTTTCTATCACTGCACAAACTTTGGGGCTCAAAAATGCAAAAATCAATTCTTTGAAGAAAATGAGGGTTTTGAGTGCAGTTTTTTTCGAATTGAAGTACAGGTGATTTGAAACCCGTCTAGCCGACTTGAAAAAACACCAAACCCCTAATTTATTGCTTATGAACGATGTTCTATGATTTTTTAAAAATAAAAGCTCATTTTCCGCATTTTCCAATATTTTCAAAAATAATCAGCTACTCATACTAAATAAGTTAGACCAAACACAATACCGCTTGATCAGCTCATTTTTTAACATTTATTCTTTCAAGACTGGTGTCCACTTCCGGTTTTAATGTGAAACTTTAAAGGTCATTTAAATGGTATATGCCAAAGATTTATTTTGACTTTTAAATAAAACAGTGAAGCCTATTCATAATTAAATTTCGCTGAAAATTTCAATACAATGCCACAGATAATAAAGCGTACAGAGCAATGCAAAGTCGATGTGCAGATTGCATGGTCAAAGCTAAAACTCCGTGATAAAGCTGCTGATAGTGGCTGCCTTCATGTTAACGTAGAAGAGAAACGGATAGTTCAATTGTCACAACACTTTTGATTCTTTGTCATCTTATATCACAGCTGTTATTAACAGCTCCAAACTAATTACAATATAAATGGATAACATATCTAGGGAATATATTACAATACAGTAAAAAATGTGACTTTTTAAATGAATGTACCTTTACTGCAAGCTCTACCAGTCATTTTGAAATGACATAATTTTCAGAGTTTCGAAAATGCCTTGAATTTTTTATGGAATCAAAATTTTGCTAGAGCAATGTTTACTTTCTAAACAGGCGCAAAAATGTGTAGGTGGCCACTTATAACTTCGTTTCAGTGTATATGAGTGAACACCACTTAGTGATGCTGTTGTGGTTGTGGGAGTAGAGATTTATCATGCGGTGAGAGGCTCCTGCTTCGCTCAACTGTCGTCTGAGTTCCTGCAGCCTGGGTTAGATTGTCCCCTGTGGGTACTTTCAATGGCGTAGCCAGATTGCTGAAAATAAGACAATGTTACGCACATCAAAGGGGAAGTACTAGATCAAGCAGTGATTTTCTTCAATTGCGTCCCTTTTCAAAATGGAACTTCTCTAAAAGGAAATAATTTGCTCCTTTAAGAGCAGTTCCTTGTGGTATGGAAAATCACTTTTACCACATAAGATGACCTCCCTTGAATATTACTATTTTATTACGCAAGTGCGTAACTGTGGAGTTGGAGCCACGCCAATTATAACTGTATCTTGGGTTAGCCTGTCCATCTGAGCTCGGTAGTGCTAGTTGGGGACAATCTAGCCTAGGTAAGAATTAGCTGATATTCTATGCTTTCGGGTTAGACACTGAAGCTGGGCAAGAGTATTAGAATCTATCTTGAGTGTTAGGGTAGGATAGAAAAATTTGTCCCGAGGATCGCCGTTTGGCATCACGAGGCTTGCCGAGTGATGACAAACAGTGATCCTTAGGGACGGATTTATCTACCCTACTTTCAAACGAACAATGGATTGTTTTTGCTCACAACTGTTTTAATTCTTTTATTTTAAAATAAGCTTCATACGCTTTTACACGATGGCATTACTTGACGTCCTGGGTAAGATAGCATGGTTAATATAAGATTTTCTATCCCAGGGTAAAATCTCAGATATCCTTATCCTATGTGCAAGGAAAACTCACACACTGCAGACCAACCCACGGCACCGTGAGGAAGAGCAACACAACATTTATAGTAACAATACATCTGTAAGACAATTATAGCAAACAAATCAGCTTTCTCTTCCTCTTCAAGATGATTACATTATTAGTAATGCATCACAAAACAAAGACAAACACAGAACTCCCACACACCTTGGGAAGTACATTAAACAATAGATCAACAACAGCAGAGATAATAAGTGAGCATGATTAGGAAATTCCACAATCACAAACAGCAGACAAATCCACAGCACCGTGAGGAAGAGATACAGGACATTTACAGTAACAAGACACCCAAAAGACAATACCAGCAAAGTAACCAGCTTTCTCTTCCTCGTCAAAGAGCTACATCTACAAAGCAGTTGAAGCAATTGCATGTATCTTCATTATTGTAGAAACGACATATGTTATCAGATTTCGAACGTGACGGTAAGACTGCTGGTACATGTAACCCTATTGTGACGTCAGAGGGCTGATAAGTATGTGTTTGTTAACAATGTTTTCACATGAGTACTCTATGTAATTCTCTAAATTAAATCAAATGATTTTATATTTTCCAGGTCATATCATAGGCATTAAAAGTGACTCAATCTTCATTATGCACATAATAGTTGCCATGAGAAGAGCCCTCATACAAAATTATGTTAATGTAATCAGAAACGTTTGCAAGCTTGATGGCATAAAACTTTAGAAGCGTTTCTGTAGTAATAAAAACGTAAAGTTTTATTATTTTAGGTATTAACCTAATACGAGGGATGATCCTAAAGTTCTGATCCGGGTGTGATATCTCTGTAACCAGCAATGCAACATGCCTGAAAATTACACCAAATACAAATACATTATTTGTCTATACACCGCTTTGACACGTTTTGTGTAACTCGAAGGAGCGACCGAAAATCTACCTATAAACAGCCATACCCTCAATGCACTGACATATCAAGCAGACTGTTTATATTAGAGACCTCACAATTCAAACAAGAACAGTCTCAACAATTTGTTTTCATGGCTGCTCAATGTTCATCCGTAATCCAATATGTCCTGAAAATATGGCGCACTTTCTATATGATCTGGTTTCCTAGGCCCTTAAATGTATGGCTATGCAACTGTCAGCTTCAATCAAATTTTGGACCACTTGAAGTTTTGACCAGCCCATTCTCCCGCAACAACAGCTGTATTAAAGGTAAAACTATTTTTAGGCAAACTTAGTTGAATTGAATTTTGTCTGAAGCAATCGGAGACTGATAGTAAACCACATAAGAATATTAAAACGAATCTACATATTTGGTCAATACTTACTGGGGGGGGGGGGGGGGTATTATTTGCGAAACGTTAAATTACATCCTCGCGAAATGGCAAAATTATTCTGTCACATACTAATGAAGGTAAATTATGGCATAGTCGCGAATTTTTACGTCGCAAATATGTCTTTTAAAGCTCTTCGCGAAAATAAAATTCTCGCGAAAATTTCCGAAATTACACTATACTCATCTACTGTGTAATTGCGATCAGTGAAGGCTCTACTGTGCAGTCTTGCCAGAGCTTTCACAGTTCGCATAGGCAATAAGTACTGCTATAGTATGTTCGGACCCATTTTCAAAACTGTTCAATGAAAGATCAGAGATTATTCGTGTGTATATAAATCAAATGCTCCTACAAACATTGTTAGAGAATCTAATCATAAGTTATAAATCATATAACATGAAATTAGCAGTTAAAGAAAAAACGTAAATGTATGTGTTTTTCACTTAAATAGATAAATAATGCCTTCCATTTCTGTGGAACAAGAAATTGAAACAGAATACAAATTGAATCCAGTCCCAGTGGTGGTGAACGACCCAGTCAGATTGGTTCTAAATCTGATTTATCTGGTTTCAAAATAGACATATAGGCCATGGCCCGAAAATCCATGTCAATAGGTTGTTCAACAAAGCAAACGGTTCAATCCAGCATGCTCAACTATTGGCACAAGGCAGAATATCAAGGTTGACCTAGAGCACGTTGATCTATATAAGGGTAAACTCGGGTAAACTCGGATATCAGGTTAATTCGGACACACGTTTGCAAACAGTGGAAATCCAGAGCCGTCTCATCAGGATTTTCACTGTTTGCTTTGTTAATGTATTTTTATTCCAATAAATTAACTATGAAACAAACACGGTGGCTGTCCGAATTTAGCTGTCTGTCCGAATATACCCGACTTTATCCTTATAGAGAGTGAATAACAATGGTGCTATCAGACTGCGCGCATGGCAAAGATATCAGATTTTTCAGTGACCAGGCTTATTTGCTATTCTGCACATTACATGGTATGAATGTAAAAAAAATGTATACTGACAAATTTGAAGTATTACAAATACACCATCAAAGTTTACTAAAGCAATCCTTGAATCATCTGGATTTTTGCTCGTGTGAGACAGTAACCTAGTGTATTATAGGGAGCGAAATTGAGATTTATAGACTTTTCGCTTACTGTAAAGGCGTTAAAAAAGTTAAAATTGTGCCTATTTATGCAACATTTGAATTGACGTAATTACGTAACGTTACTAAATCTGTGAACCACTAGTGGTTCATCTATTTTATTGCATGGCGTTATATCACTCCAAGACGCGATGAAATGCGATAAACGTAGTTGCCGCGAACAGTAAACAGCCGACAGTATCCATGGTATCGGCCACTGTATGCGAGAATTTGATTTTCGCGAAGGGCTTCGGACATATTTGTCAATGCAAAAATTGGCGACTAGGGCATGATTTACATCCATCAGTAAACGACAGTCTGAGAGTGATTTCACACAATGTAGTGTCCGTTGATCACGTGATTCCACGGACAAACGGCAAGCCAATTACAAATCACGAAAACAAGTTGTTGTTTTGACGATCACTCATTCTTGCTTTTTTAACCGGAAAGAACTTTCTAGTTAATGGCGATAATGGAGCAAGACATGGAATAGGCGCTTAGAATGGCTATTCAATAACTAATGGACATATCCTTTGGGCAAGGTAGTCAACCACGCGTTTTCATGCCTGTATTGTTGTCGTTATACGAGTAGAGATTTAAATTCTTGAGAATCTTTGGACACAGTCAATAAGCTTAGAACTAAAATGGGCCTCGACGCGAGAAAACCTGTCTTCGGGGGTGTGCGAATACCAAAGGCGCAGACCCCTCACCGGCGCAGTATGGTCAGCGTCTTAAAGTTTGTTATTCGCTGTCTGGAAACATATCTAAACTTTCCACAGATGAAGTTTTAATTTTCTAGTAGGTCTCTGTAGTTGCGGAGACTGGTTTGAATCTCGCTTTGTTAGAAACACCGAAAACAGGTTTGTCGTTGTTGATTGTTGCTCCCAAAGTGGTACATGTATTATATAGTTATTTTATGTTTTGTTGTGCGTCACTTTGTGTCCATTCTATTCTGCAATAATCTTGATGGGGAGGAGAGGGCTGGTTGTTTTGCTTACTCTGTCTTCATTGTGTCACGTGATTGTTGTGTTGCTCTTCCTCGCGGTGCCCTAGGTTTGTCTGCAGTTTGTGATTGTGGTATTTCCTGATCATACCCACTTACTTTCGAGGCCAAAATCATTGTTCCAAAATAAAGATAAATTAGCTGAGAAGCGTTGTTCTGTGACTTCCTGGTCAACGCCATGCTCGCTTGCTTTTGTATGTAGGCCTTTACGCATTCGGGGTTACTGACCAACTAAGACTTAAACCAGCCTGCTCAGCTGCAAAGGCTAGATAGAAAATTGAATTCTGTTTGCAATATCTTTGAATATAATGCCTTCCAAAGGCCAATAACAAACACGCTGATCAGACTGTGTAGACGCGATGCCTGGTGTGCAACATTGTTGTTCACAAAGCCAGAAGAAAATTTCCTCCCAGCCCCATATGGTCTAAAGCCAAAACTACAGAACGTACAAAAAATGTACAAGCAATGAGATCCTTAAAGTTTAACGAGGCTGGTCGAGTAAATTGCTTAGCATTTTTCATACGACCTGGTTTATAAAATAAAAAAAGAGCCGTGACATGAGATTTCCAAGAAAGTGGTATTTGCGACCAGCAAAGGCTCAGATCAGCCTGCACATACGCGCAGCCTGATCATAACCTTTGCTAGATGCTTGAATATTCAATGACTGGTAAGCTACTGACCGAACAGCAGTCAGGGCTTGAAAATTTTTTTTGGACCTACTCGTCCTGTGGGGCAAGTAGCCTAAATTTTTCACTCGTCCTTACTCCAGTTGAACTCGTCCTTAAGTCTGGTATTTTGAAAGAGACAAAACACATAATTCAGTAACTTATTTACAATTAGTTTTAGGTGACATGTGACACCAACTGACTAGTAATATATGTCAAAACAAATAAAACTGTGGTTTACACTATTCCCTTTCAGCCATCAGACTATTCAGTCATCTGTGCAGCAGCCTTTGGACCCCTCGGACCAGTACATATGTGCCTCTTAATGTGTCTAGTCCCTTTACCACTGTTTAACCAGTTTATAATGCTTTCTGTGGGATTGTATTCCATAAGATCAGGACCATCAACCTTAATTCTAACAAGACTAGACAAAGCTTCCTGTTTCATGCTTGTTCTTGCAGTGATTTTAATATTGTTAACTGAGCTAAAACCTCTCTCACATTCAGCAGTTGTTAGTGAGATTGTCAGCATATCCTTCTCTTCTGAATCACCCCCATCCTGGAGGCAGAATTTTCTGATGTCACCCTGCTTTGACATGTTTTGTCGTCTACTTTTGATATCAAAATAGGCTTGCTTAATCAATCAATCGATGTAAGCCGTTTTCGTATACAGAGATAAAATCTGGAACGTCGGCTTTATACTTTCAAAACCCTTAGGTAGAATTGATTTTCAAATGTGTCCCGGTATTTAGTTCAAAGATCAACCAGATTTTACCGGGTTGCATTTACTGCTGACTAGTGTAAACATCCGGTCACATTTTAGTGACATTTTAAACATACCGAACGATCTTTCTTCACTGTGTTTGCGTTGCTTTTGCAGGCTGTAAAACATGCTAGTTATTCCTTTTTTTTCTCAAAAATAATTACAAAACCAAAAAAATCTACTCGTCCTGTCGGGCTAGCAAATGGCAATTTCCACTCGTCCTTACCGAACTTCCACTCGTAAATACGAGCGGACGTGTACAATTTTCGAGCTCTGCTGTCAGCATATGGAGTTTATAATCTTAAAATTAGGCTTCACAGGCTCAACTGAGTCTATTCATACCAAAATGTCACATTGTTGGCAATCTCATGTCGCGGCTCAGACGGTTTGATTAAACAGTATTCTAAGTTATTGAAGATAAACCACCTACACAATGATATTACTGGAGACTGAAATGTCGCTCATGTTATTATTTATTGTAAAACTAGAACACTTTGAGATCCTTAAATGCAGGTTTTGTTGTCCGATCAAACATATTGACACTAATATGAAATAGGCACACCTAATGGGCAACCAACCACTATTTGATCTGAGAGGATAGCACAGTCTACGGTAGTTCTTGTGAGTCGGTACTCGTGTGAGTATAAAAAGTAAGGAAGAACGCAAATGTCAGGAATCGATACAATTAGCATCACACCTGACCCAGAACACCTTATGGGAAAGTGACAAAAGAACAAGAAAACGTCACAAACAGAAAGCGCCTTGAGGGTCAGCTCAGACAGACGAGCCTGTGCAGTCTCTTTTTAAGCTTGGAAACTCAAATAGATGTTCAGTCAGTAGCATTACACTCATAGAAAATTCAAGCGACTAGAAAAGGCTCTGATCAGACTGCGTGTATGCGCAGGCTGATCTGAGTCTTTGATGGTCGTACATATCACATTGTTGGAAATCGCATGTCGCGGCTCATTTCAAAGGCGCGACGATGCACGTGGCAGTTGGCGTTTGGCTCAAGACGTTATCATGTCGTGACGTAAAGTTATAAGAATTGTGAAGTCACGTCATGGGGATCACGCAGCCGCTTGCCTGAAAGAGCTATATCTACCGTTCAAGCTCCTGGTGATAGAAAAAATCCCTCAGTCTTATGGCTAAAATATGACTTCAATGACAACAAAACCTGCGTCTTCTCGATTCAGTTTTACTTTTTGTATTTTTTCAATGTCAACGATGATCACAACATATTTTTCAACAGTAGAATTAGGCTCTTAGTTCGATCTAGATTGGTTCCCCGTATCGACTCCGTATAGATACCGAAACTCGGCGATACCGAAAATATTTCTTATTCATATTTGAAGATTGGGCGTGAATAGAACAGAACAGAGCCTCTCTTTAGCCGTAAAGCAACCAACCCTCGTGTTGCCCCGCTTCGCGAGGCAACACTCGTTGGTTGGTAGCTATTATAATCTTTCATGAGTGTGAGTTTCAAGTTTATTTTTATTTTGATGAATGTGTGCTATTGTTTTATTGTATCCTCTTGTTGTTTAGCACTGTTGTAAACCTGAGACAAGTTGAAATGAACTTGAAACGTGAAAATGGGATAGAAAAGTATGTCCCGAGGACCACCGATGCTTGCCGATTGATGACAAACTGTGATCTCGAGAGACAGAAAGTCTCGACAAGCTCTAATAAAATTTGGGTTAGAAATAGTTCATAAACTGTTTTATAAAGATGCAGTTCCAATACAGAGGCTTTACCATGCTGAAGCCTAGCAAAAATGGAGAATTTAGAGATATCTGACCTTAGGCTAGTTACTTTACTTTTCAAATAGCGAACAACAGAAGGTGCTGATCAGACTGCACGGAAGCGCAAGCTGCTCTGCGCCTTTGCTGTTCGAAAGCACCACAGTCCGGTTTTCTCGCGTCTAGCCCCATATGATGTTTAAGTTCAGGCGTCTTGGCCTCCGCCTGGCTACGCACCTGACACCACACCCTTCATTTGAATTACAAAATACTAGCATAAGCGCCTGGCCCTATGATCGAGATCAATCAACATTGATTTGATTTGAATGCATACAACATCTACTGCGTCTGATCCGTGACGCGAAAAAAACCTGACTGTGTTGAATGCGAACAGCAAAGTTGCAGACCAACCTGCGCATGCATGTGCGCAGTCTTATCAGCGCCTTTGCTAATTGCTTCCTGCCAATTTTGATGGGAGCGCAATCATGTCTCTTATCTAGTGTGAGCATACTAAGCACGCATGAACTGCTTTGGAGAGAGAGAGAGAGAGAGAGAGAGAGAGAGAGAGAGAGAGAGAGATGATACATTGTCTCATCTAAATATTCGCATCTCATGATCTTGCGCAATTAATAAGCATGATTGCTTTGCCCCGGAATGCTTTGTAAATAAATACAACACTTAATTCACATTAAATGGAATTTCATTATTATTGGAAATGAATCTCTTTGATGATACCTTAAAATCCACCTCGAATACAATCAACTTGCTTTCATTATAGAACCAGTTTAACGTAAACATGGTACTATCTGTAAAACGTTATTATTTGGGCGGGTACTTTAATCATAGAACCAGTTCACGTGAACGTGGCACACTATTATTTGGGCGGGTACTTTAATTATAGAACCAGTTTACGTGAACGTGGCACACTATTATTTGGGCGGTCACTTTAATCATAGAACCAGTTCACGTGAACGTGGCACACTATTATTTTGGGCGGGTACTTTTATCATGTTTATTATAGAACCAGTTCACGTGAACGTGGCACACTATTATTCGGGCGGGTACTTTTATTATAGAACCAGTTTACGTGAACGTGGTAGTAACTGTAAAACACTTATTGGGGGGGGGCAGAGCTCGAAAATTGTACACGTCCGCTCGTATTTACGAGTGGAAGTTCGGTAAGGACGAGTGGAAATTGCCATTTGCTAGCCCGACAGGACGAGTAGATTTTTTTGGTTTTGTAATTATTTTTGAGAAAAAAAAGGAATAACTAGCATGTTTTACAGCCTGCAAAAGCAACGCAAACACAGTGAAGAAAGATCGTTCGGTATGTTTAAAATGTCACTAAAATGTGACCGGATGTTTACACTAGTCAGCAGTAAATGCAACCCGGTAAAATCTGGTTGATCTTTGAACTAAATACCGGGACACATTTGAAAATCAATTCTACCTAAGGGTTTTGAAAGTATAAAGCCGACGTTCCAGATTTTATCTCTGTATACGAAAACGGCTTACATCGATTGATTGATTAAGCAAGCCTATTTTGATATCAAAAGTAGACGACAAAACATGTCAAAGCAGGGTGACATCAGAAAATTCTGCCTCCAGGATGGGGGTGATTCAGAAGAGAAGGATATGCTGACAATCTCACTAACAACTGCTGAATGTGAGAGAGGTTTTAGCTCAGTTAACAATATTAAAATCACTGCAAGAACAAGCATGAAACAGGAAGCTTTGTCTAGTCTTGTTAGAATTAAGGTTGATGGTCCTGATCTTATGGAATACAATCCCACAGAAAGCATTATAAACTGGTTAAACAGTGGTAAAGGGACTAGACACATTAAGAGGCACATATGTACTGGTCCGAGGGGTCCAAAGGCTGCTGCACAGATGACTGAATAGTCTGATGGCTGAAAGGGAATAGTGTAAACCACAGTTTTATTTGTTTTGACATATATTACTAGTCAGTTGGTGTCACATGTCACCTAAAACTAATTGTAAATAAGTTACTGAATTATGTGTTTTGTCTCTTTCAAAATACCAGACTTAAGGACGAGTTCAACTGGAGTAAGGACGATGAAAAATTTAGGCTACTTGCCCCACAGGACGAGTAGGTCCAAAAAAAATTTTCAAGCCCTGGGGGGGTACTTTTATTATAGAACCAGTTTACGTGAACGTGGTAGTAACTCTAAAACACTTATTGGGGCGGGTACTTTTATTATAGAACCAGTTTACGTGAACGTGGTAGTAACTGTAAAACACTTATTGGGGCGGGTACTTTTATTATAGAACCAGTTTACGTGAACGTGGTAGTAACTGTAAAACACTTATTGGGCGGGTACTTTTATTACAGAACCAGTTTACGTGAACGTGGTAGTAACTGTAAAACACTTATTGGGCGGGTACTTTTATTATAGAACCAGTTTACGTGAACGTGGTAGTAACTGTAAAACACTTATTGGGGCGGGTACTTTTATTATAGAACCAGTTTACGTGAACGTGGTAGTAACTCTAAAACACTTATTGGGGCGGGTACTTTTATTACAGAACCAGTTTACGTGAACGTGGTAGTAACTGTAAAACACTTATTGGGCGGGTACTTTTATTATAGAACCAGTTTACGTGAACGTGGTAGTAACTGTAAAACACTTATTGGGCGGGTACTTTTATTATAGAACCAGTTTACGTGAACGTGGTAGTAACTGTAAAACACTTATTGGGCGGGCACTTTTATTATAGAACCAGTTTACGTGAACGTGGTAGTAACTGCAAAATACTTATTGGGCGGGTACTTATATTATAGAACCAGTTCACGTAAATATGGAACGGAACTGTAAAACACTTATTGGGGCGGGTACTTTTATGATAGAACCAGTTTACGTAAACATGTTACTAACTCTAAAACACTATTATTGGGGCGGGTACTTTCATAACAGAACCAGTTCACGTAAACACGGTACGAACTGTAAAACACTATTTTTTGGAGCGGGTACTTTTATTTGACACACTCGGCGGTAAAAACAAATATCGAAAAAATATGAGACCGCAAAATACAGTTTCGAATTCAGGTGCACAATGCGCAATAAATGGGTACACACCTTCAATATTATGGTGGGATATCAACGTTTGAATAGTAGAAAAAAGCAAGTGAGTATGATAGGTTATACCATAATCACACACAGCAGACCAACCCACGGCACCGCGAGGAAGAGCCGCAGAACATTTACAGTATCAAGACATCCGTTAGACAATTAAAGCAAAACAACCAGCACTCTCTTCCTCTTCGAGATGATTGCAAAACTAGAAAGGACACAAAGTAATGCATACCAAAACAAAGAGAAACAGAGAGCCCCCAGAGTGTGTTTCAGCGTAAAGGAAACCATATTCTTTCATTTGATGGTAGCCCCTAGGAGAATCAAAAATAACTTTAAAGAGCTTTAAATTGAGAAAACGTCAAAATTAAGCTGCACCAAAAGTCAGTCATTTTAAATTGACAAATTTCAAAAAGCGTTTTACATTATTATCCCAGAGCGGTTACTGTTGCCACCCAGAGAGAATTGGAGTATTTCAAGCCAACTATCTAGCTCAACTGTAAAGGGTCGAACGTGCATACAAAGTAGTATATGTACTAAATAATGCTGCAAGTGCCATGATCTCAGCCTCGGGGTATCCAACCAGCAAACTTTGAGAGCTTAGAGCGTCCGTGTTTGCACTCTCAATAATAGCATATATGTAATCCAAGTACACCCACATCACCATAGATTATCGTTTCGACCAGCAAAGGTTCAGAGGTTAAAGCGTTTGTGTTTGCACTTTCAATACAATGTTACAGCATAATCTCAGAAGACCCACATCACTATAGATTATCTTTCGGACCAGCAAAGGTTCAGAGCTTAGAGCTTGCACTCTCTATAACAGCATGATCTCAGTACACCCACATCACCATAGATTATCTTTCGGACCAGCAAAGGTTCAGAGCTTAGAGCTTGCACTCTCTATAACAGCATGATCTCAGTACACCCACATCACCAGAGATTATCGTTTGGACCAGCAAAGGTTCAGAGCTTAGAGCCTGCGTGTTTGCACTCTCTATAATAGCATGATCTCAGTACACCCACATCACCATAGATTATCGTTTGGACCAGCAAAGGTTCAGAGCTTAGAGCTTGTGTGTTTGCACTCTCTATAATAGCATGATCTCAGTACATCCACATCACCATAGATTATCGTTTGGACCAGCAAAGGTTCAGAGCTTAGAGCTTGTGTGTTTGCACTCTCTATAATAGCATGGTCTCAGTACACCCACATCACCATAGATTATCGTTTGGACCAGCAAAGGTTCAGAGCTTAGAGCTTGCGTGTTTGCACTCTCTGTAATAGCATGATCTCAGTACACCCACATCACCATAGATTATCGTTTGGACCAGCAAAGCGTCAGAGCTTAGAGCTTGTGTGTTTGCACTCTCTATAATAGCATGATCTCAGTACATCCACATCACCATAGATTATCGTTTGGACCAGCAAAGGTTCAGAGCTTAGAGCTTGCGTGTTTGCACTCTCTGTAATAGCATGATCTCAGTACACCCACATCACCAGAGATTATCGTTTGGACCAGCAAAGGTTCAGAGCTTAGAGCTTGTGTGTTTGCACTCTCTATAATAGCATGATCTCAGTACATCCACATCACCATAGATTATCGTTTGGACCAGCAAAGGTTCAGAGCTTAGAGCTTGCGTGTTTGAACTCTCTATATAGCATATTCTCAATAGATTAACGTTTGGGCCGAAAAAATTCGGACAGGATTTCTTATCCCAGTATCGCAAATAGTGATGATTCATATAGAAAAGTAAGTGAGTATGGCCAGGAAATACCACAATCATAAACTGCAGACCAACCCACGACACCGCGAGGAAGAGCCACAGAACACTAACAGCCACATGTCATCAAGAAGACATTGGTGGTAAAGCAACTAGCTCTCGCATCCTCGGCACGATTATTACAAGACTAGAAATACTAAGTACAGAATAACAAAATAAGGACCACCCCATCCCCTACAATCAACCATTTTACATATGGACTCACTACATGTCTGCTCATGTGCGTTCAATATTTAACGCGTATGCGAACAGTGTCATTATCTAACGGGCTTGTCCATCTATTTTATCTTAAACCATGCTTTTAATTAAAGGGTTGTTTCATTTAATTGCATACGCTGTCATAACAAATATAATAACTTCGTTCAGAACCAAGGAAGGTCTTGTAATGATAGTCAATTATCTTATTAAATGACGTGAGGGAAATGATGAAGAATCAGAAAATATACATGCCCATGCGAACAACAATAATGGCATACACATTCAGCAAATGACAAAATACCGGGTAGTGTGTTTTTTCAACGCGAATTCCTAATGGCCAATCAAAACCCATTACCAATAAATAACGCGTTGACGCATTTACTGGTCAACCAATCAATTCAACGGATATATCAACGCGAATCACCCCCTATCATCGCGTACCAACGCGTTTCAACGCAACAGTGTTCTTAATAAGGACGTGTTTGCCTTTCAGTGTTCTATATTCTCTTCTTTGCGGTCTCGTCGGTAGGTTTGCGGAATTTCTTGATCATATCCACTGGCTTTTTCAAACTGATTCAAGTGTCAATAAATAAATGCAACCTAACATTTGTTACTAAACTCATCCACCTCGCATAGCATTGTACCTTCTCATTGTTTTTGAATTATTTCGATATCATAGATTGACAACTTTAGGCAATGCCAAATATTATTTTAGATTATCATCCCCACCGCCCCTATGAAATATAAGCAAATAAAAATTGGGGTCTTCCACCCCGATTTTTTTATTTGTTTATAAAAGTAAAAGGTGTGAAAAAGGCAGAAAGTTGTTGGTGTGATTTTCCTTGCCAGCATATTTGAAAAACTCCCTGGTTTTTATTTATAAACATATTTCTTTTATCATTTATTCATTTCGATAATTTAAATTCAAGGCATTAAATGAAACATTTAACACCTTGAATTTAAATTATCAAAATGAATATCATTATAAAATTATCATGACTGTTCTGTTCTTTAAAGCAGTCGGAAAATAATAAAATAAAAATATAAACCTCCCGACCAACCCATTTTTTTCACAATATTTGGACGAGAATCTCAAAATTTATTTGGTGTGGCCTAAACCAAAGACAATGAATGTAAAATGCATATTAAATTAACACATCGAATGATTCGAGGCTTGCCAATCACTGCCAAGTATGACACAAAATAGAGAAGTGATTATTCTTATTTCTAGTGTGGTCCAACTCGATTAATACATTTTGTAACTTAAAGTTAAATAACATTATTGCATAAAAAGCCGTGTCGTACGCTATTCACAGCCATGTTTTAATCTGCAAAAAAAAACATGCTTTAATCAGGCAATTCACGTGCTGTGCATAGAAATGAACGTAACTTAGTGACTTTAGAATGACGTAAGTTCTTGATCTTGAACAGGCGTAATCAAAACCATACGAATCCTTCATGCTTTTGCGCGCCATTAAAGTAATATAAAAATGACGTTTTCGACTCGTTTTTCTAACGTTTACAAGTGACAAAATGACTTTATGCAATAATAACGACCAAACATGATTTTCTGATGCACTAAGATCTGCTAGACCCCTCAGGGGTCGTTAAAACCATCGCCTTACAGGCTCGGGTTTCAACCGCACCCTCAAGTTCCAGCAGATTTTAATGCATAGAAAATCATGTTTGATCTCTATAATGAACCATTATATTTAATAAAAGCCAGCTGGACTTACCTACACTTATATGTAATGCGATATAGGGAATATAAAAATGACGTTTTCGACTCGTTTTTCTAACGTTTATAAGTGACAAAATGACTTTATGCAATAATAACGATCAAACATGATTTTCTGATGCACTAAGATCTGCTAGACCCCTCAGGGGTCGTTAAAACCATCGCCTTACAGGCTCGGGTTTCAACCGCACCCTCAAGTTCCAGCAGATTTTAATGCATAGAAAATCATGTTTGATCCCTATAATGAACCGTTATATTTAATAAAAGTCGGTTGGACTTACCTACCCTTATATGTAATGCGATATAGGGGAGGGGGTGGTATTTTCCTTTTTTCCTTTTTTATAGAACATTCTGTAAGCAAACAGTAAAGATCCTGATCAAACACGACGTGTTTGCCAATATCCCATAAAAAGGAAGACATGTTCACACATGTATATGGGTTTCAATTCTATCTCAGACATCTTTATCCAGGAAATCACAGAAAATCCTAATTTTAAGTTGATTGGAATAAAATTGGTATAAAATGCTGAAATCGAAGTTTAATGGGACATAAGAATTATAATCGCCATCATTTGTACAATTTAATACGCCCTCCTAAGGTCTCTTAAACACTATTGTGGATTCAGCACGATACTTATTTAGGTCAAGGCTTCTTTGCACTGGTTTAGCCGCACCATGCGAAAAAAGCATACATGTATTAGGTGAATGTCGTTTGATATCACGTTTACCAGGCAAGGCTTCGAGAACGCTTGTTGAATCGTGAGGTTTGTCGAGCAATTCAACGTGCGTTCTAGAGGCAGAGCCTGGTAAACCAGATATTACATTGATGTCAGCCAAAACGAGTTAAGTTCACCAATTGCAGCCAATTTTTGTCCCACATTTTTTTTGGCTTAGATTTTCATTTGTATGTTATTTTTTTACTTATTGGTATAGGTCAATTAGATAATGATGTCTAAAAAGTGCTCAACCAAAAATTTCAATTCATTCAGCGTCACAAAGAGCACCACTGAATTTGAATGTGAACTACGTTACTGTGATGAAGTATACTTTTTACATACCAAATTTCATACAAGCTGATTTAAGAGCTTTAAAAGCATGCATTTCTACTTGGATCTCTTGTTGATCAAACAATTTTATTATGTGGAGTTAACATCATGTTTTTGCTTCTCAGCATGGTCTAAGCAGGTTTGTTATGAATTGACAGAGGAATTCAGCTGTAATTCTATGAGTACAATTATTGTTTTAATTGTATCCACCAAATTTGAAGAGTTGACCAAAAAGAAAAAAAATATTGGTTTTGAAACAATAGATGATGAATATTAGAAATTACATTCTTCCTTGGTATTAGAAGTAATAAATTGTATTCTTGTATAAAGAACAGTGTGCCAATAGGTCGGTAACGTAATTCACATACCTTACACTCTGATCTTATTTGATGCGTAGAAACATATATTTTTCTGCAAAGTATCAGGTTCTAGTGTGTTGCTTAACACTATTACATCATCCTTTGCACATTGGACGTAAGCTGTCGCATCTAGTTTCATTAATCTTGTTGGAATAACACTTTAAAATATGGTTATAGAATAATGATTTTAAATATTCCATATATTTGAAAACTTGTTGTGGCTCACTACTAAGTAAGACAATGCAGAATAAATAATCTAACTTCAATAAATGCCTTTTCATGTGCATATATTACAAAAAGCAAAGTTTGCATCATTCACAAGATACGCCCTTATCAGAAAAATGGCTAAATGTCCATGGTAACGTAATTCACATAGCTAAGTTGCTCACTTTAATTGGAGATAAGAAGTTATAAATTTAAGTTAACTACTTTATCTATCATATAAATGATAAAAGTTATCAACATAGTAAGTCATGAGGACATTTGAGGTCACTGTGATCAACTGAAATGGACCAGGATGCAAAAGTGAGCGTGCTAATTTAAAAGTATATACATAAACTCACCAATAAACCTCCAGTGGTAGCAGCAACGAGATAAAAATGGTTTGAAAAAGAGAAACTAACAATTGAACAACAAGTCAGAAACGAGGGACATTAAATGAAAGGTATTATGTGTGTCAATAAAGTAAAGTTGAAAAATGCTGATAAAAACAACAACTTGAGCATATTACATTCTTAAAATTACATACTATGACGATGGGACAGCATTTTTTGGCAATTTTGGGGGTACTTGCTGTTGATAAACGTCGTAAGGATAGACTATTGACCATTTCCATTGCTTTTCTTTTACTTGATTGTCAAGACATAAACCTAAAAGCGTTAGAAAATACACTTTTTACATGCTAAAATCGGGATGGGACACAAATATGACCGAATCGGTGAACTTAACTCGTTTTGCACCATTACTTACTTTTGGTATGGTTCACTCTTCAAAATTGGCGATGATTAAATAATTAGTGATTTTTGCGTCGATACAACGTCATTGACATTATTCAAAAAGCGCAACGTCATGTTGGCCTGCTAAACATTCATGTATGCAGTGAGATAGACAACGTTTTATCAGATCAAAGGGGGTAACTGATAAATTGTACTTAATGCAGTCTTTCGTTGTCAATAATTTAGATTTTTTTAATGCAATCGATGTTATTTTCATTATTTGAACTTATATATACTCGTACAGACGGTTGCATCACTAAGTTGAGTTAGTATACATGATATTCCAAATCTCCAAATAAAATGTAATACATAGCTGTTCTTCACTGTGACGTACGATAACCACTGCTTTCTGCATCAGATTTACTCGAAAAAGCTTCAGAGCTCGTAGTAGCTGTGTGGCTCTTCCTCGCGGTGTCACGGGTTTGTCTGCAGTTTGTGATTGTGGTATTTCCTGATCATACTAACTTACTATTTCAAACATATGTCCTTTCGAGATCTCAACGTAAATGAGTTGCTCTCGTTGCGTGGCATTTAAATGCGTCCTACGTATATATGCTTGAATCAGTTCCCTTCATAATGAATGATGGCCTATTATATTATTTCCACTGCTCTTCGCCTATTTATTTATTCGTAATTGAAGCCAACCACATTTGAACGATACTCACTACGATTTACAAACACGAGAACATATATTAACAAGAACAAATGAAAACACGACAGCAAAACTGCCTTTCTAAGGTGGCGCTTCTGTTGTTGTTGATTTGTTGTTGATTGCTACTCCCATTGTGGGATTCCCTAATTGTTCTACGTGTATATTTTGTGATGCGTTATTTTATGTCCAGTCTTGCTTTACAATCATCTTGATGGGGAAGAGAGAGCTGGTTGGTTTGCTTAGTTTGTCTTCCTGGTGTATTGTGATTGTTGTGTGGCTCTTCATGGCGGGGCCATGGGTTTGTCTGTAGTTTGTGATTGTGATATTTCCTGATCATACTCACCTACTACTTTTATTTAAGTATACTGTGACGACTTCAGTTCTCCAGATCACGGGTTGATATAGATTATAAGAAGGGACTATATGGTAGTTATTGGTATATTATCACTGACAATAGTATTTTCCTGCCAACAGAAGTATTTTGAATTCGACCGTATTCTACATGATACTAGTACTGTCGTGCCAACTAAGAGTGACAGTGACGTAATATTTTGTTTAAAATTGTAAAGTAAAACATTAACTTGTACACTCCACGTGCGCTAACACGAATCGATAGATCACTTGTGTATCAATCCTATCCATAGGATTAATACACAAGTGATCTATCGATTATAAGTCTCTGGTATCTTTGTAAACAAAACATACGTCACTGTCACTCTTGGTTGGCAGGACAGTAAATGCACTGTTTTCACTATGGCAGCAATATTCTAGCTATGACGTCAATTCAATAGTGACGTCTCGGCTTTCTTCTTTTGATCACACTAGTCGTATCTTATTACAAATCCATTAACAAATAAAACAGCATCCAAACGCAAAATCACTAAGAAAGCTATTGAAATAAGAAACGACGACTTAATCGGCTTTAATGCTGGCCGCGTTATATGAGCATGTTACTGGAGCACGGATTCGTTTTGTAATGAATGAATGACTTGCAGACATTACAGATGAATGAGCCAGCAGCTCTACTTCTGGAGCTTAAAACACGATAAGACACAAGCAGCCTGAATAAAAATACCTCTGATAAGCTGTCAACCCATACTACTCTCATAAGCTGACCAAAATATTCCAATGGGAAGTTTTAAAAACATTGTGATGATCAATATTTACGCATTCCACTGCAACGTAAGTGAGTATGATCATTTTGTTTGTTTGTCCCAAGTCAACAGCTATGGTTATTGCTATGGTTATTGCGGGACGGTCAGTTCACCTAACCACACTTTTTCCTGGGCAGGCTTGAGCAAGCGGTTAACCAGTAATTTGTGCACATACTTTCGCTTGTAACTGACAACAACCCTTCTTGAATAAATCAGCGGAAGGGAGGAGAATGACCGTAGAAATTATTTCATGATCAATCTCCACGAAAGTATGGGACCGGGCCGGGATCGAACTCGCGACCCCTGGATCTGCAGTCAGACACGCATCTGTAGCCAGACACGTTACCGACTGCGCTACGCGGCCCGGTATGTGAGTATGATCAGGGAATACCACACTCATGCACTGCAGACCAACCCACGCCACCAAGAACAAGAGGAAGAGCCCCCAAACAATAGCAGTGGCAAGACATCAGGGCCTGGAATTACAATGTCTCCTTAAAGTTAAGGAAGACTTTAGTTAAGTATCGATATTTCAACGTGCTATATTACATGCTAAATAAATTGTCTGGATAGATGTAGTACTTGTGATCAAAGATACCATTGTGATCTACAGAAAAAATGAAGCTATTTAAAATTAAATCAGTTTAAAACGTTATATTTTGCATCGTGAAAAATCAACACTAAACTTAAGTCTTCCTTAACTTTAATTAGGCATTGTAATTCCGGGCCCAGGAAGACAATTTAAGCAAAGCAGACAGCTCGCTTTTCCTCGTTAAGATGATTGCAAAACTAGAATGGATACACAGTAATGCATAACAAAACCAAAAAATCTTAGCCCTATAGTCTGCCGTTGTTAAAGGTCTTGTGAATCTTCAAAAACGTTTTTGAAACTCTTCATGATTTAATGAGAATGATGAGAAAACCAGAATGCCGAAAACTGCACCGAAAAATTCTAACCGAGTCAAAAGTTATGAAAGTTTTAAAATTATGCAAATTAGCATATAAGCCCGGCCCACATTATTGTTTCAAGATGATTTTTTCAAAATGTAAAATTTTATGAAGTGCGATTTCTAAGCAATTAAAAACGGCCTCATAAAGCTTTTATATGCAAATGTTGTATTTTATCATATTAAATCATTTTTAGCAAATAAAACATAAAATAATGTTAAAATAAATGAAATATATTTAATATAATATTTCGAAAAGCTCAAATGACGTCATATGAGCCTCTCGCATATTTTCATCTAATTAAATTTTGAAACCTTCAGAATTTCGTAACTATTTTAAATTTTTTGATGGGGCTTTTGACATTTTGTTTCTCTCATTACTGGCTTTTCAATCAATAGGAGTTACAAAAAGGTTTTTTGAAGGTTCACAAGACCTTTTACAAAAATGTAAACACACATATTGTTTAGCTTGCATATTGGCTTCCTAACTAATGCAATTCATCAGCAGAGAGGCACACCTAATAAAGTTAACACACTATGATGAAACAAAGAAGAAAATACTCATGACTCCCAGATAGTCAGAGCTAAAGAAAATCACAGGTTGAGCCACTGTGGGCCCAGCCAAAGACAAGCATCAGACACCAACAAACCGATTAAAGCTTTACGTATGTACCGTCATTGAGTTTGAGGCCTGGCCCACCGTCGTGCAATTAAAGTGGAGTTTATAGCTATAAACCGAGTATTTGGTCGAGTCTTTGGCTGCGCCAACCGTGGTTTAACTCGAGGTTTAGGAATATGTTCATCAGGAACGAGCTTCACTTTTGGACAAACTTTACCAATTTGATCCGAACGTGTATCTGTATCTTAGGAGATTGGATAAAGCATCACTTACGTCCGCATTTCTTGGCGAAGAACGGGTATATTTTGTTTCAGTATTATCTGATGATTGTGCTAGGTTTCGGTATTTGTGTCTACCAGCCTTGTACACGATGTGGCTAACGTACAACGATGTGGCTATCGTACAACGTACAGCAGTTACATTTTCCATTTTTGAGGACAAATGCATGGGCTTTGCATTTGCAACTACGCAGCTCTTCTCTGTATTGATGCCTCGACGGGAAGTGAAAAAACTCATTTTGAGATATGAGGCATGCTGGTTGCTTAAGTGGCGCCTTTGGTTCTTGTGTCCAAGTTGTAGCAATTGAGCTGAAGCTGGTAGCACTTGAGCCATAGACGCTATTTGACCACCTGGTGGTAGTACATTAGCATATATTTATGAATGGTATTGACATAGCATTTTGTCATAGATAGTGCTCAACATGATAATATAAATTGAATTGTAGCTTACAAAGTTCTGCCCTATGGTCCAGTCAAGTTATCTTGGATGTTGTCCTCGGGGCCGCGTTTACATTTGCATAACCCTTGCATTTCTTTTCTGCAAGGGGATAACGTAACTTCATTGTTAAGCATACATGTATCTGGCATGATATAAGGGTTAATCTTTTTGCCCAATATGCTAATTTTGTATCATATGTTAAACTACTTCCTATTTTGTTCTATTAATTGATGCTTACTTTGACAGACACGAGCTGAGCAAAGTAGCTAGAGTATGTTATATTGTATTTATATATATAATCACTTGTATGTGTGTTTTCTGTAACTCTCCTATCAGGAGGAAATAGAAATCTATCTATCTATCTGTGATGAATCATTGCAATAGTTAGGAAGCCTCCATGCGAGCTAAACATTTTTGTGTCTTTTTATAACAACAGAATCTAGGGCAAAGATTTGGTACCAGTAAGACGCATTTAACCCCCAGTGTCCGTTTTAAGGCGGTGGCTCTGTTGTTGATGATTTATTGTTCATTGATGCTCTCATTGTTTGTGAGGGGTTCTGTGTTTGGTCCTTTTTTTGTTATTCAGTACTTTGTGTCCGTCTAGTTTTTCAATCATATTGATAGTGAAGAGAGAGAGCTGGTTGCTTTTCTTTAACTGTCTTCCTAATGCCTTGTGCCTTGTGGTCACCTGCTGGGAAAGGGCTGACCTCTTGGCTCTCGTTTGTGGTGTCCAACTGTGAGTTTGTCACTTTCCCATTGGTATCCTGGGTCAGGTGTGGTACTTGATGGTATCGATTCCTGATATTTGCACCCGTACTTACTTTTATTGTGATAGTCAGTGTTCTGTTGCTCATCTTCAAGGTGCCGTGGGTTGGGTTCGGTGTGTGATTGTGGTATTTCCTTATCATTATCACTTGCTTTTTGCACTATGAAGTTTGAGAAACAATTTGAGCCGCAGCATGAGATTTCCAACAACTTGACATTTTGTTAAAAGTAGACTCAGACGAGCCTCTGCAGCCTCATTTCAAGCGTAGAAACTTAAAATGCTGTTCGGTCAGTAGCTTAACAGTCATAGAATATTTAAGTAAATAGCAAACGCTCTGATCAGACTGCGCGTATGCGCAGGCTGGTCTGAGGCTTTGCTGGTCGCACATACTACATTGTTGGAAATCTCATACACTGGCTCAATTTTGATAGTTAATATCCCACTCACATGACATATTCATTGCAGGAGCCGTCGTGAAGTAATAGATACACCAGTCACCTTGTCAATGAGGGATCGCAAAGTCTGTCGGATGAGACTTTAAGCCGTGGCTCCCATCTCCATACATTAGCTGTTAAACACACACATTTCCATTGTAGTTGCCTTAACCCAACATTCCAGATGTTGGCATTTCTTGATGCAAAACAATGAGAAATCACGTGATCTGATACGTGCCTAATGTCTGTCTCTGCTTATCGGTGTTTGTTTGACGTACCTATCGTCATGACGTTGTGTACAAGAGTTTCGCTGACTAGCTGTTCCAACACCACCGTTGCAAATAAGATAAATGTGCGTTATGTCTCCATAACGCATTTTATCTAACGACACTAGAGCTCTCTATTTTGTTGCATTCTTTTTTCTTATGGCCTGTATACTTAATTACCTTTCTTACATTTATTGGTTTCCGCCTTATCTGCGGTACTCTAAATTATGTCCGCCTTGCAAGGTTCCAGCCCGCATCCACTTCTAAACCATGTGCTCGCTCTGCGTGCTTCATTCAATTTTCGGCTGGCGAAAGCGTTAGATCAAACCACTGCTTTGTTTCACTGGTAAGACTTCATCATTTTACAAATTTTACAAGAGTAATATTCGGACCTGTGTCTAAGGTTGTATGGCATATTTAATTGATAATATAAAATGTAAGATAAAACAATCTTCAGGGATAGAAATTTATCAGTTTATAAAATATTAGGCAGGTACATGTATCCCCTTTAAGTACAAAATGGACGATTCCATATTTCTTGTATCAATATGTAAGGGTTAATCTGATTTATTAAGATAGTGTCTTAATAGCTAACTTTTTTAATCATCTGAATTATTTTGTTTTGCATTTATTACTTTAAGTGTTTTATTCATTCACTTTTACTAAAAACTGCCTGTCACTTGATGCATTAATTACTTTTAGAAATTGTTTGTTTCATTGCGGTTATTAAGAATTATATGTTAGTAGCTTAATTTGATATTACATTGTGCTTAACAACATGTGCATTTTCTCTTTGGTTCAACACTTTAGCTTTGAGTTGTGTGTGGCCCTTTAATGTTCAATCAGCATTTTATAACTATAGAATTCCTGATTTAGAAAGAGGATAGTATGTATGAAAAGAGACACCCTGAAATTTCGGATGTCTTCAGAAAATCATTAAACAACAAACTCATACTTTGATATTGTCTCAAAATATTTTATGGTATCATTGGAAGCGTCTCGTGAGACATTGTAACACAAACCTTAACAGAAACTGCTAACTACTAGCTGTTGTAGATATAGAGGATCTTACATGAGAGCTCATGTTTTATTGAATTTATTTAACGAGTTGGGGAAAAGAGATAAAATGCGAGGCTTGCCGAGCATTTTATCTTATTTTCGCAACGAGTTTAATAAATTCAATATTACAAGAGCACGAATGTTAGATTCTATTTATCATATGACATAAAGATTACTTTGAACTCTCATTTCTGACGTAAAAGTTATACTTTTGTCAGTATGAACGCAACGTTGTTATGGATGTCATAACATTTCCCGTAAATTTATTAACCACTAGTGGTTTATCGATTTTATTGCATGGTGTTATTTCACTCTCAGACGCGACGTCATATGATAATGAACAATAAGCTACGGTGATGAGCACAGTGGCTCAGCTAACGCGTCGCCGTAAAACTAAATTTCCGCCCGTATATTTGACGATGTACATGTACCTCCCTATATGTAAATTTTGAATACACTTATCCCCTAATTTATAAATAGCAATACAATTTGTTTTTTGTGTGTAGAAATGCCTGTTGTTTTTTTTTAGAAACATTAACTTTTTGATGATCATATCACATTAATACCTTAATAATTGCACAGTTTTTGATCTCATTTATACTACAATTCTTAATGTGTATGTTTAAGGCCAAGTTATAAATGGAAATAAAACGATTTCTGTTTGATTCCAAAGTTTATGTGGCTGTTCTGTGCCAATAACGAATCATTCTCAGAAACTGCACCAGGTTAGAGAGATTTAGGATATTAGTTGTATAAAGTGATTTACAAGGTAGTGTTGTATGTGCCAGTCTGCACGCACCAGTGCGCTTTATTTAACCCTATGAATACTGCGTACTTGTCAAACAGTGAAGGCCGACACGACATGCGTCAAAAAGCGGCATTTATTAATTGTATTTGCTAGAATTAAAGGGGACGGCAACCCTGATGATTACTATATTTAATATGAAAGATCTTAATAAACCATGAATTTTGATACCAGTTTCATCTAAATCGGTTGAAAAAAATGTAGAGGTTGTGGGTGTTTGAGTATTTGCAAATGGACTGTAATGGAAGCGGCCATATTGTAGGCTTAGTGACGTCACTCAGCCTAATTAAATATGCGTGATCAAAATAAAAGGCAAACCAAATGGTTATTTGCATTACTCTTTAATGAAACATTTCCCTTATGTATAAAGCTACATATCTGCTGAAACACAGATGGTGTGATAGAAGTGATAACTAAAAATTACGCAGTTGAAAAAATTCTGAAAACTAATTAAATATTCAAAATGGCGGCTAAATGTTGGCCATATTGAATTCTTTAAATGCCCATAACTTTCCAATTTTTCAACCGATTTTGATGGTACTTGTATCAAGTTTCATGGTTCATAGAGCTCTTTCTGATTAAACATACTTATCATTAGGGTTGCTGTCCCCTTTAAAGCAAGTTTAGTTGAGAAAGTCTGCACTAAAATGTGACCTCTTGCTAACTAAGTTGAACATCATAGTATGGGAACATTCATTAAAGCTGCATAGGCCGGTAAAACATTTCTAGGTGCCCTGGTTGCCTCTGCTGCTATTCGTTCTAAAGCGGTGATTCTGTTCTTGTTTCATTTGTGTCTTTTGCTCCCATTGTGTGTGGGTGTTTTGTATTGGGTCCTTCGTTTGTGGTGTATTATGATTTGGTGGCCTTTCTAGTTGTGAAATCATATTGCTGAGGAAGATGGGGCTAGCTGTTTATTTCGTTTATGTTCTTTCTGTAACGCGGGTATCGTGTTCTTACTTTCTGGTGTTTCTTTTGTTGTATGCTACCCTTTGCATATTAAAGGGACTAGATCTGTAACTATGAACATTTTTCGAAAAAAATATTTTCTTTTTAAATCATTTGTAAAAATAGAATTAAGTTATGTTTTCACAATAAATATGTTCAGTACAGCTGAAAGCTGCATGGAACAGTGATTTATCTAATAAAAACAGGTATTTTTCTCTTGTTATGAACTATTTACGTCTCTCCAATAATTCTAGACAGTTGATTTTTAACATAAATGCTATTGTTTTGATAGATATATTTTTTTAAAATTTATGAAAATGGCAAAATGTTTACCTGAGTTTGAGTATTTTTACTGTATTCTTGAAAAAAAAAAAACTTTATTTCCAAAATTAGAATATCAAAAGTTAAAGACTATGCAGTGTAGGCGTTGCTTAATTGATTGACGTCTCCATATTGTAATCTGATCCTGTTAACGTTTGGGTAGGCGTGGCTAAATTGATTGACGTCTTTATATTGTAATCTGATCCTGTTAACGTTTGGGTGCATTTAAGAGCATAAATGAGCCACGACATGAGATTTACAACAATGTCACAGTGGTATTTGCGACCAGCAAGGGCTCAGACCAGCTTGCGCATACGCGCAGTCTGAAAAAAGCCTCTGCTAGTCACTTGAATATTTAAGAAGTGTCAAGCTACTGACCGAAAATCATTTGGAGTTTCTAAGCTTAAAGGAGGCTGCACAGGCACATCCGAGTCTACACTTGTCAAAATGTCACATTGTTGAAAATCGCATGTCGCGGCTCAAATTGAGTCGGTTATTCCGTTTAAGGCAGCATAGCGTCATTACTGTGAACATTTATGACTTTCATTTGAAATATACACCTATTTTATGGTCCGACTCATGATAATTGTGTATAGGACAGAATTCAACTAAGTCAGTGCAATGTCACAATGAATCAAATCCGCATTTCTTTGACACCGAAAATAAGAATCAATGACGTCATTGCCATAAACTTCTTTAAACCACATCCGATGAAAACTGGATTTAACTGATGTATATATTTATGCCAGTTCTTTATCGCATTGGCGGTCAGTGAAGATACATGTAGTACGTGGGAACGATCAAAAAATACCACAGTCACGCACTTCAGACCAACCCACGGCACCATAAGGAAGAGACAGAAACGATAACAGAATCATTGCATTCTGAATACCACAAAAGTAAAGCAATCATCTCTCTCTTCCCCAGCTTCTTAAGGATCCATTTGTTCGAATGGAGGTATCTTAACTTATGCCACCTTTACCAACTTTAGCATGAAATATCACTTGATGTGCAAAGTCTACACTGATGTAGGTGGTATAAAATAGTTATACCATGTTTGTCCACTTGTACGTAAGATAATCCACTCGCTAAAGCTCGTGGATTATCTCCACGTACAGGCGGACAACCCATGGTATAACTATTACTTATGCAATGTATCATCACAGGGAAACAACCAAATCAATTAACAAACTGTGATAATTCATAGAAAAGGGCTCTCAACTTACAGACTGTCAGAGCTAAAGAAAACCTCCAGCTGAATAACGGTGGGCCCAGCCTTAGACAGGCATCAGGCACTGACCAACCCATTAAAGCCTTATGTCAGTGTTGTCATTGAGTCTGATGCCTGACTCGCCCTCGTGCAATTAAAGAGGTAGCCGTAGCTATACACCGTGATTTGGTTTATAACCAGGCATGCAGACTACCGTATACTATTTATGCTATATCCAACTATTTTATAACGCTTGAATCTCTTTTTTAACTGACCATGAGAGGAAGGCTTTCCAACGATTCTTTTGAATATATTAACCAAATTGCCATAGTATACTGGCTCTGAAATACCTTGTTGCAGAAGAGCTTTCAAGCCAACATTGTATTTAATGATCCTCTATGAGAGTCTTCCATAGGATTCAGAGAATGCTTCACGAAGTTAATTATATCGATAGCCCTGTTTCAGCAATTAACCAGTTAAAATTTGTTTTCTGTTGTTAAAATCATTTACATTTCAACATATTAAGCAAAACGAATAAGCTGCAAAATATATGAGCCGCGACATGAACTTTCCAACAATGTGCGCAGTCTGATCAGAGCCTTTGTTAGTCGCTTGAATAGTTTATGAATATTAAGCTACTGAACTAACATCATTTGGAGTTATTAAACTTATAAGGAGGATACACAGGCTCGTTTGAGTCTAGACTTGTCAAAATGCCACGTTGTTGGAAATCACAAATCGCGTCAGGGAGTTGTATAAAAGTAAGAAAGGCGGCAAAGATCAGGAAACGATACAACCAAGTACCACACCTGGCCCAGGATACCAAAAGGGGAGTTAACAAAAATACAATCAATATCAACAACAAGAGCCAGGAGGTCAGCCCTTTACCAACAGGTGACCACAAGGCAGCCATGAACAGGCGCGAAAGCATGAAAAACACAAGACACAAAAACACAAATGATCCACAAAAGAAGTACCGCCTTGGAACGGCCAGTTAAAATATTTTACTGGAAGACTTAAATCGGTTGCACGGCACCAACCTCACCCTTAGTTCAGATGTTTGGTTTGCATGAAAATCCATATTTGATAAAAAAACGATAAACGACTAGTATTGTGCAATGTTTAACAATGACGTCCATAACAAAGTTACGTATATTTTTCATATTTCTGTCGTCTGCTGACATGTTTGCAAAATTGACTTTTTACAAACGATTCTTAAATGGACTATATCAGAGCGCTGAACTTAATGTTTTCACGTCAAAATGCGGTACCAAAATAAGCTTAATGTCATGTGATACTGTAACCAAAATATATCAATTCGCGTTTCCGTATTAATAAATTTAATAAACTCGTTGTGAAAAAAAACGATAAAATGCTTGGCAACTTGTTTAATAAATTCAGTATTACATAAAAACAACTCTTTAAAGACATGACTAAGATCCTTGTTTTTTTTCTCCATTTAGTTAGAAGGCTAATATGGTTAAGCTAAATGAGATATTCCATCTATATAAACAGTATAGGGGTTAATTGGAAACAAAGGCCTAGATTTGTACTACAACTAGCATTTTATTAACCGATTACTTCACTCTTTGTCTGCTAGCGCCGTCTTGTGTCGTCAGCTCATTATCTTTGCAAACAGTTTGGACCCAGATCAGGACCGACAAAACGTCCGTCCTGATCTTGGGTCCAAACCGTTTGACACTCTGATAGTGTTCCTGAGCCAATTTTTTTATCAAAGTTAATTTTGAAATCGTCAGCAGATGACAACAAGTATTGAAGCAATGCTCAGCATGTTAAGTGCTAAAGCAAGACGTTAACAATGATTGACGCAATCTGAGACCTAAAACGAAGCTTATTGTTTGTTCTACGACTTCTGTATTCAGAATAAAGCCATACTTAATGGCGATAAGTCAACTTGTTGACAATGGACAAACATAAAGCCTTAAATAAATATATAAACACGTGTGACCATGTTTGTTATTGTTTACAGATTTTTGTAATTAAAGCTTGCTGATTGTTTTTGCATTGTCCTTTTGCGATGACGTCAATATCGTCACAATAAGATGAACAGCGCTCTTGATTCAACAACAAAGTTCCAAATAGCCATTTGATACAGCTACGTTATGTTCTCAATGTGTATTCGGTAGTTAAATATATGTTTTATCCTCCTAATTAGCCATGGCTGCTTGATGAAACATCTGATTAAATAATCTGATGTTTGATCCCTGGATAGAAAATTTTATCTTACCCTTGCTATCTGACCCAGGCTGTCACGTGAAAATTGTACATTGACGAACATGTACGCGAGTTCCAATATAACCATAAATTGAATTTATTACAGTTATATTTACATTTTATATTATCAGTCAAGTATCAATTTTCAATTTTCACCTTACTTGGCAGGTTTTCCAGATATTTTGAATTAAATCAGACATAAAGTACATGTAGGGTTTGGAATAGCCAAAACGCCAAATTTTCACGCTAAGCGTCGTGGCGATACATGTACGTGTTCAACGTCACGCAAACGTCAGTAAACAAGCAGCGTTATTGGATGGACTTGACGTTAGCCCGCTCAAATGGCGCGTATGTGGTTGTGGCTTAAATCGACTTGTTCATGAAGGTATGACCGACATCTCAAATGTAAAGGTTCATATAAGTTCCTGGGTCAGGTGTGGTACTTGATTGTATCGATTCCTGATCTTTGCACCCTTACTTACTTTGCAGTGGAAATGTAAATACCATAACATGTCGCATCTCAGCACATTTAGGAACTTCTGGTAGCCTTCTTTTCAACATAAAATGCGGTATCTAGTGATGAGCAAGATAAAGAATCCATCAATTTTGTGAGGGTCGGATAGAAAAATCCGGTCCTCGGGATCACCATTTGTCATCACTCGGCAAGCCTCGTGATGCCAAACGGTGATCCTCGGGACGGATTTTCACACCCTCACACTCATGACGGATTCTTATAGCACAACACAACAAGTACCAAGCACAACATTTCTACAAACAACGTGAGCAACAATAAACAAATAGAAGCAGAATCACCACCTTAGAACGGACGGTAGATGGAGCCACCTGGGTTGGCGGGCTTAAGTAGTTTACTGGCTAAATATTCGCCCTAGATTCTGCTGTCTTAAAAATAAGTTCAGTCTAAATATAATATTTAAATTAACATGCAGACTAATACAGCGGCATTTAGCTTTGTTTGCAACTGATTAGTTTATATTATCTCTAAAATGACATCGAGCTACGTGTTGTTCGTTTGAGTACCCACAGCATATGTTTTTAGTTGAGAAATGAAAATAAATAAATTATTTGTGGAGACCTGAATTCATGTTAGAACTTCCTGTGCTTGCATGTCTCTGGCGGATCTTTATCACATGCGCCAATACGCACAACTTTGACAGTACATTGGCTATTTTAGACAATTTGATAATGGAGTTTTGATGGTGAACATATTTGTATGTATTTTTTTTCTACACATTAAAACGCAAGTACCAATTGCCAAACACAGATTAGCGAAAACAAAAACAAACCAAAAATGTACGTGAGTATGACCAGTAAATGCCACAATCACACACTGCAAACCAACCCACGGCACCGCGAAGAAAAGACACAGACCACCATCTAGTATGTTTTCTGCGACAATGATACGCCATTTTTACGATAATAATAAAATGAGAACTATTTTATGACGTTCTTAGTGTCGTGTGTTTTAAAGTGTATATACTATCATACCACTTAGGCAGACAGACGACAGGTAAACATAACTGATCTAGATATATACATGTACATGTATACTACTCAAACTCAGGCTGCTGTCCGTTCTAAGGCGGTGATTCTGTTGTTGTATATTTTTTGTTTTATGTACTTCCCTTTGAGTGTGTGGAGTTTTTTTGTGATGGTCGTGTCTTGGTATGCATTACTTTATTTTCTTTCTAGTTTTGCAATTATCTTGAAGAGGAATAGACAGCTGGTTACTTTGCTTTTATTGTCTTTCGGGTGTCTTGTTACTGCGTATGTCCTGTGGCTCTTCCTCACGGTGCCGTGGTGTGGTCATTTGTTAGTAATTGTGGTATTTCCCGATCATACTCACTTACATTTTGATAAGCACCAATTAATATTTCCATAGGGCTCAATGCACTGAGCCTACCTCTTTGGTCCTCAATAACTGTCGAGTTTTGCTTCGAATTCCACGAAATTTACAGTAGTAATTGAAAATGTAGTGGGCTACAGCTTTGATTAATGATTCACTGATAAGTTAGGTCTCTTTCATCCAAACCAAACATCTATGTGTATTGAGCCTCATCAGAATTAAGGTTGGTATCGCGGCACTAGTTTAACCCTTAAAGCGTGACATTTAGCTAGCAGCAGACGTCACTTTCAAATTTTGCAGTTTTTTCAAAAATAACCAACAAGGCTTGCTATTTCATGAAAATCGTCTGCTGGCAGACGATTCTCATGTAATATCATACCTTATTTTTGTCGAAAATTGAGAAAGATGTCACAAAATGTGTCGTCTGCTGCAGTCGTGAATGGCACTTTTAGGCTGTAGCCCTCCAATAATTTTCTTACTGACCGTTCAAAGGCAGTGCTTCGTTTGTGGATCTTTTTTGTTATTGTGTTTGTCTTTGCCTTACTGTTATATTTGTTCCTATCAGCCTTGTGGTGACCTGTTGGGAAAGGGCTGTCCTTTTGGATCTCTTGTATGGGAATGCGACAAAAGCATAAGAAAACATATTTTGCATAACAAACTATAGCCCTATAGCCCGCAGCATTTTCAATTACCACTGAAAATTTCGTTTGAATAATAAGAACAACGTCCAAAGTAGAAGGATCATTGCTTTGAGCACTATACAAATCTTTATAGTGATGCTTGACCCCCCCCCCCCCCAACTCCACTGGACGGCGATTCCGAAACGCTCGTGGCGATCTAGGATTTTCGATAAAATTATTCCAAATCGCCGCGGAAGCGTAGACAGCCACACGATTTGGAGACTTGACGCTTCCAGTACGCTTCCACTACGGTTCTACTACACTTCCGTTACGCTGCTGCTACGATCCCACTACGACAATGAAGATCCGGCTACGCTTAGTCTACGCTGATGGCGATATAGCTGCGATCTTGTTACGACCTTTGCGATGGAGCTACGCTTTCGTTGCTCTTTTGTATCATTTCTATATAGAATCTGAGATTCCGATACGCTTCTACTACAACCTTTGCGCTTCTATTGCGCTTCTACTGCGCTCTTGTCGTTTCTGCTACGATTCGTGTCACTTTGACCAAAATTTCGAATCATAGCGGAATCGCCGTCCAGTGGAATGGGGGTGGTATATGCACCGATCTCCTCTAGTGATACTCCTGTTGAAATATATGTCAAAGCCACAGAAACATCGATATATCGTAATCAGGTTAACATCATTATCGATGGCATGTCAAACGATACCATAAATGATGGCTCCTATTAATTCTACAGCAGGCGAAGCATTCTCCGTTCAAACCAAATAATGTACGCACCTTATATATCCTGCGCCTGACAACTACTTGCTGTAGCCCCGAAGTTTCTTTTACGTGCCCACATAGATTGGGTAAAAACAACGGGAATCCCGATCCAGTGTGCGAGAAATAAAAGTTCCATATTGGCTTTGTCTTTGTTTTAAGAGGTGCTTTTTTGTGTAAGGTCAGATTTATTTTATTAGTTGATTTATGAACTCTCCTACTGTAATATTCCATAAAGTTGAAAAAAAAATTAATTTCTAATATTATTTTTATATTTTATCCGCCGACTCTAAATTTTATCTGTTTCATTGAAAAAAATAATATATTTTTGAGGGTCTGTCTGTGTTTTTTTAAGAGTCACACTGTTAAAAGTGATTGTCCTGTCCAGATTTTTAGGTAAATGATGAAATATTTAAAGATTTAATACAGACTGTTGGCTTACCTTACTAGTTTTACTGTTTTTTCCTGGAGATATAAAAAAAAGCTTCAGCTACCAACTGGAACGACTTTCAAAACAATGATATTAACACATACTGCGAAAATTTAACAGAACATCTACAGTCTATTACTGAAATGTGTATACCTAACAAAGTCATTACTATTAGACCGTCAGATCCGCCCTGGATAACAACTTTTATCAAGAGACACATTGGAAAGTGCAAAAGAGCTTATAAAAGGGCAAAATAAACCAATCTTCCAATACACTGGACCAAATTTAGAAACTTGCGCAACAGGGTAACACAACTAATACGAGAATCCAAGCAATCTTTTAATGAGAGCATGGCTACTAAATTAAAATCAGATTCACTATCACCTAAACAGTGGTGGAAATTGCTCAAATACTTTATAGCTCCCAATTCAAATCTTCTATCCCCCCTCTTGAAACAAATGGTCAAATTTAAGCAGAAGAGTGTGATAAGGCAAATATATTAAATGATTTTATTAAAGACCAAACTTTGCTCGATGAAAGAAATGCTGAGATACATGATATTCATAGTTACCCTGTTGACAGTCCCTTAAGTAACATCGTTCTTACTTCAGAGGAAGTTGAATCTGTCTTGAAAAGCCTTCCAGTTGGTAAGGCTGTTGGGCCGGATGGGATAAGTAATCGTGTATTAAAAGAACTTTAGTCTGAGGGCTGGCAAGCTGGATTGGATTTTTTTTCAATTGGTCTGGTAGAAAAATTTCGTTTGTACCAGGTGATAGCACAACTATAAAGAAGTCAAATGAGGGTAAATGCTAAAAACAAAAAATTAAGCAAAGCAATCATCTCTCTCTTTCCCATCAAGATGTTTGCAATACTAGAATGGATATAAAGTAACGTACAACAAAACATAGAACAATTACAAACTCCCACAATGGGAGTAACAATAAACAAAAAGTCAACAACAACAGAACCACCGCCTAAGAACGGACAGCAGCCTAAGCCACCTGGGGGGGGGGGGGCTTAAATGCATTTTACTGGTACCAAACCTTCGCCCTAGATTCTGATGTAGTTGAAGTACAAGAAATGTTCAGCTCGCATGGAGGCCATCTAACTAATGCAATGTATCATCATGGAAAACACTCTAATCAAATTAACACTCCATGATGAAACATACCATTTTAGACTTTTGTGTTTCAGCTACATGGATTAAGATTGAAAATAATTACTATCAGGTGCAAGAAATTACTGCATTATATGTCGCTTTTATCTTGTTTATCCAATACCCAACCCACTTTGAGATGCCGGTTCCTCTATACGAATATATTTCCATTATACATTGTTTGTTTCATGATTGAAAACATTATAAGTCCCAGATTACTCTAGCTGGAAAAATAAGGTCTAGAGGTGATACTCTCTGCTATAGCTGGTTTAATTTAAATTTGAATAATCTGACCATTTAGAAATTATAAGATCTAATTGTTCAGCTCTTGTTTTTTTATTGGGATGATAGTATAATTAAGCATTTAATGTAGTTGCCAGTTGTGCTTTTTGGACAAAAAAATAAAAACTATTTTACAAGGGATTATACATGAATTATACATCTACCACGTCAGTCTATATAAACATACCAATTATACAACATAAGTATGTCACAAACCCATTACTTGGTCTATCTGACCGAGAAAACAATACTTAGAATCACCGTAAAAATCAAAAAGTTGTAGAGCATACACTTAATAGTATTGGTCCTTAGATTGGATGTAAAGAACCCCCATCCCAAGGGAAAACTTTGTGTGATATAGTTTTTTCAAAACTGCTCTTTACAGAGCTCAACTTGACAGACATTAGCTATCTTGCAGTTGCAGTTATCGCGAGTAACAGTTGGGTAACGTATGCTACCATTTAAAGGGTTTAAAATGATACCATTGAATATAGTAGAGTATTATTATCCACAATTTAATGATTGTTTATTTACTTGTCCTCATGCAAGGAATTCTTATGAGATTGAAAATATGTATTGGCTTCTCATCTGTATGTTACATATGGATCTTTGCTGTTACAAACGTTACCTTCGAGTGTCATGATATATTTTAATATGGAATACAAATTAATTATACTTAATCAAAGTTCAAACATAATCAATCTCTGTATTTTTATGACTTGATAAGTAGAGTGTCCTCATTAATTTTGTTCTATATGCAATTAATTTAGCTTAACCAGGTGAAAGTGGGTCAGAAAATGCAAATGTAATTTTATAAATTACCATGAATTCTTGCGAGTTCGTAGTTTAATCCATATGTGTTGCTCTTTTTTAGTAGAAGTTAGATATTTCTACCCCAACCAATTATTAATTACACCATCGATCTAATCAAACTGGTAATAGTAACTAAGCCAAAGACAAGTGTAAGTAATAAGGTTCCCCTCAAATAATTATAACAAACTTGACTAATAATGCTACCTTTAAATAATTATAACCACCTAATATGGATTATAAATAGTTCTTATCTACCATCATATATTGCTATTGGTTTTAATTATAGTAAGTAGATGCTTTTGATAAAGTTCAGAAGAAAGTTCACACATTTCAAATCCTCCTGATGATGGCAGCAGATAGGCATTTTAACATTTCTCTGTGAATTTAGATGTACATACATTCACAACAAATGTCTTACACGTTCATATCTTCTACAAATAACCATTTTAAATGTTTCGTTGTTCCAGATTATGCTATGTGGCCCTGTTCACCGTTTTCAGTCATGCTGAGATGGTTTCCTGGGTTAAACCAGTATAAAAATAGAATAGACATATCCACAATGTACATTACGGTATGTATGGTTAATTGGAATATGTTTGGTATAGTTTGAGTAGATAGCCTTAGTCTGCCCTAGTTACATCAATTCTGACGGTTGTGCTATCATTTTTTCAAATGGCTGGACCAAACTCAACCATATTTGAAGAGTGACTTGCTTATATTAGTGAGAATTGCAAACGCCCATTTATTTGCCCCACCCAATCCCATTATAGGCCTAAAAGATGGTTAACAGTATCAAAAGTGAGGTGATATTATACATTTATTGACTTCAATGAGGTAGACATAAGGATTTATCTACCCGAAAAAGTGATAATTCACCGAGGCCGCTAGGCCGAGGTGAATATCACTTTTAAGGGTAGATAAATCCTCATGTCTACCGAAATTGAAGTCAATAACTGTTTTGTTATATGACTTTTCAACTTAGAATGAAAATGTTCTACTTTCACATTTGTTGCTGAAGTCAACCTTCAACCTAAAGACTTTCTTACAAGTTTTATCAACTGTTATTAAAATATTTCAATATAGTATTTTGCAATTTGAAATGTATATTAATTTTCTAAATGTGGAATGTAAAATCTAATCATAAAACTTTTTTTACATTTTGTTCATTCAAACAAAGATAAATGAACAAACAAAACACAACAAAACAGTTGTTAAAATTCATGAAAGTCTTTAGTTTACCTGTTGGAATGTGAAACAGCAAATCATGTCAATTCCATGCAGCACATGCTAGTTTTATACTCATCATGCTATTTTTAGCTCTCTAGAGGGTGATATTGCAGAAGTGTCAAAAATATTAACTTCTGGAAACTAGTTTGAGCTGGATTTCATCCTATATCACCTTCTGAGCCAGTTCAGACCAGTTTTGAGGTAGATATAGAGATTTATGAAGATAAATTGGGCCAATCAGGAATCAGGATTCTCTCCAGTCATATAACAAACGATGGTGTATATGTATTTGCAATCCTAGTTCCTTATGGGTCTCTACAAAAGACATATATATAGTGATTAGAACGTTTCAAAAGTTGATAGGACTGTTATTTGATCATTGAACTTCATTTAAATGTTTCAAAATCAGCTGCGATGGGAATTACTGACCTTAATTTCATGTAATAGTCATTTGACGTTGTGTGTTATGTATCTTACATTTTTATCATTCAAGATATTTAATATCATTTATACAGAGTTTAAAACATGCTTTGAATGATTATCAAGATATTTTAGGAGGTAGTTATCTAACTTATGCTTTGTGATTTTCTAATATCTACATTTTAGATTTGCATTATGCATTATAGTTTTGTGTTAACAACTAAAATATCTGAATCAAAGTTTAATAAAGCAACAATTAGATAAATCGAATTGGATTTTACTTATCTCTTTATAATGTTTGAATCAGTTTGTTAGCTAAAAAGATTTTAGAAATGATCAAGATTGACTTAGAAACCAATACTGGAAACAAAGGCCAAAAAATTAAATATCTGTTAGCATTATGTATGTCACTAAAATAGTTGCCTGTAGCTTATATTGAGACAAATCTTAGCTAATTCTGCCTTTAGTATTTGGGAATTTCTCAGACCTGATACCGTTAAAACATTTGTTATCTTGTTACATCTTACAGTAGACCTTCATGTTTAGTATGCTAAAGTTGCCCTTATGATTTGCAGTTTTTGCCTTGTGCTTCCAGGTTTAGTGTTTAGTAACAGACACATTATATAAAATAGAAAAAAATATCATTTTTGCAGTAATTCGAAGTCAAATCAATTTTCCTTTAAAGGTTAATACAAAGTAAGGACCCATTTGAAATTGATAACGCATGCAGAATCCATAGGAACTAATATATACTTAAATGCCTATTTTGCTATGTTTCATTTAAACAGGTAACGTACATAACACAATGAAGGTAGGAAATTAACTTTCATAAGAGTACACTGTAATATGTGATGATTCTCAAGTATACCAACTAAACCTTATTTCAAAATCAGTGAGAAAGATGCATGAAGAAGAATATTTATGTTAATCAATTATGAAAATAAAACGACTACTAAGTAAATGGGTGGGGTATCTTGTATGCAACCTTCCCATGTATAGAAAATATGGCAAGTTTTATATAGTCATTAGAACAAGCAGGGTCTTATATACTCTCTGTATTAATTTTAAGGGCCAAGAAATACAATATATGTGATTAAAACTTAGTAATTATATAAGAACATGCATTTTCATAACATTTCCAATAATGGCACATTTGATATGAACAGTACCATGAAATATGCCATCATTTTTATACCAAGCCATAAAAAAATTGGGAACAAAACATTGTTTCCTAGCTTATGGGATACTTAAATATTAGTTTAAGTTACCAAACTGGCTAAAGCAGGGGTAGCGGTAATTTCAACGGAAATAAGACTTAGGCATCATGGAAAATAAGTTAAATTGAAAATAATAGCACAATTTTGGGTAGGTGCGTTTATTATGTTGTAGAAAAAATCTGGACCACTTTCAGAACTGGCATCCACCCTAAAAGTGACTCTTACATGTTACTCTAATCGACTGTACCATTGGAATTTTTCTACCAGATGGATTGAAAAAAAATCTTAAGTAGGGCTCTTTTTAAAACTGGGCCTTAACCTACTTAGTCGGGAGATTTCTCCAGCTCTATGTGGTTTCTTTAACCAATCTCTTCATACAGGTATAGTCCCAAACTCTTTTAAGCAGGCTTATGTCAGCCCAGTGCATAAAGGTGGTGAACCATCTGAAATCTCAAATTATAGACCTATATCACTCTTAAGCAATATGGACAAGGCTTTTGAACGACTTATTTTTAAGTATGTATATAATCACTTCTTGGAAAATAACATTCTTACTTCTTTTCAGTCTGGATTTAGACGGGGAGTCTCTACTGTTAATCAACTATCTTATCTATATAATAATTTCTGTCAAGCTTTAGATGCAGGTAAAGAAGTCAGAGCAATTTTCTGTGATATTAGTAAAGCATTTGACCGTGTTTGGCATGCTGGTTTAATTCATAAGTTAAAATTTGCTGGTATATCTGGCAATCTCTTATCATGGTTTACCAATTATCTAACTGGTAGAAAACAAAGGGTTGTCATGTCTGGTGTTCAGTCTGCCTGGAATTTTATCACAGCTGGGGTACCTCAAGGCTCTATACTTGGTCCACTTCTCTTCCTTCTTTTTATAAACGATATTGTACACGACATTGGATCATCTATACGTCTTTTTGCAGATGATACAAGTCTATATATCATTTCAGAGGATCCTATTATCGCAGTAGAACTCCTTAATGCAGACCTTGAAAAGATAGAAGAGTGGGCACTAAAGTGGCTTGTAAAATTTAATCCCTTAAAAACTGAATCTCTTTTAATCTCACGAAAAACAAACACTGTTCATCCTCCTGTATTTATGCAAGATCAACAGATCAAAGAAGTCGAATCTCATAAACATCTAGGTGTTATTCTATCTAATGACTGCTCTTGTCAAAAACATATAGATTATATTAAGGAAAAGACATGGACAAGAATAAACATTATGCGCTGGCTAAAGTATGACCTTGACAGAAAATCTTTAGAAACAATTTACAAATCTTTTATAAGACCACTCCTAGAATATGCAGATGTCATTTGGGATAATTGCACGCAGCAAAACAAAAACGAACTTGAACTTATACAATTAGAAGCTGCAAGAATATCAACAGGAACAACAAAATTGGTATTAGTTGCCAACCTTTATATAGAAACTGGTTGGGAGACGCTAGATGCAAGAAGAAACAAGCATAAACTGGTGCTCTTCTACAAAATGTTTAACGATCTTACACCACTTTATCTCTCATCTCTTGTGCCTCCTCTCGTCCAGAATGCATCACGTTACAACCTACGCAATTCCAATGATACTCAGACTGTTGCCTCTTGCACTACTTTGTTTTATAATTTTTTTTCTACACTCATCAATTCGAGATTGGAACAGACTTAATCCTGATATCAGAAATGCTGGTACCTTAGATGCTTTCACATTTAAACTAAACCAAAACTTGCCTGTTATACCAAAACATTACTACTCTGGAATAAGGAAAAACCAAATATGGCACACAAGAATTCGTACAGGTTGCAGCTCACTTAAAAATGATTTATTCCTAAAAAATATTATTAACTCTCCACTATGTACTTGCAATTCAGGAAAGGTTGAGAATGCCTACCATTTCTTTTTTATTTGTCAACTATACAATCATCTTAGGGTAGATCTTCGTCAATCTATAGCACAGTACTGTAACATGACTCTGGATGTGCTTCTACGTGGTGATGAAAGACTGTCAACTAACATCAACTCAATCATATTTGAAGCTGTGCATAAATACATTCAGAAAAGCAAGCGATTCTGAGCATCTAAGTAGATAGACGTATGGTTAAAAACACAAAAAGCAATATAAATTGTCTGTACCTATAGAGATACTTAAGTGATACTGGTAAATGTAACCATTGCCAATACCCCAAACAGCTCTCGTCCAACCTGGACAATTCAGACAATTCCCACCACATCTCTTTCTATCCCTCCCTTTTTCGCTCTCTCTCTCTCTCTCTTAATTATGGCTTAGCCTCTATTGTCTAATTTACTTCAATTAATTTTGTATTCTCAAAATGTCGTTTTAGCCCATGAATTTGTATTATGCAAAATTGAAGTCATTGCCATCTACACTTTGTCAAAATATTGTAAAGGAGAAGAACGTGATAAGCTCTTGCTTCCGTTCTAATCCTAATGTTTGTATGATTGAAAATTGTATTGTATTGTATAAACTGATTTGAAATAAATATGTTTAAACCAAAAAAAAAGCTCTGAAATGACCAAAAAAAAGAAAAAAGCTCTGAAAATGACCAGTTAACTCCTCATTTTTAGAGCTTTTTAATTTATTTTTTTTTCGACCCCCCGACCCTAAATCTGATATTTTTTTCCCCGTAAATCAACTAATAAAAAATTCTGGTCTAAACAGTCCTCAGTCACCATAACATGATATATCATAGGAGTCTGCACAGGAAATTGAGAGGCCCTACCAGTCGCTTATCATCTGTCAGCGGTGTCGTAGACGGGAAACTAAATCTATCATGTCTTAACTCTCTTTTATGTCAAATCGTCCGATCATTGACCGATGATTCGACTCAAGCTACACCATAAGAAATTGTACTTCTTCTGTGTTACCTTAAACCCCGGGGGGTGCTCTAATTTTTCCGCATACGTAGGCTCGGACCCAGCATCTACTGTTCACCCCCAAAAAATATCAGGAATTTCAAGCACCCCAAAAAATATTTGAAATTTCAGCAACCCAAAAAAATATCCCAATTCTGTACATTGACCTTAAAAAAAGAACCTAAAATGCATAGAAATGAACCTCAAACTAGCCCAATTTTGTGATGAACCCCAAAATCTTTATACCCCCAAAAAATATTCATTTTTCTGAAAACCCAAAAAATATTGAAATTCAGAATTTTGAACCCCAAAACTACGTATGTGTCAAAAAATCAGAGTACCCCCCCCCCCCCTGGGCCTAAAACCCCCATTCCACTTGACGGCGTTTCCGCTACGATTCGAAATTTTGGTCAAAATGCCATGAATCGTAACAGAAACGGCAAGAGCGCAGTAGAAGCGCCAAGGTCGTAGTAGAAGCGTATCGAAACTTCAGATTCTATATAAAAAGGATACAAAAGCTCAACGAAAGCGTAGCTCCATCGCCAAGGTCGTAGCGAAGTCGCAGCTACATCGCCATAAGCGTAGACTAAGCGTAGTCTGATCTTCATTGTCGTAGTGGGATCGTAGCAGGAGCGTACATGTAACGGAAACGCAGTAGAAGCGTAGTGGGGGCGTTCTGAAAGCGTCAAGTTCCCAAATCGTGTGGCAGTCTACGCTTCGCGGTGATTTGAAATATACTCCTCAAAATAATTAAAGGACCAAGTTTTTAGAACGCTAGTATAATTAGCTGAATTATCTAAATTCTGTAAAAATTGGCCCAAAGCTTTCTATTCTTTATGCCCATAAGTCAAGAAACATTATTACTGATTCCCATGCCTAATTCTGCCATAACTGTGTCTCAAATGCACATACCCTCAAAAACACACTTTCAAAAGGCAGTGGGTGGGGTAAGGAAATTCTTCTGTGGTCAATCGAGTAGAACGAAAGTGACATTAAATTAAACTTTGTTTTAAACAGTTCAGCTTACATGCAAAAACAGTCTTCAAACAGTTTCAATATACTGGGAATCAAGCATTTGCATCTCTGACAATGAAGTTTTGACATTGTTTTGTTTTCTGAAAACAATGTGTGTACTTGGCCATTCAGAATCAGATTTTCAATCGTCATTCTTTGCCTTTGAGTGTTAGAAAGATGTCGCTGCGAATTGTTTAAAGATTGTCACATATATACGCCAAAACCAGTTGTCTGAACTCATAGACTGGCCATTACGCCAAAGCCAAAAGGGACAATTTTCTCTCACAAGAAGGAGTTGATGGTACCGACGGGATTAAAACACCATACAATCAAGTGAAAAACAGAGATTTCAGCAACTAAAAGCATTTTTCATTCATTTCATGCAGTTCTGTAGTCCATGGATCACACACAAAAAATGACATTCCAATGCATTTAGGTCAAGTTTCAAAATGACAAAAAAATCCTTGTTGGTAACATTTTCTACCATTTTCTTTTTGCCGTTTCACTTGGCAATGGGCGCTAAAGATGTCCGAAAAATTTAGGCTAGATCGTAAAATTGGTTTTCAAAATACGCTCTACACAAAATGCATAAATTTTATAATTGATAGCATTGGTCCTTCAATTATTTTGAGGAGTATAATTTTAGAGAAACTCATAGATCGCCATGAGCGTAGCGGAATCGCCGTCCAGTGGAATGGGGGGGGGGGGTTTACATTATTGTTAGGCTTTCTCGTGACGAGGCTCATACGTTCATGTCGCATAATGTAATAAGCCAGTTCATGCCAGTTCGGTCTTTATATGTACATGTACACAGAAGATTTTGACGGCATGTGGTAAATACAGTCACGCATTCACAGTCGCATGATAAATTGATTATCAGCCCTTTTCTTTTCATTCATTCTATGTGTATTTGAGACGGATCACCGATAGCACTGTGCTGTGATCTTAACAATACGCTATATTCTCTTCTTGCATGTAGTACTGGTTCAACATAGGAGACGTCATGACACGCAAAAAATATTGACTGGGACGTAAATAACCAACTCAAAAGAAAAGCATACACGTGGTGCTATCATGTGTTTACTCTCAGATGTTGTTGTTCATTCATTCGTTGCTGATTGTAGCAATGTGCCGTGTTCTTGAGGAGAACTGTTTAGCATAAAATTGTAAATATTTTCTTACCCGTATTTTTAGCATATGTTTTGGGTGCTCAAAAGAACCGTCTCATTGAGACGGCTCTTTTGAGTACCCTAAAAATATTTTTGGTTGAAAAATAAGAAAAAAAATCTGGTACGCACTCTTATCTAAAATCCTGTGACACGCACAAAATATTGATTGGGACTTAAAGAACCAACTCAAACAAATGCATACACGTGGTGCTATCAAGTTTTTACTCTCAGACATTGTGACAATCGGAACTGCCTCGGCCAATGCCACGAAATTCTGTGGAATCAGAACACGGATGTACATCGAGGATCTACTTTGATAACGCGGCTGACGTTATTTACTGTGACGCTGACGTCACAGAAACCATGTTAACACAATAACAAGTGTGATTGCAGCAAAACAAACAGCTTAACTCTTGAAGTGTCACGGGCCACCTAGAATTTTGTCTGTTGTTTTAGGTGACGTAACGTACCTCGACGCGAGTAACGTGACATTGCGTCGCGCTAATAGCGCAACGCAACGTCGCGCCAACTAGGAGGGACGGTCTAAAACTTACATGTAAATCTGGATTCAATCTGTCCACAAAGGTTATCAGCTGACGATAAAAGTCGACCCTAGCAAGAAAATAATTAGGTTTCCGAGATACACCATCTATACTACTAAAGGAGCCCTTTGCGCTCAAAAACTCGGAAACGGTATATTTTACCAGCATTTTTTCTACACCGAGTTATTCAGATATTGCCCCCATTGATAACTTCGATCTAACCTTCTTTTAGTTTTATTTCGTTTTTGACGTTTTTGATACAATTCAGTTTTAGATTCCATAATCTCCCATCAATTTTGACAGGGTAACGCCTTCTTTATCAACTAATGATAATGGACGATATCGATCTATGTTTTCATATTCTCCCAACTTCTACCATGAAAGGCTGCAACGATTGGTCGTAAGGTGTATTTCCATATGTCGCGCGGTCATACGTCACTTGCAAGGGTCAAAGTTGACACGTGATATGATGGTTATGAAAGCCGTGACCGCATGGTGCTGCCGTGTCCGATCTGCCGCGCCAGAAATCCAATCTCCCACAGAACAAAGAGGTTCAATTCTCTATTCATTTTTGCTCTATCCTCTGCATAAAATATTTTCTCATTTGCAAAATAAAAAGGTACGTAATAATGTTTTTTGTATATAAAAATAGATTTCTGGCACGGCAGATCGGGCCGGTCATGGCTTTCATACCCGATAACATTTCTGTGCATGTCCACCTATTGGAAGATAATGTGGTCGGTCAGTCTTAATACCCCAGGACACCCTAGGACACCCCAGGACACCCTAAGACGTCCAAATATGCATTATTTAATTGCTCTTTGGTAAAACTATGTAAGTTTATACCAAAAAAAAAATATTATTGACCCCAAATATTATATAAATTATCATTTATATGATATCATTAAAGTCTGAATCGAGCAGCATAAGTGGTATGTATAATGCTGAAAAGACACCCCAGGCTCGACCCCAGGACTCTCTCAAATTTGCTTCCAGATACCTAGATGGAGATTTAAACTTTAAGATAGAAGCAATTAATCATCAAACATTGGGCCAAACAAGCAAATAATTATATAATATGGAGTTCTTGGGGGTACTGAAGTGTCTAGGTATATAGTGAGGTGTCCTGATGGAACCATCTGGGACAAAGTTATACTCAATTTTTTGAATGGTAGAACTCGATTACATAATGTATTTAATAAACATAAATCTAAAATTGATCAAATTATACTTAAACATACAAATAAAGTTATACTGAGTTATCTCTTGGCTATTGGGGTAATCTCTTGGCTATTCATACTCAGACAAAACATACTAATTTTTTTAATGGTAATTTTTGATTTTATGACACATTCAATGAAATTAAACCTAATTTGATTTAAAAAACATAATAAAAATGATCGAATAAAGGTATCTTTGAGTGTATTTATGTGTCCTGGGGTATCATGGGGTATCCTGGGGTGTCCTGGGGTAATAAGACTGACCCTAATGACCCGATAAAAAAACAAAGATGGCTGCTGTCAGTCTCGCTGATTTTCCACAAAAACAACAAGAGTGTTTCAGCGAAGATCGTTACTGGTTTATCTCTGTCGATTCTGTCGGCAGAGAAAGGTCAAAACTTTTTCAAGTTGTGGTGCTCATTTTAGAAGCGGCGATAACATTTTTTCTGTTCAAATTGCAACGACAACAGTGTGCATCACTCGAAAGATGCATTTGTATAGACATTTAAGCAGATTTCTTGGCCGATCACTTGACTTTTCAAATGTGTGAGAGGGGTCTTGATTCTGAGCCTGTGGGTGGGGAAATATTGTTTGGGGGGGGGGAGGGGTGGGGGGTGGTTAACGAATTCCAAGTGATTATTAGCGTGCATAGGCTATCATCCTGCACCACAGGAAGGGACATAGAAAGGAATGACAAAGTCTGTCAAAAATTCATTGGTTTAATCTCAAAATAAACATTATCATTAAGTCTATGTTATGAAAAAAAAATGAAATTGATTTAGATTTGGAGGGTCCGTAACTTACCGAATCTGGCCCAATTACTGAATCGGACCCAATCAAGCCCGAAAATGCCATGTTTTTGTGTTTGTTGATCTGAGTGGTTTATTTTACTAGAAAGGTGGAAATGAACGAATATAATGGTTTCGAGTTATTTGGTAGGCATTATAATATATTTCCCGGCTGTTGTTGTTGCATACGTCCAACGTATATTGTGGCGGTCAGACAAGTGACCATGTCATTCACATGCGTAGGCTAGGACTATCGTCCTGCGCCACAGTAAGGGACAAAAAAAGGAACAACAAAGTCTGTCGAAAGCTCATTACTTTTATTTCAAAATAACATTATCTCTAAGTCTACTACAGCATTTGTATTGACAAGGATTTAGATATGGTGGGGGGGGGGTCTGTAAACTTACCGAATCGGACTCAAAATGGCCCGAAAATGTCATATTCTTTGTTGGCCTGAGTGGTTTCTTTTACTAGAAAGGTGAATATAAATGAATAATGGTACTTAGTTATTTTGTATGCAATAGAATATATTACCCGGCTGTTGTTGTCTGCTATGTTGAGTTCCATACTTACAGATAAACAGTGTGGACTAAAAGGCAGTCTTATCTGTGCCTACACTACTTGCCACAACAGCATTTCAAGTCATCAACAGATGACACATCAGACGTCTTAAAATTTGCAATTAGATGATGTGGGTAGCATCAGTTACACAAGGCGCTTAAATTCATGTTCCAATGAGCGCCTTGACCTAACATGCCCAACCCTCACCCCCACTCCCCCCCCCCAAAAAAAAAATACAAAACAAAAAAAACCCAGATAAACGTCAAGCTAATTGACCATTTTCAGGCTTGATTCGGTAATTGGATCCAATTTGGTAAATTTACAGCAACATGTCTATTCAAATAGACCATTTCTCAACAGTCTGCCAAATAAGGTTCCAATCAGATTCCTTAAGTATTTTTTGCTGCAGTTCAGTTCTTGCGACATTTAATTACCCCATGTTTTTTCAAAAAAAGTTTACCTCACCATTAACAACTTATTTTAATATTAACTACATATATACATGTATGTATACCCTGCCTTTCGCTCTTTTTCTGGATTGTCAAATTTCTGAAAATGAATAATGCACGAAGGTTTTGCTTGGAACAGGAAATGCATACTTTTAGGGGTGAAACAACCAGGGTGTGTGGTTTCAATACTTAGTTGGCACATAAAGAGTTATTGTTTGTCTATTTCCGGCTCTTGCAGACTTTTTCTTACCGATGTTTCATATACTTTTGATCATCATACGGGTACCTGTCGAATCAAAACGTAAATAATCCTCACAGCCTATAGGCAAATAAGATACAACTTACCTGCCCTGAAAGCAGAGTTTTGAAAAAAAAATGCTGACCTACAGGCTACAGACCCCTTATATTTTGGGTGCTCAAAAGAAAGGTCTCTTGAGACGGTTTTCGAGCACCCACAACATATGTGGCCATATGTTTTGGTTGAAAACAATTAATGTGTATCATACCGATTTTTTGGCGTTTCAAAGATAAAAGCTTTACAGTGGTATCATCTATCATAATGAAAGAAGATAGTTACAGCGAACCCGCAATTCGACGTGTAGAAATGCCGTGTAGCCCTGAACACACCAAACCACTGGAAACTCGACTGTTTTACCGAACCACACCTATTTTTTGCTTTTATGCACAAATCATTTGCAACCATACCCCGCTTTTATGCACAGGTCATTTGCAAAATTGCTACCATGGTTTTATATTTCGGGTGCTCAAAAGAACCGTCTCATTGAGATGGTACTACATATGTTTTAGTTGAAAACATTTAAAGCGTATATACCGATTTCTTTTTTGCGTTTTCAAAGATATAAGCTTTACAGTGGCACCACTCGATTTCTGGAATTCGTGTGGACGTTTACAAAATCGTAAAAGCCCTATTTACAACCATGGCTTTATATCTTGGGTGCTCAAAAGAACCGTCTCATTGAGGCGGCACTTTTGAGTACTCACAAGATATATATTGGTTGAAAACATTTAAAGTACATACTGATTTCTTTTTTGCGTTTCAAAGATATAAGCTTTACATTGGTAACATTTGATTTCTGGAATTCGTGTAAAAATTTGTAAACATGGAAATCCTTTTTCAACCATGGGTTTATATTTATGGTGCACAAAAGAATTGTCTCATTGAGACGGTACATTTTAGTACCTACAACATATGTTATAGTTGAAAACATTTAAAGTGTATATACCGATTTTTTTGTGTTTCAAAGATATAAGCTTTACCGTGGTATTATTCGATTTCTGGAATCCGCGTAAACATTTACAAAAATTTTTAACATGGTAGCCATATTTGCAACCATGGTTTTATATTTTGGGTGCCCAAAAGAACCGTCTCATTGATACAGCACTTTTGAGTCTGATACTTTTTTGTATTTCAAAGATATAAGCTTAATTTACAGTGGTATCATTTATTATGACGAAAGAAGTCTGTTGTTGTCTGGTAGTTACATGGGATGTATATACCGATTTCATTTTTGCGTTTCAAATATACAAGCTTTACATAGGTATCGTTTCTTATGAAGAAAGAAGTCTGTTGTTGCATGGTAGTTACAACGAACCCGTGATTCGACGTGTAGAAATGCTGTGTAGGTGCGTGTAAACGGAATCATTTCGATTTTTGGAATTCGTCTAAACCTTAACAAAATTTTGTAAACATGTAAGCTCTATTTGCAACCATGGTTTTGTATTTTGGGTGCTCAAAAGAACCGTCTCATTGCGACAGTACTTTTGATTACCAACACCATGTGTTTGGTTGAAAACATAAATTTAAAGTGTATGTACCCATTTCTTTTTATTGTAATAATTACTGTCCTCATCAATAGTCGTGAAAGATAACACAATTACCAAAAGAAATTGCCATGAAATTAATGCCCAACTTTTTGGACAATTAGGTATGGTCAAACAGTGCAAACCCACATCAGACTGTCCCTAGAGAAGCAGTCTAATCAGGGTCTTCACTGTTTGCAGTTCTGTCAATATCTGTATTTGGTATTATTCTATAAAAAAAACCTTTTGGTTCAATTTTTGGCATATTTGCAGCAAAGTTTAGGGAGTCATAAAATTTTGGAATATTACAGTAGACATTTTTCAAAACTTTGGATTTAATGCCACATTCATTAATGCTTTAACCATATACACCTCTCTTAACTGATGGGCTGCTTAACTCAATCAGTAGAGTGTTACAATCAACTAAGTGGCCATTGGTTCGATTCCTGGTCTTTCTTTCATACAGAATGAATTTGCTGTATTCATTTTATCAATTATACTAATCTATACAGACAGAATAGAAAACTTTGGCCTATTTTTCCTGCAGTCACAAAATGATGTATACGTTTTAGTTCATCTGAGCCGAAGGCTCATAGATGAGCTTATGGTGTGTACAGGCATCTGTGGGTCTCTCTTAAGATGTGAAGCTCATTCCATATTTCACTTATAGTATCTAGCCAGCACAAGCATGAGTAAGACATTAAAATATGACTCAAGGTCTGCATCCCCTCAATATCTGGTCATCTCAGGGGAATGAATAAGCATTGGAAAGGGACTAAAGTTGATATGACAACTTACAGTTTTCATTGGCATACATATACGTTGGTTGTCGTACGGTACAGTCACTTCGATTAACACTATAGTAGTGCGTTATGCTACATGCGTTGTTTCGATCAAGATTCACCATTGGGTCGTTACCGCCTTATTTTTTAGTTAGGTTGATAGAAATAGATAATATACTTTATAACAGAGTTATGGCCCTTGATTCATATCAGAATTTTGTTAGTATTTATCTTCTCTTAGATTTTGAAATGCTAACAATTGTTCTCAATTTTATAATATTTATGAGGACATCTGCCATGCTCAGCCGAGCTCAGAACACTTTTCATCATAACCCGCGCTTGCGCGGGCCCGTTTCTAGTAATAACAATAATCAATTGATACATGCTTTCGGATAATCGATTACGATACCGTTCACGTTTGATACATCAAGCACTTTGATAAGCAGTGTGATGAGAAGCAGAACGTAATGACAGAGGAGCATTCGATACAATCAAGTACCAGACCTGACCCAGAACACCGTATGCGAATGTGACAAAAGCACAAGAAAACATCACATACAAAAGAGCCAAAAGGACAGCCCTTTCCCAACAGGTCACCACAAGGCTGAAAGGAACAAACATGACAGTATGGCAAAGACAAACGCAATAACAAAAATGATCAACAAAAGAAGCACCGCCTTGGAACGGTCAGTAAGAAAATAACTGTAGTGCTTAACCTTTAAAGCGCCAATCACGACTGCAGCAGTCGACACATTTTGCGACATCTTTCCCAATTTTCGACAAAAATAAGGTATGATATTACATGAGAAACGTCTGCCAGCAGACGATTCTCATGAAATATCATGCCTTATTGGTTATTTTTGAAAAATAAAGCGGCAAAATTTGTAATTGTCGTCTGCTGCAAATTATAGGTGGCGCTTTAAGGCTTTGTGCAGAATAACAGTAAAATCTTTACAGCATGTCGTAAAATGAAACCAAACCTGTCTGCGACAGTGGCAGACTCCAATAGAGGATGCTGCCCAGCAAAAGTTACAAGTTGGCATATACGCGCATCGAAGACTCAGATCAGTCCACACAGCCTGGTCAGAATATTCGATGGGCGCTCTACGGGAATTCAAGAGTTCAACTTCCTTGACCACAATCACACACTGCAGACCAACCCACGGCACAGTGAGGAAGAGCCACAGAACATATATAGTAAGAATATATCTGTAAGACAATAATAGCAAAGCATCCAGCTTTCTCTTCCCCATCAAGATAATTGCAAAACTAGAATGGATACAAAGTAATGCATAACAAAACAAAAACAAACGCAGAAATACCACAAACAATGGGAAGTGCATTAAACAATAGATTAACAGCAGCAGAACCACCGCCTTAGAACGGACAGCAGCCTAAGCCACCGGTGGGCTTGTATGCATTTTACTGGCACCAAGTCTTCGCCCTAGACTCTGCGGACGCGCAGACACGCACAGACTGATTTGAGTATTCGCTGTACACATCTGTCAACATTACTTTATGCTGGATATTTAGCATTACGATAATTGAGCCGCGACATGTGATTTCCAACAATGCGGAATTTTGACATGTGTAGGCTCTAAAGAGTCTGTACAGCCTCCACTTAAGCTTAGAAACTCCAAATAATGTTCGGTCAGTAGCTTAACAGTCATGTAATATTCAAGCGACAAGCAAAGGCTCTGATCAGACTTCGCGTATGCGCAGGCTGGTCTGAGCCTTTGCCGGTCTCACATACCACATTGTTGGAAATCTCATAACGCGGCTCGTATACTGTGAAACGTCGTGCGATCAGTTCGTTCAGATTTATATTAAAGAACATATTTAAATACTAAGTATACAAACAAAACCAAACGTCGTCTTCTCCCATGTCTCATAAAAGGTAAAATATGGCTATTTTACTTTGGTTAAATAAAATAGAGTAATGTGACACAGAACCCAATTTGGTTTATAACTTTTGAGTTATAAACATTTTATCATGCTCAACTCAACTGTGCATGAATTGTATCCTGCTCATAAATGTTAAAATACCAGCATCCGAGAGTTTTAAAGCAAAAAGATATCTTAATTTTTCAAAAATTATCTTAATAAAATATCGTAATTTTTCAAAAGAAAATATTCTAATTAAAATATCTAAATTTAAAAAAAACTTATCTTTTAAAAAATATCTTAATTTTTCCAAAAAAATTCTTAATTTTCAAAATAAAATATCTTTATTTTTCAAAACAAATATCTAATTATTTCAAAATAATATCAGAATTTAAAAAAAAATATTTTAATTAAAATATCTAAATTACAAAAAATATCTTAATTATCAAAGAAAAATTAAAAAAAAAAAATCTTTAAAAAAATATATCTTAACTTTTCCAAAAAATATTCTAAAAAAAAAAAATCTTAATTTTTCAAAAAAAAAATCTTATTTTTTCAAAACATTACCTTAATTTGTCAGTTGGACCCAAGTGCTTGACACTGTGATATTATTACTGAAAGAATATTTTGAAAACGTGAGTTTGCTTAAATTAAAAAAAAAAGCAGATGACGGAAAAGAAAAAAATAGATAGTTACACCTAGCATGCAAATAATTACAAAGGGATCGACAATAATTTACGATAATGGGCAGAGCGGGACTTGTACTATATTATTAGTTGCTTTTAAATTGAGATAAGAGAATACCAGACAGCATCCATCTTATTTCTTTGTAAAATAGTTGTCTACGACACGATCCGTTTAAAGCAGAAGCAAAACCCAATGCTTCATAATCATAGCATAAGTGACCAGGGCCCGGAATTACAATGCCTCCTTAAAGTTAAGGAAGACTTAAGTAAAGTATTGATTTTCAGGACGTGAAAAATAACGTTTAAAACTGATTAAAATCAAAATAGTATCATTTTTCCTGAAGATCACAATGATATCTTTGATCACAAGCACCACATCGATCCAGGCAATTTATATAGCATTTAATATAGAATGTTGAAATATCAATACTTAACTTAAGTCTTCCTTAACTTTAAGGAGGCATTGTAATTCTGGGCCCAGACATCTAGAAAATAGTGCGTGATTGAAATTAATTTTCTTAATATGCATGTCATTGTGGCGGTTCTTTTGAGCACCCAAAACAAAAGCGAAGGGATAAGGCCCATTGTTTTTGTTTATCTATATTACTTCACTTTTCGCTTACTGTAAAGGCGGCGCCTCATGAATGCGTAATTAGGACTAGTCAACTTTAGGTACAAGCTGAAAAGGAGGCGTGGTCTTATTCAAAAGTAACTGTATCATCTTGTGCCACCACCTCAGTCATTATTTATTCCTTAAAACGCCAGCAAAATAACTGCATCTGAAAATGTCTATTTAACATAAGCAGGGAGGCAAACATTGTGGACCCAAATCAGACTGCTCCTATAGGAGCAGTCTGATCTGGGTCCACACTGTTTATCTATGAGGCTTCAAATAGTTTAGTGGACGACAAAAAAACATACATTTTGCGATTATGCGCTTTAAGGGTTAATAAATGTGAGTTCAGTGTGTTTACGGTTAGGATTTTCATGAAATGCACGCACGTTTGCGCGGCTCAAAAAGCTTATTTACTCTTTACCAAATTATAAATAAAACCTGATTTCCCTTCCTAAGCAGATGAAATAGCCGAACCACACCCAGATATGAATATTAAAGTTGCCGCCTTTGCAGAAAGCGAAAAGTCAAGTAATACCAAAGACTGGTATGTGTAAAGTGGTATTGGTTACACTGACACTGCTGTCTCCAATACAGTAAGCCTCGAAAATTCAAACTCCGATAATTCAAAATAATCGCTAATTGGAATGAATATAGGACACAATGGATTCAGACAATAGGACCGATTTATGAATAATTTTAATAACAGTCTATGAAAAACATAGAAACGTCTCCCCGATACTTTGATATGAAAAATATAAATAACCGTTTAATCCAAGCTATCAACATTGTTACAGTCCATAGAAAAATGAATATTATACAAATCAATAATTTTTCATGCCCTTCACCTGAGTCTTAATTTATATACAGGAGAACTGTGGTTTATAGGGATATACATGTACATTATGTTTCTTGTGTTATCCTAAAACACATACTCTGAATTTTCGTTAGAACCACTTTTATGAGGCGAATATGAGCGACCCGAAATCAACTATGAAATATAATAAACTTAAGAGTGAGGTTGGCGCAATGAAACTGGTTTAAGCCCTCCAGTAAAATATTTCACTGACCGTTCCAAGGCGGTTTTTCTTTTGTGGATCTTTCATGTTTTTTTCTGCCTTGTGTTTGCTACAGTATGCCTTTGTACTCGTCTGTTTATATGTACCTTGGGGTCACCTGCTGGGAAAGGGCTGTCCTCTTGGCTCTCGTTTGCGGTGTCTAACTGTGCGTTTGTCACTTTCCAATTGGTATCCTGGGTCAGGTGTGGTACTTGATTGTATCGATTTCCGATCTTTGCACCCTTACTTACTTAATTAGAGCTATGATTATGGCCGCTTGGTCTGTTGCTGAGTCTTGCAGGTTGGGTATGTGATTGTGGTTTTGTTGCCATATGCTGACTTTTTTAATAAAAAAATAACTTGTTTTCCAGAAATGCTTTCAGCAGCACTATCAGAGCGCCAAAAGGTGTATTGTCCGATCTGTTTGCATAGATTATCAGCATATGACAAAAGGAAAGAGTACATTTCATAAATGCATCATATTTCTTTTGTTCATGTTCTATCGAAAATCGATTGAATATGATTTCGAATAATCAATGGTGATTTTGGATACCGATAACCCTATACCTTTGTTCCGTAAAGCAGTGCGATAAGACAAAACTAATTTGGGAACCGAAAACGAGTGACAGTTACAAATGTAAGAACGTAATGGCATAGGAGTGGCTTTGTGCAGAAAAAACAGTTACATCTTAACAGTATGTCGTAAAATGAAACCAGACCCGTCTGCAACAAAGGCAGATTACAGTATGAGCCGGTAGCCAGCGAAAGGTCCATGTTGATATATGTGCCAATCAAAGACTCAAATTAGCCTGCGCATCCAAGTAGACTGATATGAGTCTTCATTGGTCGCTCCATGGACAGCCAAGAGTCCAACGTTTCTTTAGGCGGAAAGCTAAGACGCTGCAACCATGTATGGCTCGCTGTCAATCACATCTGGCGAATGAATTCAATGTTCGAAGCGTATTGCACTGGCAATTGAGCTTGGCAGCTGCCAACCAAATCTATGTCATTCATGAGGCTACAAACAGTTGCTAAAATCTAAAGATTCATTAAAAGATTGCTTTGAAAATGTAAATATCTTTAAATGTGTAGTATGCAGAGAAAACCAAACCCCTTCATCTCATGTGAGTCTTACACAAATAAACTAATTGAGCTGCGACATGAGATTTCCAACAATGTGGCATTTTAACATGTGAAGACTCAGAAAAGCCTGTGTAGCCTCCTATTAATCTTAGAAATTCCAACTACTGTTCGGCCAGTAGCTGAATTGTCGTCGAATATTCTAGCGACAAGCAAGGCTCTGATCGGATTGCGCGTATGCGCAGGCTGCTCTGAGCCTTTACTGGTCGTACATACCACATTGTTGGAAATCCCTTGTCATGGCTCAATTATGATTGTTTTACACTGTTAAGTGGTGCAGAAATTCTTTCTAGTAGTACAGATGTCTTCAGATATATTTTGTTTGTTTGTTTGATTCTTTATGTTCAATCAACAGTATTTCAGTTATAGAGGGACGGGTCTTCCTGGGTTGAACCAGTACTAAACTAGGATTTATTCAGATATAGGATGGTCTACTTAGAGCAATCAGTAAAGAGTAGGCTCAGACTTCATTGAAATCACATTGGTGTGTTTGGGCCCTATATATACTAGGCCAAAAAAGAAACGCCGCATACAAATATTAAAAATATTGCGCGTTAAATGAGAGTTACAAAATTTCATTTGCTATCTATGTTTCGCTACTATTCCTGCCACACATTATTCTTATTGTTTTATTGAGCTCAGTTAACCCAAACCAGTGTACAGGCTGTCTTTCGATTTTCAAGTTTTTCACGTGCACATTCAATTTATTTAGATTTACACATGTAATAACTACTGAAATCACTAGTCTAATATCCAATTCGTTTGAAAACATTTTAAAAATTGAAAATTGAAAGTTACACATTGCTAATTTACGATGCCAAAGGGGACACATGTTGAACGTGAAAAGGTGATAAGAATGTTACAAGCTAACGTGACGCCATCGGTGATAGCAAAATAATTTCGATGCCATGCAAGAGTGATTGAACGCCTTAGGAAACGTTTCTGACAAATTGGAACAATGTCAGACCGTGCGCACTCATTACGTCATCGCCTAATTACGCGACGTCAAAATTGATAAAAACGTAGGTTTTAACTGGTCAATCAATTTCGTCCGGTGACAATTATAGCTAGGAAAACCCCAGGAACTCATAAACCAAGAATCAGCGTTCAAACTGTGACAAATCGTTTGAGAGAGATTGGTGAAATTTCTCTCATATACAATGTATGTTTTATATGCGGCGTTTCTTTTTTGGCCTAGTATATAGTAAAAATGGGGATTCGTGGCCAAAAGTTAGGTCTAGAATTCTCAGCCCCTCTAGCAGGGTTTTGAACTCAACAACAAGAAAAATATATGTCAAAGCAGATTCTATTATATAAGTTGATCAGCTCTATAGCCAAATTGCAAGCGTCTGCAAATACTTTCATGCAATTCTGGCATATATGATCTGAATGCCAGTGGTGTGTGTGAGCCCATAACCGGCTGTGTGCATGATTTTCGTAGTCTAAAACGTTCCTGTAATACCCCTATTACCCCTATTCCACACAGGCCCCGAATCCCACGAATTGACACGAATTGACAAATATTTGGATTCGTGGCTGAATCGTACTCAGTTCGTGAAGGTCTTAACTGATTCGCACAGTCCGTAGTGAGTTCTTGCAATTCGTAGGTCTATCGGGAATTCGGCTCAAAAGTTTTGAACTGTTCAAAACTTTGGCCACGAATTCCCCGATTCGAAAAATCGTGCGTGATTCGTACCAAATTCCTAAGGCATTCTTGGATATCGTAACTGAATCGTAATCGATTCGGGGGCGTTTTTGCATTGTTTATGACATTCGTAGCTACTCTTAGCTCATTCGTGGGGAATCGGGAGATTAAGCCGAACAATAAAACCAAAGAAGAGATAGTAGAAGGATTTTCCCTAAGATTAATTACCCCGTCTCGCGCATGTAAGCAGTCCTAGAAGTTGAAACAGATTTGGCAGATTCTGGAGCACAATCAGGATCAGTCAGTAGCTCCTGGCTGGTGATTTTGCCAATGGCGAACTGCCATATTTTTCCAAGTCAAAGAGTCTGGGGAGGGGCCTCTCGACTTTAACGTAGTTGTTTTCTTCTAGCTATATAAGAAGCCGTTTTCAACACTCAAGTTGCAGGATCAATTCTACTGCTGCTTTACGAGGAACATTCATTTTGGAACTGATGCCCCCGAAGCATAGATGGGCCTTTTTTATAACTATTGTGAGAGAAAATCTCGCGAATCGCGCCGATTCGTCGCGGATTTCTGTTAATTCGTGCCCAATTCGTGCTGCATTCGGCATATTCTTATCTGATTCGTAATTGATTCCTTAACTTTCGTGCAGCATGCTCTAATGTTATTTTGCTATTCGTAATGAATTCTTGTGCGATTCCAGCCGAATTGAGCCGATTCTCCCGAATATTCGTGACGAAATCCTATCTGAATCGGGACTGACTCGTACACCATCACGATTGGAGAATTTTTTTAATGAAACCTCACGAATCCGCCCGAATCAATAAAAAATCAATTCGTGGCAATTCGGGCGATTCGTGGCCTGTGTGGAATAGGGGTATATTCCACACAGGCCACGAATCGCCCGAATCGTCACGAATTGATTTTTTTCTTATTCGGGGGGGATTCGTGAAGTTTCATTAATTTTTTTTCTCCAATCGTGATGAGCTACGAGTCACTCCAGATTCAGATACGATGTCGTTACGAATATTCGGGGGAATCGGCTCAATTCGTCTGTAATCGCGCAAGAATTCATTACGATTAGAAAATAACATTAGAACATGCTGCACGAAAGTTAAGGAATCAATTACGAATCGGTTAAGAATATGCGGAATGCAGCACGAATTGGGCACGAATTAACAGAAATCCGCGACGATTCGACACGATTCGCGAGATTTTCTCTCACAATAGCTATAAAAAAAAGGCCCGTACATGCTTCGGGGCATCAGTTCCAAAATGAATGTTCCTCGTAAAGCAGCAGTAGAATTGATCCTGCAACTTGAGTGTTGAAAACGGCTTCTTATATAGCTAGAAGAAAACAACTACTTTAAAGTCTAGAGGCCCTGACCCAGACTCTTTGACTTGGAAAAATATGGCAGTTCGCCATTGGCAAAATCGACAACCAGGAGCTACTGACTGATCGTGATTGTGCTCCAGAATCTGCCAAATCTGTTTCAACTTCTAGGACTGCTCACATGCGCGAGACGGGGTAATTAACCTTAGGGAAAATCCTTCTGCTATCTCTTCCTTGGTTTTATTGCTTGGCTTAATCTCCCGATTCCCCACGAATGAGCTAAGAGTAGCTACGAATGCCCAAAACAATGCAAAAACGCCCCCAAATCGATTACGATTCAGTTACGATATCCAAGAATGCCTTAGGAATTTGGTACGAGTCACGCACGATTTTTCGAATCGGGAAATTCGTGGCCAAAGTTTTGAACAGTTCAAAACTTTTGAGCCAAATTCCTGATAGACCTACGAATTGCAAGAACTCACTACGGACTATGCGAATCAGTTAAGACCATCACGAACTGAGTACGATTCAGCCACGAATCCAAATATTTGTCGATTCGTGTCAATTCGTGGGATTCGGGGCCTGTGTGGAATAGGGGTATAAGGAATTTGGTACGAATCACGCACGATGTTTCGAATCGGGGAATTCGTGGCCAAAGTTTTGAACAGTTCAAAACTTTTGAGCCGAATTCCTGATAGACCTACGAATTGCAAGAACTCACTACGGACTATACGAATCAGTTAAGACCATCACGAACTGAGTACGATTCAGCCACGAATCCAAATATTTGTCAATTCGTGGGATTCGGGGCCTGTGTGGAATAGGGGTATAAGGCAGTATCGAAAGTATTCATACATTTTGTACCGGTTGAATGCTGATGAAACTGCATTTTAACTCATTTTATAGCTGTGCTATACACGTTTTAAGTGTTACCTTATTACATATATAGAGGATCTTACATGCGTGCTCATGTTTATTTAATTCAATAAACGGGTTGGGAAAAAGAGATAAAATGCGAGGATTGCCGAGCATTTTATCTTTTTTTCGAAACGGGTTTAATAAATTCCATAATATAAGAGCACGAATGTTAGAAAAAAGTTCAATGACGACTCTTACCAAGGGGCCTGAAAAGGTCAATCATAATGGCAATTAATCTAAATAATGTAGGTGTCACGATTATTAATGTTTGTACGTGTTTGTGTTTAACATCCTGCCAACAGCTAAGGTCATATTGAGACAGGGCCACAGCTTAGCGTCTCATCCAAAAAAAAACTGGTGAAGTTGGGGATCCAACCAGTAGCACCTTGCATCTTGATGTAAATTGGTGAAAGAGTTGACTTTCCCAAGGACTTGAACTAATGAAATTTTATTTTCATTTTGAGTTTCGAATAATCACAATATAACTGCTTTGTGTCTAGTCTATAGACTGGTGCTAAATTCTTGATAACAACAAAACAACTCCACTTAAGACAAGAACCATTATAGACTAGATATGAACATAACTATTTTGAAAGAAAAAGAAACATATATTTACACTATTATACTTGTATTTATTAGCACACTATTTGCTAGTCTTGTGAAACAGGTGTGGTATTGTGCAGCAAATTGAAACATAAAACTAACAAATAATGACATATTAGAAAGAATAATAGATAATTATGAAAAAAATCCAAAGTACATAAACTAGATGGGGTAAGCCAGATACAGGAAACTGAAATAATTGTGTGTTAGCATGTATTTGCAGTCTGATCTATAACATAAGGGCTACAAAATGTATATATTCTTACGACAACAATACATCCGCCTATGTACCTTGCGGCGACTAGTTAGGTTGGACGAGTTGACGTACGTTTAAATTTTCCATTAGTGACAGTGTTCGGAAGACGATAAATATTAAGGAAATATTGAATTCAGTTTGATTACAGTAATCGCCAAAAAAAAAATATTAATTTATTAATTATCGTCAGCTCAGCATTGTTTTGATACTTTTGCAAGATAATACCGTTATTTCTGAATATTGGCCGAAAACAAAAGTGTGCTCGTAATCTTTTAAAAACTATTTTATAAGAATTCCCAAAATATGTGACATGGAAGCAGAAGCAACACGAAAATTACGAGTGAATGGCGCATACAAGCCCTGACATGAGATTTCCAACAATGTGGTATTTGTGACCAGCAAAGTCTAAGATAAGCCTGTGCATACGTCCTTGCTAGTCGCTTGAATATTATGTGAGTGTTAGCTATTGGCGGAGCATCATTTGGAGTTTCTAAAATTAAAAGGATGCTGAACAAGCATGTCAGAGTTTACACTTGTCAAAATACCACATGGCTGGAAATCACATTTTGAGGCTCAATTACGATGTTGAACATTAGACAATTGGACAATAAGTCACTTTCACCCCAAAGAATACATGAGATGGGGATCATGCATAAACATGTCAACATTACGGTCAAGAGCTTATTTGTATGGTTTCTACGTTTAATCCTTAATATTTACATTTTCGACGCAAATTAAAATGCTGCAAGGGTACCCCAATTTCAGCGCTATTTTGAGATATTGCATACCCCGGGGTATTCCTTTGCGTGTACCAGCCGATTTTCTTAAGAGTTTGAGTTTTGAATTTAGCACACTTTTCTACATAAGAACACGTTCAAATCTTTTGGCCTTAACCACTTGATTAAACATATTACCGAGGGGGTTGACAGGGAGGTACCCAATCCCCACTTCCCTCCCCCTTTCACTCAACTTCCCTCCCCCTCTCCCGCCACTTCCCTCCCCCTCCAATCCCACTTCCCTCCCCCTGTCAGATTTTTCCCTTCCCCTGATAAAATTTTGTTCTTGTTCATGAACTTAAGCGTAGCCAAGAACCAAAATTAATTCTAAAAATAGCTTACCAAAGACCCATCTGCATTTTCAGGGGACAAAGAGTTAAAACATTATTTAGTTTGCTTGTTTTTATGCTTAACCCTTCTTGATTGGAATGGCCGTAGAAATTATTTCAAAATCAAATCTCCACTAAAGTATGGGACCAGGCCGAGATCGAACTCTCAGCCCCTGTATCTGCATTCAGATATACATCTGCAATCTGACACGTTATCGTCTGCGCTTCTGGAGTGAGCAAAGTAAACATTATTTTATATTAGGCAAAAACACTTCTTGTTTCCGGGTACCCTAACGATCCTTATATTTTGGGGCCTTCTTTTTGGGAAATGTTTTGGGATTTTCAGTATTCTAATTTTAGAATTTTTAAGGATTTTTTAAAACGTTTTTCATGCAAAATTTTCATAAAAAATATGGTTTGCCTACCTATTGACCGGTTAAATATTGAAGATGTATTCGTAAAATAGACATTTTATACCCGCTTTTTCTTGTAGAAAAAAGGGTACATTAATTTCGTACCAAAGTCGTTCCATCTGAGTCTGTCCATGCGTGTGCGCGTATGTTCGTGCGTGCGGTTTCATGTAATTGTATCTTCTCCTTAACCGTCGGCCACAGCAGCTTTAAACTTTGCTGCTGCACAAGTTACATAATGTAGAGGATACTGGGCAACAACATTTTGTGGTCAAGGGAAAATTGCAAATAAATTATTTTCATGTCTGAACCATTAGCCGTAGCAAATTCAACCTTTGCAGCTGTATAGGTCACATGATGTATATGATACTGGACAACATTTCGTGCAACCTAGGTCAAAGGTCAAATAATCTATTTTAATGTAAACGCATCATCTTCAACACCGTTGGACGCCGCAACTTCAAAATTTGCAGGTGCACAGAGCATATGATATAGAGGACATTGGGCAACATCTCATGTGACATTTGACTCCAAGGTTAAGGCCAAATGATGTATTTCCTTGTAAAAGCATCTACTCATAACTGTTGGACGTAGCAGCTTCAGACTTTGCGGGTGCATACGTCACGTGATGCATACGATACAAGGCAACACTTCATGCGACCAAGGTCAAAGCTCAAATAATGTATTTTCTTGTAAATGCACTATCATTCACTTAAAGACAACCTATCCTGTTTTCTCGGCAGGCTCTGTTCTTTGAACGACAGTAAAAAAAAATCAAGCTGAAATCCTACTGGTGCCATACATTACGTGGGTCATGTGACAAAATAGTCCACACAAATATGCAGTGTTTCCTTGGTGGACCTTAATATAACTTATAGGCCTAAAACTGCCATTTTCTCTGATTTTTCTATTAAAAAATCAGTTTCCCGCCCCAATCTTTCCAGACTCCCTCCGCCTCTATCCCCGATCCCCGCCCCCTCCATCCCCGCCCCCGCCCCCTCCACCCCGATTCCGCCCCACCACCCCCGATTCCGCCTCCTCCACCCCCGATTCCGCCCACCTTATCCCCGTACCCCCGCTCCCCTGTCCACCCCCTCATTACCAGCTCTCGGACTATAAGTTTCACATTTTAAATTGGTGGGTGAGGTAATTTAGCCCTGATATAAAGATTTGGATGTATAAAAATATATTTACACTAAAACTATGTATTTGAAATATCTTAGTTCACAGTGTGTGGACGTTTTCTCATAATTTCATGACAAATCAATTTTGAAATATGACAAAGGAATGATAAATGTATAGACCATGCACTTTTCGAATATTCTGCAGTTGCTAATTTGATTTTTTTCATTCAGTTACCACAACAAGAACAATGTTAGTGATAGCATCACCAAACTAAACTATGCTATAAGCATATAGTTTTCTGCACTTAATTGTCCTATTTGCTATATCAGAAATTTTAATTTAAAGCCAAGCTGCCCAGCTAAAGAGAAATTATAGCACATTCAACAGTTTTTGCATCAGGCAAGTTTAGTTATAATATTCTTCATACATAGAGCGATGACAGTGGCGATTATCAGACTGCGGATTTATTGTTTGAAATAAAATAAATTCAATGATCAACAGTGTTTATCGATAAAATTTCTAACTGAATAGATGCGTTCTTCTCTACATGTACAATAATGCATTACTCGTCCAGAATCGCTTAAACAATACTTCTAAAATGAGCTGGCACTATGCTTAAAACAATGATACGAAAATGAAGAGGTTTTTACATGGTTGTTCATTTTTTATTGAATTTATTAACCGAGTTGAGGAAAAGTAAAACAATTGCGAGGCTTGTCGAGCATTTTATCGCCTTTTCACAACGAGTTTAAAAATGCAATAAGATAGGAGTACGAGTGTTAGAATATGTTTATCATATGGCATTAAAATAACTTTGAAATCTCATTTTTGGCGAAAAACGTTTTTTTGTTTTATTATGTACGCAGCTTTACTATGGACGTCATAATGTTTCCCGAAATTCTGTAAACCACTAGTGGTTTATAGATTTATATTGCACACCTGCTGAAACTTCTGACTCAATTAGAGTCGTTATTTAACTTTTTATTTATTTCCCAAAAGATAATGGTGTGTGTTCTGAAAGGAACCGTGTACTCAAAATGTAACCCTCGACTATGATCAGCCCTCGATCTAAAACTCTCTATATCCTGAAACGTCTGACTCATTTTATTTACAATATTCACGATTTTCACTCATCTCGTATAATAATCAGATATCAGGGCCCGGAATTACAATGCCGCCTTAGAGTTAAGTAAGACTTAAGTATTGATATTTTAACATGCTATATTAGATGCTGAATATATTGCCTGGGTCGATGCAGTACTTGTGGTCAAAATATCATTGTGATCTACATAAAAAATGAAACTATTTTGATTTTAAACAGCTTGAAACGTTATTTTTCATATTTTGAAAAATCAATACTTAACTTAAGTCTTCCTTAACTTTAAGGAGGCATTGTAATTCCGGGCCCTGATAGCCAAAGGAAATTAAGATAGATACAAACTATATATTTAAGAAATAGATTCTCGCTCGCAGTGATTTGTTACTTAATACATGTATACCACTGGAACTAAATCCAGAGAAACTAAAGGTCTAAATGATGGTCTAAGCTTCATCTACAGCCATACTTTATGCATGCGAGCTGTGGGAGCTCTGGATAGTTTGTACATTAGCACAGACTCGCCTGAGCCTTCGTTGTACATGTAAGTATCCACATCCCATCGGTTGGCTTAGCGCAGTCTGGAACAAGTCGTTATTTATATTCTGTACACTATACTGAATTGCTTATGGTACAGTGGAAAACCAACATGTTTATGGAAGATGTATTGAATGGGTGGTGTTTTTCTATGAGTAACGAAATGAGGTAACACGATTCCAAGAAAATACTGGTTGATAGCTCGTTAATTATAATACAAAAGGTAAAGAGCTGGGTTGACAATAGTCCTAGAAAGTACTAGTTCGTTCATAATTATACACACGTTTAAGTAATCTTTAATGGGCTAGCCCATGAGTTTTGGTATATATCCCATATGCACAAAAACAGTAAATGTCCATAGGAACATCTTTGGAATGTGTCCGCCACTTCCACTGACCAATGCTTTCAGTAGTAAGGTTGCATATGAATATAGCAAGTATGCTTTAAAACGTAAACATAACCTAGACTTAACCATCATTATTTCTTAATTAGAATTCTTTACCACCATATCTTATGCACCAACAATTCAAAACCCGTAAATATTTAAACTGTGCTGCACAATGATTTGGAGAGAAACATTTAATTAGCAAGCAGCAACTTTCATACTTTCTTTTCCGAATTTTCATCATCATTTTCGTCAGAATACCAGCTTTGACGATCATCTCTTTGTGGAATGCAAGCAGAACACAAAACATAACCATTAAGGACACAGCCTTCATAGTGGAAAATTGTTTCTGAAAAATAAATCATAAAAGCGTCTGCTATAAACAGATAACATTCATAATAACAGTTACTGTAATACTTCTGAAATGTAAGTAAATAAGGATACAAAATCACTACTGTGCTTCCCTTAATGACTACCATCGTTAAAGTTAATGCTAAAAAGGTTGCTTCTAAGATCTACATTCACCAAAGGTCGTGCACATTAGAGTCAGTTGATTAAACTATTGATCTATTAACAAAACCGAGAAAGTAAACCAACAAATAAATAAAGATAAATATTAAAATTGAGAAAGCAAATCGTAGGTTGAAGATGTACCAGGTTAAATCCACGTCTTTTAAAGGCTAACGGCAGTCTATACTTTTTTTCCACAGCTTTCTCGGTATCTAAAAGAACAAAAATTTGATATAGACATGTACGATTTTTATTTACAATATTGATAGGCCGTGTACACTCCATCTGTTTTCAAAAAAAAAGAACTGGGGTGTATTTTGTAAAAACAATCAGCGTTGTTTTAACTTAATTCGACTGAATGCAATTTTTTTACTGTACCAACGAATTTTTAGGTTTCTTTCGCCATCAAAAGTATGGGATTCAATAGGTCTCATTTAGGTACTAGTTGTCAATCTGATGTCTTGTGGCTGTTGGTGTTCTGTGGTGCCGTGAGTGATTTGGTATTTTCCTGATCATACTCACAATGTTTGCTAAGGACCTCGGACAGTCTTAATGAAGGATTGCCCATAAAAATGACCAGAGAAAAGTTTCAAAGGAAATGAAATATTTTCTATGAAAAAGATAGTAGGTTCAACCCTCGACTTATCCACAAAAGCCGTTTTCTAATTGGACAAGTACCAAATGAAAAATATGGGTTGAAAACTCCGTTTTTGCTTTTCAACATATAGAAAATAGAAAACGTTTTACTGAGGTGCTCCCCCCCCCCCCCCGTGACCAAACTAATTCTCTTGCATACAGTTGTAGTTATACATTTCACACATCATATAAAAACGGCATGATTGGTCACGGGGGGACGATGTCAAAATGCTCAAAAACACTTTAGTATAAAAACGTATTAGAAACTTATTTTGTAAAAACCTGTAGGTAAATATCAATTTGCAATGGTATATATCAGGGCTTTAGTAATGAGTGCTTACAAAGAAATTAATTGTCTCATTTCTCAAACAAAACATTATGCTGTGGGTACTCAAAAGAACCGTCGCAATGAGACGGTTCTTTCCAGCACCAAAATTATAGGTTAAATCTGGCGTGTAAGAAAATGTTATGATTTTACGCTAAAAACTGTGTTTATCTAGACTATGATTTATACAGTACACCTCAGTGCACAAGTCTAACTGGTTGAACTCCAAACATTACAGGTAATAGTCAAAAGTAATTGACAGCACACTTCTTTAGACGAAACAATGAATTCTTCTCGACCCGACTTTTATGCAAACGCATCACTTTCGTCTCAAGTTTTATGCCGCTAACATTATATTAACATGTATTTAGGTGATTACTCGACGAAACTTTGACTTTCTGTGAAATAAAATTTGGTCACAAAAAATACCCCCACCCCCTAAACCCTAAAGTCCTGGCATAATTTTGCAATATTTTCAAAATATTTTTATTTTGTTAGATGCACTAAATGTAAGGATTTCATTTAAGCACAAAACTATAGTTGTCAGTAATGCGTTATGCTAGCCACAGGCTGTCAAAATTTGAGCAGATTGAATACGAAACTGTCCGAGGTCCTTTGGTATTTTTTTCGAACTGTAAAAATAGTAAGTGAGTATGATCAGCAGACAACCCCTTGGCACCGAGAGGAAGAGCTGCTCAACCATCACGAGACACCAGGAAGACAAATTAAGCAAAGCAACCAGCCCTCTCTTCCCCATCAAGATGATTGCAATACTAGAACGGACATAAAGTAACATACAACAAAACATAGAACAATTACAGACTCCCACAATACAATAAGTCAACAACAACAGAACCACCGCCTTAGAACGGACAGCAGCCTAAGCCACGGGGGGCTTAAATGCATTTTACTTATATGTAAGGAAAAAGGGTTATTTAAACAGAGAGAAGAAGAGTGGGAAAAAGTAAACAGTATACATACGTTTGCCACCCGGTGTTACAGCTGATGTAGTAGTTTGTTTGGTAGAGACTTTTGCTGATGAAGGTTTCATACTTGTATTTCAGTAACCTTACCCTGATAATAAAGTGATTCATTTCCGAAAATTTAAATGCTTGGTATGTCTGACTTGCTTAAAATGTGTCATATATTTCATTTTAGCCGCGACATGAGATTTTCAATAATGCGGTATGTGCGACAAGCAAATGCTCAGACCAGCCTGCGCATACGCGCAGCCTGATCAGAGCCTTTGCTAGTCGTTTGAGTATTCTATGATTGTTAAGCTACTGACTGAACACCATTTGGAGTTTCTAAGCTTAAAAGGAGGCTGCAGAGGCTCGTGCGAGTTTACACTTGTCAAAATGTCAAATTGTTGGAAATCTCATGTCGCGGCTCATATTACATTTCAGTGCTCATCCCAATGACATTGGTGAATTTTATTGCATGAAAAAAAAGAAAGGAAAACAAGTACACAAGGCTCGAAAATGCAACAATCACAGAGCTTGGCTAATCCTGGTACATAAAAAAAGAGACATATGAACTCAACCAAACCAACTAGCTTCTCACGCCCAAATCACGGGAGCGAAGCTATACACCACACAATAAATCAAACTAAACAAATATGCATTTTAGGTCTAAACTGACGGGAGAGACCTGTTTAACATCTTTTATCACATGACGACGGGAGTGCGGTGGCTTAGTGGTAAAGTGCTTCACTCGAGACCGAAGGGCCGCGGGTTTGAGCCTCACCGTCGTCACTGCGTTGTGTCCTTGAGCAAGAACATTTATCCTAGCTTAGTACTGGTTCAACCCAGGAAGACCCGTCCCTATATAACTGAAAGATTGTTGATGGGACGTAAAGAATCAAATCAAACAAAAAAAATCACAAGACGTCGCGCCTGGGGGTTGATTTAATAACGCAATGCAATAATATAAGAATTGATCACGAGTGTGAGGGTAGGATAGAAAAATCTGTCACGAGGATCGCCGTTTGGCATCATGAGGCTTGCCGACTGATGACAAACGGTGATCCCGAGGGACGGACTATTCTATACTACCCTCACACGAATGATGATTTTTTTTGCTCACCACTGATTTTGTTTTATTTTGAAATTAGCTTCTAGAAGTCCCTGAATACGCTAAGATACAATTTCACAGTCGTGAAGACGTTAGTTGACGTCCTATGTAAGATAGCATGGGTAAGATAAGATTTTCTATCCCAGAATAAAATAACAGATATCCTTATCCGGTGTGCAATATAAATCTATAAACCACTAAACCACAAGTGGTTTCAGATGTTCGGGAAACGTTCTTAGGCATGTACTGAATGTGTAAAAATATCAATATTTGAAAAAAACTTTTATGGATTTACAGTTAGAAAGTTGGCAAAGACCAGGAATCGATACAATCAAGCACCACACCTATCCAAGGTCGCCTTTCACAGATGTGTGTGTGTGTGTGTGTGTGTGTGTGTGTGTGTGTGTGTGTGTGTGTGTGTGTGTGTGTGTGTGTGTGTGTGTGTGTGTGTGTGTCACTCAGTTCTATAAAATCACAATTTTGGCGGTCATTTTGAATGGCGACCATTTTGAGATCTTTTCGCTGGTTTAGATTTATATACACCCACCGGTTCTGTAGACTCCTAGTTTATATCTTCCAAAAATGCATCAAACCTTTGGGCCAAGATTATATAGGATAAACCAAAATTTTGAAACTGAATCTGGCTCCAAGTCCAATTGGTTAATTTGAAAAAAAACACACACAGACTACACAAACAGCAGACGATAAACAGTCAGGCACTGGAAGGAAAACCTTCCATGCCAAAAGTATGTCTTTTTGGAAGGAATAGCATTCCAACTTAACAATTTCACTATGGATGGATTTTCCTTTCAATAATTTTTTTCACTAAAAAATGGAAGGTTTTACCATCCGTCTTAATGACAAGTTTAGGATGGAAAACCCTTCCAAAACATCCTTTTCATTGCAAATTTGGCATCCGATCGGACAGCCGATCGCAGGGTTAATGATGTAATTAACATAACCAAGCAGAAAAATCATGTTTCTACATGATAAACCTGAATGCAATACAGGTAACAGTTAATTAAGATCATTTATCAATCTTTTCTTGTCACTGGTATTAGAAAGTATGCAAACCTGTGATGACTTTTCTTGAAAATATCTTTCCAGGGCATGCAGTATTACATAAGTTTGTTACTATAAATAAATCTGGATGGAAATCCAGGTTATCACAAACAGATTCTTTGGCTTATTTATGAGAAGAAATGTTTCTATTTTGTAGAAATTGAACTAAAATTGAGAGACTGTTAGATTGGAAGAAATTTCCGTCCAAATCTGTTGGAAGGTTTTCCTTCTAGTGCCTGACTGATAAACGACGCACTATTACCCAGCATTCAAATCGCCTAACAGGAATAATGGGCCTTGCTCTATATTATTGGTTCCTTTTAGAAAACCTGACAGCTTTCTTGGTATTACCTTATAAAATAGTCGTCCATGACACGATTTTTTTAAGGAAAAGCAAACACCATCCCTTAAGTATTCCAGCATGGTATTGAATTACAGATCACCCTGACAATATTGTCTGCAAGAACCTAATATATAGTTAGTTGTCCCCTTGGCTCTCATCATGAAATCATCTCCGTCCGTGAGTGCACCTGACATTTCAACGACAATTAGGGTAGGTACTGATATAAGGGCCTCGACGCGAGAAAACCTGTCTTCGGCTGTTTGCGAACAACACAGACGCAGACCAGTCTGCGCATCCGCGCAGTCTGATCAGCGCTTTAATTATTCACTTTTTCGAAAGTATCATATGTAAACTTGTTGCATGTAAAATTTCAATTTTCTAGCTAGTCTCTGTAGCTGACGAGACTGGTTTGAAACTCGCTTTATCGGACACACCGAAGACATGTTTTCTCGCGGCGTGGCCCAATTAACACAACATTTTGTTTCGTCGTTACACTTATTAACCCTTTGTATACAGGAAACCCTTATAAACAAGTATTTTGCACACCGTGAATACCCAGATAAAATGCAGTATAATGCGGCATAATGCTGTATTTCACCAGGGTCTACACTGTTGTAAAGGTACAAATGAGCCGCGAAACGAGATTTACAACAATGCGGCATTTTGACAAATGTAGACTCCGATGAGCCTGTGCAGCCTCCTTTTAGGCTGAAAAAATTCAATTGATGTTCAGTCAGTAGCTTAACAATCATAGAATATTCAAGCAACAAGCAAAGGCTCTGATTAGACTGCGCGTATGCGCAGGCTGATCTGAGGCTTTGCTGGTCGCACATACCACATTGTTGGAAACCTCATGTCGCGGCTCATATATAGTTAGTTGTCCCCTTGGCTCTCATCATGAAATCATCTCTGTCCATGAGTGCACCTGACATTTCAAAGACAATTAGGGTAGGTACTGATATAACACTACAGTTTGTTTCGTCGTTACGCCTATTTACCCTTTGTATTGATGTAACCCCTAATAAACAAGTATTATTGCGAACTGCGAATACCCAGATGAAATGCAGCATAATGGGTCTACACTGTTGTAAAGGTGTAAATATCATTTGACAAAAAAGTCAATATTTATTTTTTAATATTATAGCCTGACACCCCTAGAAATGTATAATAGACTATCCAAGATGATTTGATTAAACTAGAAGGACGACTCCATTAGTTTACAAAGGGTTAAATATAAAGAACATATCGCTTCTCACAGAAAAATTATTTTTTACCTCGTTGTCAGAAATCCTGTCTTCCAAGTTTCTGATCAAGTCAGATTCAAACAAACATCCTCAGCTACGGAGACATTAGTACAACAGCCTCCATGAAAGCTAAACAGTTTTGTGATTTAACAACAACAGAATCAAGGGCGAAGATTTGGCGCCAGTAAAAAAAATAAGCCCCCCCCCCAGTAGCTTAGGTTGCTGTCCGTTCTAAAGCGAAGGTTCTGTTGTTGTTGATCTATTTTATTAACCTCTCGTTGCTTGTGGGGTTTTGTGGTTATCGTTTTTTGGTATACATTACTTTGTGTCCTTTCTAGTTATGCAATAATCTTGAAGAGAGAGCTGGTGGCTTTGCTTTAATTGTCTCTGACTGTTAATGTTCTGTGGCTCTTCCTCACGGTGCCCTGGGTTGGTTTTCTGCAGCGTGATTGTGGTATTCTCAGATCATACTCACTTACTTTTTTACATGCTGAGGGAGCATAACGTGTTTGGATATTATATTTTACTTTACCATATGACGACACTGCTATTCAATGGATAATGTCATGACTTAAATACTGTAAATTCGGAAATTTTCGCGAGGGTTTTATTTTCGCGAAACTTCGCATATGCGAAGTTTCGTGAAAATAAAACACTCGCGAAAATGGCAAAAACACTCTGTCGTTTACTGATATACGTATACCATGCCAAAGTCACGAATTTCTAACGTCGCAAATATGTCTTTTAATGCTATTCGCGAAAATAAAATTATTGCGAAAATTTCCGAATTTACAGTAATGATATGGCCACACGTTACATAACAATTTCGACGAGAACTAGTTAGTCATGACGACGTCCGTGACAACAATGCAAATTTCCATTGAAATAAACTAACTCTGAAGGTAATAAAATCGCGTTTAAAAGGTCATATGATAAAGAGAATCTTACACGAGTAATCATTTTATATTACATTTATTAGACGAGCCTTTGGTAAGGTCTCGATTGAAATGATCATTCGTGTAAGATCCTCTATCTTTTGGCCATGCAACAACAGTTAATAATTCAAAGTTTATGATAAATATGGCAGGAAGATATAGCGCCTGAATATAGTGTAATACATAGGGCATGTTGACCTGGAGTGATGTATTGTTCTTAGACATAGTTTTAGACGTATAGGCAGCGATTGTTCCATTCTCATTATTTACTAGGTATCATGCTTGTCCTAAGATTCTGCGGTTTTAAATTATAAAGCAACAATGATTTGACATGTCATATCAAAGCCGTGCATCAGCCTTAACCCGAAACATGCACCGTTGAAAAAAGACCATGTGGGCTATTGAGAATTTGGTCTTTACTGGGAAAGGGCTGACCTCTTGGCTCTCGTTTGTGGTATCTACTGTGAGTTTGTCACTTTCCCATTGATATCCTGTGTCAGGTGTGGTACTTGATTGTATCGATTCCTGATCTTTGCACCCTTACTTACTTTGCTGCATCGTCGAACAGCGAAAGTACAGACGACCCTGAGCATTATGATATACGCAATCTCGCCAGAACCTACAATTCTCGCATACTGGAGAAAAAGAAATCAGACACAATTTTAGACCTCTATCGCCGCTGTTTACTTATCTTCATGTGCGTTAATAATAGACATTTGCGCATATGCAACAAGTACCGATAGTCCATGCCAAATATAGTTTTCATCAGGCCGTTATCCTCTTTTTATCTATTAGTTCTAATCTTTAATATGGAATCTTAATAAGCCGTGACATGAGATTTCCAACAATGTGGTATGTGCGACTATTAAAGTCTCAGATCAGCCTGCGCATACGCGTAGTCTGATGAGAGCCTCTGCTAGTCGCTTAAGAATTCTACACTGAAGGACTTTAAAAACGCAAATATCGAAATTCATAATATTTACCAACTTTTAATGTCTTAATTTTATTGAGATTTGGCAAAATGAACATCAATATACCAGCAAAACATGTTTAAAGTTTTACTCAAATTAATGTTAGAGTAACACTTTATCAAATAGCAATACCCTATGATTCTTAAGTTGCAATTTGAAATTTGTCTAGAAATTGGAAACGATTTTAAGTTATTGTGATAAAATATTTTATTTAAAAATCAGAAACAAATTACCATTGGAGCCCTACTATTCGTCTGGCACTGACAGTAGCCAGCTGGAACGGATATCGTCGATAGACAATCAATGTTAGTTGCCGTCTTAACGTCGGTCGCCATTCTTTAACGGTCCCAGTAGCCTGGTAACGATCTCTGAGGAGCTGTATAGTTGGTGGATGGCAATTATGATATCTGGCGACGTCAGAAACACGCGCGCCAGCTTTTAACATTTCAATTGCGCCAGATCGTTCATGTTCAGACAGCATGAATCCTAAAGCTATAAAACTAAAGCTGCTGTGTTTTCTATACTTGTATACTTACAAGCTACATGTGAAATGATAAAATAGTTTGCTTCATTGAGTCGTGGGAACACCACGTGCAAAACATAGTAAACCAGCAATGCATAGCTGACGGTAGCCAATGTCTTTAAAACACCGATATTGGGTATAGATAAACGCAGATACGAGGGCGAGATCATAAGTAATGCAACCAATGATGTTAAATGACAACTAAAGGTGGGATTGCATTTTTGTTTATTTCAAATTGTCAAAATACCATCCCTTCACAGATACACAAATTTTCAAATTTTTAAAGTCAATCCTTGAAGACTTTCTCATAGTCTTTTTGGGGTATACCTCTAAGGAGATTTAATAAGGAGACACCTAACTTTTGGCGGGAGGTATATTTCTGCCAGCAAGATTTTTCTTGAGGCGAGGGAAGAGAAAAAAAGTCACATGGGACTAGATCAGGGGAATAGGGTGAATGTTTTAGAACATAGACCCCCTGTTCTTTCCAAAAGTGACGCCACACTTCCGGCCTTGTGACTTGAGGCATTGTCATGTTACAAATAAAAAACACAGATGCCTATCTTCGGTCAACATTTCTGGTAGAATTTGACAAATTTTCTAAGAACTTTGTTCCTGTAAAACCTTGTATTCATTGACTTGCCTTTGGGTATAGAGACTTGTATTGCTAGTCCGTTAGGAGTGAAAAATATGGCATACATAACCTTTTTACACTGGTAATCCTTTTGGCAATACAAGGCCTTCTTGCATGTTGGTAAGCCATACTCGATTACTTATTTTTCGATGCGGTTCGAAATAGTGCGTCCAAGACTCATCATATGTTACTACATTAATAAATAATTTCTGATCATATCTTGGAAATCGTTTTAACAGTTTGCGCGCCGTCCTAACATGCGTGTATTTTTGCTCCTCAATGAGCAAATGTGGGGCCCACCAAGTGCCTTCCTTCTTCATTTTCAAAAAAGTTCGCCAAAAGCGCGGTGCAAATGCTTTTGAAATGCCAACCATGTCCGCAATCTGCTGAGAAGTATATCTTTGCGTCTGATTTTACTATATATTTTTTATAACAATTCTTGGACTACTTGCAGATTTAGATCTACAATATTTTGGAGCACTTGTAACAGACCCTACGCCTGCAATGAAATCCCTAACCTGTCTGCAAACTGTGGAAAATGACATTGAATTACTAACATAAACAGTACATATGTCAGCATAAATGTCCGTTGAACCTCTGCTAAGTAATGCGCGAGTCTTAATGTCAGACCTGATTTCGATCTCATTTTCAACGCTTCTCCCAACCATTTTGCTTAACCGTCTACGAGTAGGGCTTGCGCAAAAGTAAATTTCACGAGAGATATTGTGTCTACATGTGTCTACATGTGCAGTTGATACATCGATTGAAAGGTGAGAGAATGGAGAACACATACAAAGCGTGGGTTTTATCTTCTCGCCAACAGTTGCGGTGAAAATTAGCCAGTGGCATTACTTTTGACCCCATCCTCGTAGTCGTTACCATCCGTTTTTATCTCTTAAATAAGGCTAAAGATGATCTTGCTGCAAAAAAATAATATTTTTTGCGTTTTAATGTCCTTCAGTATATGAATGTTAAACTACCGACCGAACACCATTTGAAGTTTCTAAGCTTAAAAGGGGACTACACATGCTCGTCAGAGTCTACACGTGCCAAAGTGTCGCATTGTTATCATTGGAAATCACATATAACGGCTCTAGTGATCTGAACAAACCCAGCCTTGATATCAACGGAGATTGTATCGCATAAATAGAGAATACTAGGTAAGTGTCTTTTGATATCAAGTTTACCAGGCATGGCTTCGAGAACGTTTGTTGACATCGCGAGGCTTGCCGAGATAAAGAGAATACTACATGTAGGTGAGTGTCTTTTGGTATCAAAATACGCGAACCTGGTATCCTATGTATCAGTTTACCGCATAGTTTCACTCTTATGGCGTATTTTTTTCCATTTTTGTGTTAATTCATTAGCGGCGTCATTCAAAAAAAAAAAACCTGCAAAGTCATCATGACCTGATCGAGCCACATGCCGTGATATAGACAACGTTTATCAGGCTACGCGCCACAATGCAATTAATATGAGAGGTAACTGATAAATGATAGTACATGTAGATTCAAGAAAAAAAATACTTACGATAAGAAAAGTATGACACGTTTGAATCCCTGTGACAGTGAATGTTTTGATTAGTTTGGGCGCTTTCTGATCAGGACCGGCCTTCGAATAAGAGTGCATATTTAAAAAATAACCTCATTATTTCTCACCTAAAACATATGTTGTGGGTACACAAGCCCCGTTTCGTCATATTTAGAAATTAACTTTTTATATCTCACCTAAAACATATGTTGTGGGTACTCAAAACCCGTTTCGTCATATTAAGAAATTAACTTTCTTTTTGTCACACCTTAAGCATATGTTGTGGGTACTTAATCCTGTCTTGACGTGAGGGTTGTTTTGAGTTACCAACTGATGGATAAGATAATATTAACAACTTTACGCCCTATGGTTACATCTCTCCCTCCACCAATATCCGGGTCTTCTCTTGGTACATATTATTGTGTTGGTTTCGGTCAGGTATTAGCTAAAATAGACGATCAGCTAACCTTGAGACGTGGACATGCCGATTTAAGATACAATACATTCTCAAATTATCGGACAAGATCCAAAATTACAACATATTACCCTAGACACGACGATCAAACATCGCCTACAAATTGCTTATTGGAGATTCTGATGCATAAATAGAATATTTGATTGCTGAGATTTCAAACAGTGTGGTAAGTGCGACCAACAAAGCCTCAGATCAGCCGGCGCATACGCGCAGTCTGATCAGCGCCTTTGCTAGTCACTTGTGTAGTCTTTGATTGTTAAGCTACTGACTGAACACCATTTGGAGTTTCTTAGCTTAAAAAGAGGCTGCAGAGGCTCGTCCGTGTCTACACTTGTCAAAATGTCTCACTGTTGGAAATCTCATTCCGCGGCTCAAATAGAATATTTAAATGCTGAAGGAGACCAATTTTCATTAATGGCCCCTTATCATCATTATTGTCTTCATGAGACCATACTATTTCAAGAACAGTACATGTTCCGAACGAGATTGCATGTTTGAATCCAACTGTGTCCTTATTCAAAGTAAAGAAGAATATCAGGAATCGATACAATCAAGCACCACACCTTTAATACAAAAGAAAATATCACATATAAGAGAGCCAATGGGTCAGCCCTTTCCCAGCAGGTAACTACATGTACAAAGCCTTAAGGAACAGACAAGACAGTATGACTGACGAACACGAAACACAAACATCGAAAATGATCCACAAACAAAGCACCGCCTTGGAACGGTCAGTAAGAAACTACTGGATTGTTAAAACATGTTTGACGGGACATGTACCAGCATCCTCCATATTTCGGATGTGGATCAAGAAAAGTAGATGTTTGGTTCACATGAGAGATCGCTAACTTATCGATGCACCATCTCCATGTACATATCAATCAAGATATAAAATCGAGATAGAACAATAACAAAGGCCTCAACAGTACAAATAACTGAATACTGGAGTAAAAGAAATCCAACAGTTTAACACCGATGGGCCCAACAACAAACATAAAATCAGGCCCTAACCATATCAGCTATAGATACATGTAAGTCTTTAAGTCGGAACCGTGGAAGAGTCTGAGGTCCGACCCGCCGGCGTGCAATAAATGCGGAAAGCAAAGTTGGGTTGACAACCAAGCATTCTCTTGCAATACATTAACCCATTTAAGCAAAGCGTCCTTTTTTGGACATAGGCAAACAGTGCAGACCAAGATCAGATGCCGCATAACGCGGCGTCTGATCAGGGTCTCCACTGTTTGCTTACAGAATGTGCTATTAAAATCTGACTAAAAAGAAAAAAAACCACACAGCAACCCTTTATCGGAAATGGGCTGATTCAATTAATCGAAATGGGAAAATCCATTCGGCATACTTGGGTTAATGTTATCACAAAGCACTTTAATCACTAGTTAAACCTGGGAAAATGTCCCGATATAAATAAATTAGTGTTTGTTGGGATATACAGGATTAAATTTAAAAACTGATACCAAGTACTGTCCATAACTTGATGGAGAGCAGGGGTGGATCCAGAATTTCTGGAAGGGGATAGTAGTAATGGAGGCACTCTTGGGTCATTTTATAAGCCTGAAAAGAACCTCTTTTTTCAGGATAAAATGACCCAAGAGATGCCGCCCCTGGTAAGCTTGAGTGACTAGCTGTGAATAACTTAGTTTATATTTAGGTCTATTCAGGTTGGGTCTATGATTATGATAGTTTCCTTAGCCCTTGAGAATAAATTAGTTATTAACCAGTCCATTTCCGTTTTTTGGGATGCTATGTGGTAATCATTCTTTATTCAAATTTCAATATAGCATTCTGGTTGCAAACAGTGGAGACCCTGATCAGACACCTGCAATGTTTGCCTATATCCCACAAAAAGGACGTTATGCTTATATTTGTTAATAAAGATGTTCCCAATTATGTTAGTATGACTTTTAAAGGGAACATTTTAACTATTTTGGCGACTCCAGCCATTCCAAGTCCACTTTGCGTGCTTGCGCGTTTGTTTGTCGTATTGTGTTGATGCTTTACGTTCCGGTCAACACTTCTTTAGTCAAGTCGGGACGATTTCCTGTCTTCCAGTTATGAACCAGTACTACGCAGAATATAAAGTGCCTTGCTCAAGGACACAATACAGTTCTAACACTCTATGACACTAAGCTACTGCGCTCATCACGTGGGTGTGAGATTGCGTACTTGTGTGTATATTTGTGTGTTCCTCTAGTGAGTCTCGAATTAGCGACCCTTCTATTCCATGTCTAACATTCTATGCCATTTAGCCACTGCGCCAATCACGTAGGTGTGTGGTTACGTCCGTGTGTGTATATTTGTGTGTTCCTCCAGTGAGTCTCGAACAAGGGACCCTTCTATTCCAAATGTAACCCTCTTTACCATTTAGTCACTGCGCTCATCACGTAGGTGTGTGGTTACGTCCGTGTGTGTATATTTGTGTGTTCCTCCAGTGAGTCTCGAACTAGGGACCCTTCTATTCCAAATGTAACCCTCTTTACCATTTAGTCACTGCGCTCATCACGTAGGTGTGTGGTTACGTCCGTGTGTGTATATTTGTGTGTTCCTCCTGTGAGTCTCGAACTAGGGACCCTTCTATTCTAAATCTAACACTCTATACCATTTAGTTATTGCGCAAATCACGTGGGTGTGAGGTTGCGTCCGTGTGTGTATATTTGTGTGTTCCTCCAGTGAGTCTCGAACTAGGGACCCTTCTATTCCAAATGTAACACTCTATACCATTTAGTTATTGCGCAAATCACGTGGGTGTGAGGTTGCGTCCGTGTGTGTATATTTGTGTGTTCCTCCAGTGAGTCTCGAACTAGGGACCCTTCTATTCCAAATGTAACACTCTATACCATTTAGCCACTGCGCTAATCACGTGGGTGTGAGGTTGCGTCCGTGTGTGTATATTTGTGTGTTCCTCCAGTGAGTCTCGAACTAGGGACCCTTCTATTCCAAATGTAACACTCTATACCATTTAGCCACTGCGCTAATCACGTGGGTGTGTGGTTGCGTCCGTGTGTGTATATGTGTGTATTCCTCTAGTGAGTCTCGAACTAGGGACCCTTCTATTCCAAATGTAACCCTCTTTACCATTTAGCCACTGCGCTAATCACGTGGGTGTGTGGTTGCGTCCGTGTGTGTATATGTGTGTATTCCTCTAGTGAGTCTCGAACTAGGGACCCTTCTATTCCAAATGTAACACTCTATACCATTTAGCCACTGCGCTCATCACGTGTGTGTGTGGTTGCATCCTTGTGTTTATATGTGTGTATTCCTCTTGTGAGTCTCGAACTAGCGACCATTCTATTCCAAGTCTAAAACTCTGTACCATTTAGCCACTACGCTCATCACGTGGGTGTGTCGTGTGTGTATACTTGTGTGTTTCTCCAGTTAGTCTCGAACTAGCGACCCCTCTATTCCAAGTCTAACACTCTATACCATTTAGCCACTGCGCCAATCACGTGGGTATGCTGTTGCGTCCGTGTGTGTATACATGAATGTGTGTGTTCCTCCCATTAGCCTTGAACTAGCAATCCTTCTACTCCAAGTATAACACTCTATACCATTTAGCCACTGCGCTCATCACGTGGGTGTGTTCTGCAATGGGTTTTGACTGTCCACTATAATGTTTCGCTTGCCATTAGACAAAACGTAATTCTGAAATGTCTTGGCTTCTGTGTGGGAGGATTGTGAAGAAGACGCTGATGAATATTTCATACAAAAGACTAGCCGAACAAATTGCTTGCTGTCTCATATCCTGCGTATCTTTGAAGCGACAGCGCACTTTTGATTTGTCCATATTTGGGCTTCATCATGAAAAATCGGACTTTTTGGCAAGCGAACAAGAAAGACGCAGACCCGAGTCTGCGCTTCCGCGCAATCTGATCAGCGCATATGTAGTTAAATATCTGGAAATCTCACTTTGCTACAGGAAAAGAAAGGCAATAATTTAGCTCGTCTCTGTAGCTTAGCATGTAAGATTGGGACTGACCTGGGCAAAAATACCGAAGCCAGGTTTTCTCGAGAGGAGAGTCAATGATGTCATACGGTTATCTTGTGTCTATATGAGCTGCGAAATGATCAAACTAATAGGCCACTGGCTGGATATGGTTTACCTCCCCCCGCCAGGGGGACTTTTGTAGACCATATTTTTCTTGAAGCCCAATGTCTTGCAAGGATTTTGCAACATGTTAGCCCTCTGACAATGGCAGCGTTTAGGTGTAACAGCCTGTTACATACGTTACCCTACAAAATTTTTGATAATTAAAAGTCTTTTTAAGAATTCAGAAAAGTGCAAAAGAAAAGGTAAGATTTCCAAATTGGTTATATTTTCTTAATAAGCTATAAATGGGCCACAGAAAATGACATTTGAAAACAAATATAGTCACCCCCCATGTAGTGTATTTTACATTTTTTCATCGAACCCCCTTTTGAATGATAAATGCATCTAATATAGTTTGTCTTAAATTTTATTGAAACCAGTTTATGTTCATTAATTAGGTATTACATTAAAAATATTTTATTTACCTTTTCCAAACTGCAAGCATTACGTTTCTATCTTATATACTTTTTGAGTTATTATATGATGAACATGGTACCCCCATATAACAGAAAAATGTAAAATGTAATTCTCCAGGCCTTGCGCTGGCTATAGACCCCACTTCCCTCCAGGGGGAATTTCGTACACTATAATTTCCAGATACTACATAATATAAGCCACAAAATGAAATATGTTAGCCCTCTGAGGGTGGCAGCGTTAGCGGGTAACATCATGTTACGTACGTTACCCACAAAATAACATTAAATTTTCCTGATAATGTCTCCAACATGACATATTCACACTTTTTTGAAGTCTGGCACAGGTTTAAGAACTTCTTATAGCACAGTTACATAATTATAGCATTTATCTTATAAATTTCTTGAGTTTTTGCCATTGTATATGTTACTTAGTGTTTCATATGTTATTTCCAAGTATCAGTATGGCAGTTATTGACTATACATGTATTACATCCGTCAGTGAATATAGTAAATCTATAAGGCTGCTTTTCAAATGAATTAAAGTTCCTTATTATGACGTCTTACACTATCTTAAAGCCCAGGTTACATACGATACTCTCTGAATACCATTAAACATTCAATATATGGTCTCCAATACGACCTGCTTGTACTTATTTGCATGCAGACACATTTCCATGTACTTCTTTTTACTCTGGCTCATTTGCTGAACATAAACTATCATAAACCTCTTTTCTTTTATAGAGACATCAAATATAGTTGAAATAATACTCATGGAAATTTTGTAACATTCAGTGCAATGTACAAGTAACAACTTAAAATATCAAGGAAAACCCATCAGGTAGAAGTTAAAGAGCAAATCTTCATATATTATCCAAGGGTTTTAAAGAATTTTCCTATACAACTTATTACTCCTCCATCGGATTTATCTTGCAAGGATTTTGCAATATGCTAGCACTCTGGTAATGGCACCATTACCCTGTAACAGCCAATTATATATATTACTCATTAACATCTATGATAATTTTAGTAAATGACATGACTTCTGAAAAGTGCAAACCATAAGGTAAGATACCAAATTGGCTATATCATCCAAGTAAGCTATTTTTCCAACACAATTATGGACCTTTGAAAACAAATATGCACCCAAAGTGTTACGTATGTTACTTTCCTTCATTATTCCTATATAAATGATTTATGAAACTAATATAGTTTGATGTTTTTTTAACGTGAATGTGCTTAACAACTCATTTTGTATTAAAGAATGTTTATGTACCTTTTGGAAACTTCAAATATTATGTTTCTATTTTTAGAAGGTTTGAGTTGTTGAGTTTCGAACATGGTAACCCCATATCACACAAAATGCGAAATATAATTCTGTGGCTCTTTGTTAGGGTACAATCAAGTTTTCTTTCACCCAGAGGTACTCATTTTCTTTCCCATTTATTTCCACACATTTTGTCCATATCTGGAAAGCCTCACTTGTTTTCATGGGAAATACTTGATAGTTCAATCTTTGTATGTACATCTTAAGGACAGAAAAGCAGGGTGGATGTAAGCTCATGTTCATGACATTTGAAATAGCCAGTATATGTGTATGGCTTTGGTACTTTTTTCAAAAACATGTCATACTGCAGCGTGTTCACAATTACATAAATAGCACATGTTAGGGCTTCATATCACTGATGAGTGCCTAGAGCAATTCTTTATTTGTTTTTGACCCTTCTAAGAATGTTGATGAACAAGTGGGGGAGGGGTTCTCTATCAGCTTGATAGGAATAACCTTTCCGTGGTAATAACACATCGGCACATTGGTAGTGTCACAATCTGTTAAACAGTGTATTACTGTAGATCTCTTCACCCATATTCTGGCCAATGTTGTTGACATTCAGAAGGTGCACCTTATGTTGCATACACCATTGTTGAACAAAACACCCAGGTTATCCTCTGCGATAATGTTTGTAAGACTTTATAGACTGCTGCTTATACATTGTATATATGTATCAGTGACAAAACCACCATGCCCTGCCTTTAGTGCCTAGTTGAATACTGGTGCCATCAGATCTATGAAGGTGACAGGAAAAGCTACTATGCTCTGTAGTTACGGCATCAACATCAACGTTATGTGCAGCACTACATGGCCAATCTAATGTTGGTTCAATGTGTGATTGCAAGCCATGCTGAAATTTGGACTTGTCAGTTTTGGTGGAAATTCTATCAGGAGTTGACAATGACCATGGTACAGGTCCCAGAAGGAACGGCAGTGTCAACTCAAGGTCAACATAATGTCCAACAGAAAGAAGGTCATGCTTACCAAAGACGCTCCTTTAAGCTCTCATCTGGCTGTTTACGTTTTGTAAATTTGACAATTTCTTCTTGCTTGACCTTACAAGTATCAAAACTTTATTAGCTTGTAGCATTTTATGGGGGGTGTGAAAGACAGATTTTTTTAAACTAAAAGTGAGTCAATGAAGTCTGCAACAGCCTTCCTGCCAATGTCATCAGCCTCAATAAGATCCTTAGCTATGCCAGGCTTAGCAGGCTCACGGAAAGAAAAAAAGTACAATTCATTGTCTTCAAAGTTAGAACTAAAAGGATTGGTGAAGCCTGAAACTGCCTCTAGTACTCATTCTACTTTGCATCTGAGCAGATTGAATATTTCATTTCAGTGCATTGAAGAGTTGTTTCAATATATTGAGCTCTGATGTGATGAGTAATACACCATTCCATCTGTAGTACCGAAGCGTAGTTTAAGTTGCTGAATCATATAATACCTCTTTATTGTTTGCCTGATAGTTATGTCAAAAGCATTTCTCAAGCAAAGAACCAATGGTTGTGACACACTAAACTAATTTTGTTCGAGAAGTTCTTTGCATCTACGATGTGTATCAGGCAAATTTTATGAGTGTAATCAGATACACAGGTACATATTGTGCGTAGTTGTTGTGATCGTTTGTAATGAACACTGGGAACAAGGCATACAGATAGAGATGACATGCAATTCAAAGTTGTTTTCCTTGTAGCCCTAATCAGTGTCAACACCATCTGAATCATATCCATATACCTTGCCAAGAACAGGGCTGTTTCACAATGACTGTCTTTCAGAACTTCAGATTTGAATGCATGGTTTCCATACTGTTTATGTGAGCAAACAACACAGGCTGACAGACCACATTATATTATTAGTTTAAGTCACCATAAATTAACAATGAACTTCAATTTATATCAGCCTTATAAATTTTCTAAATTCTCTGACAGACTTTATACATGTATAGTCAACAACTTCTATACAGATACTCAGAATAATTTATGTATCATTTGGTAACGCACATAACAGTCAAAGCTCAAGGAATTTATTGAATGAATACTTAAAATAGGTAAACCTTGTTAAAAGAAGTACATAAACCTATGCAAGCATGCAATAAGTATAAATAGGGCTTGTTAGAGACATTAACTTAAATGTTTAATGCTATTTTGAAGGTAACATACATAACATGGACCTGAAAAATAGTGTAAGCGACCATAATAAAGAACTTTAAATCATTTAAGTAGCAGCCTTATATAGATATACTATATTCTGTGACAGATGTACAACACGTATAGTCAATAAATACCATATTGATACTCGGAAATAACGCAGGAAACACTAAGTAACGTATACAACGGTAATTACTCAAGACATTTATAAAATTAATACTAAAAATATGTAACTGTGTTATAAGAAGTCCATAAACCTGTGTCAGCATGCAAATATGTACGAACATTTCATGGTTGAGACATTATGAGGGACATTTAATGCTATTTTGGGGGGTAGGGTAACGTATATAACGTGCTGTTACACGTTAACGCTGCCACTCTCAGAGGGCTTACATCTTTTATTTTGTGTCTTATATAATGTAGTTTCAGAAAATCATAGTGTACAAAATTCCCCCTGGGGGGAGGGGGGTCTATAGCCAGCTCAAGGCCTATAACATGTGACGATGTGTCACGGGAAATACGGATCGGCCTAGGCATTAACTTACTTTAATCAGGGTTTTCGCTGTATGCATAAAGAAAAAGTGAAATCTAGGTTACCCACTGAGCATACAGCCATGGTACTCATTTGCGTAGCGCACATTACGCAGTATAAGACATGTGCGTAATAAAATAGTAACACTCAAGGGAGCTCACCTGATGTGGAAAAAGTGATTTTTCATACTAAAATGAGCTGCTCTTAAAGAAAAAAATGTTCCCTGTGGAAAGTTCCCATTATGAAAAAGGACGCAATTTAAAGAATCACTGCTTGCTCAAGTAGTCTCCCTTTGATGCGCGTAACGTTTTCAGCGTTCTGGCTACGCCATTGGTACTGACAGGCTGGTCTCTTTGCCTGGCGTACACTGATTGCCATCCTCTTGATAATTTATATAGGTTATAATTGACTAAGTTTATAATTGACTAAGTTTATAATTGACTAAGTTTATAATTGACTAAGTTTGCAACGTGTATGGTAGCACCGGCTATGTGGTGCATCATGAGATAGCCCTGTCTGTGAAAATGAACGGTGTTTGTCACAACATTGAAATGACACATCCAGCTCATCGCCATCTCCGTGAGCGTAGATGGCGATGAGGTGGGTGTGTCATTTAGCAAATTCATCACTTCCCTTTTGACAGCTTTCAAATGGCTTCTGTACTTTCAGTCAGTAGATAACAATCCTTTTTAGTAAAGTGCTGAAAGATGACAAGCATTTTTAAAAATTGTCATACTTGTTTTGTAGGTGTTGTAATGTCATGGCTCATGGGAAGATACGTCCAACAGCTACTGTCCTGCCAGCCAAGAGTGACAGTGACATCATGTTTTGTTTATAATTTTTAGTAAAACATTAACTGAAACTTTTGGCTGGTGAGAAGTTACAAATCATACATATGTTATTTAAAATAGATCTGCTTTACAACAATTGTTGTGAAATAATTCACTGTTTGAGTTATGTGTTTGTTTTCAAACAGTGAGTAATCACTCCGCAATTTACAAAAAAGAGCTGATATATTTTGATTGCAATATAGAGATTGTTTATGACCAAAATGCAGCTGTAAAATACGCAATCATGCATATGTAGTGCTTGCTTGATTATAATTGTGCTCTGTCAGGAGAAAATTTGTTTTAAATCAGGCAAGGCTCAAACTGACCTGCTAAGGTACAGCGTTTAGCTAAAGTCTGGAAGATTAGTACCTAAATCAGCGGACAACAAAAGTGCTAGTTAGACAGCACGGATGTGAAGGCTGATATGCACCTTTGCTGTTCTTATATGCTTAAAACATTTTTCCTCTTAACGTGGTCTCATAAGAGGTCCAAGAGTTTCTGCTGCTAGTTTACAATTGGATACCTTAATTTCCTTCAGTAAAGGTCTATATTGCATTCAAGCTTGCTGCGCTCATACGTCCCTCTGTCTCACATAAATGCTTTGTTTAATGGATGTGTTGGTTTGCTGATCACAAAAAAAACAAGCATTTTATGTATTTTTCGCAAACTGTACACTTTAAGTGACCTTTAATAATAGCCTGGCCTGTAGTGACAATATTGTATACCTATGCATAGCTTCTAAACCATTCTCATGCAGTTTTATTGTAATTATGTATTCCGGGGTCGGTATGATGCAGACAAAGATGCAGAATCATCATTTTATGCTTTGATTTTGCAAAATTTACACTTTAATGACCTTTAACCTTGCATGGGCATATGCTTAGTTATTTTCTAGGTTATTATTAAATGGAACACGTATCTTAAATATATTCTGGATACTTTCAGTGAATTTAATGGGTATCATGTGGTCATAAGATTACATAGAAAGGAGTGTTTGTCTATTTTGTGTTATTTTCCACTCAGTTGACCTTTGACCTAATTCTGAGACCCAGGGACATTTTCAGACTTGGCATCCACCCCTATCAGCTCTATTAAAATCGATTATTCTGATTATCAGAACAGTTTAAGCAACAGAATAAATAAAGTCTATGTATTTTTAATAAAATATCCCTATAGCGATATTTTATTGACAAAAACATAACTTCATTTATAACCGCTTGTTTTGCTGCAGTCACATGTTTTATTGTGTTTAATTATTTTTGTGACGTCACCGTCACGTTTTATAACGTCAGCGTCACGTTATCACCCGCATTATCAAAGTAGATTATCGATGTACATCCGTGGTCTGATTCCAGGGAATTTCGCGGAATTGGCCGAGACAGTTCCGATTGTGTCTCACTATCTGCACTCCTACACCTAACCAACACAAATAGCCACACAATCCAATTAGATGTACGGAATAATTAAGTTACAACAGCCACCAGTTTTTTTTTGCCACACCAGAATTTGGCAAAATCACATCATCTTTCTAGTGGTGCAAAAGACTCAAAACCACTAAAATACAAAAATACAGACATAAGGGAGCAAAACATATATAATTATGATTAAAAAAATATATGCCATCATAATGAAAAAAATGGTCAAAGTAAAAAAAACCCGCGGGGTTTTCCAAAAACCCCGCGGGGTTTTTAAAACCCCGCGGGGTTTTTAAAACCCTGCGCGGGGTTTTTCCCCCACATTTTCAAATGGGGGAAAAATTCCGCAGGGTTTTTTCAAAAAAATAAATATCAAAATAAGTTCAAGAAATAAGTTTGTTTGATTGTAATTATTTCAGAAAATGATTGGTAAGGCTTAATTCCAACCTTTAATTTCCCCCGCGGGGTTTTTCTCCCATTTCAGATTGTGGGGGAAAAACCCCGCAGGGTTTTTTGAAAAAATAAAAAGGTTTGTTTTTAATTGTATTGCTTTACAAAACAATATAGAAGCTGAATTGAAGTTTTTCTCATCATTTGAAGCCTTTCAAGCAAAATAAAAAAAAAACCCGTGGGGGAAAACCCCCGCGGGGTTTTTCCCCCACAAAATGAAATGGGAGAAAAACCCTGCGGGGTTTTCACCAAATAGTGATTATCAGTTTTATTAATGATTGAGATCAGTTATACATTTAGAGCTCATATTATTTAAGTTTTTACAGTAATTAAAGGCCATAAAACAATTCTCTCGATGACCCCTCCCCCCCCCCCCCCCCACACCCTTGTCCGCCACCCCCCCCCCCCCTCGTCCGCCATGCACTGCATCAGCGATGATCACTACCAAGTTTGCACCACCGGACGGCCCAAAAAATATTGTTCAGGTAGCACTGATATTATTTGTTTAGCACGATTCATTACATCCCAGTCAACCATTTATCAGTCATGTTAGGATGCGTCTTATGGGTTGAAACAGTTCTAACAGCAGATAAAAGCAATAATATTAATAACCGCCATTGCAGTACCTGTCATACATAACTGCAATCTTATAAACTGGTTAATATGTAGTACATTGACAGACAGTGCAGACCAGGATCAGATGCAGCAGAATGTAGCATCTGATCACGGTCTTCATTGAAATTTGGGTCTTTTCTACAACCCTGTGTGTATCCTATAGAAAGATCCTGGTCTAAAGCAGACCAATTTCACAGATCTTAATTAATGTACCAATTCCGACTACACAGTGTCTTTCATGCATCCAAGGGTCCATGACGGGGGTCGCGCCTATAGCAATGCACCAAACTCCTGGGGAGTGTACAGGAAGATAGAGTACGGATTGGGTAGTTAAAAAACTAAGATGGCAGATTGATTACTAAATCTTTTTGACATTCTATTTTCTACTAGTTACAGAGGTATAGTAAGATTAACAAGAAAAGTATTACTGGAATGTGCTCACTTTGACAACTAGCTGATGAAAGGTAAATTGATTTTGCCTTGTCAATTAGTTTTTAGCGACTTTCATTTTGCCTACAAGCTGACAAGTTCCCCACCCCCTGGCCCTGCCTCTGTAGACAGAAAATAACCAGTGATTAACTGTGATTTGCAAATAAATTTGTGTTGAGTTGAGTGAAAGAGTTGACTACTTGCGAGACAATACAGTCAAAGGGCTGTTAATAACAATAACAGCTTACATAAACTTTTGCATTGTCACATTTTTAAATAACAATTTTTAAGCCGGTACAGACAAACCATTGGCAGAACAGATAGAACGAACCCACTGGGGACCGAGCCTGTTGTGTTAAAGTCAATTGTGACAGTACAATGTAGATGTATATGTACAGTCGATAGTAGTGGTAGGCCGATTTATCGAGCTCATCGATCATTGGTCATTTTCAGTGAACTGATTAATTGATCGGTAGTTTTTCAATAATCGATTACTCAGTATAGACCTTCTGCTTCATTGGCCTTCAATTTTTAGCTTGGTGTATTTATTTAAAGTGACCCTTTTCTGCATTTTCAGTTTCTGGTATGAACAGCATATGGTTCAAATAATGTACATAGGTTTAAATAAACAAAAGTTTAGAGTGTAAAATTGTAAATATATACTAATCCATCAGTTTGAACATATGTTTTGGGTGCTCAAAAGAACCGTCTTATTGAGATGGTTCTTTTGAGTACCCACAACATATGTTTTGGTTGAGAAAATTAATTTTTTGGTACACACTCTGAACACCTAACATGTCTGGTCAATCAACTTGACCCCGTAAGGCATCTTAGACATACCTGGCATGATATGTACCATATATAATATGTATTTTATTTTAGTCGATTAATGATTGATCATTGGTCACTTGTTATTTTCAATGATCGATTATAAAAATCCAGCCGATTCCTACCACTAGTCGATAGAACCTCACAACCAGAAGAAATGATGCTGCATTCTCGGGACCGCCGTGACGTCACAGCCTTAGCGGCACATAAACAAATGTACCGAGGTGAATTGGACAGTGAATTTTAACATTACGGGTAACAGGAAAATGATGAAAAACGTGCTGCATTCATTCAAATTCTCTGATTTTTTCACCAGTCTGCGCTTAATTCGAAGGAAAAACATTGTCTTTTGTCCCACCACGATTAATTTAATTATAATTTCACCGATTATTCACAAATTATTGAAAAACTTGGATGTGGGTGGGGTGAACGGCTATCGGTTTGCGATCATTTAGATGTGATCTCTAATGTCTTAGGAGCTTTAACAACAGTAGAACACTCAATGCCTTTGGTACAATATGCAGCCTGTCATAAAAGCTATCCTTTTCAAGAAAAGTTCCCAGCTATTGTTATAAGGAATTCGAGCATAATCTCAAGATTTGTATCAATAGGCCTACATGCGGGGATCCAGGAATTTTCGTCAGGTGGGGCATCCAGGTTTATCTGTCATAAAAAGATAAAAAATCTTAGACAACGTTTTTCTTTGGGTTTTTTTGCCCCCAAAGGAACTTTGGGAGGCATAAAGTAATTGCACAGTCCGTCCGTGTGTCCGTCCATCCGTCCCGCTTCGTGTCCGGTGCATATCTCCTAGATTCTTTGAGGTAGGGATTCCAAATTTGGTATGTGGATACATCTTGGGATGGCATAGTGTCGCATACCATTTTCGGGTCACTGTGACCTTGACCTCTGACCTAGTTTTTAGAATAATCGTGTCCGGAGCATATCCCTTACATTATTTGAGGTAGGAATTTCAAATTTGGTGTGTGGATGCATCTTGGGATGACAAAGTGTTGCGTACCATAATTGGGTCACTGTGACCTTGAACTTGACCTCTGATTTAGTTTCTAGAAACTGCATTGAGTCTGGTGCATATCTCCTATATTCTTTTAGATAGGAATTCCAAATTTGGTGTGTAAATGCATTTTAGGATATCAGAGTGTCACATACCATTTTCAGGTCACTATGACCTTGACCTCTGACCTAGTTTTAAGAATTATTATGTCCTGAGCCTATCTCCTACATTCTTTGAGGTAGGAATTCTAAATTTGGTATGTGGATACATCTTGGGATTGTGGAGTGCCGCGTACCATTTTCGGGTCACTGTGACCTTGATCTTGACCTCTGACCTAGTTTTTGGAATAATCGTGTCCGGAGCATATCACATATTATTTGAGGCAGGAATCTCAAATTTGGTGTGAGGATGCATCTTGGGATGACAAAGTGTCCCGTACCATAATTGGGTCACTGTGACCTTGAACTTGACCTCTGACCTAGTTTCTAGAAACTGCAATGAGTCTGGTGCATATCTCCTATATTCTTAGAGATAGGAATTCCAGATTTGGTGTGTGAATGTATCTTGGGATGACAGAGTGTCACATATCATTTTCGGGTCACTGTGACCTTGACCTCTGACCTAGTTTTAAGAATTATTGCGGCCGGAGCCTAAATCCTAGGATGTGGATGCATCTTGGGATGGCGGAGTATTGTTTACCATTTTCGGGTCACTGTGACCTTGACCTAACCTAGTTTTTAGAATAATTGTGTCTGGAACATATCTCTTATATTATTTGGGTAAGGAGTCTCAAATTTGGTAAGTGGATGCATCTTGAGATGACGAAGTGCCGTGTACCATAATCGGGTCACTGTGACTTTGAACTTGACCTCTGACCTAGTTTTTAGAAACTGCATTGAGTCTGGTGCATATCTCCTATATTATTTGATGTAGGAATCCCAAATTTGGGGTGATGTTTCCTCTTGGGATGGCAGAGTGGTGCATACCATTTTGGGTCACTTTGACCTTGACATTGACTTCTGGCCTCATTTCTAGGTTTTTCCTGTTTGGAGCATATCTCCTATATTACAGCTTACTTTCCTCAAATGTGTCTTATGCTAGACCAATTCCTTTGGGGGCATTCGTCACGTGTTTGTGACATTTCTTGTTTAGTCCTCAACTTATTTTACAGAAGTCCACTGGTTTATTTTAAAGAAAATTGTAATTTTTCAAGGATCCAGAGGGGGTCTATCATTTTTTCCAAGGGGAGGCAGGGGCGTAGCTTGGCTTCAATGAATGTGTAGGCCTAATGGTAGGGGGGTCTGGGGGCATGCTCCCCCAGAACAATTTTCGGTCCTAGACTGTCCAAATATGGATTTTGCAATTATTTCGCACTTATAAATGCGTTCATGTGATTGTTAGAAATTACAGGTAGTTATCACCATCATCGCCCATATAGCCTAATATGCTTATCAAGTTTGATCAACTTATGGTGCTGAAATGCAAAAACAAAATCATCGACCTGGGAGTCAGGGACAGGTATCATACTCTTTTAACCATTAAATGGCCAATCACTACAAAAGTAGTCCGCTTTCTCATCTGCTGAATTGTTTTACAAGCGTCTTCGACAAACAGTGACAGATCCAGATCTGGGTCTACACTGTTTGCCTCAATACTGACATTAGTCAATAATATTAGCAAATATATGCAACAGAGGACTTAGGCAGACGCGTCTTTCATTTGCAGTTTTTGGCTGATGCTTTAAGGGTTAGAAGGCTTATAGGAGCCTACATAGCAAGAAGACATGTGACATTGTAATGATCATCCCAAATAAAAGATACAATGTACTGTACATGTATGTTGAAAAACAAGCGACATCAAGTTTCAATATCTAAATGCAGGTAGCAACAAAACTATTAATCACAAGCCAAATTAGAAAAAAAAACTAATTTTCTGCATTAAATTTGTCTGACGCAAACGTGTTTATCACCCTGTCAACTTCAAGTGTCATCGCTACGAAGGACAGCCTGGCAGACATCATTGTTGAGCGCAAGTAGTTTTTAATTCTTTTCATGCTACCTTTGGCATGTTGCAGACGTCGGTGGCATGGTCAAAAGGACTCCAATTATGGTGAAAATGCAATTATACAGGTTGCAAAGCTTCGTGCGATGGTTCATTTCCTATTGGGTAGGCTAGCAACATCACGTGACAGCTCGTCCTGGAACGCAAACAACCGTTCTTCTACAGTGGGTAATGGGTGACGTCTGATATCAGGATAATTTGGAATATCTTTCTGATTTACTCACCCCCTACCCCCTCCCTCCTCCATTTTATTGCATTTTTGGTGTTTATATTTTTTTTACGTTCTGAAAAAGTGTAGGCCGCGGCCTACATGGCTTAAAGGAAGCTACGCCACTGGGAGGGGTCCAACTTTTAACAGGGGGGGGAGGAGGGGCAATCGCTTATTCCCTATACCCATATCACTGCAGTGTTTCTGCGAGAGTGCGTTTCTTGCGTTTTTGACGATTTATATTTTGTCATTTATAAGTTTCTCTAAAGTAACCCTTCGCCCGGAATATAAATTCGACAAATTTGCCTTGATTGACTTCTGTTTGGCCAGGCGACACATCCGATTCTCAGAATTCTAGTGTTTTTTTCCTTATCTTATTGTTTCAAGCTGTATATACCATACATGTACAAATTTATTTGAATAAAATATAATATTTGATCCAATTGAAACCGCTGATGGGTGATTTAAAAAAAAATGCATCCGAAGTGTGACATTGGGGGTCAAATTTCAAAATTGCTCTATCATTATCTTTTTTACATCCTCTTAACCAGGGAACATCAAAATTTCAGAAACAAATACTGGTTTAAGAATAAAATTTAGGACAATGCTTTAAATTTAATACTTTAATCATTTTTTCCTTATTTTTTTACAATTCTATAAGCTACACTTAGCTTGATTATAAACAACACAGGTATGCAGAATTGTAAATATTCTTTCATGAACTGATGAAGTAGTTATGTATCCACATTTTCAAAGTAAAATTTAATCTTTCGCTCAAAATTTGCACTTGTAATAAAATTTTATGTGAAAATACACCCCTGGATTTTCACTGTGTAGAGGAAAAAGCTTTTCTAATTCAAATAATAAGCATGATTTTTGTTAAAAATTGTTCTTAGATAACAAGTAGGGTATATGAAAAACATAGAACAAATTTCATTTGAATATATAGGATATAAAACATATTAAACACAATAACATATGTTGGTAATGGGATGTGTTACACTTGTGACAAAATCAGAAGAGGGAGTTTCTCCTTTGAATTTTTTATCTCTTATAGATTTTATATAGGATGAAGTGAATTGGCTTCATGGAAATTGATTAAAATGTATCAAAACATAAATCAATTCCCTTTTTTTAGCACAAGACTTTAAAAAATGAACTATTCAGATTTGTTTATTAAGCATAGTAAGGAGTTATAAAATGTTAATGATCAGAAAACATTTGACAGCACTCATTGTGGGATAAATTATCAATTGAATGATTTGATTGATACCATTTTTGCAATTCTAAAGAATCTGTAACAAATTTAAGGCTTAAATAGAAAGAAATAATTGTGTTACACTTGTGACAAGCAAACAAAGGAACTGATTATGACCCTTTTGTCTTTTCTTATCTCTTATACTTTATGTAACCTACTATAGTATGTACAACTTAGCATCTTTTTTGGTTTTCTTCAATAAATTCCTGTAAATATTTTTTGAATTGTGAAAAAATACCTTTCCCTCCTTGTGAGTGCATAATTTTATCCTTTTTGTTTACACCATTTTGTGTTTTCTTTGTATCGAAAGAGTGAATAACTACCCTAAATACCAAAATATATCAAATTAATTGTTGAATAGATCATCCTTTGACCAAACACAGGAAAAAGTGAGATGAATTCAATCCATAATATATGTTACACTTGTGACACAAATCACATTTTAAAGTATACCTGTCTAAATCAAGTTATAGTCTGGTTTAAGATTGTCTGATTTCTTCAGTGTTGAATTTAGCATGATTCCTATCCCAGAATGTAGCTCAAGGATGGCCAGCTTCATAATGAAACTAGTATATGGGCTTGAGGAAGTAACATTCCTGCTGGACCGTAACTAGTATTGACTACACATTTGGTGAAGTTGTTGACTTTTTGTTGTGTTTAAATTATATTTATGCATTCAAGAATTATTAAAAAGACCAAATAAGTAATATTTCATTTAAGATTTGCCATGTATATGCATTTATCACATATTCCTAAAATGTGTTACACTTGTGACATCAGTTAAAATCATGCCACAAAGTCAGCAGCTTAAGGATTTCACCACAATTCCTCATAATGTTTTTTGGGGGCTCCCTTGACCAGAAAAACAGCAAAAAAGCTATGAAATGCAAAACAAAATGAAATGCTGATGGTTGAAACCTTAAATGTTACACTTGTGACATATCTGGGTGGTTTTATTCAGTACTGGCTACATAAAATCATACTTGTTGTTTTATAGGCAAGTTGGTTCCTTTAGAAAGCTTAAAGACAGCTAGTCATTAAAACAGCATTCCTTTTGAATAAAACTTTGTATATTTTATGAGGCAATTCACTTTACTCCAATCATATGAAATTCTGTATGATAAAAATTTGAAAGGGTGTGTTTATAAAAGGTTACAAATTTCCGATTTATCTGGTTTAAAAAAGATGAAAAGATTGTTTTCCTACAGCTTTTATGCTATATTTCAACTGCAATTCACCATTTGACTATACATGAATAGTGTTTAATACAATTTACAGTTGAATTGAAGGTAAGGGAAAATGTCACAAAAAAGTGTTACCCTTGTGACAATTTGGATGACATTTTTCCATGTAATTTTTGAACGGAACATTCTAAAGCGATGAAACTTGGCATGATGCAAGAAAAACATTAATTACATATCTTAATTAATTTTAACAATAAATCTGCTTTAGATAGTCTATAAACATTGATTATAGAAATGGATGCATTATTTTTGAAATCACCCTGATCCATTTAAGATTTTCATAGCTGAATATTTGGCCTAATAATACTTTTCCATTGTTCAATCTTGGAAATCTGGGTGATATTCATTTGATTTCACGTGATAATATAACTCAATATTTCCCCATCCACATACAATGTAATAGATGGCCCACTCTAGCTTTTCAGCAAGGGGTCAAAGGCTTTAGATTGAACACTGTTTTCCCTGACCTAATATAGGGCCTTGTATATTTTCAGACTGAAAAACAGTAAGGATTTTGCTCGAATAGCTCCACAGACACCAGCTGATCTTAATTGACAGTACATGTATTTGAAAAAAAGGATAAATCCAGACTCAGCAGGACTTTGTTTATATTTAAATGTTCTTCAGAGCATCAACATGCAACAGCTGCCATCCAGCAGTCCAAGTCATTCCAGAATTGCAGGATAAGTATGGCTATCTGAGTAGCCAGGAGGCTGTAGAGGCTTCTATGATGAACACATACTTCACTGACAAGAGGGACACCGCAGGCAGTTAAAATGGTCCCTCAGCTGAACATGCTGAATGGTGATAAATGAGGTAAGATTTTGACCTTAGTATGAACAGTAAATATTTTTGCGCTGATGAGATTACTGCAATACATTGAGAGACTGACCCAGAATCTAGGTAGCTGTACAATTATCAAAATAAGTAAAACAGATGTGTTTAACACAAATCCCCCACCCACATTCTTCCAGAGCACTGCAAGTCACCAATTGTTATGTACTAAGTACTACTAGTCAATTGTATAGGCTCAAGGTGAGCTATTGTGATCATAGGATGTCCGTCGTCCGTCAACAATTTCCTTTAAATAATGTCTTCTGTACGACTTGGTGGTATTTCACCAAACTACACAGAAATCCTGCTTCAAAGCACTTGATGAGCTATTGTGATCGTTGGAAGTCAGTCGTCGTCTGTGGTCAACATTTGCATCAAAGGACATTTCCTAAACTACTAGCTGGATTTTGGCCAAACTTGGCAGGAATGATCTTTATATAGCCCTCTTTGATAATTGTTCAAATGATTTTGGTCAACACAGGCTAAAAATAGATTTTCAAGATGAAAAATTTAAAAATGTTCTTGTCTGAAACCACAAGCCATATAGATTTGATATTTGGTATGTGCATCATCTAAGTGACCTCTACCAAGCTTGTTCAAATTATGCCCATTATGCCCTTGGGTCATAAATGGGCCTGTCCCTGGGGTTACATGTGATACATAGGCTTATATAGGGAAAACATAAAAAAATCTTCTTGTCTAAAACCACAAGGCATAGAGCTTTGATATTTGGTATGTAGCATCACCAAGACTAGTGGACCTCTACCAAGTTTGTTCAAACTATGATCCGGGTCCACCAAGTTTGTTCAAATTATGACCCTGGGGCCAAAAATGGTCCTGTCCCAAGGGGCCACATGTTTTACACAGGCTTATGGAAAACATGAAAAAATCTTCTTGTATGAAACCACAAATCATAGAGCCTTGATATTTGATATGAAGTATAACCTAGTAGACCTCTACCAGCTTTGTTCAAGTTATACTCCTGGGGCCAAAAATGTTCCCGCCTCAGTGGTCACATGATTTACTATTTTACATAGGCTTTAATAAGGAAAACTTGAAAAAATCTTCTTGTCTGAAACTACAAGGCTTAGAGCCTTGATATTTGGTATGTAGCATCACCTCACATTATGTCATAGGCTTATAAATATAAAATCAATTTTTTTTCAGAATATAGTCATGTTGCATATTAAATTTAAGGGAATGAAGCATACAATAACATGCTAGCTAATATTTTGTGCCAACACACACCCTTGACCCCTGAGGTGTGGTCAAAAGATCATTTTTTTCTTTTCTGAAATTACACACTGGGTAGGCGCAACAAGAATACAACCGAGGAACTGTGATCAATATTTATATTTTACAGCCGCCGTTTTGGGTAAGTTTAATATTTTATTTTTTTCATTGGAATGCTCAGGTTTCAGTAAAAGTAAGCATGATATCAGTTTTAGGTAAGATCAAAGAAATGTGCTTTGTGTTATATTTGTCCAAAAAATGTGTGAGAGTTGGCTGAAAAATAACATTTTATTTCTGATCATTACTTATTTCAACTTAAAACTGAAAAATATGTATATTTTTTCGCATTCATTATCGTATTTCGATCTTTCAGAAACAGAAGGGTAAAATTAAATTATTGGTGGATATCCTGTGTGTATTCAATAATTTCTATCTGATAAGTGAAAAGCGCAGTATCTGTTTTAAAGGATGATGGTAATGATACTAAGGCAATCGAAAACTTCATTAATGGCAATCGGTTATCGATAGCAATCAATGTTTTTGGCAATCAATGAGCAATTTTTTGTTTGCTTTTGTCCGATATATATATATCCGAGCTTTATAAGTATGTTTTCTGTTTTATATTGATCCTTAAACTCAAATCGGACCTGGAAGGCTCAGGATCAAACCCTATGTCACATGCCTACTGTGTGGCCCGACAATTCAGTGGTAAACATAGACCAACATTCTGAGAGGGTCCTGGGTTCAAGTTCAGGACGGGTCATGGGGGGGGGGTGTAGAGGACACGTGAAGAAAAAGCATATGACCAGATGGGGACTCGAACCCGGGACCTATCACAGACCGTGCAAATACTCTGACCACTTAGCTAATGGGCCACACGATGAGCCTGCCAGTTCTACAATATATACGGCAGGGTAGTTGTACTCCTTCCAAGGTCTGTTTGGACATCACCAGACACATCGAAAAAAAGGTTTTCTTGTGACGGAGCTCATATGAAAGAAAGCTAAGAACCCATTGTCTGCGATCGGCCGACTGTAAGTTCATTTTACTTGTTTATCAGAAACAACACCTGCATAGAACAAATCACGATTCATTTCAGAATAGATAGGCGAAACCAATTTTATTAAAATACTGCTATAAATTATAAAAAAAACAGATAAACTGACTTATTTATAACAGCGGCTGTACATACTTGTATTGATCGCAGTTCCTCGATTGTGTTCAGCGTTCGATGTTGCCGCCTACCTGGTGTGAATTAGTTGTGTTGCATATCAAATTAAAGGGAGTGAAACAGGGTAGATAATCCTTATGTCTACCAAAGTTGAAGTCAATAACTGTTTTGTTGTATGGCGTTTCAACTAAGAATGAAACTTTTCTACTTTTTGTTTTGTTGTTTAAGTTATGTTCAACCTTCAGCCTAAGGACTTTCTCATAAGTTTTATCAACTGTTATTAAAATATTTAAACATAGTATTTTGCATGTTGAAAAGGATACTAATTCTCTGAGTGTGGAACGTAAAATTTAATTAATATAAAACTTCTTTTTATACTTTTTGTTTTTTTCAAAACAAAGATAAATTAACAAACAAGATAATACAAAACTGTTTTCAAAAAGATCATGAAAGTCTGGGATGTGAAACAGCAAATCATGTCAATTTCATGCAGCACATGTTAGTTTTATATTAATCATGCTATTTTTAGCTCTACAGATGGTGATATTAGTGTCAAAATATTAACTTCTGGAAACTAGTTTGAGCTGGTTTTCATGCAATATTAACTTGTAGGCCAGTTTAGACCGGTTTTCAGGTAGACAGAGATTTATGAAGACAAATTGAGCCAATCAGGAGGGTCCGATGATTAACCGAAATCAGCAGAAATCACCAAGAAATCACCAGATAAAAATAAGAAAAAACCACCATTTTATTGTTAGTTTAATGTCATAATATAATAAGAATTAGTATAAAAAGCTTATTTCTACTTTGATTTTAAAAAGAAATGAAAAAATGTTATGATTTCACTTTCAAATTCAGTGCACAGTGAATTCACCGAAATCACCAGATAAAAATAGAAATCACAATTTTATTATTAATTTAATGCCATAATTGGATAGTAAGTAAGTAAGTAAGTAAGTAAGTAAGTAAATAAGTAAGTAAGTAAAGTCTTTATTTAAAGAGGGTGACAACATTTAGTAGTACAACTAATCTTCCATGAGGCCCTCAAAATAAATAATATTTACACACATAAAAAAAAACAAAAACAAAAAAACAACAATTCTACACAAACTATCAAATTAAATTGTTTAACCCTGTACTGCTGAGCAAATATAGCTAAATTTTGGCAAGACCGTAAACTGAATGCAAAACTGTGGATCCCGATCAGCTGATCAGTTTCCACACTATTAGTGTTTCCAAAAACAGGATATATCTAGGTTCAGCAGGACAAGGGTTAATTTGATATTTACACAAGTGCATTTATTATAATATAGTAACCCTATTTATCTTGACAAGCATCCGTTTCTATTTTACTCTGCTTGCTGGAAATTTTTTGATATTTTTGTCATCTGCTGTCTTTTTTAAAATTAATTTACTATATAGTTCTCAGAGAGTCAAACAGTTTGGATTTAGATCTGGCCCAATATTTTGTTGGTCCTGATTTGGTTCCAAAACTGTTTGCAAAGGTTATCAGCAGACAACATTTGCAGGCAGAGTAACTTCAGCAGTGTTTATTTAACCAACTTGCAGGGTACCACTTATTTGTATGCCTTTGCAAGCAAAGTAGAAAACAATATACATCCTGATCAGCTGGCTTCAGGACCAGGAAAATGTTTAGGTATTTTGTCATCTGCTGTCTTTTCTAAATTAATTTACTATATAGATTACCATATAGATCACCATCAGAGAGTCAAACAGTTTGGATCCAGATCAGGTCTGACATTTTGTCGGTCCTGATCTGGCTTAAACTGTTTGCAAAGGTTATCAGCAGACAACAATTGCAGGCAAAGAGTAACTTTAGCAGTGTATATCTAACCAACTTGCAGGGTACGGTAAGCGCAATGTTTACCGCCGTCGCCCTGGGCCCTGTTATCTGTTGACCTAACGGTACCGGAGCAAACATTGAAGGCATTATACCACTTATTTGTATGCATTTACAAGCAGAGTAGAAAACAGTATACATCCTGATCAGCTGACTTCAGGACCAGGCAAATGTTTAGGTATTTTGTCATCTGCTGTCTTTTCTAAATGAATTCTCTCCAGTTATATAACAATATGTCATATTGGTTTGTGCAATAATTTTTTCAGGGTGAACAGCATCTCACAGATAAGATAGTTTGGTCTCAGAGAAAGTCCAGTTCTAAGGAGTCCATTGACCACAGTCACCAACTTACAGCAATATCTGATGTGATTCAAGGGAATTATACCTCTTTCATTTTAATGTTTGATAAGAGTACAGATTTGTTACTCACTGAGCCAAATTTTAACTACTAAGTATGGTCTCAGCAAGAGTTGAACATATAACATCTTTCTTGGCCATTTAAGGACTCTATTCCAATATTGAATCCCTAACCCATGATTTCTGGATGTGATAAATAAGGAACAAGTTCTGACAAACTGATTGGCTTGTCGAATGATGGCCAGTGATGGGCAGCTTCAATGTCAGCAGGAAATCAGGAGTGGTACAAGACACTTTAACCTGAGACTGATTGGTACTGGTTCAACACAGAAGACCCATCCCGACATGACTGAAAAATTATTGACTGGTTGAAGAAACAAATCATCCATAATCAAACACTTTGGGTCCAGATTAGGACCGACTTCAGTGTTAAATCCATTAAATTTTCAGTGGTCATTTTCATGTGATTTCAGATGGAAAAACACTGTCTAATATTTGCCCATTTGCATGATGTTGATGATGGCCAACTCTACCTTTAGCAAGGGGCCATTTGATACAAAAGGGGGCCACTTAAAGGGAGCCAGTGGCCGCCTCTAGATTTTGCAGAGGTAATCAGCAGACAACAATAATAGGCAAAAAGTTAACTCATAAAGTGCCACATACAATTTGCAGCAGACGACAATTGCAAATTTTGCTGCTTTTTCAAAGAATAAAAAAAAACAAATAAGGCACAACGTTTCATGAGAATAGTCTGCTGGCAGACGATTCTCATGAAATATCATACCTTATTTTTTTCAAAAATTAGGAAAGTTGTCGCCATATTTGTCATCTGCTGCAGTTGTGATTGGTGCTTGAAGGGTTAAATAGAAAAGACTGAAGAAATAATCAAATGTCATCTGTTTTAATAAAATGCATAATGTTAAGCTGTATAACTTTTAAATATTGAAATAAATGAGTTTATATGTATATGGAGTTTGGTCTAACATAAGTCCAGATAAGTGAACTTTTATTGACAAAATTGTGAGAACATATGCAATTTTTCAATCATTTGAACATTTGTTTTGGGTGCTCAAAAGAACCGTCTCATTGAGACGGCTCTTTTGAGCATCAAGAAAATTGTTTTTTGATATGATTTTTAAGCACATTCAACTGGATACCTAAAGTGTATTAGCAATTTTCTATAATGGACTTAACTGATAAGAGACTGCCTGCAGCCAAATCAAGGACAGGTGCCATACTGGGAATTTAGTCATATAGTACACAGGTATAGGTTAACCGCTCAATAGCCCTTCAAAAGCCTCTATATCACCGAATGAGAGTTTTTATCTAAACATCCAGAATATCTGTTCTGGTTGTTTTATTTTATGTTATTCTTTACATCCCATGAACAATCTTTCAGCTATAAAGGGATGGGTCTTCCTGGGTTGAACCAGGACTAAGCTAGGATTAATGTGTCCTGCTCAAGGACACAACGCAGTGATGCCGGTGATGCTCTAACTCGGGGGCCATCTGTCTCGAGTCAAGCACTCTACCACTGAGCCACTGCACTCCTGGATTTGGTTTTGAAATAACAATTTGAAAAATATTTTCTTATAAGCACTTTCATCTGGAGGCCAAATAGTGGATTTGGAATTGGACATTTTAAGTCACCTGGCTATTAAGTGCTCAAACTGAGCTATACATTTAATATTGCCTTCAAATATGTCTGCAAGATGTGAATGGTGTGTCTGTCATTTGTGTGTCAAGACAAGAGGCCCTTCTGAACACTAAACTTAGCATGTGCATTTTCAATTGACAGCACACCATGAGGTCAGGTCATGAATGTTTGCATGCGGATAGTTTTACAAGCTTTTGTTGTCCTCTGCTGATCAGTGCCTTAACCCTTGTTCTGCTGCATAAATATGAATATGGCACATTCACTTCTGTTTTCCAGTGGAATCTTATGCTGTCTGGAAAGCAGTCAGATCTAGATCTCATGTCCACAGATGTGTTCACTAGATTTAGCCAGCTGATTCTGGATTTACTCTCTTTTCTAAAGATGACATATCCGGTTTCAGCAGGACAAGGGTTTATCCATCATTTTATGGGACATTGGCAAACAGTACATAACCAGATCAGATATGACATAATGTGACCTCTGATCAGGTTCTGCACTGTTTCCTAACATTACATACTTTTAATATTTGAGTGTAATTATAATCCCAACTGGAGATGGATGCATTCAATTGGAAATTCAATTTGTGACTGGGGAGGAATTATTGAAAATTTACAAGCCATTATTTGTGGAAGTATGTATTAAATGGGTTAGTGTTATTATGTCCCCAAAAATGTTTGTTCCTGAAATGTCTACTGTGCCAAAATGTCTATTCCCATGATGTCTACTATGGCAACTTGCAAGACCGGGCGGATGTCCATGCCCGTTTCAGCAATCTCTGATCCCCAGTATGCATCGTATTAACCTTTTTACCTGCTAGGGACAATTTGAAAACAGTTTGGATCTGGATAAAGACTGTCAAAACGGTAGGCCTGATCAGAATCCAAACTGTGTGCCACTCTGATGGTATTCCTGAAAATTCATTAGAGAAAATTATGACAATGGTCATCATGTTAACCCTCTATCTGCTAGTAACAGTTTGTAAACTGGTTGTAACCAGATCAGGAACATCAAAATGACTTTGCTGGGTCTGATCTGGATCCAAAATGGTTTGACAGTCTGGTATTCCTGAAAAATTCATTAGAGTTACTTCAATCAAGGGTTATGATTGAAGCACTATCATTTAATTTGGACACTTTAATCCTTGCATTAGTACGGGTGCAATCCAGGTAGACCCATCCCGCCATAACTGAAAAATTATTGACTGGGGCGTAAAGAATCAAATCGAATCAAAAAAAAAAAAATTGGAGAAATCAATTGTAATGATGGAATAGGTCTTTCAGGAGTATATTGGTAAGTAAGCAAGTAAGTAAGTAAAGTGTTTATTTAAAGAGGGTGACAACATTTAGTGGTACAACTTATCTTCCATGAGGCCCTCAAAATAAAGAATATGTACACACACAAAAAAAACAACAATTCTACACAAACTATCAAATTTAAATTGTTTAACCCTGTACTGCTGAGCAAATATAGCTAAATTTTGGCAAGACCGTAAACTGAATGCAAAACTGTGGATCCTGATCAGCTGATCAGTTGTTTCCAAAAACAGGATATCTAGGTTCAGCAGGACAAAGGTTAATTTGATATTTATGCTAGTGCATTTATTATAACATAGTAACCCTATTTATCTCGACAAGCATCCATTTCTATTTTACTCTGTTTGTTGGAAATTATTTAGGTATTTTGTCATCTGCTGTCTTTTCTAAATTAATTTACTATATAGTTCCTTCATTATCACTATCAGAGAGTCAAACAGTTTGGATTCAGATCAGGTCTGGCATTTTGTCGGTCCTGATCTGGTTCTAAAACTGTTTGCAAAGGTTATCAGCAGACAACAATTGCAGGCAAAGAGAAACTTTAGCAGTGTATATCTAACCAACTTGCAGGGTTCCACTTAGTATGCATTTACAAGCAGAGTAGAAAACAATATGTATCCTAATCAGCTGGTGTCAGGCCAGCTGATTCAGATCTATACTGTTTTCAAAACAAGTTAAACCCAGGTACAGCATGGTATGGGCCATTTTACATTATTTACACGTCATCATATTTCTGTAATTTTATGCCCATAAAATTCGACAAAAACACATCAGAAGAAATTTTGGATACTGCCTAATTATGACTATTCCCTATGAGTGTAGATCCAGATCAGCTAGCTTCTGAGAGGCCAGCTGATCAGGATCCACACTGTAAGGTACAAGAATTGTCATAGGTAAAATAATAAAGCGATAGAAGAGAAATGAACAAAATATTCACTAAAAATATATACAAACTACAAACATGTACTTAAAATGAATAGTTTAGCATTTTAAAAGGATTTTTGCTTGGAAGTAGATATTGTGGGAGTATCATTTTGGGAGCAGACATAGACGGCACCTTCAGGTGTGTAAAAACAAAAACCTTACACCCTAGTGCACATTATGTTTACTAAGTTTAGACATAGAGTGCATTAATAGTGAACATCATGCAATTCACATAATAACTTTAGTTATGATTCATTACTCGAATATTAAGCGAATAAAGAAATGTGCTTCATGCAAGATTGTCATTTTGTATCCTGCTTGATAACTTATATCACTTTAACTATCCTTGTTAGCAAAGACTTTTGTCATCTGCTGATAACCTTTGCAAACAGTAAAGATCCAGATCTGGAACGAGAAGAATGTTGATCCTGATCTTGATCCAAAAGGATTGACACTCTAATAGTGTGTTCCTGAAAGAATTTATTGAAAAAAGTAATTGTTACAAAAAAAAAAGTCAGAAGCGACAAAAAAGTTTAAAGAAAAAGATCTTTCTAATTCTATTGTATTGTTATAATACATACCGTGAAAATATTAAGCGAATAAAGAAATGTGCTTCATGCTAGATTGTCATTTTGTATCCTGCTTGATAACTTATGTTATTTTGAATTACATCATTTTAACTATCCTTGTTAACTAGGTTGCAAGGCAGTAGACATTAGAATAAAAACCCGTATTATTAGCTTTTGGATGAATATTGTGAATGGTAAACAAACAAAACTATCAAAATGGTTATACCTTCTTCTACTAGGAGAATATGATGGTGGCATCCATCAACATAAATGGATCCATTTTATTAAACATATTCTAATATCTGTAGGGCGTCCCGATCTTTTAAACAAGGAAGTCATTGAAAACCCAAAATCAATCAAAAATCAAATCTCTAAAACTCTATCAGACCTTTATGTTCAGGAGTGGCATAACAAAGTAACTTCATCCTCTAAAGGAAAGAATTATACTCTTTTCAAGCAAGATTTAAATTTTGAAAATAACCTAATCAAATTAAATAGGAAACACTGTTCTTCATTGTTAAAGTTTAGGTTAAGTAATTATCGGCTTCCGGTTGAAACTGGTCGCTGGGAAAACACACCTTTAGAAGACAGAAAATGCACATTATGTAGCAAACATGATATCGGGTACGAATTTCACTATCTTTTTGTTTGTGATCACTTTATATCTGACAGAAAGAAATATTTAAGTTTATATTTATACAAAAGTCCTAACATTATAAAATTCGAAGAACTATTTTCTTCAGCAAATACCAGGAAGCTTGTAAAGTTATCAAGATTTGTAGAAATTATAATGAATAAATGTTCATGTGCAGCCTAACCCTAAAAGAGTCAATCATTACGATAATATACTTCTTACTATGTCTTGGCTTAATATTTCATGGGAATTGCCTGATTATAGACAACTCACATGATATGTCATATCATGCGAATTGTCTATAATTAATAATGTGAAGCCTTATTTTGTTTCTTAATGAAGCAACAACAGTCGATTATGTTGCCTACTGTAAGTTATAGAAGGCTCTTTCAGGGTTGATTTTGCACGCATTTTAATTTTCACCTTTTTCATGCTCTTTGTACACTGTATTTTATGTATATCATGTATATGCTTTGTTTTTGTATCTTATGCTCTTACGCTATCTATGAGTGGCCTGAGTTTTATGTCAAAAAAGATATGTTCTGTTCTGTTAACAAAGACTTTTGTCATCTGCTGATAACCTTTGCAAACAGTAAGGACCCAGATCAGGGCTGAGAAGAATGTTGATCCTTATATTGATCCAAACCGACTGACACTCTAATAGTGTATTCCTGAAAGAATTTATTGAAAAAAGTTATTTTAAAAAAAAAAGTCAGCAGACGACAAAAAGTTTATAGAAAAAAGATCTTTCTGGTTCTATTGTATTGTATTTGAATTTAAGGTACAACTTGCATTTTATATTGTAGAACTGTGACCTATGTCACTGTACAGAAATGTGTAGAAAGACCCTTGTTACTGTGTATAACATTTTATCAGACAGACAATGTCGTCTGCTGATAACCTTGCAAACAGTTAGGACCAAGATCAGAACCAATTGAAAGTCATTCCTGGTCTGCATCCAAAATGTTTGACATTCTAATTGAGTTCCTGAAAGAATTTTTGCAAAAGACATAAAAAGTATTCAACTAGTTAAAAAAGATCTTTTTGGTTTTAATGGTCAGCAGACCTCAAAACATGAATGTGGGCATGACTGGATTTGTTCATCTAAATTGAAGTGTTCTTGTTACCCTGGCAACAAATAGCAGGCTTCTGACCACATGGTGAGGCTATTTCCTGGTGACTTATCCCAATAAACACCGAAATTTCAGTTTTACACTGTCAATCACATACCAGCTTTAGCAAACAGTGTAGATACAGATGAGAAGCAGCTAATAAGGAAAGATAGTCTTCTGGAATTACCTTTTAGTGAATAAATTATTTAGTTCAAAGAACAAAAAAAATAGTCCCTGATCAGACTGCATTGAATTTTTTATATAAATCTTTACATGCGACATACTTAGTGATTTTGTTGTCGTCTGCTGACTCCTTTCAAAATAAATATTTTCAAGAAATTTCAGGAAAAAATCAAGGTGTCAAATTGTATGGATCCAGATCAGGACCAAACATACTGTTGGTCCTGATCTGACTCCAAACTGTTCATGAATGTTATCAGCAGATGACAAAAGTTTGATGATCAGTTGTTTCCAAAAACGGGATATATCTAGGTTCAGCAGGACAAAGGTTAATTTGATATTTATGCAAGTGCATTTATTATAACATAGTAACCCTATTTGTCTCGACAAGCATCCATTTCTATTTTACTCTGCTTGTTGGAAATTATTTAGGTATTTTGTCATCTGCTGTCTTTTCTAAATTAATTTACTATATAGTTCCTTCATTATCACTATCAGAGAGTCAAACAGTTTGGATTCAGATCAGGTCTGACATTTTGTCGGTGCTGATCTGGTTCTAAAACTGTTTGCAAAGGTTATCAGCAGACAACAATTGTAGGCAAAGAGAAACTTCAGCAGTGTATATCTAACCAACTTGCAGGGTTCCACTTAGTAGTATGCATTTATAACCAAAGTAGAAAACAATATGTATCCTGATCAGCTGGTTTCAGGCCAGCTGATTCAGATCTATACTGTTTTCAAAACAAGTTATACCCAGGTACAGCATGGTATGGGCCATTTTACATTATTTACAGGTCATCATATTTCTTTAATTTTTATTTTTGTTAATTTTCTCCGAATTTTATGCACATAAAATTCGACAAAAACACAGAAGAAATTTAGGATACTGCCTGATTATGACTATTTCCTATGAGTGAAGATCCAGATCAGCTAGCTTCTGAGAGGCCAGCTGATCAGGATCCACACTGTAAGGTGCAAGAATTGTGGTAGGTAAAATAATAAATCGATAGAAGAGAAATGAACAAAATATTCACTAAAAATATATATACAAACTACAAACATGTACGTAAAATGAATAGTTTAGCATTTTAAAAGGATTTTTGCTTGGGAGTATATATTGTGGGAGTATCATTTTGGGAGCAGACATAGAAGGCACCTTCAGGTGTGTAAAAACAAAAACCTTACACCCTAGTGCACATTATGTTTACTAAGTTTAGACATAGAGTGCATTAATAGTGAACATCATGCAATTCACATAACAACTTAAGTTATAATTCATTACTCGAATATTAAGCGAATAAAGAAATGTGCTTCATGCAAGATTGTCATTTTGTATCCTGCTTGATAACTTATATCACTTTAACTATCCTTGTTAGCAAAGACTTTTGTCATCTGCTGATAACCTTTGCAAACAGTAAGGATCTAGATCTGGAACGAGAAGAATGTCGATCCTGATCTTGATCCAAAAGGTGTGTTCTAATAGTGTGTTCCTGAAAGAATTTATTAAAAAAAGTAATTTAAAAAAAAAAGTCAGCAGACGAAAAAAAAGTTTATAGATAAAGATCATTCTGGTTCTATTGTATTGTTATAATTCATAACTCGAAAATATTAAGCGAATAAAGAAATGTGCTTCATGCTAGATTGTCATTTTGTATCCTGCTTGATAACTTATGTTATTTTGAATTATATCATTTTAACTATCCTTGTTAACTAGGTTGCAAGGCAGTAGACATTAGAATAAAAACCCGTATTATTAGCTTTTGGATGAATATTGAGAATGGTAAACAAACAAAACTATCAAAATGGTTATACTTACTTCTACTAGGAGAATATGATGGTGGCATCCATTAACATAAATGGATCCATTTTAATAAACATATTCTAATATCTGTAGGGAGTCCCGATCTTTTAAACAAGGAAGTCATTGAAAACCCAAAATCAATCAAAAAATCAAATCTCTAAAACTCTATCAGACCTTTATGTTCAGGAGTGGCATAACAAAGTAACTTCATCCTCTAAAGGAAAGAATTATACTCTTTTCAAGCAAGATTTCAATTTTGAAAATTACCTTATCAAATTAAATAGGAAACACTGTTCTTCATTGTTAAAGTTTAGGTAAAGTAATCATTGGCTTCCGGTTGAAACTGGTCACTGGGAAAACACACCTTTAGAAGACAGAAAATGCACATTATGTAGCAAACATGATATCGTTGACGAATTTCACTATCTTTTTGTTGTTGATCACTTTATATCTGACAGAAAGAAATATTTAAGATCATATTTTTACAAAAGTCCTAACATTATAAAATTCAAAGAACTATTTTCTTCAGCAAATACCAGGAAGCTTGTAAAGTTATCAAGATTTGTAGAAATTATAATGAATAAATGTTCATGTGCAGCCTAACCCTAAAAGAGTCAATCATTACGATAATATACTTATTACTATGTCTTGGCTTAATATTTCATGGGAATAACCTGATTATAGACAACTCACATGATATGTCAAATCATGCAAATTGTCTATAATCAAGAATGTGAAGCCTTATTTTGTTTCCTAATGAAGCAACAACAGTCGATTATGTTGCCTACTGTAAGTTATAGAAGGCTCTTTCAGGGTTGATTTTGCTCGCATTTTAACTTTCACCTTTTTCATGCTCTTTGTACTCATGTATTTTATGTATATCATGTATATGCTTTGTTTTTGTATCTTATGCATTTACGCTATCTATGAGTGGTCTGAGTTTTATGACAATAAAATATGTTCTGTTCTGTTAACAAAGACTTTTGTCATCTGCTGATAACCTTTGCAAACAGTAAGGACCCAGATCAGGGCCGAGAAGAATGTTGATCCTAATCTTGATCCAAACCGACTGACACTCTAATAGTGTGTTTTTGAAAGAATTTATTGAAAAGTTATTTTAAAAAAAAGTCAGCAGACGACAAAAAGTTTATAGAAAAAAGATCTTTCTGGTTCTATTGTATTGTATTTGAATTTAAGGTACAACTTGCATTTTATATTGTAGAACTGTGACCTATGTCACTGTTCAGAAATGTGTAGAAAGACCCTTGTTACTGTGTATAACATTTCATCAGACAGACAATGTCGTCTGCTGATAACCTTGCAAACAGTTAGGACCAAGATCAGAACCAATTGAAAGTCATTCCTGGTCTGCATCCAAAATGTTTGACATTCTAATTGAGTTCCTGAAAGGATTTTTGCAAAAGACATAAAAAGTATTCAACTAGTTAAAAAAGATCTTTTTGGTTTTAATGGTCAGCAGACCTCAAAACATTTGGATTTGTTCATCTAAATTGAAGTGTTCTTGTTACCCTGGCAACAAATAGCAGGCTTCTGACCACATGGTGAGGCTATTACCTGGTTTCTTAATCCCAATAAACACCGAAATTTCAGTTTTACACTGTCAATCACATACCAGCTTTAGCAAACAGTGTAGATACAGATGAGAAGCAGCTAATAAGGAAAGAGTGAAATCATTAAGGTCCTTTAAGATAGTCTTCTGGAATTACCTTTTAGTGAATAAATTATTTTGTTCAAAGAACAAAAAAAATAGTCCCTGATCAGACTGCATTGAATTTTTATATAAATCTTTACATGCAACATACTTAGTGATTTTGTTGTCGTCTGCTGACTCCTTTCAAAATAAATATTTTCAAGAAATTTCAGGAAAAAATCAAAGTGTCAAATTGTATGGATCCAGATCAGGACTAAACATACTGTTGGTCCTGATATGACTCCAAACTGTTCATGAATGTTATCAGCAGATGACAAAAGTTTGATGATCAGTTGTTTCCAAAAACGGGATATATCTAGGTTCAGCAGGACAAAGGTTAATTTATGCAAGTGCATTTATTATAACATAGTAACCCTATTTGTCTCGACAAGCATCCATTTCTATTTTACTCTGCTTGTTGGAAATTATTTAGGTATTTTGTCATCTGCTGTCTTTTCTAAATTAATTTACTATATAGTTCCTTCATTATCACTATCAGAGAGTCAAACAGTTTGGATTCAGATCAGGTCTGACATTTTGTCGGTGCTGATCTGGTTCTAAAACTGTTTGCAAAGGTTATCAGCAGACAACAATTGTAGGCAAAGAGAAACTTCAGCAGTGTATATCTAACCAACTTGCAGGGTTCCACTTAGTAGTATGCATTTATAACCAAAGTAGAAAACTATATGTATCCTGATCAGCTGGTTTCAGGCCAGCTGATTCAGATCTTTACTGTTTTCAAAACAAGTTATACCCAGGTACAACATGGTATGGGCCATTTTACATTATTTACAGGTCATCATATTTCTTTAATTTTTATTTTTGTTAATTTTCTCCGAATTATATGCACATAAAATTCGACAAAAACACAGAAGAAATTTAGGATACTGCCTGATTATGACTTTTTCCTATGAGTGTAGATCCAGATCAGCTAGCTTCTGAGAGGCCAGCTGATCAGGATCCACACTGTAAGGTGCAAGAATTGTGATAGGTAAAATAATAAATCGATAGAAGAGAAATGAACAAAATATTCACTAAAAATATATATACAAACTACAAACATGTACTTAAAATGAATAGTTTAGCATTTTAAAAGGATTTTTGCTTGGGAGTATATATTGTGTGAGTATCATTTTGGGAGCAGACATAGGCGGCACCTTCAGGTGTGTAAAAACAAAAACCTTACACCCTCCTGTACGAAAATTCTAACCAAAATCCACCCGAATTACAGGTGGATTACAGGCGAAATTGACATGGAATTTCAATTTTCCAGCTGGAATTGACAAGGAGATGGAATACTTGCAAAAATCCAGGTGGGATTACCGAAAGATTCCACGTGGATTTTTCTGATTCCAGCTGGAAACTTTCAAGCACATGGAATTTCTTTCTCAGGATTAATCCACCTGGAATGTTTCGTAATAGTATTTAAAAATCCACCTGGAAACTCTTAAGGACAAGGAATTTTAGGACTTACAAAATTTCTTTCGACACGTATTTTTTCTCAGGTGGATTTTTTCCTTAGCAGTTACACAGAAACAGATTTTTTACTCAGTTCAAACTTAGAACTTTTTTCAACAAATTTGAAATCTGATCTGTACATGGGGACATTAGTTACCAAGATATTTTATCTGCAGGAACTATAAATCCTTGTGAGTAACAGCAAGAATTGCATCTGAAAAAGTTGTCTGCTTGAGTCATCTGCTGCATATTATATGCTATACTGTCTACCCAAGATGGGCCCTAATGGAAATCACAAGTTCTAAATGCTGAATATTTTGTTTTTGTTTTCTCCAGATTGATGCAATGGCAAAATTAACCCAAGCCTGTTGCACAAATCCACTTCATTTCGGCCTTGAATTTTACGACTTTCACTTCGTGACACCCTGCAAAATAGAGTTCTTAACTCGAGAAAAGTTCAAGAAAAGTTCTTGAAATTAGCAAGAATTCTTGAACTGTTCAATAAGATTTGTACTTAAACTGTTCAAGAACATAAATTAGGAACAATTCAAAAACTTTTTAAGAATTCCTGATGCTCTTGAATTTTTCATAAACTGTTCTTGAACATTTTAATTACTTTTCTTGAATGCTGTGTTGACTCTAGTGTTCTTGAACTGTTCTTAAATGTGTTCTTGATTTTTTCAATGACTTTTCTTGAACATAATATTTTCTTGAACTGTTCTTAAATCTGTTCTTGACTCTTTCAAAGACTTTTCGAACATGATGTGCTCTTTAACTGTTCTTTCATTTGTTCTGGATTACTTCAAAGACTTTTCTTTTCTTGAACATAATAAGTTCTTGACTTGCTCTTACATTTGCTCTTGATTATTTCAGACTTTTCTTGAATATTATGTGTTCTTGAACTGCTCTTACATTTGTCCTTGATTATTTCAAAGACTTCTCTTGAACATAATGTGTTCTTGAACTGTTCTTACATTTGTTCTTGGTTCTTTTGGAGACAGTCCATGAACATTATTAAATATGTTCTTGAACTGTTCCTAAATGTGTTCTTGATTATTTCAAAGACTTATCTTGAAATAATGTGTCGATCTAACTTAACTTATTGCACGTAAGTTGTGATACCTAAACATGATATCTAAACTCAAACATTTGACCCAAACAATGGACATCATTCACTCTGTGAATTTGGCACTTAGTAATTTGGCATAGCATTTTAATAGTAATAATTTTAGGAAAAAAATCTAATAATATGAGTCTTATTTCTCTACCATTTTAATAACTGATGGTGTGGTGCAGTGGATCAAGCTGATGGAAAATCTGTGAAGTTAAGCAACAAAATCATGGTTAGTAGTTGGATGGGTGACCCAATGGTTTGTATATATTCCAGCTGGATTATTTTTTCCAGGTGGAATTTTTAGAGGTAAATTTCAGGTGGAATTTTGCTGTAAATCCATTTAGATTTTTTGGAAAAATTTCCACCTGGAAAAAAATTCCAGGTGGAAAAATTTGCATATTTCACCTCATTTTGTTACTTTATATAGCTTTCCACCTGTATTCCATCTCATGTGAGGGAGAAAAAAATCCACCAGTATTTTTTTTAAGATTCCATGTGTTTAAATTCACCTGGATTCCGGCTGGACCTTTTCGTACAGGCAGTAGTACACATTATGTTTACTAAGTTTAGACATAGAGTGCATTAATAGTGAACATCATGCAATTCACATAACAACTTAAGTTATAATTCATTACTCGAATATTAAGCGAATAAAGAAATGTGCTTCATGCAAGATTGTCATTTTGTATCCTGCTTGATAACTTATATCACTTTAACTATCCTTGTTAGCAAAGACTTTTGTCATCTGCTGATAACCTTTGCAAACAGTAAGGACCCAGATCTGGAACGAGAAGAATGTCAATCCTGATCTTGATCCAAAAGGATTGACACTCTAATAGTGCGTTCCTGAAAGAATTTATTGAAAAAAGTAATTTAAAAAAAAAAGTCAGCAGATGACAAAAAAGTTTATAGATAAAGATCTTTCTGGTTCTATTGTATTGTTATAATTCATAACTCGAAAATATTAAGCGAATAAAGAAATAAGCTTTATGCTAGATTGTCATTTTGTATCCTACTTGATAACTTATGTTATTTTGAATTATATCATTTTAACTATCCTTGTTAACTAGGTTGCAAGGCAGTAGACATTAGAATAAAAACCCGTATTATTAGCTTTTGGATGAATATTGTGAATGGTAAACAAACAAAACTATCAAAATGGTTATACTTACTTCTACTAGGAGAATATGATGGTGGCATCCATCAACATAAATGGATCCATTTTATTAAACATATTCTAATATCTGTTGGGTGTCCCGATCTTTTAAACAAGGAAGTCATTGAAAACCCAAAATCAATCAAAAATCAAATCTCTAAAACTCTATCAGACCTTTGTGTTCAGGAGTGGCATAACAAAGTAACTTCATCCTCTAAAGGAAAGAATTATACTCTTTTCAAGCAAGATTTAAATTTTGAAAATTACCTAATCAAATTAAATAGGAAACACTGTTCTTCATTGTTAAAGTTTAGATTAAGTAATCATCGGCTTCCGGTTGAAACTGGTCGCTGGGAAAACACACCTTTAGAAGACAGAAAATGCATATTATGTAGCAAATATGATATCGGTGACGAATTTCACTATCTTTTTGTTTGTGATCACTTTATATCTGACAGAAAGAAATATTTAAGATCATATTTTTACAAAAGTCCTAACATTATAAAATTCAAAGAACTATTTTCTTCAGCAAATACCATGAAGCTTGTAAAGTTATCAAGTTTTGTAGAAATTATAATGAATAAATTTTCATGTGCAGCCTAACCCTAAAAGAGTCAATCAGTATGATAATATACTTCTTACTATGTCTTGGCTTAATATTTCATGGGAATAACCTGATTATAGACAGTTCACATGATATGTCAAATCATGCGAATTGTCTATAATCAATAATGTGAAGCCTTATTTTGTTTCTTAATGAAGCAACAACAGTCGATTATGTTGCCTACTGTAAGTTATAGAAGGCTCTTTCAGGGTTGATTTTGCTCGCATTTTAATTTTCACCTTTTTCATGCTCTTTGTACTCATGTATTTTATGTATATCATGTATATGCTTTGTTTTTGTATCTTATGCCTTTACGCTATCTATGAGTGGCCTGAGTTTTATGTCAATAAAGATATGTTCTGTTCTGTTAACAAAGACTTTTGTCATCTGTTGATAACCTTTGAAAACAGTAAGGACCCAGATCAGGGCCGAGAAGAATGTTATAATCCCAAATAATTGGTATGTTCTAGAATGTTCTAGAAAGTCTCAGTCCAGTTCCAATTCTGCTTGAATAGAACTTCCTGGGATTTTGTGGTACTTCACTTTACATGGCATTTAATGGAATTCCATTAAATCCCAAAAGTTGGAACAATTGGTATTTTCTGTCACTATCTGGAACTGGAAAATCCCAGAAAGTCTCAAACAATTCTGCTTAAAATATAAGTGGGATTTTATGTTACTTTCTGGGATAAATATTCCATTTAATCCCAGAAAGTCCCAGTAGGTACTTTAAATGGGATTATTAAGATTTTCTGGGACTTCATCAATTCAACACATCCATATAATTTGGGATTAAATGGAATCTTTTGGTACTGCTAGTAAATAATTTGGTTCCATTTAATACCAAATAATCCCAACCTAGATTTGCATAGGACCATTATATTCTGAACTCAGTCTGACCTTGAAATATGATATAACTGTGTTAACCTGGTTCTCTCATTTCAAAGACTCAAGCTGAAATTCTTTAATCTTGCAGGAAACCAGAAAAAGATTCAAATAAACCTCATGGTTTGCAAGCCTCTAACTATTTGATAAATCCTGTGTTAATTTTGGATATATACTGCATAAACTGCACAAAATAAATCCTACAACAGACAATGTGAGTAAATAGAACATATTTCTATGCTTATAAATTATACTTGCATGAGACTTTTCATCATATAATTTAGTTTCTCAGAAACAAAGCCATTTTTAGTTGTTTCTTTCTTTAAATGCTGATGAAAGACGCTTAATACTGAATTGTGTTCATTATGGTTATACAATTTTACCATTATCATTTTTATTTACAGCAGCATTTATGGCAGTACAACACTTAGTTAGTGTGGTACATGTAAGCAGGTTAATTACTGAATTTACAGGATAATCAGGCTGATCATTGGGGCTTATTTTTATTTGATTTTTTTTATCCATTCTCTTCTTAAAAGGTGTTGGAGATATTGCGATTGCCTTCGTCTGTATATCAGGTTTTTGTTTGTTATGCTATCTTCTAAACAACTGGACAGATTATCCAACCAAATTTGTTGAGCAACTGGTGTATGCAACTGGTGTATGCAACAGCAAAATTCCAATACCCCAATGATGTGGGATGTAGGTCAAAAGTGTCCTTCGGTCTGCCCATTTGCCTGCAATACTTTCACCTTGCAAACGGTTTGTTTGTTTTGTTGCTTTACGTCCCAAGTCAACAGCTATGGTCATGGCGGGACAGTTAGTTTACCTAACCACACTTTTTCCTGGGCAAGCTTTAACAATCAGTTAACCAGTACTTCGTGCATATACTTTCACTTGTAACTGACAACAACCCTTCTTGAATGATTCAGCGGAAGGGAGGAGAATGACCGTAGAAATTATTTCATGATCAATCTCCACGAAAATACGGGACCGGGTTGGGATTCAATCTCGCGACCCCTGGATTCAGACTCACATCTGTTGCCAGACACGTTACCCACTGCGCAAACGGTCATACTGAATCCAACCGAATTTGTTTGGTGACTTACTTGCACAAGTGGGTGAGCAGGAGCATTACTGTTTTTTGCTTTTTGGATCCCCTTTGCATGGGCCTCAGAGAGTGTGCATTTTCTGGCTAAATTGCAGTCTCTTTCTGAATTGCTGGGTAGAACTCAACCAAATTTGTGCACAACTTAAACAAATTGTGTATACAAGAGCTTATGTTTGGGTACCCCACTCAGAGGCGCCATAAAATGGGGACAAAAGTGTCTGCCCATTCTTCTTTTATGCTAATCCAAACATGCTGGGCTGAATTAAACCTAATTTGTTGAAAGGTCGACTTTCTCACAAGTGGGGAGTGGTAAAGAACATTTATTTTTTTAACCTTCCAGCCAAATTTTCGATTATCCGAAACTACTGGGTTATTCGAAGACTACGGACAGTCCTGACTTTTTTCTCTATTATCTATTGCAATAAAACTACCTATTATTCGAATTTCGATTATCCGAAAAATTCAATTTTTCGAAGTGATTTGTCGGTCCCGATAAAAGAAATGGCTATTAAATTACCTTTCAAGATTCGAAGTCCAAATGTCACGCATGGTGATCATGATTTCTTTGTTTGGTCAAGTTTATTTTTATTATATAGATTGATAATAAGAAAAAAATAGGTGAATGCCATTACAATAATACTTCATCAGTGTTGACGTGGTCTATTGTCATATACAGCATGGATGTTGGTGACCTGATTTTGAATGAAACGATTCAAATCTGAATATTGATATATAAACAAAAAGGTTTTAAAATATTAAAACCAAACCAATAATGTATATGATGTATATATGTTCAATGTTTCTATCTTGCTTTTGTAATTGTGCTTTATTTGTATGCTCTTCACATGTGGAGGAAATAAAGAATATTATTATTATCATTATTTTTATTATTATTATTATTATTATTATTATTATTATTATTATTATTATTATTATTATTATTATTTTATTAAGGTCGTCTGCAATGATGGTTTTGTTTGATGTTTTTTAAATGTCTAATTATGGGCAATAAATGAGCTAAACTTGATTTTAATTGGATCTTCTCATCCTTTGATTTATTCTTGACCTATGTGTACATTATATTTAATATAGAATACAAGTATGTCTACAGAATTCCAAAGGGCCCTTACTTAGACTACAGTTATAATTCTGTCTGATTACTCTACTGGTTGTGATGAGATGAGCAATTATTTTGCCACACAAGCAGATATAATGATAGATATTGCATACGACTTGGATAAGGATTAGTTAAGATATTTTAAAACATTTAACCAATTTAACAAATACTAAATTATCATGTTAAAATAGAAACTATTATTTTCCACGCCCCTCTATCTATATCGTAGTATTATACATATATGGGAATATTGAAAAAGTTTATATATAACATCTGTAAAAAAGGTCTTGATAATAGAGCAATGAATTGCTTCCTAAGATTAAAGCACCAAAGCCCAGAGATTTATAAGAAACCATGCGAAAAATATTCATTTCTCTTTGAAATATCATCTCTTACACCAAGTCAATGGCCTTGCTAATTTATTATGTTAGGTAACATAAGTTACAACCTGTAACACAACCTGTAACAAGTACTCCTATCTTGTTGTTTAACATGCAAAATCTATGATTCTTTATTATATGAGCAAGACTATCAAAATATGGAAGATTTTATATAATTTTTACGTAAATAATACCTACCAAATTGGGCTCCTTAAAACTTGAGGTAGTGTTGTTTAATTGCTTATATAAGGCAATGCATTTAAGATAGATAAACACACTTTGTTTTTTTTCTATAAGCCAAATAAGTGTGTTAGTACAACTAGATTAAAAGCATTTTAAAAATTCACAAATCAGCTGTAAAATTAAATGCTATTGGTCACAGTTACCGTTTTTAAAGGGTAGTTTTATGTAAGTAACGCACATAACACATTAGGATGCCGTAATTTTGCTTTAAAACTTTTATCTGCAGCTTAGGTATCCAGCAGGCAGACTATATGCGTGATTTAAATAGTTAGTTTAATGCCTTCTTTCTGTAGCACAGCCTTTTAACTTTTCATTTTCTGAATTTTATATGGTAACATATGTAACAGACTGTCAGAGGCAAACACCAAATCGTACACATGCAAACATCTCTTATTCTACGCAGCTTGAAATGCTCTTTTAAGATACGATGTGTCTGCAAAATTCTTTAGCAGGGAGCAAAACATTCTCAGCCATCATTCTAACAATGATACATTGCCATTTTGGTAACGTATATTTTAGGATTTCCCACCAAGGGAGAAATTGAAATCTCTCTGTTTTGATATAAAAATCTCACACTTTTGAACACAGAGTGTAAAATGCTTCTTTGAGCTAAAAACTAAAAATATTATTTTTGGATAAAAATCCCCGCAGGGTTTTTCTCCCATTTTATTTTGTGGGGGAAAAACCCCGCGGGGGAAAAACCCTGCGGGGGAATTTTCTTTTTCCTCTAGAGGCACAATATAATGCTGAAAGTTTTTGATATACCTTTTATTATGCATTGTGATGAATAATAATTCAAAAAAGTCAATTTGAATTTTTCAAAAAACCCTGCGGGGTTTTTCCCCCACAATCTGAAATGGGAGAAAAACCCTGCGGGGGAAATCAAAGTTTTGAATTAAGCCATATCAATCATTTTCTGCAATAATTACAATCAAACAAACTTGTTTCTTGAACAAATTTAAATATTTATTTTTTTGAAAAAACCCTGCGGGGTTTTTCCCCCATTTGAAAATGTGGGGGAAAAACCCCGCGCGGGGTTTAAAAAACCCCGCGGGGTTTTTGAAAAACGCCGCGGGGTTTTTAACTTTGACCATTTTTTTCATTATGATGGCATATATTTTTTTAGTTATAATCATATATGTTTTGCTCCCTTATGTCTGTATTTATGTATTTTAGTGGTTTTGAGTCTTTTGCACCACTAGAAAGATGATGTGATTTTGCCAGATTCTGGTGTGGCAAAAAAAAACTGGTGGCTGTTTTACCAAGAATTTCTGGCTAAATGTGTATTGTTTATTTCACTGTTCTTGCACTTCTATTCACTTGATAGACATACAAGAAACAAGCAAGGTATTTGAAGGGATTCTTACTCTTATGTCTGTAACTTAAACTGTCTTTTGTCTTACATTATATGAGCCACGACGCGACAAAACCTGTCTTCGGGGGTTGCGAACAAAAAGGCGCAGACCAACCTGCGCATCCGCGCAATCTGATCAGCGCATTTTATTTGCTTTTTGGAAAGTATCATACCTAGACTTAATACTACCGAAATTTCTATTTTCTAGATAGTCTCAGCAGCTGAGCAAGCTGGTTTGAATATCACTTTTTCTGAAACCCCGAAGACAAAACCTGTCTACATGTTTCTGATCGGGTCATGCCAAAACCAGCCTGCTCTGTCACAGAGACTAGCTAGAATAGTGAATTTTCGCTTGTAACAAGTTTTGCTATAATATTTTCCAGTATGCGAATAACAAAGGCGCGGATGTGAAGGTTGGCCTGTGCCTTTGTTGGTCGCAAAGCGGCGAAGACAGGTTTTCTCGCTTCGAGGTCCATATGTGAAAGGAGTTCCTATGAACAAAATGAGAATAAAAAGAAAAAGAAAGACAAAATAACAGAGACAGAAATAATAGCTGGATAGATTTGGCCAATACGGGAGAAAACGTGACTTTTTTGCATGTTATTTTGGTATTATTTTTTTTTTGTTTGATTTGATTTTTCAACAAATTTTCAGTTATATAGGGACGTGTCTTCTTGGTTTTGACCAGTAATAATCTAGGATAAATGTGACTTCCTCAAGGACCACAACGCAGTGACGCATATGAGGCTCGAACCCGCGGCTCTTCTGTTACCAGTCAAGTACTCTAGCACTGAGCCACTGGTATTATCTGGAATGTTAATTGGTTTGATTGCTCTCCCCCCTGATGATACACGCACATTGTATAATTTCGGAAGCCTCCATGCGAACTAAGCAAATTTTGTGTTTTGACAACATAATTTAGGGCAACGATTTGGTCAGTAATACTGGCCAGTAGCCTCGGCTGCTGTCTGTTCTTGGGAGGTGGTTCTGCTGTTGTGGATTTAGGGGATAACTGTATTCAAAGTGATTTCTGAACGTATATCTGACGATATACCTCCCCAAATGAAAACTTTGAATATGGTTACCCCCATCCTAATGAACTTCTGCAGTTTAAGCTCAAACTGCAGCAATGCAAGCCGCATAAAGCCGCACGTCATCCAACTAAATGTGACTTAATTAATGACGTTAAACTATTTCGACAGTATATCACAGGATATACTGTCGCAAATTTTGACGTTATCCAGTCAGACGTCGCGTTACAAACTCAAGTGCATTATAATCATTGTTTAGCGTTGCTTCTATTGCTTGTCGATGCTCAGTTTAAGTACTTGTTTTGCTCTGTAGTACGCAGTTTTTTTTTCTAGTATTTCAATACTCTCGCTGGGAAAAAAAGAGCTGGTTGCTATCCTTCAATTTTTTTATGGAATGTGACTGTTAGTGTCATTTGTCTCTTCCTCACGGTGTCATGGGTTGATCTGCAGTACATAGAGTCGTTTCAATTTTGCAATCAACTCACTGCGGAAGAGAGAGCTGGTTGCTATTCTTTAATAGCTTTTGGTTACATGTGACTGTTAGTGTTCTGTGTAACACAACAAAGACTTTCTGACAGTTAAAGCTGAATAGTCTGTAACTTTTGATCTTTTAATTTTTGAAATAATGTTTCTATTTTCCAAGAACAGAGTAAAAAACTAAAATTCAGGTATATATTTTACCAATTTCGTTCATCTTTACAAATTATCAGTATCAAAACAACAGCATTTATGTTAAAACTTGACTGTCTATAATTATTGGAGGGACGCAAATAATGACCAACAAGAGAAAAAAAAACACCTGTTTTTATAAGATGATTCACTTTTCCATGCAGTTTTCAGCTATAGTGAACAGATTTGTTGTGAAAACTTAACTTAATTCTGCTTTTACAAATGATTTAAAAAGAAAATAAAATTTTTCGAAAAATGTTCATAGTTGCAGACTTAGTCTCTTTAAAAATTTAATAAGTCAAGAAAATATGATCGTATAGTGGAATCTGATAACGTGTCCTAACTGACTGATCAACTGGCTCGCTCTCCCCACAAGACAGGATAGATTGTTATTAATACACTTGGGCAGCACATGATTCTCAGGCAAGAGCCTTTTTTGTTTTTTTTCCACCGATCGCTTACAGTACAGTACCTTACGAAACGCCGCCGTGCAAGTGTCTCATTTAAAGGTCGCCAGGTTAAAATGGGTTAACAATAACACACTTTGCTGCGTTTGCATGATGCATTCATAAAATCAGTTGACAGATTGTAAAATAGATTGCATTACAATAATTCTGATGCAGAATTCTTGTTCGTTTCACTAAATTGAGCCGCAACATGTGATTTCCAACAATGTGGCATTTTGACAAGTGTGGACTCAGACGAGCCTGTCCAGCCGCCGTTTAAGCTTAGAAACCCCAAATGCTGTTCCGTCAGTAGCTCAACACTTCTAGAATATTCAAGCGACTAGCAAAGGCTCTGATCAGTCTGCGTGTATGCGCAGGCTGGTCTGAGCCTTTGCTGGTCGCACATACCACATTGTTGGATATGTCATGTCGGGGCTCCATTATTTTATAAAAGACGGCTCTGGCAGTGAACTTAACACTTGTTATGTTGAATATTCTTATGCAATACACTCCCCTCCAATGTTTATCATGTTAATCTGCAGCAATTCAGTAATAAGCATGTTTTACGAGCAGAGTGGAAAACAGTGTGGATCCTGATCAGTTGGCTTCATCAGAAGCCAACTGACCTGGATCCACACTGTTTTCTTAGGAGGATAGATCCGGATTCAGCAGTACAAGGGTTAACAGTGCAGGTTTCAATAAAAATGAGTCATGGCATGATATTTCCAACAATGTGGTATGTGCGACCAGCAAAGGCTCAGACCAGCCTGTGTCTACGCACAGACTGATCAGAGCCTTTGCTTGTCGCTTGAATATTCTATGACTGTTAAACTAGTGACAGAACATCATTTGGAGTTTCTAAGCTTAAAATGAAGCTGCACAGGCTCGTCTGAGTCTATACTTGTCAAAATGCAACATTGTTGGAAATCACATGTCACGGCTCAAATTTAAGTGCTCAACTATGTTATAATGAGAAATGACATTTAAAGAAGGTCAGTGTCTAACCATTTTGCATGCTACGAAATCGTATGAGATGTATATCAAAATAAAAGCATCAGGTCCCGGGCATTGGATATTAGCCTTCAAAATGTTAATCACTTCAGATACAGAACGCGCGACGTTTTTACGGTCTTGGCCTGTGTCTAAATTGATCCTAAAGGCTTTCAGTAGAGGACAAAAATCGCCACTGACAGGGTTAATCTTCAAATCAACAAATGGCATGGTTTCATCTAACATTTATAATAAACAGAATGATTTAAGTTTATAATAGTTTTTTTTTTCCCATTTCTTGACGGAGATGCTCCTTGGTCCCCTTCCTATAGTGTACACACTTTACAGCTAATTCGTTTTGCGAGAGTATGGTCTAATATAATGTGACTTCAGACTGAAAACAATTTTTGACTGCTAAGTTATCAAAACAAGCTTATCGATATAATAAAATACATATACCACATATCCATATACCAAAGACACTCTGAGTTGACTGTTAAATACAATCTCTTCTGCAAAAAGACATGTGGGAGCCGGTATTTTATGGTGATTTAGTTTATAAATTAAAAATCATTTTTGGAAAACCTAAATTTAGTGATCAATTCAAAAAGATAATCGAACGAAATAAAAGTTGGATATACACCAAACATGGATATCAAACGATAGTACACATGCCGGGTTGTAATGCTAATAGCTATGGTATCCACTTTAGTTGAACGACGCTGAGTCAGGCGTAAGTTGAGGCACTGACATAAAGCTTTAATAAGTGGGTTGATGCCATATTCTTGTTTTTGGCTGGGTTCACCGAGGCTCAACTTGAGGCTTTCTTTAGCTCTGAGTTTCTGTAAGTCGTGAGCCATTTTCTTTGTGTGGTCATAGTGCGTCAACAAGATTAGATTTTTCCATGTGAGTAGACATTGCTTTTAAGAGAAGCCTCCATGCAAAGTAAAATAACCGAATGTAGGGCGATGATTTGGCACTAGTGAAATGCACTTCAGCCCCGCTAGTGGCTTAGGCCTGTACACCCTCTAAGGCGCTGGCTGTGCTGATGTAGATTTGGGGGGTAACTGTAACTAAAATTTCATTTGGGTGGTATATCGTCGGATATACGGTAGGAAATTTAGTTTTACGGCGACTTCATTATAATGCAATTTTGCAGTTTTGTCTCAAACTGGAGCGTTTTAAGCCGCATAACGCCGCACGTCATCCAATGTAATGCGACGTAATTGATGACTTCAAACTATTTCCGACAGTTTATGGCAGGATATACTGTGGCAACATTTTGACGTTATTCAATCAGACGTCGTCTTAAAAAAGCAAGTGCGTTAAAATCGTTGTTTACTGTTGCTCCCGTTATGTGTGGGGTTCTGTGTTTGGTCCTTGTTTTCTGGCAGTACTTAGTTTAAACATATCTTATTTGAAATAACACACAAATAATTACAGTAAACATACATACATCTGTAGACAATATAAAGGATTAGAACAAAATCAAAGCTTATATAGTTCTTCTCCCTATCACAATGTATTTGTTTGCTTTAGCGGAAGTTGAGTTTTAGCAGAACTTAGTGTCCTTTTAGTTTTGTAGTCATCTTGAGTACGAGGTGAGAGGTGGTTGCTTTACTTTAATTGTCTTCCTGATGTTTTGTAATTGTTATTGTTGTTTGGCTCTGGTGGTTGATCTGCAGTGTGTGATTGTCGTATTTCTTGATCATACTCACTTACATTTTTTTCAATGGAATACATAAACTACATTTTATGGTATAGCTGGCTTCATTCCTGAGAGCATTAAGAAGAATCAACTACGTTACACATATTCACTTTATACTTTGTACTGTCAGTGACATTTTTATTCATCTGCTGGCAAACTTTGTAAATAGCTTGTATATGAGGTCATGTCATTGTGTGGATGAGCAAGACAGTTTATATGCATATTTATTGCTATGTGGATATTCAACCCAAGATAATGTCGCTCTAATCCGGGGCAAATGGTTCCATCAAAGGGTTAGGGTTAGGATTGGCGGTGCTTCTATTACGCACAATACACATTTGCGTAATATAAAAAGGTACACAATGAAGGGAGATCATCAAAGGTGGAGATACTGTTTTCTCATAACATAATGGACTTCTCTAAAAGGGAAGACTTCGTTCTCTCTGGAAGCAAATTCTTTCCTTTAAGTGAAGTCACTCTTTTGAAAAGAAACGCAATTAAAGAAACCACTGCTCATTTCAGTTGGCTCCCTTTGATATGCGTAAATAGCTTGGTGTTCTGGTTACGCCCTTGCTTAGGGTAGCCCTAGCCCTAACCATAACCCTTAGAGAACTAACAACAACAGAGCTCAGGGGGTACTCTAATTTTTCTTCATGCGTAGGCTCGGGCCAAGGAATTACCGGCCATCCCCCCCCCCCTCCAAAAAAAAAAATCAGGAATACAAGCACCCCAAAAAATATTTGAAATTTCAGCGACCCAAACAAATACCCCCATTCTGTACCTTGACCTTAAGAAAAGACTCTAAAATGCATAGAAATGATCCCTAAATATAGTCCAATTTTGTGATGACCCCCAAAAAATATCCACAAAATCTTCATACCCAAAAAATATTCATTTTTCTGAAAACCCAAACATATATTGAAATTAAAAAAATTGAAGCCAAAAAATGACCCGAGCCTACGTATGTATGAAAATGTCAGAGTCCCCCTCCCTCAACAGAGATCGGTATCAAAGACTCTGCTTATGAGAAATAATGGAAAGTGGAACAACTCTCACGTTAACAAGAGCAGCAGCTTAAGCAACATACTGCTTTCTGCCGGAATCAAATACAGTAAAACCTGTCTTAAGCGGCCATTAAACAATAACGCGAAAAATTGGTTTTCAATAGCAATTATTGCCTAATGCAGGTCATAAGTATTGCAGAAGGGGAGCATTCTGCAATACATTTGACCTTCATTAAGCTACCATTTTCCATTAAGACCTTTGTTTTGTCTATTTTTAAGTGAACATTTAAGACAGATCTTACTGTAGTTTTGATGAAAGTACAGGTAACTTCTACAGTTGACGTGGTGTTGTGATAATTACAAGACACCTAAATGCATTGCGTGGTACTAGTTCACCCGAGAGAACCTCGCAATAATCTGGAGAAAAACAACATGTCCTTCAAATATTAAGAGAAAGAACAAGAGTTGACACCAGCAGATTCGGTTTCTTAGAGTCTGCGCATGGGTATTAATGGAAATTACAATATCGCAACAGTAATGCCTTTCCCTTACTTAGTACCAGCTTATTATAAAATATAATAAGTGAGTATGATCAGGAAATACCACAATCACAAACCGCAGACAACCCCATGGCAACGCGAGGAAGAGCCGCTCAATAGAAGACAAATTAAGCAGAGCAACCAGCTCTCTCTTCCCCATCAAGATGATTGCAATAATAGAATGGACATAAGTAACGTACAACAAAACATAGAACAATCACAGACTCCCGCAATGGGAGTACATGTAACAATAAACAAAAAGTCAACAACAACAGAACCACAGCCTTAGAACGGACAGCAGCCTAAGCCACCGGTGGGCTTAAATGCATTTTACTGGTACCAAATTTTCGCCCTAGATTCTGCTGTTGTTGAAGTACAAGAAATGTTCAGCCCGCATGGAGGCCATCTAACTAATGCAATTTATCAAGCGAGATTTGTCTTTTTATCAGTCACCCCTAATATTAACTGACTTGTTTCAACATAACCTAATAAACGTTTCCTATCTCGCGACATGTTACCTTTATCAGGTCATGATGACGTTGCACTTTTTGAATGTCGTCGCTAATGACGCTGAATCAACACTAAAATAAAAAAAAATACGTCATAATCGCTAGTTCGAAGAGTGTTCAACAATGGGTAAACTGATAAATAGAATACCAGGTTCGCGTCTTTTGATATCAAGTTTACCAGGCTCGGCTTTGAGAACGCATGTTGAATCGCTCGGCAAACCTCGCGATGTCAACAAGCGTTCTCAAAGCCTTGCCTGGTAAACTTGATATCAAAAGACACTCACCTAGTATTCTCTATTTACCAGAACCAAATATTTTGAAAGACCAGAAAAGGGAATAAATATCAAGTTCTAACCGATATGAGTGAACATTGTTGACTGGGGGGTAAACCATCAGCTCAAACAAATAATGACAAATGTCCCAATGACGTGGCTCACCAGCATGTCACGTTTATTTGTCACCAACATTTCAGAATTAATTGTCACGCACGGCAATAAACTGAAGAATCACTCAAGGAATGATGTTAATGCTATATGATATTTTAATCCATTTTGAACTTTATCTCACGCGAAAAATTGGTTTTCAATAGCGATTATTGCCTGATGCAGGTCAAAAGTATTGCAGAATGCTCCATTAAGCTACCACTTTCCATTAAGACCTTTGTTTTGTCTAGTTTTAAGTGACCGCTTAAGCCAGGTTTTACTGTAGCTTTGATGATAGTACAGGTAACTCCAAAAGTTGACGTGGTGTTGTGATCATTACAAGACACCTAAATGCATTTTCATCGCTTAGTACTTGTACTAGTTCACCCTCGAGAACCTCGCAATAATCTGGGGAAAAAACATATCCGTCAAACATTAAGAGAAACAACAAGAATTGACACCGGTTTCTTAGAGTCTGCGCATGAGAATTAATGGAAATGACAATATCGCAGCTGTTATGCCCCCCCCCCCCCCCCGCTTACGTATCACCAGCTCGTTATAAGCGATATTTGTCTTTTTACCAGAATCAAATAGTTTTGAAACACCAGAATAGGAAATAGAATATCTAACCAATATGAGTGACAGATTGTTGACTGGGGCGTAAACCATCAACTAAAACAAATAATGACAAATGTCCCAATGACGTGACTCACCGTCATGTCACGTTTATTTGTCACCAATATTTCAGAATTAATTGTCACGCGCGGCAATAAACTGAAGAATCATTCAAGGAATGACGTTAATGCTATATGATATTTTAATCCATTTTGAACTTTATCTCAAGACGAACTAATGCCATTTATTCAAAAGAGTTTTGTCTGCAATTTCGCTGCAGATTGTAAAGAAATTAGGACACTTCAATCAGTCCTCTAAGATGATCTTGGAGATGTAACGCGAAGACAGAAATAGAAGAAAGCAAGCAGCGATTATTCAAAATTTTCTTGAAATTAATTACTTTTAAATTCAATCCTTTTATGGTAAGGTTGTACTTGTAAATATACCAAACTGTAAAAGAAGCACAACGTTTTTATAACGCTGTATTATATGACTGTTTGGTTACTGTTAAGGCGGCACCTCATGAATGCGTAATTAGGACTGGTCAACCTTAGACATAGGTAAAAGCTGGAAATGAGGCGTGATTTTATTCAAAAGTAATTGTATCATCTTGCGCCATTACCTCATTATAGACGCAAAACACATTTTTGACACCTTAAAACGCCAGCAAAATAACTGCATCTGAAAATGTTTATTCAACATAAGCATAGGGGCAAACATTGTGGACCCAGATCAGACTGCTCCTACAGGAGCAGTCTGATCTGGGCCCACACTGTTTGTCTATGAGGCTTCAAATATTTTAGAGGACGACAAAAACATACATTTTCTGATTGTGCGCTTTAAGGGTTAATAAATGTGAGTTCAGTGTGTATACGGATATACGGAAGCCCTGGAGGGACATTTTTACTTATCACTTATCACTTATTACTTATTACTTATTACTTACTACTTATCACTTATTACTTACTACTTATTACTTACTACTTATTACTTACTACTTATTACTTATCATATCATTTATCACCCCTATAACGACTGGAAACTCCATTGTACATTCCCTGTAATAGCCGTAGAGTACGGAAGCCCTTACATACTTCTTGTTAGCAGTAGTAGTAGTAGTAGTAGTAGTAGTAGTAGTAGTAGTAGTAGTAGTAGTAGTAGTAGTAGTAGTAGTAGAAAAAGTGGTGGTTGTAGTAGTAGTAGAAAAGTAGTAATAAAATAGTCGTAGCTGTTGTTATTGCTGTGCTAGTAGTAGTAGTAGTAGAAGTAGTAGAAGTAGTCGTTGTAGTAGTAGTAGTAGTAGTAGTAACAGTAGTAGTAGTAGTAACAGTAGTAGTTGCAGTAGTAGTCGTAGTAGTATATTTGGCATAGTAGAAGTAGTAGCAGTTGAAGTAGAGGAAGTTGTAACCGTAGTAGTAGATGTTGTTTTTGTTGCTAGTGTTGTAATAGCAGAAGTAGTAACAGCAGCAGCAGAAGTAGTAGTAGTAGTCGTACTTGTTGTTGTTAATGTTGCTGCTGCTGTGTTTGTTATAGTAGTAGCAGTAGTAGTAGTTGTAGAAGTTGTGCTTTAAGGAAATAAATAGTGAGTAGTAGTAGTAGTAGTAGTAGTAGTAGTAGTAGTAGTAGTAGTAGTAGTAGTAGTAAACGTGGTTGTTTAAGTAGTAGGAAAAACTGGTTGTTATTGATGTTGCCGAGGTGAATCAGTCAAATAGTTATAATAATAGTTTGTAGATGGTGTTCGATACTGTAGTTGAGTTTTTGTAATAGCAACATTAGTAATACCACTACTGTTACCACTACTATTACATCAACACTGCTACAGCATCAAACAACATGTACAAATTATTACTCTAACTATTATACCGATACACTACTACTACTACTACTACTACTACTACTACTACTTCTACTACTACTTCTACTACTACTGAAATAACAACCAGTTTTCTACTACTTAAACCACAACTACTACTACTACTACTACTACTACTACTACTAAATAAGTATTAAGTAATAACTAATAAGTATTAAGTAATAACTAATAAGTATTAAGTAATAACTAATAAGTATTGAATAATAACTAATAACTAATAAGCAATAACTAATAAGTATTAAGTAATAACTAATAAGTATTAAGTAATAACTAATAAGAATTAAGTAATAACTAATAAGTCATAAGGTATAGAAAATAAGTCATAAGTTATAGCAAATAAGTCATAAGTTATAGCAAATAAGTCATAACTATAACCACCACCTTTACTACTACTATAACTAACCACCACCACCGCCACTATTACAACAACACTACTACAGCATCAAACAATATCTACAAACTATTACTATTACTATTATACTGATACACACTTCTACAACATCAATAACAACCAGTTTTTCTACTACTTAAACCCCTACTTTTACTACTACTAGTTTTACTACTACTACTACTGCTACTACTACTACTACTACTACTACTACTACTACATCAATAACAACAGCTACGACTATTCTACTACTACTTTTCTACTACTACTGCAACCACCACTTTTTCTACTACACTACTGCTATGAGCATGAACGGGCTTCCGTACTCTACGGCTATTACAGGGAATGTACTGTGGAGTTTCCCGCCGTTATAGGGGTGATAAATGGTGTAATAAGTAGTAAGTGATAAGTAGTAAGTAATAAGTAATAAGTGATAAGTAATAAGTACTAAGTACTAAGTGATAAGTAATAAGTAAAAATGTCCCTCCAGGGCTTCCGTACGGATAGGATTTTCATGAAATGCACGCACGTTTGCTCGGCCGAAAAAGCTTATCAACTCTTTACCAAATCATACATGAAACCTGAGGCAAGTTCAATAATGCGAGCGCTCTCGAGCGCTCGTTGTTCTGGTGTCAGGCTTTACACATTATGAATAAAGATAGGTACCAATCAACGAGCGCTCGGCGAGCACTCGCATTATTGAACTCGCCTCGGATTTCGCTCCACAGCAGATGAAATAGAGGATATTTACTTTTTTGAGGTGAATACCAAATACATTTTATCGAGTGCGGTGAAAAAAATCAGTATTTTTCACGAGTGCGTAGCACGAGTGAAAATGCTGATATTTTCACCGCACGAGATGAAATATATTTTTTATTTGCCGAAAAAAAGTAAATTTTCTCTTTATTTTATACTCAACGGAAATACAGAAATCACAACCTTACGTTTTACTTGGTCGTTTCTCGTTCGATTTGACTTTTGCAGTGTGTTTATTGGGTATAACATTGGGTGTAAACGTAGTTGGGTGTAAACGTAGTTTGCACCTAGAAAATGGCTTAGAATCATATTTTAACGAATGAAACGCAAAAAATTAGCATTTAAAGAAAGTCTATTGAGTGTGCATTAGGGTAGGCGTCACGTGCAAACTGGCGCTACGCCAGGTCAAACAGTGACGTCATTATGTTTGATGTTGACGTCACAACATGCGTAGCGTTATTTTTGACAAATATACTTCACTTAAAACCTTATGTTAAAAAATCTCAGTCACAAAATTGCCAAGAAAGCCTTGTTTTGCTACAGTTCTATTCTATTCTACAGTGAAAATATAAATCGTATCAGTCACTAGTGAAAAAATACGATATTTTTTCACTGAAGAAAAATACCAATTTTACTCACATTTGATATGCATTGAGTTCACTGCTTGTGATAAAATAAATAGCCGTACCACGCCCAGATATGTAATACTAAATTAAAGTTGCCGTCGTTACAGTAAGCGAAAAGTCTAGTGATACTTTCTTAGCTTACGTGAAAATGTTTAAAAAAGTGCACTATTCCTGACAGTCAGCAAACGTCCAAAAACATTCATCATATGTCATCATAAACAACATATGTTTGGATGAACATGTGTTTTGTGTGCTCAAAAGAACCGTCTCATTGAGACGGTTCTTGTGAGTACCCACAAAATATGTTTGGATGAGAAATAAGGAAAATATTTCTCCAATACGCACTCCTAACTAGAGGCCTGCGGTTTATTGTAAGTAAACGGGAGAGACTCCGATGAGAGGCCACCTTTGGTCGCCTCTCATATGGGTCCGCACTGTTCACTAATTTCACATTTGTGATACAGCAGCCTGATTCACTTATAAGTATTGCTTGAAATTGACGTGAACAAATTTGCATTTGTAGATTTAGCTAAATGTGAACTCATGTATTCCACTCATTTTCCTGATATTCGATTACATAATAGTATGTGGTGACTTATAGACCCAGTGGGTCGGGCGCAACTTTGTCTTCATATGTTGTTATACAATACTGTATATGCACAGGTCACGATAATAAAACATTTACTTACTTACTTACTTACTTACATTCATCGCAATTGGACGTAAAACGTTAAACATAAACATATAAAAATACCCGTTTTTACGCCAGTGGTTCTGCTCATAGAAAATCTTTAAATATTGTATAATTTTTGTAGCTTAACTATTGCGCTTTCAAAGTCCGGTCGTAGCGTAGCAAATAATTGAATGACAGTCCATTGATCATGGTAAATACAAAAGCAACGGTTTAACAGGGCAGATGAACGTAGAAATACTCACAGGAACATACTTTAAGATAAAATAATGTACGTTTTATTAGACGAACGCCTTACGTAAGAACTTTGATGTCATACTGTTGTCGTAAAAGTAAGTTTTGCATACAACATGCATGTGTTAGAAATAAAACCACCAGGTTTTTTTAAACAAACTTCAGGCATATATGTAAGATCCTCTAAATTGCGCTTTAAACGCAATCACGAAGCAAATTGTAACTATCTTACGTTTGTTTTTGTTCGGAAGCATTTGGGAATAAGCAAGACTGATTTTTTTTTATTTTTAAGGTTTTGCAAATTACTTGTCTACAATTTCTGCACGATTCTGTCAATAGTACTATAATTGTGATTTTGAAAGTAATGAAGAACCCCGTTTTTCTCTTCAAAATATTATAGAACTGCACTTTTTAGTAAGGGGGAGTTCCACCATATATGGAATTTACATAGGGTTCTGCCTACGCACATAATTTTATAATTTTTTGTAGAAAGATTGTCTATTGCATGTGTGTTCTATTTGTAAGATATTTACCCATTCATCTATTTCAGTTGTTAAATTAAAATAATTTTAAATTTTAAAACCAAAAAAAGGACACCCGAATTAAAAGTGGCCCAAGGCGACAAGATATTTGATTTTTCAACCTAATTTATTCTCAACATGATGCCTAGTAATTTGTAATTATGTATGTACCATACGTGTATCATAATGTATAAAATAAACAAGTCCACATCAAATTGTGTTTGAAGGTACCCCTAAATTTAACATTTTGAAAATATTTTCATCAAATTAAATTGTCAATTTTGCCTAGTTGCTGTTCTTGTCAACCTATGGAATTTATATCAATTTTTCCACACATGTGTTTGTTATAATCATACAATTTCAAAAAAAAAACAAAAAAAAACCGGTAAAATGGAGTTTTCTAAATTTCAATCTTAATGGTCAACATTTTGCAGAATGTAAAAATCAAGATTTTATGTCAAACTTCCAGCAGTACGCTCAATTTACATAGAGTTATGTTCTGCACAGGTATAGATCTTGATGATATTATGCAAATTGACTGCTTGGCTTATAAATATTTTGTTTTATATCGCTTTTCATTGGTTGGTTACAACATTTGGTATTGTGTAGTATGTGATTACAGGGGTACCCCCACCCAAATAAGCCCAATTTACATCTATCAGAAATCGGAATTTCTAAAATTGATAATTATTAGAATAATCTGTGAGTTCTAGCTTATGTGTAACACATACATATCTATCACATAAATGGTTAAAATAATGTTTCTTTTAGATTTTTTACTCAAATGTAGCTGTACAAATTATATCAACAATGTTTGGGTTTTAATTTCATTGTGTTACAGTTCTTGTCAACCTTTCCCATCTATATATAAATTGTCTATATGTATAAGGTTAATATTCACAAGATTTGAAGCCCAGAAATATATTTTGTTTGAATGGTGAGTCAGACTTTTGTTAAATGAATAAATATAATTGAATTCATTATAAATATTTATGCCCAAATTTACAAAATTGTTTGGTATGTCAGCATTATGATTATGAGGTCATTTGAGAATCAAATTCGTGATTCTATAACCACAATGGAAATAACAGCTTTATGTTTCACCTCGTCTAATGCCATATGTTCAGTATGGAAACATTCGAAAATTCGCTAAGTGTTTCTTAATATTTGAAAATCCATTTATAATCTTAAAAAGTATCATTTTTATTTTCATCAACTCCATTTCTATTTATTAGGACAGTTTTAAAGCTTTTGTTGGAGTATTAATGATTTTAAATGGGGTTTATGGTAAGTATTTTAGGATACTCTTTTGAAATGTTTTGGCGGATAGAACTTAATGCAGGAGAAATAACCACAATCAATACCAAATAAGATACAATGCAATTCAAATAAGATTCTGTAAATCATTCATTAAAATGTACACATTGAGTAACTAAGGGACTGCAAAATAAGGATACTATTTGAATAATGTGGGGAAACAGATCATTCCATAATAGAAATAAACTAAAAGTTTTAAAACTTAAGACTCAGTTTCACTCAGTCTCTGTATGACACTAAATGGAAAATGCTGCAGCTCTCATGCATCCTAGCACTGCCTTAAATGATCTTCTACTTTCTGCTGAAACTAAATATTCCAGAAGGACCAGAATATGATAATACAATACCTTATCAATGTACGGGGGAAAGTTAGCCCAATACAAAGACAGCTGTTGTAAAATCCAAGTTATCTGAAAAAAAAAGAACCTAGTACCAAAATAGTGAGAACGTACACAATTTCTTAAACACTTGGTCTGGTTTCGCTTAGAGAGTTTATGAGAAGTATGCACATAATAGAATGTAGATGAATTACCTAGCGTAAATCCTAATCTGTTTGAATTTTTTCAATGGCTAAAAGACATTAAGAGCATAAACACCTGTTGGCTTCAGTCCAAAAATAATTTGGAAACCAGTAGAAGATCAGTTCACAAATGATACATGCTGGACATCAATCCGTACAACTTAGTTCTAGACCAAGTGCTATTTATCAAGTGCTACTTACAAAAATGCCAGTTTTATGCTATTGAATTAGCTAAAACTTCTGACACCAAAAACATATTTGACCTAATTTGGATGAAGATACTAAATAGTGATAGTAAATGCGTTTTTAGAATAATACTGATGAAAAAACTGCGGTTTGTAAGACCTAACTGGAATATTGTACTTAAAATCACTTATGAATCAAAACTGACTTAACTCATTTCATGCAAATTATATCACTGTTACCGGTGTCCACATTTTATGAAAATTTACATGCATAAAGAGGATGTATTTTACCTATTTTTCCTGAAAATATTATGGGTTGACAAAAACTGGAACATGGTAAATATTATAACAGAATCCCCTTTAGCCAATAACTTAAGTGTTCAATATGGGGATAATTCAAATTTTGATGGGTCAGAAAAAATTATCTAGATGTATTTATATACATTAATGGTAGTAAGGTATAATTTGGGGAGTCTTCTTCCATATTACATTCAAAGAATGTAGCAGTCAATAATGTTAATGATTTGAGACTGATATTGAATAGGGCATATATAAGTACGAAGAGGGTGTACATCAAGGCGCCCCATGTGGCCTAACAGCCTTCGGGAATAAAATAATATCATTTTTGTAGTTGTTATAACGTAGGTATTCAACATACAAAATATTATCGAAATCCATGCGCGGGCAGATTTGGAACTCCCCCTTTTTTATATGAATAAAACTATGAAAATCGTAGCTATATCAACATTATAGGTTCAAGTCTAACGTTTTTCACCAATGTAAAGATAGGGAATAGTAAAATGGCATGTGTTTAAACAACAACATATCTAGGGCAAAGAGTTGGTACCAAGGCACCAAGTCATTTATGTTGCTGTCGGTTCCGTTGTTTTTTATTCGTTGTTTATCATATGACGTCGCATCTGAGAGTGAACTAACGCAATCAGTGGTTTACATATTTTCCGGAAACGTTATGAAATGATGAAATGACGCTTTTAACGTCACGCGTATGGCGAAACCCTAACGTTTTATGCCAAAAATGTGATTTCAAAATGGTTTTTCATATGATAAAGAGAATTTAACATTCGTGCTCCTGTGTTATTGAAATTATTAAGCTCGTTGCGAAAAAGAGATAAAATGCTCGGCGAGCCTCGCATTTTATCTATTTTCCTCAACTCGCTTAATAAATTCAAAAATACATGAGCACTCATGTAAGATTCTCTATTTATTGTTGCTCCTATTGTTTGTTCTGCAGTACTTATTGTTCTTTCTAGCTACTATAACAACGGTAAAAGTCAAATTAATACCAGACTATTACACTTGGGCTATTGTTCTAATGAACACATAGGAAGAAATGGTGGAAAGGAAAGTTTAATTTTTGGACTCATAGAGGGGGGCGAATAGCCACTTAATGCACGTAGCCCCCTACAATATTCTAGCTAATCTCAGATGCTGATAAGACTGGTTTAGGTGTCGCTTTGTCCGGTATCCCGAAGACAGGTTTTCACGTGTCGAGACCCAATTTAATTGTGCTGGCTCTGTGTCTATTCCTCATGGTGTCATGGGCTGGTCTGTAGTCTATGACTGTGTCAGTGGCATATTACTATTTCGGATATATTGTCGGCGCAGTGCGGCTCCCGCCTCAGGCATATAGAGTGTGTGGCATATCCTGGCCTCGAGGTTTTTCATTATCAAACTCAAAATAAAGCGCAAAGATTGGCTGCTTGCGAACATGTGTCCGCAAGCAGCCAATCGTTATGTGAGACTGTACTCAAGTTTTATAACCTCGAGGCCTGGTCATATTTAATTGCCTTATCATAAGTACTATAGCTTTTGGCTTTGAATGAGGTGGGTTTTTTTTAATCTTCTTTATTATTTGTGTTTGTCTTTGCCATACTGTCATGTATGTTTCTTGTAGCATTGTGGTCACCTGTTGGGAAAGGGCTGACCTCTTGGCTATCTTGTATGTGATGTTTTCTTGTGTTACTGTCACTTTCCCATACGGTGTCCTGGGTCAGGTGTGGAACTTGATTGTATCGATTCCTGATATTTTCCTTCTTCCTTGCTTTGAGCTCCATTAAACCCTTTTTGTCCTCGTTTTACGATAAATTGTCCCTTTGTACAAAACATGGTCCGCGTCATTGTTGTCTGCATGCATTAAAATCAGGGTTTTCTCCATTCGATGACCATAAAAATCAGTTTTCTACATACATGTTACTGTTCCATAGGTTTAGATAAAAAATTGTTTGAGGGTAAAGGTGTCAATATTTTCTTACCCATCAGTTTTAACATATGTTGTGGGCGCTTAAAAGAGCCGTCTAATAAAGACGGTTCTTTTGAGCACCCACAACATATGTTTTGGTTGATGTTGTTTTGGTTTAGAAATAAGAAATTTATATTTTTGGTACGCACTCTTAACTAAAGTCCTGCTAAATAAATATAATAATAAGGGACGAGTTTTGAAGAAATATCTATTTATTAAACAAATAGCATCACATTCCTTAAGTTAACATGGAATAATATAAAACATAATTTATGTGCTGGTATATAGAAGAAATGTTCATACTTTAGACTATCATTTGGTATGTAGAAGACAAATGCATTTAGCATGTGGCCACCTTACATAACTGTAAAACATTTATTGTATGACGTCACGTCCAGGAGTATTTACCGTCATGTAATAAAATCGATAAACCACTAGTGGTTTACAGATTTAGTAACGTAACGCAATGGCATTTTACGTTTCCCAGAGGGAGCGAATTCTTTCCTTTAAGAGAATTCTTTCCTTTAAGAGCAGTTCCTTTTTGGCATGGAAAATCACTTTTACCACATTAGGTGACATCCCTTTATTATATCTATTTATAATGCACGTGCGTAACTGCGTAATGGGAGCTACATGTACGTCAATGGTCTACATATCTGCTGTCTCTATGCTTTCACTTTGCGAGTACTTTCTGATTGAAGATAACAGATAACTACTTCTCCGACGTCGTCTCAATCTTAGACAGAATATTTTGTTGAAACCTCTCCTAAATCCATGACTGAGAAAACAGTAGCAGATAGGATTCACCGCTGAGTTACTGAGTCCCAGTAGCAGCACAAGCGGGTAAACATAACTTGAGATAATCGCCATGACACCGTCAGACACGTTATACTGGCCGATGTTAAAATCTATCCATATATTGATACAGTAGTAAGGCAACCAGGAGACGCCAAATATAGTAACAACACATATCAACATTTTGACTGTTCTACGTCTTTGTCGTAAGATGAGGTGAGTTTTCTTATAAGCTTGAGTTATTGCGTTGTTGTTCAATAACATAGCGTTCCCATGCCACAGAGTGTAGCCAATGACTGTATAAGTCGTTCCCATGACAACGAAGGGGAAAACAAACAATACTGAGAATATGAACAAGTTATAGATGTTCTTGTCTCCACCGATTGAGTCCCATTTTTCTTCACATATTTTGTTTACAAAAATACCCGGCACACCGTACGTAGTAACTGAACTCACGTAAAGTAACGGAGAAAAACACGTGATAGATACAACCCAGATTAATACTATAAGAATTCTGACATTCTTTTTTGAAAATACAATTTTAGCTTTCAAAGGCTTGTAAATCGCATAATAACGACTTATGCTGATTGTTAAAAGACTTAAAACACTAACGCCAATGGCTGTGCCTTGTATAAACGGGGTTAGTTTACACAGAACATCGCCAAATATCCACTTCCGGTATACTTGTCCAGCAAGCGTCAATGGAACACATATCAGAATAACGAGAATATCGCCAATTGTGAGATTCACGAGAAATACGTTTGTAAGCGTCCTCATACTTTTAAATTTTATTATCACAACTATCACTAGTACGTTGCCTAGCAACCCGACTATAAACACAAGAGAGTACAGCACGATGGAGACAATAGAGAGAGCTGACAAATCTAGAAGACTCTCGTCGCTGAACTGCTCAGACAGGAAACCAGCATCCAGGTAGAAATCATAGCCAGACATATCAAAGATGTCCGTATGGTTGCCTGCTGCGAATAACATTTCATTTAGGAATGACGATTCGTTGTCGTCGGCAATGTTGTTTCCTGCTGTTAGTAACATGTCACCGAAGAATGACGAGTCGTTGTCGTCGGCAATGTTGTATTTGATGGAGCTGTTCTGAGGCATAGTGAACCAATCTGAAAGAAGACACAAGAACTTTCAGTAAAACCTGTCTTAAGCGGCCACTCAAAATAGACAAAACAAAGGTCTTTAACACAAATAGTAGCTTAATAAAGGTCGAAAGTATTGCAGAATGCTGCAATACTTTTGACCTGAATTAAGTTGTAATCGGTCAAAGAAGACACAAACACTTTAAAAGGTAAGTAAGTAGGACCGCAGGGTATTTTCTGTCCTTCTCTAGGGGCCGAATGTCGCCCCTTTCCCAATCGAAAATAGCCATCTTTTTTCCTATACCATGTCTGTTTTCCCAATTAAGAAAAGTAAAAACAACAACTTGTTTTTCCTTTTTTTAGAGACCACTATTACATATGAGAAACAATGACCCATATCAGAATGATACATAAGCACTTGTGTTTAAGTGAAACACTTGTGCTTAAGTAGTATGCTTGGCATAATACAACCTAAAATAGCTTGATTTTGAGGATATATTTTGCTACCCTTGTTATGTTCTATGTCGTTAATTTCTCCAATTTTGATGTTTAGTCGATCATTATTCCCAATTTTGGCCAGTGGCCTTTTCCCAAAGTTGCTGGGAAAAGCCCTGGGACCAGAAAATGCCACATTCAGTCATAGCAGACCAACCCATGGTACCGTGAGAAGAAGTAACTGAATGCTAACAACCACGTGACAGCAAGACGACAATTAACGTATATGTAAAGCAACCAGCTTTTTTTCCTCGGTGGGATGAAAATAGAAAGGACATTAAGTTCTACACTACAGCGAAGGAGTAAAATCGCTGATGGGAAAACTAAAATTGCACATTTTCGAACGCCACAAAGTGCTGGTTTGAAAATAGGATATCACTTGAAAGTTCTAAAAACGAGCTCTAATTGGTTGAGCGTGGTGCAATTTTACAAGCGCCACAACGTTGTCAGAACGTCATTGCAAAATTGTATGGTGGTCAAAAGTTTGCAAGACGACTTAGTGTCTTTTCTATTTTTGCAATCACCTCGCTCTTATGAAGAGAGAGCTGGTTGCTTTATTTTATTCCATATTGCTTTCATGAAGCTGTCGGTATTATGTGTCTCCTCCCCACAGTGACATGGGATTTGTGATTGAAGGATGCATCAAGCAAAAACTTAAATTGCAAACTTTCGAACGTCGTAATGTGCTCTTTGGATTAAGGGTTTGACTAGAAAATGCTAAAAATGAGCTCTAATTTGATAATCTGTTTCATTCTAGGTACGGTAAACAAGTACTTTGGCAAAAAAAGAAGACCTTAAGGCGACATTCCACCAGGTTGAGCACTGTTTGCTGAGATAAAAACAATCTCCAGGGACAGAAATTTTCTACTTAATTATATTGCTTGCTCTCGCGTGGCTGTCGATGTTCTGTGTCTCTTCCATGTGGTGCAATCGGTTTATATGTGATTGTGAAGTGCACTTCTCTGGGCATCAATCACATTTAAGTTGAGAATAAGCTATTACACCGACTGGTCATACATGATAATAACATGCCACAAACTCAATATAAAGCCCAATGATTGGTTGCTTGCGGACATGTGTCCGCAAGTAGCCAATCATTGCGCTTTAGTTTGAGTTTGAGAATAAACTCAAGTTTTATATCCTCGAGGCCTTGGCTTCATATGTAATACATTCTACGAGGGCTGTTCAAATATGAATGCAAGTAGCTTCATAACTTTCTTCACATATATGCTACAACAAAATGTCATACCTTTCTGGAAAGAACTATTTGTCGCCTTTAAAACGGCACCAAACATAAAGAAACACTCACTATATTTCTCGAGTTACAGATGTTAATATAAAGGCCATTCCAGTATACTGAAGTTTTTCTGAAGCAAATTGCCATACACGTTTTGGTACATGTGTGGATATAGTGTCATATCTTTGTAAGTTTGAGACAAAATGGCACCAAATTTTAGATGCAACTTGAACATAAATTGACAAAGTTGCTTGCAGAAAAAAAAAATAATATAATCCTGTTTCAATCTCGAGTAGACCGGCACTTTTGTGACGTCATTAATTTTATGATAAACGTCATTTTGAGTTCTCTCCTGGTGGTGCAATAATGAACATCGCTGTGTCTTTTTCTTTGCGTTTTGCCTAAAACATGCTTAATATGTCATAAGGAAGTTTTCAAAGCGCTCCGTCCTCTATTTACAGAGTTATCACATTTCATATCATTTTTCAACCATTTTTTGTGCTTCTTAATGACGTGTTTACATTAACTAAAATATGTTCAATCTGTCTAGTCCTCAAGACCAGGTGAGTAATTTTATTGTAAAAATGCCTATTTTGGTAAACCTTAAAGTTAACGTTCAAATTTAGATTAAAACCGTAATGTTATGTCAAAGAAAATTAAGTATAAGTTCTATAACCCCTTCACTTAAGGCAGTTTTGACTTAATAAAATACTTTTCAGCGTTTCAAAATTACCAGCTATCCGTCAATGATTTGTAGCAATAACTCAGTATGAGCGATCAACATATTGTCTTTGAGGTAAAACTAGTTTAAATGTTGCTTCGTGCATTTTGTTAGAGAAAAGTTTGAATGAAAACTGAAAGGTGGTATTTTGTTTACCATTTATTTGCAAACATAAGGAGATTTTAGGGAAATCGATTCGATGTAATTTAACAAAAACATGTCAGATTTTCGCAACTTCCACAGAATCATTATATCAGTATATGGGGATACTTCCTTAAAAATTTCAAGAAATTTCACCGATTCATCGGATAATTATACGCTCGTCTATATTACTGATATGTTCAAAACATTGAGTTTGTTAGTATACTAAAGTGACCCACATTCAAAGGGCTATAACTCGATAAGTGTACTGTATTTTTCTTTAGGTCTGGTGCCAGTTTAATGGAGACATATAATCATTTATAGAAACGTATAACATTTTGTCGTAGCATATATGTGACGAAAATTATGAAGCTACTTGCATTCATATTTGAACAGCCCTCGTAATTGGCAATATAGAAATGGGTAATTGCAATTACAAAATACGTTTGTTGTAGGAAGCTGACGCAGTGACTCGACAAAACTTATCAGCCTAGAAATAGGATACCTAAAAGACCTTCGGAGAAGACCTTCAATTTTCCAGACTACAAAACAGAACCATAAAAGGACGCGACATGATTATTTCCTGATTAGGAGTGTTGGTGTTTAACCTAATAATGCGCAACATGTTAACTAAGGACAAGTAGAAAAATTGCTATACAGTACTACACACCCCCTAAACCAAGTCATTTTCTTTCGCTTTTTCCTACGCTTTCGAAAAACGGTTGGGTGCCGGTACGTTGTGTACTATACAAAATTAATGATGAGTTTTATTTGTACAGACACCTCCATCCTTTGTTAAGCAAAACGAAGGAGACGTCGCTGTGTCGTAGAGCTTAATATTAAAACAAACTAGGCCTTCTGAATGAAAAGTTATGAACGTTTCACGTATCATGTGTTGGTGGTCGAAAGAAACGTCTCGTTGAGACGGAGCTGTTTGAGCACACACAACATGTCTTCTGTGAAGAATAAAAGCCAAAAAACCCCAACATATTTTTGATCATGCAGCCTTTGTTATTGGGCTTGCCAACATTATAAGTCATAACCTTCTCCACCATTGAAATAAAATACATGCGTAACCGCATATTCTGCTACATTTAACTGCACAGTACTACTGTCATGCTTGTATACTTGGCACACTAAGCGTAAAATTACGTTGTTGGTCTGGTTATGTTACTGTAATCACTTGAGTAGACAAATGCACGTATTTCTTTCATATTTATAACGGTAAAACTGTTTCGTAACTGTACTCTTATCGTGTGTCAACTCTACATTGTGTTTTATAATGTTGTTTAATGCCTTTTGGAATGTTTAAATAAACATCTGTTCTGTTCATGTTTTATGAGTTGTTTTCTACCATTGGCGCTGTTATGTTTGCATAAACACCAGGTATAGATGGAATATGACCGAAATGCTCCTTTCTACATATTGTGTTTCTTATGAGATAGTGACAAGTGACAGCTGGTTTGGATGATACGCTGAATACCATAACGATGAGTAAGCATGCTTAATTGATAAGCCAGGTTTACTTTTGAATAAATAAGGGCTTGGCATGTCAGTAAGTATATTACGCGTAATAGCTAAACTGGCTCCCCTCACTTTTTTCCATACACAATTTTCAAATGTCTAACTAATTTCTATGCACAGTAAGGAAAAAGGCAACTATCAGGAATCGATACAATCAAACAATACACCTGACCCAGGACACCATTTGGGAAAGTGACAAAAACACAAAACACATCACATGCAATAAACATTGTAGCCCGCAGGTAAGCCCTTTCCCAGCACGTATACGAAATCTATTGACCATATGTTCCGTCATTGAACCAAACAACAACATAACAGGAAGTTTCAATCCATGTGTATTTACTGGTTAAGGCATCACTCTAAATTCTCGTGTTATGCAAGGCTTCTTAATCCATATTAGCCTAGCGTCCTTTTTGTGGGACATGGTAGGCAGCGCAGACCCAGACCCGCAAAAGGTGGCGTCTGCTCAGGGTCTCCACTGGTTGCTTACAGTATGTTATATTAGAATTTGAATAATATGAAAATGAAAAATACCACCCAACAACCCCTAAATCGGAAATAGTGTGACCCAATTGATAAGAGATGGGAATCACATTCGGCACAAATGGGTTAACGTATAAATTATATCGTCGCATCACATCACATCATGGTGTCATGCATCTGTGGTCTGGGTTGTGGCATTACCTTGTCATTTTCGCTTTTTTCTTATGACTACATGTAGTCTGATGGCGATAACGTCCAGCAAGCAAGAACGTTGTCGCGCGCTTGTTGGATTATATATGAGCCGCCGCATGAGATTCCCAACAATGTGGTATGTGCAACCAGCAAAGTCTCAGATCAGCCTGCGCATACGCGCAGTCTGATCAGAGCCTTTGCTAGTCGCTTGACTATTCTATGATTGTTAAGCTACTGACTGAACACCATTTGGAGTTTCAAAGCTTAATGAAGCTATTAAAAGGCTGCACTTGCTCGTCCGAGTCTACACTTGTCAAAATCTCAAATTGTTGGAAATCTCATGCCGCAGCTCATATGCAAGTAGTATTATTTTCCATGAGATGACGCCAATATACCTGGCGGAAACATCCCCACACAATAGCAATCCCCAGCTTGCACTTTAAATAAAAAAATATGGTGGAGGCATGTGGTAGGTATTGACTATATATACCAGTAATATACTATGCACAATAAGTTTAGCAATTTCTTATGTATCGCATCTTTTTTTTGCTCATTTTTGTGCAGTGCCGATCAGTTTCAATTGCAATGACGAGAACAGGATCTTAGGTAAATGAAACCACGTAATTTCAGACGTCATCCTTTAAATAGGCCTTTGGTGAGAGCAAGAAGTGCATAATGGGTCAGTAAGCAAAAATCACATCCATTGTAAGTAATGCTAAAATGATAAGCATGTGATTTTTGTTTGGTGGTCTTTCATCTTCCTCATGCATCATACGCCTATAAAAACTATTGGTTATGTGACAGTTGTGATAGAGAGTCCATGCTGAAAAAAAATAGCTGCCATCAATGACGTCAAAACGTAGTCATCATTTGATAAGACTTCTAATGTTAATAGGCGTGCCAATTCAACAGAGACTCAGTTTACAAAGATATCATAGACTTACAATGTAACTCATCTTATGGTTGATTAAAACCTTAAGTTACGACGCATTTGCGACATAATGGTGACGTTAGATTTTATCTTTCGGCTCGTGCACTGTAGTAGTGAAAATGTTTCATTCAACATTATTTGTCTGAATGTGTTGGAAGGCATCAAGCAGCTTCACTTGTTAATGCGGTTCAAGAAAACCCGACTAGAAACACCGTTTAAAGGTGATAACGTAAAAGCATTAGTAAAAACGTCAAATTGTGAAAACTTGGTCTTTATTTCTCTGAGAAAGTTCAGAAAATTGCAGCATTTTGCTATGCTTCTTTGGTTTTCAGATACCAAACAATCATTTGAAAATGGTTTCTGCTTCCCCCAATGATCAGAAATACCCACGTTACCCGCTAGTCTTAAAATTAAACGTCACTTTAGCACGGCCGCTGCGTTTGGTAATTCTGTATTTTTTTAAATGGAAAATCTTGTCAGATGATCGGCGCTTGTATCTTCATGACAGCAAATGAAACTCGAGATCTGATGTGGATGGGCTCATCCATACAAAACAATTGCTAAATTTATTGTGCATAGTATATATAAAATGAGCCATGACACTAGATTTCCAACAATGTGGCACTTTGACATGTGTAGACTCAGACGAGCCTCTGCAGCCTGCTTTTAAGCTTAGGCACTCAAAATGGAATTCAGCCAGTAGCTTAACAATCATAGAATACTCGAGCGACTAGCAAAGACTCTGATCAGACTGCGCGTATGCGCAGGCTGATCTGAGGCTTTGCTGGTCGCACACACCATATTGTTTGAAATTTCATGCACTGGCCCAAATATATACATTTTGTATCAGTGCATGCAGCTTACTTATGAATATGTATATACTAATAGTTGGCCCTGGGAGTGGCATCTAATTGGTTTATTATATTTAATGCATTGCTTAAAATATGTAATAAATGCGCATTCGAAGAAGGGCACACAATGCAATATAATCATTTTTTAGTGATTAGGAATGAGGAATGTTATTATAGATTATGTAAAAATACAAAGTTAATATCTTCAATTGAATACAAACTTTATTCCTCTCAGTTACATAGAGCATGTAAAACATGAGGCATATGTACAAAAACGCAAATATTTATGTAGTGTTATGGCGGCAATAGAAAAAACAACAACACACACACACTCTCACACACACATAGCGACCCAATGCAATGGGTCTTGCTGTTGAGGGTAACTAATGCGACTAAATTCGTTATTTAATTGGATATTCAAATGCCATTTCTATTATTGAAAACAGCGAATTAAGACCAAAATAAAATCGGTCCATGCTACCTTAATGTTTACATTGTCATTCGAACTTTCCATGTTTTCCTCGTGCGAGCTACGATACGCTCTATGGTTTTATACACATAAACCACAGCCAATCACCGTGGCGCTTTCGATGTTTAGGAAATCGGCCACAAGCATGCATATTATTAGTTTACTACAGTACGTGATAGGAGAATGTCATTCATAAAAGGAGGTTTGAATGGATATATGTGTATGGATTACACGATTCGAATCCATGGGGATGAGAGACCTTAGCACGCTGGTCTAGTTTGACAAATTTACTATTACATTGAATACAAGTGTTTGTTTTTACTATAAATTTTAACACCCCTCGCCTATAGAGCCGAAGGTAACAGACTGTGATATATCGGGCAATAATACTTCACAGCTTAAGTGTATGATAGTCACTGGAAAATGATGTCATTCATGGCGTTAGACGGTGTAACGTCGTTTTAACGCTTGAAAGCTGTTATAATTACATGTAAACGTATGCGTCGTAGTCTAAGTATTAGCGAGAATTTTTCAGTGCAATGGCGGAAAGTTGGAAGAAGCTGCAGACTTCGAATGTGTTTTCGTCGTTTATTGTGTGTTAGAATCGAAATGGATCAGCTCCAGTGCGTGAATTGTTGAGTAATAACTCACTGTTTGTCAGTCAGTTGTACGAAGATAAATTACTGAACAATTCACTGCTGGAGCTGATCTAATTCTTAAATAATAAATAAAAATATAGAATTAATTGATAACTGAAACCTTTGGTGTACGATGTGCGCGTGTCAAATCAAATACGGCACACAGACAAATAGCCATCTGCTTCAAGTCATACCAAGTACTTATTAGCACGTGGTGATTTGCATTGAAGCATAAGTGTACTTTTCTTTAACTGATCACAAAATGCGTTTTGTGCTTATACCACTGTCTCATACAACAGTGATAGAGGAGCTTACACGAGTGATCATGTTTTATTCAATTTTTCAAACCAGTTGGAGAAAAGAGATAAATGCGAGGCTCGTCGAGTATTTTAAGCTTTATGCAACGTGCTTAATAAATTTAATGATAAAGGTGGTACATAGTTTAGATTCTATTTATCGTTTTACTTTAAATCACTTTAAAATCGCACTTTTGGCATGTAAAATTTAAGATTTTATTATCATGTACGCATCTTTGTTATGGACGTTATCGCGCGTTTTGTGCTAAAACTACTGTCCCGTATAATAGTGATAGAGAAATTTACATGAGTGCTCATGTGTTAGTGAATTTATCATACGAGTTGGGGAAATTAGATAAATGCGAGGCTTGTCTATCATTTTATAGCTTTTTCGCAATGTGTTTAATTAATTCAATGATACAGGGGCACATAGTTTAGATTCTATACCTCCCCAAATGAAAGTTTTGATTACAGTTATCCCCTAAATACTAGGTATGTGTCAGCAAGCCTTCCGATTCAACAAGCGTTCCTGGCGCATTGCCTTGTAAACTTGATATCAAAAGACGCGAACCAGGTATTTACATAGAGGAATTACATGAGTGCTCATGTTTTATTGAATTTATTAAATGAGTTGGGGAACAGAGATAAAATGCGAGGCTTGCCGAGCATTTTATCTCTTTTTCGCAACGACTTTAATAAATTCAATAATACGGGAGCTCGAATTTTAGATTCTACTTATCACATGACATTAAAATTGCTTAAAGATCACATTTTTTTGTTAAAAAGTCAAGATTTTGCCATCTTTTACGGAACGTTATAATGGACGTCATTACGTTACTTACTAATATGTAAACCACTTATGGTCTATCGATTTGATTGCAAGGCGTTATTTCACTCCCAGACGCGACGTCATGTGATAAAAGTTGGTTCACTCTTCACACTAGCGATCATGACGTAATTATCGATTCAACGTCATCGACGACGTCATTAAAAAAGTGCAAGGGCATGTTCGCCTGATAAAGATACATGCAGTGCGATATCAGGTCAACGTGAAACAAAGTAGTTTACATGAGAGGTTACTGATAAAACATGTCTCACAGTATCGCACGCAGACGTTACTGAGGCGTTATTTTTGTTTGCTATTTTGTTTTGACACGATTATCCCCAGAATGTGCAGTGCAAAAATAGTGAGTATGATCAGGAAATACCACAATCACAAACTGCAAACAACCCCGTGGCACCGTGAGGAAGAGCCGCTCAACAATCACGAGACACCAGGAAGACAATTTAAGCAAAGCAACCATCACTCAAGACTTACAAATAGATCAAGCTGTAGACATATCATTAAAATTCTGATCAAACGCAGCATGAACTTGGCTTAGTTTTGTAATGAGTTTAGAAATGAAAATATATAGAGAATCTTACATGAGTGCACATGCATTTATAAAACGAGATGAAGAAGAGATAAAATGCGAGGCTTTATTACAATTGGGTCATAAGCTGTATAAAACAGCGGGGCTCGCGATTAGTTACACTGTAGCATACCAGTCATCTTATATCAGTATTATATTTAAGGTATAAACGTGTATTCTCTGACTTTTCGCTTACTGTAAAGGCGGCGCCTCATGAATGCGTAATTAGGACTGGTCAACCTTAGACATAGGTAAAAGCTGAAAATGAGGCGTGATTTAATTCAAAAGTAACTGTAACATCTTGTGCCATTATCTCAATATAGACGCAAAATACATTATTTAGTCCTTAAAAATGCCAGCAAAATAACTACATCTGGAAATGTCAATTTAACAAAAGCATAGAGGCATACATAGTGGACCCAGATCAGACTGCTCCTATAGGAGCAGTCTGATCGCTCTGTTTTTATTCCACGCTGTTTTTCTATGAGGCTTCACATATTTTAGTTGACGACAAAAACATACATTTTGTGACTATGCGCTTTAAGGGTTAATAAATGTGAGGTCAGTGTGTACATGTATAGGGTAAGGCTTATCATGATTTACACGCACGTTTCGCGGCCCAAAAAGGTTATTAACTCTTTACCAAATTATAAATAAAACCTGATTTCCTTTCCTTAGCAGATGAAATAGCCGAACCACACCCAGATATGAATATTGAAGTTGCCGCCTTTACAGTAAGCAAAAAGTCTATTAATATCGATACAGAAATCGGAGATATTTTAAATCTAGCTACATCTTGTTAAAGCGTCATTTATGAGATAGTTTGAAATACTCGAAGCATTAAACTGGTGTTTAGTTTGGTTACAAACCTATATTGATACCTTTAGAATATATATCCAGAAAATGTACCAGTTTCAGTGTCATGTCATGCTCTATTCAACAATACATATCCTCAGCTTCGCCTCTGGTCAAAATAAGTTGCGTGTTGGCTTGAGAGTTGCATTCATTTGAAAGAATAATCTGTAGTTGGCTCTGTATCTTGAGCAAAGCAAATAATTTGCTCAAGATACAGAGCCAACTACAGATATTAGAAATGAAAATATATAGAGAATCTTACGTGAGTGCACAATTATTGTATCAATGCTGCTACACTAGTGTAGTCAAACTACTTTTACATATTAATGCCACCTTTTTTTCTTAACCAATGTTTGTTAGTATACGTACCAATGCAATTTAGACTGCCAGCAAGATGGTTTTGTGACGTTATACATGCTTTGAAGTCCCTTTCACGTTCCGAAACAGTTCAACGTCCATCACACCAAACTCTTATTTCTGTCCTTTGCACTATTGATACCATTTGATCAAAACCCTATATTTGATTATATGTATATGCTCAGCTGCCCCTCGCGACAACAACATCATTCAGAATAAAACAGTTATTTTGCTTTCGAAATGTCTTTATACAAGTCATAAGTAGTTATGTTCAGCAAACCACCACAAATTCTAACTCCATCAAGTAAATCAAAGACATTAAGTTATCAATACGTTATCCCAACACTGTGACAGACTGACAGTTGCATGCTATATATGTTGATGTTTAAGTCGTATTGGCTTTTTAAAACAGCTATATAACGTCAGTTGATATTTTCGATCACAGGGGATTCCTATAATAGGATGACACTTCAGTATCCTAATTGCGCAATGTAGTGCGAAATTAGCCCTTACTGCGCATGTTGATGTTGACCGAGAACGTCTGCTGGGACCGGAACTAGCACCCAAACAAGGCTGAGAGAAGGGTCCACAAAGGATACAGACTATATGCTCGTGCAAAATGACCATTGTGTATACAACTACAAAGAAACATATACCTGCTTTAATACAATAATTTAATTATATATTAGGCTGTCACAGCCTGCACGCGTGTTGTACACCCGATCACAGTTTATAGCTATGGTTGCCTCTTTCATTGCACAACAGTGGGCCAGACCGATCCTGCCATAAAAAATGGATGCTTGTCTTTGGTCAAATTTAGATTTCCTTTAGCTCTGACTCTGTGGAGAGTCAAGTGACATTTTTATTTTAAAAAAAAACAAAGAAAAAAAACAACAAAAAAGTGGCATTTTCTTTCTTTCATCATAGTGTGGTAGTTTGATAAGTAAGGAAGCCTTCGCGTGAGCTAAACGTGTGTGTGTGTGTGTGTGTGTGTGTGTGTGTGTGTGTGTGTGTGTGTGTGTGTGTGTGTGTTCACAGCAGTAGAATCTAAGGCGAAGTTTTGGTGCTTGTACTTCTGTGGTACATTGTACTTGGCGTGGTTTAATTGAGTCAGACGATCTAAAGCACAAGAGACTCTTGCAATTATAGTACAAACTCTAAGCCATATTCTTTAAATTGGCAATTAAGGACACCGATGCGAAAACATGTACCTGTAAAGTCGGTAGTGTTCGTAAACACAATAAAATAAGCAAGACGTTTGCAATGATGCTCTTTTAGAAGCTTGCATATTGTATCTGGTACTGAAACAATGCCTTATGTTTCGTATTCTCTGTTCCCTTAAGTGCTACATTTGCACTGTTTGTTTTCAGAAGTTTCTTTTAAAATTTGAATAAAAAATAAAAACTACCACCCAACAACCCTTAAAACGGAAATGGACTGGTCCAATTGATAACAGTGGGAAATTCCATTCGGCTTAAATGGGTTAGCCTTTGTTTGTATATGTCCCACAAAAAGTACGCCTGACTTATGCGGGTTTAGTAATGCTAATTTTTAAAACCCTAGCTGGTAAGATTCATTTACTACACAGGCGTGATAACGTAATAAGACACCTGACCACCATGCTCAGTTGATAGGGGACCTGGGTTTCTCACCGAATCTCACCGCCAGCGGAGTAACTACATGCACGCTGTCTCTTTTGGTAAAGCACTGTATCCGCTGCTTAGTACTAGACATGTCCCGACATGACTGAAACATTGTAGACTTGGAAGAATAAAAACAACCAAAGCCTTGGTCAGCATGATGAAATATTACTATGCCCGAGAAATAAACAACAAAATCGAGAAACGAATCTAACGTAAATGCCATCAAACTCGGACAAAACCAACTTGCGCTAATTGCCTTCATTCTGAACGATAACATGCATTAACTTTTTGTCTGCTGCATGTTGCGGCGACTTTTGTAGCCTGCTTATAACATCTGTAAACAGTTTGGACGAAAGAACGTAGGTCCTTGTCTGGGTCCAAACCGTTTGACATTCCGAAGCTTTCGTCCTGAAAGAGTTGTTTGAAAAAGCTCATTTTGAACGCAAAACTGGCAGTTGACAACAAGAAATAATACCCAGCATGCAAATTGTTAAAATGTCATTGTCCGATTGTTTATTTTCTTGTTGATTCTGACTGCTCGTCCATTGGTTATAATTAAAAGCAGTGAAAGTTTGCGTCCGTATTTCTGAAATAACGAAGTCGCCAACAACAAACCAGAAAACTAACTGAATGACGTCATTTACCATGGGGCCAGTTAAGCAAAAAAATAGCGTAAAATTGCGATTATTTACTTACTCATCAGTTTAAACATATGTTTTGGGTGCTCGAAAGAACCGTCTCATCGAGGCGGTTCTTTTGAATACCAACAACATATGTTTTGGTTGAGAAATAAGAAAATAAATTTCTGTTACGCTGTCTTATCTAGGAAACTGATTTACACTTTTCAGTTGTTTTAGGGGGAACTTTTATATGATTTCTCGCTTTGTTAACAGATTCATCGCTTGTTGAGGCACGAGCAGAAGTCGATAATGACCGCAATGATAGATTCTTCAAATGATTTCTCACTTTGTTAAATAGAGGCACAGCTAAAAAAGTCGATTTAAGCAGAAGTTCAGAAGTCGATGAGAGCCGCATTGACATATTTTTCATAGAAGCAGTGATCTGGTTGTTTGCATAACTTGTTTTTATTCTGTGTTGTGTTTGCTATGTCTTTGAGCGCGTCTGTTTACATGTGCTTTGTGGTCACCTGCTGGGAAAGGGCTGACCTCTTGGCTCTCGTTTGTGGTGTCTAACTGTGAGTTTGCCACTTTCCCATAGGTATCCTGGGTCAGGTGCGGTACTTGATTGTATCGATTCCTGATCTTTGCACCCTTACTTACTTTCTTGCAATACATACCCATCGGAAAAGGTGACCTCACTGATGTGAAATAGGATATTAAATTAGACAAACTTTTATATAAACTGTCTCTACTTTTTCAGTCTTGTTGGGACTTTATTTGTCTTCTTGGATTTAACAAGTACTACGCAGATGATTTCATCACGTGTACATGTGACTATGGATAATTATGTCGTGTCGGTTATGAATACATCAAAACATTAACAAGTGTTGACAAACGCACAATCACTGCATGGATTCAGGTTAACTGTATGCTAATTGGTATCATGCGACTCCTCAATAGCAATTCTTCACATACACCTACTCTGATTTAGCATGTTATATATTGTATATACACATAGTGAGAAGCCAAAGGGATCGTGAACAAAAGACCACATTGTAGTACAAATGAGCATGACTTCGGAATAATGTTTATCTGCGATATTTACTAAACAGACCATTCATTTTAATGGATAGTCTGCTAATTATCTATTGATAAGTTGAACCCATATCAAGGGAGGTTGAAAAAAAATTGAACAATGTATCACTGCTTAATTATATGTACATTGTCCTCACCCCCGCAATCTCCCCAACCCCCACAAAATAATACCCGACCATATCGATGAACAGGTGAGTGCTGGGCATAGAAGCAAATGTATGAAAAAGTAAGTAAGTTGGCCAGTAAATGCCAAAATCACATACTACAGATCAACCCATGGCACCGCGAGGAGGAGTCAAAGACCGATAACAGCGACATGACATTTAGAACACAACAAAAACAAAGCAATTAGCTCTCTCTTCCCCAGCAAAATGATTGAAAAATAGAAAGGACACAAAGTTCTGCAAAATAAAACAAGGACTAAACCCCCACTATTAAGCGCAACAACAAACAATGATTAAACAACTGCAGAACCTTCGTCTTAGAAGAAGTTAAGTATGTGACCCCTCGTTGCTTTTTGTTTTATTAATACCTTTCATATTAATAAAAAAAATGTTGTCTATGAGGCTAATAGTAACATTTGTATTTTAACTAGTAACGTATATGAGCCGTGGCATGAAATTTCCAAAAATGTGGTATGTGCAACCAGCAAAGCCTCAGATCAGTCTGCGCATACGCGCAGTCTGATTAGAGCCTTTCCTAGCCACTTGAATATTCTATTTCTGTTAAGCTACTAACCGAACAGCATTTGGTGTTTCTACCTTTAAAAGGAGGATGCACAGGCTCGTCTAAGTCTACACTTGTCAAAATACCACATTGTTGGAAATCGCATGTTATGGCTCTTATTCAAGTCCCCTCTTCTCTTAGCCACTTCAGTTTCGGTTACCTAATTGTAGTAGGTGGTGCAAAGTGCTCGGTACAAGGTAAGTGGTGCATGGTTTTAAGCTGGCATGTGCATATGGTTGTGGAAATCAAAGTATTCTCTTTGCAAACTTTGAAATTTTGACATTATATATCAAGGTACATGGATGGTGATAACGCATTTATAAAGACAAAACTATGAGGCAAGATACCTGAGTCATTTTTAGAGAACTGCGTTGGGTCGGCCACTGTTCCTGATGACCATCCGCTGCTACCATGCCTGCTTTATTTATAAGTACTTTTATACGACACATTGTCGACACATTACATGGGCTTATAAACGTATCATGAGCTAAAACGCAATTCCTTCTGACAGACAGAAAAAAACGCCGAAGCCTCAAACGTGTCATTTTAATGCAATGAGCCTATATTTTGCTTTCCGCACATATGAGATTATTTGTCTGAAGTGCAACTTAGATGTCTTCGGTACGATCCCACTCGTGTCGGCCTCCTTTAATATTCCCACACGAATTAAGATATTATCTCTGAGTATTATAGGTTATCATTAATCAGGAACTTTAAAGCCTTATACTTGTCGCCACCCGCACCGCCCTCCTTTCTATATTATCACAAGAATTATGAAATTGCATTCATTTATCATCGGTAATCTCACAATGTACCGTGGAAAAGGTCGGAACATTATTGTTGCAATCCCCATGGAGGATTGCAATTATAGTTGACTAAGTTTGCAACATGTAAGGTAGCACCTGCTATGTGCTATAGCATGAGATAGCACTTTCTGTGAAAATTACCTGTATGCATTGTCTCCTGATGTCACAACACTAAATGAACCACCCAGCTGATGGCGATGAGGTAGTGTGTCATTTATTAGAACATCACTTTCGTTTGAAACAGGTTAAGTGCTGAAAGATAGCAAACTTTTATGAAAAGCTTATACTTGTTATTATTACGCTGTTACACTGGCTGTGTCAAAGGTTTAGATAAACACAAACTTTCAGCGAAAAAATGTAAATATTTTCTTACCAATCCGTTTTAACATATGTTTCGGGTGCTCAAAAGAACCGTATAATTGAGACGGTTCATTTGAGTACCCACAACATATGTTTTGGTTGAGAAATAAGAAAATCAAATGTTCGTTAAATGTACGCACTCTTTACCAAAGTCCTGATGTATGTGGAACACGAAAAGGAAGTCCCCAGGACGTCCCCGTTGTTATCATTTTCATTTCATACCCCCTTTAATATATATTCTTTATGATCCGTCAGTTTAGATCAGTACAGGTAGGTATACTTTTATCTTTTTGACATGTACGGCGATCTTCAAATACATACAACTCAAAACACGAGCAATATCATAAACCACATATCCAAAAGGTAAGCGAGTATGCTCAGGAAGTACCACAATCAAACAATGCAGACCCACACTTGGCACCGTTAGGAAAAGCCACAAAACATTATCAGTAACAAGCCATAAGACAATTAGAGCAAAGCAACCAGTCAAGATTATTGCAGAACTAGAAAGGACACTAATAACTGCATAACAAAACAAAGACCGCCAAACTATGGGAAGTGCATACAACAATAAAACAACAACAACAACAGAGCCACTGCCATAGAACTGACAGTAGCAGCTTAAATGCATTTTCTGGTACCAACCCTTATCCCAGATTAGGATAACACAATAGCACAACAAATATACACACCATAACAATAGCACTACAAATACATTAACCACAACAACAGCACATCAAAAAGTCAAACAACCATCTCCTGAAATGCATAAGATGATCATTTGACCAAAAAAGCAAGTGGGTATGCTCAGGAATTACCACAATCACACACCGCAGACCATGCCACGACACCGCGAGGAAGAGCCACAGAACACTGACCGTCACAAGACATCAGGCAGACAGTAAAAGTAAAGAAACCAGCTCTCTTTTCCCATCAAGATGATTGCAAAACTAGACGGACACAAACTACTTAATAACAAGACCAGGACCAAGAGACATTGGGAGTACATAAAACAATGCATCAACAACAACATAACCACTGCCATAGAACGGGCAGCAATCTAAGAAATCGGTGTGTGTGTGTGGGGGGGGGGGGGGAAATGCACTTAATAAGCCTTCACTCTAGATTTGGCTTTTGTTAAATCATAACAAGGACCAAAACAGAACCCCCACAAACAATGGGAGCAACAATAAACAAATAAACAATAATTCAATAATAAACAACAACAGAGCACTTTCCTTATATCGGACAGCTGCCTATCCACTGGGCACTGAGATGCATTCTACTGGTACCAAATCTTCGCTCTAGATTCTGTTGTTGTTAAAACACATTGTTTAGCTCGCATGGAGGCTTCCTTACCGTTGCAATGCATCATCACAGAGAAGCTATCTAATTAAATTAACACACTGTATGATGATGCAAAGAAAAAAGGCTCATAACTTAAAGAAGTGCTTGCCTTTATTTGGGCCCACCGTGGCTCAACTTGAGGTTTTCTTTAGCTCTGACTTTCTGTGATTTGTGGTTTTACCATAGTGTGTTCATTTAATTAGATTGTTTTTCTGTGGTGATATAATGAAATAGTTAGGAAGTCTCCATGAGAGCTTAACATTTTTGTGTTTTAACAACAACAGAATAAAGGGCGGCGGATCTGTTGTTGTTGATTCGTTGTTGGTTGTTATGGGGAAAGTGGGCTGGTTGCTTTTCTTTGTCATTCTAGTGTTTTGCGATTGTTATTGCTCTGTTGTTCTTCCTCATGGTGCCAAGGGTTGGTCTGTAGTATGTGTGATTGTTGAATGTCATGATCAAACTCACTTGCTTTTTTTCAGTTATTAAACGTCTGCAAAGTTACTATACCGTCTATTTGTTTCAAAGCATCGATGTAACCATTTCTTCGAGTCGCCAACTCGTTTGTACTAGAATCCACATACTATGCTTCAGAGTACTTAAATACACAATTTAATATAAACGATACTGATGAAAATATCATTTTCTCTATATAAACGCGAGGTTTAAGCATGCTCTAAATCGCGATGGTAGACTTGACCCATTCGTCCTTGCTAAACCTTGTCAGCCTCAATTAACCCAGTACAGGAGATCCTGGTACTTATTGCATCGACGAGCAGCGGACATTCAGACAAACCCTGCAGATCCAGTGGGGAGTTTCTTCAGAGCCCTCGCTGTTTATATAAAATAATCATGGCTGTTGATGATGTCTAAGACCCCGTTTTAGGCGTCTAACCCCGATGGTTACGGCAGAACCTGATACTGAATTATTTATGAGCATATACAATAAGTATGGGCAGTTGACCCATTCGCCCATAGATCCTGGTACTTATCACATCGATGGGCATGCAAGCAGCGAGCGCTCAGACGAGTCTGAGCAACTTCGCAGACTCGTCAGAGCCCTCGCCGCTCGCATACACAAAGTATAGCATCAGATGTTAATGAAGCTTCATACCTAGATTTAGAAGTTAAGGCAGAATCTGAGTTGGGTTTTTTTTGCGCATATGCGATAAGTACCACAATATAATGTCCTGGCTCTTGTTATAATGGTGAAGCTGTGTATCTGCTTATTAGGTTAGAACTGGATGTCTAGCATACTTCCATATAATAACATTAACCTTCATTTGGATCTGTTCGGCAGATGGTGGAATTTATCGCATATGCGAGTGACTCTTTAAAACATATTCGTAGCTACATGTACCCAGTCATGCGTGGATACAGTACCCAATCATTTGCGGATACAGAAAGATTAGTCAGAGTTTTTTTTGTATTTGTTTAGTTGATGAAGGGAGAAAGAGGGATCTAACCACAAAAAGCACACAATAACCATTAATGCGGGCTTTGTAGTTTTGTGGTTTTCCAGGGAATCCGGACCAGTATTGCTTAGGAACCCCATAGCTTTGTGATTATACAGGAGGAGGTCCGGTCTATCTACCCCCTTAATCCGTGCATGCCAGTATGCTAGTGGTCTAAATGTTAGACCCTATCTACCTAGAGCTACGGCCATACTTTGTTTATGAGAGCAGTGAAAGCTCTGTAGTACAGGCTAGTCAGAACCTTGGTTGCTTCCCGGTGTTATAGGTATCATTGTATCATTGACAGTTCATTTGTAGTTCTTGTTTAATATGTTCTTAAAAGAGTATCCTTTGGAAGCAAAGACTGCACCAAAGAACTGAGACTAGAGTGTGCATATTTCCTGGGCCAGACAAGCTAGTTTCTGCCATTTAGGCTTCATCAGTGACCCTCTAATAGTTTCAAAGTTCTACAATGAAACCCTTGATCCCAAAGGACAAGAAAATAAAATCTACACTATAGTGAAGGGCAGGGAGATGTTCTACCGCCGCCACACAGTCTCAGTCACCAGCTGTAGTGAAGTCAAATATGTTCTTAAAAGGGTATCCTTTGGAAGCAAAGACTGCACCAAAGAACTGAGACTAGAGTGTGCATATTTCCTGGGCCAGACTAGCAAGTTTCTGCCATTTAGGCTTCATCAGTGACCCTCTAATAGTTTCAAAGTTCTAACCCTGTATCTCATCGAGACGTTTTTTAACACTTTTGCAAACAGAGCAGACTCCGTCCAGGCAGTAAGAGCTGCCTGAACAGGGTCTACTCTGTTTTCTTATAGAAGTATGATTAGATATTATCCTACACGTGTGGACCTGACAAGTAATTTCTTATTTACATGTACTATCTTTATATAATTATTCATAGTGGGTGAAGCCTGATCAAGGTCTACTCTGTTTTCTTATGGAAGTATGATAAGATTTTTTTCTAAGCGTGTGAACTTGAAAGGCAATTTCTTCATATAATATCTTAATATAATTATTCATATTGGGTGGGGCTTAGCATGAATATTCATGAAGGAAATAAATGTGTTGCCCTGGTTTTGTGTTACAGTACTTTGTGTCATTTATTGAATTACAATCATCTTGATAACAGAAAGAGTCGGTTGCATTAAATGCATACATGAGTGTTCATGTATAATTGAATTTATTAATCGAGTTGAGGAAAAGAGATAAAATGCAAGGCTTACCGAGCATGTTATCTCTTTTTCGCAGCGAGTTTAATAGTCAATAATACAAGAGCACGAATGACAGATTATATTTAGCATATGACATTAACATTATTGTGACGTTAAAAACGTCTTTTCATAACGTTACCCGAAAATCTGTAAACCATTTGTGATTTATCGATTTTAATGCATGGCGTTTTTGTCACTCCCAGACGGGACGTGATATGACAGTTGTATTTATAAGTGATACTTCGTTTATCTCGGTTCTGGTTGTATTTTAACAACTGCAGAATATAGGGCAAAGGTTTGGACATTAGATTTGTTTTAAGCCCCCGCCCCTCAGCTTGGCTTTATCCGTTTCAAGGCGGGGGATATGTTGCTCTTATTGTCTGTGGGATTTTTTAGTTAGGTCCTTGTTTTGTATTGCACTACTTAGTGACCTTTCTAGTTGTGCAGTCACCTCACTGAAGATAAGAGAGGTCGTTGTTTAATGTTTATTAATATTTAACAATGTTTGTCTCTCCACTATGCTTATTTTAAAAAGACATTTTCAGAAAGCTTATTATCTCTTTACCAAATTATAAATAGAACATGATTTCCCTTCCTTAGCAGATGAAAAAGCCGACCCACACCCAAATATGAATAATAAAGTTGCCGCCTTTACAGTAAGCGAAAAGTCCATTAAAACATGTTGACTCTTTCGATATGTTTACAGTCCATATCTGATTTATTTATCCATTTCCAATATGGATGTTGAGCAACTAATTGTCTTTTAAACAAATACTATGATAATTCTAGGTATCCATTGTATAATTATCGAATATGTTCCTGCTATGCGCAGCAGGCCACATTGGGGTCAAATAAAGTTAACTGACTAAATTTTGTTTGCTTTTTTGTTAAAGTGTTTAGCTCTCGTGGAATGTTTTATTTACTTCGTCGTATATCTTTTCTTAAGATGTGTCTTGTTCAAAACTATAAACCGACGATATACACATGTACATATAACCCTAAATTGCCATTTTTAACATGGTTTTCTCCATTCAAATGCATATATTGCATCTAAGATTGTTTTCCTTTTTAAGCAGACAAAGTGCCAGGTCCTTGGTTTGTTTTGCATTACTTCGGCGTGTCCGTTCTAGTTTGCAATCATCTCGCTAGAGAGGAGAGAGCTGGTTGTTTTACTTATGTTGTGTTCTGAATGTCATATCGCTATTATCGTTATTTGACTCTTCCTCGCAATGCCATGGGTTGGTATTTAGTACAGTGAAACCTGTCTTAGGCGGCCACTCAAAAATAGACAAAACAAATATCTTAATGACAAATGGTAGCTTAATGAAGGTTGAAAGTATTGCAGAATGCTCCGAATGACCTGCATTAAGCGATAATGGGTCTTGAAAACCAATGTTTTGTATTCTTTTTGAGTGGCCGCTTAAGAGGTTTTACTGTATGTGATAGTGGCATTTCCTGGTCATACTCAATTACTTTTATATGATGTGACTACAGCCAGCGGTCGCCAGCTGAATTTCAACACTTGCTAGTTCAAGTTGATTCTTCATGCCCCAAACAATAACTTCCAGGTCATATCGAGATGGTTCATGTGTTGAACCATTCCTAAGCAGAGGTTAAAGTGTCTTGCTTAAGGACACAACACAATGCCACTGGTGAGGCTTGAACCAGCAACCCCTCTATCTAAGTCAAGCACTCTACCACTGAGCCACTGAGCTCCTCTTACAAGATATAGAGCCATGTTGTGTAATAACGCCACGTTCATTACAGTGCATCGCAGGATTAACTATAATTGCGTAATGGCGTCGGATTCCTTTCAGTATATCTCAGGATAAACTGCTACTGCGTAATTATGTTGGATTCCTTACACTAGTCATGTATCACAGCATTAAGTGACACTGTGTTATTACGCTAGGTTCTGTATAGTTCACCACAAGATTAACTGACACTGCATAATGGCACCAGGTTCTTTACAGTATATAACAGGATTCACTGACACTGCTTCCTAACAGCATTTTACATGTTAACTGTGACAACTTTATGGCACCAGGGTCCTTAAGTATACCACAGGATTAACTGACACTGCGTTGTCACCTCAGGTTCCTAACAGTTTACCACAGGATTAACTGACATCGCGTAGTGACATCCTGTTCCTTACAGTATATCACAAGATTAATTTACAATGCGTAATGACATTGGGTTCCTAACAGTTTACCACACACTTTATTGACACTGCGTAATGACATCGGGTTCCTTACAGTATATCACAAAATTAACTGACACTGCACTGTGACCTCAGGTTCCTAACAGTATACCACAGGATTAACTGACACTGCGTAATGACATCGGGTTCCTTACTGTATATCACAAGGTTAATTGACACTGCGTAATGAGGTTGGGTTCCTTACAGTATATCACAATATCAACTGACACTGCATTGTGTCCTTGGGTTCCTAACAGTATACCACAGGATTAACTGACACTGCGTAATGACATCGGGTTCTTAACAGTATACCACAGGATTAACTGACACTGCTTATGACATCGTGATCCTTACAGTATATCACAAGATTAATTGCCACTGCGTAATGACATCTGGTTCCTTACAGTACACCACAGGATTAACTGACACTGTGTAATTACATCGGGTTCCTTAAAGTGTATCACAAGATTAAATGACACTACGTAATGATATCTGGTTCCGTACAGTATATCACAAGATTAACTGACACTGGGTAATGATATCGGGTCCTTACAGTATATCAGAAGATAAACTGACACTGCGTAATGACATCTGGTTCCTTACAGTATATCACAAAATTAACTAACACTGCACTGTGATCTCGGGTTCCTAACAGTATACCACAGGATTAACTGACACTGCGTAATGACATCGGGTTCCTTACAGTATATCACAAGATTAATTGACAATGTGTAATGACCTCAGGTTCCTAACAGTATACCACAGGATTAACTGACACTGCCTAATGACATCGGGTTCCTTACAGTATATCACAAGATTAATTGTCAATGCGTAATGACATCGGGTTCCTTACAGTTTACCACAAACTCTATTGACACTGCATAATGACATCAGGTTCCTTACAGTATATCACAAAATTGAAGGGGTTACTGCAACAAGGTGTTTTAGTCCACTTTTGGTCAAAATTGAGTTAGCCTCTTTTTCATGTATAAAAAACATTTCCCCACCGTATTAACTCCCTTTGATCAATAAATTTCTATAAAAAATTGAAATAAATTGGATTATATTATTTTCACAAAGGTTCTAAGTCCAAAATTGGATGTTTATGCATAAAAGGACCTAACTCTTTCATTTTTTTCAGATTTATTCCAAAGTTTTATTGCCTTAAAATCATTATTATCACACACTGAGCCTCAAATAGCACCATTTCGCTTACTAGACATTATTTCCCTTCAAATGGAATCGCTAAGCTAATTTTATACAGTATTAAACCTAGACTATGGACTTAGCACCTTTGTGTCATTGAAATCTGTTCATATTTATAGAATTTAGGTAAATCAACGGCTATATCCAGGTTTTCGCTGTTGTACTCGTAAGAAATAAGCATTCCGCACACTATCTTGCAATTTTTTAGTATTGATGGACTGTCATAAACTTTCTGTATGCAATTTTTAAGTTTTATGAAATTTGGACTTAGGACCCTTGTTGCAGAAACAAAATCGCTAAAATCAAGTTTTTCTCACTTTAAGCAGTAAAATCATTGCAAAATCTCCTGAATTTACTATTTTCAAACATATCTTGTTCATTTTTGCAAGAAAAATCCACATATTTTGAGAATTGCCAAAAAAGATGTTTTTCGCGTTTTTCTCGAAATAATGAAAAATGGACTAAAGCACCTTGTTGCTGTGACCCCTTCAATTAAATGACACTGCACTATGACCTCGGGTTCCTAACAGTATACCACAGGATTAACTGACACTGCCTAATGACATCTGGTTCTTTACAGTATATCACAAGGTTAACTGAAACTGTGTAATGACATCGGGTTCCTAACAGTATACCACAGGATTAACTGACACTATGTAATTACATCGGGTTCCTTAAAGTATATCACAAGATTAACTGACACTGAGAAATGATATCGGGTTCCTTACAGTATATCACAAGATTAACTGACGCTGCTTTATGATATGGAGTCCTTACAGTATATCAGAAAATAAACTGACACTGCGTAATGACATCGGGTTCCTTACAGTATATCACAAGATTAACTGACACTGCCTAATGACATTGGGTTCCTTACAGTATATCACAAGATTAACTGACACTGCCTAATGACATCAGGTTCCTTACAGTTTACCAAAGGATTAACTGACACTGCGTAATGAAATTGGGTTAATTACAGTATATCACAAGATTAACTGACACTGCATAATGACATCGGGTTCCTTAATATATACCACAAGAATAATTTACACTGCGTAATGGCCTTGGGTTCCTTACAGTATATCACAGGATTAACTGACACTGCCAAATGACAACGGGTTCATTACAGTATATCACAAGGTTAACTGACACTGCGTAATGACATCGGGTTCCTTACAGTATACCACAGAATTAACTGACACTGTGTAATGACATCGGATTCCTTACAGTAAATCACAGTATTAGCTGACACTGCGTAATGACAATGGGTTCCTTACAGTATATCACAGGATTAACTGACACTGTGTAATGACATCAGGTTCCTTACAGTATATCACAAGATTAACTGACACTGCATAATGACATCAGGTTCCTTACAGTATATCACAAGATTAACTGACACTGCGTAATGACATCAGGTTCCTAACAGTATATCACAAGATTAACTGACACTGCGTAATGACATCGGGTTCCTTACAGCGTATCACAAGATTAACTGACACTGCGTAATGACATCAGGTTCCTTACAGTATATCACAAGATTAACTGACACTGCGTAATGACATCGGGTTCCTTACAGCGTATCACAAGATTAACTGACACTGCGTAATGACATCGGGTTCCCAATAGTATACCACATGATTTACTGATACTGCGTAATGACGTCAGGTTCCTTACAGCGTATCACAAGATTAACTGACACTGCGTAATGACATCGGGTTCCCAATAGTATACCACAGGATTTACTGACACTGCGTAATGACATCAGGTTCCTTACAGTATATCACAAGATTAACTGACACTGCGTAATGACATCGGGTTTCTTACAGTATACCACAAGATTAACTGACACTGCGTAATGACATCGGGTTCCTTAATATATACCACAAGATTAATTGACACTGCGTAATGACATCAGGTTCCTTACAGTATATCACAGGATTAAGTGACACTGTGTAATGACATCGGGTTCCTTACAGTATACCACAAGATTAACTGACACTGCGTAATGACATCGGGTTCCTTAATATATACCACAAGATTAACTGACACTGCGTAATGACATCAGGTTCCTTACAGTATACCACAAGATTAACTGACACTGCGTATTGATATTGGGTTCCTTACAGTACATCACAAGATTAACTGACACTGCGTATTGACATCGGGTTTCTTACAGTATATCACAAGATTAACTGACACTGCGTAATGACATCAGGTTCCTTACAGTGTATCACAAGATTAACTGACACTGCCTAATGACATCGGGTTCCTTACAGTATACCAGAGGATTAACTGACACTGTGTAATGACATCTGGTTCCTTACAGTATATCACAAACTTATTTAACACTTTGTAATGACATCGGGTTCCTTACAGTATACCACAAGATTAACTGACACTGCGTAATGACATCGGGTTCCTTAATATATACCACAAGATAAATTGACACTGCGTAATGACATCAGGTTCCTTACAGTATATCACAAGATTAACTGACACTGTGTAATGACATCAGGTTCCTTACAGTATACCACAAGATTAACTGACACTGCGTAATGACATCGGGTTCCTTAATATATACCACAAGATTAATTGACACTGCGTAATGACATCAGGTTCCTTACAGTATACCACAAGATTAACTGACACTGCGTAATGACATCGGGTTCCTTACAGTATACCACAAGATTAACTGACACTGCCTAATGACATCGGGTTCCTTACAGTATACCACAAGATTAACTGACACTGCGTAATGACATCAGGTTCCTTACAGTATACCACATGATTTACTGATACTGCGTAATGACATCAGGTTCCTTACAGTATATCACAAGATTAACTGACACTGCGTAATGACGTCAGGTTTCTTACATATATCACAGGATTAACTGACACTGCGTAATGACATCAGGTTCCTTACAGTATACCACAAGATTAACTGACACTGCGTAATGACATCAGGTTCCTTACAGTATATCACATGATTTACTGATACTGCGTAATGACATCAGGTTCCTTACAGTATATCACATGATTTACTGATACTGCGTAATGACATCAGGTTCCTTACAGTATATCACAGGATTAACTGACACTGCGTAATGACGTCAGGTTCCTTACAGTATACCACAAGATTAACTGACACTGCGTAATGACGTCAGGTTCCTTACAGTATATCACAGGATTAACTGACACTGCGTAATGACGTCAGGTTCCTTACAGTATACCACATGATTTACTGATACTGCGTTATGACATCAGGTTCCTTACAGTATATCACAAGATTAACTGACACTGCGTAATGACGTCAGGTTCCTTACAGTATACCACATGATTAACTGACACTGCGTAATGACATCAGGTTCCTTACAGTATATCACAAGATTAACTGACACTGCGTAATGACGTCAGGTTCCTTACAGTATATCACAAGATTAACTGACACTGCGTAATGACATCAGGTTCCTTTCAGTATATCACAGGATTAACTGACACTGCGTAATGACATCAGGTTCCTTACAGTATACCACAATATTAACTGACACTGCGTAATGACGTCAGGTTCCTTACAGTATACCACATGATTAACTGATACTGCGTTATGACGTCAGGTTCCTTACAGTATATCACAGGATTAACTGACACTGCGTAATGACGTCAGGTTCCTTACAGTATACCACATGATTTACTGATACTGCGTAATGACGTCAGGTTCCTTACAGTATACCACATGATTAACTGATACTGCGAAATGACGTCAGGTTCCTTACAGTATACCACATGATTAACTGATACTGCGTTATGACGTCAGGTTCCTTACAGTATACCACAAGATTAACTGACACTGCGTAATGACGTCAGGTTCCTTACAGTATACCACATGATTAACTGATACTTTGTAATGACGTCAGGTTCCTTACAGTATATCACAGGATTAACTGACACTGCGTAATGACGTCAGGTTCCTTACAGTATACCACATGATTAACTGACACTGCGTAATGACGTCAGGTTCCTTACAGTATACCACATGATAAACTGATACTGCGTAATGACGTCAGGTTCCTTACAGTATATCACAAGATTAACTGACACTCCGTAATGACATCAGGTTCCTTACAGTATACCACAAGATTAACTGACACTGCGTAATGACATCAGGTTCCTTACAGTATATCACATGATTAACTGACACTGCGTAATGACATCAGGTTCCTTACAGTATATCACAGGATTAACTGACACTGCGTAATGACATCAGGTTCCTTACAGTATATCACAAGATTAACTGATACTGCGTAATGACATCAGGTTCCTTACAGTATACCACAAGATTAACTGACACTGCATAATGACATCAGGTTCCTTACAGTATATCACAAGATTAACTGACACTGCGTAATGACATCAGGTTCCTTACAGTATATCACAGGATTAACTGATACTGCGTAATGACATCAGGTTCCTTACAGTATATCACAAGATTAACTGACACTGCGTAATGACATCAGGTTCCTTACAGTATACCACAAGATTAACTGACACTGCGTAATGACATCGGGTTCCTTACAGTATACCACAAGATTAACTGACACTGCATAATGACATCAGGTTCCTTACAGTATATCACAAGATTAACTGACACTGCGTAATGACGTCAGGTTCCTTACAGTATATCACAGGATTAACTGACACTGCGTAATGACATCAGGTTCCTTACAGTATACCACAAGATTAACTGACACTGCATAATGACATCAGGTTCCTTACAGCGTATCACAAGATTAACTGACACTGCATAATGACATCAGGTTCCTTACAGTATACCAAAAGATTAACTGACACTGCGTAATGACATCAGGTTCCTTACAGTATACCACAAGATTAACTGACACTGCATAATGACATCAAGTTCCTTAAAGTATATCACAGGATTAACTGATACTGCGTAATGACATCAGGTTCCTTACAGTATATCACAAGATTAACTGACACTGCATAATGACATCAGGTTCCTTACAGTATACCACAAGATTAACTGACACTGCATAATGACATCAGGTTCCTTACAGTATATCACAGGATTAACTGACACTGCGTAATGACATCAGGTTCCTTACAGTATACCACAAGATTAACTGACACTGCATAATGACATCAGGTTCTTTACAGTATACCACATGATTAACTGACACTGCCTAATGACATCAGGTTCCTTACAGTATGTCACAAGATTAACTGACACTGCATAATGACATCAGGTTCCTTACAGCATACCACATGATTAACTGACACTGCATAATGACATCAGGTTCCTTACAGTATATCACAAGATTAACTGACACTGCATAGTGACATCAGGTTCCTTACAGTATATCACAGGATTAACTGACACTGTGTAATGACATCAGGTTCCTTACAGTATACCACAAGATTAACTGACACTGCATAATGACATCAGGTTCCTTACAGTATATCACATGATTAACTGACACTGCGTAATGACATCAGGTTCTTTACAGTATATCACAGGATTAACTGACACTGCGTAATGACATCAGGTTCCTTACAGTATATCACAAGATTAACTGACACTGCATAATGACATCAGGTTCCTTACAGTATATCACAGGATTAACTGACACTGCGTAATGGCATCAGGTTCCTTACAGTATATCACAAGATTAACTGACACTGCATAATGACATCAGGTTCCTTACAGTATATCACAAGATTAACTGACACTGCGTAATGACATCAGGTTCCTTACAGTATATCACAGGATTAACTGACACTGCGTAATGACATCAGGTTCCTTACAGTATATCACATGATTAACTGACACTGCGTAATGACATCAGGTTCCTTACAGTATATCACAAGATTAACTGACACTGCGTAATGACATCAGGTTCCTTACAGTATATCACAAGATTAACTGACACTGCGTAATGACATCAGGTTCCTTACAGTATATCACAGGATTAACTGATACTGCGTAATGACATCAGGTTCCTTACAGTATACCACAAGATTAACTGACACTGCAAAATGACATCAGGTTCCTTACAGTATATCACAAGATTAACTGACACTGCATAATGACATCAGGTTCCTTACAGTATATCACAGGATTAACTGACACTGCATAATGACATCAGGTTCCTTACAGTATATCACAAGATTAACTGACACTGCATAATGACATCAGGTTCTTTACAGTATATCACAGGATTAACTGACACTGCGTAATGACATCAGGTTCCTTACAGTATACCACATGATTGACTGATACTGCGTAATGACATCAGGTTCCTTACAGTATACCACAAGATTAACTGACACTGCATAATGACATCAGGTTCCTTACAGTATATCACAGGATTAACTGACACTGCATAATGACATCAGGTTCCTTACAGTATATCACAAGATTAACTGACACTGCGTAATGACATCAGGTTCCTTACAGTATACCACAGGATTAACTGACACTGCGTAATGACATCAGGTTCCTTACAGTATATCACAAGATTAACTGACACTGCATAATGACATCAGGTTCCTTACAGTATACCACAAGATTAACTGACACTGCGTAATGACATCAGGTTCCTTACAGTATATCACAAGATTAACTGACACTGCATAATGACATCAGGTTCCTTACAGTATATCACAAGATTAACTGACACTGCATAATGACATCAGGTTCCTTACAGTATATCACAAGATTAACTGACACTGCGTAATGACATCAGGTTCCTTACAGTATATCACAAGATTAACTGACACTGCGTAATGACATCAGGTTCCTTACAGTATACCACAAGATTAACTGATACTGCGTAATGACATCAGGTTCCTTACAGTATGTCACAGGATTAACTGACACTGCGTAATGACATCAGGTTCCTTACAGTATACCACATGATTAACTGACACTGCGTAATGACATCAGGTTCCTTACAGTATACCACATGATTAACTGACACTGCATAATGACATCAGGTTCCTTACAGTATATCACAGGATTAACTGACACTGCATAATGACATCAGGTTCCTTACAGTATATCACAAGATTAACTGACACTGCATAATGACATCAGGTTCCTTACAGTATACCACAAGATTAACTTACACTGCATAATGACATCAGGTTCCTTACAGTATATCACATGATTTACTGACACTGCGTAATGACATCAGGTTCCTTACAGTATATCACAAGATTAACTGACACTGCATAATGACATCAGGTTCCTTACAGTATACCACATGATTAACTGACACTGCATAATGACATCAGGTTCCTTACAGTATATCACAGGATTAACTGACACTGCGTAATGACATCGGGTTCCTTACAGTATACCACAAGATTAACTGACACTGCGTAATGACATCAGGTTCCTTACAGTATACCACATGATTTACTGACACTGCGTAATGACATCAGGTTCCTTACAGTATACCACAGGATTAACTGACACTGCGTAATGACATCAGGTTCCTTACAGTATATCACAGGATTAACTGACACTGCATAATGACATCAGGTTCCTTACAGTATATCACAGGATTAACTGACACTGCGTAATGACATCAGGTTCCTTACAGTATATCACAAGATTAACTGACACTGCATAATGACATCAGGTTCCTTACAGTATATCACAAGATTAACTGACACTGCATAATGACATCAGGTTCCTTACAGTATACCACAAGATTAACTGACACTGCGTAATGACATCAGGTTCCTTACAGTATACCACAAGATTAACTGACACTGCATAATGACATCAGGTTCCTTACAGTATATCACAGGATTAACTGACACTGCGTAATGACATCAGGTTCCTTACAGTATATCACAAGATTAACTGACACTGCGTAATGACATCAGGTTCCTTACAGTATATCACAGGATTAACTGACACTGCGTAATGACATCAGGTTCCTTACAGTATATCACATGATTAACTGACACTGCGTAATGACATCAGGTTCCTTACAGTATATCACAAGATTAACTGACACTGCGTAATGACATCAGGTTCCTTACAGTATATCACAAGATTAACTGACACTGCGTAATGACATCAGGTTCCTTACAGTATATCACAGGATTAACTGATACTGCGTAATGACATCAGGTTCCTTACAGTATACCACAAGATTAACTGACACTGCAAAATGACATCAGGTTCCTTACAGTATATCACAAGATTAACTGACACTGCATAATGACATCAGGTTCCTTACAGTATATCACAGGATTAACTGACACTGCCTAATGACATCAGGTTCCTTACAGTATATCACAAGATTAACTGACACTGCGTAATGACATCAGGTTCCTTACAGTATATCACAAGATTAACTGACACTGCGTAATGACATCAGGTTCCTTACAGTATATCACAAGATTAACTGACACTGCATAATGACATCAGGTTCCTTACAGTATATCACATGATTAACTGATACTGCGTAATGACATCAGGTTCCTTACAGTATATCACAAGATTAACTGACACTGCGTAATGACATCAGGTTCCTTACAGTATATCACAAGATTAACTGACACTGCATAATGACATCAGGTTCCTTACAGTATATCACAGGATTAACTGACACTGCCTAATGACATCAGGTTCCTTACAGTATATCACAAGATTAACTGACACTGCATAATGACATCAGGTTCCTTACAGTATATCACAGGATTAACTGACACTGCCTAATGACATCAGGTTCCTTACAGTATATCACAAGATTAACTGACACTGCGTAATGACATCAGGTTCCTTACAGTATATCACAGGATGAACTGACACTGCATAATGACATCAGGTTCCTTACAGTATATCACAAGATTAACTGACACTGCGTAATGACATCAGGTTCCTTACAGTATATCACAGGATTAACTGACACTGCGTAATGACATCAGGTTCCTTACAGTATATCACAGGATTAACTGATACTGCATAATGACATCAGGTTCCTTACAGTATACCACATGATTAACTGACACTGCGTAATGACATCAGGTTCCTTACAGTATGTCACAGGATTAACTGACACTGCGTAATGACATCAGGTTCCTTACAGTATGTCACAGGATTAACTGACACTGCGTAATGACATCAGGTTCCTTACAGTATATCACAAGATTAACTGACACTGCGTAATGACATCAGGTTCCTTACAGCGTATCACAAGATTAACTGACACTGCGTAATGACATCAGGTTCCTTTCAGTATATCACAAGATTAACTGACACTGCATAATGAAATCAGGTTCCTTACAGTATACCACAAGATTAACTGACACTGCATAATGACATCAGGTTCCTTACAGTATATCACAGGATTAACTGACACTGCCTAATGACATCAGGTTCCTTACAGTATACCACAAGATTAACTGACACTGCATAATGACATCAGGTTCCTTACAGTATACCACAAGATTAACTGACACTGCATAATGACATCAGGTTCCTTACAGTATACCACAAGATTAACTGACACTGCATAATGACATCAGGTTCCTTACAGTATATCACAAGATTAACTGACACTGCATAATGACATCAGGTTCCTTACAGTATACCACAAGATTAACTGACACTGCATAATGACATCAGGTTCCTTACAGTATATCACAGGATTTACTGACACTGCGTAATGACATCAGGTTCCTTACAGTATACCACAAGATTAACTGACACTGCGTAATGACATCAGGTTCCTTACAGTATATCACAAGATTAACTGACACTGCGTAATGACATCAGGTTCCTTACAGTATACCACATGATTAACTGACACTGCATAATGACATCAGGTTCCTTACAGTATATCACAGGATTAACTGACACTGCGTAATGACATCAGGTTCCTTACAGTATATCACAGGATTAACTGACACTGCATAATGACATCAGGTTCCTTACAGTATATCACAGGATTAACTGACACTGCATAATGACATCAGGTTCCTTACAGTATATCACAGGATTAACTGACACTGCATAATGACATCAAGTTCCTTACAGTATATCACAAGATTAACTGACACTGCGTAATGACATCAGGTTCCTTACAGTATACCACAAGATTAACTGACACTGCGTAATGACATCAGGTTCCTTACAGTATACCACAAGATTAACTGACACTGCATAATGACATCAGGTTCCTTACAGTATACCACAAGATTAACTGACACTGCATAATGACATCAGGTTCCTTACAGTATATCACAAGATTAACTGACACTGCGTAATGACATCAGGTTCCTTACAGTATACCACAGGATTAACTGACACTGCGTAATGACATCAGGTTCCTTACAGTATATCACAAGATTAACTGACACTGCATAATGACATCAGGTTCCTTACAGTATACCACAAGATTAACTGACACTGCGTAATGACATCAGGTTCCTTACAGTATATCACAAGATTAACTGACACTGCATAATGACATCAGGTTCCTTACAGTATATCACAAGATTAACTGACACTGCATAATGACATCAGGTTCCTTACAGTATATCACAAGATTAACTGACACTGCATAATGACATCAGGTTCCTTACAGTATACCACAAGATTAACTGACACTGCGTAATGACATCAGGTTCCTTACAGTATGTCACAGGATTAACTGACACTGCGTAATGACATCAGGTTCCTTACAGTATATCACAAGATTAACTGACACTGCGTAATGACATCAGGTTCCTTACAGTATACCACAAGATTAACTGATACTGCGTAATGACATCAGGTTCCTTACAGTATGTCACAGGATTAACTGACACTGCGTAATGACATCAGGTTCCTTACAGTATACCACATGATTAACTGACACTGCGTAATGACATCAGGTTCCTTACAGTATACCACATGATTAACTGACACTGCATAATGACATCAGGTTCCTTACAGTATATCACAGGATTAACTGACACTGCCTAATGACATCAGGTTCCTTACAGTATACCACAAGATTAACTGACACTGCATAATGACATCAGGTTCCTTACAGTATATCACAGGATTAACTGACACTGCCTAATGACATCAGGTTCCTTACAGTATATCACAAGATTAACTGACACTGCATAATGACATCAGGTTCCTTACAGTATATCACAGGATTAACTGACACTGCCTAATGACATCAGGTTCCTTACAGTATATCACAAGATTAACTGACACTGCGTAATGACATCAGGTTCCTTACAGTATATCACAGGATGAACTGACACTGCATAATGACATCAGGTTCCTTACAGTATATCACAAGATTAACTGACACTGCGTAATGACATCAGGTTCCTTACAGTATATCACAGGATTAACTGACACTGCGTAATGACATCAGGTTCCTTACAGTATATCACAGGATTAACTGATACTGCATAATGACATCAGGTTCCTTACAGTATACCACATGATTAACTGACACTGCGTAATGACATCAGGTTCCTTACAGTATGTCACAGGATTAACTGACACTGCGTAATGACATCAGGTTCCTTACAGTATGTCACAGGATTAACTGACACTGCGTAATGACATCAGGTTCCTTACAGTATATCACAAGATTAACTGACACTGCGTAATGACATCAGGTTCCTTACAGCGTATCACAAGATTAACTGACACTGCGTAATGACATCAGGTTCCTTTCAGTATATCACAAGATTAACTGACACTGCATAATGAAATCAGGTTCCTTACAGTATACCACAAGATTAACTGACACTGCATAATGACATCAGGTTCCTTACAGTATATCACAGGATTAACTGACACTGCCTAATGACATCAGGTTCCTTACAGTATACCACAAGATTAACTGACACTGCATAATGACATCAGGTTCCTTACAGTATACCACAAGATTAACTGACACTGCATAATGACATCAGGTTCCTTACAGTATACCACAAGATTAACTGACACTGCATAATGACATCAGGTTCCTTACAGTATATCACAAGATTAACTGACACTGCATAATGACATCAGGTTCCTTACAGTATACCACAAGATTAACTGACACTGCATAATGACATCAGGTTCCTTACAGTATATCACAGGATTTACTGACACTGCGTAATGACATCAGGTTCCTTACAGTATACCACAAGATTAACTGACACTGCGTAATGACATCAGGTTCCTTACAGTATATCACAAGATTAACTGACACTGCGTAATGACATCAGGTTCCTTACAGTATACCACATGATTAACTGACACTGCATAATGACATCAGGTTCCTTACAGTATATCACAGGATTAACTGACACTGCGTAATGACATCAGGTTCCTTACAGTATATCACAGGATTAACTGACACTGCATAATGACATCAGGTTCCTTACAGTATATCACAGGATTAACTGACACTGCATAATGACATCAGGTTCCTTACAGTATATCACAGGATTAACTGACACTGCATAATGACATCAAGTTCCTTACAGTATATCACAAGATTAACTGACACTGCGTAATGACATCAGGTTCCTTACAGTATACCACAAGATTAACTGACACTGCGTAATGACATCAGGTTCCTTATAGTATACCACAAGATTAACTGACACTGCATAATGACATCAGGTTCCTTACAGTATACCACAAGATTAACTGACACTGCATAATGACATCAGGTTCCTTACAGTATATCACAAGATTAACTGACACTGCGTAATGACATCAGGTTCCTTACAGTATACCACAGGATTAACTGACACTGCGTAATGACATCAGGTTCCTTACAGTATATCACAAGATTAACTGACACTGCATAATGACATCAGGTTCCTTACAGTATACCACAAGATTAACTGACACTGCGTAATGACATCAGGTTCCTTACAGTATATCACAAGATTAACTGACACTGCATAATGACATCAGGTTCCTTACAGTATATCACAAGATTAACTGACACTGCATAATGACATCAGGTTCCTTACAGTATATCACAAGATTAACTGACACTGCATAATGACATCAGGTTCCTTACAGTATACCACAAGATTAACTGACACTGCGTAATGACATCAGGTTCCTTACAGTATGTCACAGGATTAACTGACACTGCGTAATGACATCAGGTTCCTTACAGTATATCACAAGATTAACTGACACTGCGTAATGACATCAGGTTCCTTACAGTATACCACAAGATTAACTGATACTGCGTAATGACATCAGGTTCCTTACAGTATGTCACAGGATTAACTGACACTGCGTAATGACATCAGGTTCCTTACAGTATACCACATGATTAACTGACACTGCGTAATGACATCAGGTTCCTTACAGTATACCACATGATTAACTGACACTGCATAATGACATCAGGTTCCTTACAGTATATCACAGGATTAACTGACACTGCATAATGACATCAGGTTCCTTACAGTATATCACAAGATTAACTGACACTGCATAATGACATCAGGTTCCTTACAGTATACCACAAGATTAACTTACACTGCATAATGACATCAGGTTCCTTACAGTATATCACATGATTTACTGACACTGCGTAATGACATCAGGTTCCTTACAGTATATCACAAGATTAACTGACACTGCATAATGACATCAGGTTCCTTACAGTATACCACATGATTAACTGACACTGCATAATGACATCAGGTTCCTTACAGTATATCACAGGATTAACTGACACTGCATAATGACATCAGGTTCCTTACAGTATATCACAAGATTAACTGACACTGCATAATGACATCAGGTTCCTTACAGTATACCACAAGATTAACTGACACTGCGTAATGACATCAGGTTCCTTACAGTATACCACAAGATTAACTGACACTGCATAATGACATCAGGTTCCTTACAGTATATCACAGGATTAACTGACACTGCGTAATGACATCAGGTTCCTTACAGTATATCACAAGATTAACTGACACTGCGTAATGACATCAGGTTCCTTACAGTATATCACAGGATTAACTGACACTGCGTAATGACATCAGGTTCCTTACAGTATATCACATGATTAACTGACACTGCGTAATGAAATCAGGTTCCTTACAGTATATCACAAGATTAACTGACACTGCTTAATGACATCAGGTTCCTTACAATATATCACAAGATTAACTGACACTGCGTAATGACATCAGGTTCCTTACAGTATATCACAGGATTAACTGATACTGCGTAATGACATCAGGTTCCTTACAGTATACCACAAGATTAACTGACACTGCATAATAACATCAGGTTCCTTACAGTATATCACAGGATTAACTGACACTGCATAATGACATCAGGTTCCTTACAGTATATCACAGGATTAACTGACACTGCGTAATGACATCAGGTTCCTTACAGTATATCACAAGATTAACTGACACTGCGTAATGACATCAGGTTCCTTACAGTATATCACAAGATTAACTGACACTGCATAATGACATCAGGTTCCTTACAGTATATCACAGGATTAACTGACACTGCCTAATGACATCAGGTTCCTTACAGTATATCACAAGATTAACTGACACTGCATAATGACATCAGGTTCCTTACAGTATATCACAGGATTAACTGACACTGCCTAATGACATCAGGTTCCTTACAGTATATCACAAGATTAACTGACACAGCGTAATGACATCAGGTTCCTTACAGTATATCACAGGATTAACTGACACTGCATAATGACATCAGGTTCCTTACAGTATATCACAAGATTAACTGACACTGCGTAATGACATCAGGTTCCTTACAGTATATCACAGGATTAACTGACACTGCGTAATGACATCAGGTTCCTTACTGTATATCACAGGATTAACTGATACTGCGTAATGACATCAGGTTCCTTACAGTATACCACATGATTAACTGACACTGCGTAATGACATCAGGTTCCTTACAGTATGTCACAGGATTAACTGACACTGCGTTATGACATCAGGTTCCTTACAGTATGTCACAGGATTAACTGACACTGCGTAATGACATCAGGTTCCTTACAGTATATCACAAGATTAACTGACACTGCGTAATGACATCAGGTTCCTTACAGCGTATCACAAGATTAACTGACACTGCGTAATGACATCAGGTTCCTTACAGTATATCACAAGATTAACTGACACTGCATAATGACATCAGGTTCCTTACAGTATACCACAAGATTAACTGACACTAAATAATGACATCAGGTTCCTTACAGTATATCACAAGATTAACTGACACTGCATAATGACATCAGGTTCCTTACAGTATACCACAAGATTAACTGACACTGCATAATGACATCAGGTTCCTTACAGTATATCACAGGATTAACTGACACTGCGTAATGACATCAGGTTCCTTACAGTATACCACAAGATTAACTGACACTGCGTAATGACATCAGGTTCCTTACAGTATATCACAAGATTAACTGACACTGCGTAATGACATCAGGTTCCTTACAGTATACCACATGATTAACTGACACTGCATAATGACATCAGGTTCCTTACAGTATATCACAAGATTAACTGACACTGCGTAATGACATCAGGTTCCTTACAGTATATCACAGGATTAACTGACAATGCATAATGACATCAGGTTCCTTACAGTATATCACAGGATTAACTGACACTGCATAATGACATCAGGTTCCTTACAGTATATCACAGGATTAACTGACACTGCATAATGACATCAGGTTCCTTACAGTATATCACAAGATTAACTGACACTGCGTAATGACATCAGGTTCCTTACAGTATACCACAAGATTAACTGACACTGCGTAATGACATCAGGTTCCTTACAGTATACCACAAGATTAACTGACACTGCATAATGACATCAGGTTCCTTACAGTATACCACAAGATTAACTGACACTGCATAATGACATCAGGTTCCTTACAGTATATCACAAGATTAACTGACACTGCATAATGACATCAGGTTCCTTACAGTATATCACAAGATTAACTGACACTGCGTAATGACATCAGGTTCCTTACAGTATACCACAAGATTAACTGACACTGCGTAATGACATCAGGTTCCTTACAGTATATCACAGGATTAACTGACACTGCGTAATGACATCAGGTTCCTTACAGTATATCACAAGATTAACTGACACTGCGTAATGACATCAGGTTCCTTACAGTATACCACAGGATTAACTGACACTGCATAATGACATCAGGTTCCTTACAGTATATCACAAGATTAACTGACACTGCGTAATGACATCAGGTTCCTTACAGTATATCACAGGATTAACTGACACTGCGTAATGACATCAGGTTCCTTACAGTATATCACAAGATTAACTGACACTGCGTAATGACATCAGGTTCCTTACAGTATATCACATGATTAACTGACACTGCGTAATGACATCAGGTTCCTTACAGCGTATCACAAGATTAACTGACACTGCATAATGACATCAGGTTCCTTACAGTATATCACAGGATTAACTGACACTGCATGATGACATCAGGTTCCTTACAGTATATCAGAGGATTAACTGACACTGCGTAATGACATCAGGTTCCTTACAGCGTATCACAAGATTAACTGACACTGCATAATGACATCAGGTTCCTTACAGTATATCACAAGATTAACTGACACTGCGTAATGACATCAGGTTCCTTACAGTATATCACAGGATTAACTGACACTGCGTAATGACATCAGGTTCCTTACAGTATATCACAAGATTAACTGACACTGCGTAATGACATCAGGTTCCTTACAGTATATCACAAGATTAACTGACACTGCATAATGACATCAGGTTCCTTACAGTATATCACAGGATTAACTGACACTGCGTAATGACATCAGGTTCCTTACAGTATACCACAAGATTAACTGACACTGCGTAATGACATCAGGTTCTTTACAGTATACCACAAGATTAACTGACACTGCATAATGACATCAGGTTCCTTACAGTATATCACAAGATTAACTGACACTGCGTAATGACATCAGGTTCCTTACAGTATATCACAGGATTAACTGATACTGCATAATGACATCAGGTTCCTTACAGTATACCACAAGATTAACTGACACTGCATAATGACATCAGGTTCCTTACAGTATATCACAGGATTAACTGACACTGCATAATGACATCAGGTTCCTTACAGTATATCACAGGATTAACTGACACTGCATAATGACATCAGGTTCCTTACAGTATACCACAAGATTAACTGACACTGCATAATGACATCAGGTTCCTTACAGTATACCACATGATTAACTGACACTGCGTAATGACATCAGGTTCCTTACAGTATATCACAAGATTAACTGACACTGCGTAATGACATCAGGTTCCTTACAGTATATCACAGGATTAACTGACACTGCGTAATGACATCAGGTTCCTTACAGTATACCACATGATTAACTGACACTGCGTAATGACATCAGGTTCCTTACAGTATATCACAAGATTAAATGACACTGCGTATTGACGTCAGGTTCCTTACAGTATGTCACAGGATTAACTGACACTGCGTAATGACATCAGGTTCCTTACAGTATATCACATGATTAACTGACACTGCGTAATGACATCAGGTTCCTTACAGTATACCACATGATTAACTGACACTGCGTAATGACATCAGGTTCCTTACAGTATATCACAAGATTAAATGACACTGCGTATTGACGTCAGGTTCCTTACAGTATGTCACAGGATTAACTGACACTGCGTAATGACATCAGGTTCCTTACAGTATACCACAAGATTAACTGACACTGCATAATGACATCAGGTTCCTAAAAGTATATCACAGGATTAACTGACACTGCGTAATGACATCAGGTTCCTTACAGTATATCACAAGATTAACTGACACTGCATAATGACATCAGGTTCCTTACAGTATATCACAGGATTAACTGACACTGCATAATGACATCAGGTTCCTTACAGTATACCACATGATTAACTGACACTGCGTAATGACATCAGGTTCCTTACAGTATATCACAGGATTAACTGACACTGCATAATGACATCAGGTTCCTTACAGTATACCACAAGATTAACTGACACTGCATAATGACATCAGGTTCCTTACAGTATACCACAGGATTAACTGACACTGCATAATGACATCAGGTTCCTTACAGTATACCACAAGATTAACTGACACTGCATAATGACATCAGGTTCCTTACAGTATATCACAAGATTAACTGACACTGCGTAATGACATCAGGTTCCTTACAGTATATCACATGATTAACTGACACTGCGTAATGACATCAGGTTCCTTACAGTATATCACAAGATTAACTGACACTGCATAATGACATCAGGTTCCTTACAGTATACCACAAGATTAACTGACACTGCGTAATGACATCAGGTTCCTTACAGTATATCACAAGATTAACTGACACTGCGTAATGACATCAGGTTCCTTACAGTATATCACAGGATTAACTGACACTGCGTAATGACATCAGGTTCCTTACAGTATATCACAAGATTAACTGATACTGCGTAATGACATCAGGTTCCTTACAGTATATCACAAGATTAACTGACACTGCGTAATGACATCAGGTTCCTTACAGTATATCACAAGATTAACTGATACTGCGTAATGACATCAGGTTCCTTACAGTATATCACAAGATTAACTGACACTGCGTAATGACATCAGGTTCCTTACAGTATATCACAGGATTAACTGACACTGCGTAATGACATCAGGTTCCTTACAGTATACCACATGATTAACTGACACTGCGTAATGACATCAGGTTCCTTACAGTATATCACAGGATTAACTGACACTGCGTAATGACATCAGGTTCCTTACAGTATATCACAAGATTAACTGACACTGCGTAATGACATCAGGTTCCTTACAGTATACCACAAGATTAACTGACACTGCGTAATGACATCAGGTTCCTTACAGTATATCACAAGATTAACTGACACTGCGTAATGACATCAGGTTCCTTACAGTATATCACAAGATTAACTGACACTGCGTAATGACATCAGGTTCCTTACAGTATATCACAGGATTAACTGACACTGCATAATGACATCAGGTTCCTTACAGTATATCACAAGATTAACTGACACTGCATAATGACATCAGGTTCTTTACAGTATATCACAGGATTAACTGACACTGCGTAATGACATCAGGTTCCTTACAGTATATCACAAGATTAACTGACACTGCGTAATGACATCAGGTTCCTTACAGTATATCACAAGATTAACTGACACTGCGTAATGACATCAGGTTCCTTACAGTATATCACAGGATTAACTGACACTGCGTAATGACATCAGGTTCCTTACAGTATACCACATGATTAACTGACACTGCGTAATGACATCAGGTTCCTTACAGTATACCACAAGATTAACTGACACTGCGTAATGACATCAGGTTCCTTACAGTATATCACAAGATTAACTGATACTGCGTAATGACATCAGGTTCCTTACAGTATATCACAAGATTAACTGACACTGCGTAATGACATCAGGTTCCTTACAGTATATCACAGGATTAACTGACACTGCATAATGACATCAGGTTCCTTACAGTATATCACAAGATTAACTGACACTGCATAATGACATCAGGTTCTTTACAGTATATCACAGGATTAACTGACACTGCGTAATGACATCAGGTTCCTTACAGTATATCACAAGATTAACTGACACTGCGTAATGACATCAGGTTCCTTACAGTATACCACAAGATTAACTGACACTGCGTAATGACATCAGGTTCCTTACAGTATATCACAGGATTAACTGACACTGCGTAATGACATCAGGTTCCTTACAGTATATCACAGGATTAACTGATACTGCCTAATGACATCGGGTTCCTTACAGTATATCACAAGATTAACTGACACTGCATAATGACATCAGGTTCCTTACAGTATACCACAAGATTAACTGACACTGCGTAATGACATCAGGTTCCTTACAGTATATCACAAGATAAACTGACACTGCGTAATGACATCAGGTTCCTTACAGTATACCACAAGATTAACTGACACTGCGTAATGACATCAGGTTCCTTACAGTATATCACAGGATTAACTGATACTGCGTAATGACATCAGGTTCCTTACAGTATACCACAAGATTAACTGAGACTGCATAATGACATCAGGTTCCTTACAGTATACCACAGGATTAACTGACACTGCATAATGACATCAGGTTCCTTACAGTATACCACATGATTAACTGACACTGCATAATGACATCAGGTTCCTTACAGTATATCACAAGATTAACTGATACTGTGTAATGACATCAGGTTCCTTACAGTATATCACAAGATTAACTGACACTGCGTAATGACATCAGGTTCCTTACAGTATACCACAGGATTAACTGACACTGCGTAATGACATCAGGTTCCTTACAGTAAATCACATGATTAACTGACACTGCGTAATGACATCAGGTTCCTTACAGTATATCACAAGATTAACTGACACTGCGTAATGACATCAGGTTCCTTACAGTATACCACAGGATTAACTGACACTGCGTAATGACATCAGGTTCCTTACAGTATGTCACAGGATTAACTGACACTGCATAATGACATCAGGTTCCTTACAGTATACCACATGATTAACTGACACTGCGTAATGACATCAGGTTCCTTACAGTATATCACAGGATTAACTGACACTGCGTAATGACATCAGGTTCCTTACAGTATACCACATGATTAACTGACACTGCGTAATGACATCAGGTTCCTTACAGTATACCACAGGATTAACTGACACTGCGTAATGACATCAGGTTCCTTACAGTATACCACAGGATTAACTGACACTGCGTAATGACATCAGGTTCCTTACAGTATACCACAGGATTAACTGACACTGCGTAATGACATCAGGTTCCTTACAGTATGTCAAAGGATTAACTGACACTGCGTAATGACATCAGGTTCCTTACAGTATGTCACAGGATTAACTGACACTGCGTAATGACATCAGGTTCCTTACAGTAAATCACAAGATTAACTGACACTGCGTAATGACATCGGGTTCCTTACAGTATATCACAAGATTAACTGATACTGTGTAATGACATCAGGTTCCTTACAGTATATCACAGGATTAACTGACACTGCGTAATGACATCAGGTTCCTTACAGTATACCACAAGATTAACTGACACTGCGTAATGACGTCAGGTTCCTTACAGTATACCACAAGATTAACTGACACTGCATAATGACATCAGGTTCCTTACAGTATATCACAGGATTAACTGACACTGCGTAATGACATCAGGTTCCTTACAGCGTATCACAATATTAACTGACACTGCATAATGACATCAGGTTCCTTACAGTATACCACAAGATTAACTGACACTGCGTAATGACATCAGGTTCCTTACAGTATGTCACAGGATTAACTGACACTGCATAATGACATCAGGTTCCTTACAGTATACCACAAGATTAACTGACACTGCATTATGACATCAGGTTCCTTACAGTATATCACAGGATTAACTGACACTGCATAATGACATCAGGTTCCTTACAGTATACCACAAGATTAACTGACACTGCATAATGACATCAGGTTCCTTACAGTATATCACAGGATTAACTGACACTGCGTAATGACATCAGGTTCCTTACAGTATACCACAGGATTAACTGACACTGCATAATGACATCAGGTTCCTTACAGTATACCACAAGATTAACTGACACTGCATAATGACATCAGGTTCCTTACAGTATACCACAAGATTAACTGACACTGCATAATGACATCAGGTTCCTTACAGATTATCACAGGATTAACTGACACTGCGTAATGACATCAGGTTCCTTACAGTATATCACAAGATTAACTGACACTGCGTAATGACATCAGGTTCCTTACAGTATACCACAGGATTAACTGACACTGCATAATGACATCAGGTTCCTTACAGTATATCACAGGATTAACTGACACTGCATAATGACATCAGGTTCTTTACAGTATATCACAGGATTAACTGACACTGCGTAATGACATCAGGTTCCTTACAGTATACCACAGGATTAACTGACACTGCATAATGACATCAGGTTCCTTACAGTATATCACAGGATTAACTGACACTGCATAATGACATCAGGTTCCTTACAGTATATCACAAGATTAACTGACACTGCATAATGACATCAGGTTCCTTACAGTATATCACAAGATTAACTGACACTGCGTAATGACATCAGGTTCTTTACAGTATATCACAGGATTAACTGACACTGCGTAATGACATCAGGTTCCTTACAGTATACCACAGGATTGACTGACACTGCGTAATGACATCTGGTTCCTTACAGTATATCACAAGATTAACTGATACTGCGTAATGACATCAGGTTCCTTACAGTATATCACAAGATTAACTGACACTGCGTAATGACATCAGGTTCCTTACAGTATATCACAGGATTAACTGACACTGCATAATGACATCAGGTTCCTTACAGTATATCACATGATTAACTGACACTGCATAATGACATCAGGTTCCTTACAGTATACCACAAGATTAACTGACACTGCATAATGACATCAGGTTCCTTACAGTATATCACAGGATTAACTGACACTGCGTAATGACATCAGGTTCCTTACAGTATACCACAGGATTAACTGACACTGCATAATGACGTCAGGTTCCTTACAGTATATCACATGATTAACTGACACTGCATAATGACATCAGGTTCCTTACAGTATATCACAAGATTAACTGACACTGCATAATGACATCAGGTTCCTTACAGTATATCACAAGATTAACTGATACTTTGTAATGACATCAGGTTCCTTACAGTATATCACAGGATTAACTGACACTGCATAATGACATCAGGTTCTTTACAGTATATCACAGGATTAACTGACACTGCATAATGACATCAGGTTCCTTACAGTATATCACAAGATTAACTGACACTGCATAATGACATCAGGTTCCTTACAGTATATCACAAGATTAACTGACACTGCATAGTGACATCAGGTTCCTTACAGTATATCACAGGTTTAACTGACACTGCGTAATGACATCAGGTTCCTTACAGTATATCACAAGATTAACTGACACTGCATAATGACATCAGGTTCCTTACAGTATATCACAAGATTAACTGACACTGCATAATGACATCAGGTTCCTTACAGTATATCAGAGGATTAACTGACACTGCATAATGACATCAGGTTCCTTACAGTATACCACATGATTAACTGACACTGCATAATGACATCAGGTTCCTTACAGTATACCACATGATTAACTGACACTGCATAATGACATCAGGTTCCTTACAGTATACCACAAGATTAACTGACACTGCATAATGACATCAGGTTCCTTACAGTATATCACATGATTAACTGACACTGCGTAATGACATCAGGTTCCTTACAGTATACCACATGATTAACTGACACTGCGTAATGACATCAGGTTCTTTACAGTATATCACAGGATTAACTGACACTGCATAATGACATCAGGTTCCTTACAGTATACCACATGATTAACTGACACTGCATAATGACATCAGGTTCCTTACAGTATACCACATGATTTACTGATACTGCTTTGTGACCTCGCGTACCTAAAGGTATATCACAAACTTTATTGACACTGCTTTATGACCTTGGGTCCCTTACAGTAAATCGCAAGATTAACTGACAATGCATTGTGACATCGGGTTCCTAACAGTATACCACAGGATTAACTGACACTGCGTAATGATATCAGGATCCTTACAGTATATCACAAGATTAATTGACACTGCTTAATGACATCTGGTTCCTTACAGTATATCACAAACTTATTTAACACTTTGTAATGACATTGGGCTCCTCACAGTATATCACAAACTTTATTGACACTGCGTTGTGACCTCCATTTCCTTACAGTATATCACAGGATTAACTGACACTGCGTAATGACATCGTGTTCCTTACAGTATATCACAAACTTTATTGACACTACCTTATGACATTGGGTTCCTTAGAGTATATCACAAACTTTATTGACACTACATAATGACATCAGGTTCCTTAGAGTATATCACAAGATTAATTGACACTGCGTAATGACATTGGGTTCCTTACAGTATATCACAAACTTTATTGACACTGCGTATTGACATCGTGTTCCTTACAGTATATCACAAATTTTATTGACACTACCTTATGACATTGGGTTCCTTACAGTATATCACAAACTTTATTGACACTGCGTAATGACATCGAGTTCCTTAGATTATATCACAAGATTAATTGACACTGCATTGTGACCTTGGGTTCTTTACAGTACATTACAAGGTTAGTTGACACTGGGTAATGACATTGGGTTCCTTACAGTATATCGCCGGTTTAACTGACACTGCGTTGTGACCTCCGGTTCCTAACAGTATAACACAGGATTCACTGACACTGCGTAATGACGATGGGCCCCTACATTTGTAACAGTGTATCACATGATTAACTTTGACTGCGTAATGGAACCAGGTCCCTAACAGTGTATGACAAGATTAATTGAAACTGCGTAATGTGGTTTGTTTCCTTAAAGTCCACAGGATTAACTGACTCTGCGTAATTACGCCAGGTTCCTACAGTATAACACAGGATTAACTTACACTGCGTAATGACGTCAGGTTCCTTACAGTATATCACAGGATTCACTGACACTGCGTAATGACGTAGGGTTCTTAACAGTATATCCCAGGATTCACTGACACTGCGTAATAAGGATGTGTTCCTACATTTGTAACAGATTATCACATGATTAACTGTGACTGCTTAATGGCTCCAGGTTCCTTACAGTATCACATGATTACCTGGCACTGTTTTCTTACAATATATCTCAGAATTAACTGACACTGCGTAATGACGTCGGTTTCCTTAAAGAATACTGCAGGATTCACTGACATTGAGTAATCACCCCGGGTTCCTAACAGTATATCACAGGATAAATTGACATTGTGAAATGAGGTCGGTTTCTTACAATGTATCTCAGAATTTACTGACACAGCGTAATGAAGTCGGCTTCCTTACAGTATTTCGCAGGATTAGCTGTAGCAATTGTTTAAAGTTATTTAGTCGGAAGATGGGTTACATTCGCAAGTACAGTGCATGATCAATCTCATTGATAACAAAAAAACAGTTATGATGTGCTTTATAAGAGGTTTAGTGAATCTGTTATTCGCATTGGTACTTTAAAATTTCCCTGGATAATTTCCTCTCTCACTGTTTTAAAACAATCGTCTTTGTTAAAGATAGTTTATGCAATATCATCAGTTTAATGATTGCACGCTGAAATCTTTTTAATTGTGCAGGAACATCGAAACAAGTAAATGTCAGTTTAGGGCATAAACCCTGAATGTATGTCAAATTACATCACAAGTTTTGTAATAAATAAATCTTGTTCCCAATTTAACATATATGGAACTCATCGGAACAGCATAGGGATAATGAGTATGTAAGGTTATGCTATTCCTCAATGCAAGAACTCATGAACAAGAGCGTCCTAATCCCACTATAGTTTTTTTTTTATTTCTGGTACTTACGGGTTCTTTTATAGAATTGGTCAAATGATTCAAGCAACAATTTTCTCTGGTTCATTAACACCATATGTTTCATCAGTTGCAGACCCGCTTAGAGTTTTAGTGCATACCATGACTGTACATAGCTGTTCTGCCAAATATTCAACTCTTTGCATGCTAAGGGCGTTTTTGTCATATGCTGATAATCCTTGCAAACAGTTTGGACCCAGATTAGGCCCGACAAAATGTCGGGCCTAATCTGGATCCAAAATGTTTGACACTCTTATGGTATACCTGAAAGAATTTTTCGGAAAAAGTGTTTTGAAAAAAAATCAGCAGACGACAAAAATCATGAAAAACTTACACAGCCAGCAAAGGGTTACATCAAAGTAAAAATAGTAAGTGGGTATGATCAGGAAATACCACAATCACAAACCGCAGACAACCCCGTGGCATCGCGAGGAAGAGTCGCTCAACCATCACAAGACACCAGGAAGACAAATTAAGCAAAGCAATCAGCTCTCTATTTCCCATCAAGATGATTGTAATACTAGAATGGACATAAAGTAACGTACAACAAAACATAGAACAATTATAGACTCCAACAATTGGAGTAACAACAAACAAAACGTCAACAGAACCACCGCTTTAGAACGGACAGATGCCTAAACCACCGAGGGACTTAAATGCATTTTACTGGTACCAAATCTTCGCTCTAGATTCTGCTGTTGTTGAAGTACAAGAAATGTTAAGCTCACATGGAGGCCAAAAATAAAAGCTACTGATCCTCACTGACCACAGCACTTTAATAAAATTAGATATGGTTCTAACATAGCCTTGAAAACTGAACAAATCCACTATTACAGACAGTAAAGTACTTTTAACGCGTAGCTCTATCTCATCAGTTACTTGCTCAATGCTATGCTCTAAGGTGTCTATTATATTGGTTCATATCAGTTCACTTTGTGAACGTTATATAGCGAACGTTGAGGATTAACAGCACATAGGCACATGCTTTGCCGAGTTTTCGCTAATCGAACTGTACAATAACGTATTTTATTGGAGCTGGTTCAAATCTCGAAGCAATAACAATACTGTTCCCAATGAATCGAATTTGAGCCGCGACATAAGATTTCCAACAATGTGGTATGTGCGACCAGCAAAGCATCAGATCAGCCTGCGCAAATGTGCAGTCTGATTAGAGCCTTTGCTGGTCGCTTGAATATTTATGATTGTTAAGCTACTGACTGAACAGCATTTGGAGTTTGTAAGCCAAAAAGGAGGCTGCACAGGCTCGTCTGAGTCTACACTTTTCAACATGTCACATTGTTGGAAATCACATGTCACGGCTCATTTCACTTCCGCTCATGCACGATAAATGGTAACTTTCCTCAGTTGTCGCTCTTTATAAACCTCATAAAACTAATTAGTCCTTACATTAACCATAAAAAATCTTATCATGAAATCTGACATTTTATTTCGGTCAACTTAACAATTTGCTGCAAGGAAACCCGTTTACTTATTTGGATCTTCTCTATTATATCATCAGAAATAAACAGTACATGTATTTGTTTGATTATATGCTACATGTATTATATGGTTTAGATTAAACAAATTGTATTGCCAATAGGGTTGGGTCACAGGTTCTCACAACATTAGTTACGGTCATTAGTTACGGTGCTTCCACTACATTATAGGCATACAGAATAGCTTATACATATGGCTGAATATAAACAATCAGTTATGAACTAAACAGGATGATAGCGATATAAATTAAAGATCTATAATAATAAATGAATGAAACAATTTTAAAAAAATGAAAGAATGCAGAAATAATTAAAATAAATAAATTCAAAGAGTATAAATAAATAAAAAAATTGATAAATAAACAAATAAATTACTAAATATACAAAGAAGCAAAGTATAAGACTGCCAATATGAAACCCTGGAATTTACAATAAAATTGTAAGTGCGGTCACGGAGTATTAGTATTTATACATACATGTGCATGTTTTAAATTTGTATTGAAAAGAGTTTTAATGCAAGAAACAAAGTGGTTATCAAAAGCGTTTTGAGGCAATAAATATGTGGATAGCCCTAAAAAAGACCATATTTATTTCAGTTGTCCAGTTTTTACTTCCAAAAAGAATCAAATTGATGATTAAGGGTTGAAAAACTGTAACTGTATCTGTGATTGTGGCACTAACAGGTCATGTTCATTCCTATACAATGTTTGGTATTTTTGACCAGCTCTGACAATACATCAAGACCAGGTGGCGAACACACGATGTTGATCTTTTAACACTACTCGTATCAAAAATACATACGTGTTTCCTTTTTGGTTTGTTATTGCCTTGTTTTAATATTGCCTTGGAGACATCGGCCAGGAAATTTATAAATGCTTGCCTATACTATAGCCAGGACTTCTTCTGTAAACACTTATACTATAGTCCTGCCGCAATAATAAGAAACGCGAAAATCGGGAATATTGTTTTATTACTCGCATTTTACAGAAAATAAAGCTCAAATCTGGATTTAGAATATCCTGCAGTGTCAGAAGAAAATTTTTTGAAGGAGCTAATACCACTGCCTTGACCCCTAATCTCTTGAGATTTTTATACTTTCTAAAAAGTGGGGGGAATTTAAACGGTGTAACAGCCATGTGACGGCCTATATATCTGTACTTAAATTTCTACAGGTAAGTGTAAAAAGCATCACACATTTAAAAAGTGTGATTGCTTTGTACAAGTCAGTTTTATTTTCTAAGCACTTCCATTCAGTTGATAGTATATATTCAATCAGCGTAGACCCATATCCAACTGATCCAACATGATCAGTTTGTTCCAGGTAAATAGGAGCCTCTTTGGTGTAGTGGATAAACAGCTTGCCCTGTAAACCAGAGGTCGCAGGTTGGTTCCTGGCTTCAATAGTCTGTCGGATGAGACATTAAGCCGTGACCCCGTCTCCAGATGACCATAGCTGTTGATGGGACGTTAAATACAAACACACACACACTGATCCGCACGTCTTTACAAACTACGCCAATACAAACTACGTCTTTACAAACTACGCCAATACAAACTACTTCTTTACAAACGCCAAATGTTGATGCCACTAATAGACATTTTTACCCACAAAGCGAACTGCTGATAGCGGAATACTGACTGCGGATTAAATTTAAGGGAACATCTCAACATTTGGGTTTGCGGCAATCATGAGCTCAGCTTTTTTAACAAAACTGTTTTTATGCACCCAAAGGAACTGTTGGAGGCATATAGTAATTGCTTTGTCCATTCCTCCATTTGTCTGTCCGTCCGTCAGTCCGTCCGTCCCGCTTCCTGTCCAGTGCATATCTCCTTCATCTTTGAGGTGGGAATTCCAAATTTGGTGTGTGGATGCATATTGAGATAGCAAAGTGTCTCGTTACATGTTCGGGTCACTGTGGCTTTGACCTTGACATCTGACCTAGTGTTTAGAATAATCGTGTCCAGAGCATATCTCCTATATCATTTGAGGTAGGGATCCCAAATTTGGTTTGTTGATGCATCTTGGGATAACAAAGGGTCGCGCACCATCCTTGGGTCCCTGTGACATTGACCTTTACCTCTGACCTAGTTTCTAGAAACTGCTTTGAGTCTGGTGCATATCTCCTATATTCTTTGGGGTAGGAATTCTGAATTTGGTGTGGAAATGCATCTGGGATGGCGGAGTGTCACGTACCATATTCGAGTCACTGTGACATTGACCTTTGAACTAGTTTTAAGAGTTCTTGTCTGGAGCACATCTCTTACATTCTTTAAGGTAGGAGTTCCAAATTTGGTGTGTAAATGCATCTTGGATGGCAATTTGGTGTGTGAATGCATCTTGAAATGGCGGATTGTCACGTTCCATTTTCTGGTCACTATGCCTTTAACCCCTGACCTAGGTTCTAGAATCGGCATCAAGTCTGGTGCAAAACTTCTATATTCTTTGAGGTAGGAATTCCAAATTAGATGAGTCGATGCATCTTGGGATGGCAGAATGTCGCATGACATTTTTGTGACTTTCACCTCTGACCTAGTTTATAGAATAATTGTGTCCGGAGCATATCACCTACTTCATTTGAGCTAGGGATCCCAAATTTGGTGTGTGGTTGCATCTGTGGATGACAGAGTGTCATTTGGTAAATGTGTTTTAGGTGAGTACTTCTTTCGTTATCACAAGTCAATCAAAATTAAGGTAAGCTGGGCTGGCCAGGACCTTGCTTGTTTGCCAGAAACAGTGGAAGGTATTCTATTTATTGAAACTTTATTGCCACTGCATTGGAGGTCAGCAATTTAATACATTGCGACAGTCAGTATGCCTGGTAGAAAACCAAATCACAGTTTTGCTATGGTTTCCACTTTAATTACATCACGATGGAGCAGACCTCAGTCTCAGAAGCGTTCGTCTTTATGCTGGCCCATTATGCTTGTTTTCAGCTGGGCCCACCGTGGTCAACTTGAGGTGCTCTTTAGTTCTAACTCTCTGTGAGCCATTTTCTTTGTTTCGCCAAATCATTGATAGTTTGTTCCTCTGTGGTAATGTTTTGCATAAATTAGAAATCCTCTATACGAGCTTAACACGTTTGTGTTTTAAAAGAAACCCAGCAGAATCCAGAGCAAAGATTTGGCGCCATAACGCATTTAAGCAACCAGTAGCTTCCGCTGCTGTCCATTCTTTGGCGGTGATTATGTCGTTGTTGAATGCTCATAACTTTATAACGAGATGGTATACTAGTTTGATCAAATTTTGCATACGTACACATTTCAATATTGTCCAAACACCGGCATACGTAAAAGTTTCGTTTGGCGGACAAGGTTATGCCGAGCATCTGTCAGTCGGGTAATGGTCAGTTAGTATAAATACTCATAAATCTTAAACCACATGGTATATTTCGATCAAATTTTGCATAATTATTTCTTACTATTAATTTTAACATTGTTCAGACACATGTATGCAAATCGGTGACGACGCTTTGCCTAGCATCATTTAGGCCGGTCGAGGTATTTTATTGAAAATGCTCATAACTTTGAACGGCATGTTATATATGTATTTTGATCAAAGTTTTCATACTTGTCCTTAACACTGGTATACCGGTAATTTAATTATTTTGAATCTTGAACAATAGCCGAGAATCTGATGCTGTGTGAAGTGGTGTTCTTGTTTTAACTCTGGTAGTCAGCTGATCAGAACCGATTGAGAAATCTTACCAAATGACTTAATACTGATAAACCTTTGCGTGATGTGATTTTGAATTGGGACCAATGGCTCGAGAAAATATGGTATTTTAAGATATTTCTTATCTACAGTTCTGGCAGCCAGCTTGTTTGCCGGAGCAAAATCATTTAGGCAATTTTGTTAGAGGGCATTATGGGGAACATTTCTACGAAATTATTTTGCATTTGTACCAGTGCTGTTTGATGTAACCTTTGTTTCGCATTCCATTTCAATTTGTAGAAATATCCACCCTACAAGTCTGAAATTTACTCATATATCATGATTTTAAACTCAAATATGATATTTTGGACCCCTATTCTAGAATATCTTAAAATTCTTTCACTCCCAAATTCAAACTATCCCTTTCTCAACTGGTCAAAGCAAGAACGAAAACTAATACGAATCTCAGGCGAAATGTATGTGAACCGCAACTGCAACGTATCCCCAATGATGCTCTCGCTTTCTTCAGTCTCGGCGCAGTCAGATCAGTAAAACTGATTTAACTTTAAAATGCTGTTTCTAAGATGTATGTTCACCACGGGTCGTGCACATTACGGTCAGTTGATTTTATAGTTTATTGTTGCTCTCATAGTGTGTGGAAGTTTTGTGTTTGTTCCTTGTTTTGCTATACAGTACTTCGAGCAAATCTAGTTTTGCACTCATTCCGCTATGGAAGAGAGAGCTTATTGCTTTATTTTAATCGTCTTCTGGCTGTCATGCGACTGTAAGTGTTCCGTGTCTCTTCCTCACGGTGTGGTTGGTTGGTCTGCACTAGTATGTGATTGTGGTATTTTCTGGAATCTTAGTTTTAAGAATTGCGCACAGCATCGCCGCCTACCCGATTTTATACCTCACATATCGTGAACAGATTAGACTTTAGATTAAAGAAAGATGGATCATATATCACTAAATTAAATCTGAAACTGCGCTTACAAATATATTCTATGCTAAAAAATAGTTGACGCCACAACAATTATAATGTGCATGCTATTTCATGAGCACCACAAATGATCACATATATGACTGTGAATGTTTTCACATGCCATGGAAAAGTCTGATAACTTCAAAAAGACAGTAGCTGAATTTCACAACCGACCATTGACACAAAATCACCTCAAACCACATTGTCCACCATGTTAAAAACAGGATACTTCTGATTCAGTTAGCGTCTTTGCATGCTAGGTAATTTTGCATGCTTTTTTGAAGTCTGCTCAGTTTCTCTAAATTAGCATTTCAAAACATAATACAGAATACCACTAGAATGTCAAATAGTTACAAAGCTCATGTTGTCGGTCTGATCTGGTTCTAAACTGAAGCCGAAGACACAACTCGCCACCAGCGCGGAAAAAGTTAATCTCGTCCGATACGTTGGCAAAATCGAAGCATGTATGAAATGGTACAAAATCTTGAGCTCACGAGAAAAAAAGGCATTCGAGGTCGTCATTTCTCAAACAGTGAATGAGCATCCAAATCGGTACATGTACATGTAGGATATTCCACATAATCTATATACATCCGCTGAGGTACATGTACATGTAGGATTACAGTCCACATAAGAGAGAGATCATCGGTAAGGCAGTCAATGTTTAATGGAAGAATCTCATATTTTAATGTGTCCTAGACAGTATGGGTAAAATTTATAAGGACAACGGGAACGACTTTCTTTGCCGCCATAAATCGGAGACTCTAAAGCATGTGAAATGACGAGCAAATGTTATTGTATCAACAAGCGAAAACAACGGATGGACTATGCATTTCAGTGTCCGACAACTTTAAACTGCAGAGCGCAGTGGCTCAGAGGTAGAGTGCTTGACTCGAGACCGAAGGGCCGCGGGTTCGAGCCTCATCGGCGTCACTGCGTTGTGGTCTTTGAGCAAGACGCATTTAGTACTACAGGAAAATCTGACGAAGTCACTGTCTCATATCAAAATAAAAGCAGGATAGAAAATGCCCAATGTTAAACAATTTTAATTTCTAATTGTCATGCAATGGCAGAGTCCAATTCAAAATCATTGGTCGTGCAATGTATCTTTCATATTAATTCAGATTTGGATAGACCCTTCTATAAGCAAACAGTGCATACCCTTATTCCAGTATAGGAATATTTGTGTGTTTAAAACTCAGTAAATTGCAACCTTTCGTCAAGATTTACGCTGTTTCCCAGCTAAAACAATATTGAATTACGTCTAAGGACATTTTGACCAGTGACCCTTTAAAGTATAGAATGGACTACCTCATCCTTAATGTATTGATTTGTATGGAAGTATCTGTCAGTCTGAGTATACGAAAGAGCAACAGTGTAAATCACAAGCGCCTTCTTACAAGTATTAATAGACTTTTCGCTAACTGTAAAGGCGGCAAATATAATATTCATATCTTGGCGTGGTTCGGCTATTTCATCTGCTTAGGAAGGGAAATCAGGTTCTATTCATAACTTGGTGAAGAATAAATAAGTTGTTTAAGACGCGCAAACATGCGTGCATTACATGAAAAACCTAACCGTATACACACTGAACTCACATTTAATAACCATTAAAGCGCATAATCACAAAATGTATGTTTTTTATTCGTCCACTTAAATATTTGAACCTCACAGAAGCAGTCTGATCTGGGTCCACAATGTTGGATCTATACTTATGTTCAATAGACATTTTCAGATGCATTTATTTTGCTGGCGTTTTAAGGACTAAATAATGTGTTTTGTGTCCATACTGAGATAATGGAGCAAGATAATACAGTAACCTTTGAATAAAACCACGCCTCATTTTCAGCTTTTACCGATGTCTAAGGTTGACAAGTCCTAAATACGCATTCATGAGGTGCCGCCTTTACATTAAGCGAAAAATCTAACAATACACTATGACCTGGTCGGGTGCAAGAGACTTCAAACCAAAAGGGACGTGCTGTAATTAATACTTGAATGAAGAACGAATTTGTGCCATGATCGAATTCGTGTGTAATGCAAACCGAAGAAAAAAAATGAAATATCCGGAAACGACTTTGATAAAGGAGCTTCATTATTAGCCTAATATCTGAGTATTTCTAGCATCGCCCATGGAGTTTGTATTATCTTAATATCATGATTTCTAATTCACAATAATTATGGTTATTTCATGAACCATTTAGGAACAGAGAAGTTATCCATATTGCGTGATAATTAAGCCGCGACATCTGATTTCCAACAATGTGTTATGTGCGACCACCAAAGCCTCAGATCAGCCTGTGAATACGCGCAGTCTGATCAGAGCCTTTGCTAGTCGCTTGAATATTCGATGAGTGTTAAGCTACTGAGAGAACATCATTGTGAGTTTCTAAGCTTAAAAGGAAGCTGCACATGCTTGCCTGAGTCTACACTTGTCAAAATATCACATTGTTGGAAATCACATGTCGCGGCCCATTACTAATTCACAATAATTATGGTAGGGAGCAGAGAAGGTAGTACGTGATATGACATTGACACGCAATGCTTAGCTTTTGAATGAAATTAAGCCGCGACATGAGCGTTTCACTAATGTGGCATTTTGACAAGTTCAGACTTAGGCGAGCCTATGCAGCCTGCTATTAAGCTTAGAAACTCCAAATGCTGTTCGGTCAGCAGCTTACATGTAACAGTCAAAGAAAATTCAAGCGACTAGCAACGTTCTGATCAGACTGCGCGTATGCGAAAGCTGGTTTGAGACTTTGCTGGTCGCACGTACCGCATTGTTGGAAATCTCATGTCGTGGCGTATTTGTAAATCGGTCACTGCTCTTCTTTACTTCGCTCCCCATGAAAAAATTCCAGGCTGGAAACCAGATGAGAGAGCTACAATAAAAGTGAGTAAGGGTGTAAAGATCAGGAATCGATACAATCAAGTACCACACCCGACCCTGGATACCAATGGGAAAGTGAAAACCTCACAGCCAGACACCACAAACGAGAGCCAAGAGGTCAGCCCCCCCCCCCCCCTCCAGCAGGTGACCACAAAGCACAATTAAACAGAAACGTACAAAGACACAGCAAACACAAGACAGAACAAAACCATAAAAGATCCACGAAAGAAGTACCGCCCTGGAACGGTCAGTAAAACACCCTACTAGAGGGCTTAAACCGGTTTAACGGCGCGCCAACCTCACCCTTAATTCAGATGTGGATCAAGGCACATAGATTTTTGTTTTGCATGAAAGACCCTTAAAAACTCCATTTTCTTACCAGAACTTATTCTGAGATACTCGATGAGATTGTTCTTTTGTTTTCAAATGTACAGGGTTCAAAGCCATCTGAGGCTGATCCTCACAAGTACAGAGTGAAAATGTAAGTATTCAATATGGCATATTTAACTGTTCATTTTTTTATTTGCAGATTTTCGATTAATTTTTTTTACGCTTAACTTTATCCAGCTTTATTCATGCAATTTTGCTAAGACTTCTTTTTTAAAATTTTGGCGTTAAGTTTTCTTAAAATAAGCACTTTGATGATTCTCTTTAATTACAGAATATTTTATAATCTTATTATCAGTTTTGTTGTAATACTGAGCTCAAAAAGTGTGATACTAAACAGTAGAGTACACTTCCCCCATGGGGATAGGGGATTCTCCTTCTACCTGTCGCAATTTTTTACCATATAAGGAAATTTGTACCCCAATCGGGGATGGGGGGTTAAAGTGGCCATTTTGGGGTATGTTTGTAAATAGTAAGTGAGTATGATCAGGAAATACCACAATCACAAACTGCAGACAACCCCGTGGCACCGCGAGAGAGAGCCGCTCAACCACCACGAGACACCAGGAAGCCAAATAAAGCAAAGCAATCAGCTCTCTCTTCCCCATCAAGATGATTGCAATACTAGAATGGACATAAAGTAACGTACTACAAAACATAGAACAATTACAGACTCCCACAATGGGAGTAACAATAAACAAAAAGTCAACAACAACAGAACCACCGCCTTAGAACGGACAGCAGCCTAAGCCACCGGGGAGGGGGGGCTTAAATGCATTTTACATTTATCAATTATCACGCAAAATCTGGTCATGTCTCCTATTGGGGAGGTAAACATTTGTTTTACCCCAATCGTGGATCTCCCTGGCGCATCTTACATATTGTTGTCACCAAATGAGGACATTTTGATCTTTTTTTGGAATATTCTTCTTTTCTCGAAAGAATATCTGCCAGTGTAATGAACCAGTCATTTGTAACCACGGTCCCAGCCACTGAGCAGCGTGGGTGATTGCTGGGCTAATGTGCTTTGTTTTTACATTTCCATTGTCCACATAGTACGGGAGAAATGCAGGGGATTCGACATACCTATGCAAATATGGCAATGCAATGTAATAACAGACTGTTGGGGAGAACTGCCATGGGTTTACCCGCTGGCTGTCCCCACAGTGTGGGGGTTCATAGCAGAGAACTATAGACAACGTGTCTTAGTCCCTGCTGTTCCCCGGGGCTGGTGGCAGTGATTACAAATGACTAGTGCATGATTAGGTAGTTTGTCAGATATAGACTTCATTCTCTAACCAACTTTACCAAATAGTGCAAACTTAGGAATGACCACAATAAGCGTCACAGCTTAAAGTCAGATCCCACTTATATTATGTACTCTCATAACATGTCTTGTGATTTATTGAACAAACTATTGTTTAAACCAAATAATTTAAGCTTTATTGACTTTCCAAAAACAATATTACAATTCGCCAAAGAGATGCTATGGGAGAATTTATGAAAAATGTGGGACTAAATTTTTGCAACAGGAATGTGGAATTACCTCTGCCGAGTCTATTAGGATGAGAAACAAAATTCCAAAAGATGAATTAACTAGTTTAGACAGACTATACAAATACCATCAGTACCCAACAACACTTTCTTATTGGAATTGCTGCAAAGCGTATATGGAAAAAACATGCACAGAATGTAAACGGATAAGCATTAGAGATGTTCAGATAGCTAATGTGTTGGCTCCCAAACAAAATACCATCCTATGAATACTAGAGATAATAAAAATCTTCGATACTGTACAATCATGGCTGAATATATAAAGTAAGAAAGACAGCAAGGATCAGGGATCGATACAATCAAGAACCACACCTGTTCCAGGATACCAAATGGGAAAGTAATACAATCACAATGAACATCACAAACAAGAGCCAAGAGGTCAGCCCTTACAGTTGTTTGTGTTCATACTACAGTCTGCACATGGTTGAACAAATACACTGAGCAAAATTTCTAATTGGTCATCTAACATTTTATGTCAGTTTTGAAAGTAAATTCGTTTATACAAAATCCATGCTTATATAAATTAACCGATGTCTTGCCGAAACTCTGTATGCCATTTCATTTAAAAATGACTGGTACATCTTCCACAGACTCCTCTTTTCAGTTACGTAAAAGCATGATGTCAAACACTACCAGCAGCTCAATCATTGAAATTCAGCCTTTTGCATGCAGTGCTCTGTACGCCTTATTAGCTGTGATACGTTATTGAAATTTTCAGTGATTATGTATTACTACTGGACGTCACTTTTCTAGTTTGGAAATTAAAAAAAATAATGCAAAGTACCGTCAAATTGACTTTTTAAGTTTTACATTCAAACCGAAAGTGCGCAGCAGCAGTGAAATGTTTGTCACCACAAAATGGACGAATCAAGTTCTATTATGGTTGGGCTATCTTGTTCAGATAAAATAAAATGCATACAACAATTTTTGCACAAGCTACTAATGAATTTAAAAAATCTCAAAACATGTGACATTTAAAAAAAAAAAATGCGTAAAAAATCTACTTTAGTCAAAATTTCAAGTGTTTGGTGTTTTTTGAAGTCGACTAGACCAGTCTATTACCAGCTGAACTTAAATTTGATATAAAACTTCAATCAAAACCATTTTTCTTCAAAAAAGCATATTTTTGCATTTTTAACCAAAACAACCATAGATTGAAAAAACACTAAGCTTTTGCCCATTAAACTTCACATTTATAGGCAGAAAATTATTTCAATGTTATTAGCGCTTGATCAGAAATAATGAGTTTAAAAAGTGACCAATTAGAAATTTTGCTCAGTGTACACTATCGTTAAAACATTTATTTGAATTTAAGAGTAATAGTCAAAGCAATTCTGTTTGTGTGTCCATTATTTTAGGAAAATTGGGGTATAACCTAACTGAATGTCTAGATAGGGAAATCATTCACACACAATGGTAATGGGTTTAAGTGGCTGACAATCGCAAACGTTTTACTTGAATGGAAATTTAGCTGTAGAAACAAAAAAATGGCATGATTCTTGTTTGGAAGACTGATCGTTATGGCTATTAATGTTGTATGAATTATTCAAGCATCACGCTCAGATAAATTTACAACCATTTGAGTATTATGCAGCGTGCTAATCAGTCATGTTGAGTTACTTCCTGGTTCGGTATTGTTAGGCAAAAATGTTTGCACGAATATTAACTACAGTTATCAGACTACAATGAATGAAAGAATTTTCATCCAAATGTATGTATATCTGGGTAGACAGATATACACTGACCCAAAATGAAAACTTTACACTTTATTTCTTTGAATAACTGTTTTGTTAGTATACATTTCGTTGTAAGATTTACGCATGCTTATCGAGACTTCGTCGCAGATAACGATTATGCAATTTTTATTCAAATCCCAGGTCTACTCAAGTGTCAACGCCTGAAAAACGTGATCCTTACGTTGCACGTGCTGAGGAATAGGCGGTTTATTGACAGCTTTAAAACCGACAAGAAAACATTTGCAGCTGAGTACTGGTAATAAAAAACAATTTATTGTTACAAAACGCTTCCATTTAGTGACGGCACGTCTTTCCAAAGATCAAAGAAACCAAGTTATTGGCGTGCTCCTGCCGAGGTCTACGGTAAATGATATCGCGCATCATTTTGGCTGCTCTAGACAGACTATTCGTTATCTTATGAACCGGTACAACAAAACTGGGTATGTCAGAGTTCGTGCGAGACCTGGTCGCGCACGTGTGACGACGTTACGTCCTTATCGCGTTAACGCGTTAACTCATCCACGTAATCGTTTTAAACGGCAACCATTATTGCTCGTCTTTACGGGATTCATGCACAGAAGATAATTAGTCATTTCGTGCAAAATAACGGACCTGGCATTTTCCAGCATGGCAATGCAAGGCCCCACACAATACGTAAATAACCACATAATTCCCTGCTAAAAATAATGTCAACCTCTTGCATTGCCTGCTTCATGCCGGGTCATGAACCCCATAGAACACGTATTGAATGAATTGGGTCGGAGGGTCAAGTCCAATCATCAAAGGGATACATTAAATGACTCCAATATGCACCTCTGTTAGCATTACATACGTATCCCTAACGTGCTCATACAACGTTACGTAAATTCAATGAGGCGACGTATTCTGCTTTGCATTCGTAAAAATGGAGTTCACACTGGTCACTGATGATTTTTTGTACATCACTTAAAGCACGCAGTCAGTAATTTCTTGTTTCCAAAATCTGTGTGACTGTTTAAATTGGTTTTAGAATTTTTCATTTTAACCCTCTGAACTGAATTATTCATAAAAATTATGCAATTCATGATTTTCGCCCAATAATTTTTTACAGAGACATCGATAAGGCATTGAAGATTCGATGACCGAAAAAATTAACCCCTTAACTTAATTTATCATCAAAACATATACTTTTGAATACTATGTAAAGTTTTCATTTTGGGTCAGTGTAGTTGGCAATATTGACTTCAAACAATTTTCATGGTATGTGGCTTCATAAGCTTCATGAGACATATCTACTGTATGGATTCTTATATCCATTTTCATACAGTGTAGTCCAAAGTCTGCTTTTAAGGTTCAATTTAATTCACCCAGCCTTTCACATCAATGCAAACCGAATCGAACCAGGAAGTTGCTATTTTTTTAGTAAATATTACCAACTATATTTTTCTACCCAGAAATACATACATTTGATGAAAATTATTTTTATGATAGTGTATTGTTTCAAAAGTGTGCAGATTGTATTATAAACACAAATAATCAAATCAGACTGCCCATCGTTGAATCATATAATCTGGGTCTGCATTGTTTGCCTTTGCTTGACTACAATTCTAGGTTCACATTGAGTTGCTTATCATGAAAGATAGAAAATTAAATAGAATGTCAACCAAAAGCGCATTGCTTTACTGTAATAGATAGGATCATTTAGAAATGAGCCGTGACATGAAATTTCCAACAATGTGGTATGTGCGACCATCAAAGCCTCAGATCAGCCTGCGCATACGCGCAGTCTGATCAGAGCCTTTGCTGGTCACTTGAATATTCTGTGAGTGTTAAGCTACTGGCTGAACATCATTTGGAGTTTCTAAGCTTAAAAGGAGGCTACACAGGCTTGTCAAAGGCTAAACATGTCAAATACCACATTGTTGGACGTCACATGTCGTGGCTCAAATAAGCACTTGGAAATATTTGCTCAAATGATACAGATCACAAGCCCCTTTAAATGCATTGGTATGACCGAGTTGATGTGAGAGGTGATAGCTCTCCCCTCTTCGACTTCTTGGTAGAATACATTGATAATGCAGATATCAACGTAATTTGTATGCTTAGGAAAAGCAATTGATATTGACTTCATATTAAACATCATAAACAAGATAGGCTCTGGCGAAACATATACATTATGGCTATGTGCTTTTTGTTTGATATCTTGAAAAATACTTACATTGTGATATGGCCACGACATGTGATTTCCAACAATGTGGCATTTTGACATGTGTAGACACAGACGAGCCTGTGCAGCCCTCCTTTTGAACTCAGAAACTTCAAATGATGTTCAGTCAGTAGTATATTCAAACTACTAGCAAAAACTCTGATCATACTGCGCGTATGCGCAGGCGGATCTGAGGCTTTGCTGGTCGCACATACCACATTGTTGGAAATATCATGTCGCGGCTCAAATAATGTAGAAGCTCGATCACGACCACACGAATTGTAATGCTCATCATGAAAAGGGATGAAATGGTTGAGCGTAACCTCACACTTATGTTCAATGTTTAACTAGGTATATATATTCAGCCATGGAATTGAAAAGTGTCGAAGATTTGTATTATCTCTTGAATCCATTGGCTGGTATTCTGCTTGGAAGCCAACACTTGTTCTCTAATAAGATGTCTGCACATTGATTTCTCTAATGCTTACATTATTCTGTTTACATTCTGTACATGTTTTTCCACATCCATCGCAATAAGAAATCGTTATTGGGTACTGATGATATTTGTATAATCTGTCTAAAATAGTTAATTTATCTTTTGGAATATTGTTCCCTACCTTAACAAATCAACACCACATTTTTTTGCAAATTTCCCTTTAAATCCATATCATATATTTGGCGAATTGCAATATTTGCAATATTGTTTAATGAAAAGCTTGTAGTTTTTTTAATGTAAATAAAGTTTGAACTATTTGGTTAAGTTAATTAAAAATGAAGCCTATAACTGACAAACTACAGAATTCTACTGACATATATTCTTTTGTGATAAGAAGAAAATCACCAAACGAGGATCGGATCAAAATGTCAAAAAATATACAAGCTGTGTTTGGGAGATCCCCGATTGGGATCAAAAAAAAAAGGTTTACCTTCCGTATTGGGGACAGGCAAAAAATATAGTCAATCAATTTCAATGAACAATAACATAACTTTTTTTCTAGATCTTTGAAAAAAATTGGAACGGTAAAAAGTTAGATTATTTTAAACTTAAGGGGTAAGATTAATGGTGTAAATGCTTGGGTTAATATTTTCTTGCACATGTCCATTTTAACAAACATACCCAAAAATGGCCCTTTTAACTCCAATTGGGGTACAAATTTCTTTACATGGTAATATATTATGACAGGTAGAAGGGGATTCCCCTTCCCCATAAACAGGGGAATGTACTCTACTGCTAAACTACATGCTGAAATTCTTGTATATAATGTTATTTATTAATTTTATAATGCAAGTACTTTAGAACATGTAATCAATGTTGTCGTAAGCTATGCACGCATGTTTTATAACCTTATGTAGGTGTACTGACACACTCTTGTTCTCAATTTTTACTTTTTGTAATAGTCAGGGCCCTTAGGGACAAAAAATAGGTCCCGTGCGAATTGTGTGCCGATTTATGGTGACCTATATCAACACCTTCAATGGAGTCTTACCTTTGATTTAAAGGTGGTCACCCATCTCAAATCCGCGTCTGAGGCTAGTTATGACGTCATAAATATGGCGACCATAATGAGAAACTGCTCGTTAATAAACATTGTCGCACAGGAAGTCCGCTAGCACGAACTAACCTGTCGCCTTTCGCTGGGTGCACACTGGGATTGAACCGCCATTTTTATTACAAATGTATTATGCAATCACTGCTTGCATGACTCAGGGTTTAACATTCAGAAAATATTGACTAAATGAGAAATGATAAACTGTCAAAAATTTAACTTTTTTGCAATTTTAACAATTAATTCTGTCACTACCGGAGTGCGAGAATTGAACGGGACTAGCCAAATATCGCTAGTTACCCATAATGCAAAGGGCGAAATGCGAGAGATCTAGATGAGGTATCGTCAGGTCTCGCGAGATTGGTTAATAAAAGCTATGGTTTGTGTTGGTATGGTCACATTTATCCAACATGAACGCTTTTTTAACATAATATCAGTTATTTTAGTCATATGATGGTTACATCAATGCTTTACCTGACTTTGACAATTAATTATTTCTCGATAACTTTTTTTTGCATGCAAAATACCGTAGATTTCCTATAAATACCCTACTAATCGGGCCACCTTTAGGCTGATGGCTGAGAATGTTATTGCCCCCACTCGGGAATTTTGCAAACTAATCCTATCTAAAAGAGGATTTCAAGTTGCGTCTTTTAATTGATGTTTGCACTATGTTTGCCGGGGCGTTAGTCTCTGACAGCCTGTTACATATGTTACCATATTAAATTTCGAAGAAAAAAAAGAAAACTAAAAGTTTGAGCTACAGAAAGAAGGCTTATTATTTAAATTACTCATATGGTCTGCATATTGACTACTTTAGCTACATATAAATTCTTTTGGAGCAAAATTACAGCTTCCTGTGGTGTTATGTGCGTTACTTTAATTAGATTACCCTTTAAACATGAACATTGCGACCAATATCATTTACTTTTTAGCTGATATGTGCATTTTCGAAAATGTTTCGATTATTTTATACTAACAAACTCATTTGGGTTAGAGAAAATCCAAAGTTTGCTTTTATACTTTAAATAAAGTGTCTTATACGAGCAATTATAAAAGCAACCCAAAAGCTACACCCAATTTTAGGGAGCCGAATATGGTTGGCATCATTTAAGTAAAAATATATGAAAAAATATGCTGCTGTTGGATATCTTGCATTTTGGGGATTTTCTAGCTGATATTATAAAGAATTGTAGATTTTGCAGGTTAAACAACAAGATACAATCACTTGTTAAATGCTTAACATATGTTACATGACATAATAAATGAGCAAGGACATTGACTTGATGTAAGAAATGATATTTCAGGGATAAATGAATATAATTCGCATGTTTTCCTAGCTAAAGTCTCTAGCCTCTGGTGCCTAAATCTTAGGTATTGATGATTATTAAGCCCCTGTACCTTTGTTACAGATGTTATGAATATTTGTTTTCAATATTTCTTAATATAAATAATTCTGAAATAAAGATACATCCTAGAGAAACATAGGAAATAATCTTTTCACATTTTAACAGTACAATTTAGTAAATGTCCCTTTCTAATGTAAATATTCTAAATCAATCCTTATCCAAGTCATATACATGTACAATATCGATTATTATTTCTGCTTCTCTGGTAAAATCATTGTCCTCCTCATATCATAAAAAACAGAATAATCATCAAAAAAGATTTTGACTGCAAGCTGATTAATGATATGCTCCATCCCAAACCCTTTTAGACATATTCTATCGTATGTACCGACTCAAGAAGCGTCGAATAGGAGATGTTTGCACACAGTAAGCATGGGTGTTTGCCTGTATCAGCTTGTTACATATGTTATTTTATCAATTTGAGAATAAGAAAACTGAAAGTTTGAGGTACAGAAAGAAGACATTAAAACTAGCTAATCAATGAACATTCTAATAGTCTGCAATTACTGAATGTCTTTACTACATATGACAGCTGTTTAACATTAATACGGCTACATGTTGTATTATGTGCGTTACATGAACTTAATTATAATTTAAAAGTGGTAATTTTGGCTATCGTCATTTAGTTTAACGACTGATCTAAGTTGGTTTCAAACCGTTTTAGATTAGGTTTAACAAACATATACTCAATTGACGAATACAAAACCAAAGTTTGCTTTTCTATCTTAAATATTTTGTCTTATATAAGCTAATGCACAGCCCTACCCCCAGTTTTGCAGAGGAGCAAATTTTGTTGTCGCCGCTTAAATAAAACACATATAAAACAATTGCAGAGTGTTGATATTTTACATTTTCTTAAACAGTCTTGCGCAAATATCATCAAGTTTCTAAGATCAGGACACTTATTAAAGATGTCAATATGCCATGATGCCACAACCAGGGCTCTGATCGAATTCCATGCACTTTCAGGTGCTGGCATTAACTAGTTCAATGTCAGGAAAGAGCAAGAAATCATATTGGCAGGCATTTAGCTATGCTGGAGACTCTATCCACGAAGCATTCTTTCACCTCGGCTCAGCGCCCTTAGAAAGCACTGTGGCAGATGCACTAGAGTAATATATTTGTAAATTGTCCTGACCTCTTGGCTCTCGTTTGTGATGTCTAACTTAGATTTTGTTACTTTCCCTTGGTATCCTGGGTCAGGTGTGGTACATGATTGTATCGATTCCTGATCTTTGCCGTCTTTCTTACTTTGCATTAGCCAGTCACCGATATTGTTCGACTCACTGCGTTGAGGTGGTCGATGTTTTGGAGAAAAAAAGCCGAATTGCAAGAACTACCACTTCCAAGAGCTGTGTTTCTCGAAGGTGTCAAACGTGCGCAGTATCAGTGAATCATTTGGAAAACCTCACCTCTCATTAATCCTGACAAATCAATGCCTGACAATTATGGTTAGAGGCGGGACTGTGATAAATATTGTCCCGTTATGATGACATTGCCCATGTGCGTATCCAGAGGGGGGTAGGGGGTCCGGACACTCCCCCTGGAAAATAACAAGTACTTATATGGGTTTCTATAGAAATTAGCATTTGGACCCCCCCCTGGAAAAAGTTGGACACCCCGCCCCCTGAAAATAATGGACCGCCTCTGCATCCTTTGTAAAGTATAAGTATAGTTTTCTCAGCAATAAAACCATTTGAACCCCTGTTAAACTGTAAATTAAGCTGAGGACTAAACAAAACTGAAAAAATTCCTGGATCCGCTCATGTTGCCTCCTGCCCCCGAAACCCCTCTGCAGCTGATAAAATGTGGTTGCAGCATGTATGTATGCGAAACATCTCGGTGTAAGTACAAAGCAAACCATTTATATTGTACTGATTTGTGTTTCTGTGGAGCAGAAGAGGACTTACGTAAACTATTGCCAGTGATCAATATGCTTATAACTTTTGAATAACTATTTTCATGTGGATTCAGATATTTCTTTAGCCGTATCAACAAGAATGCCTTATTGTCCGATTTTGACCTTTGAAGACGATTCTACCTAGTAGCATGCGAAAGATAAATCAGATTGTAATAGTTTTCTATTGCCCGTGCTATCGAAGTACAATGGGTAACTTGTAGAGGGGTTTATCCTTATTTCCATATCATGAACTATTAATTAGACTCTTCTAACTTTTGATCCTTCAGTGGTCAAAATCGGACTATAATGAGTTTGTTTGATAGTGTATGCAAATGATTATTACTACTATCTTTTATTTGGGTGTAGGGTAAGCAGCTAAAGATAAACCAAAAGCTTTGAAGCGTGACTCTATTTACAATATTGATATGTTGTTCTAGAAAAAAAAGTTTCAGGCATTTATTTACATTTACTTTAAAAGCTTTGGCATACACATATGTTCTAGCCGGACTGGCTCATTTTACGTATTCTGCATCAATCGTTTGAAATAGAAAGACCCAAAGGTCATTGGTAAGAGGTCGTAGTACATATATATATATATATATATATATATATATATATATATATATATATATATATATATATATATATATATATATATATATATATATATATATATATATATATATATATATATATATATATAAGCATAAGAGATTATATTTACTCCGTTTATAATAAAAAATACTGTTTGTTTTTCATTCACTCCACTGTCGCTTTATTCGTAAATCGTGACGGCATTATTGTCCCACCCTCGAACTGACTTCACCCTATCTGAATATATTTTGTTTGTTACGATTTAAAAGAGTTTGCATTCAGTCATGATAAGGCTACCAGTTCATTTAAGGAATATTTCCAAGCGTTGGAAATGGACAAATTGCATATATATATGGTATTTACATATTAGGCGTCATTTCAATGACGTCATCTTTTTGTTCTGATGCGAAGACAATATGGGCGACATGTTAATTTTAATTTTTACCCCCCTAAGATTAAATTTGGTGCATTTCGACTGAAAATGGCACACAAAATGCAAGAAAGTCCGGATCCCCATATACTATAATGGACATACCGTTTAAATTGCACTGATACAATATACGCTTTTTTGATGACGTCATTCTGACGTCCAGACGTGAAACCCAGATGGGTGACCAGGTGATTTTCATTAGTTATCCCCTATAGTTTGATTTGGTATAGGTCACCATAAATCGGCATCAAATTGGCACGGGAGTCCCAATCGCCCCTGACTATAAGAAAAAAAATTCAAGGTAATGTTTCCTCTTCTTTGTATTCGAAGTAAAATGAAATTCCTTGTATATTGTATCTACTTATCTGTGGCACTTAAAACATATGTTGAACTCATGAATACGAAACTATTTAGGATTTCTAGCGATTATGTGGAATATTTCCCTAAACGAGCAGTTGACTTTTTTGTTGAAATAACGTCTGAAGACGCTTAATAGATTCACCAAAGACATATAGACTCAATCCCGGATCTTTAAAACAAAAAAGGTTTCATATTCTTCCTTTTGATTACACTCCCTTGTTTCGAATAAACATTCATTTCGACCGCGTACTGTACACGCTATTTTTAGTTAATGGGAAAACTACCGATAACTCAAGGTAAAAAATTGTTCTGTCACACATGAAACCGTCGATTGAATACTTATTTGTACAGTTGTTGCCTAATATAATGATTAAAAAACTGTGCGTTTTGCAAAGCGGTTGATGTTAGTCAGTCTTTAGCCTTTACAACCCTGTTCACCCACAAGACCCACAATGCCCTTTATATATGGTGTGCATGTATGAAGCGACATGTTGTAGTCCAAAGGACTGCTTGGGTCTAAGCGGGGAAAGCACCTAAAAACAAACTGATATGACACAAAATTCAACTTTCTACCGACAACGTCCTGTTTTCATCCATATTACCTACGTAAGCGCTGGAAAAATATAAAATTTGTTTTTGTAATTCAAAGTCAGTTCTGTCTTAAATAATATACTCAAACAAAAAAGAAACGTCCGATTTTCATGGTACTGTATCTTTCGATCCAGTTAAGATATTGCAACAAAAATAAAACCAAAATGTTTATCAAACGTCCGAAACACTAAAAATGGTAATAATTTGATAGAATCTTATTATCTTGAAGGGTAAATAAACCTAATGTGCACACAGCTTTTTCCATTATCATCAGGAAGTTAATCATTAAAACGTGGCACATTTTACGTTAAATGGCAACCAGAAGCGTCCGACGATGAAAAAACATCTAAAAATCCCAAGTCTGCTTATTGAACGAACGAAATTGCAATTCCAAATCTTTCATTTACGAAATAACCTAAAATTACCTCCCTTTGAATTAAACAAATAACAATTTAAGAACTTCCAAATCTCCTTAACCTAACATCATTTTGAGACCGTTTTTGTTTTAATTTCTTATGTTTGTTTATGACAATAATTACACAATAGAGAAACACAATAACTATGGCTGATGTCGGGCATGAAAGATTTACAGTTTTTTTTAATACCCCACCCCTTACTGCAAAATCATCAGATAATTTTCATTATTGATTTTTTTAATCTTAATTAATGTTAAAATGCTTGTGATGATGAAAGAACATCAAATTTGTTCGATTCTGTTGATAATCAAAATGCTCGACCAATAATGAACTTTCTGAGTGTTTTCACACACGCTCGTGATCGATGTTTTGTGACGTCAGAGTATATTACAGAATAATGGCTGTGGTTGTAACAGCAATGCATACAACTAGCCAGCTTATCTTACTAGAGAGTTTGCTCAGTGATGTTTAAATGTGTATAAACGGTTCGGAATTATGACGGCCACACAAGCTATTGATGTTGTGACTTTTGATTTTAAGGGCACTCGTGTTCGCTGCTTCGTCAGCGGCTCTACTGACTATCAAATGAATTACTCTTGGTGCAAATCGTTTCTAAATGATCAAAGTGTGCAAGGTGAAAATTTGAAAGAAATGCGTTCATACATTTGGAACTTGCAGACATAAACGTCAAGCGGATATAGCTTTATTGTTTCAGTATATGTTAGCAATTTGAATTTGTGAAAAGTGGCAATGTGATCTCTCATAATTTGATCAAAACGGTTACCCAGTATGAAAATGTAAAAATGAGGGGTATCAGAGGACATCGCAAGTTTTCGCTGATTTAAAAATACGAAAGGTTACTTTCGAAACGTATTTTGATATTAAGTGATTTTGGGTTTAATAAGTATTTGGACAATTTGAAATGTTCGTGTTTGTTATATAGGGAAAATACACGATTTATCGCTTGAGCTCCTTCATAATATTTCACCCTGGGACGTTTACCATATTCTCCAATATAATAGTGTGTACTTGGTTCCTTATCTATAGGTAGCCACGCCCCTGGAGACCCCCACTTGGGGCCAATTTTGGATACAGAACCATAACATAAACACATTCGATAGGGCATCTACTCTCAGGACCTTGACATTGTATAAGCACTCTGTCAGAACCTCCAAATAATATATGGAACATAATAAAGAAGACTATATTGATGTAAGAGGGATTTTTTCTTATTTCATGCGACATGCCAGTGAACCATACGTTTTGGTGACGAAGACGTCTTTTGTAAGTTTTGATGACGAAGACGTCTGAGACACGTGTTTCAGACGTTAATCAGCAAACCTGATAGACGGATGGCTGAGAATGGGTTTGCTCCCCCCCCCTAGGGAATTTTGCAGACATATCCTATCTTGTAGAGAATTGAAAGCCGAGTCTTTTAAGAGATGTTTGCACTCTGTGCTCCGGGGTGTTAGACTGTAAGAGCCTGTAACATACGTTACTTAATCAAACTAAGAAAAAGTAAATTGAAAGTTTGGGCTACAAATTAAAGACATTAAAATATTTATTTTTAAAAATCATTCATATAGTCTGCATACTGGATATCTTAACTACGTATGACAGCCATTCGAACAAAATTGCGGCTTCCTAAGGTGTCATATGCGTTACATAAATCAGATAACCCATTAAAATTTGCAAGTGTAGCTAACATCATTTACATTCACAATCTCTCTGTGTGTTTTGCAAAATGTTTTAACCATGTCTGACTAGCTTATGCAATTGGCTAACAGAAAAATTAAAGTTTGTTTCCCTAGCTTAAATATTTTTTCTGAAATAAGCAATTAAACAACCCTACCCCTAACCAGTTTTAAGGTGAAATGTTTGGTATTAAAACTAAAGTAAAAATTGTTAAAAAATATTTGCAGTTGATGAATGAGTTTTATTGTTTGGGATTTATTTGCTTATATGAAAAGACTCATAAATCTGCAAGTTTGTTGCAAAATTTTTAATATCAGAGGCTGTAGCATATGTTACCTGATGTAATAAATGGGCAAGCTCATTGTCTTTACGTAAGATATGCCTGAAAATGTTTTAATCTCCTCGAGGGAATTTTGCAGACATTTTCCTTCTTATAGTACAACTCAAGCTGCATTGAATAAGGGATGTTTGCACTCTCTATGTTGGGGCGTTAGTCTGAAACAGCGTGTTACATGCGTTACTATATCAAATAAAGGAAATGTAGTTTGAAAGTTTGAGCTAAAAGTGTGAAAAAACTCGCAGCTGTTGGATATCTTACATTGTTTAGGGATTTTAAACTGGCTCCTATGATAAAGACTTATAGATCTGCTAGTTGTCATCAAGTTTTAAAGATCAGAGAGCGTTACATATGTTAGCGTGATAAGTAAAATCATCAAACAGTATTTTGACATCAAGCTGAGTAAGGGCCTGCTCCATCCTAATCCCCTTTGGAATTCTGCAGACAAATTACATCTTATGTAACCATTCAAGGTGCATTTAATAAGAAATTTTTGCACTCTGTAAGTCGGGGCGTTAGCCTGTAACAGCTTGTTACATATGTTACTATATCAATTTGAGAATAAGAAATTTAAATGTTTGAGCTACCAACAGAAGGCATCAAAATTATCTAATAAATTGACATTCTTATAGTCTTTATACTGGATGTCTTTACTACATATGGAAGCTGTTTAACATTAATACGGCTAACTGTGGTGTTATGTGCGTTACATGAACCTAATTATAATTTAAAAGCTATAATTGTGGCTATCGTCATGTAGTTAAACAACTACTATGACTTGGTTTCAAACTGACTTGGTTTCAAACTGTTTTATTAGATTTTACAAACATAAACTCAATTGATGAATAAGAAAAACCAAGTTTGCTTTTCTATCTTAAATATATTGTCTTTTAGGAGCTAATACACAACCCTACTCCCAGTTTTACAGAGAAGCGAATTTTGTTATTACTGTTTAAGTAAAACACATGAAAGCGATTACAGCCTATGGATATTTTTCATTTTCTTAGTCTGTCTTGCTCATATATCTACAAGATGTCATTAAGTTAAAGATCAGGACACTTAATGTGTACTTATAAGTCTTTGGTGCCAAAACACTAGAAATTATATTCATTTCTGATTATCAAGCCCATGGACTGGTGTTACAGATGTTATCAATGACCTTTTGGACACATTTCCTAATACTGTGCATATAATGCTAAATATAGAGCCACAAATAGAAAAGATAGTTTTACATTTTTACAAGAAAATACAATAAATGAAATGGTCCAAACTATTTCTCATCGATTTAACACTCATGATAAACGTTTGTCGTTGTCTGCTTCTGTGGTAATCATTATTATCACATGCCTCCATGCAACTAGTAAATTTCAATCATTTACTGTTATTCAATTTTACCACCAGTCCACCCAAAATTGATGAGCCATTATCAACTTTCCAATTTTGCCATTTATGGCTTGGAACATTCGGAAACTGATATGAATTCCTAATAGTTGGCTCTTTGAGTATGTGTTTCAAGTGATACTCTGCAAGTAGGAGAAAGACTAAAGCTTTACAAGGAAGAAAACTATGCCATTAAGAGCAATGAGTACCTGGACTGATGTACTTTGATATTTCTGTGATAAAGAATCATATCTTAGCTGTTTAACTTTTATAAATGTAGCCTTTCCATACATGCATCCCACATATTTTTCATCTAATAATGTCTCTGCACTTATTATCTTTCCCCAAGCATTCAAAAACTTATTTGAAGTCTTAGTACTTCTCAAGTGCTGAAACCGAGGTTACTCTTTCCCTTCAGATAAACGAACTAGATGTATCACAGCAGGTAAAACAATGAAATGCAGGATGAACAGAGCGCAAATTAGACCCTTTCAATTCAATGATTCACTAAGTTTCTAAGATAAGAGTGCTTATTAAAGGATGTAACATATATAACTCGTCATAATAAATGAGCAAGGGCATTGTATTGACATCCTTTTTGATTACACAATCAGAGGCAGGTGTTTTCAATTTCAGTGTTTTCAATGGATCATGAAATGAGGCACCTTATCAACTTGTTTACTCTGTATAAATCTTCCATAGAGCATACTATAGAACTACTGGTTATCCCATTCTACCTATAGTCCACTTTCCTTCTTTTGAATGCAACAGCTAATGATATGGCTGCAAAAACTGAGAAATCATAGGTTTTACATTATTTTAAGACATGCTTCAATGTACTGACATCAAAAAACAACCAAACATAATTGATGGCAATGTCCAACTTCATATTCTTTCTCTTATACCAGATAACTTTCAAGGTGTAACAGAAATGGTTTCAGACGGTCTGCCAAAACCATCAAGAGTCAACATTGTAACTAAAGAAAACTTATAAAGTTCTTTGGGCGCAGCAAAATACTATTGATCTAAGACCTGAGGACTTGAGCACCAAAAGACTGGATAGGTTCCATGGCAAATGATGCAAAAAAGCAGCCTATCAAATTTCTGTTTGACCAATGTCAGAAATCTTAAAGTATTCTTAGAGGTACATGGTAGATACATAGATTTGGCAAAATCAGAGCAAAGTAATCATTTGACTAGCACGGATGCAGAGGCAGCTGCAGTAAGATTGTTCTTGCCACTTCACAGGAAGAGGCATATACCAGAGTCATACTCCATTGTATGCATATATGTGAAATGGCATTAAACCCATATTTAATCAGGTGTTTGATCCCATGACACTGACATGCTGTTTCTGCTTTTGACGAATGCTAAGGATTCAAGTTTGGCTGAGTCAAGTTGTTTGACGCAAAGAAAATTAAGTCTTTTGATGGCTAAAGAGAAGGATCACACAAAATGCGTACAAGTGATGTTTGTCACAATTACCAATTTTAAAAAGTAATCTTAATTAGTGTCACACATATAACACCATAGGAAGCTGTATATTTGTTAAAAAATCTTTTCTTATGTATCAAAGGTATTCAGCATGCAAACTACATGAATAATTCAAATAAATAGATAGTTTTATGTCTTCTTTCTGTTTCTCAGACTTTCAATTCATTTATTCTTAAATTGATATGGTAACATACGTATCATACCATTACAGGCTAACTCCCTAGTTAATAGAGTGCAAACATCTCTTATTTGATGCAGCTTGAATTGTTCTTTAAGGTAGGATATGTCTGCACAATTCCCAAAGGGGTGGAGAGGAACAGGATTGTACTCAGTTTGCAGTCCTAATACAATGCCATGATTCTACTGGTTATGATGAAATGGGTGATTATTTTGCAATAGAAGCAGACACCATGATAGACATTGTGAGGGTGACTTGAATAAAGATTGTTTTTGAATAATTTTATTTAATAGGAATATTTATTAAATTGTGTCATTTAAATGAGAACTATTATTTTCTATCTATATATCTATATATTTTAATATTATAGGCATTAGGAAATATATGATTAAAAAGGTTATATATAACAAAGGTAACACAATTCCATGGGCTTGTTATCAGCAATGACTGTAACTACTAAGACTAAGGCACCAGAGGCTAGAGATTAATAGGAAAACATGTGAAAAAGGGTATTTTTCTGAAATATCATCTCTTACTTCCAAGAAAACTTCCTTGCTCATTCATACGTTACATACTTAAATAAGTACTCTGATCCTGATGTCAAACTTGCAAATGTATGATTCTTTATTGCATTAGCAAGACAGTGCCAAAAATAAAAGATATCCACGAGCGTCAAATATTTTCATACATTTTTCTTCAATAATAGATACCAAAATTGGTTACTTAAAATTGGGGGTAGGGTTGTTTAATAGCTCATATAAAACAATGTATTTGAGATAGAAAAGCAAACTTTGTTTTTTCTATTAGTCAAATGAATATTTTAGTAAACTAAGATTAAAAACACTTGTAAAAATGCACAAATCGTCTGTAAAATGAATAATGTTAGTCATGATTTCAACTTTCAAAGGGAAATTTAATCTATGTAACGCATAGAACACCATAGAAGGCTGTAATTTTGTTTAAAATGCTGCTTTTATGTAGCCTAGGCATCCAGCATGCAAACTACATAAGAAATTTGAATAATAATATGGTTAAGTGTCTTCTTTCTGTAGCTCAAACTTTCATTTAAATTTTTTCCTTAGTTTGTTACAGTAACATATGTAACAGGCTGTCAGAGACTAACGCCCCGGAGCACAGAGTGCAAACATCTCTTAAAAGATGCGGCTTGAAATTTTCTTCAAGATAGGATATGTCTGCAAAATTCCCTAGGGGGGGGGGGGGGGGAGCAGGACCTTTTTTTAGCTCGAAGTCTATGACGTCTGCAAGACATCTCAAAAACTTTTTCAAAACTAAATGCATACGTGTTTGACGTCTTCAATTTGTAACGCTTTTGGAGTGACGCACACGTCTTGCGTAAAGAACGTCTCGGTCACGTTCAGGAATCACTAGCACACGTTTTTAAAACGAGTTCACTGCAGATTCTTAATGTTTTTATATAGTTTTAAACACAGTTTGAACACCAAACAAAGACGTCATTTTTTGGATTACCATCACGTCTTAAACACGAATTAAGACGTTATAAAACATCCCCATGTAAGGGTTTCGTTAGGTCTTCATCACGATTTGAAATCTAGATGCAAACGTGTTTGACGTCCACTTTTGGAGTATCACACGCGTCTTGGATAATAAAACGTCTCAGTCACGTTAGGAATCACTAGCATACGTTTTTAAAACGAGTTCACTGCAAATTTATAATGTTTTGATGCAGTTGTGAACACAGATTGAACACCAAACGAAGACGCCATTGTTTTGGGATTACCATACCATCATAAACACGAATCCAAGCGGTATAAAAACGTCCTCGTCATGGTGCAAGGGTTTCGCTAGGTCTTCAACACGTTTTAAAAACTAAATGCGAACGTATTTGACGTCTTCAATTTGTAACGTTTTGTGAGTGACGAACACGTGTTATATGGAAACGTCTTCAATAGTGTTAGTGGAAACGTCTCCATCGCGTTCAGGGTACGTATATTGAAAGACAGTTACAACTTTTAAAACGTTTTCCTTACGGATTTGCATTTTTCCACGGCAGGTATGGGGTTGCAAAAACGTCTTGAACACTGAACAAAACGTTACAAAAACGTGTTCATGTAGGGTTTTTATTTAATCTTCTGCACGTTTTGAAAATGAAATTTAAAGGTTCTTTACGTTTTCAAAATGTAACGCTTTTAGAGTGACGATCACGTCTTAAACACGTTTTACCTGGGAACGTCATCGTCACGTTCAGATGACGTCGAATGGTTCACTGGGATGTCACTGTGCTGAGCTACATGTAACATTTCGTTTGACAATAGAGAGAATGTACAAAATAGGAAAACTATCCATTACGATATTACTAAGATAGAGTTTTCAAATTATGTTGTCCAGTTTCAACTCTTGCTATGTTTAGTTTTTAAGAGAATAAGTGCAGCACATTTTTATCAGTATAAAGCAACCGGGAACAATCCGACCCGTTTATTACGCAACTGACACAAGGTCATTATAGTGCGACATTTAGGTTAGTCTGGTCAGACGTGTCGTAACATATGCCCTTACTGCAATTTCGGCATCAGCGCATCTAAGCACAGCACATAGCGCAGAATTCCGTTTCGTTTCTTCTTAATTTGCTATAATTGCTCTGTACACAGGCGCATCCTCTATTTTTCTGGCTATAATTTTGATTGAGGCAGAATTTCATATGGATATGATACTTATACAGTGCTAGACTTCTAAGGTAATTTTTACACGCAGGTTTTCTTATCCGATTGCCAATTCAATCCATTAGGCCTCAAAGACAGAAGACGGACAAGCGTAACTGTTTCATTTGTGAACCAATTAACATGACAAGTGATCACGTCAATGAACAGTACGCATGCGCAACATAAATGTTGAATATTTAGTGCAATTGTACTGTATTTGTATTCCATTTATTAGGCCTCAAAGACAGAAGACGGACAAACGTAACTGTTTCATTTGTGAACCAATGAGTGAACCAATTAACATGACAAGTGATCACGTCAATGTAACGTTAGCATGCGCAACAGAAATGTTGAATACAGTAAAACCTGTCTTAAGCGGCCACTCACAAATAGACAAAACAAAAATCTTAATGACATATGGTAGCTAAATGAAAGTCGAAAGTATTGCAGAATGCTCCCCTTGATCTGCATTAAGCGATAATTGGTCTTGAAAACCAACTTTGGTCTTCTTTATGAGTGACCGCATAAAAGTAAATAAGGGTGCAAAGATCAGGAATCGATACAATCAAGTTACACACCTGACCCAGGATACCAATGGGAAAATAACAAACTCACAGTTAGACATCACTAACGAGAGCCAAGAGGTCAGCCCTTTCCAAGCAGGTGCGCACAAAGCACAAATAAACAGACGCACACAAAGGCATAGCAAACACAAGACAGAAAAACATATACTGAAGGACTTTAAAAACGCACACCTGCTTAAATGCTAATTTATGTCGAAAATTGGATATTTTCATTCTGTGAAAAATAAGATTGACAAGTTCCATCTTTTAGCTTGCATTCAATAAGAAAAACAAAACGCTGTGGCTTATGATTACCGTGACGTCGCGATAATTCTGAGACAACTCAAATTAAAAAAGTCACAGAGTACCCATACCTTCCATTATGAACGAAAAAAAGTTTTCAAACCGATATTTGTTCTTGAAAGCAAAAGGAATGACACAATCAAATCATGAAGTTTTAGGCCTCTGGCAACGTTCATTACGTCTACATGACGTCATTGATTTTTGATGTAATTGGCCATTTTTATCCAAAATATCAGGAATAATCATTTTTTTTGTTGCCAACAGATACTCCTCAATCAGTTGCATAAAAGACAAAATTATCACGACATGCGCGGACGTCACCCGTCTGTTATTGATGTTTGAAAATTTAGGACTGACGTTAGCAAAGAAACGCTGCGAGTGGGAGAGTAATAAAACGATTATTTCTGAAAACTTTTGTGTTTCTCCATTTGTTAAGACATCTGGCTTCCACCTAAAAGTGTTTGTTTTCAAATTGAATCAAATTCACATTTGTCAGACGACAATTGTTGAAAAACGCTTACGTCGATATTACGTCAGAATGAACAGCATGAGCAAATCGAAATCATGGCAAATCATGGTCCATTTTGCAAGAGGATAAAAATTGTTAAAGAAACCATCCTCAAACCAATCATGTGGAAGAGACAGAGAATGTAAAATGGTGCGTTTTTAAAGTCCCTCAGTATAAAAGATCCACAAAAGAAGTACCGCCTTGAAACGGTCAGTAAAATATTTAACTGGAGGGCTTTAACCGGTTTCACGGTGCCAACCTTGCCCTTAATTCAGATGTGGATCAAGACACATAGATATATGGTTTGCATGAAAGACCCCTAACTTATCAATGCACCATCTCCTAAAACATATAAATCAAGATGTTAAAAGGAGATAAAGCAAAGATAAGAACTCAACAGTAAATAAAACTAAATACCGGAGCAAGAGAAATCCAACAGGTAAACCCCGGTGGGCCCGACAAACAGCCAAAGCATCAGGCCCCCACCATCTCATCAATAGATAAGTCTTTAAGTCGGAACCATCATAGAGTCTGAAGTCCGACCCGCCAGCGTGCCATTAAAGAGGAAAGCCAAGTTGCCAACTGTGATTGGGTTGACCACCAAGCATGCAGTCTGTTGCAATACATTAATGTTATCGCCAATCTTTTTATAATGGGAAATTATTTTAATGAACTGCGCTGAAAAATTATTAGAGCCAACAATCTTCTTCAGTTTATACAAGTCACCATAGAAATCAGTTTCCAAAAGTTCTTGGCGCAAGAAAGACTTAAGTCCAACTTAAAGTTTACAATATATTGCGAGTGTTGAAGTCAGCAACATAGCTAGATGCTCTAGCAAAACGAATGAGTTGAGAGATATTGACTCCATAGGATGTAGAGCGAAGAACATCACCATCTAAATATGGGAAACGGACAATTTCAAAATCAAAGTCGTCACGTTTATCATAAATTTTGGTAGAAACAATATCATTAAACTTGATAAATGCAAGTCTAAAATTGCGGCTTCGGTATCAGACGTATTGGCTGTATTAAATTGGAGCTCTAAAGGGTATATTTGACTTACCATATTGTCAAAATAAACATAATAAGACAGATTTTACTGTATTTAGTGCGCTGGAACTGCATTGGTGCTGATTTTTATGTGGGTGTAGTTCTTAGACCAGTTTCAAAAATGACTTTTCAATTGACTATTAATTTATTATTACAGTATTATTGTGTTTGAATTCATTTCTTGTAAGAACATGTCAAAAACAATGGGATCATGTATTCTGGTTGCTTTCCTTGGTATACTTTCTTCTTTATGATATTGTATTGGCGTCTTTGATTCCAAGCGTCAAGTTGTTCTCAAGTGTGGAACCAAAGTAAGAAGGAGGCGTGTTCAGGAATCGATAGAATCAAGCACCACACCTGACCCAGGATACCAATTGGAAAATGACAACGTCACAATTTGACATCACAAACGAGAGCCAAGAGGTCAGCCCTTTACCAACAGGTGACCATAAGGCATCAACAAGCATGAAAGCATAACAAAACAAGACATAAATAACACAAATAATCCACAAAAGATGCACCGCCTTAAAACTTTCAGTAAAAAAATATTTTACTGGAGAGCTTAAACCGGTTTAACGGTGCACTAACATCACCCTAAGTCCAGAATGGATCAAGACACATAGATGTTTGGTTTGCATAAAAGACCCCAAACTTATTAATGCACCATCTCCTACCGCCTTATACTTTACAACTATACTCAGAAAAACAATTGAAGGATATCAAAATTATTTTGACTTTATAACATTTGAGAACATAATTTCCAAACAAAGTATTTCTGTATCTGATAGAACTATTGGTGAATTTCGACCTCAGACGGATCAAAGATCAGACGATTCGAATTTACAGCACGTAAAAGAGGTAAAAGGTAGAAACCGTTATAAATCGGTATAATAGGCGTTACAAAATATATTAACATGATTGTATAGGTAACTTTCAACATTTTTCTCAACTTTCTCTGTAGCTCGGTAGGTAAGCAACAGTACATTAATGTTAGTCTTATGAGGTATAAATATTTCTTTTTTTAATGCGAGTTCGAGTATCGGTAAGGTCTTTTTTATTTTACATTTAATATAAGTGTGTGCGTGCCTGTGTGAGTTCATTTTAGCTCTTTTTTCTATTGTATTTTTTGATCATGGTATATATTTCATTCCATAATTTATTAAATTTCAGGTACAATTAATTTCATATGCCCTCTTTCAGGCCTGCAGTGTCACTATCAGAACTGCAGTCGGAGCCCGACGCAAGATCAATCACCATTGGCTCATTATCTTCCTCTGCCGCGATCTCCTTTAACCAGTATGTATACCTGTACCCACACCTCTGACAAAAACAAGCTCGACGCACTTCGCCCAGTCACCAGGTGTAATGCCTCTTATGCCCTCTTCAATCAGTCCCTTGATAGCAGTAAGGTGAAGGCGAAATTATTCCTCGCAATGAAACAATAGTGTGATACAATTTGCCGCAGTGTAGTCAAAATAAAAGTGATCGTGTTTTGAATATAGCAGGAAAATTGTAGTAAAGTTCTGAACCGCCAATCCGGCAGGCCGCCAATCCCACCAACTTGCGATTTTTCTAGAATAAAATTACAATGTACTAAATTGTCATATCACTAGTACCCAAAGGCAGTAGATTTACAATTCCTACCTCCCCCCCCCCTTTAAAAAAGATATGTTTATAAAAAAGATCTTTGTGACTCGAACTCTGGAATTCGAACTCTGCAACCTTCCAGAGAATATCTGCAATTCAAGACGTTGACCGCTCGACTAAGACTGTAGTTGTTATATTGGTGATGTTGTTGCATACCTATTGACAATTTTGTTACGTCGATAGCACGAGCAGTAAGTATTAGGCGAGAAACAACCGTTACTATCTTATTCACCTTTCTCGTGCTCCTAAGTAGACTCGTCTGACCTTTGATCCGTCTGAGGTCTAAACAGACTTATATCAATATGCAAAATTAGCAAATGCAAAATAAAATTTACGGGTCATTGATTACGATACAGTACCACACCAAATGTACCAACCCTCTTTACCCAAAGTTCACAAGCAAAAAAAATAGCATGGATATTATTATTTTGCTGCAACCTTTACCTGGTCATTGTATAAATTCTAATTCCGACCACAGGCAAGTGTTCACACCCATTTGCCAGTAATTGTACCTAATAACATAACAACTTATTCAACAAAAATGCACATATATGGCATATCCCTGCCAATATGCCAGCAAATTGGAAGTAAAACACTGACAACAGCTATTACATTAGGTGTCATACTTTTGACTGAGAGCCAGCAATGATTTTGGAGCCAGTCATTATGGAATACAAACGATAAAAATGGGTTTCAATCATTTTTGTATGTTTTTAACTTTTCAGTATAGAGGGTTACACCATTTGGACCTGCACTGTTCTTTTTCATTGAAGCGTGGCTTAAATCAAACGTCCATTTTGATTGCAGATATTAGGAACTATGACATGCATACATAATTAGCTTTTATTGTATTGTATTGAATGTTAGAGATTGAACTGAATCTAATTATCCTTCAATTGTTTTTCTGAGTATATTTAAGTGTGTCTAGTTTATACGTGCAATGAATTATTTCAATGTATCTACGAATAGGCAATGTGTCATTGTAATTTATAACCCACATGTTCATAGTAAGAAACAAGGCAAAGATCTGGAATTGAAACAACCAAGTACAACACCTGACTTTGGACACCATATAGGAAAGCGACAAAAACACAAATAGAGAGCCATGTGGTCAGTCCTTCCCAGCATGTGTTCAAAAGGCTGCAAGGAACAGACAAGACAGTATAACAAAGACAAACACAAACACACAAATAACAAAAAAGGATCAACAAAAGCCTTGGAACGGTCAGTAAAATAATTACTGGAGGGCTTAATAATGTTTCATGGTACAATTAAGACACATAGATGTTTGGTTCGCATAAAAGATCCCTAACTTATCAATGAATACATATACATATAAATCAAGCTATGAAAAGGAGATAACAACACAATGATAAGTACAACTAAATACAACAATCAAACCCCGGTGGGCCTGACAACAGACCCAACATCAAGTCTCAGTCCTTCCTTCTATAAATAACTCATTAAGTCCAAAATGTCATTGAGTGTAGGGTCAGACCCACCAGCGTGCAATTAAAGAGAAAAACAAAGTGGACAACCATAATTGGGTTGAACACAAAGCATGCACTCTTTCCAAATACAATACTATCTATCACAATTCTTTTTGTATATGTACTTTTTACTTGTATTTTATATGTAAGATATGCTTTACTGTATGCACTGGTGAGATAAAAAAAATAAACGATACTTACATACATGTGTGCACGTATGCACATGCACATTGTTGAAAATTTCATGTCGTGGCTCTTATGATAACTGCATGTTTGGCATCGAGAAATGAAAGCACTTATAATGTTTTGTTCGATAAAGCTATATTAATTGAATATAATTATACTTAATTATATATTGAAATTTCGCTTCTTTTCCAATTGATGGTTCGGGATTTTTCTTAAAATACAAAGGCGAAGTATTGCTTGGCGACCTAATGAGAATAATATTATGACGTGCATGTGTATCAACAAACCACGTGCATTCTCTGATCAGTCATCCACCTTAGTATAATATTTGTTCGAGTTGGTTTTGTAAAAAGTTAGTGAGTATGATCTAGAAATACCACAATCACACAATAAAGACCAAAGTAAGAAAGACGGCAAAGATCAGGAAACGATACAATCAAGGACCATATCTGACCCAGGATACCACATGGGAAAGTAACAGAAATACAATGGACAAAACCAACAAGAGCCAAGAGATCAGTCCTTTCCCAGCAGGTGACCACAAGGCAGCATTGAACAGACGCGAAAGCATGAGAAACACAAGACACAAAAAACACAAATGATCCACAAAAGAAGTACCGACTTGGAACGATCAGTATGAAAATTTACTGGAGGGCTTAAATCCACGGCACCGTGAGGAAGAGCCACAGAACATTCTGATTGATTATGTAAGTCTGGTCAACAATTTTTCAGTCTTGTCTGGACGTTTCTAGGGTTGCGCCAGTATTAAGCAGCTGATAAAGTGTATTTTTCAAAGACTTAACGGCTAAAACACGGTATTGGTGCTGATTTATTTTTTTTCATGTTATATCTATGCTACAGAAGAACTATGCCATAAAGGAACACTTTATAAGAGTTGTGCAGAAAGACATTGTCAGATCTTGTTTGCCCGAAAATGTCAAGCTGCTAACATTGTCTGATTTGGAGATATGGTCTATAATGTGCTCCCAAAATGGCCATTTACAAGCGTTATGCTGTCTCATTTTGAAAATCAAATCATTTAAGCCCAAATAACTCATGTTTCCTATTTAAATATTGATACAGAACTATTTGCATCTTATAGAGGCACTTATCTTCTACAATTTGCAATTTAAATTAAAGAAATGGGTCAAATACTATGGATTTTCTCCTCAAATTCCTTAAGATAGTGTTTTGATAAAAACTGCAAGAACGACACTACATGGAACATTGGACGAGATTTAAGTGCATTTTGACAAAGGATATTTTTTGATAGTTGACCTTTTGGACTACTGTTACTACGATGGTGTCTTTAAGTATGGTTTACTATATTCAGAAAATGATTTTAAGCATTGAAATATACTTCTGGTAAAAGTTAAGAGATGCAATCTGATAGAGGGCAATTTATTACCAATTCAACCAATGGTTGTCGTAAAGATATGCGTATATAATGCATCTTTAAGTGTTTACCTTCTTTGTTTGGCCTCTTATATTGCTAACCAGTTTCTCCCATTGTTGTTTCAGAGAAAAAGAACTGCAAATTAATATATTTTTTGCTCTTATCTTGCATGTTATATCTTAGGTGTAGTATCTGTAACCTATTAACAGGCAGAAGTAAAAGTATAAAAAATTATATGGAGGAATATTTCAAAAACAAAGACCTGTTTTAGGTAAGATGTTTAAATAACAATGTAGAAAATGATAATATATTATCATATGGAGTGCTTTATTTTTTGCCTTGTGAGACACTCAACAGCACCAACACTGTGTTTTAGCCGTAAAACATTTTTTCATGGGAGGCTCGTACATGTACCATCATTCACTCTATCTCAAGTCCAGTATTCTACCATTGCGCCGCTGCGCTCTTTCTTTTTGCAATATAAATATAGTAATTTGCGTAAAAGGGTCATTACCTAGTCAAAATAGTGCCTGCCATCAAATTCACACAAGAATAAAGACAGTTCATCAAATTAGCTATTGTTTATACATGTAATAAAATCAAATTTATCGAATTGTGTCGCGCCTTGGGGTGAACTATCCCCATACATTAAATTCGGTAAGTTAGTGATATTTCATGCGAACCAAACATATATTTGTCTTGATCCACAACTGAAATGAGGGTGAGGATGGTGCCATAAAAGTAAGTAATGAGGCAAAGCTCAGGGATCGATACAATCAATTACCACAACTGACCCTGGACATCACATGGGAAAGTGACTAAAACACAATAAAACATAACACACAAAAGAGCCAAATGAGCCAAATGACGAGCCCTTTCCCAGCAGGTGACCACAAGGCTGCAATGAACAGATAAGAAAGCATGACAAACATGAAACATAAATCACAAAAATGATCCACAATAAAACTAGTGGACAGGAGGCTTTTAGCCTGCATAAGGACAATATGATTATTTGGCATTGCGTCATTAACGTACATATTTTTTAACGTCAGTTCGACGTAATATTTAACGTTATTTGCTAAGTGAAGCAGAATCGTAACGGCGCTATTGATCGCTGGGCGTCATTGTGGGAGAATAAAGCGTTTATCGTTCAACTCACAATCGGAGTTGTTTAGTTTATTTTTCGTTTTATTCCAACATCAGGAATATCGTCAATCCAACTAGTTAAAGCCCTCCAGTTAAACTGTTTTACTGACCGTTCCAAGGCGGTGCTTTTAAGGAATTCAAATAGGGTAAATGATGCAATAAGACATGGTGCCTGCATGTTTTTGTATTATGCAATGTCTAAAACTTACGGAGTGAATCTAAACTGACTTATTACTGGAGGATCCATTTTTCCAGGTTATGTAGAGGTCGCAACAGCTGTCGTTGTGCGCGTGGGGTTGGTTGCTTGCTTAGTTTGTATTCGTGATGTCTCGTGATTTTTATGTGGGTCTTCCTCGCGTAGCCTTGGGTCAGTCTGCAGTTTGTGATTGTGGTATTTCCTAATTATACTCACTTATTTTTTTTACAATTCTTCTTTTTGATTACCCTTCATATTCTGGTCCTTCAGAAATATTGGGTTCTGACGGAAAGCAGATTACCGCTTAAGCCGGTGCTAGGGGGGCGTGAGAATTTTTGCACTTTCCATTAGTTTTCATAATAGGTTTTCTCTATTTCTGAAGGATCCGTTTTCCAGATTAAACAACAACCAATCTACATGTATAAGAAAATATATGAATATTAATTTGTCGTTTGAAACATTGCCCATTTCTCTCTTAGGCTTCTCTGTAATGAAGATTTAACAGTAATTTGACTTGTGGTGTAAGAATGAGTTTTTAATCAGAACTTGTCACTTTTGTTGCTTAAAATCTGAAATTAAAGCCAGTTGGTTACGTTTGCACGCTATCATACAATCGGTTTAAATTCGTAACCTAGATTGTGGCATTTGAAAGTCAAAACACATGCAAATCGTTCGCATTGAAATTGCAAATTACCGTTTGCTCGATGGACTAGTAATACTATGTTAAATACATTTGAACTTAATAAGTATTTTATCACTAGTCATAAGTTGTTATAATGGTACATATCAAAATATTATACTATCTCACTGAAGCCCCGAATTGTATTTCGTTTTTATTATTATTCAACAAGTATAGGTGTGTTTTTCAAAAAGGTTTGCCATCGTCTACTGAATGAAAGTATGGTATCCATTTGAAAGATAATTCAAACGAAAGTGATGATCGACACACACGCCATGCCTCCAGGTAAGAGTGCGTATTGGAAAGCTATTTTCTCATCAGAAACAATTGTTGTGGGTACTCAAGCGAACCGTCTTGATGAGACGGTTCTTTTGAGCACTTAAAACACACGTTTAAACTGACAATAAAGCAAATAATCGCAAGTCTACGCTAAAGAAGTTTGCTTAACTGGCCCTATGAACTGTCACGCATCAACTCATGAAAACTCATGTAAGATCCTCTATAAGTGAATAACAATATCAATCCACCATTTTGATGAATCAGTTTGGATCCCGATTAAATAGAGGATCTTACACGAACAGAACAGAACAGAATTTTATTAGAACTCCAATAGGTTATAAAGCCCGTGAGGATACAATCTACATATAATACATGATGGCATATAAGGACAGTGTAATCTTTCGGAGAAGGTGTGCTCATTTTCTATCTTAACAGTCTATTATTTTTTCCGGTTTCTATACAAGTATATACCAATGGATAAACATAATACAAGATTGAATTTGATTAAAGCAGGTTTTCATGTTGGAATCATAACCTAAACGACAATGCTACTTTCAAGTTATCTTGCCAGCCAGCAAGGTCACGTGTAAGCAGCAATGCGGCTATGAAACTGGTATGATCAAAAAATCCCGCGCCCTGCCTTGTCGAAACGAAACACAAAACAGGAACCAGGATGCTTGAACATAATTTCTTACAAAATGTATGTTTGAATAATAAAATATTATAAGCCCAAATGATTAAATTGAATTTCTCATCCTTATCAAATCAGTTTAGTCTTATTCCGTGTTAAAGGATTGTCGGTGGTAATTTCCATTGTTCTTTATTATTATTATTTTAAATAAATTTTGAAGAAAACAGTGTATAAACAAACTATGGACACCCTGATCAGACGCCGCTATTTTGTGGTGTCTGATCTGGGTCTAAATTGTTTGTATATCTCTCGTAAAAATGGACGCTTCTAGGCTGGTGTTGTTTAATAATAAATGCCCTCAGCATAGCATATAGTTATAGCACAATACACAGCATTTATCGATATCACATATATATGTAGAGAATGTGTAAAATTATGATTGTTTTCCATTTGGAATAAACATTTCTTACGCACTCAAATTAGAACCTCTGACTCAGTGGTATACTTTATTCCGTTGCTCAATAACATAAATAGATAGTGTGTGTTCGTCAGGATCGCCTCTATGATTTGGTCACAACGGGCACCCACAATCTACGCTTAATGTCTAAAGACACTCCAATATCGTTCATATAGGTCCATGTCTTATACTGTGCATGCCCATTAAGATTGCATCGAAGATTCAATCCTAATGGGCATACACACCATATGAATCACTATAAATAAGGAAATTTATATTGAATTATGCACTCTTATTAAAGGTCTATTAGTGCTACAGTATATGTCCGTAACTAAGCTTTAATCTCGCCTATGGTTTAAGTGCCGTCAACGTCAAGCTCAATTGCCGCACAGAAGACGGTTGGTCACAGAAACCATAGTCGCCATTAAAGCTGTACTTAATTACTAAACTTTAATTTCCATCTATTGCAGTAATTAACTAATACATCTAAACCTACTTGAAGTCTTCAGCATTCTTTGAAAATATAACAATGTCATCAGCATAAAGAGTTTAAAGATATCAACATCTAAGCCCCCATACCCCTCGGTAGCAAAAACCTCTTCTAAATCGTTTAAAAAACAATGAAAATAACATTGGCGATAAACATTCGCCCTGCCTGACTCCAAGGCTACAAAAGAATTCAGTTCCTAATTTATTGTCATACTTAACTCTTGATTTAACCACAGAATACATGGATTTAATGATGTTCAATATCTTACCCCGTATGCCTAATTTAATCATTTTATACCATAAGTTATCTCGAACAACATAGTCGAATGCTTTAGTAAAATCAATAAAAGCACAATATAATTTGCTACCTTGATTAAGAACATGTGTTAATAAACTAAGTAAAACAAAAACATCATCCACTGTACTCATATTCACCCTAAAACCTGCTTGAGCTTCTATTAGTACATAATATTTTTCCGACCAATCTGTAAGTCTATTATTAATTACTCTAGTAAAAAGTTTTCCTAGACTACTTAATAGTGTAATGCCTCTGTAATTTTCAGCTTCAGACCTGCTCCCTTTTTTGTGTAACGGTATAATGTATGCTCATGTTTTATTGATTTTATTAAGCGAGTTGAGGAAAAGATATAAAACGCGAGGCTTGCCCAGCATTTTATCTCTTTTTCATTAAATTAAATAATACAAGAGCACGAATGTTAGATTTTATTTATCACATGACATTAAGAATACTTCGAAATCTCATTTATGGCGTAAAACGTTATAATTTTGTCATTATGTACGCAACGTTGTTACGGATGTCATTACGTTTCCCGTAATCGAAAAACCACTAGTGGTTTATCAATTTTATTGCATGTCGTTATTTCCCTCCCAGACGCGGCGTCATATCTTTTTCGCATCAAGTTTAATAAATTCAATAATACAAGAGCACGAATGTTAGATTTTATATATCACATGCCATTAGGTCTACTTTGAAATCTCATTTCTGCCGTAAAAACGTTATAATTTTGTCATTATGCACGCATCCCGTAAATTTGTAGACCACAAGTGGTTTATCGATTTTATTGCATGGTGTTATTTCACTCCCCGACGCGACGTCATATGATAAGCGCATTTAAGATAGGAAAGAAATATGCATATACTGCGCTCATTTGATATAATGTGGTAATAAATCTCAATCTTTGAAATCACTTATTCAAAGTAGTTGCTTGTAGTTACTATAAATCCGGAAATTTTCGCGAGATTTTTATTTTCGCGAATAGCATTAAAATACATATTGGTAACGCTAAATATTCGCGACTAGGGCATGATTTACATATATCAGTAAACGACATAGTGATTTTGGCATTTCGCGAGGATTTTATTTTCACGTAACTTCGCATATGCGAAGTTTCGCGAAAATAAACCCTCGCAAAGATTTCCGAATATAAAGTACCAGATAGGTCAACCATGCTAATGTACGAGCCTGATTCACTGATTCAGACAAGTGTGTGGGATGTGTAATTTTTCTTTTATTCTGACATTTCCTGGAATCATCCATGCCATGTTGCAAAAAATGTGCTACATTGTGATTTAGAATGTCATTTGAAATGTTTTGTCTCAGCTATGTTTAATGACATTTGAGCCACCACATGTGATATCCAACAATGTGGTATTTTGACAAGTGTAGACTTAGACGAACCTGTGCAGCCTCATAATGATGCTCGGTCAGTAGTTTAACAGTCATAGGATATTCAGGCGACCAGCAAAGGTTCTGATCGGACTGCGATATGTTTTACTGGAGACACCACATTATTGGAAATCTCGTGTCGCGGCTCAATTTTGTTTTAAAACGCGTGCCATTCATGAAAGTGCAGATCGTGATTATTAATAACATGCTTCTATAATACCAAAAGGCAAAAGAACCATTTAGTTGCAGTGGCAACCAAATACACTGCGCTATCGGAAACAGAGAAGTTTCGATGTCCACTGTATTAAGCGTGTCTATCTTTTTTCTCGCCTATTTGTCAGTGAAAAACGATACTTCTCGGGATATTTAATACCTTTCCAAGATCCATGCACGGAACCAGGAATTTTCGCCAGGAGGAAGGTCCAGGCTCAAAAAATGAATAAGAAAAACCTGACAACATATTTTCTTTTTCTTAGTCCTCAACTTATCTTACAGTTTTATAGAGAATATATTTTAAGAAAAACTATAATTTTAAAGGTCCCAGAGGGGGTCCAACATTTTCCAGGGGGTCTAAATTCTAATTTCTATAGAAACCTATAGAACTTGTGATGCTCCGGGGGGGGGGGGGGTCCGGACCCCCCCATCTGGATCCACGCATGAGATCTGGAAATGTAAAAAAGATCTGAGGCTAAGCACAGGACAAAAGATGTATGAAAACAGACACCATAGTTGCAGATCTCCTAAACTAGGGACAGAGAAAATTACCCAACTGATGTGATCACAAAATATGATGCACGTCCTTCTTCCCTTGCATAAAGAACAATTAAAAACAAGAAAAGATATGACAGTGAACTGCCATATCAAAGACCCAACCTCTTTGAAGTGATGGAAATTGAAATTGATTTGACTTCATCAATAAATGTTCATATTAGTTTCTATATAAGTGTAAGGGAATGCCTAGATTGTTGAAGAAATGGCGTAAAAGCTAACACCAATTGTAGTTATTGTGTCCCTGTTGTCACAGTGTCACAAGCTTCCTATAATTCGAATTTTCAATAATTTGAAATTAAATCTCCAGTACCTTTGACTTCGAAAGTACGAGATTCGACTGTATTTATATTTTATATTTATCAGTCAAGTTTCCATTTTCAATTTTTACCAAACATGGCTGGTTTTCCAGTTATTTTTAATTATTTCAGACATAGCGGAGTTTTTGGAACAGACAAAACTCCAAATTCCCGCGCTCAGCGTCATTGCGATAAATGTTATACGTCATATAAACGTATATATTACGACATAAAGCCGGTCAGGAAGGAAGAGGGGAAATCTTATTGGAAAATTCCTTTATGCGATAATGATGCTACCAGGGAAAAATAATGCACACAACTAGTAATACCTTTTCAATACTTTATGTACTAAAAAAACATCGACAACACATTAATAATACAATGACGCCACCTACGCTATTATTTCTGGCTAGTTGACCATCCTATACTAGGGCAAGTTGCCACTCTAATATCATTCAATTAGAATCAATCTTAGAGTGTCCGGCTCTAGATGTACGTCAACTAGTCAGAAATTAGAAACGTAAAGAATATGATTCACATACAATCTAAGCTCTAAGAATAAAAACTGGGCCCTTTGGTACTTAAGTATCGCTGTGTTGAGTACTTTTCTTTAGTATACGCGTTTCTCGAACACTATATCTTCTTGGCCACACGTTGTTGACACTAAGTCAATCGGCTCTGAGATAATATGATTTTGATTGGGACGTCAAATTTATTTATATGGGATTTCTTGTAAGATGGTTTTGATCGTCTCTCCATATTGGGACGTCAGGTTTATTTATCACAATTCCAGCTGGTTGGCTAACAACTCGTTCTGGCTACGTAGATAGTCGCGAATATTGGGACCTGATCCCACACTGTTCGTGGCCTGAGGGGACAGCTACTAAGTGCCCTTAGGTACTAGATTCTGTGTTCACCAACATTCGGCCTCCAACATAGGAGGGGACACAAATCAGAGATAATTCTGCAAAAAAAACAATCTACTTTTAGAATCTCAGAATCACTCTGTTGCGTCAATAATGGAGTTGTTCGTTCCAAGTTTACAAAAATAAAATAATTTCAGTGGTCTTATTTTTTAAAATTACAGCCTAACCCTATAAGCATGCGATTAGCCCTCACCCGTGGGTGTATGGCTAACGGCTCCCATGCGGTTAGGATGGATCGGCTCTTCTAAATATCCACACTCAAAAATGTGTAATAGAGAAGTATTTTTAGTGACTGGCCTATGTCAGCGCTAAACAATACCTCTTATGCCAAACGAACAAACCCATACGTTACAAAAATTTCCAGTACGCTGTCGAAACGTCACTCTGGTTTGTGACGCTATCGCAGCCGAATCATCAAGAACCCGTGGCCTTTTTTCCCTTTCAGGTCATGTAATCTAGATAGTTTTGAGGTTTACAAATGCTGATACCAATTCTCTTGAAATTCCAGGAAAACGTTGAACAGCGTGGTGCAGACGTAACATTTGGACGTTTACGTCGGACATCACCCTGCCCATGTGCTAATTTCGTACTCGTATAACGTATCAGTTGTAAACAGTTAATTATGACCCCTCATCAAACATATTTACATCAATATTGAGAGATTACATTCTGCTGTTTTATGCGTGAAAACTTCCAATATTTCTACATGTATTTTGGTGGAAAAAACCTACCTAATATCTAAACATACATGTCAGTTATCACCTTATTTATGTAAGTGTGTTGTAGTGTATGCACCTAACCCTTATTCTTATATGCGTGAGATATAACTCGATGTGACACATACGAAAGTCGACTATCACTGGCAGTTAAATCGTCTTTCAAACAACGCAATATAAATCACAACAACTTAAAACCTAGCTGCTAAAATTGTTTATTCACCTATCAGTCTCCGGTAAATCTTCCAGCATACAAATATGGTTTTATGTGCAGACCCGACATGGCCTGCGACCACCTTTGGCCGAAATGACCCTTCGAGTCTATCCGGACAGCTTTACTATAGCCACAAGAACAGTCCCAAATTATTTTAGGCACTACGCATGTGCGTAAATTAATACGCAAGTGCGTAATAATCGCTATTTTTGCCAAAAAACCGGGACGTTATTGATAACACCCAATAAAACCCGTACAACGAATGCTGGCCAATTCAACAGACCCGAATAGAAAACGAGTGACTTATTATTTCAATACAATGTGACCTGCCAGATACATCGCGATTCAATGCAATAACACAAATCGCCATAGCCCTGTCATGTACAATTTCAACACAGTCAAAAATATATAACTTCACGTACCTTTCTATAATAATGAATAGCGTCTCTATATCGTACCTTGCTACGGTATCTTTATAATGTCCCCTAACAAGAATGGGCAATTCCACCCTTTATATAGTGAGAAGTGCACAAGATCTCCAAGATCTTCAAGAAAAGTAACAAAATCATGCAAGCATTACTAAATAAAGACACAATGAATTCTTTCTCAGACAAACCGCCCTTATATTGGACTAATAGTAGAAAAGGTACCGTATCATGGTTCGTATAGGTGACCAGGTGCATACATAAACCTTTCCGTATTTGTGAGTATACGCAACCATCACTGATTCTGTTGTTCCTGACATTATACATCGTAACAAAGGCCCTTCCTTTTGGGAGAAAAAGGAATAAATTTTTCTTACGATGCACGATGTAGAAAAGAAGGATCAATACAGAATAAATATATTATACAACATATATACATGTGCGACTTAAATGGCGGACTACCTGGAGAGATAGTCTGCCCCCACATTGTCTTGTCCTCGGATTGCCACAATTCTAAACTGTATGATTGGAGCTTTAATGCCCAAAGCATAATTCTGGGGTTCAATGCCTTAGCAGTCTGCATGAATGATAGGGGTTTGTGATCACATTCCAGGATAAATTCTTCCCCAAAAAGATATTTCTTGAACTTTTCAATTGCCCAAATAATTGCCAAGCACTCCTTCTCAATTACCGAGTAGTTTCTTTCCCGGGGTAACAACTTTTTACTAGCGTAGGCAATTGGAAATTTACCTTCCCCCTCAAATCCTTCCAGCAATACAGCTCCGATTCCTATATGGGACGCATCTGACCTTAGTATGAATGGTTTTCCTTCATTAAAAACAGTCAATCTCAGAATAGGGGAGGATGTAAGACGACTTTTCAATGTTTGAAAAGCCTTTTTGTGATGACTTAGCCAGTCCTTAATGCGGTTTGGGCGATCTTTCTTTGTTAGATTGGTTAAAGGTGCTGCAATCTCAGAGAAATTAGGGTTGAATTTCCAATAGAACCCAGCTAAACCCAAAAAACCTCGGACTTGTTTCTTAGTAATGGGTTTTTGTGCATCTTTAACAGCCTGTATCTTGTCATCTTTGGGCCTTAATGTTTGGTCTTGGATATTGTGGCCTAGGCATTCAATTTTGCTGTACCCTATTTTGCACTTGGAGGGTTTTGTGGTAAGTTTAGCAGCCGGCAACCTATCCAAAGTAGCTTGTATGGATTTTAATTTTTTTTCAAGTTTCCGTGATAATCCACATGTCATCTACGAAACTATTGACATTTCTCAGACCTTGCAATACTATGCGTATAAGATGGCAAAAAGAGGCCCCTGCATTAACTAAACCGAAAGGCATGGTTTTAAACTGGAATAACCCCTTAGGTGTTTCAAAGGCTGTATATGGCCTTGACCTTTTGCTGAGGCCTAATTGCCAATAGCCTTTACACAGATCCATTTGTGAATAGAACCTATGCCCTGACATTCTATTAATAACTTCGTCCATATTTGGCATAGGTTCCGGATTGAATTCCGTAACCTTGTTAAGCTTGCCGAAGTCAATACAGAATCTAACCGACCTATCTTTTTTGGAACTAACACAATGGGTGAAGAGTAAGGAGAGATCGAAGGTTCAATCACGCCTAGCTCGATCATCTCATCAATTTCAGATTCCATTATCTCTCTGGTTTGATATGGTATAGGATAACCTTTAGACCTAACAGGTTCTGCAATTGATAATTTGATATCATGCTCCAATAATTCGGTCTTGCCTGGTATACTGGTCAGTACATCCAGATATTTGGCCAGTAATTCTCTCACCTCTTTTCTCTGTTCGTCTGTAAGTTCGTCCGAGATACTAACATCTCGATACGTCTCAATTTCCTTATTAGAAGGAAATGTACAGTCCTCTAGTGAATACTCATCACTTTCGTCCTCATCCTCCTCCCTTAAGGGAATACTCGCTTCGGCAGATAACAAGCAGTGATATGCTTCAGTTTTTCGTTCAACATAGAGCCTAAAATATTGGCATGATATGTATGGATGTAACCGTTTACGTTTACACGGTAGTCAACACCGTTTAACACTTCTACTATCTCGAACGGTCCCCGCCATTGTAATAATAGCTTATTGCTATCGGTGGGGAGTAATAATAAAACTTTATCTCCCACTTTGAAAGAACGAGGTTTTGCTCGTCGATCGTAATACGCCTTTTGTTTCCCTTGCACTTTTTGTAACTCTTCATTGCCAACTCACAAGTATGTTTGAGATGTTTTCCTAAATTTATCACGTAATCATAATTTGAGCGAACCTCTTCATCTTCAACCTCGTCTGTCCATAATTCTCTTAAAATTGCCGTTGGACCACGTACATTTCGTCCATACAATAATTCAAACGGCGAAAATCCTAAAAATTCTTGAGGTACTTCCCTAACTGCAAATAAGAGTGCAGGAAGATACCTATCCAAATCCTTTGGGCGTTCAGCGCACATCCTTTGCAACATTTGTTCAAGCGGCGCGTGTGATCCCTCTACTAAACCGTTACATTGAGCATGAAATGCTGACGTAGTTAGCTGCTGTAATGACAGCAGTCTTGCTACCTCCTTCATAATCTCAGACGTGAATTGACCCACAGTCTGTTAACATTTCATCGGGTACGCCAACTCTACTAAACATTTCGACTAACCCTTCTGCTTCGCGCTCGGTCTCGATACTAGGTAATGCAATGGCCTCAGGATAACATGTCGCATAATCCATCATTGTTAAAATGTATCTTGATCTGTTGTTCGAGCGGGGCTTAATTGGTCCTACAAGGTCTACTGCTACACGCTTAAAAGGAGTATCGATTAATGGTAGCCGACCTAAAGGCACCATTGCTACCCTGCCTTTTTGAACGGTCCTTTGACATATGTCGCATGATTTACAGAAACGTGTCACGTCACCCCATACGCCTGGCCAGAAAAATTCTGCCACTACTCGATCAATCGTCTTTCGAATGCCTAAATGACCTGCCATGAGCGATTCATGGGCCAAAGTCATAGCCTTATTGGTCAAACTAGAAGGTAACAACTAGCTGCAAAGTAGTTTTACCACGCGAAGTAAACTGCCGATAGATTAAACCTTTCTTCATTAAAAATTTTGTTTCTCCTCGGTGTATGCCCCGACTTACTGTTACGTTGCCTAACTCAACTCGCTTTCGTATATTTGAGAGATTTGGATCTGATGCTTGATCCGACTAGATCGCCTTCCTATCACTACTGATAATCTGATCTGGGATTTTAAGTTTCTTATATACCCGCTCGTCTTTTTTTGCTTGTGACCTAGTAACTACGCTTGCCCCGAAATGTGACATATCTGGCACCTTCCATCCGTCGTTATTACCTATAACTAGATCATACAAAGTATCCTCAATGCATAAGGCTTTGGTGATGCCATTAAAAAATGGACATTCCACGCTAATACGCGCCACTGGGTATTTCAGTTTGGACTCATTAATAAGAGTTACATCTAACTCTTTCCCTAACATTTGCTCATCGGATACTAAGTCCCTTCTAACTACTACACCTGTACAACCCATATCTCTTTAAACTCTGACCTCCTTCCCATTCACGGTACCTACCGCCGTCGGCAATCTAGATTTTAAAAAAATAGCAAGTAACCTTGCTATCTTTATGGGGATTCTCCCTATAATTGTCAATTGGGTCGTGCATTTTAGCATGATACACGCTATGCATTCCCTTATCCGAACTTTGTTCTCCCTTTACTTTACAAAAGTTGACCTGATGGTCGACTTTATCATCATTATAGTTCCTATTGGAATTCCTACCAGGAGCTGACTGATTCCAACGGTAATTATTACAGACTCGATTCAAATTGCGACCCCTATTTTGCCATTTCCCCCCTTGATTCAGAGAATTAAATTCGGCACGATGCTATTTCCGCACCAGCCGACACCCTCTTACTCTTGTTGTGCCAACAATTATGTGTTTGATGGGCTTTACTACAAATCTTACAAGAAATACTTGGTTTTCGATCAACCTGGTTTCCGTAGGTATGCGTAAAATGACTCTTAGTTTCACGTTGCCCTTTTGCGACGCATCCGGGAACTCCACCCCTTGCATTGGCGAACAAATACGCCTCATGGGCTAACTCACCCAGGACTTTAAACGGCTTAGGTTTGAGATGCTAAAAAAGTTCATGACTGCAACAGTTGAGGAGCTGGTCTCGGGCCAAAAATCACAAACGGCCTCATAGGTCTTTTCGACCTTGGCCAAACCTAACCATTTATCTAGGTAGCTCGCTAGCCTACCACTAAATTGTCTAAAAGTTTCGGCTTTCTCAGGCCTACAATCCTTAAACTTCTTACAAAAAGAACGTTTGGTGAGGTCGAAATTAGTTAGCAGGGCCTCCTTAATCTGACCATAAACCGACTGGTCATTTTTGGAAAGCCTAACGAAGACTTCCAAAGCGCGTCCCTTTAATAATGAACTTAGGTATGATGCCCACATAGACCGGTCCCATTTATTTGAAATGGCATAACTTTCAAACCTAGTTAAATAGCTATCCATCTTATCCGTATGTTCGTCAAAGTATGGAAGCTTGGGACTCCTAGGATTTGAACTTTTCTATGTCAGCGCTAAACAATACCTCCTATGCCAAACGAACAAACCCATACGCAATAAAAAATTTCCAGTACGCTGTCGTAACGTCACTCTGGTTTGTGACGCTATCGCAGCCGAAACATCAAGAACCCGTGGCCTTTTTTCCCTTTCAGGTCACGTAATCTAGATAGTTTTGAGGTTTACAAATACTGATACCAATTCTCTTGAAATTCCAGGAAAATGTTGAACAGCGTGGTGCCGACGTAACGTTTGGACGTTTAAGTCGGACATCACCCTGCCCACGCGCTAATTTCGTACTTGTATAACGTATCAGTTGTAAACATCTAATTATGACCCCTCGTCAAACATATTTACATCAATATTGAGAGATTACATTCTGCTGTTTTATGCGTGAAAACTTACAATATTTCTACATGTATTTTGGTGGAAAGAAAACCTACCTTATCTCTAAACAAACATGTCAGTTATTACCTTATTTATGTAAGTGTGTTGTAGTGTATGCACCTAACCCTTATTCTTATATGCGTTAGATATAACTCAATGTGACACATACAGGTCGCTACAGAAAGTCAACTATTACTGGCAGTTAAATCGTCTTTCACAACAACTTAAAACCTAGCTGCTAAAATTGTTTATTCACCTATCGGTCTCCGGTAAATCTTCAAGCATACAATTATGGTTTTATGTCCAGACCCGACATGGCCTGTGACCACCTTTGGCCAAAATAACCCTTCGAGTCCATCCGGACAGCTTTACTATAGCCGCAAGATTGGTCCCAAAATTTTTTAGGCACTACGCATGTGCGTTGATTAATACGCAAGTGCGTAACAATCGCTATTTTTGCCAAAAAAAAACGGGACATTATTGGTAACACCCGATAGAAACGGTACATGGAATGCTGGCCGATTCAACAGAAGACAAAATAGAAAACGAGTGACTTATTATTTCAATACAATGTGACCTGCCAGAGACATTGCGATTCAATGCAATAACACAAATCGCCATAGCCATGTCATGTACAATTTCAACACAGTTAAATATATATAACTTCACATACTTTTCGATAATAATGAATAGCGTCTCTATATCGTACCTTGCTACGGTATCGTTATAATGTCCCCTAACAAGAATGGGCAATTCCACCCTTTATTTAGTGAGAAGTGCACAAGATCTCCAAGATCTTCAAGAATAGTAACAAAATCATGCAAGCATTACTAAATAAAGACACAATGAATTCTATCTCAGACAAACCGCCCTTATATTGGACTAATAGTATAAAAGGTACCGTATCACGGTTTGTATAGGTGACCAGGTGCATACATAAACCTTTGCGTATTTGTGCGTATAAGCAACCATCACTTATACTGTTGTTCCTGACATTATACATCGTAACAGTATAAGTAAACAAAAAGCGTTATTGGAGAAGCACAAAACAGGCGTGCAAACTGTCATCAGAGCGGAAAAGAGAGGTCCAACGTTTTGTTAGGGTGTGATCTGGATCTAATCTGTTTGCAAAGGTTATCAGCAGGCAGCACTTGTAGACACAGCCACTTTTTACTTAGCGCTGGTTCAACCCTTCCCAACATAACTGGAAAAACTGCTGACTAGGTTTAACTCATTAACACACATTTTTCCGCACTGCGAAATTACCAGCATGCAAAGAGTATTCCATTTTGTGTTAGCCTGGCCTAGGCTCTGAGTTCAAGGAAAACTACTGCTACTGGACACAAATTTTCTCTGCATAATCTCCCTTCTTTGCTCAAACTCAGAGCCTGGTAAAGTCTGAAGAGCTGGTCCCAGGACATCCTGGGACCTTTAGTTCCGCTGTTATGCTAATGGCCCATATAAAAACGCTAGCTCCATTTTCAGAATTTATGACTTAACTTGTGTTGATAAAAACATTTTGTCCCCAGAGTGAAATGGGTGAAAAAAATGAGTTTGGGAGTTTTTAGATAGCAGACAGCCATAAATCAGAATTTGTGTTAAAGAACAATTTGCAGGGGAATGATGATCTGTCCTGCTAACCATCCCGAAGTAGTATAAGTCTGACATGCCTGCGTGTACCTTGGCTGTTAAAGTCCTTAAGCTCTGACCAGCCTGCACAAGCAACGGTGATCTGTGTTTCTCATTCGGTTGCCTTGATGCAGTTCCAAGAAATAAAAAACATAATTCAGTATGGGAGCACAGTGGCTCAATATTAGAGTGTTTGACCCGAGACCAATTCAAGCGGTTGCGAGTTCGAGAATCACCGGCGTCACTGTATTGTGTCCTTGAGCAAGACACATCAATCCTTGCTTAGTACTGGTTCAACCCAGAACGACACGTCTGGACACAACTGAAAACAATGTTGTCTTGGACATAAAGAATCAAATCAATCAATAAAGGTACGTGTAGTATATTCATGAATTCAGGTTACGGACAAATTGATGTCATTTATACATCAGCCCAGAATCATAGCTCCAGAAATAATGCTCAGCTGTGATTGAGCCATTGAGGAAAAGGCATATTGTGGAATTCAATCTGGTCTGTATTGTTTGCTAAGATACCTAAACAGAAATATACCTCATTTTATAGAAATTATGACCGGCAGCCCCTTAAAAATATGTGATTCTATACTTGTTCAATATGTATGACATAATGCATCAAAAATAGTTAATCTTCTGAGTGTTTGCAATGCAATTGTCAAATTACGCTTGCAGATGAGAAAGCAGACAATGTTTGCTATGGAGTATGTAGAGAGCCATATGCTCCACAAAATATAGTCATCTAAAGCTGGCGCTTCACCAGGGTCTGCACCATTTGCTAAGACAAACACAATTTGTATTAAGACTTAGAAATTTCAATGTGTGGCCAATATAAAATGGACTTACCCATATTTTTTCCATTATTAAGCTACTTGATCACTGCATATATGTGGCAACTTTAATATTCATATCTGGGCGAGATTCGACTATTTCATTGCCCAAGAAGGGAGATCTGATAATATTATATTAAGTGTTAACCTGTTTAATACGTTGTTTTAGCCGCGCAGACGTGCATGCATTTTATGAAAATCGTAAACTGAAAACTGCAACAATTTTAAAGATCATCTGCTTTTGTCATCTGTTGAAACTGTTTTTGAAGCCTCGTCGACAGAGAAGATCAAGATCAGACTGCTCCTGTGGTCAGACTGCACCTGTGGGAGCAGTCTGATCTGGGCTTACACTGTTTACCTCTATTCTTATGTTAATCATAAACATAGTCATTTTGCTGGCATTTTATGGTTTAAATGATAATATTAGCCACGAAATGAGACTTCCAACAATGTGGTATGTCCGACCAGTAAAGGCTCTGATCAGTATGAGAATCTGTCCAGCCTGGTAAGAGCATTTGCAAGTCGCTTGAATATCCAATGACAGTTTAGCTACTGACTAAACAGCATTTGGAGTTTCTAAGCTTAAAAGGAGTCTGAGTCTACCCTTGTCAAAATGACACATTATAGGAAATCACATGTCACAGCTCATGCGTTTTGTGTCATGGTGCAAGGTGATACTTTGTGCATGCTTGGTTATTTAGCAAGCTTTTTGTCGTCTGCTGATTTTTTTTCCATTTTTTTTCCCTCAAAATTATGGCCGAAAAAAAAAGTTGAATGCAGACATAAAGCAACATAAAAAGTAGTCCTCACTCTCACTACATAGTTTTTGTGAAAGAAAATAAATTTCAGTACCTAAACTTTTTGCATGCTGGGAAACTTTGCTATTGTGTTGTCTGCCGATTTCTTTTCCAAAATTAACTTTTTAAATACTTTCAGAAGCAGCTTTAGTATCAAACAAATTGAATTCACATCAGGCAGGATGTAGTGCGTTTACTATATTGGTCTAAACAAGATGCGATAGCACTAGCATGCAAAGGGTGAATGCTGGCCTGAATTGTGTTGGAATCAACATTTTATGTAAAATTAACCCAGTACTTCTCAAGAGATTTACCAAAACGAATTTGACCAGCAGTGGATAATTATCTAATAATTATTTGAGATTTAATGTTTCCCCAAATGATCCCTGACTAATCAGGCAACAGTAAATCACTTAATGGGTTCTTCAAACTGATAGCCCTATCAGAGACTAACTTTGTGTGTAAAACGGTCATCATAATTGGGTCGCCGTATCAAATGAATACGCATTATCAGAAACCTTTACCTGGAAAGCTTGTCTGTGTTTTGATTAAATTTGCTGTAATAAAAGAATTTCGCGTTGAATTTTAAAACTCTGACCAATATGATTTCCAAACTATGACGTATCCAAATAGACAATTGTCGGTTTTCAGTGTTACATGTAATATATGTGGATATATTAAACCTTTAGCCAGGAACCTTTTCCCAAGGCCAGTTAGACTGACAGTCCGTGTAAGTTTAAGAGGAATAATTTTAGTCTTTTTCCGTCCCCTAGATCTACCTATCAACAGGGCACCAGATTAGAATTATTTGTGTAAGTTTTCTTTACCCTAAAGTCATTACAAACAAAAAATAAATAGATCCAGATAATAATAATAAGATATAACTTATTATAAATAAAACACATTGTATAATAAAAATGCATTTCGATTCGACCGTCAAAGACACACTTTCCCATGAATGATTCTGTGTATAGCCCTGAAACTGTGTAACTTTTGACTGGAACTACATGTGTAAGTCTTATTTATGTGATTCCAATAATAGAGACAAATGAATGTTTAGGAACGATTTGATCGGTCTCAAAAATAAAGAAAAATTACTTTTGTGACTTACTTACTTACTTACCTACTTACCTACTTACTTACTTACTTACTTACTTACTTAATACTTTTTCTTTGTCGGAGACAACCAACACTAGTGCCCCACCTACATGTATTTTTGTAGCATGCACAATTTTTTTTATGTAGACCCTCAAGTCTAGGCCGTTTTCGTTTGGTTCTACAATAATCTGTTAATCGCTGGCCCTGAAAGACGCCAATCAAATCGTCCGGTCAACCACGTGTTGACTGGCAACCAATCATATCCTATTTTATTTGCAAATTTATATGAACATCTCGTTAAATATATGTAATGAAAGCAATCAGACATTTTTCTCCAATGCATTCATGTTCGCCAAGTCCCTCAGAAGATGTCGAAAAGTTTGAGCTTCGCATTCGGAATTTAACATCTCCTTAGAAATCTCATGAACGTTCATGCATGAAAACGTATGTTTATGCCTAATTTACTAAGTATGTACCGCATATTAAAGTGGTAGCTTCAACTAGTCAGTCCATTTGTTCAACTATATAAGAGTAGCTAGCGCTCTGCTGTCCCTTTTCAAAAAGAAAACCTGCTGATTCATGAAGACTGATTGTTACCACGAACCATCGATTGCCTAGCAAAGATATCACGTGCTTTCTAAAGTGTGCTAATCATAAAATAATTGTTCTTTGCACAATTATCTCAACTGGGCCTCGTCGCGAGAAAACCTGTCTTCGGGGGTTTCCAACAATGCGAATTTCAAACCAGTCTCCTCAGCTACAGAGACTAGCTAGAAAATTTAAATTTCACCTGTAGCAAGTTTACATATGATACTTTCCAAAAAGCGAATAACAAAGGCGCTGATCAGACTGCATGGATGCGCAGGCTGGTCTGCGCCTGTGTTGTTCGCAAACCCCCGAAGACAGGTTTTCTCGCGTTGCGGCCCAACTGTTCTGCCAGTCTCGTAGAAAGAAAATTAAAATCTAATCATTCGCTGCTTTGTCATTCAGAAAATCACGTGGGCCGGTGCAGGAGATTGTGGTACTTATAACATCACGAGCAGAGAAAGTTCATGCGAGCCTGCGCATGCGCACAGAGTTGCCAGAGCCATTTGCTAATCGCATACAAAGTATGGAAGTAGAGAATAGATCAGAACACACTTGAGGTCTCTAGCCCCATTGGATACGTCACTATGGACGTTTAAAGGAGTTCTTTTTCACATGCGATAAGTACCCGGAACATATTCTGATGGCATCACTGAGACGGAAGAAATTGTGAATGGAATATGTCAATATTATATTGCATTTATTACAGCGTTTACAAGCAGTGAGTCACAAAAGGCAAATATTGCAGACGTGGCGTTTTCGAGTTTGCATGGTCTAGTGTAAAGTACAGGCAAATCCATATTGAAGTTTGACTGGTTTGGATCTACCGCGTTGTCAAATGTAGGCAAAGATTTCAGAAAAAGGTGTTCACTCAATGGTCAAATACGGGAATTGATATTTCCCAAAAGTTCCCTGTTTAGCTACAATGTATTTCATTTCCACTGTTACTCGGCTAGTATTGCCAACTGATATTTCCAGGAATCGGCGATCTTCAAATTCTCGAAGGCACAGTGAACGTGTATTGAGCCAATGCAGGTAAAATAAAATGAACTTTTCTTGGGCTTAACTTATGGATTTCTAGAGCTCTGAATGTATCATGAGCTATTTTCTTTGTGCCATTATAAGTATTCGATTTGGATTTCCTTTCTCGGTTATGTTGGTCAAGTATTTGGGAATGCCCTTGACTTTGAAATTTGGTTCGCCTGACACAGTTTTTTGAGTAGGTCCAGTATTTGGGATTGACGTAGCACCTTGTATGTTGATATTGGCTCTGAAAATTGGTTCGCCTGATTTGTAATCGTAACCCAGTTTGTTGAGTAGGTTGACCCAGTTTATGGGACATGCGCATTATGAGAATCCTACAATCACCTGATTGTTTGCTGTAGAAGTAGATGATTGCACATGCAGAGACAGTGACCTATAAATCAACCTGATACTGGTGCGTATAAATCAATTGCACAGACTAAACTAATATCAATGAACAAGATATCACAAAAGATTAGTCTCTGGTTACTGCCTCTTATTTACTAATAGGCTATCAATAAAACAAAAGAAAGTGTCTCAGTGTTATTTTTGGCTGACAGATTCATCTGCTGCAAACTACAAAATTCTAATGTACTTGCTGTTGTAAAGCGACTTCTAGGGCGAAGATTCGGTACCAGTAAAATGCATTTCAGCACCCCCCCCCCCCCGGTGGCTTAGGCTGCTGTCCATTCTTAGGCGGTGGTTATGTTGTTGTTTGTTCATTGTTTATTAATACTCCCTTTGTGGGAGTCTGTAACTGTTATTTGTTTTGTTGTACGTTACTTTATCCCTTCTAGTTTTGCAAGCATCTTAATGGGGAAGAGAGAGCTGGTTGCTTTGCTTTGTTAGTCTCCCTAGTGTCTCGTGATTGGTAGTGTGGTTCTTCCTAGCGGTGCCTTTGGTTTGTCTGCGGTTTCTGAGTGTAGTATTTACTGACCATACTCATTTATTATGTCTGATTGGATAACGCCATAAATTTGCGAAACACTGTTTAAAATAATTTGACGTCATAAATAACGTTACTTATCCTTGGACGACGTGCTGCTATAACCTCATGTCTTATAGCTGATATAACATTTTATTAAGTACTGAGAAAATGTATATGAGAGATCCGGTAAAAATTATTTTGGTCTATCGAAAATTCAGGTAAGATTTTAGATACGCTTAAAGCTAGAGATTTCAATGCGACCAGTATGTCTACTTATGATTTGTCTACTCTTTACACGACTATACCTCATAATTTAATTAACGATAGTCTTATTGATCTTTTTGAAATAACCTTCAATAGAGAAGGCTCTCCTTACCTTGCATGTAACGGCGGCAGAAATGCATTTTTACTTCGGAAAAACCTAAAAAAAATACAATATTTTGCGAATAGAGCAACTTTATCAATGCTCATTTTTCTGTGCACTTTTTGAAAAATTTCTTTTGACTTGGAACCGTCTGTATGTTTGAGTCTTTCCACATCTTTTGTGAAATGATTATAGCAGTCACGATGATAACCATGTCCCTCACCGATTTCAGTTGGTATAAGCCTACACACTGACTCCATTCTATGTGTTGAATCAGTGGGCTGGGACAGTCTTAAGTCTCGTATCTCTATAATCTTTTGAAATCTTTCCTGTTGATTTTTCACATCCGCCAGCAATGTGAAGTTGTCGCAACTCGATGCATCATAATGCACGACACACACTTGCTTTAATTTCGCTGGAACTACAGACTCTTCTTCATCTTTTCCAGTCTTTCGTTTAGGGCGTCCTCTTTTCTTCTTTTCCATTATGACAAATATGAATAAAGGTCAGACAAAATCACAGACAAATAAAACTTAAAAAAAGCCCAGATATTTTACAAAGCTAGTATTAGGCAGAAAAGTAAAAAAAAAAATAAACGCTGACTTGTTTTACGTAAAGTTAAGTGTCAACATAGACCTAATATAGAAATTATTTCAGTCAAAGTTTTACATAAACAAAAACAACATATTATAAGCAGATGATTGAAAGGTCCACACACACAAAATATAGCATTTATTCGGTGGCAATATACCTTAGCAATTGTTTTCTGCGATGCAGTGATCTAACACGCTAACACAATTGCAGACGACAGAATGCAAAAATCTTTAAAAAAAAATCAGCGCTACAAATAGAAATTACAAGTAGTAGCTTTTACAAGAATCCTGTTTTTATAATTTCCCCAAAGGAAAATATTTACAAACAAAAAAGAACATGTGAACCAATACAGGGCTAAAATGACTCGTTTTACAAACTAATTCATTATTTACGTCATGTTCATATCATTTGCCGGTTCGAGAAATGAAAACTTTATTAATAAGCTAGAAATAACGGCATTCAAATTTCATGTATTTCCTTTTAAAAGATAATTAATATCGAACCAATTCCACAGGACACAGCCAATGTTTCTGGTCTTCATTCAGCAACAATTGATTACAAATCAGATTTTAAAAGCATTTTTCCACGATTTTCCTTCATTTTTTAATGTTTTCATGAATATTCGTGAATATGCAAATAAGATAGTTTGCATATTCTATAATGAGATAAAAGGGCTATGACTTAGCTTTAATTTGGTACAAAGTTTAGTTGTCTAGGATAACTAACAGCTGAAATATGAGTACTTTTGTAGGTACACCCACATTATTGAGAAATTATATAAATGCGTTATGTGTTACCACGGAAACCATGCATTTTCACATAACGCATACCCCCAAAAAAAATTGTGAGGACAGCTTATATTTTACTCTGTCTTAGCTTTAATTCAGTACAAATTTTAGCATTCTATGGCCAACAGCAGCTGATATATTGTTGATTTTGTACCTATACCCCCATTTGTAAATCACATTTTCAATGTTTTCATAAATATTTATGAATATGCAAACTAGATAATGTTCAAATGCAGCAAGGGGATAATAGGCCTATATCTAAGCTTTAATTTGGTACTAAGTTTAGTAGTCTAGGATAAGTAACAGCTGAGATATGAGTTATTTTGAAGGCATACCCCTATTCTCAAATCCGTTACGGGTTGCCATGGAAACCATGCGTTTTCACATAGCCCAAACCAAACTTTTTTGAGGACAACTTCATTTCGCATTCAGGGGGTCCCAATGAACAATTTGGCACCCATGAAAAATTGTCCTGGGGGGGTGCAAGGTAACCTAAATTGGACGCCGGGGTATATCATGCATGGTCTTGTCAAAATGTATGTGATGCGCTGACCTTTTTGTTGGACAACATTTTTATTCGATTTGGCACCAATTTATATAGACAAGTAGTTAGGATTCCTATGGGCACTAATTGTGCTCCCCTGGTTGCCGATTTATTCCTGTTTTGTTATAAGAGATACTTTATGATATATCTTGTTGATGATGAGTAGGCTGATATTATTGGATGCTTTTAGCATTACATCCAGATATTTGGATGATGTTTAAAACATTAATAACGTTTATTCTGACATTATAGTTAGTCAAAAATACCCTTCAGAGCTCAAACTTACTAAATCTAATACCTCTTATACCGAGGCCGCGTCTTTAGACTTGCATTTATTCATTTCTAATGATATTGTTTTTACCAAAATGTATGATAAACGTGACGATTTTGATTTTGAAATTGTCAATTTCCAATTTTAGATGGTGATATTCCTCGCTCTACATCCTATGAAGTTTATATCTCTCAACTCATTCGTTTTGCTAGAGCATCTAGCCATGTTGCTGACTTCAACACTCGCAATAAATTGTTAGCTTAGAAACTTCCTAAACAAGGCTATCTGTATCTTCGCAAAACATTTTCTAAATTTTATAGACGATACTATGATTTGATATCTACATTTTAAGTTGCACTTAAATTTTTCTTGCGCAAAAGACTTTCAGAACCTGAATTCTATTGCTCCGGCATTTAGTTTTATTTACTGTTGAGTCCTTATCTTTGCTTTATCTTCTTTTTTATTTCTTTATTTATATGTTCTAGGAGATGGTGCATTGAGATGATGCATTGATAAGTTAAGAGTCGTTCATGCAAACCAAATATCTATGTGTCTTGATCCACATCTGAACTAAGGTTGAGGTTGGTGCACCGTTTAACCGGTTTAAGCCCTCAAGTAAAAAATTTTACTGACTGTTCCAAGGCGGTACTTCTTTTGTGGATCTTTTATGTTTTTTCTGTCTTGTGTTTGCTATTCTTTTGTACGCGTTTGTTTATAAGTGCCTTTTGGTCACCTGCTTGGAAAGGGCTAACCTCTTGGCTCTCGTTTGTGGTGTCTAACTGTGAGTTTGTTACTTTCCCATTGGTATCCTAGATCAGGTGTGGTACTTGATTTATCGATTCCTGATCCTTGCACCCTTACTTATTTAATAAGATTGTGGTATTTGTGCCGGTAAACAACAATGCGCAATTCAGGTGCACAATTGAAAGGCATTGTCCTCAGATGCCAGTTGGGCGATATTAAAACATGAAAGATCAAAATATGATATGATAAAACAAGTAAATTGTTGTTATGTCTGCAAGTTTATTAAAATGTTGATTTATGTATCGCTTTATTGAAAGCAGAAGTCAAGACGTTTCAAATTGCTCTTTATTACAAAACTTAGATTACGTAGGTGCTTACTTGCTTTGTGCATGCAGTATCTTTATATTGGCTCACAGGCCAAATGTGTATTTCACTGATACATGTCAGTGTTTTGAATCATACAATGAGATCATGTTATCTATCACATAAGAGCGAACGTCTTACTTATACCGTGTTAAACAAACTAAAGTTAGAATACCATATGAAAGATAAAGAGACCTGTGAGGATTCATCTACTGAGTTGATATTAATGTGTGCTTTCAGAAAATTGCATTGTTATGCCACAATATTGCTACAGTATGTAAAAGTAGCGCTAACTGACGAGAAATAGGAGATGGACAGACTATAATATAACGCTAATCGCTATTCTTTTAGTGTATTTTGGTGCATTACACGGTGAAATATGTAAGGCATGCACTCAGCTACATCATGGTACCATGACAGAAAAGAAGCGTCATCTAACGGGCATGTGGAGATAGGCAGACTGGCGAACACTAAAATATACAGACGGTATAACTTACTCTTTTATGTCTTTGAGTACATAATACATATGTAACAGATTGACAGTCAAGCGCTAAATCACGGTATGCTACCATAACGGATAAATAGAGAATACTAGTTGAGTATTTTTTTTTTTGTATCAAGTTTACCATACAAGCATTGAGAACGCTTGTTCAAATCGCTAGGCTTGCCGAGCGATTCAACATGCGTTCTCAAAGCCGAGCCTGGTTAACTTGATATCAAAAGACACGAGCATAGTACATGTATTCTATTTATCAGTTTACAAACTAGCTATAATGACATATTTATATATTTTTTTGTGTCGATTCAATATCATTGACGACGTCGTTCAAAAGGTGGAACGTCCTCATGACCTGATAAAGGCACATGCCTGAGATAGGCAACTTTCATGAGGTCAACGTGCAACGATGCATTTTATGTTAAAGGTAACTGATAAGAAGCGTTATCAGATGGGCAGACATAGATGGACAGACAGACAGGTTAACGCCGAATTATGCCGATGGTGTACTTTTACCACACGCGATTCCCTTTAATGTTTTTGCATACTGGGTAAATTTAAAAACCAAATGTCAACTGCTGTCTTTTAAATTAACTTTTTCCAACAATTCTTTCCAGGAGTGTCAAACAGTGTAGACCCAAATCAGGCCCGGCGTTTTGTCCACATTGTTTGCAAAAGGTATCAGCGTTGGCAATGAATTACTGTTTTGAGTACATGCCACAGTGACAGAATGTATGCTTTAAGCATGCACCTAATCACGATACCCTGACGTGATCATAACTAATCTACACACAACATGTTACACTTTTCTTTACCACGAATGAGCGCTCAATTAAAAGATTAATTAGATTTGCATATGCAAATTCATCGTCAAAATTACTAAAATGTAGCAGCTCAATTAAAAGAGTTATAAAATGTCACTGAATTCCTTTCTTCTCCCCCCTTCTAATTTCGACTACTTATGAGAGCATTCATTTGAAATATTTCCTTTGCGAGCTCTGAATGCGCTGCCCTTCTCGCCTGGGCCAAATGCGCGGATTCAGAAGGGGGAGGGAGTCCGGACCACCTCCCTGAAAAATCACATAAAATATAGGGTTCCTCAGCAATACTGGTCCGGATCCCCTGAAAACTCACAAAACTACCAAGCCAGCATTCCATGTTGGGCCATCATCGGCACGCCAGCGAACCATTTCGCTGTCGTTTCCCTCGCGGGCCATAGATGGCCCGCTTATGTAGTGGTATTTGGATCCTGTCTTCTCCCCTTATCAATTAAAAAAAATCGTTTTCAGAGCTGGGCCCCCTCCGGCAGAACTTTCTGGATCCGAGCATGTGCAAGCTGTGAAGGCGCTGCCTTTCTCACCTGGACCTTAGCTGTACAACTAAAAGTTGTTATAGTACAAACTCGAATCTTCAAGCGAAATGATGCTACTAACAAACTAGACGTGACTCAAAGTGTCATATTCCAAGACAAGGATAAAACATGTCTGTTTTCTGGGAACACTGCTTTATTAATGCCATTCAGATAAATGCAGAGAAAATTAAGCTTTTTTACAAAAATGGCAATTAAAAGTTTGAAAACGAATGTAGGGCTTAAGAAGTTCAAACTAAAGGCAGTAAGTCATAAAAAGTACATCTGTTCAAGTTAATGCTGAATATGCAGAAAATATCGGGTTTATTCACCCCACAATTTTATCCAGCCCAAAACACTTCAAAGTTCAACCATACGCGGATCCAGAGAGAGGGCAACGGGTCCGGACCACCCCCCAGCCCCCTGGGAAATGGCAAACATATAGGGTACCTAAGCAATACTGGTCCGGTTCCTCTGGAAAATTACAAAGCAACCAAACCAGCATATATATTGGGACCATCATCGGCCCGCCAGAGAAACGCCATTTAAATGGTGCAAATGACGTTTCACTTTTAGTGGTATTTGGATCCTCTCTCCTCTCATCAACTAGAAATGTTTTCAAAAAACTTGACAGAGTTGAGCTGGCCCCCCTCTGACACAATTTTCTGGATCCGCGCATGTCAACTGTTGCAGATTTAGTCATGTGCATTAAATGTAGATTTTTTTTGGAAATACTTTTTAAATCACGTTGAGTCGCGCCTTCTCTTTTTCATACATGTAACACACACGAATACAAATGACTAATGTCCTCTGTATTTTATTTTCTTCCAGCAACCTCCCAATTTTGGGTAGAAAAACACCATTTTTAACGTTTTTGTTCAATAGATTTTAGATTTTGATTAAAGAACTTGAATAATGTTTATTTCATTAAATTTTTTGAAGAATGTTCCGTTCCACCATTACAATCCCAGAAATCAGCATTTTAGTCTGGTTCCCCGTATGTAACTACTTTCAGAATCCCATTTAGTAAAGTACTGTGGGTAATACGTGTATATACCTTCGATAGAAAATGAGGATTTTACCATTATGATAATGTAATTCTTACGCATCACGTCTTCTGTGTTTGGTTTAGTTCAAGTGGCTATGAAATGCTTTTAAATGCCAATTTTGGCAAGTCGTTTACACAAAAATAGTAAGTGAGTATGATCAGAAAATACCACAATCACAAACCGAAGACAACCCTGTGGCACCGCGAGGAAGAGCCAATTTGTATTTATTCAGCTGCCATGATCGATAATTCATTCACCCATGTGGAGTGTTGTTCAAATAACCCGTGTACCATACATAACATGTGCATGTTCCCTCAGCAAGCAAGCTGCAATGCATCAAGGACATTTAAAGCCGCTATATATATATATATATATATATATATATATATATATATATATATATATATATATATATATATACATTTGAGATCATGAGATGGCGAATGTAAAGGGAATTGGTGGTGGGGAATTTTGACCACGTTAATATTGTGCGCTGTACGCTTCAGAGACATCTAAATAGACTCAACCGAAGTCGATTTTTGGTTAACGCAAAGGGGACACAAATACCTCAGTCAAATAGGGGAGCACCATAGGTCACTTATTCCACTGCAAGACTCGTGACGAAGGGTCGTGCCAGGGTGTTGAGCATGACACATTATCGTCATTTGTGTATTCAAATATTTTTTTAACCAAAGCATGAATCACAAATCCTGGCACCTGAATAGCTCAACAGGACGGTATTGCACGTTTTTCGTGCAAGTTCTGATCTCATTAGCAAAAAATATCGATTGGTGAAGAAAATAAAACAGTGCATTAACTACTTGTATACATGTATAAGGGGTTGTTTCACATGGAATTTCCTGGCCAAACACTGAGAACTGCACTAGACCTCCGGCATCTTAGAAGCAGAACTTTCTCCAGTAAGTATAAAGGCACTTTAGCAAAGACCTTTTGTTTGTGGTGATATAGTTGTGTCAGTCAAGCAATTTTTTGAATAATGTGGGATATGGTCAACACCGTAATAGATTATGTAAGCTACACTGTACATTCATAATTTCAAAGTTCTATAGGCCTTAGCCGCCTACACGTATAAAATAAAACGTCAGTGAAATAATATGGCAGACAAAACAACAATATTTTGACAAACTTGATCAGCTCCTGTCTTCCAAAAATATTGATCCTAAATAATTCTGGAAAACATCTAAATAATTACTAAATCTAAATAAATCTTCTGGAAGTATTCCAACCCTCAAGCTGAATAGCAACATTGCTGAAAATGACAAACAAAAAGCAGAACTATTAAATCACTATTTTACCTCACAAACTATGGTCGATGACGCAAATAAAGAACTATCCCATATAGATCCATCAATCCATACCTTAGATTCCATAGTAATCTCATGTCAAGATGTTAAGGATGTCCTTCTTCACCTAAATGTGACTAAGGCAAGTGGACCTGACCTTATTAGTCCAAGACTTTTGAGAGAGGGGGCAGATATTCTTGCACTTCCTTATTATATTATCTTGATCAAGGATACTTTCCCTCTTCCTGGAAAGAAGCTAATGTCACTCCTATTTACAAAAAGGATGATAAATCATTGCCAAGCAACTACAGACCGTTATCTCTCCTGAGTCAATCTGCCAAAGTAATGGAGCGCGGTGTCCATAAATATCTTTATAACTATGTAATTAGTAATAACATTCTACCTCCGTTGCAATCAGACTTCGTACACGGCGACTCAACCATTTATCAACTGCTACACACATACCACCAATTTTGTGAAGCCGTTGATAATGGTAAAGAGGTGAGAGCTGTTTTCTGTGATATTAGTAAGGCCTTCGACAGAGTCTGGCACAAGGGTTTGCTTCAAAAGCTTCGGGGTATAGGCTGTTCAGAAAAAATATTACTGTGGTTTAGCAGCTATCTTTAAGACCGGAGACAAAGAGTAGATCAAAATGGCATATTCTCTGATTGGATGGCAGTTTTTGCAGGTGTCCCTCAAGGCTCAATTCTTGGTCCTTTACTATTACTTGTCTTTATTAATGATATCGTCAAATGTATAGGGGCATCCATTCGCCTATTTGCTGACAACACTATCTTGTACATCATTGTCGATCTGGCAAATTTTTGGCTTGTGGCATTCAATGCAAGCTAAACGATTTCAATAATCTTCTCACGTAAATCAAAAATAGTAAATGAGTATGCTCAGGAAATACCACAATCACAAACTGCAGACAACCCAGTGGCACCGTGAGGAAGAGCCGCTCAACCATCACGAGACACCAGGAAGACAAATTAAGCAAAGCAATCAGCTCTCTCTTCCCCATCAAGATGATTGCAATACTAAAATGGACATAAAGTAACGTACAACAAAACATAGAACAATTACAGACTCCCACAATGGGAGCAACAATAAACAGAAAGTCAACAACAACAGAACCACCGCCTTAGAACGGACAGCAGCCTAAGCCATCGGGGGGCTTGAATGCATTTTACTGGTACCAAATCTTCGCCCTAGATTCTGCTGTTGTTGAAGTACAAAAACTGTTCAGTTCAAACCCAGTTGTTCACCCTTCCCTCTTCATGCACGATACAATGATAAATGAAAACACAAACCATAAACACTTGGGTCTTATTCTCTCCAATAACTGTTCTTGGACAGAACATATCAATAGCATTTGTGATAAAGCATAGGCAAGACTCAATCTTATGCGAACTCTTAAATTCAGGGTAAGCAGAAGATCTCTGGAAAAAATGTATATTTCTTATGTTCGCCCTTTGATTGAATACAGCGACTCTGTGTGGGATAATTGTTCCACGGAATCGAAAAATCAACTAGAATCGATCCATATAGAAGCTGCTAGAGTAATAACTGGAGCCACTAAACTCTGCAGCATTGAAAAACTTTTTGCTGACCTTGGATGGGATCCCTCCAAAAATCTCGCAATAAGCACAAACTTGCTATCTTCTACAAAATTCTTCATGGCATTGCCCATCCTATCTTTCGGACATTGTATCGCCCTAAATACAGACACAACTAAATATAACCTTCGGAATGCTGGAAATATTCAGAATTGCAGAGTGCACACTAACTTATTCTCCAATTCCTTCTTCCCCTCCACAGTACGCGCCTGGAACGACCAACCAAACGACATAAAGGATGCACCATCTTTAGGTTCGTTCAAATACAAAATCAATAAAAATCTGAGATCCCCTCCAAATTCTATAATGCTGGAACATGCAAAGGTCAAATACTACAGGCAAGACTACGAATGGAATGTAGTTCCCTAAAATCTGACTTGCACCAGAAAAACATTGTACCTTACCCCTTCTGTAAGTGCGGTGTCTTTGAGAGTCATAACCATTTCTCTTTTGCTTGTCCACTTTACTAACTCGATAGACTCAGATATCTGCCATCCAATCTTGATAACCTTACTAGCAATGACCTTTGGTTTGGATGCGAAAATCAATCAGATGAATTTAACGAGTTCCTTTTTCTAAAGGTACAGGAGTTTTTGATAAGGTCTGGTACGTTGGGTTGATCCCAGTCTCAAAAGTGTTAAAATTTTGATACGTCTACGTCTGGAGACAGTCATTCTATAGCACTATGCTTTTGACTCTAAACCCTAAACAGGAGTCTCTCTCTCTCTCTCTCTCGTTATTATACTTGTGTGCTTAAACTCGTCCAAAACCATCATATAAAATGCAGATTTTATAACATGTCTAGGAGATGATCTAAATAAGCCACTAGCTTACTGTCAGATCCTATTATATTAACATTGTATGTATATCATGCACTTTACCCGAATAAATATTGTGTAAACCAAATAATATGGCTGCAAAAGCATTGCGCAAACTTTTTTTATTATATATCATTTACCGCTTGGACAATGACAAATGAATTAATCAATAGATGATAATATAACATTTCTGATTTCATATTTTGGCACGCATTACCTACCATACTTTATCTAAGTGAATCTGAACGAAGCAAGAAGCTGCAGGCAGGAAAACAGGCTGAAATGCTGCATCCTGGTGTTGTAATGGTGAATGGAAACATCATTTGATTGAAATTCTTCAAGAATTTTTTATGAAATAAGCATTCAATCGGTATCTTTTATCGCAATTGATCGTCTTTTGGACGAAAAGGGCAAAAACAGTGTTTTCTACAAAAAATCAGGAGGGTGCAGGAAGAAAGTAAGATACTGCGGACATAAGACATATGTTTTTGTGCGTGGTGTAAAAATGAGAAGATGCGACTCGACGCGATTTAAAAGTATTTCTGAAAAACATATCTTCCAGTGACCAATTCGCTAGCCATTTGAAGCTATCATAGCTGAAAGAAGCAATAATAGTGACTTTTAGGCTTTTCCCATACACCCCCCCCCCCCAAAAAAAAAAAGTTTTTGATCAATTGTGTGCTACAAAAAGGAGAGGAAGGATGAGAAATTGGCCCAGATGTGATATCTGGCTAGTGCTTTATCTGGTAAGGATCAATGCTAGCCATGTTTACGTGATTTTAAGATTGACTTTCCATAGAAATTCAACCTAAAAATACTGAATTTTGATACTCAAAAGATACTCAAAAGAACCGTCTTGATGAGATGTTTTTTCGAGCACCCAAAACATATATTTTCATTAATATGATCTTAGCCACTATCTATATGCAGGCATATCACCACTATTTCAGGAATCTCAATTCATTATGGGATTTCCCAATGGCCAAGCTGCACATGAGCAAAAGAAGCGTGAGTTACATGAGTTACATGCAAAGCTAGATTAGACCAAGAAGATATTACTGGCTACTGTATCCCTGGATCAGAGCCGTCTGTCCCCTCAGGTAAATAGCAAGAATGCTTTCGCATCCATAGCCCACCAAGAAACCCAGACCAAATATGCCTGTCACCAGAGGTAAATGAAATAAGATATATATATATATATATATATATATATATATATATATATATATATATATATATATATATATATATATATATATATATATATATATATATATATATATATATATATATATATATATATATATATATATATATATATATATAATATATGTTTATACAGTTTTGAAGGAATGTTATTTTAATTAAACATATGTTGTTTCTGTTTAGTTGTCAGTTGTTTACACCAGTGGAATTGAAATTGTTTAGAAATTTGCAAACATCACAAATTTAACATACGAGGGCCGACCTTTCTTTTAGGCAGACCCATTGAGAAAGGAGAAAGATACAGACTGTCTCATTTCAAATCTTGTAAACTTTTCTTAAAAAGCTCAGATTTTGACAAGTTGGTATAGTTCAATTGGCAGAACAGCCTTGGGTTATGATATGTGAGCTCTTGGAGGTATGTCTGGGTTTGAACTCCAGTGCTGATGCTTTGTTTCTATTCAAAAACATGAACAACATAAAAATAATCAGTCAAATATACCATTTTGAAAAGCTTTTAGGCAGTGAAAAAGTTGTCTCTCTTTTAAATTAAAGTTTAGAATTAAAAGTCAATCTCTGAGGAACACAACTCAGAGTTAAAATAATTGATAACCTTTGATTTAATCAAGATACATGTATCCCCTATAAAACAGTAAGATTCTGTGTATAAAGTGGCTTAAAAGCTGCATAGTCTGTAACTTTTTATCTTCCAATTTTAGAAAAAAGTTTCTTTTTTCAAGAATACAGTAAAATTACTCAAATTCAGGTAAACATTTTACCATTTTCGTAAGTCTTAACAAATTATCACTATCAAAACAACAGCATTTATGGTAAAAATCAACTGTCTAGAATTATTAGAGGGACGTAAATAATTACAAACAAGAGAAAAACTCCTGTTTATATAAGATAATTCACTTTTCAATGCAGTTTTCAGCTGTATTGAACATGTTTATTGTGAAAACATAACTTAATTCTATTTTTACAAATGCTTTAAAAAGAAACTTTTTTTTCAAAAATGTTCATAGTTACAGACCTAGTCTCTTTAAAAGTATTGTTCTCAGAAAATTGTCTGATCTGCTGATTGTATATCAAAATATGATAATCTTTCTTCAAAATAATTCAAAACTGAACGATTTTATCTCAAAAAGCAACTAAACGAGAGCCCTAAAGCCAATAATATGAAATAGGCCCAGATGTGATAACTGTCTAGTGCTAGATCTGAAAATGAAAATGGGATTAGTGCTAGCTATGTCAATGTGTAAAGCCATACATCAGCAAATGTTTAAATACATGGATGAGTTTTCAGGATTATTCCTGAATTCAGGATTTTGAGGCTGACTCAAATTAAAACACTGAATTAGGCAGAATAAAGTAGCTTATCCTATTTCAGTTTAGTTTAAGAAGACAATTCATTACTGACCATTTAATATTTTGTAGGTAGATTGCAAGTTTTGAGATTTAAATATCTCACTGTTCAGGATTTTGGAACTTTTACGTCACTTTGTTAAACAGAAAGCTTCTATGGCAGTATCGTTCCGACTTAATGCCGATGGCAAAACTATGTGTTAGTTACAATATCTTGTCGATATGCATGCTATATGGATCCAATGATGGTAAAGTATTGGCCTGCATCGGTCCTATACATAACCAATGCGTGTCCAACAAGATATCAGTACAACTTTCACCCTATGGGCAAAATGATATCGCTCCAATAACTAACTGATATCCAAACAATATCCATCTAATGATATTGGTTTACTAACTAGGGGTAGAGACTGTGACATGCTTGAGGGGTCATCTTTTGTCAGGCCATTAGGGATCATCATCTTGGCTTCTCTTCAAAAAGACTCTGACTCTCTGTTGACAAGTAATTGAACTCTGCTTACAGCTGAAAAGTTAGGTGGTCATCACATAGTGCCCAATATTGTACATGCCCCGACCAAGGGGTTGAGAGGGCGGCATTCCCTTGAAAATCATGTAATGGCATTTTGAGCTTTTGATGCTTCCATAGTGACATAAGAACCAAACTTAAAGCTCCTGTGTGCAGTCACTGCCTAAACCACAAATTTGATGGCTGTCATTTAGGCCTAAAATAAATTAAAATGTTTCCAGTTACCCGACCTTGCCTAATTTTAGTGTTTATTTTTGACAGGGGGGGATTTCCTTCAGTTTTTGAAAGACCCCCCCCCCCCCACCTAAATTGAAGGAGGGTGGGTGTGATATTTTTACATAAACCAAGAAAACATATTCTAAAATTTAAGTAAACTACTCCATTTTCTTTTTTAGTTTTCAAATGATAGCATAAACATTGATTTTTTTGTCCCTACATCTTTTTTTATGTTTCTATGGGATGTCCCAGTTCAATCATTCTCCCCATGTAAACACTTAACAAATAAAAGTAGATCTACCTAACCTATTTCAAAAATTCATGTAACCTACAACACATATTTTTTCGTTGGCCTAAGTAAAACACAGTTAAACGTTTTCTTTTAAATTACAACAGGCATAATGTTCAAAATGGAGCTAGAGAGATAGATACATATACATGTATGGATTGGTGGATGGATATACCGTCAGGAAGGGATAGCAACTTCAAAAGTGCTCATGTCCCCATCTAGGTAGTGCCTAAGTTCATATTAGCATGTATGTATTGCTAACCAATTATGTAGTTTTGTTAGAATAAAACCGTTTCTTCACTCATTCTATCCCGCGAAACCCTTCAGGTGTCGCCTTTCTAGTATATTTTTTTCATTTTCGCATGCATTCAGCACGTTCAACGTGTGCGTACTTTAAATTTTAGACTAGCTACGCCCCTGCTTGTATACGATTCATATTGATGAAAGCAAATGTCGGTCATTTTCATTAAGTATACTCAGAGGAAATAATATGGATACACGTTTTTGCTTCTAAATACTGACTAAAAATACATAGACGATCTTACAGGAGTGCTCATGTTTTACTCAATTTATTAAACGAGTAGCGAAAAAGCGATAAAATGCTCGCCAAGCATCGCATTTTATCGCTATCTCTCAACTCGGTCAATAAATTGAATAATACATAACCACCAATAATAGATTCTATTTATCACAGGACACTTAAATTACATAAAAATCGTTTTTTGGAGTGAACCCCTTAAGATCTATCACCTTTTACGCTACGTTATAATGGACGTCATTACGTTATGTTACCAAAAAGTAAGTGAGTATGATCAGGAAATACCACATTCACACAATGCAGACCAACCCACGGCACCGTGAGGAAGAGTCAAAGAACATTTACAGACGCAAGATATCCGTAAGACATTAAAAGCAAAGTAACCAGCACTCTCTTCGTCTTCAACATGATTGCAAAGCTAGGAAGGACACAAAGCAATGTATACCAAAACAAAGACAAACACAGAGGCCCCACAAACAATCGGAAGTACATTTAACAATGGATCGACAACAACAGAACCACCGCCTTAGAACGGACAGCACCCTTAGCTACCAGGGGGGAGGCTAAAATGCATTTCACTCGCGCCAAATCTTCGCCCTAGATTCTGTTGTTGTTAAAACTCAGAATTGTTTAGCTCGCATGGAGGCTTCCTAACAAATGCAATGTATCACCACAGAAAAATTATCAAATCAAATTAACACATTATGTTGATACAAAGAAAATGGCTCATGACTCATAGTACGGATTGCCCAGACAACGACAAGCATCAGGCACCAACCGACGGATTAAAGATTTACGTCTGGGCCGTCTTTAAGTCTGAGGCCTGACCCACCGTCGTGCAATTAAAGAAGAAACCATAGCTATCAACCGTGAATGGGTTCACAATCAGGCATGCAGACTATCGCATGATATCCACGTTGTATCCCACCCTTTTATTACGTTTAATAATCTTTTTAAATCGATCACTAAAATTAGGCTTTCCAACAATTATTTGAAATTTATAAACTAAATCGCCATCAAATACAGGTTCTGATATGCCTTGTTGGAGAAGAGTCTTTAAGCAAATACTGTACATGTATTAACAATCAACTCTGAGTGTCAGTAATAAAATTTAGAAGTACTTTACATTGTACGAAGTTTATTGTATCGATAACCTTGTTTTAGTAAACTCTCTAGCTACAAGGATTGATATCTCCCTTGCTATAATGATTTACCGATTGATTTATCCCTTGCTATAATAATATACCGAAGGATATCTCTCTTGCTATGTAATTTACCGATTTATATCTCCCTTGTTGTAATAAATAATCGTTTACTTTTTGGGATGTTTTAACCCTACTTTTCAAACACTATCATTTTAGACCCAGAAGAAATGATTGATTTTTATGTCAAGTTATGGACCAGTCTTACATCTGACAACCATGCGGAGAAAACGAGGTAATTTGTATACTTTAGTTTGCCTCTCAGTATATATGATATCCTGTGGAAAACTCATCTATTACGTCCATGTAGGTCGTCGCAAAAGCTTTACATATTATATTGGAGATACACTCGATTTGGGAATACTTTAAATGTAATGTCCTTGTATATTGTGCCAAGTCGCAACGGGATGCTATTCAATATTGAAAATAGTTCAGAACAGTAATGACGCAATATATCGTTTAAAATTTGTTTCTATAGAATTTGCATGCGTTCGTGGAAGTTTTATGTCAGTGCAAATCATCTGATGCGGATCTGTACATTATATGAAAGGAAATTAGACCTGCTTGCAGTTAAATTATCTAATCTAGGACGCACATTTATATGTGCGTGTAAATTGGTCGCTATACATCGAATGGTTTCTGAATCATCAAGCCGTGTGGTATAGATACAAAAGCCTCTCCTTAGATTAAAAGACACATAATTCGATGTTTCACTGCGATTTATCAAGCTTAAAGGATTTTGTATACCAAAACAACTTTGAACATGTTTATTTTCTTGTACATTAATTAATCTGTATGGACTCATTGTACATGTATCAATGTGTATGGACGATTTAGAAATGTGTCAACTTGTATGAACTAAATGTAAAATGTATAAATCTGTATTGAATTTATTACACATGTATTAGTATGTATCGACTCATTGTACGTGCACTTATTGCTCATACATCAGCATGTGTCGACTTATTGTACGTATATCAATATGTAATGACTAATTGCACGTGTACCATTATGTATGCAAATATTATATATGCACCAATATACGTGAAATTAAAAAAGACAGACTTTTAGATATTTTAATAGTATTTTTCAGCAACAGGTATCATCAATGAATTTTAAAGCTGTTTATTAACGTTATTATTACATTGACGTACACATGTAACAGAAAATATGTTTGGCGTAGCGCACGTATACAGTAAAGCAGATGGCGCTTTTTATGGCGCTACTCAATTAGATTACTTGTAAAAGTTATATTTAGTTAGAAATATTTTTCATGCTCAATATACATTGGCATGAAACTTATCATGCTTATCGCTTTCGACCTTCATTAAGCTACCATTTGTCATTAAGATCTTTATTTTGTCTATTTTTGAGCGGTCAGTTAACACAGGTTGTACTGTATATTCATCTTCTGGTATCTGTTCATAAATTATCTAACGAAACAGTAAATTAAACAAGATAAAATGCAAAAAAAAATATTCGAATTGCTGTTTGGCCTACATCCATACGTCCAGAACAGTGTAGCAGAACTCTATAGTACTGTAGAATTATTGCTTGTCAAGAAAATGTGTATGCATGTCTTACTGAGCGCTACGGGCATCACATGATTAAGTCGTGACGTGATTTGTTTGTTTGTTTAATTTGATTCTTTATGTCCCATAACTAATATTTTAGTTATGCAGGGACGGGCCTTCCTGGTTGAACACGTACTAAGCTAAGATAAATGTGGCTTGCTCAAAATAGTAAGTGAGTATGATCAGGATATCCACAATCACAAACCGCAGACAACCCCATGGCACCGCGAGGAAGAGCCTCTCAACCATCACGAGGCACCAGGAAGACACATTAAGCAAAGCAACCAGCTCTCTCTTCCCCAACAAGATGATTGCAATACTAGAATGGACATATATTAACGTACACCAAATAAGAACAATTACAGACTCCCACAATGGGAGTAGCAATAAACAAAACATCAACAACAACAGAGCCACTGCCTTAGAACGGACAACAGCCTAAGCCACTGGAGGGCTTAAACGCATTTTACTGGTACCAAATCTTCGCCCTAGATTCTGCTGTTGTTGAAGTACAAGAAATGTTCAGCTCGCATGGAGGCCATCTAACTAATGCAATGTATCATCATGGAGAAACACTCTAATCAAATTAACACACCATGATGAAACAAAGAAAAGGGCTCATGACTCATAGATGGTCGGAGCTAAAAAAAAACTCAAGTTGTGCCACGGCGGGTTCAGCTACAGATAAGCATCAAGCACCAACCCACCAGTTAAAGCTTTACGTCAGAGCCGTCATAGAGTCTGAGGTCTGACCTGCCGTCGTGCAATTAAGGAGGAAACCATAGCTATAAACGGTGATTGGGTTTAAAACTAGGCATGCATACCGTCGCATGATATCCAAGTTATATCCAACCCTTATATAACGTTTTACTATCTTTTTGAATTGATCACTAAAATTAGGTTTTCCAACAATTCGTTTGAATTTATAAACTAAATCACCATAAGATATAGGTTCTGATATGCCTTGTTGCAGGAGAGTTTTAACCCAATGTTGTATTTAACAATTAAGTCTGAGTGTCTGTGGTAGAATTTAGTAAATGCTTTTTGAATTTTATGATATCTATAACCTTGTTTTAATAACTTAGCAGTTAAAAATAAGTTTCTGTTGTTGAAGTCATCAACATTAAAACACACTCTAGCAAATAGAATAAGCTGAGAAATATATACGCCATAGGAAGGAGAGCGAGGAACATCTCCATCAAGAAAAGGGAAATTTACTATTTCAAAATTAAAATCATCCCGATTATCATAAAGTTTAGAAGAAACTATGCCATTTGTTATTGACAAGTTCAAGTCCAATATGTTCTTAAAAGGGTATCCTTTGGAAGCAAAGACTGCACCAAAGAACTGAAACCAGAGTGTGCATATTTCTGGGCCAGACTAGCTAGTTTCTGTCATTTAGGCTTCATCAGTGACCCTCTTATAGTTTCAAAGTTCCACAATGAAACCCATGATCCAAAACCGGTCAGTCTCAGAAGAATTCGCCTTATTTAATTTAGTTCAGTAGGATATATTTGACCTACCATTTGTTCAAAATAAGGATTATCAATATTAAGTAAGTCATCTAAATATCTTGAGGTTGAGTTAAAAGCTTCAATAATATCAGTTTGATAATTGTCTGATAGAGACAATATAAAGTCTCTCTCATAACAAAACAAAAAACAAATCTGCAACAAGAGGAGCACAATTAGTACCCATTGGAATACCTACAATTTGTCTATATAATTTCGAGCCAAATCTTATAAATATATTGTCCAAAAGATAATGGAGCGCATCACACATGACCACAATTTATATCAATTAGGTTGTTCAGAAATAAAACAAAGGCATTTTTTTCATTACAATCCAAATAAAGTGAGCCCTCTCTGTTAAATGTTTGTTCAATTATTTCTGTTAGCTTTTCTTTGATTAGATTATGTGCCATTGTAGTATAGAGAGTAGAGAAATCATATGTAGACAAACCAGATGCTAGAAAACCTCTAGACTTCAATTTATTAAGAATTTTACCTGAATTTTTAATAGACCAAATTAATTGTTTACCATTTCTTTCATAAACTGTTGTGCAATATTTAATGACATGGTTTTTAATCGCATTGAGGCGAGAAGTCAAAAGAATAGACAACTCAGTAGTAGTACATGTACTAGAATTAGCAATAAAACGCGACTTATAGGGCCGTTTATGAAGTTTAGGTAACCAGTATAACGTAGTAAGCTTGCTATGGTCCTCATCAACAAACAACCCAAACTCACTTACTATTTTAGCTGCTATATGGCATCGATGTCAATCAACGATAGAAGTCTCATCAAGCCTGTTATGCTCATATGTTTTTGCAGTGCTAAGTTTTGCTTTAGGGTGTTAATATGGTACCTTTTTCAAACGACCACAACATTGTTAGCAGCCTTATCTGCGGGGGCCAAAACAAACCTCCTATGGATTTCGTGGATCACTTTCTTCAAATGTCCAAAAGTGAATTTATGTTTAGGTGGTAGAAGATCTAAATGGTTGCAATAAAAATGAAATTCTACCGTCAATAATTTTAAAAATAGTTAGTTTCCAACTATTTAAGGCATTAGACTCAGCATGCTATCGTTTACACCAGCGATTACAAAATTCTTGTAAGGCTCCTGCAATTTCCTCACGACATGATTTGAAGTATATTGGCACCGGAAACCTATATTTTACTCCCTTACATATAATAGACCGAGTTCTTGAATCATTTATGTTTTTTTAAAAACCCCTGTGACTATATGACCAGCGGGTTGATAGCAATACTAAGAGTCTTTACAATCTCAAGAGTCAGGAATAGAATTTTCAATATCAAGTTTTGTTACTAATTTGTTATAGTTAAAAACAGTACTGCGAATAGGTTTATTATACTTATATCAAATGATAGGGGATTCCTTATTTTCAAAATAAGTAGGAATAGAAGAGCTAACAGATTTATCTTTAAATATACTGGGTAAGTTAATGAATTCGATCCCCTTGTTGACAAATTGAATTTTGATAAAATGCCTAATATGATTAATTTCGGAGTCTATATATGGTCAAAGAGCATGTTGAGCATAACATTGGGTAAGAAGTGCTGCATCATAAAGTCCATGAGCTCTATCATAGAATTTATTAGCCTCAGTATCCAAATTACGAAGTGAAGATATAGAAAGAGCTACTAAACGTGAAGGAGCCATATGTCGGCCAGAACGTTTTAAGATGATTCTGAAAGAGTTAAAACAGTTTATTTTTGCGTTTAAAATTTCCATTTTGCGTTTACCATGAGATCGGTTATTGCGTTTACGGATATCTAAAAGAGAAAAAACATCAAAATCAGGTAATCTAGAAATGTTACCCTCATTGTAAATAGTATCATTAAAACCAAGTGGATGTGGTGTTTGTAATAATTTTATCCACTTTAATTCTAATTCATGCCTAAGAATATTTCTATATCTTTTAGTGGAATTATCACCATATGTGATCTTTTCAACAGGCTGAATAGAAATCCTGCTAGTAAAGTGATTAGTGTGTTTGAAATGCCTAAAAAGAAAATCATCAATTTTGCGAGGCTTTTTTATTCGATGATAGTGCTCAGAAAATCAAAGACCACAACGCAGTGACGCCGGTGAGACTCGAACCCGCGGCCCCTCGTTCTCGAGTCAAGCACTCTACCACTGAGCCACTGCGCTCCCAGTCGTGACATAAGAAAACCAACATAGAAACCAGCTCATTCTGATCAGGGTCTTTGCTGTCCGCATGAATATAGCTGGGGTTCTTAATTACCCAGTAAGCGCACAGTGCACACTCGTTTTGTTGGTTTTGTCATGTTAATGCTCATAAATTGAGACGTTTTAGAACATGTATTGGTCTGTTTTCAACCGACATATCAGATTAAAAGTGCATTCTGAAAGTCATCTTAAGACAGAAATTACCAAGTACACATATAAACAAACAGAATGACTAGACGAATTTCATTAATTAGCATCAAAGCTAGCATAACACGTTCAAATAAATGACATGTTTAATTAGTATATCTGTGTTTCCATCAACAAACAACCAAAATAAACAGCAAATTATCTCGTAATTGTGTTAGAGTTGTCCATATCATGCTTTCCAAGACGACTCGCTAATATAGATTCAAAATAAGTTAGAAATAGCTCGGAACCATTAGAGTTTAAAATAGGTGTGGGTCCATTTATTAATTTCCCACTCTTGAAAGGAGATTTTCTCGCTCCGCATATAAATGTTCCGCTAAGTCGTCGATAGCATTAACTTCCGAAATTATTTTCTAAATTGTATTGTCGTTACTAAGAGTTGTAATGATGTTGGCTTGAACTGTACATATCAGAACGTACATATCAGCTGTACATATCAGAATCGGTAGCGTATGGTGTTCTACTCGCGTCTTGTGGTGATATAATGCCGTGAAATGAAATCGATAAAACACTAGTGGTTTACAGATTTTGGTAACGTTATGAAATTACGTCGATAACAAGGTTGAGTACATAATGACTCAATATTATTTTTTTACAACAGAAATGAGAATTCAAAGTAGTATTAATGTGATATGATCAGACTCTTTTATTACATTCAATAAAATGTGAGCACCCATGTAATATCCTCCTTACAATTACAACAGAATTGCAAGTCAATTAAAACAAATTTATCTTCATTATAAAAGAGTAGGCTATAATATGGTAACGATTGACATCATGTTTACCGATGAATCTGTCATTTCTTTCCCATCCTCACACAAATAATATACTCTTTTTTCTTGCTTACCATTTAATGCCAGATTTTTATATTTACAAAATGCTTCCAGAAGTTTCTGAATATGCTGATGCGACATGCCATTATGACGTCACTTTACTATAACAATAATATACAATGATTGGCTTCAATGAGGTAGACATAAGGATTTATCTACCGGAAAAAGTGAATATCACTTTTAAGGGCAGATAAATTCTTATGTCTACCATGATTAAAGTAAGTAACTGTTTTGTTATATGACTTTTTATTTAAGAATATTTTTTTCTACTTTCACGATTGTTGTTAAAGACATGTTCAACCTTCAATCTAAGACATCTAAGGACTTTCCCACAAGTTTTAGCAACTGTTATCAAAAATATTATAATGTAGTATTTTGCATCTTCAAATTTATATTGATTCTCTGAATGAGGAATATATAGAGGGTATTCAAATGGTTTTGTTAAATATCACTTTTATTTCACGAGTGAAGTGGACAATATTTATATTTCATGAGTGGCGAAGCCACGAATGAAATATAATAATTATCCACTTCACGAGTGAAATAAAAGACATATTTAACGTAAATCATTTTAATTTCTTTTTATTATCTACAAATTTCCCATAATCTTTTAAGGTAAAGAGAAGCGAATCTTACTTTACATAAGCTTTTGTTTTGATTTTCTAGTTGTAGCAGACGAATATATAAAAGCTCTTTGTTTTATTAAGTTTCTAAGCGACTCTGACTTTTTGGTTACATTTCCATAGAAATAGGAAACGCCAATAATTTTTTCCCTTAGAAAAGAAACAGATATGCCATAAAGAGTTGCTTCCTTTAGACAATATTGAAAAAATAGAAAAAACGTAATTTCAAACTTATGGTTTCTCTCCCGCTAAAATATCAAAGCAGTGAAAATACAAGTTTTTTTATATTTTCACGGCTGTGAAATATATGCATTATATTTAATCAATAGTTTCCTATATTTCATTACATAGTAGATAATAAAAAATGTTATCATAAAATATTTTTTACAGTGTGTTTATTCAAACAAAGATAAATAAGCAAACAAAGCAAAACAAAACTGTTGTAAAATTCATGAAAGTCTTTAATTTACCTGTTGGGAGGTGAAACAGCAAATCATGTCAATTTCATTCAGCACATGCTAGTTTTACACTCATCGTGCTATTTTTAGTTCTCTAGAGGGCAATATTGCAGAAGTGTCAAAAATATTAACTTCTGGAAACTAGTTGGAGCTGGTTTCCATGCAATATTAACTTGTGGACCGATTTAGATCAGTTTCTAGGTAGACATAGAGATGTATGAAGACAAATTGGGCCAATCAGGACACAGGATTCTCTCCGGTCATATAACAATGCCATGTATGAATCAGCATGCGTCTGTTCTTTATTACTGTAAATTCGGACATTTTCGCGAGTTTTATTTTCGCGAAACTTCGCGAGGATAAACCCTCACAAATTTGCAAAATCACTCTCTCGTTTACTGATATAGTAAATCACGCTATATTCGCGAATTTTTAACATCACAAATATTTGTTTTAACGTTTCGTGAAAATAAAATTCTCGTGAAAATTTCCAAATTTACAGTATCCTTCCCACGGGTTAGTAAGGGTATGTGAGATAACCTCACCCTTAGTTCAGATGTGGTTAAAGACACATAGATGTTTGGTTTGCATGAAAAACTCCTAACTTCAGTCAAATATACTTAAATAAGTCATGTGGCTCATAACGCTAACTCCTCTAACATTTTTCAACGGATAGTGCTCATTTTTGCACAACAAAATGTTATGATGTGCAGATGACAGTGAATGCTTCCAATTTGGCAATATGACTTAAGGTTGGCGCGCCGTGAGACCGGTTTAAGCCCTCCAGTTAAATATTTTACTGACTGTTCCAAAGCGGTGTTTTTTTGTGGATCATGTATGTTGTTTCTGTCTTGTTTTTGGTATGCTTTTGTGCGCTACTGTTTATTGATGCCTGGTGGCACCTGCTGGGAAAGGGTCGACCTCTTTGCTATCGTTTTTTGATGTCTGATTGTGAAGTTGTCACTTTCACATTGGTATCCTGGGTCAGGTGTGGTGCTTGATTGTATCGACTCCTGATCCTTGCCCTCTTTCTTACTTTGAAGTCAACGCTCAAGGTCAAATTGACTTAACCCCGTCTTATGGCTCGAAATGCTAACTACATGTATTCTCACATGTTTATGGAGAGTGTTCATATTTGGCACATTGATTCATATGGTATATATCGAGGGGTCACAAATTGGACTATTTTCTTTGACGATAGATTCAGCCTTAGCAAATAGCGTAGACCTTGAAGAAATGCTGAAATTCGCGCATTATGTGGCTTTTCATCTAGGTCTTCACTGTTTGAAAAAATGCGCATTTAGGAGTCACTAGACTCAAAAGCGGTAAAGAACGGAGACTGAAATATGATCCCAGTATGATTACTATTGTTGTGCAGTCATCAGATTATCTTTTGTTTTATAGCAGTGGAGAAATTTTGCGTGAAGCAGCATAATTTTCTAAACTGCTGACGACGCCAAGATCTTAGAGTAAGAGTACAAAGACACATGTTCAAACCTACGCAATCCATTAATTCATATGGGACTCGACGCGAGAATATCTGTCCTCGGGGTTTGCGAACACCAAAGGTGCAGACCAGCCTGCGCATCCGTGCAGATTTATCAGCGCCTTTGTTATTCGCTTATTGAAAAGTATCATAGCTAGACTTGCTACTGACGAAATTCCAATTTTCTAGCTAGTCTCTGTAGCTGATCAGGCTGGTTTGAATGCCACTTTGTCGGAAACCCCGAAGACAGGTTTTCTCGCGTCATAATCCATTAATTCATATCCTTATAAGGCTCAACACAGACAATGAGCGTAATTAACACAAGATGCGCTTAATGAACCAAAGCAATGAGCCTGTATAGTGGGACTTAGGCACTTATTATTGCATAGGAGAGCAGCACAGGTTTAGATAAACACAATTTTTCAGAGAAAATTGTAAATATTTTCTTACCCATCAATTTTAGCATATGTTTTGGGTGCGCAAAAGAACCGTCTCATTGAGACGGTTCTTTTGAGTACCCACAACATATGTCTTGGTTGAGAAATAAGAAAATTAAATTTTCGTTACGCACTCTTAGCTAAAGCCCTGCAGAGTAGCGAAGGCTCCGAACTGCCTGTACGTGGTCTCTCCAGGGTCTTATCTGCTTATACACACAATGAAGTAACAAACCATGTGCGGATCCAGAGGAGGGGGGACAGGGGGTCTGGACCCCCCTCAAAAATCACAAAAATATAGGGTTTTCTAGCAATACAGGTCTGGATCCCCTGAAACATCGCAGCTACCAAGCCAGCATTCACTGTTTGGCCATCATCGGCACGCCAGCGAAACGCCATTTAATGGCGTTTCGCTGGCGGACCGATGATGGCCCGCTTATAGTGGTACTTGGATCCTCCCTACCCTCAGCAACTAAAAAAAAGACGTTGTCAAAGCTGGACCCGCTCTGACAAAACTTTCTGGATAAGCGCATGCAAACAATACGCGTAAATAACATCAGATGCGCTTAATGAAAGAAGGAAATAAGCAAAGCTCAATGAGATCTGGTAACACTTACTTATCGAATATGCGAGCAGCGAAGGCCAAGTTGAGCCTGGGCATATTAGTCAGGGCCCTTAGGGACAAAAAATAGGTCCCGTGCGATTTGAGTGCCGATTTATGGTGACCTATATCAAAACCTTCAATGGAGTCTTACCTTTAATTTAAAGGTGGTCACCCATCTCAAATCCGCGTCTGATGCTAGTTATGACGTCATAAATATGGCGACCATAATAAGAAACTGCCCGTTAATAAAAGCTATAGTTTGTGTTTGTATGGTCATATTTATCCAACACGAACGCTTTTTTTAACATAATATCAATTATTTTAGTCATATGATGGTTACATTAATGCTTTACCTGACTTTGACAATGAATTATTTATCGATAACTATATTTTGCATGCAAAATACCGTAGATTTCCTAAAAATACCCAGCTTATCGGGCCACCTTTAGACTGATGGCTGAGAATGCTATTGCTCCCCCTGGGGAATTTCGCAAGCTTATCCTATCTAAAATAGGATAACAAGCTGCGTCTTTTAATAGATATTTGCACTATGTTTGCCGGGGCGTTAGTCTCTGACAGCTTGTTACATATGTTACCATATTAAATTTAGAAAAAAATAAAAGTTTGAGCTACAGAAAGAAGGCTAATTATTTAAATTACTCATATGGTCTGCATATTGACTACTTTAGCTACATATATATTCTTTTGGAGCAAATTACAGCTTCCTGTGGTGTTTTGTACGTTACTTTAATTAGATTACCCTTTAATCATGAAAATTGTGACCAATATCATTTACTTTTTAGCTGATATGTGCATTTTCCAAATTGTTTTGATTATTTTGTACTAACAAACTCATTTTGGTTAGAGAAAATCCAAAGCTTGCTTTTATACTTTAAATATAGTGTCTTATACGTGCAGTTAAACAACCAAAAGGCTACATCCAATTTGAAGGAGCCGAATTTGGTAGGCATCATTTAAGTAAAAATATATGAAAACATTTGCTGCTGTTGGATATCTTGCATATTTGGGATTGTCTTGCTCATATTATTAAGAATTATAGAATTTGCAGGTTTGACAACAAGATTGAAGCACTTGTTAAAGGTTGTAACATATGTTACATGACATAATGAATGAGCAAGGACATTGACTTGATGCAAGAGATGATATTTCAGGATAAAATGAATATATTTCGCATGTTTTCCTAGCTAAAGTCTCTAGTCTCTGGTGCCTAAATCTTAGGTATTGATGATTATTAAGCCCCTGTACCTTTGTTACAGGTGTTATGAATATTTGTTTTCAATATTTCCTAATATGAATAATTCTACAATAAAGATACATCCTAGAGGAACATAAAAAATAATCGTTTCACTTTTAAACATTACAATTTAGTAAATGTCCCTTTCTAATGCAAATATTCTAAACCAATCCTTAGCCAAGTCATATACAATATCGATTATTATTTCTGCTTCTCTGGTAAAATAATTGTCCTCCTCATTTCATAAAAAACAGAATAATCATCAAACAAGATTTTGACTGCAAGCTGAGTAATGACCTGCTCCATCCCAAACTCTTTAAGATATACTCTATCGTATGTAAAAATTCAAGGTGCATCGAATATGAGATGTTTGCACACAGTAAGCATGGGTTTTAGCCTGTAACAGCTTGTTACATATGTTACTTTATCAATTTGAGAATGATAAAATTGAAAGTTTGAGCTACAGAAAAAAGACATTAAAACTAGCTAATCAAAGAACATTCTAATAGTCTGTAAATTACTGGATGGCTTTACTACATATGACAGCTGTTTACGCCTATATGTTGTATTATGTGCGTTACATGAACTTAATTATAATTTAAAAGTGGTAATTTTGGCTCCCGTCATTTAGTTTAACGACTGCTCTGAGTCGGTTTCAAACCGTTTTAGATTATTATAATAATTTTACTCTTAATTCAATAATTCGGCCAAAGGCCATTATCAAGAAAAAACATGCACTTCAATGTCAACTACAAGATGGTGGAACAGAGACTATGTAGTTGACATTGATGTGTATGTTTTTCTTGATAAAGGCCTTTGGCCGAAATATTGAATTAAGAGTAAAATTATCATATGTGTTTAACATTGTTCCCTATGGAATATAAATAAACATTGATTTAGATAAGTTCAACAAACCTAAACTCAATCGACGAATACAAAAACCAAAGTTTGCTTTTCTATCTTAAATATTTTGTCTTATATAATCTGATAATGCACAACCCTAACCCCAGTTCTGCAGAGGAGCAAATTTTGTTTCCGCCGCTTAAATAAAACACATATAAAACAATTGCAGAGTGTTGATATTTAACATTTTCTTACGCAGTCTTGCTCATATATCATCAAGTTTCTAAGATTAGAACACTTATTAAAAATGTCAATGTGCCATTGGTGATGTCACAACCAGGGCTCTGATCGAATTCCATGCACTTTCAGGTGCTGATATTAACTAGTTCAATGTCAGGAAAGAGCAAGAAATCATATTGGCAGGCTTTCAGCAATGCGGGAGACTCTATCCACGAAGTATTCTTTCACCTCGGCTCAGTGCCCTTAGAAAGCACTATGGCGGATGCACTAGAGTAATATATTTGTTAATTGTCCTGACTTCTTAGCTCTCGTCTGTGATGTCTAACTGTGAGTTTGTTACTTTCCCATTGGTATCCTGGGTCACGTGTGTTACTGGATTGTATCGGTTCCTGATCTTTGCCGTCTTTCTTACTTTGTATTAGCCAGTCACCGATATTGTTCGACTCACTGCGTTGACGTAGTGGATATTTTACGAGAAAAAAAAAACTGAATTGCAAAAACTACCACTTCCAAGAGCTGTGTTTCTCGAAGGTGTCAAACGTGCGCAGTACCAGTGCATCATTTCGAAAACCTCATCTGCCATTAATCCTGACAAATCAATGCCTGACAATTGTGGTTAGAAGCGGGACTGTGATAAATATTGTCCCGTTATGATGACATTGCCCTAGTGCGGATCCAGAGGGGGATAGGGGTTCGGACACCCCCCCCCCTGGAAAATAACAAGTACGTATATGGGTTTCTAAAGAAACTAGCATTTGGACCCCCCCCCCTGGAAAAAGTTTGACACCCCCCCCCCCGTGGCAAATAATGGACCCCCTTTGGATCCTTGGTAAAGTATAAGTAAAGTTTTCTCAGCAATAAAACCATTGGACCCCCTCTGTAAACTGTTAAATACGCTGAGGACTAAATAAAACTGACACAAATTCCTGGATTCGCGCATGTTGCCTCCTGCCCCCGAAACCCCTCTGCAGCTGATAAAATGTGGTTGCAGCATGTCTGTATGCAAAACATCTCAGTGTAAGTACAAAGTAAACCATTTATATTGTACTGATTTGTGTTGCCGTGGAGCAGAAGAGGACTCATGTAAAATATTGCCAGTGGTCAATATGCTTATGACTTTTGAACAACTATTTTCATGTGGATTCAGATATTTCTTTAGCCGTATCAACACGAATGCCTTAATGTCCGATTTTGACCTTTAAAAGACGATTCTACCTATAATTATGCGAAAGATAAATCAGATTGTAACAGTTTTCTATTGGCCGTGCTATCGAAGTACAATGGATAACTTGTAGAGGGTTTATCCATATTTCCATATCATGAACTTACTACTAAGTAGACTCTTCTAACGTTTGATCCTTCAGGGGTCAAAATCGGACTATAATGAGTTTGGTTGATAGTGTATGCAAATCATATTACTACTATCTTTTCTTTGAGTGTATGATAAGCAGCTACAGATAAGCCAAAAAGCTTTGAAGCGTGGCTCTATTTAAAATATTGATATGTTGCACTAGAAAAAAAGGGTTTGTGGCCTTTATTTACATTTACTATAAAAGCTTTGACAAACACATCAGTCTAGCCGGACTGGCTCATTTTGCGTATTCTGCATCAATCGTTTGAAATGGAAAGACCTAAAGGTCATTGGTCAGAGGTCGTGGTACTATATTATATTTACATCGTTCATTATCAAAAACACTGTGTGTTTTTCATTCACTCCACTGTCTTTTTATTCGTAAATTGTGACGGCATTTACGTCCTACCCTCGAGTTTACTTCACACTATCTGAATATATTTTGTATGTTACGATTTAAAAGAGTTTGTATTTAGTCATGATAAGGCTGCCAGTTTATTAAAGGAATAATTCCATGCGTCGGAAATGGACAAAACGCATATATATGTGGTATTTACATATTAGGCGTCATTTCAATGACGGCATCTTTTTGTTCTGATGCGAAAACACTATGGGTGACATGTTAATTTTAATTATTAACCTCCTAAGATTAAATTTGGTGCATTTCGACTGAAATTGGGAAACAAAATGCAAGAAAGTCCTGATCGCCATAGACTACAATGGACATACCGTTTAAATTGCACTGATACAATATACGTTATTTTGATGACGTCATAATGACGTCTAGACGTGAAACCCAGATGGGTGACCAGGTGATTTTCATTAGTTATCCCCTAAAGTTTGATTTGGTATTGGTCGCCATAAATCGGCATCAAATTCGCACGGGAGTCCCGATCGCCCCTGACTATATGCCTAGTCACGTCAGAGGCTTCGTTGTTAACACACACAAAGATGTATTGACATGCAATAAGCGAAATCAACACCTTTTTGACAGAAAAAAATGTATTTGGATACTTACAAATATTAACGCATGGGCGAGTAGAGACAACTCAGACGGTTCAGTCTCGTCAGAGCCTTCACTGTTAACACACAAAGTTGTAAGATACAATGAGCTTAATCAGCATATGGTCCGTATGCGCTTTTTGACAGAAAGAAATGTCAATTTGGATACTTACACAAATGTAGGCTCGGACTAGCCTAAGCATCCGCGCAGTCTCATCAGAGATATAACTGCAAGTGCAAACCGGCTAGGAACGTAGGGGAAAGCTCAGTACAAACTTAACTCAGGCACCAGACTCAATGACGGCACTGACGTAAAGCTTTAATCCGTTGGTTGGTGCTTGATGCCGTAACTCAGCTTGAGGATTTCTTTAGCTCTGACTATCTGTGAATCATGAGCCCTTTTCGAAGGTTTGAAGGTTTTGACCTGTGGTCACCTGCTGGGAAAGGGCTGACCTCTTGGCTCTCGTTTGTGTTGTCTAATTGTGACGTTGTCACTTTACTATTGGTATCCTGAGCCAGGTGTGGTGCTTGATTGTATCGATTCCTGATCTTTTCCTCTTTTTACTTTTATTCACGACAAGACCCCTAGTCGAGGTATATGTCAAACTACAAGATAAGCACATGTCAAAGATTACAACAGCAAAAACAATTAGAATAAAGCACCATGGGTGACTAGATCAGACTGACGCATTGGGGATTATTGTGATGAGTAGTTACCGCAACGATCCCAACCCCTCGGACAAATAGGTAGGAGCAAACAGTGAAAACCCGGATCAAACCACTCCTCTGGGGGCAGGCTGATGAAGGTCCTCACTGCACGCTTTCCATGTGCATCTTTTGACAAAGTACTCATCGGCTTGGCCTTAGTCTTTGTTTCATTTCAAAATTGGTTAAAATAAAGTATTTTTCGTTGTTTCAACATTAGTGTGTTAATTTGATTCGTTTGTTTGCATTAGCTAAGAAGCCTCCATGCGAGATAAACAATTTTGTGTTTTAACAACAACATAATTTAGGGCTAATATTTGTCTCCAGTAAAAATTATTTAAGCCCCCCCCCCTGGTAGTTTAGACTGCTCTCCGTTCTAAGGCGGTGGTTCTGTTGTTGTTGATCTATTGTTTAACGCACTTCCAATTGTTTGTGGGGGTTCTGTGTTTGTCTTTGTTTTGGTATGCATTACTTTGTGTCCTTTCTAGTTTAGTAATCCTCTTGAAGAGGAAGAGAGAGCTGGTTGCTTTGCTTTTATTGTTCTAAGGATGTTTTGTTACTGTAAAAGTTCTGTTGCTCCTCCTCGCGGTGCCGTGGGTTGGCCTGCAGTGTGTGAATATGGTATTTCCTGATCGTACACACTTACTTTTTAAGCTTCTAAAATCTAACTTTAAACAATGGAGCTATCCATGCATGTTAACCTTTTACCTCATAGAGACGCCTTTAAACACTTTTGCAAACAGAGTAGACCCAGATCAGGCAGCTCTTACAAGAACTGCCTGATCTGGGTCAGCTCTGGTTGCTTGTGGAAAGATGATAAGATATGATCCTACACTAGTGTATCTGACAAGTAATTTCTTTGTTCTATGTACAAAAGTAAAAGTTCATTTATATAATTATTCATAGTGGGTGGAGCTGAGCATGAATATTCATGAAGGTAAGGGTTAAAAGAATGACTTCACGCATATGCGATAAATACCAAAATCGCGTGTATTGATGAAAATAACTGATACAGCCACCATATTAGATTAGGATTGTTATTGCCGTCCTCTTGCGGGTGACAATTATAATTGACTACGTTTGCAACCTGTATGGTAGCACCGGCTAAGTAGTGTAGCATGAGATAGCCCTTTCTGTAAGTATTGTTGCATTGTGTCACAGCACTACAACATGTAAAAGGACATTACCAGCTCATCGTCATCTCCACGAGCGAGTGGGCGTGTCATTTGCTAGATTATCACTTTCGCTTTTGACGCATTTCAATTCGCTATTCTCTGCAGGTTACATAAATAGTAAGTGAGTATGCTCAGGAAATACCAATATCACAAAATGCAGACAACCCCGTGGCATCGTGAGGAAGAGCCTCACAACAATCACGAGACATCAGGAAGGCAAACCAAAGCAAAACAACCAGCTCTCTCTTCCCTATCGAGATGATTGCAAAACTATAATAGACACACAAAGCAAAGCAACCAGCTCTCTCGTCCCCATCTAGATGATTGCAAAACTAGAATGGACTTCAAGAATGGACTTCAAGTAACGCACAACACAGAATCTCATAATGGGAGTAACAATCAACAACGATTCAACAACAATAGAACCATCGCCTTAGAACGGACAGCAGCCTATGTCACTGGGGGGGAGGGGGTGCTTAAATGCATTTTACTGGTACCAAATTTTCGCCCTAGATTCTGTTGTTGTTGAAGCACATAAATGTTGAGATCGCATGGAAGCTTCCATACTATTGAAAATTCACTTCGAAATGGCTACTGTACAACGCTACGTGCTGAAAGAAAGACGGCAAACTTTTTTGAAAAGCGTATACATGTGGGATACCTGTATTCATGTTTGATGTGGAGAGGCACGTGTTATGGCATCACGGGACGGTTCTTTTAAGGACCTTTTGGCCCGCGCACGCTTACTTTTTTAAAAACTTAATAACTTTTCAACAAATAGGCACATCAACTCACTTCCTACCTTGTCTTACTCCCCATTGGAGTCAAAACCTGGCAAATTAAAAATAAAGCCCCTATGGCCCAAAACTAGGTACCAGTAGAATATTTATTATATCCCCATCAACACTTTTTCAATAGTGAAAATACACTGACCCCAACACAACTTATATGAAAAACGAAAGTTACCTGCACGTCACCAGCCCTACATGTATCTCTCACCTTCAGTCTGTAGATCAATATTACACAATATTCAAAATCAAGAGGCGACCCTTTCAAAACCAATAAGCTTTTTGGCAAAATCCCTCGGAAAACAGGACAATTTTGGTACTCATTGTAAACAACTGACATCTGCAGCCGATGCAATGTTCTTCACCACAAGCAGGGCTGTATGATATGAAATTGTAGTTTCGTATTTCACTCAAACTTGTAGAAATTCCCATCCTTCAATGCTTTTTAGCCGAAATACGAGTGCTCATAAATAAACATTTCAAATTCAAAATATGCTATTTTGGAGCCCTATACTAGAATATATTAAAATTCGTCCATCCCCAATTTCGAAACTATATGTATCCCCTGATGCCTATATCGTCGGATATACGGTCGGAAATTAAATTTTTGATAGCGCAGTACAACGTGATTCCCAAAAAGTTTATCCGACAATATACTATACCTCCCCAAATGAAAATTTTAAACTGGTTATTCCCATTCTAATGCACAAGTAACATTTGTCCTTCAAAAAAAACAGTGAAAATGTAGTATGTTGCGCCTACAACCACATAAAACCGCTTGCCATCTGCATAAAACCGCTTGCCATCTGCATAAAACCGCTTGTCATCTGCATAAAACCACTTGTCATCTGCATAAAACCATTTGTCGTCTGCATAAAACCACTTGTCATCTGCATAAAACCACTTGTCATCTGCATAAAACCGCTTGCCATCTGCATAAAACCACTTGTCATCTGCATAAAACCACTTGTCATCTGCATAAAACCACTTGTCATCTGCATAAAACCACTTGTCGTCTGCATAAAACCACTTGTCATCTACATAAAACCACTTGTCGTCTGCATAAAACCACTTGTCATCTGCATAAAACCACTTGTCATCTGCATAAAACCACTTGTCGTCTGTATAAAACCACTTGTCATCTGCATAAAACCACTTGTCGTCTGTATAAAACCACTTGTCATCTGCATAAAACCACTTGTCGTCTGCATAAAACCACTTGTCATCTGCATAAAACCACTTGTCATCTGCATAAAACCGCTTGCCATCTGCATAAAACCACTTGTCATCTGCATAAAACCACTTGTCGTCTGCATAAAACCACTTGTCATCTGCATAAAACCACTTGTCGTCTGCATAAAACCACTTGTCGTCTGCATAAAACCACTTGTCATCTGCATAAAACCACTTGTCATCTGCATAAAACCGCTTGTCATCTGCATAAAACCACTTGTCGTCTGCATAAAACCGCTTGTCATCTGCATAAAACCACTTGTCGTCTGCAAAAAACCACTTGTCATCTGCATAAAACCACTTGTCATCTGCATAAAACCACTTGTCATCTGCATAAAACCACTTGTCGTCTGCATAAAACCACTTGTCGTCTGCATAAAACCACTTGTCGTCTGCATAAAACCGCTTGTCGTCTGCATAAAACCACTTGTCATCTGCATAAAACCACTTGTCGTCTGCATAAAACCACTTGTCATCTGCATAAAACCACTTGTCGTCTGCATAAAACCACTTGTCATCTGCATAAAACCACTTGCCATCTGCATAAAACCACTTGTCGTCTGCATAAAACCACTTGTCGTCTGCATAAAACCACTTGTCGTCTGCATAAAACCACTTGTCGTCTGCATAAAACCGCTTGTCGTCTGCATAAAACCACTTGTCGTCTGCATAAAACCACTTGTCAGCCAATAAATAGTGACGTAAAGTAAGGACGTCCAGTTTGTGACAATATATCGCAAGATAAACTCTCAAATTTTATGACGTTATCTAATCAGATGTCGCTTTAGCTTTGCATGTGCATTAGAATAAGCAATAAGAGACCAATGAAAGGTTTGATCAGAATGCGCATTGCTCGCATTTACAAAGTAAATAGCGTTGTACATGTATAGAGCTGCGCCTGTATTTATAAAGAGTAAATCTACGCATGATAAGTTGTATTATAACTTGAAATTGCGATGTGACATTGTTTTTGCTCTCCCTTCAACAGAGAATTTGTCATTTCAATTGCTAATTCGGTTGCATATAATCTTTAACTCCCTGGGGACTACACTAATTATGCCAGTAGAATGAACAAAACTGTTCATTGAGTTAAAACGCAGTAGCCGGTTTTTCATGACATTCGAGACATTAGCTAAGATCCACATAGGATGTAGAGAATACTAGATGAGTGTCTTTTAAGATCAAGTTTACCAGGCAAGATTTCGAGAACACTTGTTGACATCAAGAAGCTTGCCGAGCGATTCAAAATACGTTCTCGAAGCCGACTTCTTATTGAACCCCTTTTGCATAAAACTTGTACATGTTACTACTCACTTAAGTGCCTGTTGTTTTGCTAATGTGTACGAGGGCTGTTCAAATATGAATGCAAGTAGCTTCATAACTTTCGTCACATATATGCTAAGACAAAATTGTATACGTTTCTATAAAGAATTATATAACACCTTTAAACTGGCACCAGACCTAAAGAAAAATACAGTATACTTATCAAGTTATAGCCCTTTGAACGAGGGTCACTTTAGTATACTAACAAACTCAATGCTTCGAACATACCAGTGATATAGACGAGCGTATAATTCTTTGATATATCGGTGAACTTTCTTGAATTTTTTACATAAGTATCCCCATATACTTATATAATGATTTCTGTGAAAATCCTACATGTTTTTTGTTAAATCATATCGAATCTTTTTCACTAAAGTCTCATTATGATTGCAAATAAATGGTAAACGAAACACCACCTTTCAGTTTTCAGTCAAACCTTTCTCTAACAAAATGCACGAAGCAACATTTAAACTAGTTTTATCTCAAAGACAATATGTTGATCGCTCATCCTGAGTTGTTGCTACAAATCAGTGCTGTAATAACCTCACAAGTACCACTTGAAAGTAAATTTGGAAAATGCTTCATGCACCCATCGATACCCTAGAAAGATTTCATTCCGTTCAAACTAGTGTTTCTGCCATTATACCAACAGTCTTGGGTACTGTGACCTTTCATTGAGCAAATATGACAATAATTAGGTCCACTTTGATATCCTCTGCCTTTGGTATGGAAACCAGAACGCCCAGCGTACGTAAAACCCTTATTTGGCCCAGGGGTTTTGGAGTGAGTGTGTGCATTGGTTACTTTGTACATTGCATCAATGTTTTTCAACAGTTTCCTAGTTCCAAAAGAATTTAGATGGAGCTTATCCTTATGAAAATATGAGTCTGCCATGTCACCCGATGCAAGTAAAGAGCCATTATAGTGGTCAATAAATTCAACATCTTTAGTTGCACATAATGTTTTCAGACTCTTATTGTAGGGATATTGTATGACACTATATACGCACATGTACCAAACGTGTATGGCAATTTGCTTCAGAAAAACTTCAGTATTCAGGAATGTCCTTTATATAAACGTCTGTAACTCGAGAAATATAGTGAGTGTTTCTCAATGCATGGTGCCATTTTAAAGGCGACAAATTGTTCTTTCCAGAAAGGTATGACATTTTGTCGTAGCATATGTGTGAAGAAAACTAGGAGGCTACTTGCATTCATATTTGAACAGCCCTCGTATTTATACAAAGAAATAAAGTTTAAACGAAACTTGATATCAAAAGACGCGAACCTAGTATTCTATTTATCAGCTCACCAAGTTGATTTACTCTTCAAACTAGCGAATATGACGTAATGCTTAATGTTTTGTGTCGATTCAACGTCATGAGCTATGTCATTCAAAATGTGCAACGTCATCATGACCTGATTAAGGCACATGCCGTGAGACAGACAACGTTTGACGCTGCAGTTAAAGCTGCATAGTCTGAAACTTTTGATCTTTTAATTTTAGAAAAAAAATGTTTTTATTTTTCAAGAACACAGCAAAAAAACTAAAGTTCAGGTATATATTTGACCAATTTCATAAATGTTAACAAATTACCAGTATCAAAACAACAGCATTTTTCCTAAATATTAACTGTCTTTAATTATTGGAGGGACGCAAATAATTACCAACAAGAGAAAAACACCTGTTTTTTTAAGATAATTCACTTTTCCATGCATTTTTCAACTATGGTGAACAGATTTATTGTGAAAACATAACTTAATTCTACTTTTACAAATGATTTAAAAAGAAAATAGATTTTTTCGAAAAATGTTCATAGTTGCAGACTAAGTCTCTTTAATATGAATGGTAACTGATAATGTATAAGCTGTAGGTGTTTTCAACGGATACTAATTATGCTCTTCGTGTTGCAGATTTGTTTTTGCTTTGTAAATAGAGGATCTAACAAGAGTGCTCATGTTTTATTGAATTTGTTAAACGAGTTGGGAATAAGAGATAATTGCGACGAGTTTAATAAAGTCAACAATACAAGAGCACGAATGTTAGATTACTTTGAAGTAAGAAAGACGGCAAGACCAGAAAACGATACAATCAAGTGCCACCTGGCCCCGGATACCACATGGTAAAGTATTAAAAATACAATAAACATCACCAACAGGAGCCAAGAGGTCAGCCCTTTCCCAGCAGGTGACGAGAAGGCACAATCTCATTTCTGCCGTAAAAACATAATTTTGTCATTATGTACGCAACGTTGTTATGGACGGCATAACGTTTCCCAAAAATCTGTAAACCACCAGTGGTTTATCGATTTTATTGCATGGCGTTATTTCACTCCAAGACGCAACGTCATAATTATGATTAAAACTGTAGGTGTTTTCAACGGGTACTAATTATGCTCCTCGTGTTGCAAATTTGTTTTGCTTTGTAATGAAAAAAAATACTTCATGGTGTCTCTTTCTGTCAATCAATAAGCTAATATGATTGAAGCGTTCAATTCTACTTCCAGATATCTAGATGACTTCTTAGTATTGATAATCCTTATTTTGAACATATGGTAAGTCAGACCTGTCCCATAGAACTTCAGGAAAAATATTTTATGCTGAGGCCCCTTTTATACTAGGACTTGCCCACAGTATATGCCTTAGTCTTAACTAAGCTTTATGATAAGCGAGATTATTTTTATTTTTGAAATAGTTCATTTCACATTTCTTTATGAAGAAAATACTCACTCCCTTCATATGTATTATACATTTCTCAGCTTATTCGTTTTTGTGGATCATTCAAGTTATTTCTGTCTTCTGTTTGTTATGCTTTCGGGCGCATCTGCTTATTGATGTCTTGTGTTCACCTGCAGGGAAAGGGCTGACCTCTTGGCTATTGTTTGTGATGTCTATTTTTAGTTTGATACGTTCCCATTGGTATCCTGGGTCATATGTGGTACTTGATTGTATCGATTCCTCTTTGCCCGCTTTCTTACTTTGTAAGAGTACGTTATAGTCCTAGTGACTTCAAAAATATAAATGAGCGCCGAGGTCAAAATTTAGACATAAACATGTGGCGTCTCTGGTTTTGTCAGCAAGCACGTATACATGTATTAGTGGCGTTTGCGCATGTTCAATAAGTGCCGAAATCCCGTGTGCTGTTTCGCACGGAAATGTTACCATAAAGTAATCGTGGTGTATTCCCAACAGCAAAGTAAGCTTTTTCTTGTCGCCATTTATGACAAGTCCTCTCTTCAAATGAGCGTCGTCTTTTCTCTAGCTTCAAGCGGAACGATTATATGATATTTGAGACAGTTCTGAGAGATATCAAGGGTCTGAAATTGTCTTTCACCCACGCTGGTTTTTGAAATATCAGCTTTGCGGTTCAAGAAATGGGAAATTTGAATACTGCTTATACTGAGGGCATCTTATTTTGCTTTGAAGATTGGATATTCTCGTGGGAACCTACACGTTCTTGTTTCTATATTTTGTCAAATTAACCCTTTTCATTCTGATTGATTTTTCCATGCATTTTGGTAGAAAAATATGAGCCAGTGCATGAGATTTCCAACAATGTGGTATGTGCGACCAGTAACGCCTCAGATCAGCCTGCGCATACGCGCAGTCTGATCAGAGCCTTTGCTAGTCGCTTGAATATTTTATGACTGTTAAGTTACTGACTGATAACAATTTGAAGTTTCTTAGCTTAAAAGGGGGCTGCATATGCTCGTCTGAGTCTACACTTGTCAAAATGCCACATTGTTGGAAATCGTGTGTCGTGGCTCATTTTATCAAATTGATCCTTTTTATTCTGATTAATTTGTCCAGGCATATTGATAGAAAAACATGGAATTGTCTATTTGTATTTTAAGGGATCACAGGAACGCATTTCTAAAAATTAAAATGAGCCAGTGCATTAGATTTCCAACAATGTGGTATGTACGACCAGCAAAGCCTCAGATCAGCCTGCGCATATGCGCAGTCTGATCAGAGCCTTTGCTAGTCGCTTGAATATTCTATGACTGTTAAGTTCCTGACTGAGTACAATTTGGAGTTTTTTAGCTTAAAAGGGGGCTGCACATGCTCGTCTGAGTCTACACTTGTCAAAATGCCACATTGTTGGAGTTCGTGTGTCGTAGCTCATTTTATCAGATTAACACTTTTCATTCTGATTGATTTGTCCAGGCATATTGATAGAAAAATATGGAACTGTCCATTTGAATTTAAAGGGATCACAAACAGTTATTCCTAAACTGTGATGCATTTCTGTCATTAAATGTTTTCATCTTTGCAAACCCTGTAGACCCTGGTGAAATGCCGCATCATATCTGGGTTCTTCACGTATCTGGCTCTTCTGGTGGTTCTTCTAAATTGGCTAAAATTGTTTCTTTAGTGAGAAGATGTCTCCATTATGCAGGCTGAAGGTCAATGTCATAATTTGAACCTTGAATTCCATGCCAAGCATTGTAGGGTATTCATTTAACTCTGGTAACATATTGACCAAAGTTAATAGAGAATGCGCAGAGAACCCATACATGTATCCATGGCCGTTCATGGTATCATGCTATCATGAGCAAAAGTCCAGCTCAATCAAATAATAGGCAAATTAACACTCCACAGTCAGATTTTCGCCGACCAAATGGGGCTCATGGGTATGCCAGAGGTAAACAATTTGTCCAAAAATTTTGTCATATTTGCTCAAGAGATGGTCATGAAACTCATGAATGCCGAGCAAATAGAGTTCGTGAATTTGGCAGAGGAAGGCAGCATGTCCCAAAATTTTGTCACATTTGTTCAAGGGGCAGCCACGATACTCATGAATGCTGGTTCAACGGCAGGAGCAATGGGTGGTCAAACCGAAATAATCAATAGGAACCCACAGGGTGCATGAAACAGACTATTGACCATGCTGTTCCCATATGTGATGCTTTTGATGTATTATCAAAGGCTGCATCTGAGAATATGTGTTGTATTTCTAATGACGATCTATCCATTGCTCCATCCGTTGAAAATGTAGAGGATACAACTGTTATTTGTGATGCTGGCAGCCCAGTTTCCTCAAGTGTCCCGTCTATACCAAATCTCCCAAGTGGATCCAATACAATTCACAGTACAGACTTTGTTTTTAGATCAAAGGGTCTGCATATGGCTAATTTAAACATACATCATTTATTGCCAAAACTTGATGAATTGCGCATATCAATGGCCTGTGAAAATGGACCTGATGTACTTGGTATTTGTGAGACGTTCTTAAACAATAATATTTCAAGTAACCAGTTATATATTAATGGCTTTGACTACATTAGAAAGGATCGGTCTGTTACACAAGAAAAATCTGGAGGTGGTGTAATTTTGTATTTTCGAAATAACATACACTGTAAACATCGTCCAGAATTAGAAACCATTTGGGCTGAGATAACTTTGCCAAACTCCAAACCTTTTCTTATATGTACGGCATATCGCCCTCCTAATGCAACATCTAGTTGGATTGATCTTCTGGAAGAGGAGCTGTCAGCAGCCCAAACCACAGGCTTGGAAATAATATTAATGGGTGACATAAACATTGACCTTCATATATGTTCAAATAATAAGTGGCTTCACCTTATTCAGCTTTTTGATCTTACTCAGTTGGTTACTGACTTTACAAGAACAACTTCATCAACCGCCACTATTATCGATCATATCTATTCTTCCAACCCTGAGAATATTGTTGAATGCTTTGTCCCACCATATGCAATAAGTGATCACTTTCCGGTTTGCATAACAAGAAAGATAAACCATAAAAATACTAAAACAGAACATATGTCCACATCCTATAGATGTTTTAAACATTTCAATGAATCATCATTTCTGTACGATCTGGGTTCTAATTTAGAGTCGTTTTCTCTATCTAACTCTAATGTCGATGATGACTTTACAGATTGGTTCTCAATAATTCAAAAGCAATTAGATAAACATGCGCCTATAAAAACTAGGAGGGTAAAAACACAACGTTTACCAGAATGGTGTACACCTGAATTAGTCACAGCACGACGAATGCGGGACAGTTTTAAAAAAGCTAAAAACTGGTCACAGTATAAAATATTTCGAAATAAAACACAATATCTTATACGTAAAGCAAAAAAGAATCATTTTTCAGAATCAATTTCTTCTCAAAAAGATACAAGAACTATTTGGAGACACTTTCGATCTTACACCAAGAAAACCAATTCGCCGCTTAACACTTTACCTGATGAACTTAAGATGAACGACGTAACATACTCTGATTCTCAAAATATTGCATGTAAACTGAACGAATATTTTGCTTCAGTCTGTGACCAATTCAGTTCACATAACGATTCCGTAGATGCACCAGATATGAATAAACTAAATGAATATATAAATAGCAAAGTTCCATCACATGTCTACTTTTCTGTCCCATATATAACAACTCAACAAGTGATTGAATTCATACGCGGACTAAATCCCACGAAAGCCACAGGCATGGATGGTCTTGGCCCTAGGATACTAAAAATGGCTGCTGGTGTTCTGGCACCATCCATAGCAGCTCTCATTAACAAAAGCATCGACTCGTCATGTTTCCCATCACAACTAAAGATAGCAAAAATATTCCCGATACATAAAAGTGGTCCAAAATCTGATCCATCCAATTATAGACCAATCTCAATCCTACCCACAATCTCTAAACTTTTTGAAAGGCATATTAATAAACATCTCATGGGTTTTTTAAATAAATATAATTTAATTCATGAGAACCAATCTGGCTTCAGACCAAAACATAGTTGTCAGACTGCATTAATAAGATTAGTAGATCAATGGATGACCTGCATAGATAAAGGAGACATTGTGGGAACATTATTTATAGATTTTCGTAAAGCATTTGACCTCGTTGATCATTCCATTTTATTAAGAAAACTTTCTTATTATAAATTCAACCATTCTACTTTTAATCTATTTGCCTCATACATTCAAAACCGCATGCAAGTCATGAATAGCGGAAATGGCTTCACAAAACCAGCCAACATTAAATCAGGAGTGCCCCAGGGCTCCATCTTGGGCCCTATATTAGTTTTGCTGTTTATCAATGATTTGCATTTACATATTGAGCAATGTGACTCTGATTATTATGCAGATGATGCAACGGTTCACACAAGCGGTAAAACTAAATCTGACGTTGAGGCCAAATTACAACATGACGGAAATAAAACAAAACAATGGGGCAAACAAAACAAAATGAACATGCACTATGAAAAAACATCCTGTATGTTAATAGGAACGAGACGCAGCACTCAGCATTCTCAAGAATTGGACATTTATATTGATGATATTAAGATTAAAAACGTAAATAAACAGAAACTGTTAGGTATATACATCGATGAAAATCTACAATGGTCTGATCATATCGACTATCTTTGCTCAACAATCTCATCAAAAATCTCTCTTCTCAAACAATTGTCTTTATATATTCCAGTCGAAGCTCAAAAGCTTTATTACCAAGGTTACATCCTTCCCCTTATCGACTACGGGTCCTGCACTTGGGGCACGACTTCAAAAGCAAACATAGAAAGAATTTCAAAGCTACAGAAAAGAGCGGCACGAATTATTCTTAATGCAGACTATGATACCGCTTCTTCTCAAATGTTTAATACACTAAGTTGGCAAACAGTAACTAAACGTCATAATTATAACAAGGCAGTTCTCGTCTATAAAGCCCTAAATAACCTCACTCCAGCATATATCTCAGACCTCCTTACTCCTATATCACAATCTCATCATCGCACACTTAGATCTACGGCAAGCGGCTCTCTAGCAGTGCCCAGATCAAAGAAGGCAATGTATGATGGCTCATTTTCCTCCTCTGCGCCGTTGCTATGGAATACTTTGCCAGAATTCGTTAAGAAATCAACCTCTCTTAAAGATTTTAAACGGTGTGTAAAAGATCATATTTGAAATATAGTTTTAAAGGTATTGTCATATACATGTAACTTATCATATAATTATTTTATATTTAAAATAGTGCACAAGCAAAACTAGTGTTTTTTATACCACAAACTTGTTTTATGCTCCCGTTCATAATGTATTTTTTTAACATTTGTATTTTAAATAGTGCAAGTGTTTTATGTCCTTTTTATTGTTTTATATTGTATGTTTTTGTATATATGTAAATATGTCTAGAGGACCACATGGTAGACTAGCTAATGTAGCTAAATGTGCAATCCTCTTAAAATATTGTATAAATAAATAAATAAATATATAAAGTACAAGTCATGGGTCTTATGACTTATCATCTCACCAACCAAAGACATAGATGGATACCTTGGTATTGCATGTCCTTTTCAACAGTATTTCATGATATGACAATGGAAGGATGATTAAAAGGCTGAGTGCAATGGAGTGCTGTATAGATCTAGCAGGAATCGAACCCTAGACGCTGTGATCCACAGTTGTGAGCACTAATCGCTCGACCATGCGGTCACTTCTACAATAAAGGGACCCACCACTCTGTCATTCTGCAGTTGCTCCCCGCCTGACTGCCTTCATGAGTTGTGCCAGGGGGTGTTCGTATTTAGCACACTAATTGCTTATGGGATGTAAAGGACAACGAAGGTTTCAGATTAGTAATATGATCTTGTGTCAAAGGTCAAGGTCGAGTAAACTTAAAACCTGTCTTAAACTCGTAACACGAATTGGTCTTTCATTTTTTGATGGAAAAAGTTCATATCTAGCATATCAATTGCTTATGGTGAGTCGCTGAAAAAAGGGGTTCGTTTTTACTATATATATGACCTTTATTGTAAAAGATCAATATCAAATATACTCAGCAAGCAAAACAGGCAGAATTGCAGTTGTGGACGCGATGGTTATAGTTCAACGTCTATATCAGCCGAAGTCATTCAAGACATGCAAAGATCTCTACATTCACTTTTGTCAGAAGATGACACGGTTCTTGACATGACCATGACTGTTGACTGGGACGATGAACCAAATATCAAACCCAAAACAAGCTTTGGCGAGCATGAAATGAGCGCGAACGTAAGATTATGTTTATCATATGACCTTTTAAATGCGATTTCATCGCATTAAAAGTTTGTTTATTTCCATGAAAAGCATTGTTGTAACGGACGTCGCCATGACGTTATTTGTTCCCGCCGAAATTGTTGTGTGGCATGTGGTAATAATATATAAATATTACATTCCCTGCGCGGGTGATAGTCGAAAATATCATCCCAAGGAATGTGATTATCAACCGAGGCGCAGCCGAGGTTGATAATCATATTTCGAGGGATGATATTTTTGACTATCACCCGCGCAGGAAATGTAATATTTATTTTATTATACCGAGCCGTTCATTATTTTCTGAAGTACCTCTTACTCAATAGACCTACATGTATCATGGTGAGGGAAGATCCAAAGGGAAAATAATGAACAGCCTCTTATCTATATGCTTGAATGAAATTAAATCTTTCACAAGAATGGTTCTTCTGCTCGACCTGTCCGCTGACGTTCCGTTTAACAAATTACGTCATAAAAGTTGATGACGTCAAACTTAATACCAAGCAGCGTCATTTTAAAGGAGATACTGTACATGAGGCTGTTTTGGTGCAAAATAGAAAGTTTTGCCTAATCCGTTTAAATTTGGTCTCAATGTTTTCCTCTCGTCCTAACTAAGAAAACGAGTACCCACACTTTATGTTTCTGACCATAAACCACAAAGTTATTTGGAGTTTAAAGTCGCCAAATCAAGCGTCATGTCCGCCATTGCTGTTGAACGTCTCCTGACGTGAACGAACCGTACGCGCATCGGCGTTGCGCATTATGTGACCGCCCTGATATTTCATAATATCACCCGCTGCTATGGCAAACACGTGGCAGAATTCGTCGTCGCTGTAGCAACGGGTGATATTATAAAATATCAGTCGTTCGTCTATGGAAGTTTTGTATGGGGAATTCACGTGAGGTATAATAACATCATTTATGACATGAGGCTATCCACTGAATAACAGTAACGTCATAAGATAAACTTAAATATTGCCTATGAAGGAATTATGAAACCAATGGAATATTAGGCTCGACGTGCATACAGTACATGTAGAAGTGCAGAAATGTTAGACTACTAATAATAATCACTTAACGTCCTAATCATTGTGAGATAATAACACTAAAGAAACCATTTCGTCTTATTTTCACCATTTAGAGGAAATAATAGGCGTGTTCGCCAGTCTTTTAGCAGTGCCATAGGTGCAGCTAAACACATATTGGAGCGTTAAAATGATAATATTTCCCTTCTCCTCTTTTTAACATTTGGGCCTCGTCGCGAGAAAACCTGTCTTTGGGATTTCCGACAAAGCGAGACTCAAACCTTTCTCCTCAGGTAGAGAGCCTAGCTAGAACATTGAAATTTCGCTCAAAGCAAGCCTAGATATGATACTTTCCAAAACGCGAATAACAAAGGCGCTGATCAGACTTCGCGGATGCGCAGGTTGGTCGCTTGTGAATATACGGGATAAGATAAACCTAGAAACATCAGAAAATGCTTTCTTGGGAAAATTTGACTTTTCCGATACCGTAGAAATACGCTGGTAAGGTTTTTATATTGACGTTAGCCAAACAAAACACAGCATAATGCAAGAGACAACATCTGATTACATGCCGAGAGTGAACATCATACTTATTAAAAGTAACTTAAACTTTGTCACTGGACCATATTATCATTAGAAAAACACATAAACATCATGGAAACCATTAAAACGTAGGATATCGAATTTTGACGTCAAAATTGATTTTTTTGATGCCTGAAGATCTCAAGCCATAATTCTTGAAAGAAACGTCACTGTAATGAATAAATCGCAAGGTGAAAAGAAATTTTCGTGTTTCACGCAGTATTCAGAGTTGACGTTAATGACGAAAAGCCGTTTCAGAATTCTACAGAAACGTCGCCATTTGAACATTTCCTTGATCCGCAATCTATGCCAAGACTTTTTTAAAACAATAAACCGATGGCGGATTCAAACTTTGTTTTTATTGACCCTGTTTCAGCAGTTTACTACGGGGGGTCAGGCTGGTTACGCGCATACCAAATTGATTACGTAAACGATAATTACGTTGAACCTGCTGTAATTTGACGGACACATACTGCTCCTATGGATAAACATCATTTGCACTAAAAACTTGCATCATATTGTATGCTCGAAGTGTTTGTTGCGTTTCTTTATTCCTTAAGTATATTTCACGGAGAAAGAAAGTAAAAAAAAAATGAAAATTAGAACCTGTGGCTCCTCATAATGTAAAATTTCCATCCTGCCTTAGCTATATCAATCTTTACGAAAAAGTCATATGGTCTACAAAAAGGCCAATACATGGGTTTGTGCCGGTAGAAACATGAATGTTAAAAGTGTGTGGCTCGGACTTTAGGATCACGCCAGAATGTCGAGTTATCCGAGTTTTGAATTATCCAGGGAGCATGTGTACTTTAAGAGAATGTTAATCAGAAGTCTGTCAATATGGAAATTTCATGGAAAAGCGGTAATTCGGCTTTAGCATCTGGAGAGAAATGAGCCACGACATGGCGTTTTCAACAAGATGGCTTTTTGACAAGTGTAGACTCAGACAAGCCTGCTTAGTCTCCTGTTACGCTTAGAAACGCCAAATGATGTTCAGTCAGTAGCTTAACACTCACAGAATATTTAAGCGACTAGTAAAGGCCCTGATGCTTTGCTGGTCGCACATACCACATTGTTGGATATCAAATGTCGCGGCTCAAATATAAAAAAGGTGTTGTTTTGGTGGCGCCGTGCACTAAATGGCAGCAGACAATAAATTAACACTCTATTGCATTAAAAGATCATTCCTGAGACGACAAAATGAGCAGAGTCTGGAGAAAATAGACGATATACTTGATTTTTGTAACGTATGTCCATCGGTTTCAGAGAAGCTTTTTCGTACAAAGTTGCATAAGGAAAGCTGGTCTACCCCCCCCCCCCCTGGTTTTCAATGGATTAAATTTGTATAACAATTTTGTAGAAGATCCCCCTTTGACCAGTTCTGCCAAATCATTTTAGATTTTGATCATTGGCTTTAAATAAGATATGACATGTTTCCCTAGCTCGCAAGCCACGCTCCCAGGCGCCATGTTTTTATCGTAGATGGTTAGGGTAAAGTCAGGTAACTTCAGCCATCATGTAAATTCGGACAGCAACCTTGTTTGATTCATATTATAATTATTGGAATAAAAAATAATCGACTAAGCAATCAGTGAAAATCCTGCGTCTCATCTGGATTTCCACTGTTTGCAAATCTGTGTCCGAATTTACCTGGTGTCCGAAGCTATGACACACGACATTGGATGACTGACTTTGTGCTGAACTTACACACTTGCTACTGTCCTGCCAGTCAACAGTAACAGTGACGTCATGTTTTGTTTACAAAGTAATCAGGGACTTATAATCGACAGCTCACTTATGTATTAATCCTATCCGCCAGCGGATAGGATAAATACACAAATGATCTATCAATTTGTATTAGCTAAATTGGAGTGTACTGGTCAACATTTTACATATTAGCAATTATAAGCAAAAACAATGTCACTGTCACTCTTGGTTGGCACGACAGTAGCGTTAAAAAGTATTTAAAAAGAAGCGTCTTCTCGCACAAAAGCGTGGATGAATTTGTTCATCCTGACCACGACGCTTTCAGTTAAACCTCAAGCAAACAAATCTGGGCTAGATTTACTCAGGTTTTCACGCATGATCATGGTTTTGGTATGCCATAAGGCCCACTATCACGTGCGCTGATTCGAATATGCACTTTACTGGTCATAAGATACAGCTGTGTGTACTTTAAATTCACATTTAGACGTACTTTGCCATGTCCAAATATATTCCGAAATGTACAGGAACGCTATTTATAGAAAATAGATACTTAAATTGGGAAAGATATATAATTGAGCCGTGACACGTGATTTCCAACAATATGGTATTTTGACAAGTGTAGACTCAGAGGAGCCTGTGCAGCCTCCTTTAAGCTTAGAAACTCCAAATGGCGTTCAGTCAGTAGCTTAAAACCCATAGAATATTCAAGAGACTAGTAAAGGATCTGATCAGACTGTGCGTATGCGCAGGTTGATCTGAGGCTTTGCTGGTCGCGCATACTATATTGTTGGAAATCCCATGTCGCGGCTCATATTTCAATTTCCTAATGCAATTTTTTCGTAGGTCCAGATAAGAAAACTAGGATTCGAAAAGCCAATTTCTTATCTATCAGTTTAAAGGAGACCAGAAATGCATTTGATTGTATAATAATTGGATCAAGATCAAAGAATAATTACTTTTGATGAAAACCCCATCTCTTTACAATGTCTAGAAAGCAAATAATCACTGTGTAAAATCAAGGTATTTATGCTGCTGCTAAAAATAGCTGGAAGATTCCGACAGCTGAGAGGTAAAGCTCTGACGTAATTGAAGAGAGTGGAATCTTAGGCAGAAACTTGTGTATCTTATTTTTATAATGGTCACATCTATATGGTAGATCCTGATAAGCTTTCTCATTATCATCTTTCATCAGGATAAAACCAGTTTTCTATTTTAATAACACGCTGCTTATTGGAGAATTTTTCATGATTTTTGTCGTCTGCTGAATTTTCTCTAAATCTCGTTTTTGAAAAAAATATATCAGGAACACCTTCAGATTGTCAAACATTTTAGATCCAGATAACGACCGATGCTCTGTCAGTCCTGATCTTCTCTTGGTCCTGATCTGGGTCCAAAATGTTTGCCACCAGCAGACGACATCGCCAGTAGGCAAAATGCTAAATTGGTGGTTGCCTGATTGTAATATGGTGAATACTGCATATGAGAGCAGAGAAGACTCGGACAAGCATACGCCCAGACACTTCACTGCTAGATATTTCAGAAATTGCACTTAGACGAAGGATCATGCCAAATTTTACATTTCGGGCCTGGACCCCCCCTCCCTGGCAAAAATTTCTGGATCCGTGCATGCTTGTTTGATTTGATTCTTTACGTCCCATCAACAATCTTTTAGTTAAACAGGGATGGGTCTTTCTGGGTTGAACCAGTACTAAGCTAGGAATATTAAATGCGTCTTGTTTAAGGACCACAACGCAGTGACGCCGGTGAGGCTCGAACCCGCAGCCTCACGATCTGGAGTCAAGCACTCTACCACTGAGCAACTGGGGCAATTCTATAGGTATTTTACAGGCATGCATGGAAAAGTCCATTAGAATGAAAAAGGTTCATAGGGTGTGATAGAATGAGGCGTCTTATTACGGTCTACAATGTTTGCAATTGTAAAACGCAAAATCCCACACAACTGATATATTTTTAGTGTTTTATCTGTCCACACATACGTCCGTACGTACTTACAATGACGTCTGCTCTCTAAGCCCAGTAGTTTTGATCAGATTTATTTCTTCATGATTTTCGTCGTTTGCAGATATTTTTGTTCCAAAATTATTTATTTATTTGTTTGGATCAAGATAAGGTGGAAAATTTCATCATGCCTAAGTGTCAACCTAAGTGGAATATACATGATCATGAATCATAAAATGATTGGTATGGTTCCCTTTTCAAACTAAGCCACCACACACCTCAGTGGTGGAGTGCTTGACTGGAGACCGAGGGGCCGCTGGTTCGAGCCTCACCGGCGTCATTGCATTGTGTCCTTGAGTAAGACACATTAATCCTAGCTTTCTACTGGTTCAACCCAGGAAGACCCGTCCCTACATAACTGAAAGATTGTTGATGGGACATAAAGAATCAAATAAAAGAAAACCACATACCTAAACCAGTGCCAAGTAGACCAATTGAATATAATTCAGGGAAATGACAGTTTTTATTTATTTTTAGGTACCTATGTACTTCTATATGCAACTTTTCGCAAGAAAAGCTGTCTGCTCAGCTATAGAGACTAGCTAGAATTTTGAAAATTTGCATATGGCAAGTTTATCTATCGTACTTCACTGATATTGAATAATAAAGGTGCTGATCATCCTGTTAGGTAGCCCAGGCTGGTCTGCATCTTAGTTGTTCATGTGCAACAAAATCACAAAAGCACAGTGTATTTATCAAAATTGCTGAATCATGTATAGGCACTGTAGCAGACAGTTACCTGTGTGGCCTCTATTACGCATCTTGTCCTACCAAGGGTTGCGATTGTCTAATCTAAAAGGTAGATACGACGAAACCTTCGCTGGTGAAGATGCTATTACGTAGTACCTTTGAATGCAGGCGGAAATTGTCCGAAGAGGTAAACTCAGGTTATTTATTGATATAACAAGCAAGAGCAGATGTTTTCTGAAATTCTTCCACTGGCAATAGGTGTGAAATGATAAATAGATTAAGGACAATAAGTATCAAATTAATTTCTGGAACCCTTTAAGCATTTGTTTTGGGTGCTCAACAAAACTGTCTCAATGAGACGTTTCTTCTGAGTGCCCATACAATAAGTTTCGATTGAGACATAACAAAATGATTTTTATTACACATTCTCATCTACATGCAAACAGTGAGTGGGCTTTTATTGGACACAAGATGTTATATGTACTCCACCAGTCTGTCAGATGAGACTTTAAGCCGTGGCCCCTAGACATTTTGAACCTGAACCACTGCCGCTAGAACAATTGGATGCTCTCGGATATACAGCAACAAAACCCATAAACCAACCCGGTCCTGTACTGGTTACTGCCAAGGAACAGTCACAAAAAGGTACTTGTGTCTATCCACATTCATGTGTTTTTTGTAATGGTCGGCCGCCCTGTCCGTCCATCCATCTAACCATCAGAATGAATATCAGTTTTTCTTGAATAAAAATGAGATATATGACGCAATCAACCGCAAACCCGACCATACTCCAATAAAAACACGGCACATACAGACTTTTGTATTGAAGAAAATTGAAACCTATGGAGGGCAGCCATTTTAGGTCATGTGACGTCATACAGCCAAAGTTAAAATATGTATAAACATAATACGTAGTTTCCTGCTAGTTGTTTGCTATATCTGCTGCCCCATTTGATTCTTGTAAAACCCATGTGTGTAGTTAAATCTTCATAATGGAATGGTAATTCTGGTTCGACTACTGGCAATTTCCATTCATGAATCTGCCTAATATTGCATTATTACGGCATTGTTACACCTCGAGGACGCCAAAGACACTCGACTCAGGCAATTAATGAAATAGTAGACGTCCTTATTGCTTTAAACTTATTTGAGCCCTGACATGTGATTTCCAACAATGTGGCGTTTTGACAAGTGTAAACTCAGACGAGCCTATGCAGCCTCCTTTTAAGCTTAGAAACTCCAAATGATGTTCAGTCAGTAGCTCAACACTCATAGAATATTCAAGCGACTAGTAAAGAGTCTGATCAGACTGCGCATTTGCGCAGGCTGATCTGAGTCTTTGCTGGTCGCACATACCACATTATTGGAAATCTCATGTCGCGGCTCATTTGTACTGAATAAAGTGCCTTAGCACTTATTGAATGCTATGAATATAAAGTTACATCTTTTTGTGCACTTAATGCGCACTATATTTGCATTAAAATGATAGTTTATCCGCGTAGTGCACGCAATGGTTGCAATTTTAAGGAGGTTTTCGTTCGTAAATTTCAATTTTATCAAAACACAAGAAAAAATTGAGCCAGTGCATGAGATTTCTAACAAGGTGGTACGTGCGACCAGCAAAGCCTCAGATTAGCCTGCACATACGCGCAGTCTGATCAGAGCCTTTGTTAGTAGCTTGAGTATTCTATGAGTGTTAAGCTACTGACTGAACACCATTTGGAGTTTCTAAGCATAAAAGGAGGCTGCAGAGGCTCATCCGAGTCTACACATGTCAAAGTGCCACATCGTTGGAAATCTCTTGCACTGGCTCTTAAATAATCTAATTTAATTCAAGATTCAGTTGTTCTGGTTATTTCTCATAGAAGGGGACAAAATGGCAATAGAGTCGAGTCATACATTGACGTCTTGTTATTACATTAAGCCTAGCGTCCTTTTTGTCGGGCATATGCCAACAGTAAAGATACAGACCAGACGCCACAGAACACGGCATCTGATCAGGGTCACAACTGTTTGCTTACAGAATGTTTTATCAAATATTGAATAAAAATGAACCAGCCAACATCCCTTAAAATTGATATGGATTCGCCCAGTTGAGAAGGGCGGACATTCCAGTCGGCTTTTTATGGGTTAATACTATTACTATTGTGCTTAAGTGGTGAACTTTTGTCATTTTTTTCATATAAGTTGATTGAATGGTTTGCTGTTATATATAACCCAGTTCGTAACCGTATCTGACCTACGTAGACAGCTAACAGCATACATAAAGCATATCAGAAAGTATACATGTGATATTTCAGACCTTTTTTCAAGATGATATAAAATTTCCTGAACTGGACCTACTTATTACATATGAATGAAGTCACCATTGAAACGGATATGCACAACTACATAGTAGATCCTGATGCCTTATTCATGGGTTATGCCTTCACATAGAGAATACTAGGTGAGTCTCTTTTGCTATCAAGTTTACTAGGCAAGGCTAAGAGAACGCTTGTTTGCCAAACGATTCAACATGCGTTCTCAAAGCCGAGCCAGGTACACTTGATATCCAAAGACACGAATCTGGCATTCTATTTATCAGTTTACCCATTGTTACTCTCTTCAAACTAGCGATTATGACGTACTTTTCGATTTTTGTGATGATTCAGTGTCATTAGCGACATCATTCAAAAAGTGCAACGTCATCCTGATAAAGGCACATGGCGTGAGAGAGACAATGTTTATCGGGCAACGCGCAAGAATGCAGTTCATATGAGAGGAAACTGATAAGCACAACTACATAGTATATCATGATGCCTCAATCATGGGTTGTGCCTTTATATTCCTCTGTTTGTATGTGTGCGAGTGGCGATGGCTCTTTTGAGACTGCTATTTTTCGCTGACTCGTCAGAGCCTTTGCCGATCGCATAGAGGTATCAAGTAGCTGCCCTCTTCGCACAAAATGCATTGCACATATGTGTTGCATATCTGTTTTAACACAACTTATGTTACTTGACATATGGGCTTGGTCGTGAGAAAACCTGTCTTCGGAGGTGTGCGAACAACAAATGCGCAGACCAGCCTGTGCATCCGCGCAGTCTGATCAGCGCCTTTGTTATTTGCTTTTTTGAAAGCACCATATCGAAGCTTACTACAAGCGAAATCACAATTTTCTAGCTAGTCTCTGTAGCTGAGGATACTGGTTTGTGTCTCGCTTTGTCGCCCATATTTAAGAAAACAAAACCATGAAATCACCAGTTGTTATTATTTTACTACTCGTACGTGTATAATAGTGTCAATGTATTTCTTTCTTGTATACGGGTATCTTCAGCAAGTCACAGCATAATTGAGCCGTGACATGAGATTTCCAGCAATGTGGTATGTGCGACCAGCAAAGCCTCAGATCAGCCTGCGCATACGCGCAGTCTGATTAGAGCCTTTGCTAGTCGCTTGAATATTCTATGAGTCTTAAGCTACTGACTGAACATCATTTGGAGATTCTAAGCTTAAAAGGATGCTGCAGAGGCTTGTCTGAGTCTACACTTGTCAAAATGCCACATTGTTGGAAATCACATGTCACGGCTCATAAGTACTTCACAATACTATGGCCCCCAACACCAGACTTGTCGGCCACTGGGTAAAAACCATTCATCAAAACACCCACCACATTGATTGGAGCTAAAATATAAATCGAGAACAACGAGTATTTCAAAACATTCGCATCCAGACCTCAACAATACCACTAATGGACCCATTCCACATTTCTCCTACTGACCCGGCATATTCAACCCCTTCTCCATCAACGACACTCCTATTGCAAAGTAAGAAAGAGGGCCAAGATCAGGAATCATTACAATCAAGCACCACACCTGACCAGGATACCAATGGGAAAGTGACAACTTCAGAATTAGACAACACAAACGAGAGCCAAGAGGTCAGCCCTTTCCCAGCTGGTGATCATAAGGCTTCTTAAAACAGACGCGCACGAAAGCATAACAAAAACAAGACAGAAATAGCATAAATGATCCACAAAAGAAGTAACGCCTTGGAACGGTCAGTAAAATATTTTACTGGAGAGCGTAAACCGGTTTCACGGCGCCAACCTCACCCTTAATGCAGATGTGGATCAATACACATAGATATTTGGTTTGCATGAAATCCCTATATATCTCTTTGTTTACAGACTGGCTCCAATATATGGGTTGATACAATTAAGATGGCACTGTCATCTACAGACAACATGAAGATGTCAAAATTGTAAACTACTGCACCATTATTTAAAATGAAATAATTGGCGTTCGTTTTATTTTGGCACAATTGGCGGTCGAGGCAAACAATAACGTCACAAGGTGCATGAGTAACAAGCTTGCATATTTTTTTACTGCAAATTCGGAAATAAAAACCTCGCGAAATGGCGAAAAATCTTTGTCCTTTACAGATATAGGTAAATCATGCCTAAAGTGCGAAATTTTAACGTGGCAAATATGTCTTTTTACGTTATTCGCGAAAATAAACCATCGTGAAAATTTCTGAATGTACAGTATTCCCATACAAGTATGGTATATAGGATAATACAGTATCTATCAGTCAATGTCATTGAAAAAAAGTGCATTTACTAGTCAAACAATAGCATAACAGAGCAAGTTAAGCAAGTATAGTAAACGATTTAATGCGTTACTTGTGGGCAATAAAATGACAAAAGACCTGAATGTAAGCACACAGCCACTAAACAATATGGGAACCAGTTAAACACCACCGTGTATGACTAGCCAATCGCCGTGACGGTTAACGTTTTGCGTGCATAAAACTACGAGGATACCTTAGAAATCATGCAGTTATTTTTGAAAATTGAAAATTAGCCAGGCTATGAATCTACCAATAGGATTACATATTAAAAGTAAGTAAGTATGATCATGAAATAACACAATCACACATTGCAGACCAACCCACAGCACCGTCAGAAGAAGCCACAGAACATTTATAGTAACAATACATCTGTAAGACAATAACAGCAATCTAACCAGCTTTCTCTTTCTCTTCAAGATAATTGCAAAATAAGAATGGACACAAGGCAATGTAAAAGAAAACAAAGTCAAACACAGAACTCCAAAAACAATGGGAAATGCATTAAAAAAAGATAAAAAAACAGCAGAACGAACAGCAGCCTATGCCACCGGGGGCTTGAATACATTTTACAGGCGCTAAGCCTTCAACATAGAAAGCCTCGAAAAATTGCTGGCGCTCAATACAAGTGTTTTAGAGAAATACCCTTCAAATGCCATTGTTCACTTACTAAAACATAAAAAGTTAACTAAATCTATACATAACATAAATGACGATTGTACTTATGTATATGTATCCAGGTATTACAAATCAAACTTACACACATGTAGGATTCTCTGTTTTATGCAATGGACATCCCATAGCCTTCTCTCGCTCACACGGATCTAGAGTACAATCAACCCATTCTTTACCAGAGGGACACTGGACACATCCTCTAGTTGTGTTTCCTGGAGCGCAGTACATACCCAATACATCTGTAGACAGAATGTTATATATAAGAGAGGTGATTTAGTGTACTATCAACCCATTCCTTGTCAGAGGGACACTGGACACACCCTCTAGATGTGTTTCCTGGAGCGCAGTACATACCCAATACATCTGTAGACAGAATGTTATATATAAGAGAGGTGATTTAGTGTACTATCAACCCATTCCTTGTCAGAGGGACACTGGACACATTCTCTAGATGTGTTTCCTGGTGCACAGTACATACCCAATACATCTGTAGACAGAATGTTATATATAAGAGAGGTGATTTAGTGTACAATCAACCCATTCCTTGTCAGAGCGACACTAGACACACCCTCTAGATGTGTTTCCTGGTGCACAATAAATACCAAATACATCTGTAGACTGAATGTTATATATAAGAGAGGTGATTTAGTGTACAATAAACCCATTCCTTGCCAGAGGGACACTGGACATACCCTCTAGATGTGTTTCCTGGAGCAAAGTACATACCAAATACATCTGTAGACAGAATGTTATATATAAGAGAGTTGATTTAGTGTACAATCAACCCATTCCTTGTCAGAGAGACACTGGACACACCCTCTAGATGTGTTTCCTGGTGCACAGTACATACCAAATACATCTGTAGACATAATGTTATATATAAGAGAGGTGATTTAGTGTACTATCAACCCATTCCTTGTCAGAGGGACACTGGACACACCCTCTAGATGTGTTTCCTGGTGCACAGTACATACCAAATACATCTGTAGACATAATGTTATATATAAGAGAGGTGATTTAGTGTACTATCAACCCATTCCTTGTCAGAGGGACACTGGACACATCCTCTAGATGTGTTTCCTGGAGCACAGTACACACCAAATACATCTGTAGACAGAATGTTATATATAAGAGAGGTGATTTAGTGTACTATCAACCCATTCCTTGTCAGAGGGACACTGGACACATCCTCTAGTTGTGTTTCCTGGAGCGCAGTACATACCCAATACATCTGTAGACAGAATGTTATATATAAGAGAGGTGATTTAGTGTACAATCAACCCATTCCTTGTCAGAGGGACACTGGACACATCCTCTAGATGTGTTTCCTAGTGCACAGTACATACCAAATACATCTGTAGACAGAATGTTATATATAAGAGAGGTGATTTAGTGTACAATCAACCCATTCCTTTTCAGAGGGACACTAGACACACCCTCTAGATGTGTTTCCTGGTGCACAGTACATACCAAATACATCTGTAGACAGAATGTTATATATAAGAGAGATGATTTAGAATACAATCAACCCATTCCTTGTCAGAGGGACACTTGACACATCCTCTAGATGTGTTTCCTGGTGCACAGTACATACCAAATACATCTGTAGACAGAATGTTATATATAAGAGAGGTGATTTAGTGTACTATCAACCCATTCCTTGTCAGAGGGACACTGGACACATTCTCTAGATGTGTTTCCTGGAGCACAGTACACACCAAATACATCTGTAGACAGAATGTTATATATAAGAGAGGTGATTTAGAATACAATCAACCCATTCCTTGTCAGAGGGACACTTGACACATCCTCTAGATGTGTTTCCTGGTGCACAGTACATACCAAATACATCTGTAGACAGAATGTTATATATAAGAGAGGTGATTTAGTGTACAATCAACCCATTCTTTGTCAGATGGACACTAGACACACCCTCTAGATGTGTTTCCTAGTGCACAGTACATACCAAATACATCTGTAGACAGAATGTTATATATAAGAGAGGTGATTTAGTGTACAATCCACCCATTCCTTGCCAGAGAGACACTGGACACACCCTCTAGATGTGTTTCCTGGTGCACAGTACATACCAAATACATTTGTAGACAGGATGTTATATATAAGAGAGGTGATTTAGTGTACAATCAACCCATTCCTTTTCAGAGGGACACTGAGCACACCCTCTACATGTAGTTGTGTTTCCTGGAACATAGTTCATACCAAATACATCTGTGGACATACTGTTATATATCGGAGATGTGGTCTAGTGCACAGGAAAGATGCGTAGACCAACCCAAAGCAGAAGGATGTGGCTGGTGGCAAACCAAATATTGTTTAAACATTGTCTAAAAGTAAGTGTGCACGCTGAAGTAATTTGTTTGTGTGTGCTTTGTGGTCGCCTGCTGGGGGGCTGGCCTCTTGGCTCTCGTTTGTGGTGTTTGACTGTGAGTTTGTCACTTTCCCAATGGTATCCTGGGTCAGGTGTGGTGCTTGATCGTATCGATTCCTGATCTTTGCACCCTTTCTGACTTTTATTACCCAACCGTCCACATACGGAGTAATTGTCAATTTTTAGCTATGCCATGAGTCACTGAACTATTAACCAGTCAATAAATTTGACTATTGACTGGCACTGTATCATGGTCTAGTTTCCCGCTTCACTGTTAAAAACACAGAGGGGCTTATCAGCATGCGCGAAGACGATGCGCGTACGGTTCGTTCATGAAAGACGTTATGCAACAATAGTGAAAATGAGGCATGGTTTGGCAACTTTGAACTCCAATAATTCCGTTGTTTATGGTTAGAAACATAAAGTGTGGGAACTTGTTTTCTTAGTTAGAACAAGCGGAACATTTTGAAACCAAAATTGAGCAGATTTTGTGAAATTTTCTGTTTTGCAACAGGACCGTATCGTCTTCAGCCACGCCATGCAAGGAACGTTGCTAAGTATTTAATCAAACGAGTTGGGTAATAAAACGGTTATTTATTGCCTGTTTGTAGTATAGTCAAACTTTTACCCTTCGGCCTCGTGCAATAGTGCATCAGGCAGCTCAGAGCATAGTTTGACTATAATACAAACAGGCATGAAATAACTGTATATTATTCAATTAATGCTTTTATCATTAATTTATCAAAAAAAATAATGTATTATTTAATTTTACTGTGTGCGAGAGGGGGTGCGGGCATTGATCGGAATTTATGCGCGTGGCTCTTTGAAAAGATTTTAGTATATAACACAACTTACCGTAGATTAACAATGAGAGCACGAAAACCAAAAGAATATATCCTGACTTCATTTTGAATTGCCTTGTGAAAATACAATATGTTTATCTATAATGAGCGAGCCATGACATGACACAACTGATAGAATGAGTGTACGCAAAGGGAAAGCTCAGATGAAACTGGGCATGCGCGGATCCAGAGTGAGGGAGGCAGGGGGTCCGGACCCTCCCTGAAAACTAAGAAAGACGGCAAAGATCAGGAAACGATTCAATCAAGTACCACATCTGACCAAGGATACAATATGGGAAATATAGGTTTTAAATCACATATATAGGGTTTCTTAACAATATTGGTCCGGATCCCTGTAAAACCACAAAGCTTACAAGCCAGTATTCAGTATTGGACCGCCATTTAAATGGCGTTTCGCTGGCGGGCCGATGATGGCACACTCATGGTGGCATAAGGATCCTCTCTCCCCTAATCAACTAAGAAAACGTAAAAAAGTTGGACCCCTCTGAAAAAACTTTCTGGATTGGCGCATGCTAGATCTCCACTCAGTCTAATCAGCGTCTGTGTCCTCATTGTGTAACCCGGGCCTCCATCTTTCTTTTTGCAGACAGCGAAGACTCTGATAAGACAATATGTTTACCTATAATAAGTGAGCCATGGCGTGAAAAAACTGATAGAATGAGCGTGTGCAAAGCAAAGGCTCAGATCAAATGGCAAGGCCTCCACCCAGTCCAATCAGCGTCTTCGCTGTCTTCGCTGTGCCCTAATTGAGTGACCAGGGCCTTCATCTTTCTTCATGCGAATACTCTGATAAGACTGAAATGATGGCTAGACTAATATGGGTATTCTTGTGACACACAGCCACTTTGTTGATTTGCTCAAGTCGTGGCTTCTATACAAAATATTTACATTTTCGAAGCAATCCTTTTATGAATCCACAGATTTTTTGCAACCATTCATAGCCTCATGAACTACCCAAATTTGATTGACAGCTGCCAAGCTCACTTGTCCGTTCAATACCCTTCTACCATCGAACTCATTCGCCAGAAGTGATACTGGTGTTGTGATTGACAGCGAGCCACACCCGAGTCACACGTGCAAAACACGCCTCTGGTTTGCTCCATTGGCTGTTCATGTTCAAGCTGGCCGTTCCGTTTTTCCATTTTACACTCCGACTAAACCGTTAATACGACTATATTTTAAATACAAAACTGTTTTAATTCCTAAATTATTCTTTTCTATTTTAGATATTTATAATAAAATGTAAATATAAGCAATAAATTCAATTTTTGGAATGTTCATGGAATCATGAATAATTCGGGTCTCTTGCAAAGTAAGTGAAGGGCTTCACGTTAACTTTGCAAGAGACTCGAAGTATGCATGATTCCATGAACATTTAAAAAATAGAATTAATTTCTTAATTGAACAATATTAAACACAATCATACGTTTTTAAGGCTGCCATAACAATCGTATTGTTATAGTCATGCGTCCAGATTAGTTGGGGAAATCATAAACTATCTGTTTTCTCAACAAAAATGTAATTGAGCCGCGGTATGTGCAAAATGTAGCAGCTGCTGTGCGTCACAATAAGATTCAGAAAACACAGAAGCCATTGATAAGGAAATTTTATTTGCGTGATATTTTAATTGTATTCTTACCCATTAACATGTGTTTTGGGTGCTGGGAAGACTTCCAGTTAAGCGGTCCCCAGTTTATTTATCGGATTATGCATTCCTTTAAATATGGGGGCTACCGCCCCTACACCCCCGTCGAAATGCTTATTGTGGTTATTTTTTGCTTTTTTTCATTTTTTTTAAATCAACACGCTTCTACTTTAATAGCAACAGTAGACATGCGCAAAGGAATACTACCGGGGACCGCTATACTGGACACTTCCCGGGTGCTCAAAAGAATCATTGAGACGGTTCTTTTGAGTACCCACAACATATGTTTTGGATGAGAAATAAAGAAAATAATTTTCCAATACGCTCTCTTATCTGGAGGCCTGCCATTATGTTGTTGGAAAAGTAAAATTCCATTTCATTGAAATTCACATTAGTGGTCCAATAAAAGATAAAACTAAGATATACATTATTTGTTTGCAATTGTAAAACAAAAAAGGTTTAAATTAGGGATTGGGGAGTATCCATAGTAAATATATTGGAGTTTTGAAAAGGAATAATCTAGTATTCGAAATACGTGGCCATGCAAATAACGCATTTCATGCTTTTATATTTTATTGTTTTTTTATAAATACATTATTTTAAGAGGATTGCACATTTAGCAACATTTGCTAGTCTAGCATATTGTCATCTAAACACATATTTTCATATATACAAATACATACAATATAAAACAATAAAATGACATAAAACACTTGCACTACTTAAAATACAAATGTTAAAAAATACATCGATAGCGGGGGCATAAAACAAGATTGTGATATAAAAGCACTAATTTAGCATGTACATTATTTTAAAACATAATATTTATCTGATAAGTTTCATGTATGTGACAATATCTTTAAAACTATATTTCAAATGCGTTCTTATATACACTGTTTATAATCTTTAAGAGTGGTTGATATTTTAACAGATTCTGGTAAAGTATTCCATAGCCGCGGTGCAGATGAGGACAATGAGCCATTATACATTGCCTTCTTTGACCTATAACCTCGTTCAGGTTCGGATTGAAAGCATAATGCTACTTAAGCAAGTGCTGAGAGGGGAGGGGGCGCGGGTCCTAAGAATAGACTGAATGATACTGGTTCTATTTCACCAGATTTGTACATTCAAAGTTGACTGATTTCATTGAATTTTCTTATCACATTAGTGGATATATTGTTCTGCCAGCCAAGAGTGACAATGACGTCACGTTTTGTTCGCAAAGTTATCAGGGACTTCTAATCGATAGATCACTTGTGTATTAATCCTATCCACAGGATAGGATTAATACACATGTGATCTATCGATTCAAGTTAGTTCAAGTGGAGTGTACACGTAAATGTTTACTTTTTCAAATGTAAACAAAATATTACGTCACTGTCACTCTTGGTTGGCACGACAGTACTTTATGTTATGCTTTAAGAAACTGTCGCAGCTTACACTTTTTAAAACGCAAGTTCTTTAATTTGATTCCGCAGAATTTAATAGTTAAGGTCATTTTTTTTGAAAATTCAGTGAACAACATTCACTTTCTATACTAAACAATTATAATTTTGAAAGTTTTCCTCGGGCTTTATCGCGTAATAAACGTCTGAGAATCTTCCCTGAAGGACTTCGTGGGATTTCCTGAACAAACTTGACTCCCCCTCGTAGTCGCATGTATGGAGCGACCAAACCTGAAAACAAGAAATAATGATAAATTCTAAAAATTTCGCGAGGGTTTATTTTCGCGAAATTTCGCATATGCGAAGTTTCGTGAAAATACAACCCTCGCAGAATGGCAAAATCACTCTGTCGTTTATTGATATAGGTAAATTTTGCCTTAAATGTAATCGCGAATTTTTAACATCACTAATGTGTCGTTTAATACTATTCGCGAAAAAAAATTCTCGTGAAAATTTCCGAATCTACAGTAACGATATGACATAATGAGCCGCGACATTCAATTTCAAACAATGTGGCGATCTGACAAGTGTAGACTCAGACAAGCCTGCACAGCCTCCTTTTCTAAGCTTAGTATCTCCAAAAATTGTTAGTCAATAGCTTAACTTTCATAGACTATTGAAGCGACCAGCAAAGGCTCTGATCCGGCTGCGTTTTTTGCGCAGGCTGATCTGAGCCTTTGCTGGTCGCACATACCACATTGTTGGAAATTTCATGTCACCTGAAAATAGAGGATCTTCATGAGTGTTCAAATTTTATTGAATTTATTAAACGAATTGGAGAAAAGAGATAAAATGCGAGGCCTGCCTAGCATTTCCTCTATATTTTGCAACGAGTTTAACAAATGCAATAATGCACGAGCAGGAATGTCATATTTTATTTATCACAGGACATTAAATTTACGTCATAATCGCTAATTTGAATAGTGAATCAGCTTGTTAATTGATAAATAGAATACCAGGTTCGCATCTTTTGATATCAGTTTTCCAGGCTCGGCCTCGCGATTCCACAAGCAGATTTAAAGCCTTGGCTGGTAAACTTGATATCAACAGCTGCCATTTTACCTGCTACAAAATTCTGAAGGTCTGTAGCTGAAGTGTCTTTATTTGGCTTCTTCACAATGTACGCTCTTGGCAACTCGCCAGCTTCTTCATCCGGGATACCAATAACACCTACGTCATCAACTGCGTCATGACTTAACAAGATGTCCTCCAGCATGGCGGGAGCTACTTGGTTTGCTTTGTATTTTATCAGTTCCTTCAGTCTATCCACAATATATAGGAAGCCATCACTGTCTTTCTTTCCAACGTCTCCTGAAAGGGAAATGGTTCCAGTGATTTAATGGTTTGTCAGCCATCCAATCAAAAGTTGGACTAAAACTGTTCCTTGTATATAGTATTCTAATGCACTTGCAAATAAAATGCGACGTCTGATTGGATAACGTCGTAAATTTGCGACAGTATATACTCAGGGTGGGTAGTCACGTGGTTTCTGTTAGGATACACTGTACGGAAAAATGGCGGACTTTTTTCCACACCGATGTTTTAAGCAAAAGTAAATAGATATTTCTGCATGCTTTTTTCATCTTTACACAGAAAGTTATACACCATTTTCCAGCCCCCATTTTTCCCGACCTAACGATGCCGGGATATCCTCATAAAGCTTCTTACTTTGAGTACAGACTCTGTCACAAATGTTTTAGCGGCGAAGATCGGGCCTGAATTTGGAAATAAGCTGTACGGACAACATTTCTGACAGAGTTAGTACTCAAAGTAAGAAGCTTAAAGATGCTATCCTGGTAGCGTTTGATAGGGGAAAATGTGGGCTGGAAAATGGTGTATAACTTCCTTGGTATAGATGAGAAAACATAGAGAAATCTTCCTACATTCGATCAGAATGTCCGTACAGTGTATTCGAACATCCGTACAGTGTATCCAAGCAAAAACCACGTGACTACCCACCCTGATACTGCGATATACTGTTGCAAACTCGACGTCATTTCGTAACGTTGATTTTCATTGGTTGACAAGTGAATATATGCAGCTGGCCAGCGGTTTTATGCAGCTGGAAGCAGATGGACGTAGGCTCAACATAGTACATGTTCACTGTCTGTTTAAAAGCAAAATGTTAATAGTGCTTTAGAATTTGGAAACCATATTCAAAAGTTTCATTTGGGGGGGGGGTATATCGTCGGATATAAGTTCGTAAATAACGTTTTACGGCTGCGCTTACGCGTCTCCCTAACATTCAATTTCCGATCGTTTATCTGACGATATACCTCCCCAAATGAAAATTTTGAATACAGTTATCCCATAAACATATGCTTTTACAGATTATGGCTAAGGTAGTTCAGTATTTAACATAAATTGCAAATTACATCAAGATTTGTGATCCTATTGTTTGTGTTCATTGTTTATTTATTGTTTATTTTGGCTTCCATACTTATGGGAGTTTTGTTCTTGGTCCATGTTTTGTGTTATAGTTCGTAGTTTCCTTTCAAAGTATGGACGAAGGCAAAATCAGGAATCGATACAATCAAGCACCACACCTGACCGGGACACTACTATGGAAAAGTGACAAAAACACAAGAAAGCATCACATACAAGAGAGCCAAGACTTTACCCTTCTCAGAAGGTGACCTCAAGGCTGCAATTAACAGACAAGACACGATGACAGACACGAGACATAAATAACAAAAAGGACCCACAAAATAAGCATCGCCTTGGAACAGTCAGTAAAAAAGTTTGCAGAGGAAGAGGGACCTCGTTACTTTACATTAATTGTGTTCTTGCTGGCGCGTGGGTGTCTGTGTTCTGTGCCTCTTAGTTATAGTACAATAGGTTTGTCTCTGGTCTATAATTGTGGAATTTCCTGGTCATATTCACTTCTTTTGTAAAACATATATGCACACCAGATGGCAGTGACTGTTTACCAATCCCATGGAGCAATTTTGTTGTTGATATTTCTTTCTTCTTTGCTACTCGCATTGTACTACATGTGTGCATATTCTACTCTCATTGTACAGCATGTGCGTGGATGCTACTCTCATTGTACAAAATGTGTGTGTATGTGCTACATCCTAGTTTTGTGACGTGTTGCTAGTTTAGCAATCATCACCGTGAGGAAGAGACATGCGAGAATCCAGAGGGGGGACAGGGGGTCCAAACACCTCTGGAAAACCACGCTATCATCAGCGCATCAGTGAAACGCCATTGAAAGGGCGTTTTGCAGGCAGGCTAATGGTGGCCCATTTACAATTTTAGTACAGACTCCTTTCCACTCTGTAAAAAATGATGACTAGAGCAAAAAAAACTAAATTTTTCGACCCCCCCCCCCGCCCCCTGACAAAACTTTCTGGATCTGCCCCTGGGAGATAATGAGTTTTTGGCATTCTTGCTTGTGTTTGTGGTTTAATTGTGATTCTGTGTTTTCTACTTTTTGTCAAAGCTGGGTCCTTAATAATGTCACTGGCTGTGCATGCGCCGATATTTAATGATCGACCTGTTTGCTATGGTACATCACTGCTGAAAAATCTCTTTTTTGTTAATACGCGGTATGTATTACTCTAAATATTTACGTTAAAATGTACCAAGGAGCAAATGGTCTCTAAAGTCACCTTTGATAGCCAAACCATAACAATGATTGGTATTACAGTATTTAGTGACAGAATGATACGATTTTCTGCGCTAAAACATTTTTGAAAACATTCTGCACATGGAAAGGTTTCAGTGACACGTGATGACGCAGATTGATAACAAGATTGATTCAACCAGTCGTGCGAATCACATGACTTCGTGAGGTATTTGGTAAACACGTATGTCACCTGTACTCACAATCTGATGTGTCAGTATGCGATATGCATGCCTTCATTTGGAAAATAATGGTAATAGAGTTGCAACCTGAACAATTCATTGAAAACGCTATGTATCACTATTCTTTATTATACAGATACGTGTATCGAATCGTTAAGCCATTTCTTTGGTGTTCTTAAGATAAGACACTTAGTGTAATTCATTTGAAATGAAATATGAGCCAGTGCATGAGATTCCCAACAATGTGGTATATGCGACCAGCAAAGCCTCAGATACCCTGCGCATATGCGCAGTCTGATCAGAGCATTTGCTAGTCGCTTGACTACTTTATGAGTGTTAAGCTACTGACTGAACATCATTAGGAGTTTCAAAGCTTAAAAGGAGGCTGCACATGCTCGTCTGTGTCCACACTTGTCAAAATGCCACATTGTTGGAAATCACATGTCGCCGCTCATATATGTTTGCACATAAAGTAACTACACCTGTTTTAACCCATCCATCTTTCGTAAACATATGTTGTGTCTGTGCTGGTTGATTGAGGTAGCCCATAGATATTTGAGGCCCTCTTAACCACACTTCTCCTGGTTCGTCGACTCCTAGAGGCTGACCAGTTTCAATATCTGCTATCTGAAAGCAAAGGTAATGGATAGGCCTCCTCGCGAGAAAACCTGTCTTCGGGCCTTCTGACAAATTGAGATTCAAACCAGTCTGCTCAGCTACAGAGAATAGCTAGAAAATTGAATTTTGCTTGTAGCAAGTAAAGATATCATACTTTCAAAAAAAGCGAATAAGAAAGGCACTGATCAGTCTGCGCGGATGTGCAGGCTGGTTTGCGCCTTTTTTTGTTTGCAAACCCCCGTAGACAGGTTTTCTCGTGCCGAGGCTCAAATAGCAGTTGAAGTACAACTTGTAAGCTGCTGTTAGGAGGCGTTATGTTTTTAGCAGTTATCATTAATTTGCATCAACCCTTTCCTCATAGAGACGACTTTTAACACTTTTCAAACAGAGCAGACTACTCTGTTTTCTTATGTAATATTATAAGATATGACCCTACACTAGTGGACCTGACAAGTAATTTATTTGTTCTATGTATAAATGTGACAGTTTATGTTACATTATATAATTATTCATAGTGGGTGGAGCTTAGCATGAATATTCATGATAATAAGAAGCCCAATAAAAACGAGTATGTTGTTTTCAAATTGTGTAGATCCTCTCTTTTTCTGGAAAATTTGAAAACTAGAAAAAAATAGAATCTACAAAATCTGTTACCTATAAAAATAGAATCTACAAAAATTGTAACCTATAAGTAATAGATAAAGGATACTTTTTCGAGACTTTCTTGTTTAAACCGCCAGGTGGGCGTAGCCCACCGAACGGTTTAAACAGAAAGCCGAGGAAGAATCCTTTATTTAGCTTGTAGTATGGCACAGGCGTAAATAAACACGTGTTACTGACACCTGACGAAATTTACATTCGCTCCTCCCTGTATCCGCCTAAGCTGTCAATTATATTACATTTATCTACGGGTCAATTTGTCGCTATTTATGAAAATACCGCCTACATCGCTGTTTAACTAAAATTGGAAGTTAGAGTATGGTTTTAAGCTCTTCCTTCGTCGTTATTCTAGGGTGTCTGATTTATACATCAGCAAAGATCAAAGAAAAAAGCATCGGCCATACTACAAAAGAGAGATACTACAAAATTTTTAACCTATAAAAGAGAGAATCTATAAAATTTGAAAACTAGAAAATGAGAGAATATACAAAATTTGAAAACTAGAAAAAGAGAAAATTTACAAACTTTTAAAACTAGAAAAGAGAGAAATTACAAAATTTGAAAGCTAGAAAAAGAGAGAATCTACAAAACTTGAAAACTATAAAAAGAAAAATCTACAAAATTTGAAAGCCAGAACAAGGGAGAATCTACAAAATTTGAAAGCTAGAACAAGGGAGAATCTACAAAATTTGAAAGCTAAAACAAGGAAGAATCTACAAAACTTAAAAGCTAAAACAAGGGAGAATCTACAAAATTAGGAGCAACCTGTTTAGGGGTTTGGGTCTTCTAGCTTTGCAATTAGTTGCCTGTATGCTAATATTTAGTGATGAGTTTCATGTTACAAAGGAATAACAGCGGCTGTTTTGACTGTGCCGTGGGTTGAACTGTGGCGTGTTATTATGGTATTACTTTTTAAGTGACAATTTTCAAGGAACAACTAAAACGTGATTTTGGGAGAAAAGAATAGAAAAAAAAACATTATTGCAGCACGCTTTGGCGAATATAACCAACTTTAAACGGTAATGGTTATATTAGAGCCAGTGAATGAGATTTCCAACAATGTGGTATGGGCGACCAGCAAAGCCTAAGATCAGCCTGTGCATATGCGCAGTCTGATCAGAGCCATTGCTAGTCGCTTGAGTGTTCTATGATTGTTAAGGTACCGACTGAACATCATTTGGAGTTTCTGAGCTTAAAAGGAGGCTGAAAAGGCTCGTCCGAGTCTACACATGTCAAAATGCCACATTGTTGGAAATCACATGCACTTGCTCAAATTTATACATAGTGTAATTACCCTCATGTCCACCAGCTCTAGAGGTTTACCAACTGAAAATTCACGATTCCACTTCTCTGTGTTCATAACTATGTTCCCAGCTTCTGTCAATCCATATGCTGATAAAAAGATAATATATAGAGGATCTTACATGTCTTCTTTGTGCTCATGTCTTAATTGGATTTATTAAACGAGTTGGGGAAAAAATAAATGCGATGCTTGCAGAGCATTTTATCTCTTTTTCGCAATGAGTTTTAGATTAGTTTTATCACATGGCATTAAAATTACTTACAAATTGCTTTTTAGACATGAAAACGTCAAAGGTTTCGCAACTATAATTATTCTGTAAACCACTTGTGGTTTATCGATTTCATTGCATGGCGTTATATCATTCCCAGGTGCGACGTAATATGGTAAAATTAATAATGTTTACCTTCTGGCGGCTTTTCCCATGTATGTTGATAGGATAAGTATGGTAGTGTCGATTTTGTATTTCAAGAGGTCACAGGTACATGTAGGCATTTCTAAATTATAATGCATTTCTGTAATGCAGTTTTGTTTTATCTTTTCAAACAGCGCATAATGCTGCATAACATCTGGGTGTTCACCTTTTGCCACGGTCTCTGAAACAAACGTTACACAACTCGCACCTGAGCTTAAATCGTATATTGTGGTATTGGTTAAACCCTGGTCACCTTTGTATTGTCACCTATATTCTTCAGGTAAAGTAGAAAACAGCACTCCTGTATGAAACTATATTCACGGTATATAGACGCAAAGGAGCCTATCGGTTCAAAACTGCTTTTCCTGAGCCCTATCCGCCCCAGAAAAGGAGCCTATCAGCTAAAAACAAGCTTAGCGATAGACAGTGACATCAAAAGGTAAGTAAAATAATAAATTCCATTAACTACATGAAGAAAAGGGCAATGCAACGGAACAACTGAGAAGCTATACGACAAAAATCAAACAGCCACACATTCGTATATGATGCAGATTTTTTATAACGTGACACACTCTTCATCGCGGCAACGTCCACAGACGATTATACAACAAAGATAACAAACTTTTTCGAACAGTTTGGGCTGTTCTCGCAATTGTTTTGGGGGTATTTTGTAAAGAATTTATGTGGAAAATGACTTATATGCATTTCACAGACCGAATTATACGTTGTCCTCTCTATAAATGAGATGGAAAAGAAAATAATCTGGCTAGGGATCCTATTTGTCTTTGTCTAAGGAGCCTATACGGTTACTGGCTACGGATCCTATATGCTATTTCTTACTTTTATAACCTATAGGCTCCCATGATAGGCTACTGTGCCACGGGTACGGCTCTTTATCATGTGCCACAAAATGGTCATTTTTCTCTCAACGTATGGGCTCCTTAGCCGTCTTGTTTTCAAACATGACCCTTCTTTTCTATGGAAAACCAATTTTAAAAGCAAACCAGATGCTTTAAGTAAGAGGGTGGAACATAAAACATTTTCTGCTGTGGTGTAGGCCGGCAAAATTGACTGAATTGGTTAGTTTTGCTTCATTTTCCAACGCAAACTAAATCGCCGAAAACAGAGCAGTCATTTTCTGTTTAACTTTGTAGACTTGACTTGACATCAGCTTTATCATATGTTTCAAAATCCATCAAGTCAGAGACTTAAAAGTCCCGTGGCGTTTGATTTTATGTTACTTACATCGTAAATAATCTAATATTGGCCCAGATTTAAAGTATCTCCTCTCCCCATGTCTTGTTTTTGACGGATAGGCTCCTTTTCTGGAGCGGATAGGGCTCACGAAAAGCAGTTGTTCACGGATAGGCGCCTTTGCGACTATATACCGTGATATTGGACCGACATAAAATCTGGAAACTTATGTGAAGACTCTGTCTATATTTGCATAATGAGACAAGAGATCAAAATTTTAGCCTAAGCCTTTATCTGGAGCTCGACACGCCAAAACCTGTCTTAGGGGTTTCCGACAAAGCGAGACTCAAACGAATCTCCTCAGCTACAGAGACTAGCTAGAAAACTTAAATTTAGCTTGAAGCAAGTTTAGATACATGTATGATCAGACTGCACCTTTGCTGTTCGCAAACACCCAAACACAGGTTTTCTGTCGAGGCCCATCTACTTTTGGCATTATCCTTATATATATACAGAAAACAAAGGCTGTGGCGAGTTGGCACGGATGCGCATATGTCCAAGACTTATCTGCTCTACGATAAATCTCATGAGCTTGATTATTTGAATTACGTACCTTGTACAATAACTGCAGAATTTAATCTTTTCTCTACTGCCACTGTTATCTCTGAACTGATAGGGGCAGCACCACAGAATAACATACCTTGTACAATAACTGCAGGTTTCAATCTTTTCTCTACTGCCACTGTTATTTCTGAACTGAGAGGAGCAGCACCACAGAATAACATACCTTGTACAATAACTGCAGGTTTTATTCTTTTCTCTACTGCCACTGTTATTTCTGAACTGAGAGGTGCAGCACCACAGAATAACATACCTTGTACAATAACTGCAGGTTTCAATCGTTTCTCTACTGCCACTGTTATTTCTGAACTGAGAGGAGCAGCACCACAGAATAACATACCTTGTACAATAACTGCAGGTTTCAATCTTTTCTCTACTGCCACTGTTATTTCTGAACTGAGAGGTGCAGCACCACAGAATAACATACCTTGTACAATAACTGCAGGTTTTAATCTTTTCTCTACTGCCACTGTTATCTCTGAACTGAGAGGGGCAGCACCACAGAATAACATACCTTGTACAATAACTGCAGGTTTCAATCTTTTCTCTACAGCCACTGTTATTTCTGAACTGAGAGGTGCAGCACCACAGAATAACATACCTTGTACAATAACTGCAGGTTTCAATCTTTTCTCTACTGCCACTGTTAACTCTGAACTGAGAGGAGCAGCACCACAGAATAACATACCTTGTACAATAACTGCAGGTTTTAATCTTTTCTCTACTGCCACTGTTATTTCTGAACTGAGAGAGGCAGCACCACAGAATAACATACCTTGTACAATAACTGCAGGTTTTAATCTCTTCTCTACAGCCACTGTTATTTCTGAACTGAGAGGTGCTGCACCACAGAATAACATACCTTGTACAATAACTGCAGGTTTCAATCTTTTCTCTACTGCCACTGTTATTTCTGAACTGAGAGGAGCCGCACCACAGAATAACATACCTTGTACAATAACTGCAGGTTTCAATCTTTTCTCTACTGCCACTGTTATTTCTGAACTGAGAGGAGCCGCACCACAGAATAACATACCTTGTACAATAACTGCAGGTTTTAATCTTTTCTCTACTGCCACTGTTATCTCTGAACTGAGAGGGGCAGCACCACAGAATAACATACCTTGTACAATAACTGCAGGTTTTAATCTTTTCTCTACTGCCACTGTTATTTCTGAACTGAGAGGAGCCGCACCACAGAATAACATACCTTGTACAATAACTGCAGGTTTTAATCTTTTCTCTACTGCCACTGTTATCTCTGAACTGAGAGGGGCAGCACCACAGAATAACATACCTTGTACAATAACTGCAGGTTTTAATCTTTTCTCTACTGCCACTGTTATCTCTGAACTGAGAGGGGCAGCACCACAGAATAACATACCTTGTACAATAACTGCAGGTTTTAATCTTTTCTCTACTGCCACTGTTATTTCTGAACTGAGAGGTGCAGCACCACAGAATAACATACCTTGTACAATAACTGCAGGTTTTAATCTTTTCTCTACTGCCACTGTTATCTCTGAACTGAGAGGAGCAGCACCACAGAATAACATACCTTGTACAATAACTGCAGGTTTCAATCTTTTCTCTACTGCCACTGTTATTTCTGAACTGAGAGGAGCAGCACCACAGAATAACATACCTTGTACAATAACTGCAGGTTTTAATCTTTTCTCTACTGCCACTGTTATCTCTGAACTGAGAGGAGCAGCACCACAGAATAACATACCTTGTACAATAACTGCAGGTTTCAATCTTTTCTCTACTGCCACTGTTATTTCTGAACTGAGAGAGGCAGCACCACAGAATAACATACCTTGTACAATAACAGCAGAATTTAATCTTTTCTCTACTGCCACTGTTATCTCTGAACTGAGAGAGGCAGCACCACAGAATAACATACCTTGTACAATAACAGCAGAATTTAATCTTTTCTCTACTGCCACTGTTATTTCTGAACTGAGAGGTGCAGCACCACAGAATAACATACCTTGTACAATAACTGCAGGTTTTAATCTTTTCTCTACTGCCACTGTTATTTCTGAACTGAGAGGAGCAGCACCACAGAATAACATACCTTGTACAATAACTGCAGAATTTAATCTTTTCTCTACTGCCACTGTTATCTCTGAACTGAGAGGGGCAGCACCACAGAATAACATACCTTGTACAATATCTGCAGGTTTTATTCTTTTCTCTACTGCCACTGTTATTTCTGAACTGAGAGGTGCAGCACCACAGAATAACATACCTTGTACAATAACTGCAGGTTTTAATCTTTTCTCTACAGCCACTGTTATTTCTGAGCTGAGAGGAGCAGCACCACAGAATAACATACCTTGTACAATAACTGCTGGTTTCAATCTTTTCTCTACTGCCACTGTTATTTCTGAACTGAGAGGAGCAGCACCACAGAATAACATACCTTGTACAATAACTGCAGGTTTTAATCTTTTCTCTACAGCCACTGTTATTTCTGAACTGAGAGGTGCAGCACCACAGAATAACATACCTTGTACAATAACTGCAGTTTCAATCTTTTCTCTACTGCCACTGTTATTTCTGAACTGAGAGGGGCGGCACCACAGAATAACATACCTTGTACAATAATGGCAGGTTTTAATCTTTTCTCTACTGCCACTGTTATTTCTGAACTGAGAGGAGCAGCACCACAGAATAACATACCTTGTACAATAACTGCAGGTTTTAATCTTTTCTCTACAGCCACTGTTATTTCTGAACTGAGAGGTGCAGCACCACAGAATAACATACCTTGTACAATAACTGCAGGTTTTAATCTTTTCTCTACTGCCACTGTTATTTCTGAACTGAGAGGTGCTGCACCACAGAATAACATACCTTGTACAATAACTGCAGGTTTCAATCTTTTCTCTACTGCCACTGTTATTTCTGAACTGAGAGGAGCAGCACCACAGAATAACATACCTTGTACAATAACTGCAGGTTTTAATCTTTTCTCTACTGCCACTGTTATTTCTGAACTGAGAGGTGCTGCACCACAGAATAACATACCTTGTACAATAACTGCAGGTTTCAATCTCTTCTCTACTGCCACTGTTATTTCTGAACTGAGAGGGGCGGCACCACAGAATAACATACCTTGTACAATAACTGCAGGTTTCAATCTTTTCTCTACTGCCACTGTTATTTCTGAGCTGAGAGGAGCAGCACCACAGATTAACATACCTTGTACAATAAATGCAGGTTTTAATCTTTTCTCTACTGCCACTGTTATCTCTGAACTGAGAGGTGCAGCACCACAGAATAAAATACCTTGTACAATAACAGCAGGTTTTATTCTTTTCTCTACTGCCACTGTTATTTCTGAACTGAGAGGGGCGGCACCACAGAATAACATACCTTGTACAATAACTGCAGGTTTTATTCTTTTCTCTACTGCCACTGTTATCTCTGAACTGAGAGGGGCAGCACCACAGAATAACATACCTTGTACAATAACTGCAGGTTTTAATCTTTTCTCTACTGCCACTGTTATCTCTGAACTGAGAGGAGCAGCACCACAGAATAACATACCTTGTACAATAACTGCAGGTTTTAATCTTTTCTCTACTGCCACTGTTATTTCTGAGCTGAGAGGTGCAGCACCACAGAATAACATACCTTGTACAATAACTGCAGGTTTCAATCTTTTCTCTACTGCCACTGTTATTTCTGAACTGAGAGGAGCAGCACCACAGAATAACATACCTTGTACAATAACTGCAGGTTTTAATCTTTTCTCTACTGCCACTGTTATTTCTGAGCTGAGAGGTGCAGCACCACAGAATAACATACCTTGTACAATAACTGCAGGTTTCAATCTTTTCTCTACTGCCACTGTTATTTCTGAACTGAGAGGGGCAGCACCACAGAATAACATACCTTGTACAATAACAGCAGAATTTAATCTTTTCTCTACTGCCACTGTTATTTCTGAACTGAGAGGTGCAGCACCACAGAATAACATACCTTGTACAATAACTGCAGGTTTCAATCTATTCTCTACTGCCACTGTTATTTCTGTACTGAGAGGAGCAGCACCACAGAATAACATACCTTGTACAATAACTGCAGGTTTCAATCTCTTCTCTACTGCCACCTTTATTTCTGTACTGAGAGGAGCAGCACCACAGAATAACATACCTTGTACAATAATGGCAGGTTTTAATCTTTTCTCTACTGCCACTGTTATTTCTGAACTGAGAGGAGCAGCACCACAGAATAACATACCTTGTACAATAACTGCAGGTTTCAATCTCTTCTCTACTGCCACCTTTATTTCTGTACTGAGAGGAGCAGCACCACAGAATAACATACCTTGTACAATAATGGCAGGTTTTAATCTTTTCTCTACTGCCACTGTTATTTCTGAACTGAGAGGAGCAGCACCACAGAATAACATACCTTGTACAATAACAGCAGAATTTAATCTTTTCTCTACAGCCACTGTTATTTCTGTACTGAGAGGAGCAGCACCACAGAATAACATACCTTGTACAATAACTGCAGGTTTCAATCTTTTCTCTGCTGCCACTGTTATTTCTGAACTGAGAGAGGCAGCACCACAGAATAACATACCTTGTACAATAACTGCAGGTTTTAATCTTTTCTCTACTGCCACTGTTATCTCTGAACTGAGAGGAGCAGCATCTCAGAATAACATACCTTGTACAATAACTGCAGGTTTCAATCTTTTCTCTACTGCCACTGTTATTTCTGAACTGAGAGAGGCAGCACCACAGAATAACATACCTTGTACAATAACTGCCGGTTTCAATCTTTTCTCTACTGCCACTGTTATTTCTGAACTGAGAGAGGCAGCACCACAGAATAACATACCTTGTACAATAACTGCTGGTTTCAATCTTTTCTCTACTGCCACTGTTATTCCTGTACTGAGAGGGGCCGCACCACGGAATATCATACCTTGTACAATAACTGCAGGTTTTAATCTTTTCTCTACTGCCACTGTTATCTCTGAACTGAGAGGGGCCGCACCACAGAATAACATACCTTGTACAATAACTGCAGGTTTCAATCTTTTCTCTACTGCCACTGTTATTTCTGAACTGAGAGGTGCAGCACCACAGAATATTCTCTTGACAGATGACAAATCATAATCTCCCACCTTCGGGTGTTTGGCAAACAAAACTAGGGTCGGTGGTACCACTTGTAAAGCTACTGGCTGAAAAAATGAGAGACAGGCGCAGCATCATTTAGTGCTGGAACGATGTGAAATGCAATGGATGTCTACTTTCTATAATTTCAAGAATAAAGCAAAACTCCTTTTAAAATAATGGCTGTTTGGTTTCATTTATCTCTATAATAGCATTAGCTACCTAATGACAAGTCCAAGGACATGTTAAATGCATCCAGTAAGTATTTGTCAGCTCGGTCATCTGCCAAGGTTCATCAATTTTTTGTTGTGCACTGAATGGTTAGTTAACGACCCACTGTATTTCCTATTGGAGAACTGAATATTCGCTGGGTGCATATTAGGCTGGTTGTTCCCAGGGGCCGGTCTATATAGAGGATCTTACATGAGTGCTCATGTTTTATTGAATTTATAAAACAAGTTCAGGAAAAGAGATAAAATGCGAGGTGATGATAAGTGTTGTTTATTGATGATTTCAAGAAGAAAAATGCAAAAACTACACTTGCTCAGGGCTATTAATGTTTAACCTTCAAGTATCAACTTCTGATTTCAGACCAGTTAAGTGGTCTAATTCCATTATTTTTCTTTTCAGTTATATGAAAAATTTGAATCCGTGTCTGCTTTTAAAAACTGATATAAAAATTCAAATATTTTAGCGCACTGTCTGTTTATAAGGTAGAATGGGACAAGTCCTAGTAGTAACGCTACCTTGTATTCTTGAATCAAGCTCAGGTATTGCTCAAGGTTAAATCGTGCCATAACAACCAATTTACACCCCACTGAGAGAATCGCTGACCCCACAACACATTGACCGTAGGTGTGGAACATAGGTAGGAATGAAACAAGGCGCTGACCAGGATGATACAAACCGCCATGACTGCAATAGATAGGAAACTGAACACGTTTATTTGTGAATTTAATAGTTGATCATAGGTGTGGAACATAGATAGGAATGAAACAAGGCGCCGACCAGGATGATACAAACCTCGATGACTGCAATAAATAAGAAAGTTAACACGTCATTTGTGAACTTCATAGCTGACCATGGGTGTGGAACATAGGTAGGAACGAAGCAAGACGCTGACCCAGATGATGCAAGCCTCGATGACTGCAATATATAAGACAGTTAACACGTCATTTGTGAACTTTATAGTTGACCATAGGAGTGGAGCATTGGAGTGGAACATAGGTAGGAACAAAACAATGCGCTTATCCGAAACAATGTTCCCTGACTGCAATAGTTAAAGAAAGTTAACACGTCATTTGTGAACTTTATAGTTGACTATGTGTGTTGAATATAAGTAGGAATGAAACAAGGCGCTGACACGAATGATACAAACCTCCGTGACTGCAATAGTTAAGAAAGTTTACACGTCATTTGTGAACTTTATAGTTGACCATAGGTGTAGAACATAGGTAGGAATGAAACGAGGTGCTGACCCGGATGATACAAACCTCCGTGACTGCAATGAATAAGAAAGTTAACACGTCATTTGTGAACTTTATAGATGATTATAGGTGTGATACATAGGTAGGAATGAACCAAGGCGCTGACCCAGATGACACAAGTCTCCATGGCTGCAACAAACAGAAAAATGAACATGTCATTTAAATGTGTGAACTTTCGTGTTTGGCAGACGTCTTGTTGGGGAAGCGATAGAATGTTGGTTGTTTTTTTGAATTCTTGCTTTATTTGTTTTCCTGTGTCATAGTGTATCTTCCTCCTGGTGCTATAAATTGGCCTCTGATCTGTATTGTAGCACTAGCAGCTGGCCATTTACATGTGTTTTCCATATAATATATGCTTACGTAAAGAATTAAACGAGTTTAATGAGCATGAATCTGCTAATGTGTTAAATAAATATTGTAAATTATTGCACTAATATATTTCTGGTAAATTCAAAGCAGATACAAGGTATTATGTATGTGTAAAATACACAGAAACAAATAAGTCATATTTTTGAGCCTATAATTGTTGTGGTTTCTTTATTAAAAAAAGGACAGGAAATAGCACAATCGTAAGTAACAGACCTGTCCATATCACCGTGATATCTATCACTTCCAGGTTTGTCTTGTGGCTGTTAGTGTTCTGTGACTCTTTCTCTGTGATTATAGTAATTCCTGGTCATACTCATTTCCTCTTTGTTTCAGTGGAGACGTGCATCAGCATAGAGCTCTTTACTTAAATGGTGCCTTGGGTCGATCTGCAGTGTGTGATTGTGGTATTTCCTGATCATACTCACTTATTTTTTCAAACATGCTTTAACCCTTTGAAGACCGGAAACCTCTTAACGTGTATTTTGTCAAACAGTGAATACCCATGTAAAATGATGCGGCATTTCATCTGTGTCTGCACTGTTTGCTAAGACAAAATCGGTCTTCAGTTTGATTTTAAGAGAAAGTATAATCTTTGATCCCTCAATTTATACATTTGACCACCCTGTCTTTATTGTTAGTAGATTAATAGATAAACTCATTGGTCTAAAATGGGTAATATAATGTCAGAATGACACAGCAAAGCGAGTTTAAAGCAAGATTATTTGAAATTATAGATTGGAATAAATATATTGCTACGTATACCAAAAACAAGGAACCAACACCAAACCCACACAAACAATTGGGAGCAACAATAAACATAGGACCAACAACAACAGATCCACCGTCTTAGAAGGTACAACAGCCAAAAGTTACCAAGGACATCGCTTTGATGTTAGATATACGCAGAAAAGCTGACACATATGATCATGTTAATGAGCCGTGGCATAAAATTTCCAAAAATGTGACATTTTGACATGAATAGACACAAAAGAGACTGTGTAGCATCCTTTTAAGCTTAGAAACTCCAAATGCTGTTCCGACGTTAGCTTAACAGTCGTAGAATATTCAAGCGACTAGCAAAGGCTCTGATTCTTTGTTGGTCGCACATTCCACATTGTTTGAAATCTCATGCCGTGGCTTATTTCATAATAAGAGAAATATGTAGGGCTTAGTGTTGAACAGATTATCTGAGACACAATAATAGAATGCTTTGATTTGTTTTAAGCGATCAACAAAGACTTAAACCAGTCAGCGCATCCGTGCAGTCTGGTCTACGTCTTTCTTATTCGCCTTATGGGTAGTTTAATAACTAAACTGGTTCTATGCAAATTTTATATATTCCAGCTAGTTTCTGTAGCTTAGCAGATTGGATGTAGCCTCTCGTGGTGGCAAACCCGAAAATAAATAAAGAACACAAGGTGAGTTTGTTTGATATCAAGTTTACCAGGCAATGCTTTGAGAATGCTTGTTGACATCGCGAGGCTTGCCTTGATTCAGCGTCATTAAACATGTCATTCAAAAAGTGTAACGTCATCATGACCCGATAAAGGCACATGCCTGAGATAGACAACGTTCATCAGGCAACATGCGACAATGAAGTTAATATGAGAGGCGACTGACAAAAACATTTTCTCACGACCAGACCCATTTAGTATTAAAATCTTACTCAATTTGTATAACATTTGCAATGAGTGCGTAGTGCGAGGTCTGTACCGCCTTAGGAAAGCCCGTGGTTCCGCTAGAGAACAGGAGATTTGCTGTCGTGGTTTTCCAGTCGGCATCAGTTGTCTTGTAGCTTGTTCCCTCTGGTGCCAGTAATGACTCGTAAGGAATACAGCCGTCAGCATGTCCAAAAACTATCACCTGTGGGGAAAATCATGCGCGGATCAAGAAAGTTTTTACAGAGGGGGGTCCAACTTGTTTTTTTCTTTTTTTTCTTTTTTTTATTAGTATTATTTATTTATTATTTAGTTGATTGGGGGAGAGAGGATCCAACTACATGTACCATTATAAGTGGGCCATTATCGGCCCGCCAGTAAAACGCCATGGCGTTTCGCAGGCGGGTCGATGGTGGCCCAACACTGAATGCTGATTTGTAAGCTTTGTGGTTTTACAGGGGATCTGGATCAATATTGCTAAGAAACCCTATATTTTTGTGATTTTCCAGGGGGGTCCGGACCCCCTGCACCCCCTCTGGATCCGCGCATAAAAATCATGAGCTTAGTTATAGTTATGCATGTACTACCGTTCTCAGCATGCACGCTAAAGCTCGTGGATTGATTGTCATCCTAACATGTGGACAAAGCCATGTAATACACGACCTTAAAACCATGGATGGAATAGCTATTTTACACAACCTACATCAGTGTAGACCTTCGAGATTACTAGTGATTATGTGCTAAGTGCAGTGTGTGATTGTGGTATTTCCTGATTGTATTAATATCACACAGTAAGAGTATGGATAGAGTCCAAAAGAAAACATGTGAAGCAGCTTAAACCGTTATTCATTCATTCAAGTTCATTCAGAAAAAATAACGCTGCAGGTAAAACGATTGTACGGATTTAGCGATAAATAATGATCTGGCATGCGACGTCATATGATAAACGTAATTAAAATATACAACAAATGTAACTTCTTGAGCACACGTCTGTCGGTAGGGACAGTAGCTTGAATTAAATCTTTGCATGCTGTTTTTGTCATGATTTTTGTCTTCTGCTGATATTTTCGTAACAAACCTTCTATTGGGCTTTATCTGTGTCGAAACTGTTTGCAAAGATAGCATGCAGACGACAAAACCTTGAATTGCAAATTCAAGTCGGTGAATCGTATTAGAGGTTTTATGGCTACCTACTTTAATACCTTCCATGTCTCTCTTTGCATTAGCGATTTTTGGAACTAAATCTGGTGTTGTTATCACATACTTTGCATTGCAGTCTTTAAATACTTTATTCAAATCACCTGGAAGCAAATCATAAAACATTTCAAATGGTAGAACTCTATCTTCGTAGCAACCCAGGTACTACGTAAGTGAGATTGGCGCTGTGAAACTGGTTTAAGCCCTACAGTAAAATATTTTTACTGGCCGTTTCAAGGCGGCACTTCTTCTGTGGATCATTCATGTTATTACTGTTGTGTGTTTGATATGCTTTTGTGCGTGTCTGTTTATTGTTGCCTTGTGGCCACCTGCTGGGAAAGGGCTGACCACTTGACTCTCGTTTGTGATGTCTATTTGTGAGTTTGGTACTTTCCCATTGGTAGCCTGGGTCAGGTGTGGTACTTGATTGTATCGATTCCTGATCTTTGCTCTCTTTCTTACTTTACATATATGATCTTAAATGAGTGCTCATGTATTACTGATTTATTTTAACGAGGCTTCCCGAGCATTTTATCGCTTTTTCGCAACGAGTTTAATTAATGTATTAAGTGCTAGAATGATAGTACACTACTTTGAAATAGCTCCATTGTCGTGAAAATGCTAGAATGTTGTCATACAATAACTGTCCTTGATGCTGGTTGAAACTCGTTATGAGGGATGCTGGCTAGCTACGTCATCTCTGTGGAATCTACCAAATGAGTCATCAGTCGATAAAATATATGCGACTTTTTTATGACCGTCAATAAATAAGTGTAAGTTATTGTATGTTTTGTGCATATGTACGGGAAGACAATAATTCACGAACTTTAGCGAGTGAATTATCTCCCGTACATGCGCACAACCATACAATAACTTAAATTAAATATAGGCCAGGATATAATAAAAGGTATGTTATGGTCGTGATAATCAAAAGCATGCTTATTTAATAAATATTAAATATGTATGACACGCGCTAAAATGCACTTTATACATACAGCTTCAACAGTATTAAATTACATTCGAACCCAAGAACATTTTTCTCGATATTCAATATGAACAAAGTTTAACCTAAACATATCATAGTTGTGTGCTTGTTGTGTGTCTTGGTGTGGCAACAACCATCTTTAAAAGCTTCAAAGACAAACTAGACTTGTAACCATTTTGGTGTTACATACGTTACATTATCTCAGCAATGAAAGTAAGTAAGGGTGCAAAGATCAGGAATCGATACAATCAAGTACCACACCTGACCCAGGATACCAATGGGAAAGTGACACACTCTCAGTTGGACACCACAAACGAGAACCAAGAGGTCCGCCCTTTCCCAGCAGGTGATCACAAGGGACATATAAACAGACGCGTACAAATGCATAGCAAACACAAGACAGAAAAAAAGATCCACAAAAGAAGTACCGCCTTGGAACGGTCGGTAAAATATTTTACTGGAGGGCTTAAACCGGGTTAACGGCGCCAACCTCACCCTAAATACAGATGTGGATAGACTCATAGATATTTGGTTTGCATGAGAGACCCCTAACTTCTCAATGCATCATCTATCAAGATATAACAAGGAAATAAAGCAAAGATAAGGACTCAACAGTAAATAAAACTGAATGCCGGAGCAAAAAGAAATCCAACAGGTAAATCCCGATGGGCCCGACAAACAGCCAAAGCATCAGGCCCCTACCATCTCATCAATAGATAAGTCTTTAAGTCGGAACAGTCATAGAGTCTGAAGTCCAACCCATCGGTGTGCAATTAAGGAGGAAAGCAAAGCTGCCAACCGTGATTAGGTTAACCACCAAGCATGCAGTCTTTTGCAATACATTAATGTTATAGCCAATCTTTTTATAATGGGAAATTATTTTAGTAAACTGCGCTGAAAAAATATTAGAGCCAACAATCTTCTTCAATTTATACACCAGGTCACCATAGAATTCATGTTCAAAACGTCCTTGGCGCAAGTGAGATTTAAGTCAAACCTGGAATTTAGATATCAATCATACTATCGTCTATAAAATTTAGAAAAAGTTTTGTGAAGTTTATGATACCAATAGCCTTGATTAAGAATATTCTGAGTTAACAATTTATTGCGAGTGTTGAAATCAGTAACATAGCTAGCTGCTCTAGCAAAACGAATGAGTTGAGAGATATATAGACTCCATAGGATGTAAGACGAGGAGCATCACCATCTAAATATGGTAAATTGACAATTTAAAATTCAAAGTCGTCACGTTTATCATAAACTTTGGTAGGAACAATATCATTAGAAATTGACAAATGCAAGTCTAAAATGCGGCTTCGGTATCAGAGGTATTGGCTTTATGAAGTTTGAGGTCTGAAGGGTGTATTTGATTTACCATACTGTCTGAATAAACATTATTAATGTTAAAATTTCGTCAAAATATCTGGAAGTAGTGTGAAACACATCAATAACATCAGCCTGTTTATGAGACATCATAAAGTCCCTCTCATAACAAAACAGGAATAAATCGGCAACCAGGGGAGCACAACACAATTAGTACCCATAGGTATCCCAACTACTTTTCTTTACAGATAAACACGAATCGAGCCTATCAGAGTGCGCAAGCTAGTTTGGGCCTACGTTGTTTGAACATCACGTATCTAGTACATGTCTCAATTATGAAATGTGAGCTAACTTCAGCAGCTGATCTTTCCACTTTGTACGTTTACAGTTATCAGATCACGTAGCATAGATTCTCACAATTCATTGGGAACTGAGTTTATATTTCTATTTGTCAGAACAATTCATATTTTGAAAACGTTGTGAGTTGGCTCTCCAGTACCGTTAGTTTACATTGTTACAGATGACCGGGCCCAGGACGAAGACAGTAAACAAAACTCAAACATTAGCTCAAATTAAAAGACATGTTTGTCGTTAAGTAAGTTTTGTTTATAATGATGCTTTACGTCCCAGTCAACAATTTTCTCAGTCATGTCGTGACGATTTCCTGTCGCCCTGGGTTGATCCAGCACTAAGCAAAGACTAACGTGTCTTACTTAAGGACATAGCGCAGTGCCTACAATGATTCTCCAACCAGCGAAAGCCAAACACACTACCACTGAGAAAACGCGCTCCTCAAGTTAGAAATGTTTTGATAGAAATAAATCATTCAGTCCATAAAAAAACACCTGTATCTGGTTCGTGAGTATCCGAAGTTTAATTCAAATTAATGGGTATTTCGAATTATCTGAGATCGAATTATTGATTGTTTACTAAAAACCCTTAAAGCGCCAATTGCAAATGTTTAAGAAGCCTCTATAACAAACAGCGTGGACAGTCAGATCTGGGTCCACCATGTTTGCTTCTATACTTATATTTTTCAGGAATGCTAGGCAATTTTTTGCAGCAGACGACTTCAGCAGACGTAATTTTTCAGATGCATTTTTCTTGGCGCTTTAAGGGTTAAACTATGCTGTGCGAGTTAAATAGGTAATAATATGGTCATTAGGTCCTGCACTTTTACATTTTAGTACATGCACTCGTATCCATACGATCACGTAATAGAGATAGTGTTATTTTGTAAGGCATAGGTCCAGATAGGCAAAATCGTCAGTGTAAAATCGTAAATATCAGTTTAACCCATTTATGCCGAATGGAATTTCCAACTGTTATCATTTGGACCAGTTCATGTCCGTTTTAAGGGCTGTTGGTGGTAGTTTTAATGTTTATTCAAATTTTGATAGAACATTCTGTAAGCAAACAGTGGAGATGCTGATCAGACGCCGCGTTCTGCGGCGTCTGATCTGGTTCTGCACTGTTTGCCTATGTCCCACAAAAAGGACGTTAGGCGTATATGGGTTAAACATTTGTTTTGGTTTAGAAATAAGAAAACTATGTTTTTGGAATACGCATTCTTATTTAGAGGCATGTAACATTTACAATATCTGCTCATCAAGAGCTGTACATGCCTCTAAATAAGAGTGAGTATTCAAAAAATAGTTTTCTTATTTCACAAACACGGTTTTAGCGTATCCAGAATGCAATTTTTGGTTGAGCAATTAAACAATTTGTATTCACCTGTTCTAATACTAAAGCCAAACTAAACCGTTTATATATTTCAAAAAATATGGTGATTATGCTAAAGGATATACAATCATATCAAAGAATGCATGTATCAGCGACATTGTGACTTCAAAATGCTCATCAACGATTGCATGTCGCCACCTAAATCCGCCACTCAGCATGGGCGTAGCTGAAGGTGCGACTGGTACGACATGGTCGCACCAATAATTTCTGATGGCGCGACATTTTTTTGCTAAAATTACGAAAACAAATGAAATAAGGAAAAATAAGAAAGAGAAAAAAAAGAAAATCACGAAAACACCAAAATTCGTCGTATAGTATAAGAATTGCTGTTTCCAAAGACTGCAGACTAGTGCAGTTGCGTTTGTAAATTCGACGGTTCCTGCAAAGTGCTTCTTTTTATACAATTCTCAGTCAAGGACAATGGCCGGAGCACCGGGTGATTTTTCTAGGTTGTGTTCGTTAATGCTAGAGGGGAGGGTATAGGTCACATTGAGGAACTGTTGAAAAGTAATACTTTCTGAACAAGAGATACATTACAGGAAAGTGCGCCAGAAGTCACCAAATAGCGACTATATTTTTTCGGGGGAGCATACCCCCTAGCCGCTGTTGAAAATGTTTTTGATATCACATGCAAACATAAAACTTTCTTTTGTGAAAAACAATCAGCACTGGAGCGCTTTGTGCACCGGCAGTGGCTAGCTAAATCCTTCTTTCACCCTCCACCGCAGAGTGGCTGCACGTGTCCGAGGATTAGAATCACGGAGGACATATAAAGTACAACTATCCATCGCATTGCATCATGTTATTTAAAAAGCGTCGTCGCGAGAAGACTTGTACCCCAGTGTTTCCGACACTTGGGTGTGTAGCTATATGGGAAAGGTAGAGCTTTAGATTTAAATAACTAGAGTGATTATACATAAATGTACTAGATTTTGAAATTAAAGTGATCATATAGCAGGGCAAATATTTTTTTCGCATATTCGCAAAACAGCTTTTCCAATCGCGCACCTCATGTAATCATGAACTAGCCAACAAGTTCGTTTAGAAAACGATTTGAGAGTTGTAGAAGTAAGTCTAGTAAGCATACAGAACGGTAATGCAGCATTTAAAGATATTTATACATGTGCATGTTTTTGTATCCACAAATTCATTCAATCATTCTTTTTCAAAATTTTATGAGTTTGCCCGTTTTAAAATGACGCTTTCTGAAAAAGAAATAAACTGCAGGCCAATGCGCCAGAAGTCACCAATTTGCACCAATTTTTAAAAATTTTCCCGGGGGAGCATGCCCCAGGGCCCCCTTAGCTGCGCTTCGCACCTATAGCCCTCGCGTCCACATATTCTATGCTTTAAAGGAGTCGCACCAATCTCAAACCTGTTGCTACGGCACCAAAATGTAATACTCCTTTATTGCGATGACCCCTATAGTCGGCATCACACGTTCAAAACAAGATCGCTTCTTTGTCGATGTAAGACATTACATCACAAATACATCGAATCGACGACAGTATGACATTAGAAGTAGCTCTATAACTTAAATGATCATGAAATTTCATCTGTTCATAAATCCTAGATTCTAAAACAATTAAAACTTTTCAAACTCTCAGATGTTAAATTTATCGTTATGATAAAAGTAAGTAATGATGCAAAGATCAGGAATCGATACAATCAAGTACCACACCTGACCCAGGATACCAATGGGAAAGTGACACTCACAGTTAGACACCACAAACGAGAGCCAAGAGGTCAGCCCTTTCCCAGCAGTTGATCACAAAGCACATATAAACAGACGCACACAAACACATAGCAAACACAAGACAGTCGAGTTGAGCATGAACAAATTTAACCTGGGGCCTGATCTCACGAAGTTTTAGTGGGCTAGAGTAGACTGCATTGTATAATTACCTTGAGTGAATAAAGGATTGACAGATAGAAACACTGCGTTGATAAGGATAGATGCGTAGAATGTCCCTAGAAAATCTATGTTGTTCGACGTCACCATAGCAATGACGTCACCAGGCTTGACGCCTAATCTCTGCAGTCCCGCAGCAAGACGCTCTGACCTGCTGATGACGTCATGGTACGTATAGGAATTTCTCGTCGTGCCATCAATCTGAAAGAAGTCAGATGATCTTGTTTAATTGAAAACACAGATAACTCGCAAGATGATCGTTGTTCATCTGAGGAAGAAAGAGCTGAATGCTTTACTGAAATTGTGTACTTGTTTAAGTAGTATGCTGTTGTTGCTCACGGTTCCCCTGCGTGGCCCTGGTCATGCTCACTTACTTTTTACCTCAACAGACTGCACGAAATTCCTGAGTTTGTTTTGCACATTTTGTAGTGTTTGATTTGTCTGTGGGGTTAGTTATGCTGTCACGGTCTTTTTCAATGTTTAAATGAAAGTTGTATGGTTAAATTTGAAATGTTTTAATCAAAGAACATTATGCCAATTCCGTTTCCGAAAATCCATAACAAAAGTGTCTGTTGCGTTTCTTGTTTCCCTTAGTATAGTTAAAATAGCTTAAATGACAGAACCCATTTATAATGACCTTTGTAACACTTGTGCGTGTTCTATGAAACGAAATAGCAAACAACAATGATATCTACTCACCAAAGCGACTTCCCCTCTGTGTGCCGCCATGCTATCGATCATAAATCTTCCAAAATTCATATTTGGAATGTCTTCTAAGCGCAAGGGCTTGCTTCGGTCCAACATTTTGATTCAAATAGTTCGCCTCACTCACCAAGACAATACTGTGGTATATGCAGTTACATAAATAGACATGACAGAACTTTGACACACGTATAAAGTGGCCTCAGTTCATCTTGAAAAAAAAATCAAGACTAGCCCAATAAATTGAATTAAATGTTGGCCAGGGCTCTCGGCTTTCTTACTGGAATAGCGAAGGCCCTCAACTTTCTTCACTGGAACAGCGAAGACTCGGATCAGCGTGGTCAACTGCCCAGGCTGACCTAAGACTTCGCTGGGAACACAGTTTATTTTAATGTCGCGGCTTAATTTAGACTAGATATCGTGTTGACATAAAGGTACATATGAGCCGCAGAAAAACGTGCCTTTTTGCGACGTCGGCTCAGTTACTCAAGTCCTTATCTGGTTGTTGACATAGGTTAACTTATTAAAAGGTTCAGTCGATATACGAAACATTAACCTGCAGTTGACAGGCTAAAGGTCTTTGTTTGAAGTGATTACTTATATATGTACTTCTACAATTGTTTTTTCGAATTCGTCTTGGTTCTGTATGAGCCCAGTACTAAGTCTTGCAACATGAGACCATTGAAGGAAGTCTCTGGTATGCCAAATAGCTATAAACATTTGAAGAGCAAAGCATAATCGGTCGCTAAAAAAGTACTGCCACATTAATAAGAAACGCGAAAAGTTGACTTTAAGTGCACCTTTTCACGTTATTTTCTCTATGCGATAAGGATAAGCTGCAGATTTTTTGACAAAGTTTTCAACCTGATGTGTTTGCCGTGTTTTTCTGTAATTAGACGCAATTTTGGCATATTTTCTTTTCGTTTTACCAGTCGAGTTTAATTAACATTCTGCTCTTTTCATCGATTAAAGCAGAATATTTGGTTAGTCGGTACTAAAAAAAAAAAAAAAAAAAAAAACTCCAGCTGTTAAATTTTTAGACTTAATTTTTCGCAATAACTTTTTTATCTTCAATATTAGCAAAATGTGTTCGCGATAAAAAGTATTCAGGAACATCTCCGCCAACTTCTCCAAATGGTTCCAACATCCTAGATGATGCAGGTTCATTTGTGCTTAGATGCACTCTTTGAACATTTTAAGCAAAGCGCAAATAAACTAAGTCCAAGATGTCAGTCATAAAGTTACATTGCACCGCCCTAATTCAATTACTAAAGCGATGGATGGCTTGTTCGAATATAATAGAAATCGCGCTTATTCGCTCGTGCGTTAAGCTAGTAGGGTCATCTCAAAACCGTTCATTTCATAGCACGTGCATAAAAGAAAAAAAAATGCACGGCATGCGATAACCCAACCTTTTTTCCTACAAATGAGCCTGCTTTAAGTTGATTCTGCATATGCACGGTAAATTCTGTGTATGTTAAGCAGTTTTATGTTATGCACAGCCTTTGAAGAGCGGGATATGCACCGCTTCCGAATAATTTTTGAAACTACCCTTTTCTGTCACGCCTATACGAATTATACCTGTCAATAAAAGACTTAGAAATTTAGGACGAATTCAGTTTATTGCAAAATCTTCATCTATATACACAAAAATCTGTTTGTGCCACAAGCACAAGACCTTTTGGAGAAGTTGGCGGAAATTCTCCTCTACAACTTTCATCGCGAACACATTTTGCTAAAATTGAAGATAAAAAAGTTATTGCGAAAAAATAAGTCTAAAAATTTAACAGCTGGAGTTGTTTTTTTTTGGGTTTTTTTTAGGATTAACTAAGGTTGTACAGTACATTATTACTCAGTCACGCACGGACTAAAAATACTCAGGTATTACAATAGCAAACGAAGTGTCGTGTAAAATCAGTTCTAACGCGGCTATACAGACGTGAGCAACACACAAAAAGCGAAGGAATTTGGTCTATATTTCTAGAGTACAAAGATATCATGGCATCGACCTAGAGTATATAACAGCAGACAGAACGAGATGAACAAGTTGATTTTTCCAGATTTAAAAAGTTAAGTGACACTCAAAAATTTATTTTGCGAATTATAAATTAGCAAAAGTGCGTCTGTCGCATCTGCAGATTATAACTCAAAAGGTAAATGCGTTCAATGTGTAGAAGATGGCATGTCCAAAACATAGATCCTAAACCATTTATCAATGGTACATGAAGTTGAAGAATTTAGCGGAAGGTATATTTTTTGCTGAAACGCTTATAAGCGGGGAATGTTGTATACTATAGAGCAAATAAAATAACGCAACACGCTTCATACACGTTATGAAAGAATATACAAGGGATAACACGGTTATATTTTAAAAGATGTTCACGTCAAAACCAGGCTATATTTTTCATCTGAAACGCTCAAAAGCAGGAATGTTGTATAATATAGAGCAAATAAAAATACGCATCACACTACATACACATTATGAAAGAATAGAGCAAATAAAAAAATAACGCAACGCACTACATACACATTATAAAATAATATACCATGGATAAAACGATCATAGTTTCAAACATATTCACGTATATAGACATCAAGAGCCGGCTATGCAGTCTCATGAAATGGGTGGCATTTCCTGCTTTTGCAAAGAGGATAAAATAATAATAATAATAATATACTGACCAACACATCCAACGCAAAATGTTTTAGGAATTTAACTTTAATTAATATATGAGGTCTTGCCGAAATCATTGTACCGGTCAGGGGTTATGGCAGACATTCACCAAATCAGGTTTTGATTAAAAGGGAATATAGACAGGTGTTCGCAGATATTTTTTTCGAAGTGTGGGCACTTTTGGGGCATAAGGTGCCACTAGGCTTATCAATATAAGCAAACACTCCAGAACTGATTTTGCCCTGTTGCCCAAATGGAAAACTCCAAATAAGGTCACAATAGGGGGTCAAAGGTCATCAAGTGCATTATATTGTGGTGAGTTTAATTTGCAAATTTTGTATTTATATTTATTTCGCAAAATAAAAAGCAAATTGGTTTATCGAACGCAGCCAACATTCCTAGAATAAAAAGCATGCTGACCCTACACAAGGTCACAAAGGGGTCAAGAGGTCACTAAGTAAATATAAAATTTGTGATTTTATGCGTATAAAATAATGATTTGGACTTACATTGATAGAATTCGTTGTACTTTGTCTGATCGATATCAGTGACTTTATTTTAATTGGTATATCATTTGTTTCAATTTTTATGACCTCATAAAAGGTCATTATGAGGGTCAAGGGTCATCAAGTGCAATTTCAGAATAATCATCTAGTGTTATTACGAATTTATGTTTACCTTTTTATTAGATAAAACCTACCTTGGCTTTTAAACAGCGACCAGTTTTGAAATGGCCTTTTCTAATTTAAGAGGCTAATGCGCTCATTAGAAATGTATGTATTATCGGGGTAAAGGTCACAATGTGCATGTGTGACCAGGTCCCTTTTTTTAAAGCACCCTATGCAACTTTCGTATATATAGTTTTAACCGGAAATCGACCGTAAAATATCTCGAATGTCATGTATAGATATACAATTGAAACTGATATCTTCCACCTCTTATAATAGTAACTTAAATATAAATGTCCTTCTTTACAACTCATCCTCATTATCTGACTCTTCCACAACATTCAGTGGATTGCCACATGTAATAGAACCACAGCCGCAAGACGCAAGAAATTGATATTACTAGGATTAGATCTACATTTGCACCGTCTTGTTGCAACAACTGCGTACATACTTTGGGTATAGGTTCTAACAGCAACAGCTTTGGTTTCAATTGGTTGCTGTAGGGGTCTCGCAACCATGCACAAGTTTCCGGATCAATGTGCTCTGGGGATGGAACTGTAACATTCAACCATATAGTTGTCTGATAATGTGGAGTTTAATGCACCAGTTGTAGAAGGAAGTCTACCTGGGTCTTTTCCCTTATTAAACAAAAACACTCGCATTTGGTCAACATTTGTTATCCTATTGATGGGTCAATTATTTTGCTGACTACTGTTTCATTTGTTAGCTGCCCATATCCTAAACCTGTCGGATACTGCTTCCTTGCGTAATTTCTTGGCTACATGATGCATGTATATAACATATACTCAGACTCTGAAATATGCGTGGTAGTTTTATTCAGAACCTACTTAGATTCTTGGCTTCCTGATGGTTCATCAACACTTTTCTTTAGAAATTAGACTTTTTCTCTGGCTGATTTCAAGAAGAAAATTCAAAGCGGTTCACGTGGATTCAATGTGGAACAAACTGTAATTCCCCTGATATTTGAGGTTTGATTGTCTCGTAATGACCCTGATGCTTCCCAATAGCAAGGAGAAAATCAGTGTAACGCCCCAATAGTTGTTGCAATGTATAAATTTCTATCTTTTCAAAGCCAAGTCTAAGTTCAAAAACAATTTTCTGGAGACCTAATTTGTGGGGCGAAACATCTTCTGATTCCCTATGTTTTCCAAAACACCTATAGAAACGTTTTTACATGTAGGATGGTACAGGCAATCTTCTACTGCATAATCATACATTGTTGCTAGCCTAAGTAAGTAAGGGTGCAAAGATCAGGAATTCATGCAATCAAGTACCACACCTGACCCAAGATACCAATGGGAAAGTGACAAACTCACAGTAATACACCACAAACGAGAGCCAAGAGGTCAGCCCTTTCCAATCAGGTGACCATAAGGCGCAAATAAACAGACGCGCACAAAGGCATAATAAATACAAGACAGAAAAAACATAAAAGATCCACAAAAGAAGTACCGCCTTAGAACGTTCAGTAAAACATTTTACTGGAAGGCTTAACCAGCATCTGTAAATCAAATTATGACTATGACATAATCTATTCTGACTTAGGTAATGTCAGTATTGGGTTTAAGTCCTCCCTTGAAGTGTGAAGGCAAAGATGCAAAGTGATTTATCTAGCGGTGGTAATGATCGCCTAGACGGGCTAGAATCGCAAGAACTGGACGCCTCTTCTGAAGTATCTGTATGCCTCCTAGCACTTAGCTTTTACCTAGCTATGTGGAATGCAGACATGAAACTTGAAAAACAAGGTCTGTGATATTGAACCCTCTTTTCCTGCGCAATTAAGGTGTTTGAGGTCTACCAATCTTAATATGTCAATAACATCTATGTTGCCTTAGTCACAGCACTCCCATCGGTCAACTGCTGCTTGTAGAAGCTTGTCATACCCATCCTCGCCAAGAGCATATACCTTCATGCTTTTAACCAATGTTGGCAAATGATGCAAATCTGTTCATCAGACGAGGTGCAGGCACCTGCCTGTTGCAGGTCGTTTCAAATAAGAAATAAATAATCTTGCGTTTGTGGGTCGGACCTCAGACTATGAAGGTTCTGACCTATCTATAGATGAGATGGTTGGGGCCTGATGCTACGTCTGTTATCGGTTCCTCCAGGGTTTAATTGTTGGATTTATTTTGCTCCAGTATTCAGGAGATGATTCATGGATAAGTATGGGGCCTTTCATGCAAACCAAACATCTATGTGTCCTAATCCACTACATAATTAATGAAGAGGTTGGTACCGTAAAACTAGTTTAATCCCTCAATCAATTTTCTTACTGGCCGTTCCAAGGCGGTGTTTCTTTTGTGGATCTTTTTCATAATTTGTTTTTTTGTTTGTCTTTGCCAATGCTAGATGTCTGTTTGTGGCAACCTTGTGGCCACCTAGTGAGGAAGAGCTGACCTCTTGGGTCTCTTGAATGTGATGGTGTCTTGTATTTTTGTCACTTTCCTATTCGGTGTCCTGGGTCAGGTGTGGTACTTGATTGTATCGATTACTGATCTTTGCCTTCTTGTCGCGAAGATCGCGAGTATTATACACTTAATATTATTATGCCTAAGTTTTGCTCCAGTGCTCCTCCTCTCTGTGTGTAAGCTTATCCTGCTCCATCAGAGTTACATTGTAACTACAGTGGAGAAGCATAAAATGCACATGCTAATAAATATGGAGCAGCATTTGCTACTCATGCTGCATGCTTTGCAGGATATTCATGCTCTTGGTGGAGCACTGGGGCTATATAAAGATTGATTTTTTGTTTTTCGTAAGGTTGGTTACAAAAGAGTTACAAAAAGAATTTCTTAAAAAGCTCATAAAGTGTTGATAAAAAGTGTATTGGAATAAAAATTGTTGTTATGAAATTTGTGTTATGTTCTTTTTGCGAAAAAGTGATAACTATCACGAATGTACATAACCAATCCAGACACTATACAGTACCTGTACATACATACAAACGAATAGACAGTTGTGTTTGTGATCGCAGATGATAAAATTTCAACGATTTATCTAACTAGACATTAGTATTTTAGTTATTTGAAATTATTTGCAGCAAAATGTCAGTGTCTTTGATGTTTAAGAACTGTGTTTAATGGGTTATACATTATTTTGCACCTATTAACCTTTGACCTCATATATTGACCTTAATAATGATCTTTGGTTCGGGCAACGGGCAAAAAATGAAAGAGTACATGTCCCTTACTAACTTAGGCACTGTTGCCTTTCATGCCGCAAAAATGCCCACAAACGTGTTTTCTAGCACTCTTATTTGCATTTTAACGCTAGACTAATAATTGACCGACGAAGTTCTACTTTCATTTTCATATATAAGTGTTTTAATTTTTGATAAAATTGTGTTACAATGGACGAAACAATATATGTAATATCACAGTTTCTGTTTGGTTTTGCGTTAGAAATGTGGTTCAGTATGATAATAATAATAATAATAATAATAATAATAATAATAATAATAATAATAATAATAATAATAATAATAATAATAATAAAATTGTGCAGTCAACGATGTAATCAATCACAGTTTTACATCTAACGTTCTTACATTTCAGCTTCCAATATTTGGAATATCGACAGGTTATTCGAAAGTAAGTAAGGGAGCAAAGATCAGGAATCGATACAATCAAGTACCGCACATGACCCAGGATACCAATGGGAAAGTGACAAACTCACAGTTAGACACCACAAACGAGAGCCAAGAGGACAGCCATTTCCCAGCAGGTGACCACAAGGCACATATAAAGAGACGCGAACAAAGACATAGCAAACACAAGACAGAAAAAATATAAAAGATCCACAAAAGAAGTACCACCTTGTAACGGTCAGTAAAATATTTTCCAAGAGGGCTTAAACCGGTTTAACGGTGCACCAACCTCACCCTTAGTTCAGATGTGGATCAAGACACATACATGTTTGGTTTGCATGAAAGACCCCTAACTTATCAATGCATCATCTCCAAGAACATATAAAAAGGAGATAAAGCAAAGACTAAACAGTAAATAAAACTGAATACCGGAGCAAAAGAAAAACATTAAAAACCCGATGGGCCTGACAAACAGCCAAAGCATCAGGCCCCTACCATCTCATCAATAGATAAGTCTTTAAGTCGGAACTGTCATAGAGTCTGAAATCAAACCCACCGGCGTGCAATTAAAGAGAAACTCAAAGTTGCCAAAAGTGATTGGGTTGACCACAAAGCATGCAGTATGTTGTAATACATTTATGCTAAAGCCAATCTTTTTTTTTATAATGGGAAATTATTTTAATGAACTGCGCTGAAAAATTATTAGAGCCAACAATCTTCTTCAATTTATACACCAAGCCACCATAGAATTCAGGTTAGAAAGTCCTTGGCGCAAGAGAGATTTAAGTCCAACTTGGAAAGGGGTACTTTCATCTGTGCCCACGCATGGATTTTCTTCAAACTTTGCATAATAATAACTCATTATATACGAATTATAAGATGTATTTATCGAATTAGATAGTTTAGAATAAGGCTTGGGAAGCAACCCTGACGTACTCCACCTTTGAGATGGAACCTGTCTCTAAATTTTCATGTCCTAAATCTATGGTTTTGTTTATTTCTATGATTTGTCATCTAGATTGAATCCAAAATACCATAGACATTATTTTAATACCATGAAACCATTTGGATGAATTATGGTTTACGTTTTCAGAAGAAGTGATTGTAAAATTTCAATATTTTTTTTCAAAAATATACAAAACACTCAACATTCAATTCAAAAGATAGATATGTTCTAGTCTTTGTCAAGATATCATATTATCACAAAACATGCCATATATATACTGCCGATCTGAGCCAAATATCATGAAAATCCAAAACCGGTAACTTTGTCATTTCCTACCTCTTATGGGTATAGGTCAGTTTCAGCAAAATTAATTATTTAGTTCAAATGAATCAATAACTCGACATAAGGAGGTTGTTTTAATCTACTTCCACTTTTCTTAAAGAAAGACATGTTAAGACAATTTTAAATGATTCACTGGTCAGAAATGCCAAAGGTCATGGCCCTGTGTCATGGCAATATGGGGCCAAGATAATGTGTATCACTTCATCAAGTCCTGCATGATATTGTTTAAGAAACATAATATCCTTACAATAAACATGTGAAAACAAGAAGACTAAATATTTCCTTTACATCCCAACTGAACTAGAGGAACCACATTTTGGTGCGGTGACCAGGATAACGTGTAACAGAGTCTTATCAAAGGTACCATAAAACAGTGTTATTCATGAATAAGTCAGGTCCAGAAACAAAAATGTATGCCTAGAATATACAGCCAGCTAAATTATAAATGTTGCTATTTAATGGAAATCAGCATCAGTTTTACAAAATCGAAACAAACAGGGAAGATTTAAGCATTAAATTAGCAAAACCTTTGAAGCCTAGCGTTATCTGTGACCAAAATGGTTAATTTTAACCAGTAGGTTTGACAGGGGGTTATTTTTGTGAAGCAGGTTTATTAATGAGTCTTACTATTATAAAATCAAAGACATAAGGTTCTTCTCCTGTATGAACTGACTTGTCATAAGGTTTCTCTTCTGTATGAAATAAAATTCATAATAATGTTACATATTAAGTGTAACATTGGCTAGATGTAGTTTTAATGTTAGAAACTAGATGTGTTTAGTACAGGTGTCAACATATTGTATCATTTTGGCTAATATTATTGTGTAAGCGCTTCATTAACTAAGAATCGTGACACTTAATATCAAAGAATATTGTTTTTTTACTTTTTCCAATCCATAATAGGGGAAAACACTGAAGATATCAACTTTTACCAGTAAACGCACTAGCATGATGATTAAAACTCAGCAAGTATTCAAGTATGTTTTACACTGAAACATAATTATTGTAGTTTTTACTTTTCGATGAATTAGGACCTTGTGTTTACATGAAGTTTAAAAAATATGTTACCGGTCCTTGAATTTCATGAAATTTGGTCTACATATTCTTAACATATATGGATAGTTTATATGTTAATATGGTATCTTGACAAAGACCGTAACCTGTAAAAATGTTAATTCCAAATTTGACTGAAAGCAAAATATACAGTCGAAAATTGGGGTACCATGCTATAAAAATGAATGCCCACCCAATATCCTAATACTCACAAAGCCATTTTAAGTAACAGCGAACTTATCAATGATATAGCTATTTAACAAAACATTTCTCCGCCCCTTACATGGTATGTCAATTACTTCAGAAATAATTATAACTGGGTACCCTAAGGTATTATAGTGATATCATTCATGACGTCATAAATTAGCAATAGAATTGCATTAAAACTCAAACGCACCATAAATATTAAAGTAAGTAAGATTGCAAAGATCAGGAATCGATACAATCAAGTACCACACCTGACCCAGGATAAAGTTATACCCCAGACAATTAAATAACATAATATTTTCAAAATCCAAGCGTGGGCAGACTCCCATGTTAATTTTCCATACCATGCAAGAGCCCCTTTTGATATCAAATCATAGTATCGTCAATTAAATTTAGAAAAGGTTTTGCGAAGTTTATGATACCGATAGCTTTGTTTGAGAAGTTTCTGAGTTAACAATTTATTGCGAGTGTTGAAGTCAGCAACAATGCTAGATGCTCTAGCAAAACGAATGAGTTGAGAAATATAGACTCCATAGGATGAAGAACGAGGAACATCACCATCTAAAATGGGAAATTGACAATTTCAAAATCAAAGTCGTCACGTTTATCATAAATTTTGGTAGAAACAATATCATTAGAAATAACCAAAAGCAAGTATAAAAATGCGGCTTCGGTATCAGAGGTATTAGCTTTATTCAGTTGGAGCTCTGAAAGGTATATTTGACTAACCATATTGTCAAAATAAACAGTATTAATATTTAAAATGTCGTCCAAATATCTGGAAGTAGTGTTAAACGCATCAATGACATCAGCCTGCTTATCATCAGAAAGAGACATCATAAAGTCCTTCTCTTAACAAAACAGAATAAATCTGCAACCAGGGGAGCACAATTAGTGCCCATAGGAATCCCAACTACTTGTCTATACAGCTTGGTGCCAAATCGAATAAAAATAAGTCAACTATAACTTTTGACAAAGTATAACAACACGGCCAACAAAACACAGAGAGAGAGAGAGAGAGAGAGAGAGAGAGAGAGAGAGAGAGATGGTTGCTTTGCTTAGTTTGTCTTCCTGGTGTCTGGTGATGGTTGTGTGGCTCTTCCTCGCGGTGCCATGGGGTTGTCTGCAGTTTGTGATATTGTTTTTTTTACGATCATATTCACTATTTTTGCTGCAAATTTTCTTTGGTGATCGTCATTTGAATAGACTAATGATCCCCGCCTTCTATTATGACAGCACCCCAACCAGAACACTGTAAAATAAATCACGACGCCCACTTCAGATTAGAATTCGTCCCGACCCCCCCCCCCCCCTGCCATATGGCCTTTTACCCCTCCCTCATCTCAGCTGATTAACGATAACCGTACTCGTACCATAAAAGGTCACGGGATATGCAATTGAACTACTTAGTAAAAGTTTGGAAATTTTACCCGCCCATTCACTTCAGAAAGACTGCCGCTTACGACATTGTGGAATGGGTAGAATATTATCGACTTATGGGTGTTGATTATTTTATGATATATAATTATACATCAGACTCACTAACAGATAAATCTTAACCTACTACGTAAATTCTGGGATAATGGAGGTGGTCCAGTGGCATGTTCCACATCACGTGATCCCGACGAGTCACTATTATGAATTAAAGAAATACAGAGAACTACACTCTGCTGGCCAGTTCGCGATGCTCAATGATTTCTTATACCGCGTTTATTTGAGTACAGAATACGTCATCAATGTTGATCTGGACGAGTTCATTGTTCCATTGGATGGGTCTAAGAATTTTCGACAATTATTGAACAAGTATCCTTCCTCGTGTGAGTATCGATTCAAAAACAGCCTTGTCCCAATGAACAATGTAACAGCTAATGAAAGGATCGTCAATAGGGATCTCGCAACAAAGTATCACTTAAAAACCGTGCTATATACGAAAAGGCAGGACTACGTTTATAAGGGATTTAAAACTAAGTACATAGCGCGCACGAATTGCTCACACGTTCTCTGGTTCCATAAAGTTTGGGAAAAGAGGCCACCTTATACTGAAGCACAAGCTTCAAATGGATAGCACCTTTCCCCAAATCTCATGAGGAATAAAGCGGTCGTCAACGAGACCTCTTCAATCGTGTTTCATTATCGAAAGCCTTTTGAGAGTATTTTTTCATCGTGAGACAGGATACATCGAAAATAACAGGTTTAAGCCATTTGCCAAGGAGCTTATAGATAAGATTAAAATTGTCTGGGAGAAAATTTATGTTGGGTAGTACAAGTAAGACGAATATTATACATCATAGGTGTTCAGTGGTGACATGAAAATTTCACTCAGAGGCACCGCCGTTCCAATGAAAAACGAGGCTTGCTCAGATCTCATTGAGAACAGTTGATCCCAGGGTTGTGATATTCCTTTCGACAAGGAACATTTGTGATCCAGATAAGGACATTTTATGAGGGTAAAATTGTAATTATTGCGGTCGGCCGTGGCCGGCCGCTTCTATAAACATCAGTCGAAACATACATCAAAATCAGGTTTTGATTGAACCCTTATACTCTGCTTAAGGCATGTTTTAATGGTAACCGAACAATGAGCAGGGAACCAAAAATGTGTAGACTTGTTCTCGAATGTTTCCAACTTTAGGTTAACCTATTGTGCGAAGCAAGCGGGAGCGAACTTAACTTACCCAAGGTAGGCGTTATTAGCCAGCATTGTAAGAGGAGGTTGTCGATGTATTCTGCATCATTGTATGTGCACAAAAGATGACGATTTGCCTTCTCTTTATTTTTATAGCATGGAAAACGTAATGAATCACATTATGTGCAGCTTTTAATGACAGTTACGAGGATGAGAAACGTAATTCGTGGATTTTGACACACCTATTCTCTTTCCGGTATTTAGAAAAAAATTCGCGCCATTATCTGTCAAGTGACATTAACATCCATCTTTTACAAGTGCGCGTTCAACGAAACCAACGTAAATATCGTTGTTTTTTATGAGAGTATTTGTTCATGGTAAGTTTCTGCGAGGATTCTTTGATAGGGGGCTCAAATATACATGTAAAAAAGGGGGTTCCATTTGGTACTTTTGCCTGATTATTTCTGCTCTTTTCGGTATTTAGTAAAAAGTTCGCGCCCTTTTCTGTCACATGACAATCATTCGGCAAACCTCGTATCGGACTTTCGCTTTTAAAGATGGCGGCCACGACAACAACGGTCTCGCTTCGCAAAAATAATGGCAAAATACTCGCTATCAATAGCTGCAACTACTATACTGTTGGTGTTTGCCATATTGTCATGTAGTGAGTAACAGTTTTCACAAGGTTTGAACGCCAACAAATATTTGTGCTGCCAAATATCGAATGAAATAGATTTCACGTTTTCCCTTGCAGTTAAGATAAGCAGATAAGGAGTGTCACAAGAAGACAGCCCGCACATACTATTTTGTTTGTTTACTGTTTGATTTGATTCTTTACGTCCCATTAACAATGTTTCAGTTGAACAGGGACGGGTCTTCCTGGGTTGAACCAGTACTAAGCTAGGATAAACAGATAAATGTCTTGCTCAAGGATGACAACGCAACATACGGGAGCGCAGTGGCTCCGTGGTAGAGTGTTTGACTCAAGGCCGAAGGGCCATGGGTTTGAGCCTAACCAGCGTCACTGCGTTGTGTCCTTGAGCAAGACACATTTATCCTAGCTTAATACTGGTTCAACCCAGGAAGACCCTTCCCTTTATAACTGAAAGATTGTTGATGGGACGTAAAGAATCAAACAAACAAAACAACGCAACATACCTATCCCCACTCCCGAGCAGTTTCAGTTTAAAAAAGTGAGTGTTTAACATCTCACCAGCAGGCAGCAGAGCTTTAAGGTCATGGAGACACCGTCACAGCTCAGTCTCATCCGTGGATCAAACTCTAGGACCCCTGGATAAGTCACCAGTGTTACAGTTACATTACATGTTTTGTTTTGATTCTTTACGACACATTGAACAATTTTTCAGTCGCCAGACGGGGCTAGATTCAAGATGGAGGGGTTGTGCGTTTGGGCCCCAGGGGCACTGTCCAACTGCCTTGTGTCTACTACTGAGCTCCTAATTTTATCTGTCTGACAGGGTTTGTTCCCATTCATCTCCTCACAGACCCTCCCAGGGGTTGGTTAGGGGGACTGTTTTCTTATTCCCCTGAATGAAATTACTTATCCCCACTCCTGTACCCCAAACATAAAATTTACCTTGTTCCTCCATTTCCCAAACCCCTGGATGGGCCTCAAGAATGTTTAGCTGATTCCATAGCATAAAGTCAAATTTTGAGAAAAATAAATTTAATCCTATTCCTAGACATGCGCGGATCCAGGAATTTACGTCAGGGGGGTCCAGGTCAGTCTGACAAAAAAAGCTCTGTCAACGTTTTTTTTTTTTTAGTCCTCAGCTTATTTTACAGATGTCAAATGGTCAATTTAAAAGAAACATATCATTTTTCAAGGTTCCAGAGGGGGTCCAACTTTTTCCGGGGGGGGGGGGGGGGTCCAATTGCTGATTCCCTATAGAAACCCATATAACTTGTGATTTTCCAGGGGGGGGTCTGGACCCCCTGTTCCCCCCTCTGGATCCGCACTTGCTAGACCCCTTCTGATGACAATTATAGTGACAAAGATAGAAATCTAGCCAGTACAACAAAATTAGCTTCCGTGGTGTAATAGAAAACATACTCACTATTGGAGTGAGGGTTCCGGGTTCAAATCCTCGTGGAAGTAAAAAAAAAGTTGGCAGCTGGAAACTGATTTGGATGCTTCAATTATATTAAAGAAATTTAATAGAAATCTAGTCAGTACAACAAAATAAGCTTCCATGGTGTAATAGAAAACATACTCACTCTTGGAGTGAGGGTTCCAGGTTCAAATCCTGGTGGAAGTAAAAAAGTTGGCAGCTGGAAACTGATTTGGATGCTTCAATTATATTAACAAAATTTAATAGAAATCTAGCCAGTTCAACAAAACTAGCTTCCATGGTGTAATAGAAAACATACTCACTCTTGGAGTGAGGGTTCCAGGTTCAAATCCTGGTGGAAGTAAAAAAGTTTGCAGCTGGAAACTGATTTGGATGCTTCAATTATATTAACAAAATTTGATCGAAATCTAGCCAGTTCATCAAAATTAGCTTCCGTGGTGTAATAGAAAACATACTCACTCTTGGAGTGAGTGTTCAAGATTCAAATCTTGGTGGAAGTAAAATGTTTTAACACAAATAAGAAAATAGTTACAATTTTACGCATAAAAAGTTCCTTAATCTGAACGTATGATAATGAAGGAAGAGAAAAGGAGAGGATTAGGATGAGAAATTCGCCCAGATGTGATATCTGGCTAGTGCTTGATCTGGAAGGGATCAATGTTAGCCCTGTTTATGAGATTTTGAGTCTGACTTTCCATAGAAATTCAACATAAAAATACTGAATTTCGATACTCAAAAGAACCGTCTTGATGAGATTTTTTTTCGAGCACCCAAAACATATATTTTAACTTAATATGAACTTAGGCACTACCTAGATGCAGACATATTATTATTTCAGTAATTGACTATGGGATTTAAATTGTTAAGAAATTGGCAAGATCACAAATTTAACATACAAGGGAGGACCTTTCTTTAAGGCAAACCGATTGAGAAGGGAGAAAGATACAAGCTGTGACAGTGTCTCATTTCAAATCTTGCAAACTTTTCTTAAAAAGCTCAGATTTTGACAAGTTAGTATAGTTCAATTGGCAGAACAGCCTCAGGTTATGATATGTAAGCACCTGGAGGTATGTCTGGGTTCGAACCCCAGTGCTAGCAGTCTGATCTGAAATTTTATCAACAATCTGATTATTCAAAGTACAAAACATGCAGTATGTAAATATCTATCAGTATTTAAGCTAATCGACCGCCAGCTTTTTGGAAAAGCTAATACTTGTTTCCTTACCAATCAATTTAAACATGTGTTTTGGGTGTTCAAAATGACCGTCTCACTGAGAAGGTTATTTTGAATATACACAACATATGTTTTGGATGTGAAATAAAGAAAATAGTTTTCCAACACTCACTCTTATCTGGAGGACTGGTGATCAATTCTTGAATTGCAACAACCAGCTCTCTCTTCCTCGCGTCAAGATGATTGCAAAACTAGAAAGGACACAAAGTTATGCATAACAAAACAGGAACCAAACACAGACCCCCATTAACCTATGTGAGGAACATTAACAATAAATAAACAACCACTGCCTTAGAACGGACAGCAGCCTAGGCCACTGGGTGAAGGGGGCTCTAATACATTTTACTGTTGACAAAGTAAAAAAGACAGCAAGGGTCAGGAATCGATACAATCAAGTATCACACTTGTCCCAGGATACCAAATGGGAAAGTAACAAAATCACAATAAACATCAAAAACATGAGCCAAGAGGTCAGCCCAGTCCTTTCAGGTGAGCACAAGGCAGCAATGAATTGATGCAAAAAATGACAAACACAAAACATAAACAACATAAATGATCTACTTATAACATTGTCCATATCCGTAAAAACCAACATAAGCATCGCCGTTTTAGGCTTGCAAATAATTTAAGATCAAATGCAGTATTTTCTGTCAATACTCTGACATTAGCTACTTAACGACACCACTTTTAAGAACAACTGACGCTTTTTCAAAGTTTGTATGACTCATTTTATTATAACAAAAATAGTAAGTGAGTATGATCAGGAAATACCACAATCACAAACTGCAGACAACCCCGTGGCACCGCGAGGAAGAGCCGCTCAACCATCACGAGACACCAGGAAGACAAATTAAGCAAAGCAATCAGCTCTCTTTTCCCCATCAAGATGATTGCAATACTAAAATGGACATAAAGTAACGTACAACAAAACATAGAACAAGTACAAACTCCCACAATGGGAGTAACAATAAACAAAAAGTCAACAACAACAGAACCTTAGAACGGACAGCAGCCCAAGCCACCGGGGGGGGGGGGGGGGGGGGGGGGCTTAAATGCATTTTACTGGTACCAAATCTTCGCCCTAGATTCTGCTGTTGTTGAAGTACAAAAAATGTTCAGCTCGCATTGAGGCCATCTAACTAATGCAATGTATCATCATGGAAAACACTCTAATCAAATTAACACTCCATGATGAAACAAGGAAAAGGGCTCATGACTCACAGATAGTCAGAGTTAAAGAAAATCTCAAGTGAAGCCACGGTGGGTCAAGCTACAAATAAGCATCAGGCACCAACCCACCGATTAAAGCTTTATGTCAGAGCCGTCATAGAGTCTGAGGCCTGACCCACCGTCGTGCAATTAAAGAGGAAACCATAGCTTTAAACCGTGATTGGGTTTACCTTTAACTGACTTGTCTCTAACATATATTCTACTGTGTATGCAGCGATTTCGGCTCATACGCTCTGATAATTTTATGTTTCTAAGTGAAATCTCATTTCTTTGATTATCTTTTTAAATTCTCCTCATCTTTCAGCATATATAAACCTACCCGTTTTCAAGCAGAAGAATAGTATGAATCATTTAACATACAGCAACGATTCCATTGATAATTTTCGTCAAACAGAAGAAATCCAAATTTCATTAAATAAGAAGAAATTCAATATCAGAATAAAGTCTGCCTATAATCAAACTTTAAATACATTCTGCGTTATAGCTTTGATTCCACATAAACAGTCGTTTACAAATGCAATTATTCTTTGACCGTTTACCACCATACAACATCACTGTTAAAACTTTCCAAAATATTTGACCAATGCTCGCCAATTCAAGTGATGAATTCTGTATGTAAAGTTCTTCCTTACCTTCATCGGACCATTAGACAACTCAAAACGTTCCATTTGACAGAGCTTTATCCACACCATTGCAGCACATGAAATATCATTTTTAAATTGTTGCCATGTAAACTTGCATCTTTTTAGAATTTTAAACCCAATCACGGTTGGCAACTTTGCTTTCCTCTTTAATTGCACGCCGGTCTTCAATTTTTTACCTCTGCAAACGGCCAAAGTTAAAATAGGACTCCCATGCATGTTCACCCAATTCTCACTTTGTCAAACATATTTCTACTTTGCGCAAGGCCTGGTTATAGCAAAAATCGATAAAATACCTCTTGCGCAATTCTAGAATCGTCCGGTACCATTACGGAATCGGCGGACAAAGTTACAATTCTCACAATGCGCAGGTACAATTCAGGAATTGTACCGACTCTCACTTTGCGCTGGACATTTATAAAGTGGATCTTACATAAGTGCTCATGTTTTATTTTAAAATTTCAAAGTAAACGTTTTCAAACAGTAAGGAAGTGAGTATGACCAGGAAATGCCACAATTACATACTACAAACCAACCCTTGATGCCGCGAGGAGATGTCAAGAACGATACTTGAACAGCGAAATGACATTCAGAACACAACAATAGTACTTCAACCAGCTCTCTTTTCCCCTGCGAGATGATTGCGAAACTAGAAAGGATTCACAGTACTGCAAAACAAAACAAAGACCTATAGGCCACTGGCTGGATATGGTTTACCTGCCTCCCCCCAAGGAGAATTTTGTAGACCATAATTTTCTTAAAGCCCAATGTCTTGCAAGGATTTTGCAACATGTTAGCTCTCTGACAATGGCAGCGTTAAGCTGTACAGCCTGTTACATACGTTACCCTACCAAATATTTGATAATCAAAATTCTTTTTAAGACTTCAGAAAAGTGCAAAAGATAAGGTAAGATTTCCAAATTGGTTTTATTTTCTAAATAAGCTTTTACTGGGCCACAGTTAATGACATTTGAAAACAAATAAAGTCACCCCCGTTGTAGTGTATGTTACATTTTTTCATTGAACCCCCTTTTAAATGATAAATGTATCTAATATAGTTTGTCTTAAATTTTATTGAAACAAGTTTATGTTCATTAATTTGGTATTATACTAAAAACTTGTTATTTACCTTTTCAAAACAGCAAGCAACATGATATATTCACACTTTTTTGAAGTCTGGCACAGGTTTAAGAACTTGTTATAGCACAGTTACATAATTTTAGCATTTATTTTATAAATTTCTTGAGATTTTGCCGTTTTATATGTTACTTAGTGTTTCATATGTTATTTCCAAGTATCAGTATGGCTGTTATTGACTATATACTGACGTCAACTAAAAACGCCTCACTCATTATCACTGATTTCTTAGCGATGATATATAAAATGAACAGTCACGTACTGCTTCTTTATATAGAGGTTAGACAATGTTGGAAAGTGACTTTAATTTGATATGCAGGTGACGCGTTATTCCGATGACGTCATAAATATTCAACGTACACATGACGGCATTTTGCATCGATCGCTTATGATTTCAATTTGAATTTGCACCCAGTTTGTGCCGTTAACGTTTTGCTAAACAATGAACAAATTTTGGATCATTTGCTCGAACAGTTTTTCTTGCGAGTAATGACTTTATGAAATTATGACGTCATATTAAAGGCAAAATGTAAGGTCCGTTTACGAAACTTGCCAACATTCTCGTATTGCTTTATGTAATGGAAAAATGATAAGGGGGTACATTAGGTAATGTACACAGAATATTTCTTAATAAAATCAAGTTAGCTAAGATGAGCTGTAACGCCCAATGGCCAGTCGTTGGTCTACGTTAACGTCATCCAAAACGGCCGTCTGGAACACGTGCCAGATTGCGTTTCCTCAGCAGTTGGCGCTGGTTAAAGACTTAAGACTTTTGTAAAGGATTCGTGACAATATTTTCACCACCTTTGCAGAGTCATGACATTAAAGTTTTACTGAAATACATTGCGAAAATGTTGGTGGGGTAAATTCCTTTGTTCAGCAGAAGCATACAAACATTGTCTGGACATTATAAACGCATTTTTGGTAAAATAGAAACTGTTTTACAATGGTAAAACACGTTTTTCATGTCAACGGATTGTGTCTGGAAACAAAGCAAATGTGGCTAAAATCTTGTGTCGCACGAAATGGCGACCCCTGTCTCGAATCAAAGTCGTTTTCTCAGCCTCAAATATTCTTTCAGCAATTTTGTTTTCATGAGATACGCTTGACTGATAAGATGTTATAATGCACTTAAATTCATAACTTTAGTCTGATCAGTTTAACAGATATTCATTTTTATTTTTAAATGAGGCGTTTTTTCTTGACGTCAATATACATGTATGACATCTGTCAGCGAATATAGCAAATCTATAAGGCTGCTATTCAAATGAATAAAAGTTCCTTGTTATGGTGTCTTACACTATTTTACAGCCCAGGTTACATACGTTACTCTCTGAATACCATTAAACGTTCAAGATATGGTCTCCAACACGATCTTCTTGTACTTGTTTGCATGCTGGAACAGGTCTGTGTACTTCTTTTTACTCTGGCTCATTTGCTGAGGAAGTAACTCAAAAAATAAACTACCATAAACCCTCTTTTCTTTTATAGAGACATGAAATATCGTTAACATAATACTCATGGAAAGATTGTAACATTCAGTGCAATGTGCGAGCAACAACTTAAAAGATCAAAGAAAACCCATCAGGTAGAAGTTATAGAGCTGTTTCTTGCCAAGCTAGCAACTCTTCATATATTATCCAAGGGTTTAAATAATTTTCCTATACAACATATTAATCCTCTATCAGATTCATCTTGCAAGGATTTTGCAATATGCTAGCACTCTGGTAATGGCACCATTACCTTGTAACAGCCAATTATATATATTACCCATCAACATCTTTGATAATTTTAGTAAATGACATGACTTCTGAAAAGTGCAAACCATAAGGTAAGATTTCAAAATTGGCCATATTATCCAAGTAAGCTATTTTTGCATCACTGATATGGACCTTTGAAAACAAATATGCACTCCAAAGTGTTATGTATGTTACTTTTTTCATTATTCCTATATAAATGATTTATGGAACTTATACAGTATGATATTTTCTTAATGTGAATGTGCTTACTAACTCATTTTGTATTAAAGAATGTTTATTTACCTTTTGTTAACTGCAAATATTATGTTTATATCTTTTATAAGGTTTGAGTTGTTGAGTTTTGAACATGGTAAACCCATATCACACAAAATGTTAACTATAGTTCTGTGGCTCTTTTGTTAGGGTACTCACCCAGAGGTACTCGATTTCCTTCCCACTTATTTGCCACACATTTTGTCCATATCTGGAAAGCCTCATTTTTTTCTTGGGAAAGGCTTGATAGTTGAATCTTTGTATGTACATCTTAAGGACAGAAAAGCAGGGTGGAGGTAAGCTCATGTTCATGCCATTTAAAATAGTCAGTATATGTGTATGGCGTTGGTACTTTTTTCAGAAGCATGTTGTACTGCAGCATCAGTTTGATAGGAATAACATTCCGTGCTACTAACACATTGGCTTATTGGTAGTGTCACAATCCGTTAAAAAGTGCGTGACTGTAGATCTCTTCCCCCGTATTCTGGCCAATGTTGTTGACATTCAGAAGGTGCACTTTTTGTTGCATACTCCATTGTAGAACAAAACACCCAGGTTATCCTCTGCGTGAACGTTTGTAAGACTTTATAGACTGCTGCTTATTCATTGTATATACTACTATGTATCAGTGACAAAAACAGCATGCCCTGCCATTAGTGCCTGGTTGAATACTGGTGCCATCAGATCCATGAAGGTGACAGGAAAAGTTATTATGCTCTGTAGTTACGGCATTAACATAAAAGTTATGTGCAGCACTACATGGCCAATCTAATGTTGGTTCAATGTTGGTTCCGGCAGTGTCAACATTATGTCTAATAGAAAGAAGGCCATGCTTACCAAAGGCGCTCCTTTAAGCTCTCATCTGGCTGTTTACGTTTTGTAAATTGGACAATTCCTTCTTGCTTGACCTCGCAAGCATTAAAACTTTATTAGCGTGTAGCAATTTATGGGGTTGTGATTTGTTTTAACTAAAAGTGAGTCAATGAAGTATGCAACAGTCTTCCTGCCAATGTCATCAGCCTCAATAAGATTCTTAGCTATGCCATGCTTAGTAGGCACACAGAAAGACAAAAAGTGCAGTTCACTGTCTTCAAAACTAGAACTAAAAGGATTGGAGAAGCCTGAAACTGCCTCTAATATTCGATCTATTTGGCATCTGAGCAGAATGAATATTTCATATCAGTGCAATTGAAAAGTTGTTTCAATATATTGAGCTCTGATGTGATGAAGAATACACCATTCAATATGTAGTACGAAGCGTAGTTCTTGTTGCTGAAGCATATAATACCTCTTTATTGTTTGTCAAAAGCATTTCTCAAACAAAGAACGAATGGTTGTGACACACTTAAAATAGTGAGTATGATCAGGAATCACCACAATCACAAACCGCAGACAACCTCGTGGCACCGCGAGGAACAGCCGCTCAACCATCACGAGACACCAGGAGGACAAATTAAGCAAAGCAACCAGCTCTCTCTTACCCATCAAGATGATTGCAATACTAAAATGGACATAAAGTAACGTACAACAAAACATAGATCAATTACAGACTCCCACAATGAGAGTAACAATTAGCAAGAAGTCAACAACAACAGAACCACCGCCTTAGAACGGACAGCAGCCTAAGCCACTGGGGGGGGGGGGGGCTTAAATGCATTTTACTGGTACTAAATCTTCGCCCTAGATTCTGCTGTTGTTGAAGTACAATAAATGTTCAGCTCGCATTTTGTTCTAGAACTTCTTTGCATTTTGGATGTGTATCAGACAAATTTATGAGTGTAATCAGTTACACAGGTACATATTGTGCGTAGTTGTTGTGATCGTTTGCAATGAACATTGGGAACAAGGCATACAGATAGAGATTACATGCAATTTAAAGTTGTTTTCCTTGTAGTCCTAATCAGTGTCAACACCATCTGAATCATATCCATACACCTTGCCCAGAATTGAGCTGTTTCACAGTGACTGCCTTTCAGAACTTCCGATTTGAATGCATGGTATCTATACTGTTATGTGAGCAAACAGCGAAGGTTTATAGATCAAATTATATTACTAGTTAAAATCAACAACTGCTAAACAGATACTCAGAATAACTTATGTATAATTTGGTAACACACATAACAGTTAAAGCTCAAGGCATATATCAAATGAATACTTAAAATAGTTAAACCTTTTTAAAAGAAGTACATAAACTTGTGCAAGCATGCAAGTAAGTATAAATAGGGCTTGTTAAAGACATTAACTTAAATGTTTAATGCTATTTTAAAGGTAACATATATAACATGGACCTGAAAAATAGTGTAAGCGACCATAATAAAGAACTTTAAATCATTTAAGTAGCAGCCATATAGATTAACTATATTCTGTGAGAGAAGTAATACACGTATAGTCAATAAATACCATACTAATACTCGGAAATAACGCAGGAAACTCTTAGTAACATATACAACGGAAATAACTCAAGACATTTATAAAATTAATGCTAAAATATGTAACTGTGTTATAAAAAGTTCATAAACCTGTGTTAGCATGCAAATATGTACGAACATGTCATGGTTGAGACATTATCAGGGACGTTTAATGCTATTTAGGGGGGGGGGGGGGGGTAATGTATATAACCTGATGCTGCACGTTAACGCTGCCACTCTCAGAGGGCTTACATCTTTTATTTTGTGTCTTATATAATGCAGTTTCAGAAAATCATAGTGTACAAAATTCCCCCTGGGTGGTCTATAGCCAGCTCAAGGCCTACTAACACTAAACCCCCGCAAAGAGTGGGAGCAACAACAAGCAATGGATAAACAACAGCAGAACCAACGCCTTAGTACGGACAGCAGCCGAAGCCACTGGGGGACTTAAATTTATTTTACTCGCTAAATTTTTACCCTAGTCTCTGCTGTTATAAAACACAAAAATGGTTTAGCTCGCATGGAGGCCTCCTAACTTATGCAATGTATCATCACAGGGAAACAGCCAAATCAATTAACAAACTGTGATAAAACAATGAAAAGGGCTCTCAACTCACAGACTGTCAGAGCTAAAGAGACCCCCCAGTTGAGCCACGGTGGGCGCAGCTTCATACAAATATCAGGCACCGGCCTACCGATTAAAGATTTAAGTCAGTGTCGTCATTGAGTCTGAGGCCCACCAATGTTTTATTCAGAAATATTATCACAATGCTAAACAGTTTGGACTAAGATCAGACTCGATGTTTTTTGGGGCATGGTATAGATCCAATTTTTTTTGTAAAAGTAACCAGCAGACAAAAAAGTCTCCTATGGCAGAAAAAGAGATAAGTCACACTCTTATCGAATTTTGGCGCGAAAGTACAGTAAACCTGTGTAAAACGGTTACTCTCAAAAAGACCGAAAATTGCTTTTTAAGACCAATTAATGCTTAAATGCAGGTCAAAAGTATTGCGGAGCATTCTGCAAGCCTTACAAATAAGATGAAAACGTAAACAAACATCATAAATAAACTGATTTTGGCCTGCAACTAACTACCCCAGTATCTAATTTGACCTGCATTGCACCACAAGGACAATTTTGATTTTGTGCCAAATTGGTACCTGAGACCTCTTGAATGCGAAAAGAAATCCCCATAAATAAACCGGTTTGGGCTATGTGCAAATGCATGGCTGCCATAGCAACCAATAACGCTTTTCTCAAAGATGGGGATGTACCTACAAAGTAAACCATATCTCAGCTGCTACTTATTTAAGACCAAATAACTTGGTACCAAATTGTGGTTAGACATGTTCCTTTCATTCCATGTAAATTATTTATGTATATTCATGAATATTAACGAATACCTTTAAAGTAAGGGAAATCATCAAAATGACCATAACTAAACTAATTTCAGCCCAAAAACATCACCAAACAATTATTGTTGTATGTGTATGGATCTTATGGCCATATATGATTTTTTTTGCATATTCATGAATATTAATTAAAACTTTAATATAAGTCATTTATATAAGGGTTGGGTATAACTTGGATATCATGCGACAATCTGCATGCCTAGTTTTAAACCCAATCACGGTTTATAGCTATGGTTTCCTCTTTAATTGCAAGACGGTGGATCAGGCCTCAGCCTCTATGACGGCTCTGACGTAAAGCTTTAATCGCTGGGTTGGTGCCTGATGCTTATCTGTAGCTGGACCCACCGTGGCTCAACTTGAGGTTTTCTTTAGCTATGACTATCTGTGAGTCATGAGCCCTTTTCTTTGTTTCATCATGGTGTAGTAATTTGATTAGAGTGTTTTTACATGATGATACATTGCATTAGTTAAATGGCCTCCATGCGAGCTGAACATTTTTTGTACTTCAACAACAGCAGAATATAGGGCGCAGATTTGGTACCAGTAAAATGCATTTAAGCCCCGGGTGGCTAAGGCTGCTGTCCGTTCTAAGGCGGTGTTTCTGTTGTTGTTGACTTTTTGTTTATTGTTACTCCCTTTGTGGGAGTCTGTAATTGTTCTATGTTTTGTTGTACGTTACTGTATGTCCATTTTAGTATTGCAATCATCTTGATGGGGAAGAGAGAGCTGATTGCTTTGCTTAATTTGTCTTCCTGGTATCTTGTGATGGTTGAGCGGCTCTTCCTCGCGGTGCCACAGGGTTGTCTGCAGTTTGTGATTGTGGTATTTCCTGATCATACTCATTTACTATTTTTAAATTTTTGACTAAATCATTGGATAAACTAGTACCCAATGGGCAATAAGACCTTCATTGAACCCCTTGGAACATTTCTTTTTGCCGTCAAATGGTAAAATGAAGGCCCTTAAAGGCAAAAGTTATGTTCCCAAATAATTATGATTATGTAAAAATGCATGGTATCCATGGCAACCCGTTATGCTATTTTTTAATAATTGAGATTTTTTTTTACAACAAAAATAAATCATATCTCAGCAGCAACTCATCCTAGAATACTTAACTTGAATCAAATTTTTTCAAAGACAAAGTACTTTTACTTACTAGTAGGACATACATTATCTAAGTCAAATATTCATGAATTTCAATGAAAACATTAAGCTGGAATCAAATATTGTGGAAAATTAAATTTACAATATTACTCATATCTCTGTTGATAATTGCCTAAGAGGGTCAAATTTAATATCAAAGTAGTGCTATGACATATTTTTCTTACCTTCTGGGCAGATATGAAAACGAGGTCATTTGCATATTCATACAAATTAATGACAAAAATTATAAATTGACGGAAAATTGCGGTAAAATCAATAGGTATACTTATTAAACTACTCATATCTCAGTTTCTTTGTGACTTTGTGACATAGAGTACAAAACTTTCCACCAATTTAATGCCTAGAAAAACACTTTTTACCAAGTGGTCTGATATAAAATTTATATAAGTTTTATATCATCCATATTGACAAAACATTAGATAGAAATAAAAAAAAATGCAGAAAAATAATTGTGGTGCACCTACAAAATTCCTCATATCTCATTTAGTATTAATCTTAGTCATCTACGCTTCGTACGGAATCAAAGCCATAATATAAATATAATGCAAAAAGTGCTACTCTGGGGCAATAAGCAGGAATGAAGTGATTAATTTTGTAAGTACAGCCCCTACATATTTTCCACATTTTTTCCATTCGTTTTTAATGTTTTTTATCGAAATCCTTGACTAAACGAAGTAGAGTTTCATTCATAATTGCCCAATACGATAAAAGTATTATATCTTGGCATTACTTTGATACCCAGCTTAGTACTCTTGGGTAATTAATAAGTGAGATATGAGAAATTAAGTTAGTTTATCCCCTTATTTTTCTGTGATATTTCGTTTAGTTTTTGGCTTTATTGAATATCATGAACATTCAAATTACATTTCTTTAGCTACTAACTATAAGGCAAAAATCTGTGTCAGAGAATTACTGTGATCTCAAGTTTTGTACTCTAAGACAACTATCAAGTGAGAAATGAGTAATTTTGCCATCATACCACTTGCCTTTCCCGCAATGTGTTCATTAGTTTCCAATGTTTTCATTCAAATTCATGAATATTCAACTAAATTTGTTTTCATATCTGCCCATAAGGTAAGAGTACTATGTTAAAGCATTACTGTGATATCAACGTATTTTTCATTCCTTTCAAATGTTTTTTTTTTAATTCATGAATATTCATATTAGATATTTTGCTAATCCAACAAGCAAGTATAAGTGCTATGTCTTTGGATAAAGTTGATATCAAGTTTATAACTATATGAAGTGTTGCTGCTGAGCTATGAGTATCTTTGAAGAAACACTCCCATTCTTTGAAATCACATGATGGGTTGCCATGGAAACCATGTAATTTCACATAACCAATTGATTTATTATATTGGGAGCATAATATTTTACCTTTAGGTGGAATCATTTTAGTTTGTGATGTTCCTCGTTCTACATCGTTTATCATTTTTAGATGGTGATGTTCCTCGTTCTACATCCTATGGAGTCTATATCTCTCAACTCATTCGGTTTGCTAGAGCATCTAGCTATGTTGCTGACTTCAACACCCACAATAAATTGTTAACTCAGAAACTTCTTAAACAAGGCTATCGGTATCATAAACTTCGCAAAACATTTTCAAAATTTCATAGACGATACTATGATTTGATTTCTAAATTCCAAGTCGGACTTAAATCTCTCTTGCGCCAAGGACTTTCGGAACCTGATTTCTATGGTGACTTGGTGTATAAATTGAAGAAAATTGTTGGCTCTGATAATTTTTCAGCACAGTTTATTAAAATAAACTCCCATTATAAAAATATTGGCTATAACATTAATGTATTGCAACAGACTGCATGCTTGGTGGTCAACCCAATCATGGTTGGCAACTTTGCTTTCCTCTTTAATTGCACGCCGGTGGGTCGGACTTCAGACTCTATGATGGTTCCGACTTAAAGACTTATCTATTGATGAGATGGTAGGGGCCTGATGCTTTGGCTGTTTGTCGGGGCCACCGGGGTTTACCTGTTGCATTTCTTTTGCTCCGGTATTCATTTTCATTTACTGTTGAGTCCTTATCTTTGCTTTGTCTTCTTGTTATATCTTGATTTATATGTTTAGGAGATGTTGCTTTGATAAGTTAAGGGTCTTTCATGCAAACCAAATATCTGTGTGTCTTGATCCATATCTGAATTAAGGGTGAGGTTGGTGCACCGTAAAACCGGTTTAAGCCCTCAAGTAAAATATTACTGACCGTTCCAAGGCTGTACTTCTTTTGTGGATCTTTTATGTTTTGTTCTGTCTTGTGTTTGCTATGTCTTTGTGCGCGTCTGTTTATATGTGCTTTGTGGTCACCTGCTGGGAAAGGGCTGACCTCTTGGCTCTCGTTTGTGGTGTCTTACTGTGAGTTTGTCACTTTCCCATAGGTATCCTGGGTCAGGTGTGGTACTTGATTGTATCCTTACTAACTTATTTAAACAGTTGATATCAATAAGAAATGCTAGGGGTTTAATGTAGGTACATTACCAAATTGCTATAACATTAATGTATTGCAATAGACTGCATGCTTGGTGGTAAACCCAATCACGGTTGGCAACTTTGCTTTCCTCTTTTATTGCAGGCCGTTGGGTCGGATTTCAGACTCTATGACAGTACTGACTTCAAGACTTATCTATTGATGAGATGGTAGGGGTCTGGTGCTTTGGCTGTTGTCAGGCCCACCTGGGTTAACCTGTTGGATTTTTTTTGCTTCTGTATTCAGTTTTATTCACTGTTAAGTCCTTATCTTTGCTTTATCTCGTTTTTTCTATCTTGATGTTCTAGGAGATGTTGCAATGATAAGTTAGGGGTCTTTCATGCAAACCAAACATCTATGTATCTTGATCTACATCTGAGCTAAGGGTTAGGCTGGCGCTGTGAACGGGTTTAAGCCCTCCAGCAAAATATTTTTACTGACCGTTCCAAGGCGGTACTTCTTTTGTGGATCATTCATGTTATTTCTGTCTTGTGTTTGTTATGCTTCCGTGCGGGTCTGTTTATTGTTGCCTTGTGGTCACCTGCTGGGAAAGGGCTGACCTCTTGGCTCTCGTTTGTGATGTCTTATTGTGAGTTTGTTACTTTTCCATTGGTATCCTGGGTCAGGTGTGGTACCTGGTTGTATCGATTCCTGATCTTTGCCCTCTTTCTTACTTCTATTACCCCATGGGGTACTAGTTTTTCCAATTATTTTGTCCTCATTTTGAAGTTTTTTAATTACATTCATGAATATGCAATTGAGATAATTTTCATATAGGACCACTAGATGATATGAATATATATGTTGGGCCTTAATCAACCCCTTTACCAAGTTAAGGCTGATTTTTATCATTTTCCTTGTCATAATCTCTATGATTTTGTTACAAATTTGTACTAAATGACCTTTGACCTTGTACTAAGTAAACCAGGGGTCAAACAAATTGCACCACCCAAGAAGTTGACCAGGATGCACCACTGATTGCTTACAACAGTAGAGTCTTTTATTAACATTCCGTTCCCGCTGGGCTGAAATTCAGTTTTTCGCCACTTGCCATTAAAGACTAAGAGACCAGACTGCGCTGATAGGCTAACTTTTGTATAGGCTTGACGCACATTACCCGAGACACCATATGGGAAAGTGTCAAAAATACAGGGAAACATCCCACACAAGAAAGCCAAGAGGTCAGCCCTTTCCCAGCAGGTGATAACTAGGCTGTAATGAGCAAACAAGACAGTATAACAAAAATAAACGTGAAACATAAATAGCAAAAAAAGGATCGCCAAATAAAGCGTCGCCTTGGAATGGTCAGTTAAACAATACTGGAGAGCTTAAACGTATTTGGCGCCCAAACCCACCCTTAATTATGATGTGGATCAAGACACATGGATGTGTTCGCTTTATAGCTTTGCATTACTATCACGTACAAAGGTATTTGCTTGATGAAAGCACATTACTCGCGGCACGCAGTACGTAATGCGAAGCAATGAAGTGGATACACTTTTCCTTAAGAATAGTGAATATGCACCATATTATACTCAATAGAAGATACGCAACATTTACACGGGGCATAAATATATTTGGTAAATTCAGCATCATATCAAACTGTAGCATCTGTCTATATACAAGTAATAAACAGAAGATAATTCAGTTCTGACAGATACAAATAAAGATAAGTGTAAGTTATTGTATGGTTTGTGCGTATGTACGGGAGGGTAATCCACGAGCTTTAGCGAGTGGATTATCTCCCGTACATACGCACAACCATAGAATAACTGCCTCATTGCAGCAGCATGCATGTGCACTTTGTGCATTATGATATATTTGATGTAGAACATTGGAATATCACTCAAAGGTGCAATAAGTTATGTTATGTATGCAACTGTAATGTGAGTTTCCTATTTTGAATTTCCTTTCTACTTTTGTTTGACTTTCACTCAACATTATTCGGATTTGCCTTGATTTGTTTGTTTGTAATTCTTAGTTCCTCTTCAATGACATAAAAAGGTTTAGATAGTCTAGCCGAGTAAATCTGCACATGCAACACTTTCAGTTCGTTGGTGTACTCTTTGCTTCCAATGGATAACCTTTTTAAAAACACATCAGACGTCGATATGAATTTAAGGGCGTGTCTCACTAATAGGCAAAGATGTGATGTGTTACCTTGTGATATGACGGCCACCAATCCTGCTTCTTCATCGTAAAATGCAATGATAACAAATTCATGAAAGGGACTTCCTACTATACAGAAGTGGGACTCCATTCTTGTAAGTAACAGTGTGTTCTCTTGTTTAGGTATCAACTGCTCGGATTTTAAGTGATATTTCAAAAAGAGGAGCATGCTATTCGATGGGCAAATGACTTATAATCAAACACCTGCAGCCGATCTGTTGAAAGCATTTGTTTTGCGTTGAAATCAATGTTGACGTGCATGCAATGTGTGTGTTTTCAGGTCGTGTTGTAAATTCTCAGCATAAACATACCGCGTAAAACCGTTTATCAACTTTTTTATAATTCCTTTATTCGTTTCTACGACTGTTACAATTATGTGTCACCAGTCAATTTTGTTTATTTGTCTGTAATTGAAGGATAATCGATATACTATGACAGAGGGGATAAGCTATGCATAAAGGGGAGGAATCGCACTATGAGGAAGATGGATCAAGTTGATCACACAGTTTTAGGCACTGTTGAGCCATGTATCCTAAATTATTTATCTTTGTTTTAATAATACATGTACTGCATTGCAACGTTCAAAATCAGAAATACATCAATTTGATTTAAATGTCTCACCTCACCTCATATAATGCTCTTGATATATTACATGATCGATATAGGGTTTCGTTTGGTGGGAATGGGGAGAATACAGTCCCTTTTTCTTGATCAGTATTCAGTCCTCCTCTTTTCTCCTCTCAAATTAGTACTGGCATTTACAGGACTTCTTAGTTACTACACCCCCACCCTTCCTCCCATTAAGGGGTTTCAAGTATTGAATTTCGCCTGGTGACGACCATCCAGTCGGGCAGTCGCAAGAAACCTAGGCTCCCTGTTTTGTTTTTCTTGTCCATTACGTAGGGGCGCAGTGGCTCAGATGGTAGAGCTTTAGACTGGGGATCGAAGGGTTGCTAGTTTGAGTCTCAAGGCTAACATATTGCCTACATTTTTATTGAGTATAGTGAATCACTGCTATTTGACGGTTGACATCATTCATTTCATCGTTGAATGCTAAAAATAATAAATTTGACCTATTGGCTTGGAGGCACCGGAATGTTGGTCAGAAAAATTCATCATTTAATGTAAACCTTAGCATACGTCCTCATTCCAATCCAGTTGCAGATGTTTGAACATGATAAAGGGAAGCATGTACAAACATTTCTATGACCAAGATATTTTGTTGGGCTTTATAAAAAATATATATACCTGATATTGAATCATATGCCTTTTCACTACAGCCTTACGTCCTGATAATCAGGAAGGATACAAGATTGGTGTGCCCTGTGCAAGGACACATCTCTGTACCTTAATAAGGCTCGAACACTCGATCTCTCGAGTTCGAGCCTTACACTCTATGACTGAGCCACTGCACTCCTTACGGAGCTTTTTGAATACGAACTACATTTAAACAATAATAATGTTGACCAGGGCCATAACTCTGTTACAAATAAGCAAAGAATTACAGGTAACAATTCCAATCCAGATATTGTCAATATAATTGCACATACAAAATTCGGTGAAATTCTATCAATTTATTTGACAGATATTTAGTGGAAACAACATTCCAACATAAATCAAGGGCATAACTGTGTTACAAATAAGCAAAAAAAAAACACGTAACAATTCCAATCTACTGGTCCATTAAAAAGTTACGCAATATTTCATTTTTTATATTTTCATTATACATTAATGGTCTATGTTTACCATACATGTAATTTAATTCTCGTGCCATTTTGATTCTATAAATCATATCACCATATAAACAGACAACATTTTTATATACATATCAAATACATTCCAATAAAAATGACAATAACACACTTTAAAAACATTTCAATGCAAACACAATGACAGTGTACGCTGCATCATAAAGTCAGTATATCGTTGCATCTCCCTTTGCTTTAATAAGATCTGCAATTTGCCTTGGCAATGCATTGTAAGGTTCCTCCAGGACGTTTAGTGCTACACTATATCAGGCTGCACATTACTCGCTTCCTCATCTTTTCTCTTTTACATGGCATTTGGTTGCTAATCTCATCATTATACTCTATGTGATTCATGTCTAGCGAATTCCCTGGTCATTCTAGAATGGGCATTCCTTTACGTTCTGGAAATGTTCTAGTACTTTTAGAGTCATGGCATGGCGCGAGATCCTGCATAACGATATATCCCTTCTGTGGGAACACAATGCATTAACATGTCATTTCAATATCATAAATAATATCATTCTGGTATTTTGAACTATCCATGTTACCATTCAATTTTCTAAGACGAGACATGCTTCTCTGCTAATGGCTCATCAGACTTGCACACTAACTGGCTATCTTACATTAGTCTGAATACACTTAGCATGATATTTCTCATTCTGTTCGGGCCAAACACCAGTATGACATTGGTTGTTATGAAATACAGACTCATGTGAATACTTTGTGCTCACACAGGAGGGATATATCTTTATGCACGATATTGTGCCATAACTCTTTAAGACTTGGAACATTCCTAGAATATAAAGGAGTACCCAATCCGAAATGACCAGGGAATTCGCCAAAAATGAATTCCATAGAGATTGTTTGTACTATAAGGAAGGAGGTTGGTATCGAACTGCTGTGTTTAAAAGAAGAGATGTGGAAGCAAGTATGTGAAGCGTGATATAGTGTAGCACCAAACGTCCTTGAAGAAATTTACAATTCAATGTCAAGGAGAATTGCAGATCTCATTAAGCAAGGGGAGGTGCAGCGAATACTGACTATGATGTAGGCGCACAGGTATATTGTTATGTTTTCATTGGATATTATTTAAGTATGTCGTTGTGTTTTTATTGGAATGTATTAAATATTTATATACAAATGCTGTCTGATATACGTTGATATGATTTATGGAAATAAAATGACATGATAATTTGATTACATGTATGGTAAAACATAGACCATTAGTGTATAAAAAGGTGAGAATTTTTTTTGAAATATTGCGTAGTGAAATAGCTTTTTAATGGGCCTGTAGATATTATCAATATAAATGCATTATGCAAAATTTGGTGAAATTCTGTCAATTTGTTTTCAAGATATCGAGTAGAAACGAAATTCTGACATAAATCAAGTGCCATAACTCTGTTACAAATTTGCCAAAAAATAACAGCTAACAATCCTAACATATAACTTGCCAATATAAACAGTTATATAAATAGTCTGGAACAAGAAATGTCACAGTCACGTGACGAATGCCCCCATAGGAATAGGTCAAGCACAAGACACATTTGAGGAAAGTTAGCTGTAATATAGGAGATATGCTCCAGACACGATAAACCTAGAAATGAGGCCAGAAGTCAATCTCAAGGTCAAAGTGACCCAAAATAATATGCACCTCTTTGCCATCCCAAGAGGAATCAACACACCAAATTTGGGATTCCTACATCAAATAATATAGGAGATATGCTCTAGACACCATTATTCTAGAAACTAGGTCATAGATCAAGATCACAGTGACCTAAAAATGGCATGCTACACATATGCATCTAATGATGTATTCATACATCTAATTTGGGATTCCCATCTCAAATATTATAAGAGATATGTTCTGGACACGATTTTTCTACAAACTAGGTCAGAGGTCAAGGTCAAAGTGACCCAAAAATGATATGTGACACTCCGCCATCCAAAGTTGCATCAGCCCACCAAAATTGGGATTCCTACCTTTAATAATATAAAAGATATGCTCTGGACATGATTTTTCTAAAAACTAGGCCAGAGGTCAAGGTCACAGTGACCTGTAAATGGTACAAGACACTCCACCATCCCAAAATGCATTCACACACCAAATTTTGGATAATCTCAAATAATAAAAGAGATATGCTCCTGACACAATTATTATTAAAACAAGGTCAGAGGTCAAGGTCACAGTGACCCGTAAATGGTACAAGACACTCAACCATATCAAGATGCATTCACAGACCAAAGTTGGGATTCCCTTCTCAAATAATAGAAGAGATATGCTCCTGACACAATTATTATTAAAACTAGGTCAGAGGTCAAGGTCACAGTTGCCCGAAAATATTATGTGAGACTCCACCATCCCAAGATGTATATACACACCAAATTTGGAATTCCTACCTCAAAGAATATAAGAGATATGCTCTGAACAAAAAAATTCTTAAAACTAGGTCAGAGGTCAAGCCCGTAGTGACTCGAAATGGTATGTGTGACACTCCGTTATCTCAAGATGCATTTAGACACCAAATTTTGAATTCCTATCTAAAAGAATATAGGAGATATGCACCAGACTCAATGCAGTTTCTAGAAATTAGGTCAGAGGTCAAGTTCAAGATGACAGTGACACAATTATAGTATGCGACGCTTCGTCATCCCAATATGCATCCACACACAAAATTTGAGATTCCTACCTCAAATAATATAAGAGATATGCTCCGGACGCCATTGTTTTTAAAACTTGGTCGTAGATCAAGTTCAAGGTCACAGTGACCCAATTGTATGGTACGCGAAACTTCGTCTTTTCAAGATGCATCATCGCACCAAATTTAAGATTCCTAGCTCAAATATTATAAGAGATATGCTCTGGACAAGATTATTCTAATAACTAGGTCAGAGATCAAGGTCGAGGTCACAGTGACCCGAAACGGTATGTGACACTCCGCCATCCCAAGATGCATTTACACACCAAATTTGGAATTCCTATCTCATAGAATATAGGAGATATGCGCCAGACTCAATGCAGTTTCTAGAAACTAGGTCAGAGGTCAAGTTCAAGGTCACGGCGACTTAATTATGGTACGCAACACTTCGTCATCCCAAGATGCATCCACACAACAAATTTGAGATTCCTACCTCAAATAATATAAGAGATATACTCTGGACACAATTATTATAAAATTAGGTCAGAGGTCAAGGTCACAGTGACCAGAAAGTGGTACGCGACACTTCGTCATCCCAAGATGCAACCAAACACCAAATTTCGATTTCCTACTTCAAAGAATATAGGAGATATGCACCGGACACGAAGCGGGACGGACGGACAGTGCGATTACTATATGCCTCCCAAAGTTCCTTTTGGGGCATAAAAACGTATCCTTAAGAAATAGAGAGAACCGACTTTATAAGAAAACAGCAGACTCGGTTTTAGTGAGTCTGTTTATAAGAACTAATGGAAAAGGCAACAATTCTCACGCCCCCTAGCACCGGCTTAAGCGGTATTCTGCTTTCCATCAAAACAAAATATTGCTGAAGGAGCAGGATATGAAAAATAACGACACTATATCGATGTACGGGGAGAAGTTTTACCAACCCCATGCGGCACACTGACCTCTAAATAATCTGGAGGGTTGGTCAAAATATGTCCATTTGTTCTCAGGATAACTCTGACATAAATCAATGGCCATAATTCTGTTATAAATAAGCAAAACATGGCATCTAACAATCGCAAGCTGGATCTTGTCAATATCAATGCATGATATAAAATTTAGTGAACTTTTGTCAGTTGGTTCTCATATTATTTAGCAGAAACAAAATTTTGTCGTAGATCAAGAGCCATTACTCTGGTACGGTACAAATGTGCGAAAAATGATGTTTAACAATTCCAGGATAGATCTTGTCAACATGAATGCATACAAAATTTGATGAAATTCTATCATTTTGTTCTCAAGATATTGAGGGGAAATTTTGACATCAATCAAGGGCTATAACTATATTACAGTGCGTGAAAGATGACGTGTAACAATCCCAACCTAGATCCTATTAATATCAATGCAAACACAAAACTTGGTGAAATTTTATCAATTTGTTCTCAAGATATTGAGCAGAAAATAAATTATGATGGACAGACGAATGCCAGAATGATGTACAGCGCTAACCGGGTATAGCCCCCATTTTTCAAAGCGGGGCTATAATAATCTTGCTCTCGACTTTATTAAGTTTGGTCATGTTTGAACATACTTATGATCAAGCCTAAATGTGACAAAAATGATTTCATAATACAGGCTTTGGTACCCTGGGTCAGGTGTGGTACTTGATTGTATCGATTCCTGATCTTTGCACCCTTACTTACTTTGTACAATGCAAACTTTAGATCATGACGCGCACTGGTGTCACAATATTTTGCAGGATTAAGAATAACAGTTTAAAGAAATGGAGTCTGTATCACCGAAATGACTAATACCTCTTCAGCAATTCATTTTACACCATTAAACTAAATGTCCTCAAATCAAAAGCTTCGGTATAATACCTTTTTCTGATGCTCTTATATGCAGGTTATCGTATTTGCCTATTCAGCAATATTAACAAAGGCTTCAGTAAATTATGAAAAATCCAGAGAAAAGCTGAATTTGAGAATCGTGAATCAGGTATGGATACTTCACCCTCTCATTTGCCAGCACCACCCGCCTTATGAGATGCGTTCGGAAAACTCGTATGTGCTTATTTTAAACATTCAAACATTCTAAAACAGAACAAGAACAGTTTGTATTACCAGACGATGCAGCAACCCCAAAGTACCCAATGAACATTATTGAATAATGAAAACAACCAGAACATTCCCACGAAAACCCAACACACAAGCGGTGTGTGCACTGATTAGAAATGCTAAGTTCATAGCCCACTACACAAAATTATCAAAAACAACTACAACAAGAACTGGCTATGTCAACCATGCATGTATATAGAAACTCGGCAACAGCAGCAGATGCGCATGGTATGCATGGAGAAACGCCACCTGTTTATCAGATTCTACTGTTGCTAGATAACGCGTCTGGGACAAAGTTAAAAACAACAACATTGAACTGGTTTGACTTTAGAATGGCTAAATACAGATGCAAAAATAGTAAGTGAGTATGATTAGGAAATACCACAATCACAAACCGCAGACAACCCTGTGGCACCGCGAGGAAGAGCCGCTCAACCATCACGAGACACCAGGAAGACAAATTGAGCAAAACATCCAGCTCTCTCTTCCCAATCAAGATGATTGCAATACTAGAATGGACATAAAGTAACGTACAACAAAACATAGAACAATTACAGACTCCCACAATGGGAGTAACAATAAACAAAAAGTCAACAGCAACAGAATCACCGCAATAGAACGGACAGCAGCCTAGGCTACCGGGGGGGGGGGGGGGGGGGCTTAAATGCATTTTACTGGTACCAAATCTTCGCCCTAGATTCTGCTGTTGTTGAAGTACAAGAAATGTTCAGCTCGCATGGAGGCCATCTAGCTAATGCAATGTATCATCATTGAGAATTTACACATCATGATGAAACAAAGAAAATGGCTCATGACTCACAGATAGTCAGAGCTAAAGAAAACCTCAAGTTGAGCCACAGTGGGTCTAGCTACAGATAAGCATCAGGCACCAACCCACCATATTCAAAATTGCGTAACCAAAACATGAGAATCACAAATAAAGAAGGCCATATTAACGTCATAACCAACTTGAAACGTGTGATATGGTGCGTATATAAAATTGAGTCGAGCCGATGACCAACGGAATGAAGTAAATGAATGAAGAAATGCATGATTATGAGCAAAGTATTCAAGCATTTAATGATATGTGCGATAACATTATGTCTGATAGAAGGTATCCTGATACAGCAATAAATAGGATATACGAAACTATTGAGCGACTAGTAACTAACACACATACTCTGAAGGAAAGTAATCGGGAGTATACGAAATTGTAATTTATCGATATGTATGCGAGATAACATAATAGTTACATGGATAGAAGAAGCCAGATTAAAGAGAAAAAACAACACTAAGATATTGAACATTTTCTGTGTGAGTTTCACAAATATGGAATGAATATTGAACCCAATGTTCCCTTCTATAGAGTATACCGAATACGCAACAGCAAACCGACTACCCCTATTCAATTGTTGCATAATTCGAGCACTCTAAAGATGAAGAACATATATGGTTAGCAGCTTAAAAAATCGTTTGTAGTTGAATGTCTACAGCACAAAAGTAAATAAATGAGCCGCAACATGAGGTTTCCAACAATGGGGTATGTGCGTCCTGCAAAGACTCTGATCAGTCTGCGCATGCGCAGGCTGATCGGGCCTTTGCTAGTGGCTTGAATATTTTATGATCCTTAGGCTACAGACCGAACATCATTTTGAGTTTCTAAGCTTAGAAGGAGGCTGCACATGCTCGTCTAACTCTACACATGTCAATATGCCACATTGTTGGAAATCAAATGTGGCGGCTCGTTAATAAAATCAGAGGTTGTGTTGGGTGGTTCTTATTAACGTCATGGTTCATATTGGTCATTTAATTTCGCTTATAATGGTCATAATATTACTCCTTCCCCACTTCTCTGTTTTTGTTTTAGCTTGTCTAGGTTTCGTTGGAACTAAGAACTGTAAACCGATTTCTAATATACACTTGTGTTTGCTTAAGGGCACGTCTATAAACATCCGTTAACAGGTCCTTTGTTTCAGTGAAATGGAGTAAAAATCTTAATCAAAAGGCTAGACATTTTGTTTGTTACTAGCAATTTAAACTTTTGTGTTCTATGATCTGATGATTCCCTGGGAAAATGGGTCCACAGGACACATGATCGAACGATACTTTTGTACAGATCAGACAGGGTATGGCAGTTTGTGGTTTTTTTTTTGTGTGTAACTGTGTTTCAATGTAAACAGTTTACAGTGATGCACATACCCTCTTTCCGTCTCCACGTACTGACAAGGTGGATTCGATGGCTTGGCGTTACGACTACATCGATTGTAAGGAGCTACCGCGCCTGAAAATGCTGGCATCATTCCTTCATATTACATGAAATGGTTGGTTATTTTATATCTGAAGGATAAATAAGGGCCGTTATGCACATGACATTATGTAAAAGGCTCTCGTCCTGAGCTAAAACTGGCAAAACATCTTCATACTTTCTTCGTTTGACATAAAACTGATGAAATCCTGCCCTGGGTTCGATTTTGTTACGGTCGTTATCTCAAAGCTAAGCTTGTTTCAGCATTGTGTTTGTAGTCAATGAGCTAAATATTTGAAAATTGACATGGCTCAATTTTACAGCCAGAAAAGATTTGACTTCAGAAATAGTTAGAACTACCCTGCCACACCATTTCTAGGCACGTCGTACAGTAAAATTGTGGTAGCAGTTTTTTTAGGAGGAGCCGTTTTGTACACCTACCCATTTTTTACATAAAACAAAATTGCGGCTTTGAATAAGAAATGGTATTCAGGTGGTACATATGTATCCAGATGGTGTATACAGTCGTTCTTTACTGCCAAAACCATCATAGGGACCTAAGCAATTATGAAAATATTTTGTTTGCATCCAGAAACATAGTAGTATAGGTGCCACTATAGAGTCAATGACGTCACTTCCGGTCCAAGATGGCGGGCCCCACGACTTCCGATCCAAGATGGCGGCCCCCACGACACCAAGATGGCGGCCCCACGAAATCAAGATGGCGGCCCCTGTGACGCGTTCGGTTACACCTCGGAGGGTGAGTCAACGCCCTAGACCACGAGAAGGTAGCGTCACGTCCTAGAGCGCGGTGTCGTTCTTCTATATACAAGGGTGAGGGGCCTCTCATTTATTTCCGGGTGGTTTTTTTACGCAGTTCAGAACGAGATCCATTCTTTAATGGTGTAGCGCGTCCCAGCGCTCGGTTTATCCCGTTCACCGGGTGGACCCTTTTTTTTCAGCACGGTCCTTTCACGTCTTTTGTGAGGGTTCGGCGTTTTCTTCTCCATTGTTTTGCCATCCAATAGCCTCTGGTACTTCTCGTTGTTCTTCTATATACAAGGGTGAGGGGCCTATCGAACGAACACGGATCTGGAGGAATCTATATTGAGGATTTCCGGAAAGGTAGCGTATAGGATCAAGGTGGCGCTTTCCGGTAAGGGCTTGGCAAACTTCATTTCTAGTCGGCAGTGACCTTGTCTCTTGACATTGAATGAGTAGTAAGGATCGATCTCCAACGCGTATAAGCAATAGCCTTTAACATAGTCATTTCGTTTAACGTTTATATCTTTCCGAAAGCACGTCAGCGTTCTGTAACAGTCCACGTACTGATCGGCTTCGTAATTTGGTCGTAAAGGCTGAGAGGGATATGATTGTCCATCAACGTAGAAGCCCACCGAACTGCAATCGTAATCTCGAAAGTAGTAAGGACTTTTCTTGTAGTCTCCCATGTAGGAGGCACTAGCCACTAGTCCTACGATCAATTGACAGGGAACCAAACTTTGAAAGATATCATCGGCGCTGAAACTGTATTGTCCAGATCGGATCGATGTTGTCTTGATTTCCGAACGTAAATATGGATAGATGGCTTGCTGTATTTTTAACATTTTCTCGTTCGACACTATAAGTCCTTCGTCTAATCGTTGTACACACAGTTTGAAAGAAGCGTCTACAATTTGGACCTTTTCGGAGGGTGACAAACTGTCTGACATGAGTCTGAACGCGTCAAGACTAGGCCACAGCTTAATACCGATGCCAACGCCATTTAATAGCAACCTGGGTTGTTGAAATACGTCGATGAGCAAAGGCCCTTCTAAGTCTACGATTTTTCCACCTAATGTAGCCGTACATCTCGCAAACAGGCCACTGTTTGATCCAGTTTTAGCGTCACTAGTGTCTTGTCCATTATCTTTGTAAAATAGTTGACTGGTAAGTATCCCCGTTTGATCAATCTCATTGGTTTTAAGGATGGTATCGATATAAGCTTTGTAAGGGTAATTGTTACCGGAGTGAGACAGGGGAGTCTGCTGAAAGGTCACGTCCACTTGACGGAATATGCTGTGTAAGGGCGCATTCACCAATCCGACGACCTCGTCCTTGTTCAAGGGGGTTCCATCACCATCCGTCAGTCGAAGCTTTACGTTTAAAACGCTATTCTTTAGATCAACATAGGCCGACGACTGTTAAAGTTGGTAAAGTTGATGGCGGACGTGTCATTGATTTGATTGGTCGGTTTATATTCGATCCATTCTTTCGATTTTAGGGAGGAGTCTCTGGGTGCTTCTACAAATAAAGCTAACTGTTCTCTATACCAGTCGCTCATCTTAGAGTTTGGTGTTCCGGTCTTCGTCTATATTTCCTTTTAAGTGATGGAGGGGGTATGGCCTCCTTCTTACGCTTTCCGTCCTTCTTACGATCTCTTTTTATTTCCGACTTAGCCATCTCTGTGGCCTGTGCTACCGATGACACCAAATTGAACACCGGCCTTTGCGTTTCCATTTTGCTTTCTTAAGATTTCATTTCTTTCAACTCTCTGTATTTCCGTCCACTACCCACAATATAATGACCATGACTGTCGCGTTCCGCGTAGCCATCTCTAACATCCAGCAAGTGCTGATACCATTTGTCGGGATCCGAGACGTACGGAATCCACTTCTGCTGCTGGTAATCGTAAACGAGTCTAGTACCCATCTTTTTTGAAATGTAAGACGCAATGCAGGTCGTTTGAGTTAAAGTCCACCGAGTTCAGATTTTCGTCTTTTAATTCGATTCTTATACTATCTAGAGTTGACACTTTTACTGACACGTAAATGGGTCTCACGTAGGACTCGGACTTTGTTTTTTTGTATCTGGGTCCGATCTCTATATTTCTAAGTAACTCGATCAGTGAACCTCGTACGTAGGACTCTTCCACTATGTCAGAACACAGATATAATCGGGAACTTTTGGGTTTAAAATCGCAGTCGAGAGTTATATCGATTAATCCCCACATCCACTTTCCTTCCAGTATGTAGCGTTTAGGAAATTGAATCCAAAACTCGGACGGAGAGTTATTCTTACGTATGCCGGAAGAATCTCTGCTATTCAGGTACAGATAAAAGTCATTCATTTTTAATTCGCTACATCCCCTTACATTCTTACCATGTCGCCTACAATGGTTTTAATAAGATAAATCGTTTTAAGCATCACTGGAATCAGCGAATGATGACGATTTAGAAGCCTTTTCTTCCGTTCAAAACTTATTCGTCGGGATGACAAGGTCTCTAGTATGCCCTTTGACCTTTTCAAGAAAGTTGAGTCTCTTTTTAAAGGATTAATGCGTCCACTCAATAGACTTGTTGCAACAACGGAAATCGCTCTTAGTTGACGTCGAGTGATATTACATAACATGGTTTTACGACCTGTAAGAGTCGTTTCTCTCAGAACTACCAAATAGTTGATTAAGGGGTACACCTGTGACCGCTCCATATCGCTGCCTTTTTCCCAATACTCATTCTTACCTCTTACTGTTATAGAATACAAAATCAAAAATAGTCTATCGCAATGCGTATTCGAACCACTGACCCTCTCATTAATGGTCAGATGCTCATTGGGCAAGCCATCCTTTTAAATTGAAACTATTATAATACATACGCGAGCCATCCTTTTAAAACGACACTTTTACAATCGTTTCAGCTACGTCCTTAAAGCGCACAAAGCAGCTTTCTCATCAGTCTAATTATCAGACAGACATCGATCTATCCATCCATCCATCCATCCATCCATACATACATACATACATACATACATACATACATACATACATCCATACATACATACATACATACATACATACATACTTACATACATACATACATACATACATACATACATACAAACATACACACACACCCACCCATACATACATACACACACACACACACACACACACACACACACACACACACACACACACACACACACACATACATACATACATACATACATACATACATACATACATACATACATACATACATACATACATACATACATACATACATACATACATACATACATACATACATACATACATACATACATACATACATACATACACACAGGGAGCGCAGTGGCTCAGTGGTAGACAGATCATCTCGAAAATTGACATTTTTCTACACCATCGAATTTCCCCCAGCTTAAGTCAGACCAGACCGTCCCAGGCCCTATGAGCACATTTAGTTAATAACAAGAGATTAAAGACACCATTTTTTCAGGAGCCAACCAAACAACGCAATAAGCGCGGTAAGGTTCTAACGAAAAACTGCTGCGGTATCGAGTTAAGCAATATTCACCTACATCCATACTTTTTCTATGGAACCTCTACCTACAACCACCAACATTAACATTACCAATTCAACCAACAACGCTAAGCGCCCCTATATGGCTCATATATAAACTACATCCATAATTTTTCTATGTCGACAATGCATTTTCGTGGGCGACTCTTCCCTTTCAAACCTTGAAAACATTTAAGTATTATACATACCAGACATACATACAGGGAGCGCCGTGGCTCAGTGCTTGACTGGAGACCGAGGGGCCTCGGGTTCGAGCCTCACCGGCGTCACTGCGTTGTGTCCTCCAGCAAGACACATTAATCCTAGCTTAGCCAGGAAGCCCCATTTAACTGAAAGATCGTTGATGGGAGGTAAAGAATCAAATCAAACCAGCAAACAAAATACATACAGGAGAAGGGGGTAACACTTATACACGTATAAAATGAAAAATGAGATTCTGATTGGTAGAGAGAGTTCGCTTGACTCAATTGTCGCCTATCCAGGCCAAACCAGACTGTCCCAGACCCGACTAGATCCGTTAATACATTCCAAACTAGGCCACCTGATCACGTACTCAGACACCCACTCATTTACCCTGGCACCCTCAAATTGTCTTCTGAATAACCATATGAAACATGGATTGTAAACCAAGCCGTTTTGTAAAAGCTCGTTTTCTAGACAGCTTATCTGATGCTGGAACTATGACTGATTATCAACGATGCCATTTTAATTACGGGAATAAAGAGCCACTTACGATACTTTGATACACATCAATATAATTAACTGCTGTTTCTTTGATCGCTTATCGATTTTACAATTCAGGAGTATGCCCACGGAAAACCTACCTTTTCAATGCTGTTCAACATCGAATTTACTGATCAGAGTGCGGTATTCAAGCAGATGAGCCTGTCCATCTGACCAGACGTGTTATGTTATGTACTAGGAAAGTCCCTTTTCAAAGGTCTAAGGCATATAAATACTTCTTATTCGGTCGTCTGCACATTTACCTGAGAACTCATTCACAAAGTACGGAAATAGATGAAGTGACTAGATCCATCCATCCATCCATCCATCCATCCATCCATCCATCCATACATACATACATACATACATACATACACACACATACATACACACACACACACACACACACACACACACACACACACACACACACACACACACACACACACACACACACACACACACACACACACACACACACATACATACATACATACATACATACATACATACATACATACATACATACATACATACATACATACATACATACAGGGAACACACATACTAGGCACTGATATTTTATATTTTACGCCCAAATCTGAGCGTTTTTATGGGTTTTCACTTTTTTTATTGATGAGGCGTTTTTTGTTTTTTTGTTTTAATTTTAAATATATTTATAAATTTACGTGTTATGTACACGGAAATGCCGAAACGACAGTGATATGATGCCGTTCAATACAGAAAACAACTTTGATCTTATTTGTGGGGCGTTTAGCAAAACCAAGGTGCCCCACACTAAATTGAAAGTGTTTTATATGAACATATTTACCGTCTTTTTCCCTATAAGAAAAATCAGGTAATTCAAGTGCCATATTAATACACTTTTTCATGACATTCTCACAATGAAATTTTGAGAGGGTGTCACCCCTCCCAAATAAATGCCTCTCTCTAATGCGGTTTAAATACGTGATACCCATATTTTGTTTCTAAGCACGAAGGTTTCTCTTTTTATACTGACTGGTCATAATGAAATTGCGGAAATCAGGCGCCCTTAATTAATCTCTCTAATGAAGCGATAAGACCAAAGACATTGATAATTAATATTAATGGTACATATCTGGAACCTAATTATTAATATAAATATCTAGAACCTATGCAATTTAGCTCATTTCCGATTTTGGAAGCGAATTACAACAATGGTTTTTGAATCTTTCTTTAGTCTGGCAAATTCAACATGTTTCAGCATTTTAATTCGCATGAGCGAAATATTGTTTATACTCATACATTCGGGACAAGACGTGTTCTGTTTTCAGGAAATTGTTATATATAGTTTTAGATTAATGTACAAGCCCTTAATATTAATTAATCAGCTGGTTTCTGGAAGCCAGCTGATCTGGATCTAAGCGATAGACATTTAACAGTTAAAACATTATACCACCCTTACCAACTTTAGCACGAAATAGATGTAGGTGGTATAAAATAGTTATACCACCCAGAAGCCAGCTGATCTGGATCTAAGCGATAGACATTTAACAGTTAAAACATTATACCACCCTTACCAACTTTAGCACGAAATAGATGTAGGTGGTATAAAATAGTTATACCATGTTTTGTCCTCCTGTACATAAGATACTTGTTTAACATTTATGAGCATGATCAATACAACATCTGAAATTAAAAAAAAATGTATTTTTCAGTATTATAGTTGAAATTTCATGCTGAATGTCTTTTTAATAAGTCTTGCAGCTGCCGCTAATTAGCACTGATTATGAAATGGGCAATATAATTGATATTAATGGATTTTTCTCTGGGATAATCATTTTAGATAGCTGGGGTCCCTCTGGGATCAAATATAACGAGTGTTCCCTGATGGAACGTTAGATCAAAGACAATGCCACAAAGTACGGGCGTAGATGTAAGACCCATATAATTAACCGTTAAATTGGTAATTTTAAAAAGTCTTCATGCTCTAAGCAAACAGTCTATGTATCACAAAGTTTTTTCCTACCAAATCTCTTCTGGTTTTGGTCAGTATGGAATTACGTGCACGGACTCAGTGACAGCAGGTTTCATTGAGTTCATTATCGTAAAACGACAACATTACGGTACATGGTGCGAAACAGGTGATGCTCTACATTCAAAAACAATACGATATCACTATGATTTATGCAGGTGGGGACTTGACACAAACGGTTTGGACCCATGCCAATGTTTTGGATCCGCGCAGGCTGATCAGCGCCTTTGCTGTCCGCTATTTGCAAAGCAAATTTTTATTTTAGCTAGTCTCTGAAGCTGAACAGACAGGTACCCAAACTCACAGGACAAATTTTCTCGTGGCATCCATAATTTGTGTTTGCGAGCAGCGATGATTCTCGCTATCAAATCAATACACTTTAAATGCATGCGTCAAATATATGTTTTGTATATTATGTATTGTTGTGAAATAAAATTTCTATTCCGTTCTGTATGTTATACGATCAGCAAAAGCTCAGACCAGCCTGCGCAGTCTGATTAGAGCCTTACTAGTCGCATACGTATTCTACTGACTGAACATCATTTGCAGCGTCTAAGCTGAAAAGGAGGCTGGGCTTGTCGGAGTCTACACTTGTGTCACGGCTCACAGCATTTTTGTGCTCTAGCAGCTAAGGGGAAAGTACTCCTATTTCAATACGAAAAGTAGCGGTAGTGAATTAAGACGCCTGATCGTTTAAACTTTTATAGCTAAGGGGAGAGTACTCCTATTTCAATTCGAAAAGTAGCGATAGTGAATTAACACCCCTGATTTGATCACTTATACCAATAATTGCGGACCAATGAAAACCAGGTATCCGTTTCTAATAGAGTAGGGACTATATTTTCTTATTAAAAACGAGTCTCACTTTACTTTGAAACATTGTTGCGTTAAGAGCCCCCAGCTACACCATGCTCATTATTTCAAATCATATAAATAAACATTTAGATATAAATAACCGAGACGCTTCAATCTTTGTCAGTAAAGAGATTATGTATCAGTGCGTGGAAGAATGTCTCAAAGAACCCGATACCCTGACGAAATGTGGACAGAGATATAAAGTGACGAAGTCATTCAACATGCCCATAGGACTTCCTAACAAACACGAGATTAAGGTCGTGTTTAAGCGAACGAAACGCGTCACTTTTGTGATAACGGCCTACCCCATCTAAAAGACTGTTTATTGGTGGAATTGAATCGATGATGTAATAATTACAAATTAAACGTTAATCTACCAACCTCACACGTGAGTGTAGTAGTATGTAGGATGCCTTGGGTTCAATGATGACCCCAAAAGTTCGAAAAAGAGCTTCCAGAGACAACACGAGTACTTATCATAGGCCTTTATAACGATGTTACTAAAAATAGTACCGTTATTAAACAGACCAATCAAAAGATGGCACTGTTACTAAAAATAGAACTGTTATTAAACGGACCAATCAAAAGGCGGTACTGTTACTTAAAATAGAAAGTGACACTGTTACTAAAAATAGAAGATGGTACTGTTACTAAAAATAGAAAGTGACACTGTTACTAAAAATAGAAGACGGTACTGTTACTTAAAATAGAAAGTGACACTGTTACTTAAAATAGAAGATGGTACTGTTACTAAAAATAGAAAGTGACACTGTTACTAAAAATAGAAGACGGTACTGTTACTTAAAATAGAAAGTGACACTGTTACTAAAAATAGAAGATGGTACTGTTACTAAAAATAGTACTGTTACTAAATGGACCAATCAAAAGGCGGCACTGTTACTAAAAATAGAAAGTGACACTGTTACTAAAAATAACGGACCAATCAGAAGAGACCTTGAAGAGAGCCAAGTATATAAGAAGGAGTGAGAAGAGGTTGTCTCATTCTTAACATAGAATTTCAACAATCGACATCATGAACTCTGAGAATCTGTCGGAAGAAATCCAAGAAAGCGGTCGTCTACTGTTGGCAGACGGCCCCTGGGATCCTTTAGGGGACGAACCTAGACCCCTGGAATATACCATGAGAAAGAAAGGGGAGAGACCCTACGCAAAAAATGCGGCCGTAGACACCACCTTTTAAGTCAAAGTTAACGATAGATACCGCGGCCAACGCCTCAGAGACATACGACGAGGTCTTCACGGTATGTTCGAAGACATCCTCCAAGAGGCGCGCGGCGATCTGGCGGGCAACGATTTGGGACGTGTGGTGATTCATCACGACGGGTTACACGACCCCATCGTGGTTCCCTTAAGACCTTGGGACCGTTTAAACGTCGACGTCGTGATGGAACATATAGAAAAGGTGCTGAACAGTCATCAAGAATTGTCCGTGAATGACAGTTTCGACATCACGATCGGGGCAATAGACTTACCCAAAGGGAACGGGAGAAGACCCATTACCAGCCTCCTGGGAGACAAGAATTCGATACAAATCAAGAAATCTCTCGTCACTATAGACAATAACGACCAATTGTGTATGGCGAGGGCCATCGGAGTGGGTTGGGCCAAACTCAACTTATGTACCCAAGAAGAATGGAACGATTTGACCCGATACCAGAAGTCCAAGAGTAACTCGGAATTAACTTTAGAGCACCGAAAAGTACCCGAAAGTCACTATATCAATCTGAGAAACAAAAAGAGGAATGAACAAAAAGACCTGGCCTTGGCTATCAGCCGATTGGCTGCGGTACCTTTAGACCGACCCGCGAGTTTGAACGATATAGAGGCGTTTGAAGAAGTCCTGAACACACGAGTGATGGTGGTGAGCACTCGACTGGGCAACAAATTTATTACTAGTCCGAGCACCGACGAGCGACCCTGTATCTACATTTACTTGATCGACGATTGTCATTTTCATACCATCTCCAACATAACCGGCTTCTTTTCGTCGAGATACTTTTGTTCTAGATGCCTGAAACACTATGCCAACAAAGAGAGACACGAGTGCGAAGTGACCTGTATCGTGTGTAAAACGACAAACTGTTCCAAAACCGAGTCACCGGTCACGTGCGACCAGTGTCACATGACGTGTAGGTCGATGAAGTGTTACCAAGAACACAAGAAAGTACCCCTACACAAGAAGGGGGCAAAGAAGGGACAAGTTAGGGGACCTTCTGAATGCGATAAATGGTGGAAATGTCCGACGTGTTACAAAGTCATCAACACGACCAAAAGAGAGAAAAAAGACCATCGATGCGGAGAATACCTTTGTACGTCATGCGATAAATACGTACTGAGAGATCATCTTTGCTACCTGAGATCCATTCCGGCAAAACAGGAATTTATTCCCAAGTTCATCTTTGCCGATTTCGAATGTAGCCAAGATGAGAGATCCGAGTGTACGGAGGGGTACGCGCCACTGATGAATCCCGATTGTACGGAATGTCAACCAAGTAGGACGTGTACCCCCTGTTCGAAATGCCAACGATGTAAGACGTCCTGGTGCGGAAAAGCCTCCCACAAACCCAATTTCGTGGTGGCCCATACGGTCTGTCATACCTGTATAGATAGACCTGTGACGTCCGAATCCAGGTGTCAAGATTGCGGTACCCGTTGCTCCAGATGCGAAGACGTAGATGTTCCTTGTACCGGATTAGCTTGCGGTTTGAGAGAGGTCGTCTTCCAAGGACAAGACACAGCTCGTACGTTCGGTAAATGGTTATTTTCGAGTCAACATAAATACTTTAAAACCGTCTGTCACAACATGAAAGGATACGACGGATACTTCCTGTTGGAGTACTTGATAGACCAATCCATGAGACCGGACAAGATTATCTACAACGGGTCCAAAATCATGTACATGACAGTAGAAAAAGACCTCCACATCAAAGTCATAGACAGTCTGAATTTTCTACCCATGAAGTTATCCAAGTTACCCAAAGCCTTTGGATTGAAAGAACTAAAGAAAGGTTGGTTCCCCCATTTCTTCAACACCCGGGAAAACCAAGAGTACCTCGGACCGTACCCGGATCCTAAATATTACGGATGTAACTTTATGGGAAACGAGGAAAGGGAGGAATGCCTAGCATGGCTCAAATCCCAAGAGAACTGTGTCTTCGATTTTAAGAAAGAAATGTTGGACTACTGTCGAAGTGACGTGGACATTCTACGTCAGGCCTGCCTCAAGTTTCGAGAACTGTTGATGTCCGCCACCGGCGATTGTGTGATGGACCAAGGAGGAAAACCTCAGTGGACTGGGGCGGTGGATCCCTTCGACTCGGTGACCATCGCCTCGGTGTGTATGAACGTGTACAGAACCAAGTTTCTAGAAGAAGAGTGGAGGGTCAAATTAGCGGAAGACACGAATTGGTTGGTGGCCAAGTACAAGGATGGCCGTATGAAAGTCTTATGGGGTGACCGGTGGGTGTCGGAGGATGAGGTGGTCATCGGGGAGAAAGAATTCGTTCGTTCCCCTATCGCCAAGATTCCACCAGGCGGGTATAAGACGGACCAGTACAGTAAATCGTCCATCCAGTACTTAGAATGGGTATCCAGAAGGGACAATATAAAAATACGTCACGCCCTGAATGGGGGAGAAATACGTCTCCCGGGAACCAGATACAGGTTGGACGGCTATGCCTACGAGACTAATACCGCTTTCGAATACCAAGGATGCGTCTATCACGGATGCCCCCGATGTTTTCCCGAGGACAGAGAAGAGACGAAACACCCTCTGATGCAACAATCCATGAGCGAACTCTACGCCCTAACCATGAAAAAGAAATCTTATATCGAAAGTCTAGGAATGAAATACGTGTGTATGTGGGAACACGAATTCAGAGAAACCTACCGAAACGACCCGGAACTTAGACACTATCTCCAGAATTTAGACATCACGGACAGATTGGATCCTTGAGAGAGTTTCTTCGGCGGTAGGACCAACGCGAGTCAACTGTATTATAGGACGAAAGAAGATGAAAAGATAGAGTACGTGGACTTCACCTCCTTATACCCCTGGGTCAACAAGACCTGCAAGTACCCCGTAGGACACCCGGAGGTAATAACGTCAGACTTCAAAGAAGTCGACCAGTACTTCGGAATCGCCAAAGTGCGAATATTACCTCCTCGTGGACTGTATCACCCCGTGTTACCCTATAAATCGAACGGAAAGTTAAAGTTCCCATTGTGTAAGACCTGCGCCGAAAAAGAGAGTCCATCTCTCTGCGGGTAATCTGACGAAGATCGAACCATGACCGGGACTTGGTGTACTCCCGAACTTCAGACAGCGGTACGACTGGGATACCGAGTCCTCAAAATATACGAGGTATACCACTGGAAGGACACCACCCAATACGAATGCGAGACGAAAGAAGGAGGACTGTTCGCCTCTTATATCAATACGTTCCTGAAGTACAAGCAAGAGGTGAGTGGCCCTCCCAACTGGATCAAGACTCCCGAAGATGCCAAAGAGTATATCGATCGGTATTTCGAAAAAGAAGGGGTATCCCTCGACGGGGAGAAAATCGAAAAGAATCCGGGAATGCGGGCATTGGCCAAGCTCTGCCTAAACAGTTTCTGGGGGAAATTCGGGCAGCTACTGAACCTGAAACAGTCCCAATTCTTTCACGAGACTGAGGTGGATGCCTTTTTCCGAGTTCTTTCCGATCCTACCAAAGACGTCCAGGATTTTCACATTGTGGCCAACGATACCATTCAGGTAGAATGGACCTATAAAAAGGACTGTCAACCGGAAGACAACAAGACAAATATCTACTTGGCGACCTTTACTATGTGTTGGGCCCGACTAAAACTCTACAGCATCCTTGAGAAAATAGACAGAAACGTTCTGTACTATGATACAGACTCGGTGATTTACGTGAGTAAGACGGGAGAGAACAATGTACCACTAGGAGACTACCTGGGAGAACTCACTAACGAACTAGAAACTGGAGAACATATAATGGAGTTTGTGTCTGGAGGACCAAAAAACTACGCCTACAAGACCAATAAGGGAAATGAAACGTGTAAAGGGAGAGGGTTCACCCTCAACTTCACTAACAGCCAACTTATAAACTTTGAATCGGTGAAGAACCTATTGATAGACCCCTCCGAAAAATTGACCATTACCGTCACCAATCCTCATAAAATATGTAGTGATAAGGGAAAAAGAAAACTGTATAATAGAGAAGAAGAGAAAAACTATCGAATGGTGTACACAAAAAGACAACGACTGGACAATTACGATACGGAACCCTATGGATATTGAAAAAAAAAGACAATAATAAACTTCTAAGGTCTAAATGGCCATTCAATTTTTGTTACTATCAAATACATTTTTGTCATTGTTATTTCATTTTTTGTCCTTGTCAATTCATTTTTTTGTCATTGCTATTTCATTTTTTGTCCTTGTTAACTCATTTTTTGTCCTTGTTAAATCATTTTTTGTCACTGTCAAATCGATTTTTGTCCATTTACACGTATTTTTCCATAGACTTTGTTTCAATTTTTGTCACTGTCGAATCATTTTTTGTCATTGTCAATTTATTTTTTGTCATTGTTATTTCATTTTTTGTCCTTGTTAATTCATTTTTTGTCGTTGTTATTTCATTTTTTGTCGTTGTTGAATCAATGTTTCGTACTTGTAAGAATGCTTGAATGTTTAAATTTGTAATAAAGATGACAAACTGGAAAGAGTATCTGTCTTCTTTGTATTTTAATCCCAAGTTACCATCCAGTTACTTAGGGCCGGAAAAGCTATATCAACTGGTCAAATCCCAAGCCAAATTTAAAATAGGTAGACACCGTATACGTAAATGGCTACAAGATCAGGAGGCTTATTCTCTAACCAGAGGTGCCAGACGCAATTATATCAGGTCCCGCGTCATAGTAGCGGGCATAGATAGCCAATGGGATGTGGATCTCATGGACATGGTTGACATAGCCAAGCTGAATGACGGGGTCAAGTACGTCCTGGTTGCCATAGATATTTTCTCTCGCTTCGCTCACTGTCGTCAGATTAAAAGTAAAAAGGGTGAAGATGTCCTAGGAGCCCTCAAGCTGATATTATCTGGAACGCGAAAACCGAACGCTATGAGAACGGATCGAGGACAGGAATTTCGTAGCAAAGTTGTCAATGCCTATTTAAAGAGTCAAAATATTCATCACTTTAACGCCTAGAACACGGAAACTAAGGCCAATTACGCCGAAAGACTCATCAAGACTTTAAAACATAAGCTGTTTAGATATATGCTAAAAAACAGAACTCAACGTTACATCGATGTCCTACAAGATATAGTACACAGTTACAATCATACCGTACACCGAAGTCTGGGTAAACCCCCTGCGTCTATCACCGAAGCGAACGAAGGGGAAAGTAGACTACAGCAATATTTATTGAGACCAGGTACCTCTAAACCAGGTAAAACGAAGAAAAACAAGAAGTACAAGTATAAGATTTACCAGACAGTGCGCTTGTCCCACGTGAGGAGCGTGTTTGACAGAGAGTATTCCCAAAAGTGGACCGGGGAACTGTTCAAGATTTACACTCGGTTTAGAAGAGAGGGCGTACCCGTTTATACCATACTGGACTGGGATGGTGAGAGAGTCGACGGTACATTTTACGAACCCGAATTACAACCCGTGACTATCGACCCTACAACGGAATACCGGGTGGAAAAGATACTAAAGAGACGCGTACGTAACAAACGGAAAGAAGTCCTGGTGCGTTGGTTACATTGGCCCAAGAAATACGATAGCTGGATACCGGAAGCAGACGTGAAAGACTATCATTAGTCACGTGACTAGGACACTTATAAATACGTTAACAATTCCCGTTGCAACTCACTCCACCATGAAAATTACCAACGTTGTATGTAGCGCTCATTTGAACTGTACCATAGACTTGATATCGTTGTGCCAGCATTTGAGCAATTGCCGATATGAGCCGAGGTCATTTCCCAGCCTTATATGGCAACATAGGAACATTGGCGGCAATTGTTTAGTGTATGCCAATGGCGTCATCAATTCTAATGGAAAAGCATCTAGCTTCCGTGAGGGTCGACAGAGACTTTGTAGATATGCCAGGCTGTTGCAAAAATATGGATGCCCAGTGTACCTCACAGATGCCAAGATCATCACGGTCTCGGCCAGCCATACCTTAAGTGGTGGATTAGACTTATATAGGTTAGCTGGAGAAAGAAGCCTTCTCTACGAACCGGAAATATTTCCAGCGCTAAACTTCAAAATAGAGGGAGTCAACTTTTGCTGTTTTCATACCGGTAAGGTGGTCATCACTGGTATAAAGACCACGACTCAAATCGATGACGCGGTCTACCCCACCCTGATCGAATTGGAACTCTACGTACGTGAGAAGTGATCTAAAGTAGTAAGAATAGCAGTTTGCAGGATCACCTAAAAAGATGAATGATATCGAAACCAATACGAGGGAAAATTTTCCTTATCCTAAATCAGACAGCGAGACTCGATCATCGGAGGAAAGGTGGCACTTACTAGGGACTAGAGTGCCTAAAGCCGAAATCGTGTACTTTTCTCAAATGCTCATCGTGTACGTCATTATCATCACGTCAATCACCAACTTATCCCTACAGAACGGCTCGACGGAACTTTGGATCAGTCTACTGAGTAGTTGCATAGGATACGCCCTTCCGAATCCTAAGCTAAAAAAATGAAGTGCACCTTGCCTTTTGAACCCTGCTCCAGCATTTGCGTCAGTGGACAGACGGGAAGCGGAAAAACGAGATGGGTTTACCGATTCTTGACTCACATTCGGAACATGTATAGTAGAGATCCGCCTTGCCAGATTCTCTATTGTTACGGAATTTACCAACCCTTATTCGACGAGATGGAACGGACCTTAAAGAACTTTAGGAGTAAACAAGGATTACCTTCTTCCGAAGAGTTAGAAGAGTTCACCGCGGACCGCCGTCACAAATTGATCGTGATCGACGATCTCATGCATAGAGTGGTAGAGGACAAAGAGATGGAATTATTGTTTACGCAGGGAACCCACCACAAATGCGTCAGCGTCATTTTAATTACCCAGAATTTAAATCCGAGAGGGAAACACGCCAGGACCATAGCTTTAAATACGTGGTACTTGGTATTGATGAAGAATTTGAGAGACGTTTCCCAAGTAGGTATACTTGGTCGACAGATATACCCGGGCCATGTAAAAGGGTTCATAAAAGCCTACGAAGATGCTCTCGGTTCCAAACAGGGTTATTTGATAGTGGATACGAGTCCTCACGGGCACGACCAATACCGTTTGAGGAGTAGAGTGTTTCCTGGGCAAGATCCCTTGGTGTATCGACTGACGTAAGAAGGAGACCCTAACGCGTAAGAATGACCATAATGAGACTCCTCAAAGAACGCAGACATTTTCTAAAATTATTCGGACAGACAGACTCTGCCCAGAGAAAAGCCCTGTTAAGAACGATTACGCCAGGTCAGATCAAAGCATTGAGCGAAATAGCGCACAATATTATCAAATTTAGGATCGTGTTGACGCCTTCGGAAAAAGTACTCCTGAGACGCTCCAGACGCCAACTGTACATCTTGGGTGATAGGACTCTGGGTTACCAAAGAAAGGTGGAGGCCCTTGGCGGTAAACAAAAGTTTATTCGTACGCTTCTAAAGATAACGTTGGCCCATTTGAAATCGGAGATAGAATAATGGAAAAGCTAGTCCTAGTCCCTTACGAGAAGTACCAGAGGCTATTGGATGGCAAAACAATGGAGAAGAAAACGCCGAACCCGCCCAAAAGACGTGAAAGGACCGTGCTGAAAAAAAATGGTCCACCCGGTGAACGGGATAAACCGAGCGCTGCGACGCGCTACACCATTAAAGATTGGATCTCGTTCTGAACTGCTTAAAAAAACCACCCGGAAATAAATGAGAGGCCCCTCACCCTTGTATATAGAAGAACGACACCGCGCTCTAGGACGTGACGCTACCTTCTCGTGGTCTAGGGCGTTGACTAACCCTCCGAGGTGTAACCGAACGCGTCACAGGGGCCGCCATCTTGGTGTCGTGGGGGCCGCCATCTTGGTGTCATGGGGGCCGCCATCTTGGATCTGACGTCGTGACGTCATTGACTCTATAGTGGCACCTATACTACTAAACATAACTATTATGTTATAAATGTCATTTACGTTATATTTCCTTACATGGCATACACATAATGTATAAATTTAAAGGGAAATACGCTGAATAGGAAGCAATGGCTGAACGCATCATATAGCGTAGGGGGTACGTTCAAAGATGACTTCATACAGCAAAACTGCCACTACGATTTGACTGTACGACGTACCTAGGAGTGTTGCAGAAGACCTCAGGATTGCATTTCTGCAGTCAAACCTTTTCTGACAGATAAGTTTAGCCAAGTCAAAACTAAGTCCCATACAGAGAGCAGCGCCTGAACTATTGGCCTGTTTTTAAGATACACCATATTTACATGGAATAGCATTGCCAATATTTTACATAGTTTTTTCTTTCTTTAAAAAAAATCAAAACAAGCGAGAGTACCTACCATTGTTTGTCTTTTTGTGACGGGGCCACTACCTCGACAGGTCTCAATTGAATACCGGGATGGAATGATAACTTTAGAAAACTTTTAAAACTTAGGGCGTCAATCACATCAAAAGTCGTCTACTTTTTATCTGCAGGGGTGTTTTGGGGGCAATTTGGTCAAACGGTGTGGGCCCGGTTCAGGCTGTCTGCATTTGGCAATAATGTTAGCTATATATGCGTACGTCATTTTCAGATGCATTTTTATGGCGCTTTTGGGGTTGAGATTGTACATATATAACAAATAAAGGTAACTCATTTTTTGAAAACACACATATGGCTTTAAGGGTGAGGTTGGCGCCGTAAAACCGGTTTAAGCCCTCCAGTAAAATATTTTACTGACCGTTCCAAGGCGGTACTTCTTTTGTGGATCATTTATGTTTTTCACGCTTAGGGATGTCAGTTACAACGCAAGGTGGTTCTGGACGACAATTCGTTACGGGCCCATGACGACTGCTTACCTGTGCTGGACGACAGGTAACGGGTTTTAGATAACAGATTTGGGGTTTTGGCCGACAGTGGAGAGGGGCAACACACACAGACGTCGCAGAAAATGATAAAATAGTGTGTTTGGCTATTTTAAATAATTCCTGTCATAATAGTGTTTGTAAGTTTGACATTAGAAGTACAAACACCATAGATATTTGTAGTTAAATTGTAAAACTCTGGTCTGGAAAAGAAACTTCAGAAATGTGTAATTTGTGATTAATTACTTGCGTTCTCATTATGAAATAAGCATAAATGGTCAGACAATAGATCTCACATGATTTTTCAGTCAATTGTAACATGTCCTTCTTAAAAGAAAACTGAAAATCTCAAAATTTAATTTTTCTAATGTTACTGGTTAGAGACGACTGTGTAACAGGCAATAGACGACGTCAGTTTTTCTGTAACAGATGTGAGACGACATTTTTCTTCCTTTCATGAACACTTGAGTAGATGTAAATACTGCTCTGAAGCCTATTCAACGCCTGAACAAGTAGTTCAGCAATGTGCATACCAAGGTAATCAGAAGAATTTAAAGGTCAATACCGGATATGGGATTGGTGGTATTTTAGTCTGCTGGTTCCAGAGAATATTTTAAAAGGGGTTTTACCTTATTTGAGCATGGCGGCATCTTGGTCATAAGACCAAGAAGTTAGTGAGTATGATCAGGAAATACAACAATTATAAACTCCCGACCAACCCACTACATCATGAGGAAAAGCCACTAAACATTTACAGTAACAAGATATCCGTAAGACAATAAAAGCAAAGCTACCAGCTCTCTCTCTCTTTCTCTTCAAGATGATTGCAAAACTAGGAAGGGCGCAAAGTAATGCATACTAAAACAAAGACAAACACAGAACCCCCATAATGAGAAGTACATTAAACAATAGATCAACAACAAGAGAATCACCGCCTCAGAACAGACAACAGCCTAAGCAACGGGGGTGGGAGCTTAGATGCATTTTAAGATCATTCAAATAACTTTCACCCCTCCATCCTAAGGAGTCTCCATATGAAATTCGATTGACATAGTGGTTTCAAAGGAGATGTTTGAAAATGTTGACGAACAGACAGACGAAGGGAGGTTGAAGGCATTTGTATACTATTAGCTCACCTCCAAGCCTTTAGCTTTGGTACCCTCAAAATGTTATTTTACTCAACCATGTATGATATGTGACTTACACTTTGTCAGACCTGGAGCTTATTAAGGGCAATTGCGGGTAAAACTTCCCACATTAAAATCTTTTTAATTGTTTGCATACAGTTTGTTTTATGTATGGACTGTCAATTTATGAAATAAAAAGGATATGTCACCACACTCAATTTTTTATAATATCACATGGAAGTTTTCAGCATTTCACAAATTTTCTGAAAAATCCAAGTCCTTTATATTAAGCTAAAATATTTGTAATCGCCACTAGCTTCTTTATTTTAATAATTGCTCATGACCTCAAGCTTTCTAGAAAATGTGAAAATATATTTGTTTTCCCAAGACATGTCAAGATACTGCATGATATGTTTTGGTTATTCCCCCATAAAAGGATTTTGATTTTTGGAGTAAATTATATATAAAAAATCTGACATTAAAAATCTTATTTAATTTTATTATTTCATGGACTATCATTTGGCATTGAAGAAAAACATAAGAAATGGGGTCACCAGACTAATTATCTTGCAGGAGGGCCTAAGTAATCCCATACCCCACAAATTTCGAGGATAATTCAATTTAAGGAGTGTAATTTTTGTCATTTGTATAATTCCATATTTCTTGTATGAAGTAATTTTGCATTACAAGAGGAAAAAAAGAAAAAAGAAAAAAATTGTTATAAGTGCCCACCCTTAAATCGACCCTGGTCCCAAAGTCTGACACGCTAAGCACAAGCCCACGATGTCAAGTCATGCGTGTCTCAAAATAATTGTACATAATTTGAGTTTTGGCCATATTCGTATTCTCAAACAGGGTAAATGACATTTCACCCTTGGTCAAAACAGAAGATTCTTCGGTGAAAGATATATCTAATAAATCCATCACTGTCGTCTCCACCTGCTACGCTGTCGACAATAACCTGTAACAAAATTTTTGCAGTCGTTACACATCTGTAACATGGAAAAATGACTGCAGTACATTCGTTTTGGTTTTAAAAACGTGTTCGTCTAAAGTAAGTAGATTTATAAGAACGTTCTTTCTTGGTCTATGTGATGGACAATGCAATGTTTAATCACATCAAGTCATAAAAAGTTCAAAGAAAATGAAAGTGAAAGTACTAAATAAGGATATGAGGACATGTTTAGTAGTAAAATATAGTTTCAAGAATAATAATGTATCATATACGCGTTAACTGGATACAGTTGCATGCTCTACATGAGTGATTAAGTTTAGATAAGTGTCGTGGACAAATATACTAAGACAAAATAAGATGCTTGCGGTTTATTGTGTCTTAAGTCTCCCGAAAACGATACACATTCAATAGCACAAACCTATATTTAGAAACATTTCGTCTGGAACCCGTAACGTACTGTCGTCCAGAACCACCTTGCGTTGTAACAGACATCCCTAAGCGTGTTTTTGTTCTGTTTTGTGTTTGCTATGTTTTGTGCGCGTCTGTTTATATGTGCTTCGTGGTCACCTGCTGGGAAAGGGCTGACCTCTTGGCTCTCGTTTGTTGTGTCTTCTGTGAGTTTGTCACTTTCTCATTGGTATCCTGGGTCAGGTGTGGTACTTGATTGTATCGATTCCTGATCTTTGCAACCTTACTTACTTTCTTCAAACTTGTTAACCTGTTTTTATTATTATAAAATCGATTCTGTTTGAATCTTTTCGCCGCCAACGTAATCATCGAAAATGAAATTGTATTGTGATTGCTCATCATATTGTTATATATAAATTTTACCTAAGACTAATAAGGTTAATGCTTGAATAACACAATTCTATGTTTTTTTATTCAACGAGGCTGGAAGATAGCCTCGTAGTAAAATAAACAAAGCACTAAACTAAACAACACGTAATTCTTTTCGACTATTATTAACAGCTCTACGGAAGCGTTAAAGTGCCACCATCAACACGATAATTATCTCAAGTGACGGCTAAAAATACTTTCCAAGATGCGAAACTTAAGCTCTTCTTGAGACAAATATGTGAAAATGAAATCAACTTTTTGATCTTATCGATCACTATATATCTCAACATAATAAATGCATTCTATTTAACTACAATAATCTTTTTGAAAAACATAGAAATAACATCAAATGTGTAAGATTATATGAATAAACGGGAATATCATCATTCTTGACGATTAAATTTTGTTATACAGACTGTACTTTTTTATCTATTAATAAGATTATGTACAGAAAACAGAAGAGTCGTCAGACTTTGCGCTTTCTTTTTCTTTTTATGCTAAAGAATAAAGTTTCTCTTCACATATTTAGGTAGTTGCAAGTTACCCGAAGATTTATCATTCTTTGCAATTAACTATGGTCAAAACAATACAGAGTTTCTACTATTATCTGCACGACCCTTGGGTCTCCAACACTATACGAGTCCGTCAGTCATTGTCTGTGCATGCATCGATATTAAAAGATAGACCTGTCTGCTAAGGCACATTACAGCTGAAAATGCGTTTTGCGTTTATATGCGTTATGCATTACTCAAAACACTTGCTTTAAAAAAAATAGCAACTGGGGAATGATCCGTCTATGAAGATATTGAGCCACCTTTGATAGCAAAACCATAACAATGATTTGCATTACAAAATTTAGCGATAAAATGATACTATTTTCTACATTAAAGCACTTTTGCACATGGCCAGGTTTATGTAAACGTTTCAGTGACACGAGGTGACGCAGATATTAAATCACCAATTGAGCGAATCACATGACTTCATGATCTGTCCGTCTGTGGTCAGTATGAGAACAGTATGTGAAATGGAGACAAGGGTTTGCCAAGCATCATTTCGACCGTTCAAGGTCTTTCAGGGAAAATGCTTATAACTCTTGAACCGTACAGTATAATATTATTTTGATCAACTTTGCATGCGTATGTACAAGGTAAAAGTAAGGAAGGAGCGAAGATCGAGAGTCCATACAATCAAATACCACATCTGACTCAGGACCATATGGGAAAGTTACAATAGCAAAAGAAAACAACACATACAAGAGAGCCAAAAGGTCAGCCCTTGTCCAGCAAATGACCACAAGGCTGCATCATGTCAAGTTTCGTGTAACAACTGGCAGGCATAACAGCCCTTTTGGATGTATGTTGCTTGTTGAGCATCAGTCCAGCCTGTCATGGTCAATCAGTGAGAATGCTCATCACTCAGGAACCACATGGTACATATGTATGTTTGGATCAAATTGCATACTTTTTATTTAAGCATGGTCCAGCCACTGATATGCAAAACTGTGACGAGGCTGCTTGGAGAATTTAAAACGTAGAATTCTGCCTAAAATCACAATATCTATTTTAACAACAATATTAAGTCAATATTTTAAAGACTTGTTGTCGAAATTTGCACGACCCACAGGTGTGCACTATAATCACTGTGTGAGTCCATCAATCCGTTCAATTTGCTTTCCACATTTTTGCTGGCACCTGATACTGATTAATATATGTTCCCCACGGGTCGTGCACATTACAGACTGCTGATTTGCTATTGTCAACAGCAAATATCTTTCCTCTTTTATCTATAAAACGCATCACAATTCTATATTCTCAACATATATTTGTCGACTAGAACGAAAATTCTTCTCGGTTCTATAAATAAATTTTACTACTTGATAGATTTTTCTTGCTCTTTTATAAAACAATGTCGTAAAGAATGATAACTTTTCTACTGTATCGATATAATATTTTTCATTTGATATTCTTTCTACATTTACAATAAATAATATTGAATTAGACACGCAACATTTTGTGTGTGATATAGTTATCAATAAGATCAAAACGTTTATGTTATTTTCACATATTTGTCTCAAGAAGATCGTAACTTTTGCATTTTGGCAAGTATTTTATGTCAATGCAGGAGATTAATATCGTGTTGACAGTGGCCCTTTAACGCTTCCGTACAACCCATTGCGGTTATGGAAGCGTATAGGTACCCCCTAATATTTTATTACGGCACAATGTTATGTCGTGAAACCGGATACTATCATGTTATACTGACATAATTTTGTCGATATATTGAGATAAAATAATTTGATAATGTTATAATTTCTCATGTTCGACACATTGCTGTATCTCGTTCACGAAATAATGTATCTTGATCTCATAATACTGGATATTGTATATATATTACATCATAATTTGTACGAATCACAAGTAGGTTTGCGTGACAACTTGTCCCAGTTTGTTGCCGAGAAAACGTTTGTCGTCATAATAGATATTGGCGAGAACATGTGACGTCACACAATTGAAGTAAACACTTCCTGTCAACCATTCTGTACACATCCGCAGGCAAATGCTTGGTGTATAAGGGAACCAAGTGACCCTGAATCCCTCACCTGAATATTTTTGCTTCCTGTATAGGCGGTTATCTATTGGAAACCCAATGGCACCTTTTTTAATATAACAAATTAGTTTTAGCGGATTTTTGAAGGCCTCCGAATGATCATTTCTGCCAAAATACATGTATGTATTAGTTCTGATCAGCTATTTCAGAAGATTTTTTATATCATTGGTTACAGATGAGGTATTTAACACATATAAACCTATCGCCCTTTGTGTGGGACATAGGCAAACAGCGCAGAACCAGATCAGACGCAGCAGAAGACGGCGTCTGATCAGGTTCTCCACTATTTTCTAACAGAACTTTCTGTTGTTGACTTTTTGTTTATTGTTACTACCATTGTGGGAGTCTGTGATTGTTCTATGTTTTGTTGTACGTTACTTTATGTCCATTCTAGTATTGCAATCATCTTGATGGGGAAGAGAGAGCTGGTTGCTTTGCTTAATTTGTCTTCCTGATGTCTCGTGATGGTTGAGCGGCTCTTCCTCGCAGTGTCACGGGGCTGCTGCAGTTTGTGATTGTGGTATTTCCTGATCATACTCACTTACTATTTGTCTATTGAAAATTGAATGAAATGAAAAATACATCCTATCAAACCTTTAAACGGAAATAGACTGGTCCAATTGATAATCAGTGGAGAAATTCAATTAGCTTAAATGGATTAAAGTGTCTTATATATGCATATTAAGGAAACACGCCATGCCTCTGGGTGGCCATATTTGCTAGCGACTCAAATTTCCCTTTGCTATTGTTGTAGAATGTAAAATAGTGATTATTCCTGCTTAATTGTTTTGAATTCTGAGATGAGGCTTCAGAGGAAAGGTTTTATAGTTGTTGTTTTTTATGTGTTTTCCTGGTTGCCATGTTTTCGGACGAAAATTTTTACAAGGGTTCTAGTGACTTCGTGTAATTCTGCCAAATTAATGCAGATATTCGACGACTTAAGACAGACAAACGACTGATGACAGACGACAGACGACGGTCTTTGATTCAAAAAGCTCTATTGGAGCACTTTGGGCTCAGGTGAGCTATAAAGAGGCCATTATTTTTTTTTAATCTGTCCTCTCTGACCCTAGACATTCCCCCTGCCCACAAATAGTTCTCATCAGATTTCACAAAATAAAATCTGATATAGAAAATATGTGATTTACTTTATACAAAAATGCATGTTGTTATCTGCAAAAGCTATCACGAAATGCGTGAAATTTAGGATATGATAATATAATACTGAAAACTTTGACATCATATACTGTTTCGTCAAAAATAATCACAAGAAATGTTATAACGTTATACATCTTCAACGAAATTATCATAACGTGCTATCATCATAATTATCTAATTATTACGCCAAAAGTATGTCGTCATAATCTGATCTATTCACGATTTGACGTAAAAAGATATGTCGTAATAAAAATATTAAGGGGGTACCTATACGCTTCCATAGTAAGATACCTTTACGCTTCCATATTGCTATAAAAATGACAAGAGTCGACTGTAATTGTATCATATCATAGTGGAAATGACAAATACTGGGTAAGCAGGACAGATGTTTTAAGACATCATAATACATGTAAACGGTGATATATTATAGTGGATTTTGCAAAATGTTATGCCACGTTATAGTGTATTTCTGAGACATACTAAACGTCGAGAAAGCATATATGTTAGTGGAAATAGAAAACTTATCTAAAGGCATGTTAATATGGAAGCGTATAGGCAACACCCACTCCTCCTTACATTTTTATTACGACACAAATGTTTGGCATTAAATCGTGAAAAGATCAGGTTAAGACGACACAATGATATCATAGATAAATATAATGACGGCACTTTATATTTATTACGCTTTACATGTTTATCGTTTTAAAATTTATTTAATCCTTTTACACATTAACATATAATGTTTGGTGTAAAGTGCTGTCTATTTTCAGGGGCGAACTTATAGATAAATACATAACTATAAATGCGAATTCAAAGACAGTATTCACAGACTACGCAATGCTCAAGTTAGTATTCTATCGTCCCATATGCTTTCACTATTCTGTCAATCAAATGTGTGACGTCATATTCTATATTTAGCAGTATGCGAGGTTAAATTTTTCCTGCCACCATGAAACCCAATCAAAATTTACATTTTATTAGAAAATAAGAGCAAGAAAATGTAAAACATATAAACACACGTACACACAGAACCGACAGCAGGCAAACAGACAGAGAACAGGAACAGAGATTACATAAGAAAGATTAGCGTTTTGGTGAAACGCGAAAAATAGGTCATTCGGTCCATGGCTGAAGATAAAAATCGAAGCATATTAGTGCGAAAACATCCCCGGCATGCAAATAGATTTTTCCTACCATCCGAAAATGCATGATTGGTATTGGTTTTCTGTGTATTAAAAGGAAGTGAAGTCGCAAACTTTCGACATGAAAGTTGAGTTTTTGCTTTTCCCCGCAGACAAGTATTGATTTACATAAAATACTAAATAACAAGTATTGATTTCTCATAAAAGAGATACTTTAAAGGAATTCTCCCCCCACCCCATGGAACGTCTAGACAAACAAACAAACAAATGCTACGCACTGCTGTTTTTTATATAAGAAGTGGACGTCTACTTGTCATGTATTTGTATGCAGTTTGTAAAACAGGGAGTGTAGTGGAGCATGGAATGGAGTTCTATCTTTGGAGTACTGTCTTTTAATTTCTCTAAGATCACTACTCAGTGACATAGAGGTCAACTTCTGACCTCATATATCTCATTTATAAAAAAAATAATAAAAAGACAAATAAATAAACAACAAACAAATAAATAAATAAATAAATAAATACGCCAAACACAAATCTCTATACCATTTTACTCCATGTTTAAATATAAGCCTCTGGTCGGTGCGTATGAATCAAAGGGGTTGTTTTCAAAGCTGTTTATTGTGACATACAAAAGATTGCGAGATATATACAACTGTATGTCAAATGATGAAGACCCAAATATCTGTCTCGCTGGTAGGACTGACAAAGAGAAGAAATCTATAACATAAATACTTTGCTGTTAATACTAAGTATTGGTATAGTCTGGTTTTGTAATTTAATGCATTCAAAGTCAGACATGTCCATATCGCTAAGAACAATCAGGGGGGGGGCAGTTTTAGTTTTACTGCGAATTAAATATGTTCCAAACTCTTCAATTAAATATCTATTAAACACACACAAAAAAGTTTTGAAATAAATTAAAATACCCTATGGTGTATCATTTAGGGTATACATCAATATATAGAACGCCCTGAAGTTAATGTAACATACATAACATATAGGCAATCAAACATCAAAGTGATATTTTACCCCTGAAACAATGTTTAATATCCTCTTTTAGTCTTGCTTATCAATAGAATGCTCATATATGTTGTTTAAAAGCATTTAGATAGGATTGCATGCTGTATTTTAAAATGAAAAGATTCTTACCTTACATAACGATTTCTTCAGGGTTATCCTATTCAACAGCTTATAACTCTTAGAGTTTTTGTGATGGAAGCAAGCAGTTTGCAGTTTTAGAATGGTCAGTAAATTGTATTTTAGAGACATGTTATTTTAGTATAAAACATTTATTGAAAAAAATATCAAATGAAACTATTTAACAAAAGTTTAATGATTTTATAGGATGTAGTTGAAAATGTAACGTAAATGTCACCATAATGGGCCTAAATAACCTTGACAAACATCAATATCTGCAGAAAATTGACTGTTCTTGTATATTACATAACTATTTAGCCAATTTGAATTGTTCAAGCACTACCTTAACAGCCTTAACTACATAATTTAGTTTTGTAAAAAATGAGGGGTAACGTAATTAACACGCTGTTACACCCAAACGCCCCAGCCGCCAGAGGGCTAGCATGTTTCAAAAAGCTCGTTAGATGATAAGCTTTATGAAAAACATAGTCTACAAAATTCCCCCAGGGGGGGAGCAAAACCCTTAGTTGCTATTTGATTTGCATGAAAGACCCCTAACTTATCAATGCATCATCTCCTGCAACATACAATCAAGATATAAAATTGAAGAAAAGCAAAGATAAGAACTCAACAGTACACAAAACTGAATACCATAGCAAAATAAATTCAGCTGGTAAACCCCAGTAAACAGCCAACGCATCAGGCCCCTACCATCTCATCAATAGATTGGTCTTTAAGTCTGAACCGTCATAGAGTCTGAAGTCCGACCCGCCGGCATGCAATTAAAGAGGAAAGCAAAGTTGCCAACCGAGATTGGGTTGACCACCAAGCATTCCTAGATGAATATTTTTGGTGGTATAAGCATATAAAGTGAAACTTATTTTACGAGCAAATTTACGTACAATAGATCATAAAAGAAGATTGTTATAGCCTATCCATTTTGCCAAATTGGCAAATGCTTAAGCACATAGTTGAAATGAAGCGTACAGAACTCATTAACTAAATGCCTACTGTATACATAATGAGAGAAACGTACTGTTTGCACTTTTTAAAATAAGAAAATTGTTGTCAAGTATTTTTGTGATAACAAAGTAAGAAAGAGGGCAAAGATCAGGTATCGATACAATCAAGCACCACACCTGACCCAGGATACCAATGGGAAATTGACAACTTCGCAATAAATTAGACATCACAAACGAGAGCCAAGAGGTCAGCCCTTTCCCAGCAGGTGACCACAATGCATTAATAAACAGACGCGCACGAATACACAAAAAACAATACCAGGTTGCGTAGTGCAGTTGGTAAAGTGTCTTGCAACAGTTGCGAGTCTGTCTGCAGATCCAGGGGTTGCGAGCTAGATCCCGGCCCGGTCCCATACTTTTCTTTGAGATTGATCATGAAATGATTTCTAAGGTCATTCTTCTTCCTTCCTCTGAATTATTTAAGAAGGGTTGTTGTCAGTTACAAGCACAAGTATGTGCACGAAGTACTGGTTAACTGCTTGTTAAAGCTTGTCCAGGAAAGAGTGTGGTACAATGAACTGACCGTCCCGCCATGACCATAGCTGTTGTCTTGGGATGTAAGCAACAAACAAACAATCAAACGAACAAGACAACAAAAACAAGACAGAAATGACATAAATGATCCCAAAAGAAACACCGCCTTGGAACGGTCAGAAAAAATATTTAATACAATTGGCAAAACATGTTTGAAGATATACGTCAAGTATATTGAGTCCAATATAAGTAACGGTCAGTGTACAAACTGACATCTTATTTGCTTATGATGTAAATGTGTGAATAAAGGTTAACAAATGTTCAGTCTTGAATAAAAAAAATATAATTCTTAGAATCGGATGTGTGGCCTGGTCAAACAGAAGTCAAACAAGGCAAATTTGTGGAATTTATATCCTGGGTGATGGGTTATTTTAGATAATCATATAAATCATAAAACATAAATCCCGTTTTTCAACCCCTAAGTTCACTTTGGGTATCATACAGATCAAAGTTACAAGCCTATCAACTAGTTTTCAGCGGTCGGTTCAATAAAAAATAAACTAATCTGTACAATTTGAGGGGGATGTCTGAAAGCAAAATGTTTGCTACCTTCGTGCTGCATTCATGATTCTCTTTAATTTGATATGCAACATGATCAAGTTTTTTAAAAAGTTGCACTTAGAGCTGCTGATCCCATCCATAGGGTGGGGATGTGGGTAGGGGTTTGGGTTAGGGGTCTTCAGGCAAAATATTTGCTACCATGTTGCTGCATTCGTGATTCTCTGAAATTTGATTGTTACGTGCCAGGCGTAACTAGAAAAAAAATCAGGAAACTAAAATTTGGTATTGGGAAAGTCAGCCAAAAAAGCACTTTTAAAATGTAACAAAATTTATGAAAAATAACAAAATTATCATTTACAAAAGCAATGGAAAATATTTATACATTCAAAGAGAGTCTAATTTACAGTACCTTATATGTCCAAACTGCCCCTCAGAATATTTATCAACACAAGTCTTTCAGCAGTTTCTGATCCCACGATATTGAAGTTAAATCCAACAGAACACTAAGTCTGGATAATCCAAAGTAATCCAGAATGAATAAATTAAACACAAAGTATAAATAAAGTATATAATTCCAGCACAAAAGGTTTAAACTTTTAAATGGTGAAGTTATTTTTAAGATGCCCCAATGAAAAATTTGCTCTTAAATATACTGTTTAAGAAAGCTCCGGAATATTCAGGAAAGTACTATGAAAGCATATACTGTATTTATTTATTCTGGAAAATTCCACAAATTTCCCAATGATTTCACAAATTTCTACTTACTTCCAGAATTGTATTGGCATGGAAAATAAAATTCGAGTAAATTCTGGACTTTTCCGGAAACTTCTATGACAATACATTTTTAATTTCTAGATGATTAGTCTTCCTTCTAGAAAAATTTTATGATCAAATAAACACCTTGTTTACACTTACTTGTTTACCATCAATATCTCCAATATATGCGTCAACAGAAAATAAGTAAATAACATACTAAAACAGACAAACATCATACATGTTACAGATATGTTCTGAAAAATCTGAATTTTGACCTACTGACCCCATTCCCAGGGTCGAGGGGGTCTGCCGCTGCATTCGTGATTCTCTTTAATTTGATATGCAGCATGACCATGTTCTGAAAAAGTTGTATTTTGACCTTCTGACCCCATTCCCAGGGTCTGGCAGTCCTGCGGGCAAAATATTTAATACCATGTCACTACATTCGTAATTGTCTTTAATTTGATATGCAACATGGCCTTGTTCTAAAAAGTAGATTTTTAACCTTTTGACCCCAACCACAGGGTCAGGGGGTTTGAGTGAATGGGTGGGTAGGGGCCTAGGGGTAAAATATTTGCTACCATGCTGCTACATTTCGTGATTCCCTTTTATTTGATATGCAACATGACCATGTTCTGAAAAAGATGAATTTTGACCTATTGATCCAATCGCCTGAGCCGGGGGAGGGGGTAGGGGTATCTGTGGGCAAAGTATTTGCTACCATGTTGCTGCATTCTTGATTATCTTTTCTTTTATATGCAACATGACCATGTTATGAAAAAGTGTGAATTTCGACCTACTTACCCCATCCTTAGGGTCAGGAGGGGGTCTTTGGGCAAAAAAGTTGCTACTATGTTGCTATATTCGTGATTCCTGTTAATTTGATATGCTACATGACCATGTTCTGCAAAAAATGAATTTTATTCTACTGACCCCATTTCCAGGGTCGGGAGAGGGGTGGGGTCTGCGACAAAATATTTGTTACCATGAAGCTGCATTCGAGATTCTTTTTAATTAGATATGCAACATGAGGTTGTTCTGAAAAGTTGATTTTGACCTTTTGACCCCAACCACAGGGTCAGGGGGTGGGGATGAGTAGGTGAGTATGGGGTCTGGGGGCAAAATATTTGCTACCCTGCTGCTGCATTTCGTGATTCCCTTTAATTTGATGTCCAATATGACCATGTTCTGAAAAAAAAGTTGAATTTTGACCTATTGGCTTCATCATGAAAAATCAATACTTGTTATTTAGTCTTTTATGAGTATGGGGTCTGTTGGCAAAATATTTGCTACCATGTTGCTGCATTCGTGATTCTCTTTAAGTTGATATGCAACATGATCATGTTCTGAAAAAGTGAATTTTGACCTTGAGACACCATCCCCAAGGTCGGTGGGATAGTGGGGTTTGTGGGCAAAATATTTGCTTCCATGTTGCTGCATTCTTTATTCTCTTTAATGTGATATGCAACATGACTGTGTTCTAAAAAAGTTGAATTTTGACCTTTTGACCCCTTGAGTCCATCCAGTGGGTGAGACACAGGCCTTTGATCAAAAAGCATCTTCGATGTGTTTCATATGTATTGTACCTCTGCCATTATGCGAAATTGCCTTTAAAAAATTGACAACTTACTGAGTTATTGCGAAATTTAAATATTCGACCTTTGACCCCACCTAAGAGGCCAGGGGATCACTGTCATGCTAATCTACAGGCACATGGTAGGCATGGCCTATAGCAAGAAGTTGTCAGATATTATAGTTTTGGAGAAATGTTAAGTTTATTCCACAAAAAGGCCAATATAGCTTTTGCATTAGCCTAAACCTAAGTAAAAAAGGGCCATAACTCTGTCAAAAAATTGCAAATGACCTCCAAATTTGAACTTGACCTTTTTTATTATATTTTGCCATTCTGTTAAACTTAAAAGAAATGAATGCATCCCTTCAAAAGTTATTAATCGGAACCACAACTTGACAATTTAGCCAGAATCTATGTAAAAAGAAGGGGCCATAACTCAGACAAAAATTCGCGGGTTACTCCCTCCTCTTTTGAATTTGACCTGTATTTTATAATGGTTGACCCTTCCGTAAAGTTTAAACGAAATTGATGCATCTCTTCAAGAGTTACCGATCGGAAACCAAAAGTGTGACGTTGCGGACGACGACGACGCTGCGGACGAGACGACGATGCTGGAGTCATGCTCCCTATGTGTCATCCTTGCTTCGCAGTGAACACAAAATCATCGTTTCAAGTTTTACTTTATTCTATGTCAAAAAAATATTTCAAATTATTTATATCAATTTTAAATCATGTCAAAATAAATAACCTGTCACTTAAAGAATTCAAAATGATGTAAATACTCAGACAAATAGTTTCAACGAATTTGTCTTCATAACTTGATCTTTTCGCTGTTAGACGACAATAAATGTGTGTCATAATCAAAATATTAAGGGGTACCTATACGCTTCCATAGCATACATGGCAAATGCCATGTTACGCTTAAGTTTGCATCTCAATAGATCATGGTATAGTTAATTGAATATTGAAAACTATAATGATACATACTTAGCTGTGGTGAAAACATTTTTGTGGACATAAAACTTATTGAGGCATATTTTTGTGGACACAACATAAATGTTGAAGTATATTGTTGTTTACCAACACTTGGAATATATAATTTGACACATGAAAGAATGTTTTCTGTAACAATACGACGCATATTAACCTTCAAGTCACCTAAAATATTGTTGGTTTGCCCATCAGTTATGTTTCTTGCATTTATTACGATCATGCATATGCTTCCCCAAAAGCGTCAGACTTTACGGTTTCAAGATGAACAATGTAAGCTTTCTCAAACGTGGCGACGTTATACTGCTACTACTGAGCTCAATGCCACTGATTGGTCCTTTAACACACGAGTACAGTGTCCAGAATTCAACCCATCTAATTACCTGTCTACAAGAAAATTGATTGTTCTGCAGTGTAAACGAAATACGACCCCTTGTATAACGGAGACGGATTCAAATGATACCAATGTTTTTGAAATCCCATTTGGAGACACTTGCCTTATTGATGCAATCGACTTGTGCTGCAAGGACAGATTCGTGGTCGAGAACATTGTACATTATGTATGGTTTGGTAACCAAACAATGACTTTCTTTCATTTTTTGAGTTTCATGAGCACAGTAAATTTCATCAAACCATGCTTGATTCTAATCCATGGAACTACTCTACCCTATGGGATGTATTGGGACTACTTTCTTAGAGTATTCCCAAATGTCATACATGTAAAACGAAGTCGACCGACAGCTGTAGGAGGAAACAAGCTCGCCTACGTTGAGCATGGGTCTGATGTTATGAGAATAGAAGCATTACAAGGTGGGTATAGATATTTCTATGTTGTGGGATTAAATTGATTTAGTGCAAGTCTACATTTTGGTAAACTTAACTTCACGCATCACAATTTATTGAACAATAGATCGATTCTGCTATGAATTATGCTACTTGCCAGGCATAACTACAAAAGAATTCAGGAAACCAAAATGTGGTGTTTGGAAAGTCAGCCAATTGCATTTATAAAATTTAACAAAATTTATTAAATTAAAGCAAACATTTTCAATTACAATAGGCAATGGAAAACATTTATACAATCAAAGAAAGTCTAATTTACAGTACCTTATATGTCCAAGCTGTCCCTCAGAATATTTATCAACACAAGACCTTCAGTACTTTCTTTTACCCAATTTTTAAGGTCAAAGTGAGAATTTAACCAACGTGCTTCGGTTTTGAAGTTTTCGCATGGCAAAATATATAGAAAGAGAGTGTTTTATTGTTTAACTTTTTTTTATTGTTGGAGCTTGATACGATGACAGAAATTAATTGCTAAGACATAGCATTTTGTTGTACCATTCTCATGTTCTATATTGGTGGGGTTATCATGCATTGGCTCTTTTACACACACACACACACATACACCCGGAGAGAGAGAGAGAGAGAAAGGAGAGAGAATGAGAGAGACAAGACGACGACAGCGTGTTATGTTTGCTACAATTTGCATTATTTAATAAGTGAATGATGCTAGCAGTCAACATAATAGAGGCTGAAATCAGTTCAGTTTGATAAATGATAAAACGTGTTGCCAAAAAATGTGTTGCATCCAGAGAGAGGGAGAGAGAGGGGGAGAGAGACATGTTGATATGTTGATAGTGAGCAAAATGAGTCACTTAATTGTTGTAGCTATGTTAAGCCGCCTGAAATATAAGTAATTCCCGTAATGTCTACATTTATCAGTTCTCTGGGCATCACTCATTTATCAAATTTATATTATTTTAGCAACCAAAAAGGCTTCTACGTGACTGAAGTTGGAAAGATTGGAGACATTTTTTAGTCTTTGCTTTGGGTGGATGGATGGATGGATAGCTGGATGGATGGAAGGATGGATGGATGGATTTAGCCATAATTATCAGTATTAGTAATTTACTTTGGCACGGAAACAATCCTAAAAATTTCCTTTGTTGGCCGCCAACAATTTAACCTAAACTAGAAGGCAGTCAATTGATCGGGGTGGGTCATAATAAATACATCCACTTATAAATCTAAACATCGCAGAGTAAGATAGATTTTAAGAATATTTGTCCTTGACCTTTGATCCTAAGGTAATAGGGTTTTAATGTAATCTATTCATGATAGTTAATCAATGTGTTGAAGATGAGTACTCTGGGTCAAAGAATGATACCTGGAAGCGCAGATTTTACGTGTATTGATGACCATTGATTCTGATGTTAAATAGGAGATCTAAATATTATAGGCATGGGCAATCATTATGCCAAATATGAACATCCTCAGTTAAAAGAAATAATAATGGAGTTTACGTTTCAAACAAAACCGACAGACGGATGGACCAGTGAGGGGACTGATTACATTAAAGCTGCATAGTTTGTAACTTTTGATATTCTAATTTTGGAAATAAAATTTATTTTTATCAAGAATACAGTAAAAATACTCAAATTCAGGTAAACATTTTACCATTTTCATAAATTTTAACAAATTATATCTATCAAAACAACAGCATTTATGTTAAAAAATTAACTGGCTAGAATTATTGGAGGGACGTAAATAATTCCTAACAAGAGAAACCTCACCTGTTTTTATTAGATAATTCACTGTTCCATGCAGCTTTCAGCTGTACTGAACATATTTATTGTAAAAACATAACTTCTTTCTATTTTTACAAATGATTTAAAACGAAAAAAAAAATCGAAAAATGATCATACACATGAAGTTACAGATCTAGTCTCTTTGAACCTTAAACTTTCTGAATTATTTTCTGCAATAATATGGAAGAGTATCGTCGTGTTGTTCAAGATTGTGTAGCAAATCTTTCTAGTGCGAATACGAGGACTGTTCAAATATGAATGCAAGTAGCTTCATAACTTTCTTCACATATACGCTACTACAAAGTGTCATACCTTTCTGGAAAGAACCATTTGTCGCCTTTAAAATGGCACCAAACATAAAGAAACACTCACTATATTTCTCGAGTTACAGACCCTTATATAAAGGTCATTCCTGTATACTGAAGTTTTTCTGAAGCAAATTGCAATGCACGTTTTGGTACATGTGCAGATATAGCGTCATGTCTTTGTAAGTTTAGACGAAATGGCACCAAATTTTAGATGCTGAAATCAGTTCAAGTTAAAGTAACAATCCATAAGTTTGTTGCAGGAAAAAGTTTATATAACCCTGTTTCAATCTCGAGTAAACAGGCACGTTTGTGACGTCATTAATTTTATGATAAACGAGATTTTGAGTTTTCTACAGGTGATGTAATAATGTATATCGCTGTGTCGTTTTCTTTTCGTTTTGCTGAAAACATGCTAAATATGTCATTAGGGAGTTTTCAAAACTCCTCTATTTACAGAGTAATCACATTTTTTATAATTTTTCAAGCATTTTTTTGCTTCTCAATGACGTGTTTACATTAATTAAAATATGTTCAATCTGTCTAGTCCTCAAGACCAGGTGAGTACTTTTATTGTAAATAATGCCTTTAGGGGTCAAACTTAATGTTTATGTTCAAATTCAGAATAAAGCCGCAATTTTATGACAAAAATTAAGTATAAATTCTATAACCCCTTCACTTGAGGTATTTTTGACTTAATAAAAATGCTTTTCAGCGTTTAAAATTTACCCACTATCCATCAATAATTTGTAGCAACAACTCAATATGAGCGATCAACATATTGTCTTTGAGTTAAAACTTGCCTAAAAGTTGCTTCGTGAATTTTGTTAGAGATAATTCTAACTGAAAACTGAAAGGTGGTGTTTTGTTTACCATTTATTTCAAAACATAAGGAAACATTAGTGAAAACGATTCGCTGTAATTTAACAAAAGCATGTTGGATTTTTGCAATTTTTACAGAATCATTTAATAAGAATATGAGGATACATCCATGAGTACTTCAAGAAAGTTCACCTGTTTATCGAAGAATTATACGCTCGTCTTTATCACTGGTATATGTTCAAAGAATTGAGTTTGTTAGTATAATAACGTGACCGTCATTCAAAGGGCTATAGCGCGATAAGTATACTGTATTTTTCATTAAGTCTGGTTCCAGTTTAAAGGTGACATATAGTCCTTTATAGAAACGTATACCATTTTGTCGTAGCATATATGTGAAGAAAGCTATGAATATGAAGCTACTTGCATTCATATTTGAACAGCTCTCATGTTTCCAAGATTTATCTGAGGAAAATAAAATTAATTTCGTTTGAAAGAAGAGAATTAGAACTTAATTATCTTCTCTTGACCTTTATAAGCATTCGTAGGTAGTACGTGGAGTGATATGGTCTATTGAATATCGTGATAAACTCATTCTAGCTGTGGATCCGCTGCTGAACACCATGACAATTTAGCGTTGCGTGATTTTTTTAATGTTTATTTATACGTACAATGCATTAAACTATGTACGTTGAAAGCACGTTTTTCAGAATTCGGTGGAATCACTGATACGATCATCAGTCACATTTCTTCAAGTTGTCCCCTATAGGTTGTGCAGATATTTACTAATTTAACGTATTCTTATGAATTTACATGAAAAATTTTCTTGACATATATCACCTTATTAACGGTATAAACGGCGGTTAAAGTGTTTAACGAGATTCTGTGTGGCTATAAAGTGATTGAATAATGTGTATTATATATGTATTCGTTCTACCAGTCGCACCAGCGACTTGATATCTATTGCAAAAAGTAATTGAAGGATTTAAAGGATCTATGTAAAGCAAATATTAAGAAGATAGCACAATGATGTCTGAACTATGGCTCTGGCGTCAACGTGATTTCCTCTTAGTTTTTATGTTCAGGCAGTTGAAAACTGGTATTGCAATCTGTATTGCTTTTCTCAAAGGAACAGGTTTAGTGTAATTTATGTTTTTGTAGGAAGTCCAATGTGTCCAAGTAATAAATTAGCAGCTGATCCATAAGCTCTCATGCTAAACAAAGTTTTGTTGTTTCTTACGAATGCGTGCTAGGGTGTCCAAGGGAAAAATGATCAGATATCATTACTAAAATATGAGCTATGCTCGTAAAGCCTACATTTAGCAGTTTTCCGGGCATCACTCATTTATTATGCATTATTTCAAATTGTTGTTAGCAATCAATAAGGGAAAAAACAATTAGACTTAATATGGTTCCCCCTCTTTGTTCTTTCCTATCTTCCTTCCTTCTCATTCATACGTTCACTTTTTATCTATCTTTTTTCACAAACACAAGGTGCTTTAGTCCATTTTTCATTATTTTGAGAAAAAACACGAAAAACATAATTTTTGGCAATTCTCAAAATATGTAGATTTTTCTTATAAAAATGAACAAGATATGTTTGAAACTAGTGAATTCAGGAGAGTTTGCAATGATTTTACTGCTTAAAGCGAGAAAAACTTGATTTTTGCGATTTCGTTTCTGCAACAAGGGACATAAGTCCAAATTTCATAAAACTTAAAAATTGCATACAGAAAGTTCTTTACAGTCCATCAATACTAAAACATGCATGATAGTGTGTGGAAAGCTTATTTCTTACAAGTACAACAGCGAAAACCTGGATAAAACGGTTGATTTACCTAAATTCCATAAATATGAACAGATTTTAATGACACAAAGATCCTAAGTCCGTAGACTAGGTTTCATGTTGTAAAAAATTAGTTTAGCGATTCCATTTGACGGGAACTAATGTCTAGCAAGCGATATGTTGCTATTTGAGGCTCAATGGGTGATAATAATGATTATAAGGCAATAAAACGTTGAAATAAATCTGAAACAAAAAATTATGGAGTAAGGCCCTTTTATGCATTAACATCCAATTTTGGACTTAGGACCTTTGTGAAAATGATATAATCCTATTTATTTCAATTTTTATAGTAATTTAATGATCAAATGGAATTAATGCGGTGCGGAAATGTTTTTATACATGAAAAAGAGGCTAACTCAATTTTTACCAAAAGTGGACTAAAGCACCTTGTTGCTGTGACCCCTTCAATTTGTTTAAATACTTTTTAGTTAAAAAGAAGAAATAATCGGATTACCTTCTTGTAGACGCTTAAGTAGCATATTCAGATTGCTAGAATTTTCTTTAGATTTTTATAATACAAAATCGTTAATTAGGGTGTAAATATTCATAGATAATAATATTAAAGTCAAAGAAACAATAAAAGGGACACCCTAAAACGCTGAATTTTCTGCTGAATTCAGCAAGTTGCTGATCAGCGAAAATACACTTAAACGCCGAACTGCTGAATGGCTGATTATTTTTTAGATAATCAGTTTCGAGATTTGTAAGGCATAATTTTTATGATTTTACATTTTTGATGTTAAAAAAATTACTTATAATTGAAATGATGATAGAGTTTCTGTTTTGTTATCGATTTCTCTATAGTTTGTCGGCCTAAATTATTCTTACTTTTTTTGAAGTTTAAAGGTCTTTTCATTTATTCAGAATAAAATTTGATGGATCAATTGAAATATTTGTATTATTTTGTGTAAACAATATCATTTGAAGGTGCACTGTCAGCCGGTTTTGAATGCTGTACTGTTGATTTTCTTGTACCCTTATATACATGTTATAAATGCATTTAAAGACAGAACTAGAACTTACCAAGTGAAGGCTCATGAGAGACTGTACATTGCGTATTTATAGATAAATCTAAAAAGTAGCTTAAATGCTTCGAACAAATAATAAAACTTGTCAACTTGAAGTGTTTAAAACTGGATCAAAGAGATTATCATGTCTTGGATAAATAAGCCTTACTGCGAGAAAACCTGTCTTTGGGTGTCCGACCAAACTTGCTTGGTTACAGAGGGTAGCTACAAAGCCGAAATGTTTCGTGTTGGAAGTTTATCAATGATTAAAGATGCTGGTTAGACTGTGCGGATGTGCATGCTGATCAGCACATTTTTTGTTTACAGCTGAGTCAGGTTTACTTATCCAGCGGCCCAAATCGTCCATTTAAACAATCCTTTACCAATTTAGAAATTAATCAAGTAGGTGTTATAATTTCATTTTGTTTCACGGTTGGTGACAACTTATTTAATGGGCAGGTATATTGATGAAACGGGCTGCAAATAAATTGCGCCTCTTTCGATAATGCGATTGAAGAAAATAAGAGTTAACATGGAAAGAAAAGTGAGTTAAAATGGAAAAAGGAGCACAGTAAAACAGTGGTCATTGCGATCACCGTCGACAATAACATGAAAAATACATAAATGATATACATTGCTGTAAGCGACTAGCACCCTCCCTACACCACTAGGGATTTGAGTTCATATTCACCCTTTACATAAACACCTAAAAAATGGGATGATTAAACGAGACTTACCTGTAAGGTGAAGTTTGATCAATATTTTATCGACTGTCGACTCCTTTGGGGATCACACAGAGATGACGTAGCCAACAAGCACCACTCATACTTCAGAGCACTGTGACAGGCGATGGTGGTGTTTTCTTCCACCATCACCTGCTTTCAAAGTGAAGAATCAAAAACAGCCAATATGGGTTAGGAAGGGATGGTGTGTGATCCCGAAAGGAGTCGACAGTCGATAAAATATCGATCAAACTTCACCTTACAGGTAAGTCTTGTTTAATCATCCCATTTTATCGACTGATGGCCCCTTTGGTGAACCCACAGAGATTTTAGAATTTGTTTCTTCACTACACTACCGCCCGCGTATTTGTCCTGCGAATTCGCGTTTCACGTGCGTTTCCAACGCGTTGAACGTGCGTTGAGTTTAAATTGCGTATGAAACGCGAATCAACGTATTTCGAAACTCATGAATATTCATTAGCAGCCCTCTAACGCGTTTCAATGATAAAATATGCGTTTCTTCCTTTACCCAATCAAATAGTTTTGTTACAACGCAGTAATGCGTAAACCAATCAAAATTGAGTTGACCTTGCTCAATGTTTACAGTGTTATTCACGGTTTAACTTTGCTTTGAATATTTCTTATAAGACTTGTCTTGCAAATCTCAATTCCCGTTTCCTTTGAGTTTTAAAGCCCAGTTTGAATCAAATATCTCACTCCATCTATTGACCAATATTTTGAGCCGACTATCACGACTTTTCAGCGGAGAAATGAATGGAGTTACTCAAGGCCAAAAAATGAATATATATATATATCAGTAAAATCACATCGATATTCATCAGATATAGATCTATAATTAGTCTCTTTTAGTGCCCAATGTAAAATATTTTCCTAAAACAACGACATGAAGCAAATGAATTGAAAATATGTCAAAAACAAACGGATTTACAAATGATTCGTGCGAGTTTTCCGCCTGTTATATCGCACCTCGTGTTAGATAGTGCCTGAGTGTCCAACCTATTTATTGCATTTACCTATTATGTTTGACAAGATACATGCGTGCCTTTTGGTGCACGATTACCAGGTATTTTGCGCATGGCCTTTGTGTGAATAAAAATCAAAATTGTGTTATCTGGATGCGATATGCCAGGCGAATTGCTTTTTAGTATTCATCGTATTTCCAGAAGCCTATGGCTTTTTGCCAGTGACGACATGTCAAATTTTGAGCTAATGCACTTGTTCCTCTGGATCCATACGCCAGTTCCATTACAGACGTTCATTTGATTGGCTATGTTTTTATAGCTACAAAATGCCTTTTTGTATGTATAACATTTCCAGAAGTTTATGGCTTATTGTCGACGACACGTCAAATTTTGTGCTAATGCACACGTTCTTCTGGATCTACACTGAACCGAAGTTCTAAGTAGCCACTTTTTAATTTCTTTTTTTCTGACTAAGCCCTAGTGATATTGAAATGAATTTTTGCCCAAGTATATGTATTGTAATGAACTAACGTTAAGCGGTGTTTTTGAAGAGATTTTCATCACTTCACGATTTTTGGGTTCAAAAATGCAAAATTCAAATTTTTGAAGAAAATAAGCGTTTTGAGTGCAATTTTTATCAAATTCAAGTACAGGTGATTGCAAACCTGCGTAGTCGACTTGAAAAACATCAAACACTTGACATTTTGCTTATGACAGATTTTTTATGAATTTTTAAAAATTGATAATTTTCCAAATTTTCTGAAATTTTCCAAAATCATCAGCTGCACATACAAAAATCATTGTATGTGTTTTATTTTACGTTAATATGTTTGACAAAACACCATGCAACTTGATGAGCCCATTTTCTAATGACATTTTTTACTCATTTGATATCCACTTCCGCTTTTAACGTGAAACTTTAAAGGCCATTTAAATGGCATTTATTAAAGATTTCTTTTAATTTTTAAGCAGAACAGTGACGCCAATTCATAATAAAGAACCCCTGAAAATTGCACTACTGTGCCGCAGATAATAAAGCGTACAGAGCAATGCAAAGTGTGTATGCAAACTGCATGGTTAAGTTAAAAATCCTTTGATTAAGTTGTTGACCGTGGCTGTCTTCATGTTAACGTAACAGAGAAATGCAGTGTTCTATTGTCATAAAAACCTTTCATTCTTTTCATCTTATATCATAGCTGTTATAAACATCTTCAAACTAGTTAAATATAAATGGATAACGTATCTGATGAATAGTTTATATCACACTAAAAAGTGTGACTTTTTGAAATAATGGTACCTTTACTCGGACCTCGTCTGTGCCAGGTCTACCTGACATTTTGAAATGACGTAATTTGCAGAGTCTCAACAAAGCCTTGGACCTTCTTATAGAATGAAAATTTTGTGAGAGCGATTTTTAATTTCTGAACAGGAGCAAAAATTGTATGGTGGCTACTTATAACTTCGGTTCAGTGTAGATATCAAAGGCGACACGCCAGTTTTCCGACACTGATAATCAAATGCTTGGCTATGCATTTATAGCTATGAGATGCGAAACATTTGCATACTTTTTATTTTAATTTATTAATTAATCTGCATTATTTATCAGGGTAATATACATTTAGTTTATATACTTGACAGCAAAAGAAACGCATATTTTGGATATTGTGTGTTTTGTATAAAATGGACTTTAAAAAAATGATCTAATGATATGAAAGGTACCATTGATGCGTGTAACAAGACATTGTGTATAAACCAATGCATCGTAAAAGGTTGGTTTTTTAGAGCAAATGTTTTAAAGGGAGATAACTCTGGACGTTATAAAATAATTAACAATGAACTTCGAGATGTTGTATACCCAAAACCACAGAGCGCATTTTAATGAAAATTACTACGCGTCTTTATCTGGCCATATAGGCTACTTCTGAAGATTAATTTGTCCAGAATTATTCAAGACAAACCAATGTGTACGAGTTGCATTGTCAAACATTAAACCAGAAGTGTGCATTAGACAGGCACGTTAGCGTCAAAACGGTTGTTTAAATGGCTCTGTTGGACAGTACCTCACTTGATATCATTCATAATGTACCAGACTTCCTTACAGCTCAGAGTTTTCGGCCTTTTTTCACGATCAATGTTAAAATGTGAAGTCTTAAGATTTTTGGACCTGCAGTAAACCTCATACAGCAATGATTTTAAAAGTTTCATACCATTTTCTAATTTGTTACATTGTTCTGTGGCAATATGAAGTAAATTTGGATTCAAAACATTGCTCTTTCAACGCGCATCACTTTTTTGCGTTTTTTACATTATCTAAAAAAACTTTTGATTTACTGTGTAACGAGGAAACAAGTGGCCTGGAACTAGCGTATGAGTCCTGTCAAACATATTAATGTCATTAAGGGTAAATTTTATCATGGTTTCACATTTTGAATAAGTAATGAAAATTATGCGTTTCTTTTGCTGTCAAGTATATTAAACTGTTTTACTATGTGGCCCTCGGTAGCTACCACAACATTTATAAATTAAATAATTAATATTTTCATGATATCAACGCACATGCACATGCTTTTCTGGATTCCTTATTTCTTTAAGGACACGGACTTCTATAAGGGTTCAGAATATATGCTTTTATAGCTATTTATATCGGTATCTATTTCGAGAGGGTGCTGCAGTATACATAGATTAATAGTTGGCGATCTGAAGAGACACAGATGGTACAAGTGCCTAGTATTGTGACTTTTTGCTGCTGTATTGTATATCAAAAATATACTTTCTTTTAGGCCTTTTGTTGATAATTATTGGGCCCGCTAGACTCGAGTTTGACCGACTTTCGGTCTACCATTCGATGAGTAAAGTCTTATTAGTTTTGGAGCGACGATTTCCTCCCTTTTATATGACTAGATTTGGCCTCCCTTTTCATATGGCCCAACTCGGAGCAACTCGATTTAATTTATTTAACCTTTATCATACCAAAGATGATAGTAGAGAGAAGCAATTGTATGCTATTTACGACGATTTACCCCTACATTTGGGAATGGAAGTTGATGTGGCCTAGCTCGGATATCGATTCTCAGAGGAAGGTCTACCTGGTTTTATTGGTGTTATTCCTAAGCAGTCTCGAGCGAACTGTACTTTTTGCTTCCAGGAACCAGGGAACACTCGTATCCAGACGCGTTAACTCATGGAATTTATATGTCAAATTTCGTGGATAAATCTGCTACACATTCCGGTGGTTTACAAGAGCGCATTATAATTATAAGTGCACTTTTATAATGCAGGAATCCCAAAAAAGCAGCTGAGATGAGGTCCATTAAAGGAAATATTATAAAAATTTGACACACTGATGCCGTCTTTTTCTTGACATTTGTCGAGAGACATATTATCTTTTTTTTCTGGACCCGAACAATAGCGGTTTGCTTCGTTTTTTTTGATGTATAAGAATGTTGTCAGATTTGACAGAAATCATAGTTCAATTGCAGAGGTTTTTACTGAAAATTACAATAGTTGTGTCACCCATTTTATGGATGACAGGTGTCTTATATGACACATGAGGTATTTTATTAACGAAGGCTTTTATGATCATACATAGTATTTTAAACTTATATCTGCTCAGGAAGGGAGGGGCCACAACTCATAATAGATAAAATCGTTTACTATCATGGTATTACGACAAGTAAAAACCATCACAATACTGCATAAATAGGTTTCCCTTGATCTCTAAACATATCTTTGATATCCTGAAATAGCATTCATCATGGATTAACAGCATACACACATGTACAAGATTTACTGACACTTCTACAGATCCTTTGGGAAAATTTGGTTTTAACCCAATAAAATCATGGTTTATTAATTAAGGTATAGTTTTAGGTTACTTGTCATGATTATCTGAGTCAATTGTTAATATACTTCATGAATGTCAAATTTTGTGCAGTTTTGCATAAGGGGTTATATAATTATCAGTTAGTAATAGAATGTATCCACATGTTTTTCTTGCAAGCTCTTTTACGATATTTCCGTTGCCACCTGTACAATTTAGCTTGGCACTTTAAACATGTTGTTTGCGTATTTTAACCACAGTAGGAGTGTGCAACAATTATTTGTACAGTCTACAATATTTTGGGGGAGATTACTGTTTAATGTACAATAGAATATGTGTCTTCGGTTATTATGAGGATATACATTTGACATTTTACTGATGAAACTATTAGATGAACTATGTATTGCTTAGTCGCTTAAGCCCTAGGCTGCACTTCAATGTGTTGCCATCAGGTTTATCATCTAAAGATATAACAGTTTTTAGTAAATTACTTCCTGTAAGTAGTTTTTCGAGTATAGTTGTGGCCTTTACTCAACGATATTTTCAGCTGGAATTGCAAGACATGACCATGAGAGTTACAGATGTAATTATTTGAATATGTGCAGATTTACTGTGGACTTTGGTCTTTTCCCCGGGATGTAATGAGCTAGGCTGTGGGTTGTGATAGGCTGTGGGTTGTGATTGTGTCATGCTAGTTTCGTATTCACTTCCTCTGTGGGACCGGGCCGCGTAGCGCAGTCGGTAACGTGTCTGGTTACAGATGCGAAGCTGACTGCTGATCCAGGGGTCGCGAGTTCAATCCCGGCCCGGTCCCATACTTTCGTGGAGATTGATCATGAAATAATTTCTACGGTCATTCTCCTCCCTTCCGCTGAATCATTCATGAAGGGTTGTTGTCAGTTACAAGCGAAAGTATGTGCAGGATTACTGGTTAACTCCTTGCTCAAGCTTGCCCAGGAAAAAAGTGTGGTTAGGTGAACTGACCGTCCCGCAATGACCATAGCTGTTGACATGGGACGTAAAGCAACCAAAACAAACAAAAAAAAACTTCCTCTGTGGCTGCCTTAATTTTGTTACAATAATGTTTTTCAAACCACTAATGCAGTTTGTATATGCCTGATGTTTTTTGAGTTGGTTCAGCCTTATCACACTGTTCTACTAAATTTATTTGCACATATGAAAACTAATGTAAGCATATAGTATTATACTACCGTAGATTCAAAGATGTACATTAATAGGACTATTCCATTATCAATAGGAAAAGGTAGATAATGGTAAATATGTATCATTACAGTTAGACACAGTGTAGGATATACCTGCATATCATGCCCATTGCCCGGATTAGTTTATATTTTGTTTGCAATGATTCTCATCTGTTTTTGAACCAATATTCTGTTTTGCAATTTAAAAGATTAATGTTGCAACTAAGCAACTGCTTCTGTAACTTGTATTTGCAGCTTATTTCAAATTTCATGTTGTTGCCATGCTTATATACATGTACTACAATCCTTTCAGATATAAAAAATGTTCACATGAGTAGATGTTTACCCATCACATTATTCCAGGGATGGGTTTCTTTTGTCACCTGAAAGGCATTAAACCATGTGGTTTTTACAATATGTTATCACCATTGTATATTTGGAGATACAAATCGACTTTGGATGTTATCATAACTCCGAATGTGGGTAGGAAATTATCAATATTGAGATCTCTAGTTGTAGAATTTACCATACTTTGGTCCAACTCAATACCATGGTGGGAAGTGTGACTATAGGTCAAAAATAGTAAGTGGCTATGATCAGGAAATACCACAATCTCAAACCGCAGACAACCCCGTGGCACCGCGAGGAAGAGCAGCTCAACCGATACGAGACACCAGGAAGACAAATTGAGTAAAGCAACCAGCTCTCTCTTCCCCATCAAGATGATTGCAATACTAGAATGGACATATAGTAACGTACAACAAAACATAGAACAATTACAGACTCCCACAATGGGAGTAACAATAAACAAAAAATCAACAACAACAGAACCATCGCCTTAGAACGGACAGCAGCCTAAGCCATGGGGGGGGGGGCTTAAATGCATTTTACTGGTACCAAATCTTCGCCCTAGATTCTGCTGTTGTTGAAGTACAAGAAATGATCAGCTCGCATGGAGGCCATCTAACTAATGCAATGTATCATCATGGAGAAACACTCTAATCAAATTAACACACCATTATAAAACAAAGAAAAGGGTTCATGACTCACAGATAGTCAGAGCTAAAGAAAACCTCAAGTTGAGCCAGGGTGGGTCCAGCTACAGATACGCATCAAGCACCAACCCACCGATTAAAGCTATACATCAGAGCCGTCATAGAGTCCGAGGCCTGACACACTACTTAGTTTGATATGAAGATGCAGAGGTATGTAAATTCGGCAAGGAGTATTACACTAAGATATCTGATTTTGGATTCTTTATATACAACTTTAGACTGGTTCTAGACCTTTGCTGATATGTAGCGTAAAATCTTTTGGCTTAATAGACAAAATTGCAATTACATATGACATCATATTCTTTGGTATCATATTGCTGAGTTAAGTTTAAGCTTGCAGCACAAGCTTCGTGAGGCCATACATACATGTTAATTATAATAAACATTGCAAAGCTTTTTAACAAAATGTTTTAATTTTCACACCGTGTAAGAAACTTTGTGTACATATTCATAATCTTTTTATAGAAATTCCCCAGGATATTATCAGTATTTATATTGAAGTAGCATCGCAATAAAGAGCAATCTGGTTGCCAAAACTGTTATACTTGTACAATTGTATACGTAATGAGATTAGATTTCTATTACATAGTATATATCATCAACTAGGAAAAACCTCAAAATGATACTTCTTTCTGCATTCCTTTCCCCGCTAATGGGAGACTAGGGGGGTGCAATAAGCAACTGTGGACACACAAAAATATGATTGCAACTCACACCGTATAACAATATAGGTATGATAAACTCATTATACATTATCAGTGAATGCAGGGGTGTTTAAATCTTGGTGATTTAAGTAGGCGAATGGAATACATTCAGATAATAAATTTACCATGACTTTTTTTCTCAAACGATATTAAATATTGTGTTTTCCTGTTGTGAAATATTAAGATTGATTATGACAGTTCGAGTCAGGTTTTGTTTTGACTCCACCGATATTTATATTAGCGTAATCAATTCATATATTACACTACCGCCCATCTATTTGTCCTAGTCGAATTCGCGTTGAAAACGCATTGAAAACGCACGTAATACGCATTAGTTTTCCAACGCAAATTTCGAAAATCCAATCAAAGCCAACTTTCGATACGCGTTGAACTGCAGTGCAACGCATTTACCTATTAACCAATCAATAACTCAAGTATAGCAACGCAATTCAACGTACAATTCACGTTGAAACGCAATGTTGAACAGCCAATCAAAAAGGTTCAATTGCGTTGCCAGACCTGTTATGTGTAAATCAATGATAATTTTATTACTGAAACCAAGAAAACAGCGAAAACATTATCCCACAAAATGCTTTGTTTGTCGTTTCTTTTGTCTTTTTTGTGTCAATGGCACTCCCTCATTTATGGCCATTGTTGCGAGATATTTCATGTCCGCTGGCTTCACATCCCATGGCATTTGTTTAACATCAATCACAATTCAAATATGTGGACCAGTTTATCGTGTTTAGTCCAACCATATCAAACAGGTCCGTAATTCTGTGTTATCAGGCCTTGTGATCAGCTTTCAGAACCTGAACCTGCTGCATTTCGATCAAATAATTAGCTTGAAGTCTTTATCAATCAATCTCTTCTTACTGGCTCGATTAAATTTGGGTCTTCAGTTGATGAGGCCCCAGGTTCAAGCCTCACAGAAGCCACTGTGTTCAGAGAGAGAGACAGGAAGGCTGTTTAAACCGTGTCAGAACCTTCCTGCCGGGCACTGTTCTGCAGGGGTGCAGGCTGTTTAAGTGGTGTCGCAACCCTACCTGCCGGCACTGTGTTGCAAGGGTGCAGGCTGTTTAAGCAGTGTCGCAACCTATCTGCCAGCACTTTGCTGCAGGGTGCTGTTTAAACGGTGTCGGAACATATCAGCAGACACTGTGCTGCAGGGGTGCAGGCTGTTTAAGCAATGTCGGAACCTATCTGCCGGGCACTGTGCTGCAGGGGTGCAGGCTGTTTAAATGGTGGCAGAACCTACCTGCCGGGCACTGTGCTGCAGTGGTGCAGGCTGTTTAAATGGTGTCTGAACCTATCTGCCGGGAACTGTACTGCAGGGGTGCAGCTGTTTAAGCGGTGTCAAAACCTATCTGCCGGCACTGTGTTGCAGGGGTGCAGCTGTTTAAGCGGTGTCGGAACCTATCTGCCGGGCACTGTGCTGCAGGGATGCAGCTGTTTAAGCAGTGTCGAAACCTACCTGTCGGCACTGTGCTGCAGGGATGCAGCTGTTTAAGCAGTGTCGAAACCTACCTGTCGGCACTGTGCTGCAGGGTTGTAGCTGTTTAAGCGATGTTGAAACCTACCTGCCGGCACTGTGCTGCATGGGTGCAGCTGTGTAAGTGGTGTCGAAACCTACCTGCCGGCACTGTCCTGCAGGGAAGAGGTGTTGGAACTTACCTGCCTGCACTGTGATGCAGTGGTGCAGCTGTTTAAGTGGTGTCGAAACCTATCTGCCGGCACTGTGCTGCAGTGTACATAGCTGTTTAAGCAGTGTAGGAACCTACCTGCCGGCACTGTGCTGCAGGGTTGTAGCTATTTAAGCGGTGTCAAAACCTACCTGCCAGCACTGTGCTGCAGGGTTGTAGCTGTTAAAGTGGTGTCCGAACCCTTCTGCCGGCACTGTGCTGCAGGGGTGCAGCTGGGTTAGCGGTGACCAAACTTACCTTTCTGGCACTATGCTGCAGGGGTGCAGCTGTGTAAGCCGTGTCGGAACCTATCTGTGGGCACTGTGCTGCAGGGGTACAGCTGTTTAAGCCGTGTCGGAACCTACCTGCCGGCACTGTGCTGCAGGGGTGCAGCTGTGTAAGCGTTTTAGAAACCTACCTGCTGGCACTGTGCTGCAGGGTTGTAGCTGTTAAAGCGGTATCAAAACCTATCTACGGGCACTTTGTTGCAGGGTCCAGCTGTGTAAGCGGTGTGGAAACCTACCTGCTGGCACTGTGCTGCAAGGTTGTAGCTGTTTAAGTGATGTTGAAACCTGTCTGCTGGCACTGCGCTGCAGGGTTGTAGCTGTTTAAGCTGTGTCAAAACCTACCTGCAGGCACTGGTATGCAGGGGTCCAGCTGTGTAAGGGGTATTCAAACCTGTCTGCCGGCACTGTGCTGCAGGGTTGTAGCTGTTTAAGTGGTGTCAGAACCTATCTGCTGGCACTGTGCTGCAGGGTTGTGGCTGTTTAAGTGGTGTCAAAACCTATCTGCCGGCACTGTGTTGCAGGGTTGTAGCTGTTTAAGTGGTGTCGGAACCTACCTGCCGGCACTGTGATGCAGAGGTGCAGGCTGTTTAAGCATTGTTGGAACCTACCTGCCGGCACTGTGCTGCAGGGGTGAAGCTGTTTAAGCGGTGTCAAAACCTACCTGCTGGCACTGTTGCAGGGTTGTAGCTGTTTAAGAGGTTTCGGAACCTACCAGCCAGCACTGTGCTGCAGGGGTGCAGCTGTATAAGCAGTGTCTAAACCTACCTGCTGGCACTGTGTTGCAGGGTTGCAGCTGTTAAAGTGGTGTCAAAACCTTCCTGCGGCACTGTGCTGCAGGGATGCAGCTGTGTAAACGGTGTCTGAACCTACCTGCCGGCACTGTGATGCAGACGTGCAGGCTGTTTAAGCAGTGTTGGAACCTACCTGCCGGGCACTTTGTTGCAGGGGTGCAGGCTGTTTTAGCTGTGTCGGAACCTACCTCCCCAGCACTGTGGGGCAGTAGTGCTGGCTGTTTAAATGGGGTCTGAATCTACCTCCTTGGCACTGTCGAGCAGGGGTGCAGGCTGTTTAAGCGGTGTCAGTTTCTACCTCCTGAGCAGGTTAGATGGACAGAACTGGATATACTGTTCTTCTTTTATTTTAGGACTGATCAGGTGAAGCCTGGGCACATGCAATTGCTTTTGCTTAAGAGTGCCTTCTTTTTTCTTTTGAGAGAGATCTATTCAGTTAGAATGTCAACAAGTGAGTTTGGCTCGATTATTTTACTCAACAAGGCGAGTTTGCATCTAATCTCAGTTGACCCAATCTGAAAGTTCGAAATTGTTTGATGCGAATCCCAAGAAACAAAATTGAATGTTGTGCGAAATTGTCAACACACACGTGTACATGTACAGTGAGAACCGATTGCGGAGAAAAGAACTCTCAACAAGTTCCATATTATGGGACCGGAGACAGTAACTAAGATAACTATGTACTTTTATTTATATATGACTATATAACATACAAAGTTATGAATAATTTTTGCACTATCTAAAAAACATAACTGTCCGTGATGCTGGTTTGCCTCGATATGAGTGGTGCTGGCTGGCTGGCTACGTCATCTCTGTTGGTCCACCAAAGGAGTCATCAGTCGTTAAAATAAGAAATAACAAAAAAACACATTGTTGAAAATGGTTGATACCTGTAGTTTACCTACATGTACCTACACTGGGGTGCGCTAATCAGTAGCGTCTCGCATTCATATTTAGGCATAAATATGAACAAAATATCTGTATGAATTTAATAATACTATCTCGTCAGACTTTATGAGACTAGTTCATATTAAACCTTTAAGTTAACAAGAACATGAAAGGATTTTTTACAAAAAAGATGTACATGTATGTGAGTGACTGACTAGCACAGGATATACATGGATGGAATGTGGTCACATGGTGCAATTCGAAACTGCAATAAATGCTAATTCGAAAAGGATTGTATTGGTATATTGCCCAGGCACTCTTCTAGGATCCAGCTCAGTTCGGCTAAAACAATGGCGAGTCAACACGGTAGTCTCTGTTTTTATCTTTTGTTTCCTGCTGTCTTTACATAAAATCTCGTTTATTTGCTTTAACTTCTGCGAACAACTAGCAGTCTAAGCTGGTCCATATTGTCTGCATAAGCCAAATTATATCAGCAGATATAGAGGCTAGCTATAGTTGTGTAAGATGACAAGAATGAGATTATTTTGATTTTATTGCTCTTACTAAGAAAATTATGAAGAAAAAAAAGAATCCCACGAGTAATTCGCACGTTAACATATCGCCAAACCTGCAAAACACGCGAATTCATATTAGAGAATTCACAATATCATTAGTAAGAAGAAAACACATTCATTGTGTCTGCTAGTAACGAAGGCTCTAGCGAGACTGTGCGGATGCAGTCAGTTGCGGATCCAGAGGGGGTTCGGGGGGTTCTAGCATCTCCCCCATTTGACAAAATAATTCCATTTTCATTTTCATGCAGATTTTTTAGAAAAGTCGGTAAAAATTAATAAAAAAAAATAGGTAAAAATTAGTCAATCGAACCCCCTATGTAAATTTGAACCCCCTCCTGGATCCACCCCTGGTGCTGGCTCAATGTATATTGTAATGCTCCACGGAACATAGTGACTCAGTTGGTGGGGATCGAAGGATTGCTGGTTTGAGCCTCACCGCCGGCGGAGTCACCGTATTGTGTCATTTACAAGATACTTGTGTCAGTGAGCAAAGGCTGTGCGGATGCTATGCTCATCTGAGCCTTGGCTTTTCGCCGGTGAAATAATTACTAAAATCCGATGTGCAGTCAGTGGCGGATCCAGAGGGGGGTCGAAGGTTCGAGCGAGCCCCTCCCCCCTCCGAACAATAACATTTTATATTCATGGAGAATTTTCAGAAAAGTCAGTAAAAATTAATTGTATATTGTAATGCTTCAAGGAGCGCAGTGACTCAGTTGGATCGAAGGGTTGCTGCTTTGAGCCTCACAGTAAGCGGATTCACTGTGTTATGTTATTGAGCAAGATCCTTTTCTGCTGCTTATTACTAGTTCAACCCATGAAGACCCGTCCCAATATGACTGAAAAATTGTTGACTGGACCATAAAGAATTAAATGAATCACCGTATATATACCCTTTTCAGACAGAAGTCTGTTTTCCAATTAAAGCATATTTTGTGTGCTAATAAAATGCTTTTCAGTGAGACGTTTCTTTTCAAAACCCAGAGCAATACTTTGATTAAAATGCTGAAAAAGGGGATTATATTATCAACTGGCAGCACCCATTTAATTCAAACCTGTGCCTGCCTTAGCATAAATGAGCAACTACATGACAAAACGAAAAAAAAATGATATAAGCAAAGTTAAGACTTCATGCGAGTTATTATTAATCTAACCAGCAATCATACAGCAGATTGGGTAGATGACCAGGCTTACCTGAGTGCTGTGAGAACATGGGCAGTTGGTGGCTTGTTTTGCCATGCTGCTACTCAAATGCATATAAAGTAAAGTATTAATTTCTCTTGATATCATTGAGTGTAAATTGTCTTTTTTGTTTGATTTGATGTGTTACATCCCAATCAACAATTTCCATTCGTACCAGGACGTTGAGATAAATGGTGTTCCTCTTGCATGTTCTTGCTAGTTCGCTAATATTCGCGCGTTCTGTAGTTTTTGCAACACGTTACCATAAGTGACAATCGTCAGCTTCAACATCTGCTGATGTAATTTGGTTATTGCAGACAATATGGACCAGCTTAGACTATCTTTTCACTAAGGGAAACTGAATCAGGGTTCATACTGTTTGATTCCATGCCTTATGCTAAAAGTAATCTGGTGTGCATTAGAAAATATGCAACAGACGCAATTGTCAGTAATAAAATACTGGATTATGAAAGTAATCTTCCTGAGGAATTGTTTAGAGTTTGAAAACGCATAACATATCATTTTTACAACGTACATACCAATGTTTTAAAATATATGTTCACGTTGATCGATATTCTTACTTTATCCATTTTCCCACTTTGCCCATGGACAATTCCGGAATTGAACTGCGCAAAGTAAGAATTCTCACATTGCCCGGCAAAGTTGGAATTCCCACTCTGTGCAGGACAATTTGGAAATTTTCCGGATTCTCACTTTGCGCAGAACATATATACTCTTTAAGAAAACTCTAGAATAATCAGAAAAGAACTATGATATCATATGTTAAATATAAAACAAAACCATCTATTATGGAATATAACGCAAGTTTCCAAATTCTTCTGAGTGATTCCAGAATTCTTGATTTTTCTCCAAGATTCCAGAAACTTCCATGATAGATAATTTTTTATTTGATTAGCCATTCTTTCTAAAAAAAACTTATGACATTTGGTTAAATCACTTGTTCATCATAGATATCTGGTTCAACAGAAACCAAGTAAACAGTACATTAAACAAATGAACATCAAACATGTTACACTTCCCCTCTTCAAAGAAAAGAGGTTTTAAGAATTTTCTTTTTTTTTTAAATGAATATTTATATACAGAACAATATTGTTAAATTAAATTAAGACAATATAGAGCAGTAGGACATAACTCAACATCAACAAATGTAGTGGCGTCTAAGCCCTAGGGAGCGCATCTGGGATGATATTATCTTTTCCCTTAATGTGTCTTACTTTGAGATTGTGCTCTAGCTACATTAGACTCCATCTGAGTAAACGTTGGTTCTTGTTTTTCATTTTATGATTGAAAATCTATGGATTCAGATCACTACAAATGACAATAGGTGCAACTGAAGAGACTAGATAAACTTAGAAGTGCTTAAGAGCAAAGATGAGAGATAAGCATTCTAGATTTAAAATAGTAGTAGAGTAATTTCTCTGATGTTTTATAAACTTTTTAGAACAGTAACAAACAGGATAATCCACACAATTGTAATCTTCTTGTTACAATACATTGCCTGCACCAACATCACTGATATCTAAGACCAACTTAAATTCTTTGTCAAAGCTTAGTGCTAAGATAACTGTAACACTTTTAAGTATGGTCTAAATTTTATCAAAAGATTTCTGACAATATATTTGACCCTTTTGCCAAGTAAGTTTGTCAAAGGCACTGCAATGATAGAGAAGTAATTACAGAATTTCATTTTATATCCAGCAAATAAGTTGTCTTTTACCAGTAGGCACAGGGAAATGTGAGGTAGCCTCAAAATCCACAAAATGTTTTTGCATTATGTATAGAAGTGACAGTACATAATGCGTGTAATATCAGAGGATTAATCGAACTATTCTGTGGTCCCGTGGTTAAAAGCATATGTCTCAAACTTTTAATTGTCATTAAATTTATGGTGAAATGCGAAAAAAGACAAACGTGAATTCAAGAAAATACAAATAAGCAAATCAAGGGTAATAAAAACGAAAGCAAGAAGAAGAAAATGCATTTGTGGGATACGAACTCTCAACCCTCTGTGTAAAAATATCGGTATTGGTTCATGTGAAACGCCCTTACCTATACCGCCATACTTCATTCACTAACTAAAATGTTCATTTTAGCCGAAAAAAATATAATAATTTTTGAAAATATGACTATATGACTGTTGACAATGTAATTTTACACCAGTCAAATTTTTGTCAACAGTATAAGGAACCATAATATAGTTCGCCCAAATTGACATGAAATTGATTAATTTTCGCCAAAAACTTCGTGATATTCGTGCGTTTTCGTGAAGTACTCCGACCTTAGTCATGCTGTTAACAGGAATATGAAGATAATGTCGATTCATTAATGGAAATGGCCTGATAGCCTAGTGGTTTGATGGCAACTATCAGATCAAGCCTACCTGGATTGTAACTTGTCAAAAGCCTCTTTTTTATATTATTGTCAAATTGCATCCTTTTTTTTAAATTTATGAATGTTCTTATATTTTACGTCATCTTGTGGTTGACTTTGCATCTTTCATTTTATATTTAGTTGCTTTTATTTTCATAAGTTCCTAGGTTTCCGCACTCTTTTCTTGTCAGCGGCGACTTTTGTTGTCTGCTGATAACCTTTACAAACAGTTTGTTCCCAGATTAGTACCTATAGAACGTCGATCCTGATCTTGATACAGACCGTCCGACACTCTGATAGTGTTCTGGAAAGATGCTTTGAAAAAGTTAATTTTGAAAAAAAAGTCAGCAGATGACAATAAAAGTATTAAAATCATCCAGCAAGCAAAAAATAATACATTTCGGCTTATTGAAATTATTCACGTTTGTTGAATGAACGTATGCCAGATTCAGATAAATATATCCATGTCTACACAAAATCATGTATAACGACGAACAAACTAGCAAATTAAAAAGAAAGAAGAAAAAAATGAAATGCTACTGGACTCGAACCCACATCTTTTGAGTTCAAAGGACAGTCATAAAACCATTAGGCTATGGAGGAATTGTGATTGCTTTCATTCATAAAAGTAATTGTGCCACAATCTAAAGCACACATCTTACGAGGATTCCCGAACATTGGAAGAAAGGTCATTGAATAAGCATATGTCTCAGGTCAGTGTAGACAAAAAATATCTAGCTTGCGAATTTCCATTTACATCGGGAAGAATTTACTTTTATTCTCTAAGCTAAAGTATGTACACTTATTTTGCTATACTTAACTACTAAAGAAACGTGGCACTTTTCACTTGCTTCAAACACGTAAATAGCAAATTATAGAGCTAAACCGATATGCTTATTTTAATAACAAGACAATAGAAAGTATTTTTCCAAATAAAATATTTATCAAATATAGAACATGACGTCATGACGTAAAAAGTACCGTTTTTATCACTTTTGCCTCGGGAGTGTATGTCTAGATATTGTTCTGAAAACCTTTTTCATGTATGCACAGCAAGTACCAGTACAGACAAAAATGCATTTTAGAAATTTGCTATTTCTTGCTGTGATGTATGATATGGGGGTTTCAAATTGTGCTTTCGACGTTGTCTAAACGGCAGTGTTTTTTTTTCTTTGTTTAACCAATTTTTAGAAACTGAAATGACTTGGAGTCAACCAGTCAGTGTAAGAAAATGCATTTTCAAGAATCAGAGCTTATTTTTTGCGTCACGTTAAAGGGTAAAAGCGGAATAAACCAAATTTAACGTCAATTAATAAACAACGTAAACTACGGATAATAACCGTTTGTTCTTTGTCAACGAATGTCGCCGTCTAGTGATTGTTATTTACTTTGTTGCAGTGCCAAGTGGCTACACTTTACTTTAACTGCGAATGAATTTCAAGCTTCGAAGTATACACATATCAGCATGTAATTGTAAAATTTGACGTCGCTAAATGGACGTAGGCTGCAGCTTTGGGGTTCATTATGCCTGAAACATTGGCAAAATGCATTCCAAACATCATACAAAGTGAAAAAAGTTGATAAAGTGGCAGTGCTTTTTAAAAGCTCATAAAAAGCTGATAACGTAGAATTGACGTTTAGAACATGAAATTAGGCTTTTGTTTTGAACAAGGCATGCATGCTTTATTTGAATGCCCAGAAGATGTCAATGAAATACCAAAAATCACACCTAACCGGTTTCTGGTGAATTTTGCATGATTTGGTTGTTCTTGCTAAAATTGATTTTAGGGGTTACGTGACGTTTTGATAGCTGACGTCTGAAAATAGTTCATCTTTTCAAATAATCTCAGTGCATCTTAGTATACCTTTGTTCAATTTTACGTTATAGAAAGTAAAGTATGTATCGTATTCATTTATTTCAAAAAACATGCGACATAGTATGTGTCCGGTTTCTTTAGTAGTTAAGTATATATTAAGTACACTAATGTGTCACCAGACTGCTAAAGACCATACGCCAGGAGAGTTTTTTCCTCGAAATATTGAGAGAACCAAATGGAACTGGGAAGTAATAATTCGTTGGCAAGTACTTATGACAATCTAAAAGCCATATTTAAGTGAATATTGACATTAAATAGCGAGATTTGGATAAAATAAACATATTTCAGGGAAGCGAGGCTAGATTCGTGTAAAGTACCAGTGATTGTGCAGGTCGTTTTGTCAATCGAAGTGCTGTCCGTCAATTCATGGCTATTTATCATAGCCACCGATATACACCAATGTCTCAACCGCTATATCCTCTAAACAGATTCTTATAAAATATGAAAAATAATAGCATAAACACTGACCCTGTAGCTCAGCTTAACTAATCGCTATATCCGGTGCACGATGCTATACAGCAATCTAGGCCTATAGAAATGATCAAGAATCATGTGATAGGCCTTGTTTACCCTAAATGGCCTGACATGGGTGTTTTATTGGCCAAAATAAAATTTTGGGGACGATAAGCCCTAGGGACCACTATCTGGTGATTAACAGTCCACTCAACAGCTGCTGAGACATCAGGAGGTCGCCATTTTCTCATCAAAATGTCATTTTTGACATGATATCAAACATGGGTCTGTGGACTTTCATTTCAAATAAAAGATGAGATCTCAGGATCACTTTGTTGTTCTTTGCAAAGCTGTGACCTTGACAGCTGGACATGACATTGGTCATTTGAAATTGAAAGTGAAGGGTCAATGTTTGACCCTGAAGTGTCAAAGTCAGTATGAATGCCAGACTGGCTGGGAGAGAGAAAATATAAAATGTCATTAAAGGACTGACCTATCAAAGCGTCAGTTAAATCAATATCCTAAATCCGTTGATTTTATTTGGCTTTCTTTGCCATTGCCCTAGTGACAGCACAAGAAGGATAAAGGTCAGGAAGTTTCTGCCCAATAGGATCAGTCGGTTGATAAACACACGGTGTGCTGGTCAAAAGTGGATCTTCTACAACCTTATCTCTAGCCAAATCGTTGGCTCACAGAAAGTGAACACCTTTAAAGGGTAAGGAAGGTCTAATACCTACAGTCACAAGACCAGTAACTAAGTCTGAGGACAAAAAAAATAATTTAGAGAGCGGTACATTAACAAATCCACACTCTACACTCTGGATAAGGGCACTTGTTCCAGACGAAGTCTTCTCAGAAAAAGAGCAGGGTATCGGCCAAAATAAAGAATTGAAAAGCACCAGTACCTCGTAAGATTTTGATAGGGGTAGACTGGGGAAGTACTATATAGTGATACAAAACAATCTGATAACAATGGTTCATAAATCTCCATAACAGTGTCAGTATCAGATGTTTTGGCCAAAGTAGGATTCTCAATCTGAATAGAAGACTGTGGTTTTAACTTAAAACAGGTGAGACCTGCGGGGTTAGGACTGTTTTTCTCTTTCTCTCTTTTATAAAAGCTATATATTCAGATATAATATGGCCAGACTGTTTACAATAAATACTAACTGGGTGTAATAAGGGAAGTAAGAAAGACAGCAAGGATCAGGAATCGATACAATCAAGTACAAAATCTGTCCCAGGATACCAAATGGGAAAGTGACAAATTCACAATAAACATCACAAACAAGAGCCAAGAGGTCAGCTCTATCCCTTCAGGTGTCCACAAGGCAGCAATGAACAGACGCGAAAGCATGACAAACACAAGACATAAATAACACAAATGATCCACAAATGATCCACAAAAGAGGTACTGCCTTGCAACAGTCAGTTAAACTATTTTACTGGAGGGCTACAACCGGTTTTTACAGCGCGCAAACCTCACTCTTAGTTCAGATGTGGATCAAGACTTTGGTTTTTGTTTTCACCGGTAATTTTAGGTTTCGGATTAAATGAATGACTGGACTAATGGATTACAGGGGTTAAATTTTGGACCTGACTCAGGGGAATATGGCTTTGACCAAGGAGTACATAAATGGTCTTGATTGAGATGTAAATATTTATTGAGGCTTAAATAGTTTCCTAGGAAATGGCTTGTTAACAAAAGAAGTCTTAATTGTAAAAAATAATTATCAGCTAGTCTAGCTGCTAAATCCAAAGTTTCAGCTTCTTTTATTTAAAATGCACTGACTTCAGATTGTATACACCATTTGAATTCTTTAACAATCATGAGCTATCTTAGCTTTGCATGATCAGAACCTACTTTCTTTGAAGAGCACCACCTAATTGTTATTTTGTTCTCGCAAACTCCAAATGAGTCTGGTCATGTTCCTTTCTACAATCTCTAAATTTCTGCCTGTAAACCTAAGGCCCCAACTCCTAACCCTTAAGAAAAAGTTATTTTGCTTTGTCATAATCTGAATATTGCTCAAGTGAAAGCTGAGTGTAAATATCTCGAGCTTTGCCTGTCACAACGCCAGATGGGAGTATGTTTGCAAAAGAAATAGGTTTAGAGTATGGATTCATCTGAAAAGATGACATTTTCCCAATTTTGATACAATTTCAAACCCTCTTGGCCCATTTAACTGCTTGGCAGTACTGTACTTTACTTTTTGCCTTTCTCCTAATAATTGGGCTCTACCTATGTATCATCATTTATGAACACCCAAAATGCACTTAAAATGTCTTTTAAAAGTAATTATGTAAAATCATATAATTTGTGCAACCTAAACGTGCACATACACCAAATTCAATCAAGTGATTCATTGTTGATACACTCGATAGCTTCAATTCTTAAAGTTTTTTCACACAACTCCGTAAACATGACATTATAGATTCCCACCACAGTTTTCTTTGCTGCTCTCCTTATTATCCCATAATTCGAAATAGAGTTTTGATAAGCAACTTTGATTTGCTTAAAATATGATCAACTTTTTTAAAAGTTAAAACTTGATGCAAAAACATCTGCAAAACAAGCCATATTTTTACTCACTATAGCTAGATGTGCCTTGCATACAGGAGCAGAAAAAAATCACATCTCAAACAAAGCACAAGTTAATTACAAACACTATAACAAGTATGGGATATGTAAATAATTATGACAAAAATCGCTATCTATAAAAATTTTTGAAAGCAGCTGTATATTAATGTTATAGCCAATCTTTTTATAATGGGAAATTATTTTAATGAACTGCGCTAAAAAATCATTAGAGCAAACAATCTTCTTCGATTTATACACCAAGTCACCATAAAATTTAGGTTCCAAAAGTTCTAGGCGCAAGAGAGATTTAAGTCCAATTTGGAATTTAGATTTCATATCATAGTATCGTCTATAAAATTTTGATAAGTTTTGCGAAGTTTATGATACCGATAGCCTTGTTTAGGAAGTTTCTGAGTTAACAATTTATTGCGAGTGTTGAAGTCAGCAACATGGCTAGATGCTCTAGCAAAACAAATGAGTTGAGAGATATAGACTCCATAGCATGTAGAGCGAGGAACATCACCATCTAAAAATGTGAACTTGACAATTTCAAAATCAAAGTCGTCACGTTTATCATAAATTTTGGTAGAAACATCAGAGGTATTAGCTTTATTAAGTTGGAGCTCTGAAGGGTATATTTGACTTACCATAGTGTCGAAATAAACATTATTAATGTTTGAAATATAGTCCAAATATCTGGATGTTGTGTTAAGAGCATCAATAATATCAACCTTATTATCATCAGAAAGAGACATCATAAAGTCCCTTTCATAACGAAACAGGAATAAATCTGCAAACAAGGGAGCACAATAAGCGCCCATTGGAATCCAAACTACTTGTCTATACAACTTGGTGTCAAATCAAATAAAAAATGTTGTCCAACAAAAAGGTCAACGCATCACATACATATTGTCAAGACCATGCATGATATTTTTTTAGGTTTTTCTGAAGTAAAAAATGCGTTTCTGTCGTTACATGCAAGGTAAGGAGAGTCTTCTTTATTGAAGGTTCTTTCAATAAGATCAATAAGTTTGTCTTTAATTAATTTATGAGGTAAAGTAGTGTAAAGAGTAGAAAAATCATAAGTAGACAAACTGATCGCATTGTAATCTCTGGCTTTAAGTTTGTCCAAAATTTCATCTCAATTTTTAATAAGCCAAAAATAGTGAGTATGATCAGGAAATACCACTATCAAAAACCGCATCTCTCATATACCTTTTCACAGTACTTGATAGCATGTTTTTAACAGCTGTAAGACACAAGGTTAACAATTTAGAAAGTTCTGTGGTCGCACACGAACTAGAATTAACAATAAATCTTTATAGGGTTTTTATGGAGTTTAGGTAACCAGTACAACGTAGGAACCTTGTCTTGGTTTTCGTTAGCTTTGACACCAAAATATAGGGATGTATGACAACCTTGCCCATCGTCAACCACTCTCTCACTCAAAGAAGGCTGCAGTTTATAGGCACTGGTGACAACAATCTCGCGCTTAAGAGTATTGGTATAATCAACAACTACAACATTGTTAGCAGCTTTATCTGCTGGAACCAAAACAAAGTTCATATGAAAGTCCTGGATACCTCGTTTAAGATGAAGAAAAGGACATTTAGGGAAATGAGGCTAGAAATGGAAGAACGAGAGAAAGAAGAACAAAGAGAAATTAAACATGAGAAATTAGATATATGAGACAATGAAAATGAATTAAGGCTAGAAACAGAAGTACGCATTGAAAATAAAAGAAATATTACATTTTGAGATTAAGATGGAAGAGTTTGAGTTACAAGGAACATCAAAACCAAAACCTTTGTATTTGGAATCTAGCAAAACTTTTGATGTAGAAAAACAAGACTCGTTCCTCAATTTCAAGAAAAAGAAGTTGGCAAATATTTGCTACATTTTGAGAAGGTGGCAGAAAACTTGAAATGTGGTCTTTTAAAAATGTTTCTGATGCGTTGACCTTTTTATTGGACAACATTAGTATTCGATTTGGCAGTAAGTTGTAAAGACAAGTAGTTAGGATTTCTATGGGCACTAAGTGTGCTCCCCTGGTTGCCAATTCGTCGCTTCAGTGCTATAGTGTTCTATCTACCATTGCACAAGTTTTGAGAAAAATGAGTTTGAAAATTTTAGCATCCTGATTTTTGATGCCTTATTTATCACAGACCTTTGAATCATACCAGAGTGTTAAAATATATACATAAAGTGTAAATGACCTTGGTTTGAAGAAATTTTTACAGTAATATGGAAATTACTGGCATTTTACAGTTTGCAGATAGAACATTATGCCGTTAAAATCGCCTTCTGCGTTCAGTGCTATAGTGTTCTATATTTTCCTACAGCTTACTATCCTGTTTATGGAGTCAATTCATATACTGGTCTGAACAGAAATGATTATTTGTACCTAAAAGTAGCAGATTTAGTCATTTATTTGGCATAACAGTAACGAACCGCACAGATTATGCCATTAAAATTTATGCAAGGGAGGTAATTTATTTCTACAGTTAATTTTTCTGTCAATGGGGTCAATTTGTATTATATTTTAGACTGAACTGATTATTTGGACCTAAAAGTAGCAGATTTAATCATTGATCTGTAATTACATTGACGAATTACTTCAATCAAAGCAGTTTAGATATGTGTAAGGGAGGTAATCTTTTTCTACAGCTTATTATTCTGTCCATGGATCAATTTGAGTTATATTTTTGACTGACTGACCTAAAAGTAGCCAATATAGCCATTAGTTCGTCATAAGACCGACAAACTGCTTCAATTTAGGAAATTAAAATTTATGTAAGGGAGGTAACTACAATGTTTGGCAATTTCTCCAAGGGAAGTGACTCTATGTAGATAGAACAGTATGACACTGAACTCACTCAGTCACGTGACATAATCATCATTGGCCATTGGATGAAAATCCCTTAGAACACTATAGCACTGAACGAAATTGTCTTTTTGTAGATAGAACAGAAATGCACAGCGATTTTAAGCTTACTGGGAGGAGATAGGCAAATGAAACCTTCGCCAGTAGATAGAACATTTGATCCCCTTTTCAACGGTATGCATTAATTAGCAATTAACTGAAGTCACCTTTCACAAACATTTGGGTTTACATATATCAAAAGACTGTACATGGCACGAACAAATTGAAAATATTAAGGAAAAGGCTTGGTTCCGAATTAACACTATGCGTAAATTTAAATTCTTACTGGATCATAAATCATTAGAAATAATTTATTTTTCTTTTATCAGGCCAATACTTGAATACGGAGATGTTGTTTGGGATAATTGCACTCAGCAAGAAAAAGATATAGAAAAAATCCAAATTGAAGCAGCCAGAATAGTTACTGGCACGACAAAATTAGTTTCAATTAATTCTTTATATGAGGAAACAGGCTGGGAAACCCTCGAAACACGCCGAAAGAATCATAAGCTTACTCTTTTCTTCAAAATGATTAATGGCCTATCTCCTCAATACCTTTTAGATCTTGTTCCTGCAACTATTGACAGCTCCTCGAACTATAATTTACGCAATTCGAATAATATTCATCTAGTCAATGCACGTACTGCTCTTTACTATAACTCTTTTCTTCCATCAGTAGTTCGTGACTGGAATAACATACCAGATGATCGTAGAAATGTAGACTCTGTGATAGCATTTAAGAATGTTCTCAGCCGTGACAAACCTATAGTTCCTAAACATTATCTTTTTGGAAATAGGAAAGAACAAATCCTTCACACACGCCTCAGAACAAATTGTAGTGTCTTAAACTATGATTTATACATGAAAAACATAATTGACTCTCCACTCTGTCGTTGCAACAATATTGAAACAGTAAAACATTACTTTCTCCACTGCCCAAACTACAACAACCAAAGGATTACTTTGATGCAAACTGTTTCACGTTTCTGTGCAATAACACTGGATACTCTGCTCTACGGTAATAGTACTCTCTCTCTACAGGCAAATAGTGACATATTTGAAGCAGTACAACTCTTTTTGAAACAAACTAACAGATTCTAGTCTAAGTACAAATACGTCACTGAAAGTGTCCCTCCAGTAATAAAATGTGTAAATATGTTACTGGAAGCTTGGAGGCATACTATTATATTATATGTAGTTAATTTAAATTACTGAGCTGCATCCCAGAGCTCAATTCCCTTCCACCCGACCTCTGGTAAGCATCGGTGGGCCCAACAAACAGCCAAAGGCGCCTTTTAAAATTGCAGCAGTTGACATTTCCAAATTCTATAATCTTACTTATTTTGTAAATGTCTTTTGACAGACGGTGTAAATAATATATCAAAAGTAAGTAATGGTGCAAAGATCAGGAATCGATACAATCAAGTACCACACCTGACCCAGGATACCAATGGGAAAGTGACAAACTCACAGAAGACACCACAAACGAGAGCCAAGAGGTCAGCCCTTTCCCAGCAGGTGACCACAAAGCACATATAAACAGACGCGCACAAAACATAGCAAACACAAGACAGAACAAAAACATAAAAGATCCACAAAAGAAGTACCGCCTTGGAACGGTCAGTAAAATATTTTACTGGAGGGCTAAAACCGGATTAACGGCGCCAACCTCACCCTTAATTCAGATGTGGATCAAGCCTTATTTTACCCGAAACAAGAAGGAAGAGGCCATTAGCCCTTTTTATTAAGATAGAATATCCCTTAAAAGTTAGTACAATTAGTATGGATTAGCAATTTTGCATTGTAATGGGTTGGTGGTCAAAATTTCAAAGTAAATGATGTTTTCTGTTCCTGAAGATTATACTTTAGCAAAACAGTGCAGATCTTGATGAAAGACCGCCTTATGCGGATTTCATCTGGGTCTTCATAGTTTGCCAAAAGGAACTGTTTATCCGTACCCAGAATGGAAACTATGTAAAGATTAGGTGTGATCGCGCTTTGAAAAGTAACCCTTTAAGTGCCAATAACAATAAAAGCCATCTGCTTTCTCATCTGCTAAAATATAGCCTTGTGTATAGACAACGGAAACGACTAGTAGCGCCTGGCCAAAAAGGCAGTTGTTTGTTTGTTTGATTTGATTCTTTACGTCCCATCAACTATCTTTCAGTCAAACAGGGACGGGTCTTCCTGAGTTGAACCAGTACTAAGCTAGGATAAATGTGGCTTGCTCAAGGACCACAACGCAGTGACGCCGGTAAGGATCGAACCCGCGACCCATCGGTCTTGAGTCAAGCACTCTACCACTGAGCCACTGCGCTCCCTATAAAAAATGCAGTTGTATATATTGCATACAACGCCCCACCCCTCTTCGTCTCCCCAGTCCTGACTGAGCTATAAATATGCTTGTCGTGTGTTCGAATACTGACCAGATTTACACGAGCCTTGTCGTGAGAAAACCCATATTTGGGGTTCAGTTTATAATCACAACGGCCAGCTCTGTCTGATTAATTACACATAACCAAACCAGAATTATAATATATGCTGATGGTATAATATGGTCTGCGTCTTTATTGCTCACACAGGTATAAAACATTTTTTTACAAGTGTTCAATATATATTTGTTGCTGGGTGGACCTCAAAATCACACCAAACGAATCTTGATTATTTACAAAAAAAAGGGAATTGCCTAAACTGTGGTGAAAGTTGATATTCGATTGTTTAATTAATGCCAAACGAACTAGCTTCGTACTAGTGGTACTTTGGACGATCCCTCTAAACGATAAACGTTCAATGAAAAATATCCTAGGGCATTTAACAGTAGGTAAGTGATGATAAAACGCTTTGCAGAAAGTTGCCTATATTATTTGATTGCATTCTTTTACAGTATATGGCGGGATATATATGGACTGGGACCAGGTTATACTTCGTTCTCTTGATGATCTTCGAAATTATGATGCAACCACAGTACGTATAACAAAAACAAAATATATCATTGTACACTATATATTATCTTTGAATCCATATGTGTTACTAGTCCCAGATATCCTCGTCGGACCATGATTCACGGCCTTAATAATCAAACTACAAAACATTGTACTAAAACTGAAAGTGCGCATAAACAGTTACTTACTTGAAAATAACAATTTTTTTCTGCCGTGATTTCGCATGATTAGCCAACAACTTTACCCATTCAGAAATTAGTGAGAGGTCTAAACATAGGGCTGTCAACAATTCCCGCCATTTTGAATATGGCACTTTCCATTCATGGATGTGACGTCATTAGCATAAAGAACCTTCTAGATCAATCAAATGATATTTGACCTCCATTGACAAAAGGTCAACAATGCAGACGGATCAATAATCTATGTGCTAGTACATTTTTTGTGGTATAAATGGACTTTTTAAGATGGCCATATTTGTAATAGTAGAAAATGTAAATAACTGCATGTTTGAAACAATTTTGCAGAGCTTACTTGCTTGAACCTCAATATGTTCACCTAGACAGCTGGATACGCTAAATTGCATCTTAGTAACTTTTTTCCCACGGTCGCGCATGCGCAGTGAAGAGTCTCGCGCACAACGTCATGCAAACAAAATGGCCGCAAATCAAGGTTGGTCGCGATTTTAGGTCTGATGATGATAATTGCAAATAGATTGAAATGCAACACTTACATTAAAATACTGATTTGTAAAACATTTGGTCTTACGCCATACTGGCTATTTAAAAACTTACATCATCGTGGCTTCCATTGTGCAAAAAATGAATCGCCTTCATCAAAACATGAAATGCTATAGGTCAATTTTGACCTCAGACGGATCAAAGATCAGACGAGTCTACTTAGGAGCACGAGAAAGGTAAATATGATTATAACGGTTATGTCTCGCCTAATACTTACTTCTTTTGCTATCGACGTAACAAACTTTCCAATAAATATGTATAATCCGTTTCTTGTTTACTGTCGTGAGTTGGCTCCCTGTACCGTTAGTTTAACAGGCGACCGGGCCCAGGGCGACGACAGTAAACATGATTCGCACTATAACGACATGACCAATACAACAACTACAGATATCCAATTAGCATTGAGGCTTGACTAATCCTATTAATATTGAACTAATCCTAGAAATAGGGGTGTCAGATGTTTATTAACATTTCAATATAATGTTTTCAACGCATAAAGTATACAGCCGCACTGGCTCAGTCAGCTAGGTCGTAGGTAATAATAAGTCAAAGTTTTTGTTACCAATGAATCAGAGATCAAGAGAAGCCGCCGTGGTGTAGTGGATAAGCGCTATGCCTTGTAAACCAGGGGTCGCAGGTTCGATTCCCGGCTTCTCCATAAAACCACATAAAACCACTTTCCGTGAGCCACTGGGTGCTCCCGTCATATAATAAACACACAAATCATAAACCCTCCCGGCGTTACTGGTTTCTACCCAGGGAAAGCCACAAAAAGTTTGAATCAGAGATCAAGAGAAGCCGCCGTGGTGTAGTGGATAAGCGCTATGCCTTGTAAACCAGGGGTTGCAGGTTCGATTCCCGGCTTCTCCTTAAAACCAATTTCGGTGAGCCTTTGGGTGTTCCCGACATAAAACCAACACGCTATCTTAAACCAACCCGGTGGAACTGGTTTATACCCAGGAAAGCCACAAAAAAGTTTTGAATCAGAGATCAAGAGAAGCCGCCGTGGTGTAGTGGATAAGCGCTATGTCTTGTAAACCAGGGGTCGCAGGTTCGATTCCCGGCTTCTCCATAAAACCACTTTCGGTTGAGCCTTCGGGAGTTCCCGTCATATAATAAACACACAAATCATAAACCCTCCAGGCCCAGTACTGGTTTCTACCCATGGAAAAGCCACAAAAAGTTTTTTTGAATCAGAGATCAAGCGTTCGAATCCCATCGATGGCATACATTTTTTTTAATTTGCACGAAATAAGCGTGGTCTTTTTTCCACGAAATAGGCATAGAGAAGTATAGCAAGGGCGCTTGAAAAATTGTTGAGAATGTGTACAAGTTCTGCGTGGAGCAGAAGCAGTCTGGTCTCAAGATGTCATTAGCCTGAATGCGCCTGGGATTGGACTGCGGCTCAGACGGGAGTGAGCATAGCCTGTCGCGGCTCAGAGAATCATAACCAAGAAAGTTGAACTGATATCCCCTTTAATTGTTGGTCCTCTGGGTATCTGACATGAGATTCCCGAACCCGTTTTCATCACATACTGAAAGTGATGAGGAAACAGTTGTGGCAGATGAGTTCGAGGACAACATTAGTTGTTAAACATCTACATGAACGATCCGGTCCAAAGGTCATTGGTCACAGGTCGTGGTAGATCTATACAGGCTTAGTCGAGCGGTCAACGTCTTGAATTGTAAATATTCCCTGGAAAGTTGCAGCGTTCAAATCCCAGAGATCGAGTCCCAAATATATTTTTATTAACATTTTTTTTGAGGGGTCGGGGGTAGGAATGGTGAATCTACTACCTTTAGGTACCCGTGATATGACAATTTAGTACATTGTAATTTAATGTAGAGAAATCGCAAGTTTGGCTGGAATGGCGGCCCGCGGTTCGGAACTTTACTATATTATTTTCCTGCTATCTTCAAAACACGATAAATTTTATTTTGACCTCTCTGCGGCAAATTGTAACAACTAATGCGTTTTATGATTGTTTCATTGCGAGGAATAATTTCACCTTCAACCAATTATTTCTAGGGCATAAGAGTAGGGCATAAGAGGCATTACACCTGGTGACTAAGTGCGTCTAGCATGTTTTGTCAGTAGAGCGGGTATACATACTAGTTAGAGGAGATCGCGGCAGAGTAAGATCATGAGCCAGTGGTGATTGATATTGCGTCGGGCTCCGACTGCAGCCCTGATACTGACACTGCCAGCGAGACAGACAGAAGGCATGTGAAATTAATTGTATCTGAAATTTAATAAATTATGAAATAAAACATATACCATGATGAAAATATACAATAGAAAAAGAGCTGAAATGAACACGCACGCACACGCACGCACGCACGCACTCACACACACACGCACACATTTGTATTAAAAGTAAAAAAGGCCTGACTGAGACTCGAACTCGCATTAAAGAAAAGAAATACTTGTACCTTGTTAACCTATATAATCATAATGTACGAGGGGTGATCAGAAAGTTCGCGGAAAAGTGGTGCTATTAAATCGCATTGCTTTTATCGATTGCAATGAAAATTTATAGATATAAAATGCCATTCATAGCAAGTTGACTGAAATTGATATTTAGAAAATGTGACGTCAGACCTATGAGCACGAGGCGCCGCTGTGACGTCACTTCACTGTAGCAGGCCCATCAGTACCCCTTGGTTGCTTCTCGGGGCTAAAACTCATAGTTGTGTTTAAAGTGATAGGTATTTTTTAACGAAAAATAATGTTCCATCATTCTTTGAACATAATATGAGGTTTTTTATGTTATTCCGCTGCGCTATGCATTCAAATTAATAGGTTTCAGTCCGAAGGGCAGGCTTAAAATGCGTCAATTTTTCGAGTTTTTGTAAATTTAGAAAAAAAAACTTATTTTCTTGTGAGTGTTCATCACAATAATTATAATATCGGACTTAACTATCAATATAAGGTCTACTGTCCTAAAAAGGGATTTTACGAAGTGCGTAAATATTTTATTTTAAAGAATTGACATGCCTTAAACAGGCAATGGGTTCATAAAAGTTGAATGCTTTGCCTTTTGACAGTACTGTTGATCGTTTCAATTTAGAACACCATCCGTTAGATATTAATCTTTGAAAGTTTGCATAGAAGAGGAGTACATATGTTGTTAAATATGCATAGACGCAATATGGGCTATCACAGCATAACAAAATTTTACAAAACGTTGAAGTTTAATTGGTTGTGTAGTAAAACGTCAAAATGCAACGTAAAATGGGCCGGTTTGCGCTATGTAGCGTTGCCATGACAACAGCTGTAACGCACGTAGACGACTAACATCAAGCATGTTGTAACCGATCAACTGCATATATGTTGCAGTATTATGTGCTGTAATTCCAGCTGTATTGATCAACCGATGTAGAAATGACAGCATCTGTCCGCGTATTTTTGAACACCCCTCGTATTGTGTAACGCCTATGATACCACTTTATAACGGTTTCTACCTGTTTCCCCTTTCACGTACTGTAAATTCGAATCGTTTGATCTTTTATCCGTCTGAGGTCGAAATTCACCAAATTGAATACTTCTTGTTATAAGCTGATATTGAATTTAAAGCATATTTAACCTTGACCTCTGACCTAAGGTCATACTAGTAATTTGAAACGTTTATCGTCGCTTAAATAACATAAGGAACCGTTCTGGCAAATATGAGAGTCATCTTCTAAAAAGCGAAAAGGCAGTTCGCATTACGAGTCGTTGAAACATTTTAACCATATCTGATTTCTGATTTAAAGGGGACGGCAACCCTGATGATTATTATGTTTTATATGAAAGATCTTAATAAGCCATGGATGTTGATACCAGTTTCATCTAAATCGGTTAAAAATGTGGAAGTTGTGGGCGTTTGAATATTTGCAAATGGACTGTAATGGAAGCCGCCATATGTAAGGCTTAGTGACGTCACTCAGCCTAATTAAATATGCCTAATCAAAATAAAAGACAAACCAATGAATAATTTGCATTAATCTTTAATGAAACATTTTCCTTATGTTTAAAACTACATATCTGCTGAAACACAAATGATGTGATAGTAGTGATAGCTAAAAATTAAGCAGTTGAAAACATTCTGAAAACTAATTAAATATTCAAAATGTCAGCTAAATGTTGCCAAATTGAATTCTTTAAATGCCCATAACTTGCCCATTTTTCAACCGATGTTGATGATACTTGTATTAAAATTCATGGTTCATAGAGCTCTTTCTGATAAATCATACTTATCATTAGGGTTGCTGTCCCCATTAAAGTGATCTAAAACTCTCGTTTTCATATACATGCAACATGGCAGTAAAGTTTCAGCACGTATTCTAAAAAGCCTAGACCATTCAAGCATGAAACGCATTAAATTTTAGAGCAAATTAACAAAGGTTAATATTATACGTTTAGACAATCGATAAATCCTGACCCACCAGTAAGATAACACACATATGAGCCAAGAGGCCAGCCTTTTCCCAGCAGGTGATCATTATATTATTGATGTCTCTTACGTTAAGATTTAATCCGTTGGTTGGTACCTGGTGCTTCTCTTTGGCTCAACCTGGAAGTTTTATTTAGCTCAGACTATCTGTGAGTCATGATCTCTTTTCTTTGTTTCATCATATTGTAATACATGTAGTTTGATTAGATTGTTTCTCTGTGATGATACTTTGCATTAGCTAGGAAGCCTCCATAAGAGCTTAACATTATTTTTGAGTTTTAACAACATAAGAATCTAGGGCGAAGCCCTCCAGACCCAAATCCTGACCCTTTGACTTTTGTTGCTGTCTGATTAAGGTATCTTTCATTTTTGTTGGGGCGCTGTGTTTGCTCCTTGTTGTGGTATGCATTATTTTGTGTCTTTTCTAGTTTTGCCATCTTGAGGAGGAAAAAGAGCTGATTGCTTTGCTTTGATTGTATTCATGATATACTGTGGCTGTTAGAGTTTCGTGGCTCTTCCTCTCAGTGTCGTGAGTTGGTCTACAGTGTTTGATTGTGTTCAATTCTGATCATACTCACTTACTTTTATAAGGTATCAATATTACATTGAACCACAAAAAAAGAAAGTTTACAGAACTAGTGATCATAATTTTGGACTTTGTGTTTTATTTACTGAGCCAAATTAGCATTTGGGAGGCATCCAACTGCAAAATGCACGACCAATTAATACCCCCTTTTAAGCCTTGCCAGAGTTATCGCTATTAGACGTTTTCATGCAAATTCGGTAAAAAAAGTAAGGAAGAAGGCAAAGCTCTGTAAGCGATACAATAAAAAAGATTGCGTCAATAGTATATACTAACTTCTACTGAGCCTCCAATGGCTTTGGCTGTTGTGCATTCTATATCTGTGGCTGTGCTGTTTTTCCCAGACTCGCAGATTACATAAAATCGTAATTGTGCGATATGACCTCGAGGACAGGATATACACGTAATTGGCTCTAACTGGACGAATAACACACGAGCTGTACATATTTATTGGCGCACATCAAGAAGTTTTGACTGTTCAATCGTCATTTTAATAGACTTTAATAGCCTCTCGTTTGTGGTGAATAACTGTGAGTTTGCCACTTTCCCATTAGTATCCTGGGTCAGGTGTGGTACTTGATTGTATCAATTCCTGATCTTTGCACCCTTACTTGCTTAGTTTGTATTCTTAGCTAAACCATAATTAAATATATTTTAGCAAAACGTCAGAAATCATAAATAAATAGACAATGGCATGTCGTGCTAAATTGTCTTTCCTTTAGTAGATAAATCTTCCTTTTGCTAAAAGTATAGTTTTATCAGTGGACCAAGTGCAGCTGACATCCAGTTCTCTATTTATGTGCTTCAGCCTTAAGCTGTTCTCAACTTTAATATTTTAAAAGACTGTCATGTTTTTATTCGACTTTCGTGTCACACACTGACAAATTGCTAAAAGATCGCAAGCTTTTTAAAAAGCTTAAACTTGTAAGTCAATCATCGTCAAAATCTAAAGGCCCTCGGTCAGAAAAAACAGGTTTTTTATGATTTATGATTTCTGACGTTATGCTAAAATATATTTAAGGCGGTGGTTCTGTTGTTGTTGACTTTTTGTTTATTGTTACTCCCATTGTGAGAGTCTGTAATTGTTCTATGTTTTGTTGTACGTTACTTTATGTCCATTCTAGTATTGCAATCATCTTGATGGGGAAGAGAGAGCTGATTGCTTTGCTTAATTTGTCTTCCTGGTGTCTTGTGATGGTTGAGCGGCTCTTCCTCGCGGTGCCACGGGGTTGTCTGCAGTTTGTGATTGTGGTATTTCCTGATCATACTCATAAAAAACGCAATCATTATAATATAAACACCCTCCATCAAAAATTAAACGAATTAATGAAGACTGTCAGTATAATTTACCTTGACAAATCACTCCAAGGTCGTGACCGTTTTGACGTGTATGTAGAAAATCAAAACAGAAATAGGTTATCATTAAGCTTACAATTACAAGCACGCAAGATGCATCAAAAATGGTGCACGGCGAAAACACACCTCTACTCGCTTTGTAAGATAAGATAATTTTAATTCAAAAAATACCAATCGGCCCATGAGCCACACTTATAAATATATAACGATTATATCAAACATATAACACAAGAGATTTATATAAGAAAATATCAAGGAATAATCTCTTTAAATTTAGGTTAATTAAGAATTGAATTTTTTCTGCGTTTGTACAAACCTTATTTCACATGTTTATCTTTCACGTCGTTTCAGCGATTGGTTTTGAACATTATTGCATTATTTTTTGTTTCGATCATAAAAAAAATGTCGATATATGAAAAAAAGGTAAGCAGAATCCTTTCCAATTATTGATTTTCAAAAATCAAAATTTTGAAAGGGGGTTCTGGTTACCTGTATTTTCAAGTATTGGCTGGTTTAAGACTCGGGACTAGCAGATAATGCAAAATTGGTGCTTACATCAAAATACCTATGTGATGTCACCCATATAGTTTAGAAGGCAACACCGAAAAGAACAGAAGAGAAAAGAAAAACCTGAAGTACTCACCTGGGTCTAATATTGAGTCACAAGATCTCTTTAACAATGTTTGACCATGTCATGGTCAATCTATGGTCAGGTGTGGTACTTAATTGTATCGATTTGTGATCGTTACCGTCTTTCTTACTTTTAATGTTTTAAAATATTTTGCTAGGTAAATTATTCAAACGAGATATACAGACCCAACATTCTAATGCTACAAATCAAGTCCCAAGGTCACTGACATTTAGATTCTAGAAAATATTTTAAGTGTTGTACCATATATAGGCATGATGACCATTGTAAAGTAGGTCTAGGTCAACACAGAATCATCATTTGTGAGAACTTGGTAGAGTCTACATTCCCAATGCTGCATAGTATGTCCCAACCCCATTGGCATTTTGATTTCAGAGATGATTTTAAAAGAATTTTACCTTGTTTCGGCGTGGTGACCATCTTGCTCATGTAACCATAAACATATTGAGATTTTGATCCGGTTTGGTCCTGGGCAGTTTTCCTATTAAATAAGATGCTCAATTCATTTACGCCTGCTCAGCCATCAAATCGAATGACACAAGATAAAAAAGTGGTATTTTTAAAGTCTTCGTAGCCATATAAAACAGCTCCTTGTCATCGTCAATACCGCATTAAAATATTAATGGCAATTTTAGTCCCATGTTGGTCCAAAGCTGGTCCCTGACTGAACTTATCGAAAAGTTCAGTGGATTCAATTTTCTTTTTCAAAACCTGTGGGACCTTCACATATAACGAAACGAGAAAAAAGAATTATGAAAAAATGTTTCTGTTGAGCCTAAATAGGCTTGATATCGCCAATACCTCGAAGACTAGTCATGCGGCTAAAATGCTTGACATTGTCGATATTTGCGTTTATAATTTTAACGAAACGTTACTTTTGGCAAAACATCTTTAAGTATTTTTTAAAAAAAGAAAATATATTTATTATTGAGCAAGTGATCTAATTTTTATCTTAATATTTGCATGTTAAATATCATGTTGATGCCAATATATTTTGGTACCGGGCTTATATTACTCTCCATTTTCTGTGGATTCGGTCCGGATCCATTCGGCTATTGTCGTAGGTCTTGGGCCGAATTCGGTTTGGTTACAGCTTTTAGACACAGCTAAAAAACTAAACTAAACAACGCGTTCAAATTCGAAAATATTATGTAAAAATACATATTCTAATTATTTTACTTAAATAGTGCGCAGTATTTATTAACTATTGTAAAATCAATTTATCTATTAGCACCTATGTTCATTACATAATATACAACACATTCAACTTTTAATAACTGTTTTACATCAAAAACAAAATAGCTAAATCGGAAGGAAAATTCGGCGATGAAAGATACAGCAACAATTTGAAAACTATCAAAGTAAGCACGGTGGGATTCCCACTGTGCTAATTATGAACACCCTTCGTTAAACAATAAAATAGAAGTTTGCATTACAAGTGGTGAACATGATTTTGTTAGCATCTGCAGTTTAGGCAGTTAACAAGTTTGTAGCTGCTTGAAGGAAATATAATATCAACATCCTTAAACAAGAATTTGGCTTCGACTTGATTTTATACATATTTGACATTGACAGCTAGCTCAGGGGTTATATTGAATACATTCCATCTCTGTCATATATAAGAGGAGTTAATCAATTTAGCCGTAGGGCAGATTCTATTTGTCATTGACCTGTGACTCCAATATCATAGAAACAATCCGTAACATTCGTTTAATTCTATAAACCTATTAGATAATCGACGAACCATGGACTTAATTTGAAATGTAAGGAAGAAGGCAAACAAAACATCTATGCATCTTGATCAACATCAGAATTAAGGGTGTGGTATTTGATTGTATTGATTCCTGATCTTTGCCTCATAATTGAGATTGAACGTGACTCCAACCGCATATCGATTAACAGAATTATATTAATGCATTGTGCTTGATATGAATATCTTCCATTAAAACATGACAGAAGACTTTGCATGAAAAATAATCATAAAATACTACATATATTTTAAAGTCTACATCTGGCTGTACTAACTAATTTACTAGTGAATTTCCAGTCACTTTCTTGTGCAATCTTTATCCTAATGCAAATCTTTTTTGGTTATATATTATAATCGCCACATATCAAATTATAACCCATTAATTCTATAGAATTTGGTTTCATGGTTTGTATCCAAAATTTATTAATTTATTATTTACAAAGAAATGAAATACAGGAAAATATTTATTAAATATAATGTACATTTTAAAAAGTTATACTTCAGAGCGGTGAAAATATAAAAAGTAGTGTATTTCACAGCCGAGAAAATATAAAAAGTTGTATTTCACAGGTGAAATTTGATGCCCGCTGCTTTCCCCACTGCAGATTTTCAAACGCCTATCACTTTCTTATATGTGCACAAAAACACAAAGTGTGTGTATGTTTTTTCTTAGTTACAATGTAGATCGCCAGGAATATTTTGGTAATTAAACTGTCAGGATTCGCTGAAATTTACACTTTCTCTTCTTCTGCTCCTGTGGTTTCAGTTTTGGCCACCATTGCACATTATGCAACGTCATCATTATTATAAAGTAATTGGCGCAATTTTATGACGGCATTTAGTGCAACAAATTGTCAATATTAAAATTGTATAATTATGAAAAGAAAATTCAATTTTTAACATGAATACGGTATGCCATTTATTTCATCTCGTAGAGCGAGAAAAGGTATATTTCATTCGTGAAATATGCATTTTTTGCTTCACTCGATGAAATAAATGGCATATACATTCAAAATATTTGAATACACTCTATATTCTACATTTATATGTTAAAACATTTTATAATGAATATTTGGGGAAATATGAACTGCTTTTATACTATTAAGGCACCCTCTGGAGAAAAAGACTAAGTCCCCAGTGGATTAGGCTGCTGTTCATTCTATACCTGTGGTCCTGCTGTTGTTTACATTGTTGATGTTGTTCCCATTATTAAAACAAAGTTATACGTGGCCACTTTACATTTTTTGCGCCTGTTCTGAAATTAAATATCGCTCTTAAAAAATTTTAATTCCATAGAAATTCCAAGGCTTTATCAAAACTCTGCAAATTATGTCATTTTAAAATGATTGGTAGATTTTGCACATACAAAATCTGAGCAATGGTACCCTCCTTTCATAAAGTCACACTTTTTAGTGTGATATAAAACATTCCATAGATACGTTATCCATTTAGATCGTAATTAGTTTGAAGTTGATAATAATAGCTATGATATAAGATGAAAATAAGTCAAATAAATTTGTGACAATCGAACTCCTCATTCCTCGTCACTACCAGCAGCTTAATTATAGAGATTTGGCTTTAACCATGCAATTCCCATACAGGTTGGTGCCTGATGCTTTGGCTGTTTTCAGGACCATAGGGGGTTTACCTGTTGGATTTATTTTGCTTCAGTATTCAGTTTTATAAACTGTTGAGTCCTTATCTTTGCTTTATCTCCTTTTTATATCTTGATTTAAATGTTCAAGGAGATACTTCATTGATAGGTTAGGGATCTTTCGTGCAAACCAAATATCTATGTGCCTTGATCCACATCTGAAATAAGGAGAAGGTTGGTGCCGTGAAACTAATTTAAGCCCTCCAGTAAAAATATTTTACTGACCGTTCTAAGGCGGTGCTTCTTTTGTGGATCATTTTTGTTATTTATAATTCGTGTTTGTCATACTGTGTTGTCTATTCAATGCAGCTTTGTGGTCACCTACTGGGTAAAGACTAACCTCTTGGCTCTCTTGTGTGTGGTGTTGTGTTGTGTTTTGTTTTATTACTTTCCCCTGTTGTGTCCTGGGTTGGGTGTGGTGCTTTTTGCGATCCCCTGACCCTTTTGTTGGACAACATTTTTATTCAATTTTGTATAGACAGGTAGTTGGGGTACCTATGGGCACAAAGTGTGCTTCCCTGGTTACAGGTTAGCATCATGCACCAACCCATTGATTAAAGATTAACGTCAGAGCCTCCATAGAGTCTGGGGCAGGACTCAATAATCATTTTGAATTTTAAACTATTTCACCATAAAATATAGGTTCTGATATCCCTTGTTGCAGAAGAGTTTTTAACCCAATGTGTATTTAAAAATTAACTCTGAGTGTCTGTGGTAGAATTTAGAAAAATGTTTTTCGAATTTCATGATTTTCTATAACCTTGTTTTAATAACTTGGCAGGTAAAAATAAGTTTCTGTTGTTTAAGTCTACAACATTAGAACTCACTCTTTCAAAACGAATAAACGAAAAAAATATATACACCATAGGAAGGGGAGCGAGAAACAACTCCATCAAGGAATGGGAAATTTACTTTTTCAAAATTGAAATCATCCCGTTTATTATAAATTTATGAAAAAAATATGCCATTTGTTATGGACAGGTTCAAGTATAAAAATAGTAAGTTTGTATGATCAGGAAATACCACAATCACAAACCGCAGACAATACGGAACTTCAGTATCAGAAGAATTCTCCTTATTTAACTGAAGTTCAGTAGGATATATCAGACCTACCAGTTGTTCAAAATAAGGATTATTAATATTAAGCATTTATATATTACCCAAAAGATAATGGAGAGCATCACACATTTTCTGACATGACCACAACTTATATCGTTTAGGTTGTTCAGAAGTAAAAATGCATGTTTATCATTACAAGCCATAGTAAGCCCTCAGGCTCTCTGTTTAATGTTTTTTCAATTAGTTCTATTGGTTTGTCTTTGATAAGATTATGAGGCAATGTAGTATTGAATGTAGAGAAATCAGAAGTAGACAAATTAGATGCTAGACCTCTAGACAATAATCTATTAAGAATTTTACATTAAGTTTTAATAGACCAAAATAAAATTTTAAAAACCTTCGTTGTAATCAACATACCATAGGCAATTACTTTGTAAAATATATGCACAAGCAATTAAATAAATAAAACAGAAGTGTTTGATTTAAGAGCTGTTAATCATATTTTAGACATAATTGACCCGGCCTTCAGAAACTTCTTAAACAAGGCTATCGATATCGTAAACTTCACAAAAGCTTTTCTAAACTTTATTGACGATATTATGATTTGATATATAAATTCCAAGTTGAACTTAAATCGCTCTTGCACCAAGAACTTTCGGAACCTGAGTAATATGGTGACTTGATGTATAAATTGAAGAAGATTGTGGCTCAAATAATGTTCATTAAAATAATTTCCCATTATAAAAATATTGACTATAACATAAAAGCATTGTTACAAACTGCATGCATGGTGGTCATTCCAATCACAGTTTGCAACTTTGCTTTCCTATTTAAATTCACGCTGACGGGTCGAGCTTTAGACTTTATGACGGTTCCGACTTAAAGACCTATTGATGAGATGGTAGGGGTCTGATGCTTTGACCGGGGTTTGCCTGCTGGATTTCCTTTGCTCCAGAATTCCGTTATATGTACTGTTAAGTCCTTGTCTTTGCTTTATCTTTTTTTTATATACTGGTTTATTAGTTCTGGAAGATTATACATGGATAAGTTAGGGGTCGTTCATGCAAACCAAATATATATGTGTCTTGATCAACATCTGAACTAAAGGCGAGGTTGGCGCCGTTTAAAGTCCTCCAGTAAATGTATTTTTACTGACCATACCAAGGCGGCGCTTCTTCTGTGGATCGTTTTTGCTAGTTATGCTCCATTTTGGTGTGCGTTGTGCTGTAAATACACATTATCATAATAGTAACTTTCTCTGGCGTACTGTGTCACGTCGAGTGGATGAGGTCATACCATCGGATCACCCGAGACGCGAAGCGTTGAGGGTGATCCAATGGCATGACCTCATCCACGAGACGTGATACTGTACGCCAGACCAAGTGACTTTTATGATAATATGTTTATTATATGCCTTTTTCCGACATTATTCTAAATTTATAAGTTGTTTTGGTCTTTAATCCAGAAGAAATGTGGGAACGTTTGCCATTACGTTACGTTTTATAACGTCACGTCATCATGTTTTCCGTCGCTGGTTACATGCTTAAAATTTACTTTACGTAACGTTGCCGTAAAAACAGGTAACCGACGTTAGCCTTGTTTTAAAGGATAGTGATAAGGAATCAGAAAACCTCAGTTCGTTGATCCGGCATTCTGTATCAGATGGCCAGAAAACAGACAGTTCAAAAGACATTTATAGGTTTATAATAAAAATTACTGTTATTTGTAGCCTTGTGGTGAACTGCTGGGAAAGGACTGACCTCTTGGCTGTCGTGTTTGTTGTGTTTTGTCACTTTCCCAAATGTGTCCTGGTCCAGATCAGAATTAAGGGCGATGCTGGCGCCGTGAAACTGGTTTAAGCACTGCAGTAAATATGTTTTATTGAAGGTTCCATGGCGGTACATCTTTTGTGGATCATGTGTGATTTTTTGACTTGTGTTTGTCATGCTTTCGCGTCTGTTCATTGCTGCCTTGTGGTCACCTGGTGGGAAAGGGCTGACCTCTTGGCTCTTGTTTATGATGTTTAATTGTGTTTGTCAATTTCTCATGTGGTGTCCTGGCTCAGGTGCGGTGCTTGATTGTATCGATGTATGATATTTGCCGCCTTTCTTGCTTCTTCCATACCTGAATTTCGACAACGATATTATAGCAGTTGTCTTTGTATAATATGAACAAACTCCATTAAAATTGAATGCAGATTTTTAACATATTTGAACTTAACCTGTGTCTGCAAAGTCATATATCTATCCCAAGGAGCTAAACAATTGTTTAGAACTTTCTTCTGTAATTCACGTAGTATGGATAATCATGATGCCATAGTACGAGGGGCATTTGGAAAGTTCGTAGCATGGCATCATTACACAACATTGCATTGACAAAATGCTATCAAATAATACATTTTCGGAAACAAGAATTGAATGGCTGCTTCATGATATATTTTTGTCGAAAAAGTATGCGCCGTAAACGTGCAGCGCATGCTCAAAAAGAGAAATGTTTTATACACTGACGAAAATTTTAAGCAACATATTTGGAAAAATTGAATGGAGATTGGGGGCCTTATTTACGATCATGATTTAACAAATTAACGATTTAGTGTCAAGTTATTTTTTAATTGAAATATATTTTGCGGTCAATGCTTTCACGAATTACACATTTACATTCGAAATATTTTGACTAATATTAATAAGTAAACTTTCAAAAACGGGACTTTTCGATTTTTCTTTAGAGTTTTACTATGAATTGTGACACTACAGGATCATGAAAAATGCAGATTAGGTATATGTTTTGCTTTATTTGTTGCAAATAATACATAAACATCATTTCGTCGCGCAAAATATGTGGCTTGTTTAGTTCTGTGTTCAAGAAAAAATATTCCTAAAAACACTACACCTACTTTTCAAGAAGTTGGTGGGGTAACTCAACCCCTCATATTTTTTGTCCATGGCATAAGAAATTTTCTTGGTATCGCTTTAACCATTACAAAATGTATTGATTACTACTCTAAAGCTATTTTTATTGTTTTCTGTCTTCAGTTAAAATGAATGAGAACGTCAACTCATAGCTAAACTTATTCTGCCCCCTAGGAAGATGTTAAGAGTTGTCTTCCCTTTGTTCTGGTAGACCATTTTTGTTTATTTCAATACAAAGTGCATAAAGTGTACTTGACAAAAATACCAACATATGGCATTTTTTAACTGTTGTCGGTTATAAAATTTCCAAAATATAGGCAATCAAGCAGACTAAGCATATTAGAGACCTCACAATTCAGAAAAGAGCAGTCTCAGAAATTCGTTTTCATGTCTCCTTAATGTACATCCGTAAGCCAATAGGTCCTTAACATATGGCGAACTAACTATATGATCTGAGTTTCCTAAGCCCTTGAATGTATAGATATTCAACTGTAAGCCATAATCCAATTTTGTACCACTTGAAGTTTTGTCTGGCCCATTCTGGCGTAACAATAGCTGTATTTAAGGTACAAAATTCTTAGGCAACCTTAGATGAACTGACCTTTGTCTGAAACAATTATTGATAATCCGTAGCGTTTAAGACTGATATTAATCCACATAAGAAAATTAAAAAGAGTCCACAAAAACTGTCAATATTCGGTGATACACAAAGAGGGCAAAGATCAGGAATCGATACAATCAAGCACCACACCTGACCCAGTAGTCGGGGAACCAAGGTAGAAAAAATGCTAACCCTTGCAACCGAAAGGTATACAGCTGGATTTTGTATGGTTGCAAAGGTAATTCTGTGGTGTATCTGAAACCACTGTATAGCAGATTCGATCGACTTGCATTACGCCAGAGCAGTCAACTTTCTACGGAAGCCCAGCAAGAACATGTCAAAATATTATTTTTCAAAATGTTATATATTTTTATAAAAAAAAAGTTAAGGATTGATAAATATTGAGTTTATATAATAATACAACATCAGGCGTAGACCTCAGAGGCAGTGGTGGTCTTCTAAGAATACTGCTTATTGATTTTTAAAGCATGTAGATTAGGGTACCCCCATTTTGAAATTAAATTTATAGATTTATTTTCTTCAAATCTCAATATAACTGCATTTATTGCCCCAAACTGTATTTGATAATTATTTATATATCGCTTGGAAGCATATCTCGTAAAAACTTGTGTGCTTACTTATTCACTTTTGTCCTCCCGCTGAAGTGTTTTAAATTGCATATTTTTTACATAAATAAATAAATTTTAAATTGAATGTGTTTAAACACTGCATAAAGTTAGGCAGACGTTTGGGACAGAATTTAAGACAATTTATTTTATTTTTATGGCAAATTAGAAAAGGTAGCTGAAAAGTAAAAATATGAAACCACAATAATTTGATACTTAATAATTTAGTTCATGCCAGCGGGTGCGTAGTTACATATCAGGACAACCTAAGAGCAGTTTTACATATAAATTAAATTTATCAAGGTTTAAAGGATGTTTATCTTCGATATTTACAGCAGATTTGAAACAGAGGGTCATTGTAAGGACCAAGGGGATTTTTATCTACTGAAAACAATAATTTCATTTAACAGTGGTAAAATAAATATGAAAAAACTCGTATAACTATTATCATATCACCATGGAAAACCTGTCTGTCCCAGTCTGAGATGCAGATATGTATTCGCATAGTACTTGTAAAGGCAAAATGTCCCTAAGAAGATTATTGTGGTGCACAAATGACTGCCCATACTTTTAAATGCATTTGATAGTGTATTATTGTCTTATCGAACAATCAAACGGCTTCTCATACCAAACCTCCAGATAAGAGTGCGTAATGGAAAATTAGTTTTATTATTTCTCAACCAAAACATATGTTGTGGGTTCTTAATGGACCTATTAAATGAGACGGATCTTTTGAAGACTAAAAAACGCTCTTTAACTTATTGATAAGGGAAACATTACAATTTCTATGCTATGAAAGATTGCTTAACATAACCTATGTGGCATACAAAATGCATTTTTCCGCGAAATGCAATTCTGGTCGCATTGCTATACAGTGGTTTCATATCCAGCACTATTTAGACTATCAGTATACAAATTTCCAGCCGTATACCTTTCGGGTGCAAAAAATGTGTGTTTTTGCACGATACGCGACTTTGGTTCCCCGACTACAGGATACCTACAGGGAGAACAAAGTCACGATTATACATCACAAACGAGAGCCAAGAGGTCAGCCTTTTTCCAACAGGTGACCACAAGGCATCAACAAACAGACGTGCATGAACGCATAACAAAACAAGACAGAAATAACATAAATGACCCACAAAAGAAGCAGCGCTTTGGAACGGTCAGTAAAAATATTTTATTGAAGGGCTAAAACTGGTTTAAAGGTGCACCAACCTCACCCTTAGTTTAGATGTGGATCAAGGCAAATAGATGTTTGGTTTGCATGAAAGACCCCTAACTTATCAATGCATTATCTCCTAGAACATATAAATCAAGATATAAAAAGGAAATAAAGCAAAAATAAGGACTCAACAGTAAATTAAGCTGAATACCAGAGCAAAAGAAATCCAACAGGTAAACCTCAGTGGGCCTGACAACAATCAAAGCATCAGGCCCCTACCATTTCATCAATAGATAAGTCTAAGAAGTCGGAACCGCCATCTTGTCTGAAGTCCGACCCACCGGCGTGCAACTAAAGACGAAAGCAAAGTTGCGGCTCTGACGTAAAGCTTTAATCGGTGGGTTGGTTCCTGATGCTTATCTGTAGCTGAACCCACCATGGCTCAACTTAAGGTTTTCTTTAGCTCTGACTATCTGGTGAGTCATGAGCCCTTTTCTTTGTTTCATCATGGTGTACTAATTTGATTACAGTGTTTTTCCATGATGATACATTGCATTAGTTAGATGGCCTCCATGCGAGCTGGACAGTTCTTGTACTTCAACAACAGCAGAATCTATGGCGAAGATTTGGTACCAGTAAAATGAATTTAAGCCCCCTCCCCCCCCCCCGGTGGCTTAGGCTGCTGTCCGTTCTAAGGCGGTGGTTCTGTTGTTGTTGATTTTTTGTTTATTCTTACTCCCATTGTGGGAGTCTGTAATTGTTCTTTGTTTTGTTGTACGTTACTTAATGCCCATTCTAGTATTGCAATCATCTTGATGGAGAAGAGAGAGCTGATTGCTTTGCTTAATTTGTCTTCCTGGTGTCTCATGATGGTTGAGCGCCTCTTCCTCGCGGTGCCACGGGGTTGTCTGCGGTTTGTAATTGTAGTATTTCCTGATCATACTCACTTAATTTTCTTCATCAGCAAACCAGTAAAGAAGAAGGCAACAATCAGGAATCGAAACAATCAAATACCACAACTGACCCACGACACCATATGGGAACGTGACAAAAATACAAGTAAACATCACATAAAGGAGAGCCAAGATGTCAGCCCTTTCCAAGCAGGTGATCACAAGGCTGAAAGGAACAGCCAAGACAGTATGACAGACATACAAAAAACACAAACAACAAAAATGATCCACAAAAGACGCACCAACATGGAACGGTCAGTAAGAAAACTAGTGGAGGGCTTGTTTGACGGTACCAACCTCAGCCTTATTTCTGATGTTGATCCAGACACATAATTTATTATTATATGTTTATTTTGCTAGAAATATCCCTAACTGATCAATGGTTCGGCTCCTAGTACCTACATACCGAGATATTAAAATGAGATAAACAAAGTAAAGGACTTAACTGTATATACAACTGCAGGCCGAATTAAAAGAAGTTAAATATTTAAACCCCAGTGGGCCTGAGCATAAACACAGCATCAGGCCCTAACCCTCTCATCTATAGGTACATATTTAAATCTGAACCGTTGTAGAGTCTAAGGACCGACCCGCCAGCATGTAATAAAAGAGGAAAGCAAAGTTTTCAACCGTGATTGGGTTTACTACCAAGCACGCAGTCTGTTGCAATGCATTAATGTTCTAACCAATCTTTATATAATGTGAAATTAGGTTAATAACTTCGCTGAAAAAATATTAGAGCCATCGATTCTCTTTAATTTATACACCAAGTCGCCATAAAACTCTGGTTACAGAAGTCCCTGGTGCAAGAGAGATTGTCAAAATAAAAATTATTATTTATGTTATAAATATCATCCAAGTCTCTGGATGTAGTGCTAAAAGCGTCAACAATATCAGCATGCTTATCATCAGAAACAGACATCATAAAAACATGATTACGAGGTTATAGGGTTTAGTTGTGAATGTAACTATAGTAGGCACAAGGAATAATTTGTTTGTTTTTTTTATTTCATTTTCAAATTATATAATTGTTTAACCGATTTGAGAAGTTACTCTAGTCCCATACGGTTTTCATGGAAAATAATGGATATTGTAATTAATGTGCTGTAACAGCCATACACCTGAACTGCCAGAGGACGAACATATCTAATGTGTTAAGTTGTGAGAAGAATAAAGTCTTCAACATTCCCCAATGAGAGGGATCTGGATCCGTAGCCCCTCACATCATTATAAGTATAATGTTCTGCTATCTATGCTTAATTGCTTTCTGCACATGTATTTTTGTAGGGTCTAGAAACAGAGACGTCTGTTGCTTGTGCGTTTATAATGGGCAGAAGAAACGCAACTCTCCTATCCATGTGGCTTCAAAGCTATGTCGATGACTATCGGCCGGAATGGACATATAATTGCTTACAAGTGCCCTATATGATAAGCCAACAGCATCCTGAACTTCTACACATCCATGGATATAGTTTTACCACGCCGAATTTTTATAATCGTAACAAAATTTTCAATTTGAACTATGACTGGTCAGAGAATTATGGCTTACATTTCTATGCACGTATGTTTAAAGAAACGTATGATCACATGACAATGAGACAGATGAACACAACTATGGGTAGCATTGCTAGATATATCTTATTTGGAAATATAAACCTGTGTTTTTGAACCAATACACGCACTGTTTTAGCCTAACCTAGCCCTAACACTAACACAACCATGGGTAGTATTGCTAGATATGTCTTATTTGGAAATATAAACATGTGTTTTTGAATTAATACACTCACTAATTAAGCCTATCCTAGCCCTAACACTAACACAACCATGGGTAGTATTGCTAGATATATCTAATTTGGAAATATAAACCTGTGTTTTTTAATTCAAACACGCACTATTTAGCCTAACCTAGCCCTTTTACTAACGTTACCATGGGTAGTATGCTAGATATATCTTATTTGGAAATATAAACCTGTGTATTTGTACTAATACACGCACTATTTTAGCCTAACGTAGCCCTAACTCTAATACACGCACTATTTTAACACCAACACAACCATGGGAAGTATTGCTAGATATATCTTGTTTGGAAATATAAACCTGTGTTTTTGAACTAATACACGCACTATTTTAGCCTAACCTAGCCCTAACACTAACACAACAATGGGTAGTGTTGCTAGATATACCTTATTTGGAAATAAAGACCTGTGTTTGTTTGAGCGAATACATGCACTTTTAAGCCTAACCTAATCTTGGCTAGTATTGCTAAATAAATCTGATTGGGAGATAAAGATCTCTGTTTATGAACTAAGTAATGCACTATTTTAGCCTTGGCACAAGTTCCATGCAGCAAATTGTACAATGTTGCAAGTAGTAATGGATGGCACTATGGCCCCATTTTTTTTAAGCCTGAAAAGAACTTAGAATTTTTCAGGCTAAAAAAATGGGGCCATAGATGCCTATCCTGGTAAGCTTGAGTGACTAGCTGTGAATAACTTAGTTTATTTTTAGGGGTATTTTGGTTGGATTTATGATTGTGATAGTTTCCTGGTCATATTCACTGGTTGGGCTGTGATTATGATAGTTTCCTGGGCTGTTGGGAAATAACTTAGTCATTTTTGAGGGGATAAAGGTTCTGCTGTCTTGATATATAAAATAACTTAGTTAAATTCAGCTTTGAAGATAACTTAGTCATTTTAGGGGGTATAGTATGTGGTGATATATGGTGTGTGTAATAGTCAAGGCTACTAAGTACCATGCGTCTTAGAGTCTCTTGGTCTATCAAGACCTCAACTCCTAGAGGCATCACTCTGTAGCGTTAACTAGTGTTTAGCTAGCCGTCTCAAGCTTACTACTACTGATTTTTTGAAAAGAACAACAAAGACTGGTGAACATTTCTATAACTTTATTGCCCCGCTAACTATAACTGATTACAATGACAGAGGATTAGGGCCGTCCCTCTGTTCATTGTTTACAATAGAACTCCTTAACATATTTACAATATATTATACATAGGATACTTCTTTGAAAGGTGATGTGAATAATTATGACATTTACAAGTCTGTATTCTGTGTTTGAATAAAAAGTCAGGAGGAGCCATGCGTCTCATTCCATTCTTGGATAGGATGACTCTGGCATAGTTATAGATGAACCACATCTCGATTTCTCTGTCATTCTGGTATAAATCATCTCCAGTTCCATATAGTTCTTGATGAATGGCTGTGTTTAGATCTAGTCCTTTGTTGAGCTGGTGAATGATGTAGATACACCAAATTCCACATGTTTTGCTCCATGCACTCTGTAAACATTCTTTGTTATGGATCCATCTTGTAGAGTTTCTTTCAATAAATGGTAGAACATATTGCTCATCTGGTGGTCTTCCATATGAATCGAAGTAGATAACTTGATCTCTTCTGAAGTAGATAGCCACCCAATGTTCTCCTGGATCTGTGGATATATCTGTATTTACAATGTAAGCCTTCATATCCAGTGGTTTCTTCTCTGGTAGTAAATCCTTGGCACATACTTCTCCTTTCACAGGTATATTGTTTATGACTTTGATTAGTTCAACAGTGTTCATTTTTATTCTGTTTCTGGGTTCTCGTTTTCTTCAGTTTCCTTTTCTTCATAGGATTCTATGAGTTTCTTGGCCCAGTACGTCTTCCACTGTTCTGTTAAGTCACTTTGATTTTTCTTGAAGTACTGCCAGTTTTTATAGGCTTCTTGATTTTCTTCTGGCGTCAGGTGATTGATCCTTGTTGTAAAGTCCATAGGGTGTCGCAAACTGTCGCCATACAGATAGTTCCAGATTCTATCATCAAAGTCTTTCATCACATCGTAGATGTTTAGGCCCTCTAAGGCTGGATCATGACATCCATAATCTTCAATCCATTCTCTTGGAGAAGTCCATAGACAGATATCGTGGTATTTCTGACTTGGGTGGTTCATTTTGCATCCATGACATTCATGCTTCGCACAGTCTCCAACTGCCATCTTTAGACAAGTCAATATGGCTTGTTTTAGAAGAGTCTTCATAAGACAATCAATATCCTCATTGTCTTCTACTTCTTTCTGTAAGGTACTCTTCTCATCTGATGGCTGGACTGTTGCACTGTATGCATCTGTTTGGTACATCAAGTTCTGTTCAATGAAGTATCCTGCATTCATCTTTAGTAATCTGTGGTAACTTCTCTAAGTCCGTTGATTTCTATCAGGTTGTCAAACTCTGCATACACAAGCACGTTGATCGTCTTGTCAAGTGATGTTGCAAACTGAAGCTCCAATCTGAGGTTCCCAGTTTTTATAGGGTGCAAATGAGACTGATCGGCTGCTTGATCTGGTGTCAAATCATATCCCCAAAAGCAGTAACCTCCTTTGTAATCTTCATAATCAATGTTGCAATTTTGGACCTGATTCTGACTTGCTAATGCTTGGTAAACAGATAGGAAAGACCTGAGATACTGATCATTTCCAAATCTAGGTTCAAATGGTTTTCCATAGACACTATGTCCATCACAAGTGACATCCATTTTACTTAGGTTGAAATGTTGGAAAAAGAAAGGATTAGTTTCCAAAGTCCCATTAAATGCCTAATTTAATACTAAGCCAATAAAAACTCGTTTTGGAAGTTGACCTGTGAGAAGATGGTCTTCAATTTTAGATCTTGTGCCACTACTGATTGTAAAAGTTTTGACTTCAACTCTTCTGATTGGAAATTTAGCATTATGATGAGCAATAGTTTGATTCAGTTCATTGCTAATGGCAGGTAGAAGCTGAACATTTCGTACTCTCAAGATAGCAGTATCAATTTTGATTTTTGCAGGGGAATTGTCACTCATCAAACAAAACTGAGGAGATGATCGATTGAGTCTAAGTTTGAATTCTAAGCCATTAGGTAAATATTTTTCCTGCATAGCAAGATCCAAATGTAATTTACCCTGAAGCTCCACTGATTTGCTTTTTGCTACGCGTTTGCCACGATCAGTGATAGATGCATTTGTTATATCTTCAAAAGCTCCTGCTTCATCCTCAGACCAAAATTCTGCTGCTTTCAGTTGATTATCTTTGACATCAGAACCATAAGAAAACAAATTTTCAAGGTATGCTCTGTATGGATACGTGTCTGAATTATTCGTGATCAATTTATTGTTGATATACAAATCGATGCCACTGAACATACTGTGAAAAAAGTTGTTAATTGGAAATACTTTTGCACCAGTTTCAAGATCTTCACCCGTTTGCTGTAAGATTCTGAATTTGATATACAGATAGGCTTGAGATAAATCAGTGTAAAACTCGGTGTGAGGTGGAATTAGAAATTCAATGGGTGCATGATGACTATCGAGAGAAGGATGGGATGATAATCATTCCACTGAGTGCCTTGCATGGTAGTCATGGTGGGTGGAATGGATTCCATATCCAATTCCGTTTTAGTGCAATCGCAAGAACCTTGTTGAATCATTTTTCGTCAAATATATCTTTTTCAAATACCAGACGTTTAATTGGATTAAACTTTTTTTATTGGATTAAACTTTTTTGCTCTGCTTTTAAAACCCCTCTTAACAGTTCGGTGTCTAGATTGAGACTGAGGCTTTTTGCGTTTTTGAGTTGAATTTATAGCCAACTGATTTATAGTAGACTGACCAAAAGATTTCAAAGCTGTTTTTCCTCTTTGTTTTAAAACTTTTTTTACATTTTCACCACCCACAATGTCTTTTAGAGCTTGAACCCCTTGATCTTTAGCTACTTTTTTCACGCTTTTTAAACTTGCTTTTGCGACAGGTTTTAAAATTGGAATCACTGTTCTCAATGCAGCTTTAAAAATGGATCCTAAACCATTGCCATATTGTCTTGAAACGCCTCTGTACACGGGAAAGTCTCCTTTCCCAGATTGAAGAGACATAATGCTTCTCGATTGTTTCAACATTATTCTTTCTGTCGAAAATGTAGTTTCACTAACGTTTTCCCAGAGATAAATGGCACATTTTCACCTGTATCACCTTTTATACTAATGTGCACCTGATCTATGAAAGATTTTGCCACTGGTACATAGTGTACATTGACAAATTCTTGATGTAAATGATTGTTTTCTCTTTTACTTTCAAATGGCAATACTCTCAAAATAGGTGCAGTAACATCACCAATAAATGTATAGCTTGCTAAATCAGAGTAAATGTAAAGTTGGTGAATTTTTGTATTCAAATCCACACCATATCTGAAAATGTATTTTTCATTTCCTAATGGTTTATCAAAATAATTTCTATCTACACCTAATATTTCTGCAATTGCCTTTGGAAAAATAATTTGGACTTTTGTAGGATCTTGAACATCAAGTTTGACTCGAGCACTGTTTTCACCATAAGTGATTGAAATGGTAGCATTGCTATTTTTCAGCGTCAGTCCATATCGAAAATTGATACTTTTTTGAATTTCTTCAACCAAATGGCGTGGAGAAGCATAATAACCATTTTGATTATAGAATTTTTGGTCTACATATGAATCATACTTTGTACAGTTATCAATGTCTTCACACATTTTTCTATCAGTAAATCTTAAAATCACATAATTGTTTTCCTTAGTGATATTATTTACTTCAGTTGGAGTTATGACTTCTACCAAACCTACTTCCCAATTATCTTTTTCAATTTGTATGGAATGATCTAATTTCACTTTAAAGTCACATTGCGTATTTTTTGAAAATGTACTGAGTGAACTATCACTCAAGAGTGTCAAATAAAAGTTGTTCATGGTTTGAGTTTGGGTGAATCTGTTTCGTCGGTAGAAATTGGATTAGTTTGTTTTCTAAATTTTAAACCTGGGGATGGTAGTATGTAACCGATAGAACTACTGAGTAAAATTAACCACAATTCTTTATCTGGACTTCTCAGACTGATTTGAACTAATGATGTGATAATGATCATGTATACAACAATGATCTGAGCAAAAAAAGTGAAACGATTTTTAACAATTCGATCACGACCTTCTGCAGATTGTACTGAAGCAGTGTCACCACGTACAAATGATCCTCTGAGATCCATTTTCATGCTTTTATACAAGATCAGATTCTAAAATCCAACTGTCAAATTTTGAAGGATACCCTTTCCAGTGAACTTTAATTTCTTTCACACACTTTTTTCCTACTTTACGTTTTCTGTGATCTAAAACAGAATCAATTTCGTAAATTTGATCTTTCTCTACACGTTGTAACTCGTGTGAATAAAAAGTACCTTTGACCACTTCACCCTCAAGATCTTTTATTTTATAGGTGATAGGAATCTGAGTTTTGACCACTGCTAAAATTTGAAATAATTCTTGTGTCCAGTTTGGTAAATAACCTTTATTAAATGTACGTTTTGTTTTATTGATACGTACAAAATCACCCACTTTGAAATTTGGTTTGACTTTTTTAGAACTGGATTTGCCATATAAGTTTTCTGACACCTGTGGTTCATTTTTAAGAGTCACAGACACAGGTGCACATTTAATACTTCGATGATAAGCATGATTGTAACCATGTAGTAATTTGGGAAGAATGTCTACATATCGCAAAGTGCGATGATGAGTAAAATATTTCCACATGCGAGTTTTCAAAGTTCTTTGAAAACGCTCAACAATACTGGCTTTGGTTTCAGGATTTTCAGTAGTGAAGAAATGAATCTTTTTAGTTTTCAAGAAATTTTGAAATTCTTTATTTTTGAATTCAGTTCCTTTATCTGTTTGCAAACTTTTTGGACTTCGTCCACTTTTTAAAACAGATTTGAAGGCAATGAGTAAAGTTTTCCCAGTTTTATCTTTAATAGGTACCACCCATGCATATTTTGAAAAGACATCTATGATGCAAAGTAAATATCTATGTTTGTCATTGAACTTTGATAATTTTGATAAGTCTGCCAAATCTGCTTGCCATTGAGTATCAATTCCAGCCACTACCGTTTTGCGTCGCAAAAACTTTTTACGAATAGGTTTATGTAAAGTATAAGTTTGTTGTTTTCTTAACCAGTCTCTAATATCTTGAAGTTTTACTTTTTTGGATGATTGTTTAGCAAGTTTGTACAAAGCTTGTTCACCTGCATACGCAGCAGGACTTTTAGGATTGTAATACAACTGTTCAAGCTTCATTGTAACTGACCCATGGAGAAGAAAACTCTTCTTTTATACGTTTTTTGGTGGCAGATAAAAGTGCAGGGGATGGAAAATGGTCTTTAATACGTTTCCTAACACCCAAACTCTTTGCAGACCTGACAGAAACGGGAATACGACTTGCTGTTTTTCTGATAGTGCGTTTTTGTTTGGGAGTAATATAATCCGTTTCAGGATTTTCTGGAGCACGATGCATCCAGTCCCACCTTTCCCTATTTCCAATCACATCTTGGGGAATATTCATGTCTCTTAAACCTTCTGCAAAAGCTTGCCAACCTGTAGGTTCACTGCCTTTACGATGTCTGATGACATCATTGACCAAATCAATAATATTAGACCCTGGAATAGATTTGCCATAAAGTTTGACTGTACCATCATCTTCCCAGGACACATTTGGGTTATTTTTTAGAAGTGAAACTAAAAGCTGAGCTTTACGTTTCATAGTGGAGGGTACACTATCTATGACCAATTGATTCATTTTGGAAGAACTAGGGTCAGATGGTGAAAAAAAGGATGTTTCTTTTAAAGCTTTTTGATGAGCCGTTTTAAATTTGTGCAAGGTTTGGCCATACAATTGAGATTTTTCAGCTTCAGACAAATCTTCATTGGCCATGACAGAAGATAAGTCTCTTTGAAGACTGGCTGTGGCAGATACATTAGGATCAGGAGGCAGTCTGGGTTTTTGAATTTGTCCCTCTTTCCAGCGTTTCATGTCTTCCCAAAGTTTAAATGGCACAACAGCCATTTTACGACCATCCATATTTTTTATTTTTTGATAATTTCACCCAAGACAGAACCTATGATAGGAGCAATTAATGGTTTTAACAATAATCCTAACAAAGCTCCACCTTTTTGATTAATAATTTTCTTTTTTGTGTCAAGTGGAACTTGCTTAGAACTCAGTAAACGTATATGTTGCTTTCTAGCTCGTAACTGATTCTTTTGAGCATTTGTCAGACGTACATTGCCTTTTATAAGATTGATGCAACATTCCCCTACACAATCAATGACTTCTTTAGGAGATTCTTGAATCATTTTCTTACGACATTTATTGGATAAATGAGTCAATCCTTCTAAAAATGTACCATAAGTTTTAATCAGAGATTTTTTCTCATTTTATTTTGCAATTTTCTACGACGTGTTGTTGTTACAGCCATGTTTATGAGTGTGTTTATAATTTAAATGTACAGTCCTTTTATAGTTTTTTTAAAAAATGTAGTAGTCGACGTTCAGAATGAGGTGGTGATGGATATTTGTTTGGATGTAACATGTGCATGGTAGCACCAAATCCATGTCTTTTTAACAAATCTTGTGCTCTCAAAGGAGTAAATCTTGCTAAATTTATGGACGATCGTCTTGCATTTGTGTTTGGAGAATCAAGACCTAAATTTTGCCATGAAGCAGGACTTTTACTTTTACGTTTTGTTACAAAACGATCATCAACCTTTCTTTTTTTTCTGTTTTCTAGGGTTTTTCACTGATTTTTTCTTAGGTTTTTTAGTTTTCTTGTTAAATTTTCTCATCAACTTATTTCCATCCCATCGAATCAGACTTCGAATGATCACACCACCAAAGAATCCACCACCTCCAGGTTTTAAAATGATACTGCGTTTGACTTCAGGGTCAACAATTGCACTTGCTAATTTTCGAACATCATCCTGATGTCTATCCATAAATTTTTGAGTTTGCTTAGGTAATTTCATCTTACCCTGAACAATTTTTCGAGCTGCCAATGAAAACCATTTGATCATTTCAATTAAACCAGCATTTAAGAGTGATTTTCTTTTATGACTATCATGTTCTCTGCTTAAATTATACAGAGCACGTATCAGATTAGCTGATGTTCGTTGAGCCATTTTGACACAAATGATGGATTTAAACTCAAACACACCTTTTTATACTCCTGGAAAACAGACAACAGGTCCTTGTTGATCTGATTTTGTAAACCAGTTTTGAAAAATTTGTGTTCTGAATCTGAGATAATCAGGTGTATTTGGTTTCAAATCGACCAATAAGTATCCGTGAGGTATAGATGTGGCATCGTTAAACGCATGAATCATATGGGGAGCTTGAAGTTGATTGGCCAATACTTTGATTTGCATCTTATCTCTTGGACTTTGAAATAAAACTAAATAATGAGCATTCAAACTGATGGTGCGAGAAGATTTACTTTGTTGAAATAAATTTTGTGTGATGTACACCACACTTGCATTTCTATGATGTCCTTTTCTTGTAAACCATAACTTAATTTTTTCTTCATCTTTATCTCCTAACATGTCATCAAAAATCACCAAGTGCGTTGCACTGGGATCGGTGACAATCTCATCTTCATCATCAGGAATACCTTGAATAAATTTGATGTTTGACCCCTCACGTTCTTGTAAGATATTATAAGATTTTTGCCATTCCTTGTAACACCAAACAATACGTTGGGGTAAAATATCAAATAAATCTTCTTTAAACTCAATCATCTTTTTAACAAATTCAGTTTTACCCGATCCACTTGGACCAGAAATAAAAATATTAGAAGGGTGTTTAAAAAACAAACTTCCAATATCTTGATTTGAGTCCAACTGGTGTGTAGAAAGCGCCATGTCTAACTGTGAAAAAATAACAAAGACAACTTTATTTATTCTCAAATTTTAATGAACATGAACCAACAGTTTAATACATAATTTAAAAAAGAAACAGTTTAATACATCAAAGAAACTGTACAATACATCTGACACAGTTCAATACATGTTTATCAAAAATAATACATGATCATCAGAACTACTCTATGCCAAATATCCATAAGGAACAGTATATCCATCTCCAATAATGACACGTTTAGTATAAGTGAACCAATACGTCTTGGATTGCAATTCAGTGGTCACAGTCTTGTCTTTATGTTTTCTGATCTGATGGTAGTTGACAGTTTCTCTAAAGTCTTTTGTATCTTCCTTCACCAAGTTCAGCATTCGATTAAAGTGAATGACTTGAGATGTATTGTAATCTAGAGTGAGTCCTTTCACTTTGCAAGTTGATTTCCTCTTTCCATCTTTGTCCACAAATTCATAGCCATAGTTCTTCGGTCCCATGCCTACAAATTTAACAATTCTAGCATTGGGTACTTCATCTGTCCATTCTCCAAGTCTGTTGTTGACAATAGTAGGATTCCATAAATGGGGTTTGTGATGATAGATGATAGAGTCTGTATCAAAGTAGAGTACACGTTCATTCAGCTTTTCCAAGATTCCATAGAGCTTCAATCTGGCTTGAGCAGTGACGAAGGCTGCGACAATCACATTACTGCAAGCATGTGGCTCCACACTAGATTCTGTATCGTCCCAGTTGACCAGTAGAAGATTTTCTCTGCAAATGTCCACATTCTTGACAATCTTGTTTGGATTCGTCACCAGATCAAAGAACTTGGAAGGTTCTGAGATATATTCTGTCTTGGTCATATTGTCTCGCTGTGCCAATTTTCCCCAGAGACTGTTTAACATGATCTTGGCAATAGCTCTCATTCCTTTATTCTTCTCAACTTTCTCCAATCTGATTCCTTCAGCTTCAAAATAATCTTGCTTGAACTTGATCTTATCTTGCTCTGTCTTGCACCAATCAGGATAGCCACTTGATTCTTGTTTGATTCTCAGAAATGTATCGATATAGCCAGCAAAAATCCCTCCTTCTCCAGATGCTTTATCATATTGAGCTGTCTCTGAGAAATGCCAGACTTCATACACGTCCAATAACTTGTAACCCCTGTCCAAAGCCTCAAACAATTCGATGGTAACCCAAGTCCCTGTAAAACTTCTATCTTCTTCCTGTAAATGAGTACATCTCATATGAGGATCTGTCTTTTCAGCACAACTTCTACACAATGGAAACATCAATTTCTGACTGCATTTCTGAGGAAGTACTGGATGGTACAAATTGGTGGGTGGTAACACCTTACACTTGATCAATCCACAGTACTGTCTGATATTGTCTTTGTCAATATTCTCTTGAGAATAGATGGTGGGATGTCCAAGTGGAAACAGTCCGTACTTGCAAACATATGGATAGAGTGAACACACATCGATGTACTTGATTTCTTCACTGGAGGATTCATCGATTTCCTGATAGAGTTTGGTCGAGTTAGTTCTTCCACCAAATAAAGCATCTCTTGGTCTCAAAGGGTCTAAGTTTGTAAATTCTGAGTCCACCAAAGATCTAAAGTCTGGATTTTCTTTGTATCTCTTGTCATAGTCACATTCCCAAAGTTCCACCACCTGATATCCAGCTTTTTGTAACTCTTCACTCTTGCCAACAGTCAAAATATACAACTGATGCATGGTCAAACACTGATGATGTTGAACTCTGTGTCTGTCTGGAAAATGAGTAGGACATCCATGCCAGTAACATCCATAGAATTCAAATACAGTTTGAGATTCTTCATGGTAGCCATCCACATAATGTCCATTGATTCTTTGCTCACCACCATTCAATGCATGTTTGATCTCAATACCACGTGTCTTAGCTTCACTTTGAATCCATCTTACAGCTTTGATAGAGTAGTTCTTTTGATTAGGATAGCCTTCAGGTGGGATGATGGCAATACTGTTTTCAGGCATATGATTTTTTCTCCATACTTTTGAACAAGCTTGAGCGATAGTGCAAGCTTCAGACAAAGGATCGAGTCCACTAATGTTGATCAATTCTCGTCTAAAACAAGCACATCCTCGTCTTTGGATATCAACATCACTACGACAGTATTCTTCCATCTCCTGTCTGAAGTCAAATATAGCACCACTCTCAATTTTCCCTTTATGCCAAGCTAAAAATACCTCACGATCCTTGACAGACATCTGACCAGGATTGTACATGTCCACAGGAAAGTAAGGTCCCACATACTTTTGTTTGCCAGTGTATTTGCAAGATGAGGAAAGTAACCTTTCTTCATCTCTGTCAAGCCAAAGGTATCTGGGAAATTAGCCAGTCTCATATGCAAAAACTGATAAGAATCAAGGAATGTGACACGTCCTACTTTCATTCTAAGTATAGTATTTCCATTCATGATCACTTCAGGTTTCACTGTACCATATTCTAAGATATAGTGTAAGATGAACTGACCATCGTATCCTCCAAAATTATGTGCAATACATGTCACTCCTTTATTCTCATCTCCTAAAATCCAATTGCAAAATTGTGGTAAAGTATCTATGCCTTCAAAGATAAATTCTCTCAGACCTGTTTGTGTCGAACAAGTCGGACAAAATGTATCTATGGGCAATTCCATGCAATCATCACACGCTTTATGAGCAACACAGAAATTCACTTGATGTGTACCAGTTTCTTGATTTGACTCGAAATCAAAGAAGATGAAACGAGATTTCTTAGGTTGAGAAACCTCTTCTTCTCCTTCATTTTCAGTCATCTCAGATTTACATTCATAACTTTGAATATAGCATTGATGATTGGGTCCTACAATTTCTTTACAATTCCTACATTTTCTCTGTCCTGGACATACATGATTTTTCTTTGCACCCACAATCCTAAAATTACATTTACCACAATTATACACAAGTTGACAAATAGATTTATGTTGCTTAGATTTCATTGCCTTATGCTTTGCAAAACAGTCTCTACTACGAAAAGTTCTTTTACAGTCCATACAACGTATCTTTTCACCACGAATACAAGGAATGTCACTATAGCAATCTTCACATCCATCAGCACATCTATGGGCACCTCTGTTTGTATATCCAACATCACAATACTCGCAGTAATAGCTAGCACCAAGAAATCCTGTCACCTTGGTAATTACATCATAGTGATCTACTCCATTAAAGTAAATATGGATAACTCTCGTCTCAGGCTTCTTCTTGAATTGAAGTGGAAATATTAGTCCATCTTTAGGATACTGAGAATGGACTTTGATCAAGTACTTGGGAGCAAGTACAGATTGGATCTTCTTGGATTCCTCAATACCACAAGGCTTGGTATGAGGAATCTTGGCTTGATCCAATAACTTCATCGCTTCTCTGGTCTGCACAGGTCGATCTGATCTTCTCATATAATGCCAGTTCTGTTTCCATGTTTCTGAATCATCTTTATCCACATTGCATTTCGCCACCACCACAGCTCTCGCCATACACATCACATCTTTGGTATTGTTGATCTGGATAATACTTCTTTTGTTGATACTCATATTTTCTGACTCAAAGTAGAGACCAGCATATAATGGTTTACGTCCGCTGCCTACTGGAAGTCTCAACACTGTGACTTGAATAGTCATCTGTCCATCATTGATGCGAAAATTCTCATTGGACTGGAGCACTTTCATAATCTCTTCTAACACAGCTTCTCCAGTCATAGCTGAGACATCTCTCTATGTCACAAAGACACCCAGTTTCAATCCAGGATGAAGAATAGTCATCCGCATCTTGTCATTGGACTCCATCTGGCATATTTCTTTGATGTCTTCAACCAGCCGATCAAACAATCTTGATATGAACTGATATGGCGAAACATTGTCAGGGAAAGTCTTGATGTTGAGTTGAAATTCTTTCCCTTGAGCTCGAAATAATCTCGACTTCTTCTCGTTGACTGCCTTGATAGTATAGTAAGAAGTCAAATCTTCATCATCTTCATCGTCTGAATACATAGTCCTAGCTCTTCTTTTCCTTGGTGGTGGTCTAATATCATCTTCATCATCTGAGCTCTCTGTGTCTGAATAATCTACCAATTTCGGCTTAGGCTCTTCATCATCAGAAGTGGGTGGGGTATTATCTCTCTGTCGTTTAACCATCTTGACTGTTCGAAGTTCTGTAGTGAAATGATGCTGGAATGGGAATGCGAGCTCAATTTATACTGGAAAAACCCAGATTTTTCTGCAATCATCAGTTGAAATTTCACAGTTGAGACTCAGTACCTGAATTTTTCACATTGTGTCAGGCGAGACTACATGATTTTTACAGGACTCAGATTTGCAGGCGAGACTACATATTATTTTACTAGGTCTAAAGTGCAGGCGAGACTACAATTTTTGAAAATTTGCAAGAAGTATCAGGCACTGTATAAACAGCACCATTACTCCCCCAGTACTATCCTAACCTCGGAATCCCTGGCGATTGAAACTGTCTCAAATACAAGTCAAATTCCTGCATGTCTCTATGGACCAGAGAATTAGAGGCGGAGCCACTCCAACCCGAAGGCTGGCGCCCTTAAACAGCCGAAGCTGCTCTACCTTTTTAAATGCATATTCAACAGTTTCTGAAGCACAAAGCTTCTCTATGGGCCTCGGCGGATGTATAGAGTACCAGTGGTCAGTTATTTTTGTTCAAACACTATCTCTACTGACTTAATAAGCAAATATTTGCGATTCATATATATAGTTATCCTATCACAGAATAAGTTTGAAATGGTGTCTCAAATTTGCATACACCATCCCATAATAGTTTTCATGCCTTATAGTATGTAAAATCAATAACTTGAAAATAAGAGCTATCTTATGGTAAAAATTTGAAGTAAATCGGATAAAAAATACCCGAGATATTACAAATTTTTACCGTTAAAATTTTCTTATTCAAGGGAGATAATTTATTTGCATGAAAAAAGCAAGAACCGGATTTCTAAAAAGTAAAATCATATTTTCCCAATAACTTGAGTTTACTTGGACCGATTTTCAAAATTTTTGCACCCTATAAAAGCTTAGAACAATTGCTATCTTATCACATTAGAAATAATTCATCTGCAGGTAACACATAAAGAGAGCAAATCAGTTATGGCATATCAACTACCGACAGAAATACAACATATGATATGGACTTATTCGATGTACAATTCAGCTAAAGGGTTAGGATTCAGGAAGCAAATTCAAGAAGGATAGTTTAAACTTAGGTTGAGACGCTTGTCAAATGCTTTAGAGACTAAATCTCAGGACATCTATCACCAAGAACTAGGCCAACTACTTCTAAGCATGGACGAATTACTTAATCTTCCTGGCGAGATGCGCTTAAGATTTCATACGGAGATGCTCAAGATACATTACTCCAAATTTCACAGTATTGATAAAGCTTGTGTTTGGGTTGTTAGAATGAAAAATTTGACAATGGATAAACTTTACTCTATTCGTACTCGTGACACAGATATCAAGTATTTTTTGAATGGAATTATCTATGACAGTAATAAGTTTTATGGATGTTTGTACTTAAAGGATGAAACTCCTAAGCATCAGATCCAATGGTTATTGTCTGCATGGAATACTCAAGATGTATCTTTATCTGTGGCATCTTTAACAGCTGCAAGGATTAACCACTTTATAACCAGTGAACTGATTAGGTATATAAACAGACCAGATTCATACAACGTTGCCATTGGACATTATACTCCAAGACAGATAGAACCACAAATTATTTTGAAGTTTCCAAGTCGTGAATCTGATTATCTGCTGAATAACTGAATATGTATACGATCACCAAAAGTCTACCCGTGTGCTTAGATCAAATTTTACATTTTGATGTCTACAAAATAACTTTAGACCACATCTTATCATTAGAACCATCCAGTGCCGAGTTTTTGAAAACGAGAGCAGGAATCAAGAACTGGTTAAACCGATTTGAGACATTTGATACATTCAGATTTTGGACTAAACGTAATGCTCGAGAGATGTTGAGAATCATTGATGACACTCCTGTCACCTATATGGATTGGTTAACTTATGTGGCAAACAGCGAAAGTGTGATTTCTCACATTGAAGCAGTATTGAAAGAAATTCAACAAGTCTCAGAAGAAGAAGATATGGATTATGAAGATCTCATTTCAAACATAGATAGCTTGATCACGATATAAAAAGAATGATCAAGTCATTTTGATCATCATATCTCAGTTCAACATCATGGAAGAAGTAAGAGAGAAGAAATATTTGGAAATTCCACTTTCCAAGATATTGAAGTTCAGACCTTATAGAAGATTATTGTTCTGCATTTACATCTTATTTTCTCATGATGAGATCACTTTGGAAGAGATTCAACAGAAACTCAATAGTCCTGAAACTTTTGAAGATTTCAAGAGACTTTGGTGGATCAGTATCAGTTATTTGATGGAAAAAGAGACACTGATTACATTTGAGAATTGGAAAAGATGTGTCGCTGACAATCCTAGTGTGATCGAATTTCTCTACAATCATAGAAGAGACAAAACTATTTCTGGACTATAAATAGTCGGACACCAGTGAGAGAGAATCATTTCACTTCTGACTTTCGAAGAGTAAAGATGGCAAACAGTAGAGATCCAAGGATGGCTAAAGTCTATGATAAGAAGAGCATCTACTATCATTGTGTATCATTGAAGAAACTTTTATCTCAAGAGGAACAAGCTTTGATGCAGCCATTAGAAGATAGTTTGAGACAACAAGACAAGTTGAGACCACCTTATGGAGAATGTCACCATTGTCATGATACGGGACATTGGATTGGAGATTGTCCAGAGGCTAAGAAATTAAGAGAACAACAGATCTCTACAGATAAGAAGAAGCCTGCATATGGACAATGTTTTATCTGTGGACTTGCAGATCATTGGGCTCCAAATTGTCCTAAGAGAGAAGAGGATTTTACATCTCAACAGTCTTCTATATCTACAGAGAAACAACAGGCTGAGTCTTCAGTATCTACAGCGAAGCCTTCAAGAAAACGAAAGGCTCCTGAAATAGATATATCTGATATCAGTCCTAAGAGAAGACGCTTGGATACTCGTTCAAAGAAGACAGCCATTCGTACAAAGACAGGGAAGAAGCCTTATTGTTTTATTTGTAAATCAGATTCTCACACACCACGCTCCTGTACAGAGATGATGGCGGAAAATTGGGATAAACCAATTTCTAGTGATGAACCAGACAGTGACTCTATAGTGCATATTCATTAAAGACTGGACTTAAAGGATTTATAGTGACGATCAGTTCTGTTTTTAAGATACATGTAAGTTGTAAATAAAATTACGGTGTTGAAATTATGTTTGTTTATTTATGTGGTTATTCTTTAACGAAACTAATTGAGTAGCCCTGAAAAGGACTGTTTGTTTTTTAAAGTCTCCTAAGTAACAAAATATTTCTTACTTAGAAGATTTTAAAATAGGTCGTACAATGGCTACAGGTTTTCTGGAACCAATCCCTCTACGAGCAAGAAATTGCTCTAATCCCAACTTATTTTGCTGTCTCTCCACCTCTTTCCAATCTTTTCGCTGCAAAGCAGCACACAACTTAGTCAAGCTGAATTTTTCAAAGAACTTCATTTTTTTAGAGAGGCACAAAGTACATTGGGTTATATAGTTGGATAAGTGGATTGACCTATATTCTACTCCTCCGCTAGAGAGAGCAACTTTAATCTGATTGGTTCATTTAAAGATCACGCCATAATCACCCCAATACTGTGAACATGGTTAGGAAATACTACAATCACACATATCTTAGGCATAGGCTTACATACAAAACTAAGTGCAACATATTAAGTTATTCTTTCTTGAAGAAATGGGTGGCCCTGAAAAGGGCCGGTTTGGTGGTTATATTACCACAGAGACAAAAATTTAGGAGCAGGGGTATCTACTGGGGCGGCCACCACAGGCAGGGCATCGCACGGCCCACTGTTCTACGGTTATAGTTCTTCTCACTGGGATGTAGAAGGGTGGATGGTCTGCCTCCGCTTCCCAATCCTCAGAAGGTTGAGGTGTGGGGGAAGAATTATCCCCCCAATCTTCCTCCTCGTCACTGATAGTTTCCACCTTCACTTCCATTTTCGCATCATTAATCAAATTTTCGACCCTCCGACTCATCTCCAACATCTTTTGATGATTCTCAATCATTTGTAATAGAACTTCACCCGTATCCTTCACAGCATTCACTGTCTCCAGTAGCCTTCTAGTAGCATCAACCATAGTCTTGCCCTGCTCCTCCAAATCCTCCAAACGCGAATCCAAATTGCAAGCCATTTTGTTGTTGTTGTGTAACACAAGAACAGAATGAAGAATTTGAGATTTGAAACGAGCTTTTATAGTTTTCAAAGGGATTGACCTACATTGAACTCCTACGCTAGAGAGAGCAACAATACACTGATTGGTCAGTTCATTTATTTTCACCCAATCAGAGTTGACTTGATTTCTTGAAACGCGGGAACTTTAAACTAGGTCAATCCGCTTGACAAGTATAAAAGGCTTGAACACACTACACTTTCACCATTCATAATCATGGAGCCATCACTGACAATAGATGATATGATCAACAATCCTGACCTTTTGCTATCAGCAGTGAATGAGACATTTGCTAGCGATACGTCACAACAGTATTATACGCCGCAAACACCCTCAACGTATATGCCTCAACCTGTTCAACAGATGCTGCAAAAACAACAGTCAAAGACTCAAGTCATTGAAGTCTTACTCAAAGAACTAAATGAATTAAGATCTAGAGTGAAGAACTTAGAAGAATTGTCTCAGCAACGTGCACAGCAGCAACCTTTAGAGATGCCATCCATCCAGGTTCCCATTAGACTTGACATTACGACAAATGATCAAGACACCAGTCAAAACATAGGAGTTGGAAAAGCAACTAAGAAAATTAGAATTACTAAGAGGAAATGCTAAAAATCACCTAGACAATCAACAAACAGCCCTTTTCAGGGCTACCACTTCCTAGAAAGAATACCACTAAACTTGCTTAATAATATACACTAGTTAATGCTACAGAGTGATGCCTCTAGGAGTTGAGGTCTTGATTGACCAAGAGACTCTAAGACGCATGGTACTTAGTAGCCTTGACTATTACACACACCATATATCACCACATACTATACCCCCTAAAATGACTAAGTTATCTTCAAAGCTGAATTTAACTAAGTTATTTTATATATCAAGACAGCAGAACCTTTGCCCCCCTCAAGATGACTAAGTTATTTTCAAAGCTGAAATTAACTAAGTTATTTTATATATCACCACAGCAGAACCTTTATTCCCTCAAAAATGACTAAGTTATTTCCCAACAGCCCAGGAAAATATACCTGTGAAAGGAGAAGTATGTGCCAAGGATTTACTACCAGAGAAGAAACCACTGGATATGAAGGCTTACATTGTAAATACAGATATATCCACAGATCCAGGAGAACATTGGGTGGCTATCTACTTCAGAAGAGATCAAGTTATCTACTTCGATTCATATGGAAGACCACCAGATGAGCAATATGTTCTACCATTTATTGAAAGAAACTCTACAAGATGGATCCATAACAAAGAATGTTTACAGAGTGCATGGAGCAAAACATGTGGAATTTGGTGTATCTACATCATTCACCAGCTCAACAAAGGACTAGATCTAAACACAGCCATTCATCAAGAACTATATGGAACTGGAGATGATTTATACCAGAATGACAGAGAAATCGAGATGTGGTTCATCTATAACTATGCCAGAGTCATCCTATCCAAGAATGGAATGAGACGCATGGCTCCTCCTGACTTTTTATTCAAACACAGAATACAGACTTGTAAATGTCATAATTATTCACATCACCTTTCAAAGAAGTATCCTATGTATAATATATTGTAAATATGTTAAGGAGTTCTATTGTAAACAATGAACAGAGGGACGGCCCTAATCCTCTGTCATTGTAATCAGTTATAGTTAGCGGGGCAATAAAGTTATAGAAATGTTCACCAGTCTTTGTTGTTCTTTTCAAAAAATCAGTAGTAGTAAGCTTGAGACGGCTAGCTAAACACTAGTTAACGCTACAGAGTGATGCCTCTAGGAGTTGAGGTCTTGATAGACCAAGAGACTCTAAGACGCATGGTACTTAGTAGCCTTGACTATTACACACACCATATATCACCACATACTATACCCCCTAAAATGACTAAGTTATCTTCAAAGCTGAATTTAACTAAGTTATTTTATATATCAAGACAGCAGAACCTTTATCCCCTCAAAAATGACTAAGTTATTTCCCAACAGCCCAGGAAACTATCATAATCACAGCCCAACCAGTGAATATGACCAGGAAACTATCACAATCATAAATCCAACCAAAATACCCCTAAAAATAAACTAAGTTATTCACAGCTAGTCACTCAAGCTTACCAGGATAGGCATCTATGGCCCCATTTTTTTAGCCTGAAAAATTCTAAGTTCTTTTCAGGCTTAAAAAAAATGGGGCCATAGTGCCATCCATTACTACTGTTGCATGTCCACCTCGCAAAGAATTAGATCAGCCTGATTAGAGTCTTAACTGTCAGAATGATGAATAATTGGGACCTTGGTTACCCACAGAGCGCCCATTGAAGACACAAATTAGACCGCACAGAGAGGCAAACTTACCGCAATATTTAATGTATTTAGGCGTTTATTAAAATTATTAACTCTGTTTCTCCAAGTGCCGTCTACTATTACTTTGGCCAACAGTTTGAATCAAGTTCAGGATCCAAACTGTTTGAAACTCTGGTCGTATTCTTGAAATAATGTTTTGGAAAAGTTTGATTTTGCAAAACATTAGCATACTACAAAAAAGCGAGAAAAGTTCCTATATTTTGCTGTGCCACATCTTTCTTCTTTACTTATAATTATTTAGCTGCAAATCTTATATTCTATATAAAAGAATGTTTGATTTCAGTTAAGCATAAGCTAGAAGAGATGTGCATGTATCTTATGTTCTGAAATCTCATTGCATGAAAGTGGCTCTGTTATTGCATGCGCAGATCCAGAAGTTGACAGGGCCCGGACCCCTACATCCCTAGAAAAAATACAAAAATATAGAGTTTTTGCACTGCTGGTCCAGATCACCTGAAAATCACAACACTATCAAGACAGCATTTAACGTTGAGCCACCATTTGCCCGCCAGCGAAAGGCCATCAACTAAAAAAATGCAATGAAAAATGATAAAAAAGAACATTCTCAGAGTTATCCCCTCTGACAAAACTTTCTGGATCCGTGCATGTTATGTTCTAAAGACCGTAATAGCAAGACTGTGGTTCTGTTATTCTTGATTCATTATTTATTGCTGCTCCAGTTGTGGAGTTCTGTGTTTCGTCAATGTTTTATTATGCGGTACTTTCTAGTTTTTTTCAATCATAATGATGGGTAACAGAGAGCTGGTTGCCTTACTTTAATTGTTGTCCTGATGTTAGTGATCTGTCGTTCTTGCTCATGGTACCTCGTGCTTGATTATCAGAGTTGTTTTGTCTGTGCTGTGTGGCGGCCCTAATAGTCACCCCGCACTTTCATTTAATGCTCTTATTATTCCAATCCTCAGGATTGTGTGTACAATCACCTTCCAATATTCCTTTCCCTGGAAATCCTATATGTCTATTTCCGCATTTATGATCACTAGATGACCGATTTTCATACCACGTTGTATAACTTCTGCTCTCTTTATCTGTGAATTTGTTTTAGACATTTGGGTTATCGGGGTTATTTGTTTTACCTTCATTTTCTTTGAAGGACGCTTAATGAAACTGTTTGTATCATTTTAATAACTGATGTGTTGATCACTTGTCTTGGGACGGTCTTACCAACACAACTTTTATGATCAGAACTAAATTTGCAAACTTAAACAATACTCCCATTAGGTCTCATCCAGCGTCCATTGTTTGTATTCCTATTTCTGTTAACAATTTTCTGTGTATGCTTCCCACCATTAGGTTATCTCCTCTTGTGTCACCAAATTTTAGGAAGTATATTAAACCATTTAATGCTTTCAAAAGACGCGGAATGTGTCCTAATGTTTTAAGTGCGATGCCATGAGGTGTGCCTGTTGCACACATTTATGTACTTATACTTCCATTACATCATCTGTAAATGGTAGACAGGTCTCCATTATCAATTATAATGATATGTACTGAAAATCATATGATCTGATTTATGTTTTAACTTGAACTGAAACTTATTGTGGCATGCAATATGTTGGACAAACTGACCAATCCTTTAATTCTAGGTCTATTATATGTAAGGGACCAAAATATAAGTGTCCCTTGTCAATAGACTTCACATCTTGTCGTGAAAAAATTGCAGGCGCCTTACAAGAATTTTGTAATCGCTGGTGTAAACGAGAGCATGTTGAATCTGATGCCTCAAATAGTTGGAAACTAAATATTTTTTTTGAAATAATTGATGGTAAAATTTCATTTTATTGCAATAATTTAGATCTTCGACCACCTCAACCTGTATTCACTTTAGACATTTGAAGAAAGGGATCCAGGAATTCCATAGGAGGTTTGTTTTGGCACCTGCAGATAAGGCTGCTAACTATGTTGTGGTCGTTTGAAAAAGGTACTATTATTACTACTATTAACACCCTATATCAACAAAAACATATGAGTATAACAGGCCTGATGAGACGTCAATCCTTGATAGGCATCGATGCTGTCCGTTCTAAGGCGGTGTTGTTTATTAAATTTTGGTTTTTGACGGGTCAGTTCCAATTGATATAAAATTGAGCATTTCATGTGATTATGTAGGAATTTACGGACAATATGTTATTTTCTATTGAAAAAATGGGTTATTCGTTAAACATGTACATGTATTTCTTCAATTTATAAACATTATATAGTTTTTCACTCATTAATATAAACATGTAGTTTGGGTACTCTAACAAACATTTGTTTTTTTTTCTATCTTTTCGATCATTTATTTTCTTATTATTTTATACAATGTACAAAGATCAATACAAACACAAATTACTGGACATATCATTAGTAAGAAAATCATAGTGATGGTCTTAATTATTATGAAACATTTACACAAAAATCAACAAAATAAAAAAGATAAAGAGAGGGAGAGAAAGTAGAATTATTGGAAATATTTTATATTTTCTATTTTTTTTTCTCCATTTATATTACAAAAAGGCTAGATTGTTATTTAGCAAAGCTATTTTTCTCTATCTTAATTCTATTAGACAGGTAAAACTTAAATCATGTATGTTTGATTTATTTTAGTTTATTAGTTTTAAGAAATGAAATAGTTTGCCAAAAAGATTGTAAAGTTTATCACTATGGCATCATATTTATGGTTTAATTGACATATCCCAATGTTATTTTTTAACTGTTACATGTATGCGTATATTACTATCGCACACTCGCAGAAGGTCTTACACTGATGTCCCAAATTGTTGTACATGTGCACACTCCCGGAACTAATGTGAAACAGTTTCTATCTACATATTGCAAACGTCACACAGGGCTTTAATAGCAAAATAGTATGTGAGTATAAACAGGAAATACCACAATCACAGATTGCAGACAAACCCGTGGCATAGTAAGTAAGAGCCGCACAACAATCATGAGACACCTGGAAGGCAAACAAAGCAAAGCAACCATCTCTCGTTTCCCCATCGAGATGATTGCAAAACTAGAATGGACACTAAGTAACGCACAACAAAACGTAGAACAATTACAGAATCCCAAAATGGGAGTAACAATCAACAATGAATCAACAACAACAGAGCCACCGCCTTAGATTGAGCAGCAGCCAAAGCCACTGGGTGGCTTAATGCATTTTACTGGTACCAAATCGTCATTCTAGATTCTGCTGTTGTTAAAGCACAAAAAATGTTAAGCTCGCATGGAGGATTCACTATTGCAATGTATCATCATAGAGAAACAAAATAATCAAATTAACGATCTATGATGAAACAGAGAAAATGGCTCCCTACTCACAGACTCAAAGATAGTCAGAGCTCAAGAAAACATCAAGTTGTGCCACGGTGGGCCCAGCTACATCCAAGCATCAGACACCAACCTACCGATAAAAGCTTTACGATGAAATATTGCATTTTGTTAAGAACTGGTTGGTTGGTATAATGCGCAAAAGATACTGAAAATTGTGCAATTTAATATCGTTTATTTATTAAAAAACAGTTAGTTAAATGTTTGTTCCGTTGGAGCAATGTATTTCATCTGAATTTCTTGTTCATTTGACATGATCTCTGTCATACATACAGCACCTTGACTGTATCTCATTAACCTATTGTAGAATAATTTATTGACAAGTGTTTGATTTCTTATTTGCTTAAGTAATTTAGATTCCACAGGTACAGTTTGGTTTTTCAGTGGAGGGTCCAGAGGGGGTTCGTTTGAACTCAACTTCACGCCCCCCCCCCCCTCCCGTTTTTTAAAAATCCTATAAAATGAAATAATTTGGTCTCAGAAAGTACCAAATTAATTCAATTTCATGGGAAATAAAATAACAAGAGGGCCCTTTGGCCCTGGGTCGCTCACCTGAGAATGAATGATCAGTGGATTGGAACAATTTGTGAAATTTTTGTAGAGTGCAATCATGAGGAACAACTCAATGAATTTATTTTGAATTTAGGTCAGTGGTTCAGGGGAAGATGTCATTTAAAAGATGTCTTATCAGGAGCTAGAGGCAGTCCACCTGTTTGTGGAGAAGAACCATTTATGCAATTTTAAAGAGGGCATCATGGGAATTATTCATGTGAAGTTATATGGAATTTGGACCAGTGGTTCAAAAGGAGAGGTCGTTTAAAGACACTTTTTATCTAGAGCTCTAGAAGCCCCTTTCTTCAGCAGACCAAAACCATTTGTGCAATTATGGTATAAGGTATCATGAGAAACAATTCTGTGAAATTATTTTGAATTTGGACCAGTGGTTCAGGAGGAAATACCGTTTAAAGGTATTTCCTATCTGGATACCTTGCAGCCCTTTTGTTCAGCGGAGTATAACCATTTGTGCAATATTGGTAGAGGGTATCAAGAGCAACCATTCTGTGAAATTATTTTGAATTTTGGTCCGTGGTTCAGTAGGACATGTTGTTTTAAAGATTTCTTATCTGGAGCCTGGCAGCCCTCCTGTTCGGTGGAGCAAACCATTTATGCAATTTGTAAAGAGGGCATCATATGAAACATTCATCTGAAGTTACATGAAATTTGGACCAGTGGTTCAGGAGGTGATGTCATTTAAAGACATTTTTTACCTAGAGGTTTGGCAGCCCCTGTGTTCAGTGGAATGGAACCATTTGTGCAATATAGGAAGAAGGCATCATGAGGAACAATCCTGTGAAATTATTTTGAATTTAGACTAGTGGTTTAGGAGGAAATGCAGCTTTAAGGTATTTCTTATCTAGAGATCTGGCAGCCCTTTTGTTCAGCGGAGCGTAACCATTAGTGCAATTTTGGTAGAGGATATCCAGAGAAACAATCTCTGAAATTATTTTAAATTTTGGTCAGTGGTTCAGGAGAAGATGTCGTTTACAAGATTTCTTTCACTTCTGGAGGTCTGACAGTCTACCTGTTTGGTGCAGAAGAACAATGTGTGCAATTTTGAATGAGGACATTATGGGGATCATTCATGTGACGTTATTTGGAATTTGGGCCAGTGGTTCTAACGGAGATGTCATATAAAGACATTTTATCTAGAGCTCTGACAGCCCCTACGTTCAGCAGACCAAGACTATTTGTGCAATTTTGGTAGAAGGTATCATGAGAAACCATTCTGTGGAATTATTTTGAAATGTGGACCAGTGGTTCAGTAGGAAATGCCGTTTAAAGGTATTTCTTATCTGGATATATGGCAGCCCTTTTGTTCAGCAGAGCGTAACCATTTGTGCAATTTTGGTAGAGGGTATCCAGAGGAACAATTCTGTGAAATAATTTTGAATTTGGGTCAGTGGTTCAGGATGAGATGTTGTTTAAAAGATTTCTTATCTGGAGCTCTGGCAGCCCTCCTGTTCGGTGGAGTTGAACCATTTATGCAATTCAAAAGAGGGCATCATGGGGAACATTCATGTGAAGTTACATAAAAATTTGGACCAGTGGTTCAGGAGGTAAAGACATTTCTTATCTAGAGCTCTGGCAGCCCCTGTGTTCAGTGAACTGGAACCATTTGTGCAATATTGGAAGAAGGCATCATGAGGAACAATCCTGAGAAATTATTTTGTATTTAAACCAGTGGTTCAGGGGGAAATGTTATTTAAATGTATTTCTTAACTGGAGCTCTGGCGGCCCTTCTATTCTGTGGAGTGGAACCATTTATGCTTTTTTAAAAGAGGGCATCATGGGGAACATTCATATGAAGTTATTTGAAATTTGGACCAGTGGTTCAGAAGATGTCGTTAAAAGACATTTCTTATCTAGAGCTCTGGCAGCCCCTTTGGTTCAGTGGAATGGAACCATTTGTGCAGTGTAAGAAAAATGCATCATGAGGATGAACCCTATGATTTTTTTTTGAATTTGGACCAGCGGTTCAGGAGGAAATGCCGTTTAAAGGTATTTCTTATCTGGAGCTCTTGCATCCCTTTTGTTCAGCGGAGCATAACCATTTGTGTTATTCTGGTAGAGTATATCCAGAGGAACAATTCTGTGAAATTATTTTGAATTTGGGTCAGTGGTTCAGAAGAAAATGGCGTTTAAATGGTTTCTTATCTGGAGCTCTGGCGACCCTCTTGCTCAGTGGAGCGGAACCATTTATGCAATTTTGAAAGAGGGCATCATGGGAAACATCAATGTGAAGTTGTATGAAATAAGGACCAGTGGTTCAGGAAAAGATGTCATTTAAATAAAAAGTTTACGGACGGATGCACGACGGACGACGGACATAGACCGATCACAATACTTCACTTAGCCTTTGGCTAGGTGAGATAAAAATGACATAAAATCAGCAAAGCGAACCCCCACAATTTTATACATATGATCCCTTTTCCAGAAATCCTGGATCCGCCTCTGTTTTCAAGTCTTTCAGAAATACTGTTTATAAGGCCCATGTATCTCAAAAACTCGGTAGCTAACTAGTAGTTTAACTTCTTTTGCAATTTATGAAAGGAGTAGTATGTGGATTTCGTTTTCTAGGTTATAAATATCTTTTATGTGCTTAATACCTAACCGAAACCATTCTTTGTAAAAGCCCGTGTTTTCGCCCACGTGAATGTAGGAATTGCTCCAGATAATTTCATTGTGATAGTTAGATATACTATCCTGCCAGTCAAGAGTGACAGTGACGTCGTGTTTTGTTTACAATTGTTAAGTAAACATTAACGTGTACGCTCCACTTGAGCTAATGCGAATCGATAGAGCACTCGTGTATTAATCCTATCCTGCGGATAGGATTAAAACACTAGTGATATATCGATTCTAAGTCCCTGATATCTTTGTAAACAAACAAGACGTCACTGTCACTCTTGACTGGCAAGACAGTAACTGTTTTGTTGGTAAGGGTTTACCATGCTACATGCAGTAGTATACGAGGGATTTTCGAACAGAATTGCTTATTTCTATCTTGAGACTTCAAATTTCAAGTTAGCCCAAAAGTGCTCATTCCATGCCATCAAAGAACTCCCCATGGCTAGAAATGCAAAGCTTCAACCGATGTATCCATTTCCTGAAGGCGTTACGGTACGCTGATTTGGGCACAACAATAAGGTACTGATGAATAGCAGATCCAAGTGCCTGTCAGAACTGGTATTTCCGCCCAGCACGGAATTATTTCAGTTTCGGAAACATAAGGAAATCACATAGGGTAAGATCTAGGGAATACGGGAGGTGAGGCAAAACAGTTACTTTTTCTTTCTTCCAAAACGCCGTAACTATTTCGGAGGCAAGAGCAGGGTCATTGCCCTGTAGAAGACAGATATGTTTAAAACCAGTGACAGGGCATCGTTTCTGATAATATTTTCGGCTTCTCCAGTACTATGTCTTTGAAGTGCTTTACGGTGATACTTTTTGCTACTCCATCGGCACTTTTATTGCAACTCCTTCACCAGAGAAGAAAAGAGCATACCAAACCTTCCTTGCACTCAAAGATCGTTTGGCAATTATTGGGCGTCTGCTATGTTTAGAGGTCCAGACTGTATTGCTAAACTTTCTGACGGGCTCAAAATAATATACCCAATTTTCATCACCTGTGACGACATTTGTCACAAGTTTAAAACATTTGAAGCATCTTTTTGGCCAATTTAACCCGTTGTCTGTTTTGTTCATCAGTCAACAGATGTGGTGCACATCTAGCAAAAAGTTTTCGGACTTTCAAATGCTTCTTCAAAATAAGGTGAACCGTTGATAGTGATATGCCTACTTTTCGTGCAATATCACGAACTGTAAATATGACATCTCCTAAATGATTTCCTTTACTTTTGAAACGATTTCTTTGCGAGATGCACATTTTGGCCTACCTGATTTTGGTGCATTTTTTATGGACTCTACACCAGATACAAATTTATTTTTCCAGCTTCTAACTGTATCATAAGACACACAAGAAGGTCTTTAAGTAGTAGAAAGTTCAGTCACCAGCTGCTTCAAAGTTTTGAGCGAGCTTTGATGTAAGCCCATATTTCATATTTCTGGTCGACGCTTCTACCAACCATTTTTTACTACAGTGGTCAATGACTGCGTGTATTAATATGGAAAATTTTATGTCTTATATTTAATCTAACATGTACATTTATACACCGTTGTGTAGACCTTGAATAAATCTAGATAGGTATATATTGTTTTTATCGTGCCCCACGTGGATATCGATATATAGGACAATAAGCAATTCATTTCGAACATCCCTCGTATCTCTAAGAACAGGTGTTTTATAAAAATGTTTTATAATTTCAGCTTCTTTGAAATTGCATTCAAATAAAATGTTACCACCGAATTGTTTACAAGCGTTTTCATATAAATATTTCAGTAGACTATTGTTTTTCAGATTGTAGCAGACTTTTTTTACAACTTATCTTAAGGTAGTGCGGGACCCATGTCAAAAGATAACCTTACTTTTACTTAAAAGTAAGAGTGTAAGAGTTATCGTTCCTGAATCTTGTTTTTAAAAGAGAATACTTATTTTTAAGACGGTAGATATTATTCTCCCCTGACAACTCTTTGATGCTTGAAACGTAATTCTGTAAGTATTTTGCTTTCACAAAAAGAAAGAATGCAAGTATTAGCTTTTAAAAACATCACCCAGAGTATGAAGTCATTCAGTATTTTGATGGTTAAAAGTTGAGGACCGTATAAATATACATACTATATACATGTCTCGGTTGCTATTTCTGCATGCTGCAACTAACCTAAGACCCACCCCCACCCCAAAAAGAGGGGGGGTTGTAGACGTGCACATGCCTTGTATGTGACATTCTCTTGTTTTAGGTCCCATGGAGGTACATGGTAACTAATGTTTTATGGAGAAATGACGTAACTATTTCAATTACCTTATCACACCGGATAGGCAGCAATAAAAAACAGTCTAAACAATCGATGAATGCTGATAACAAATTGCTAGAAACAGTGTTTGTGATTGCCATTTGTTGCCTATCGGACTACAAACAACAATCCAAAATTCTGTTACTTACAATATTTAACTACGTTCGTCGATAGCATTAACGTTTTCGATTGCCGCCTATCTAGTGTGTTTTTGATATACTGAAGACGTAGCCAAAACAATCTGATACAAGGGCTAGGAGTTATTTGGTCTAAACATATTTATTTCACAAATAGATACATACATGTACAATAATTACAAACATTATAAATAGGATTAGAACGAAAGCAAGAGCTTATTTAGTTAGGAGTTATTTCATGTTTCTGTTGAAAAAATTATTTTGTTTCGTTGCATATTTCATGATGATAAAATGGACATTTCTGCATACATTTTAATAAAATTAATTGGAACTGCATGTGCCTAAAAGGAAGATATATGACAATATAACATTCTTTTCTGTATATCAACGGTTGGCAAGCATGGTACAGATGCGCGGATCCAGGAATTTTCATCAGGGGGGGGGGTTCAGGTCAGCCTGACAAAAAAGCTCTGACAACGATTTTTTAGTCCTCAGCTTATTTTACAGAAGTCAAATGGTCAATTTCAAAGAAATCTATCGTTTTTCAAGGCTCCAAATGGGGTCCAATTTTTTCCAGGGGGTCCAACTTTTTCCAGGGGGTGTCCAATTGCTTATTCCCTATAGAAACCCATATAATTTGTGATCTTCCAGAGGGGGTCCGGACCCCCTGCCCCCCTCTGGATCCGCACTTGGCGCAGCCCTCACAGCTTCATGGTTAAGGCTACAGTACGTTATCTCATTTGGGCTTGGCAAACGTTAATAGACAGAAGAATGTATCATCCTTTTATTGTTATATACCTTATAATAAGTGTTTACTATAGAAACTTGAGGTGTTTCAATCGCTGATAATTGTACATTTTATTTAATAATGTGTCATATTTTGGTTGATCGTTGACCAATCACTGACCGCGGGCTTTATTTCCGATATAACATGAATTGCCATTTCAACCTGCTCACGGATATCCTCTGCGAGTTAAAATACCGTCGCTTATGCTTTATTGAGAAATGACCAAAATATTCAATTATCATAAGATACGCTACTTTATTACATCGGATAGGCGACAATCGAGAAGGCTCTGAACAATCGATGAACGTGGATCGCAAATCGCTAGAATTTACCATTTGTCGCCAGTCAGGCAAACAAACTGCAATCCAGAAAGTCTGTTTCTGACGGTATTTGATCTACGTTCGTCGATAGCATCAACGTTTTCGATTGCCACCTATCCGGGATGTGTATTGATACAATGAATACGTAACCAAAACAATCTATAACAAGAGCTAGGAGTTATCTACATTTTACAGTCATGTTTCTGTTAAAAACAAAGTTTGTTTCCACACCGGATAGTGAGCAATCGAAAACACTCTTAACCATTGACAAACGCGGATCAAAACTCGCTAGAAACAGTGTTTTGATTGCAAAGTGTCGCCTGTTCGATGAGTGATGGTAATAAAAAAACTATGATTCTAACTATTTTTGATCTATAATCGTCGATAGTATTGATGTTTTCGATTGCGCCTATCAGGTGTGGTTTTGTTGTATGCTTCACGGTGTTACAGTGGACATTTTTTTGGAAATGCTTTTGCTTGAAATGAAAGTATTCTAGAACTTTTTGGATACTGTAAAGGCGGCAGCTCATGACTGCCTTATTAGTCTACTTTAGAGAAAATGAGGCGTTATAACTACATTCGAAAGTGTTTGTTTATCGTTTAACATTAGTATAGAGGCAAACAGTGTGGACCCAGATCGGACTGCTCTAGGTGAGCAGTCTGCTCTAGATCTACACTGTTTGTTTAAGAGGCTTTATAATATTTCAATAGACGATAAAAACATACGATTGTGTTGTAATATACGCTCAAAGGGTTAATAAATGTGGGTTCAGTGCATTAACGGACCGGACTTTCATGAAATGCACGCAGACCTGCGCGGCTCAAGAAACTTTTAAACGCTTAACCAATGGATAGAACCTGATTTCCATTCTTGAGCAGTTGAAATAACCGAACCACGCCCAGATATGAAAATTAAAGTTGCCACCTTTATAGTACCCAAAAAGTCCTATAATATATAACAATGACAATATAACATTCCTTTCTGTATATTAACGTTTGTCAGGTCCTTGTGCGATAATGTGTTGCAGGCCTCACCGCTGTGTGGTTCTGGTTGCAACACATCACATTCAGGCTTGCCAAACATTAATACAAGGAAAAGAATAAAGTATCAAGACACGCTATAGCCATGCTTTAATGAGAATCATAATGTAATGTGCTGGGTCACATATGCTAGGTCAAAATCTTTTTTGTCATTTTCTACGCCCATTTGTCAGTGCTTAATCAATAATAGCTATGTCTCCGCCCAGTGATATACATAGGGGCGTAGACAAACAAAAAAATTGGTGGAAAGGGGAGACAACACTTATTATAGTCTTTATTTTTTTCAGGATTTTTCAGAAAAGTCACCAAAACAAAAAAACGAGCACGGTGACACATATTTTTAATTCAATCATTAGATTCTTCATGAAAATATCTTTGTAAAAATATGTTTTTTGTTGTTCCAGTTACATTCTCTGATATGTTTATTTTGATTATTAATGTTTTTTTTGGCATTTATTCGTTTGACTTAATTAGGATTTTGCTTAATAAATTGTGTAAATACATGTTATTTCACTATTTTTTGTTTTTATTTATATCTCTGGTGTGAGTAGTATTTGTTCTGATAAAAACTGTATTGCGTTTCTTGTTTATTTGTTAACAAAATCTGTGTTTGTTTATTTCAAAAACCTGCGATTTTGCAGTTTTTGACATCAAATAACTTTTTAAAAAGAACGGTGAGGTATTGTTTTTTTTTTTTTGTCTTAGAATATAAGTATGAGTCTATATTATAATATATTAAAAGATAAAACACTTTTGGACATATGCTGGTGAGTCCGGTACTACCTTAAATGACCAAATAGAGAGCTACGTGCAATAAGGGTCTTTTTTGGCCCCTATGAGGGTAAAGCACAAAAATGTTTTCACCAATTTGTTCTTATTATTTCATTTGAAAAATAACCAAAGTGTAAAAGTCTCAAATTAATTTGACTTTTACCGTTGCTATGGTAACAAAAATCGCCGCCAAAATAGGCTAAAAATAGGAAATTGACAATTTTGGAACAAAATTTAGAGGTTTGACAGAGAAATTAACAAAGAGCACATGTCGAGCAAATAACAAAAAAGATATTTTAACAGCAGACGCGAAAAACTTCGGCACACAATATATTAAATGGATTTTTTGGTATTTAGCTGTCCTAATATCTAATTCTAAAACAGCCGGTCTCCAAAAGCCTTAAATTTGGTCCAAAATAACAATGTCTCTGTTTTAAACCTATTTTGTCGACCATAGTAACGGTAAAATATAAATAAATGCTGAAATTTTACACTTCAGTTATTCTTCTAATAAACCAATTAAAAGAAATTGGTCAAAAACCATTTTTTGTTTGGGCTCCAGAGGGGGGCAAAATAGCCCCTTAATGCACGAAACCTTTTCTATGTCGATCATTATAAAGAACCCCTTTGTCATAATCAGACATTAATATTTCCTGCTTAATTTTATCTGGTTTGCCATCCCAATACAACCATACATCAGTTTTTCCAAACGTTTGATAGTTTCCTTGTGCAGATTTGGCAAGAGTGTAATGGGATATATGAGTTTAGATAGATACTTTGGCTGCTTGTCAGGCCCACCGGGGTTTGACTGTTGGATTTCTTTTGCTCCGGTATTCAGTTTTATAAACTGTTGAGTCATTATCTTTGCTTCATCTTCTTGTTATATCTTGATTTATATGTTCTGGGAGATGATGCATTGATAAGTTATGGGTCTTTCATGCAAACCAAATATCTATGTGTCTTGATCCACATCTGAATTAAGGGTGAGGTTGGCGACGTTAAACCGGTTTAAGCCCTCCAGTAAAATATTTTACTGACCGTTCCAAGGCGGTACTTCTTTTGTGGATATTTTATGTTTTATCAGTCTTGTGTTTGCTATGCATTTGTGAGCGTCTGTTTATATGTGCTTTGTGGTCACCTGCTGGGAAAGGGCTGACCTCTTGGCTCTCGTTTGTGGTGTCCAACTGTTAGTTCGTCACTTTCCCATTGGTACTTGATTGTATTGATTCCTGATCTTTGCACCCTTACTTACTTTTATATGATTTTATAACCACAATCATTTCCACCAGTGTCAGTTTTCTGTAACGCCATTGCATTAAACATTTTTCGATTTTTATAGTTTTGGGTTGTACGTTTGACGATAACGAATTTTCCCAATTTGTTTTAAAAACATTCCAAAGTAAGACAGATGGCAAAGATCAGGAAACGATACAAGCAAGCACCACACCAAGACAGCTTCCTTTGTTTGAATTCAAAGAGAACTTCCTATGTTTCATTAATTCAATAGTTCTTGATAATTCTTAAAGAACGCTCTTTTCAATTGAAAAAAATTGTTGTACATGTATTTCTTCATACTAAAACGTTAAATAGTTTTCACTCATTCATATAAACAAGTGGTTTGGGTACTCAAACAAGTATGTGTTATGGTACTCAAAAGTACTGGCTTAATAAGTTCTTTTGTTTACATAAGCAGATGTTTTGGTTGAGAAATAAGACACATACTATTCAATTATAAATTTTCAGCTTGACGCCTGCATGTCTAAAAAGCGGATAAAGTCGATACCTTTTGTTTATTTTTGGCTTGTGCAGTGGCAATTTTAAATTTCTAATGCCTAAACATTTAACATCTTTTTTGTATGATTGCAAATAAGGAGTCCTTGGTTAAGTAGAACATTATTGGTATCGTAACTATTTGACTTTTCAGTTCTTTTCTGCCACTCAGTACTCAAGTTAGGAAAGCAATGGGTGTACAAGGCTTGGAAAAGAATCTCCCCCCCCCCTGGAAAATCACAAAAATATAGGGTGTGGTACTTGATTGCATCGATTCCTGATTTTTGCACCCTTACTTACTTTTCTTAGCAATACTGGTCCGGCTCCCCTTACAAATCACAAAGCTACCAAGCCAGCATTTAATGTTGGGCCATCATCGGCACGCCAGCAAAACGTCATTTAAATGGCGTTTCGCTAACTGGCTGCTGATGGGTTCGCGCTTGTCGATCAGAAATATTAAAGCTTAATAGTGTGGTCACGTAATGCCAATGATCCTATTTGCGCTAACCAAAAGAAATATTCCCCCCATACAATTTTAATCCTATCTATAAGCTCCTTCGCAAATTGCTGAAACCTGTTATCTTCGATGTATCTTGACTCACGATGAAAAAAAGTACTCTCAAATGGCTTTCGATAGTGAAACACGATTGAAGAGGTCTCATTAACGACCACTTTATTCCTCATGAGGTTTGGCAAGATGTTCTGTGCCTTTAAAGCTGGTACTTCAGTATAGGGTGGCCTCTTTTCCCAAACTTTATGGAGCCAAAGAACTTGTGAGCAATTCGTGCGCGCTATGTACTTAGTTTTAAATCCCTTATAAACGTAGTCTTGCCTTTTCGTATATAGCACGGTTTTTAAGTGATACTTTATTGCAAGATCCCTATGGACGATACTTTCATTAGCTGTTCCATTGTTCATTGGGACAAGGCTGTTTTTGAATCGATACTCACACGAGGAAGGATACTTGTTCAATAATTGTCGAAAATTCTTGGACCCATCCAATGGGACAATGAACTCGTCCAGATCAACATTGATGACGTATTCGGTACTCCAATAAACGCGATATAAGAAATCATTGAGCATCGCGAACTGGCCAGCAGAGTGTAGTTCTCTGTATTTCTTTAATTCATAATAGTGACTCGTCGGGATCACGTGATGTGGAACATGCCACTGGACCACCTCCATTATCCCAGAATTTACGTAGAAGTTTAAGATTTTATCAGTCAGTGAGTCTGATGTAAAATTATATATCATAAAATAATCAACACCCATAAGTCGATAATATTCCACCCACTCCACTATGTCGTAAGCGGCAATCTCTCTGAAGTGGATGGGCCGAAGACAAATCGTGAAGGTTCGGTTCGCTTTGTGGCTCTCTCGTATCTTCATCAAGTTTGGTGGATGTCTTCCACTGGGACCAGTTTGCTCAATTGTCACTCCTGTTGCATTCTTCACAGGGATTGGACAAAGGAAGATCGCATTTTTGAACCTGAAATATATTTTTATCAGTTACCTTTAATATTAGCTGCAGTGATGCACGTTGCCTGATAAACGCTATTTATCTCACGGCATATGCCTTTATCTGTCATGATGACGTTGCACTTTTTAATGACGTCGCCAATGACGCTGAATCATCAAAAAAACCGATCATTACGTCATATTTGCTAGTTTCTTGGTAAGCTGATAAATAAAATACCAGGTTCGCGTCTTTTGATATCAAGTTTACCAGTCTCGGCTTTGAGAATGCTTGTTGAATTGCTCTGCAAGCCTCGCAATGTCAACAAGCGTTCTCAAAGCCTCGCCTAGTAGGCATTTTCTCTGTATATAGTGGATCTTACATGTGTGTTTATGTTTTATTTTACAACATCGCAAATGTTAGATTCTATTTATGGACCTCGACGCGAGAAAACCTGTCTTTGGGGTTTTGAAAAAGTGAGTCTCAAACCAGTATCCTCAGCTACAAAGACTAGCTAGAAAATTGAAATTTCGCTTGTTGCAAGTCTAGATATGAAAGTGGCCAATAAGCTTACTAAACGTTGATTACGAAATTATAAATAATAATTCGTTACCGTCAATTTTAGAACCAATTGTGACACCAGCATGTCACAATATTGCAAACGGTATCAAACCAGGAAGTAACTCTAACAAGACTGATAAGCATGTTGCCAATTGCTCAAAAGCTGTATGTTTGGGCGTAAAAGATATATGTGAGATGTATAAATTGTTATACAACAATGTGGCCAAAGGTATACGTCTCCTTGATATAAAAAAAAAACAAATTTTGTTTTTACAGGAAAAATGTCATGCAAGTAAGAAATTTTGAAAGATATATCCCCTTAACATCCTTGCCAAAGGAAACAATCAAACGATTAGAAAAACTGATGTATGATTTTATTATGGGATGGCACACCAGATAAATTAAGCGGGAAATATTAACATCTGATTATGACAAAGGGGGGCTTAGAATGATGGACATAGAAAAATTTATATGGTCATTAAAATAAGTTGGGTAAAACGTATATTATAAACTGAGAGCAATAGTCTACTGAAACATTTGTATGAAAACGTTTTTAAGCCATTTGGTGGTATCATTTTGTTTGAATGCAATTTCATAGAAGCTGGCATTATTAAACATGGCAATTAAAACCTTTTCTTAGAGATTTACTACTAGCATGGTCAAACTTACCAACAAAACAGTTAGATCAAATTATCACAATAAAGTCATTTGGTTCAATTCAACATTTGCATTGGAGAAAACACGATTTTCTACAAAGAGTGTTTGCAGTTAAGTATTAAGCACATAAAAGAAATGTATGACCAACAAAACCAAAAATACTACTTCCTTTATAACTTGCAAGAGAAGTTCAATCTACCAGCTACCGAGTTTTTGAGATTATGAGCCTTATAAACAGTAATCCAAAACGACTGGAAATAAAAAAAATTATACAAGAAATCCAAAATATTCCTATGGAATCTAATTTTCTTAAGCAAATAAGAAATTAAATACATGTCAATAAATGTGTTTACAATAATTTTATGAGATACAGTCAAGGTGTTGTAAGTAAGGCAGAGATGAAGTGAAATGATCACTTTTCAGATGAAACGCTTCAATGGAAAAAAATATTTACCTAACTGTTTATAAGTCAACGAACGATATTAAATTGTGCAAATTTCAGTATAAATATAATATGAAATAGGCACACCTAATGGGCAACCAACCACTATTTGATCTGAGAGGATAGCACAGTATACGGTATTTCTTGCGAGTCGGTACTCATGTGAGTATAAAAAGTAAGAAAGAACGCAAATGTCAGGAATCGATACAATTAAAGTACTGCAACATAAATAAGAAACGCGAAAAATCGACTTTAAGTGCATCTTTTCACGTTATTTTCTCTAGAACTTTTCGATATGCGAATAGAAAAAGCTGCAGTATTTTTTGACAAAATTTTCAACTTGATGTTTTTGCTGTGTTTTTCTGTAATTAGATGGAATTTTGGCATATTTTTTATTCTTTTCAACGGGGGAGTATTACTGTTGATAGAATGGACATAAACTGACCCAGTTTATTAATAATATGCAAGGGTTGATAATAATTCGATGTCGTTCAGGTCAGTGATCCCCATGCTGGCTATATACTGAACAAAAGTAAAAACGTTACACCTGAATTGTTTGCAATGTATATGCAAAATAATGCAATCCGGTAAAGCAAATGAAAGTATATCTGACTGTTTAAAGACTGGGTTATGCATAAAGTAAAAGGTTTACGGATGTTGTCCCTAGGAAACACATGGAAGTAAGAAAGAGGGCAAATATCAGGAATCGATACAATCAAGCCCACACCTGACCCAGGATACAAATTGGAAAGTGACACCTTCACAATTAGACATCACAAACGAGAGCCAAGAGGTCAGCCCTTTCCAAGCAGGGGACCGCAAGGCATCAATAAGCACGAAAGCATAACAAAAACAAGACAGAAAAATGTCATTTAAATGTGACAGGGGTCCAATTTTTCAGGTTACAAATTTGAACAGAAATCTCACACAGTTTAGGTTTTCAGAAATCCACTGCCAACCAGATCCGACTGGACGAAATGTAGTCTTAGACATGTGACGACCAAAAAACTTAAGAAGGCGGGTTTTTCATCAGGCCAAGCTTGAAATTTTAACACTGAAATCTCAGTAGGAAAATCAATGTGTTGTTGAATCTTAGTCTGAGCACATTACTGGTCGAGAAATGGTAGGAACAATGTCCTGATAGGTCTACCTGATTTGGCAAAAGGAAGAAAGTTATCGAAAATCAAGATAAATAAAAAGGTTACCAAATATTTAATATTCTCTATTTGTTTTTGTCAAAGGGAGACATTTTACATTTTTTACACATTTGATAAATTCGAAATTGTTTTCTGAGCTTGTTTCAAATCGTAATACAGTTTTCTTTCGTATTAATGCAACACAAGTATGACGACTTCTGATAAGCCTAATAGCCATTGCGCATGCGCAATTGCAAAATCAGTGAATAAAGCTTTAAACACAAAAAAGGAATTATCTCAGACATCAAACGAGACAAAATGGTGGAGCTTCGACGAATCGCTTGCTGGATGTCTTGAAAACATAATTAAGCTTTAGTAAATACTTTTCGTCCAATGCTTTCTTACAAAATATAAAATATTGTAGTGTAGCATTTTCACTATTGTTCAGTATAGCATAAAGTGTATCGTACATATAAAGTACTGCTGCATAAATTAGAATCGCGAATAAATGACTTGAGATGTACGTTTTCAATTTACATCGCATTGAACATTCAATAATCGTGAATCATTTCAGGGAGTATTTTGACAAAAGATATTAGCTGATATTACTGCTAATTTTTGCTCTAATAATTCTGATAGTAGAATTTGGGCATTTTATTCCACTTATTTGACACTTGACAGGTATAATCCTGGGATAGGCCTAATCCATTTTGCTAGAAAACTATTATTTCTGCTTAATGGACGTTATTTTTAGCTGGGCCTCATATATAAGCTATTCAAAACTCACGTCAATTATGCTCTAATATAGATATTAAGGATTCTTGGGCCCATCAAATTTTGCAAAGGGTCAATAGAAATTTCAAAAGGCCCATTTAAATTATGTAATCTGCATGTATTTGAATAGGATATGGGCCATTGGCCAATTTTAAGGGCCCATCATCATTTTGGTCCAGGATTATCCCTGACTTGAGTGTTTCCATTGAAAGAATGTATGTAAACAGCTCAAATTAACTAATTACAGAAAAATGTATGGTTGACTATAATACGCGTACTACATAGGTAGTTGTTATTGTTTAGGCCGTTTACTACTGTAAAAGTTGTTTTTATGAAACTGTCCATAATAGCCACATCACGCTGTTTTAGTAGAATGTCCTTACAAACATAGCAAACAGCGTTTACTCAGATCAAACTGATCGTATTGGATCAGTTGGATATGTGTCTACGCTGATTGAATCGATACTATCAACTGAGTGGCAGTGCTTAAAAATAAAACTGGCACGTATAGTGTAGGCCCATGTGTCGAAATTTGGGCTCCCGTGTGCATTTTTTGGTAAAAGTGATTCTTATCGATTTTCAACTAGAGAAATATATGCAGTGTAAGGAAAAAGATGTTTACAATTTTTTCTTGCAGTATTAACGTCACAGTGACGTCACAAAATGGGGTACCGTCGTTTCACTTGCATCAGAGAGCTTATATGTGGTGGAGTTATTTACACACCTAAAATAATCTCAGTTTTTATATCTGTTGCATTGAAATGGTTGAAAACGTCTATAGAAACACAAAAATGGAAATTTAATTCAATATGGACCTCAATTTTACGTGAAATTGACGTCGATTTGACGTCAGTGTGCTGGAAAAACACATTGTGTACAAAAAATAATAATTCTGGAAATTCATGAGTGCCTTGCGACCAAAATCAGATCTTAGCATAACTGTATGTTCCTGGCTCAGCTATTTGAAACAAGTTAGCTCTCTGATGGTTGGGTCGTTTAGCTGCTACAGCGTGTTAACTACGTTACCCTACAATTTTAAACACAATAAATGTAATCAAGGTTGTTAAGGTAATACTTGAATTATTTAATTTTGACAAACATTTATGTAATATACAAGAACATTTCATTCCTTACATATATTTATGTTTATAAAAGTTATATAGGCCCATTGTAATGTCCTTTATGTTACATTTTAAGCTACTCCCTTCAAAATCACTGAAATTATGTTGAATAATTTTCTTTATAAGTGATCCAGTTAACTTTCAGGTTTCAAATACATCTTCCAAAAACAAGTAATGGACCATTATATAGCTGCAAACAGTTTGTTTGTATCACAAATACTTAAGAGTTATAAACTGTTAAAAATGATAACCCTGAATAAAAAGTACATTCTTTAATTCAGAATGAAATTCAATTTGAAAACATTAAAACACAATATATGAGCAATCACTTGATAAGCAAGAGTGCAAAGCCATGCTTAACTTCGTTTCTGGTGTAAAATATTAGTTTTGTTTTTGTTTGTACCGTATCATGTAACATATATTACAACTTTCAAGACTGCATATACATTGCTTTATTTGGTATATTATACGTCATATGGTATTTTATTTCATCTCAAAACTAATTGTGCCTGTTAAAAAGATATCAAGATACCAGTCCATCTGAAAAAGTATTTATGAGGATATATTAAGTTCCAACTAATTATCCATGCACATTTACATTTGCAAAATAGTATATATTTTAACTTTTATATCTACAAAGAAATGATTTGTCCATAATTATAGATTGTAAAATTCATAAACAAAGGAAAAAATAGCACTCAAGTAACAGCACTTAGAATGATACATTTCAATTTTCTGTCAAATGTGTTAAAATAACATAATATTACTGTACCAAATATATTACATTGCCATATGTTTATCCAAAATGTTAACACAGACTATATATAATTGAGCCAGAAAAGATAAAGATTAGAACAAGTTGTTAACTTGCCAGGACATAGATTCAAAAGGAGTGCATGCGGCACTAAGATGGCACTCTTCTAAGTATCAACATTGTCATGAATGATAGTCGCACATGCAAAGTTTTAAAACGTGCGTGATCTTATGAATATCTAATTTGGCATGTATACTTTTATTCAATTATCTCTTAACTAAATCATTTCATTTAAATGTACAGAATATCATTATAAATCTCAGAGGTTGATTCAACAGTGCATCATTGTCAATTGTGTTATATGTGTGCATGGTACAATTTACGAAATGTTGAATGCTATAATTCAGATATGTTCTTTGACAGTAGCACAAGTATAAATCACATTGCTTTTAGATGAAAAATATTTTAGACTCTTTATCTGTCATTCATAAATAAATATTTGGACTGGCAAATGCATTGTTTAATCACTCATGATGATGCAGAGGGGCCAGCGTTAAAAAAATGTGGTCTTAAACCTACATACTACGTTGTGTATACGAGCAGCGAAGGCTCTGGCAAGTCAACCAACACATATGCACAGGCTCACCTGAGCATTCATTGCTCAACACTGCGGCAAGTACCAAATTCCTTTGATATGTTCTTTTATTACTAGTAAGTCTATTTTGTTTGAATTGCACTATGCAAAGAATTATTAGGCTGCAATTTTATATCAACGATAAAGCTCACATTTGCCATGCTAAATATCAATTTGAAATTATATGTATCTGCAACAAAATTCCACTGTAAGACCAATGACTTAGAATAATTACCAATTGATAGAATAATGCAAAACAAATAATTAATTAAAACCAATAATTTATTGTGAGTCAGCTAATTAAGCTATGGCTACAATATACATGCAATACTAACACTGCCTGGGGGCCTTTCTAAGTGATAAACATATCTCTTTAAGGCTTCTTTAAGGCAAATGAACGTTAAAGGAACCGAACACACTTGTGCTAAATTGGAACAGGCAGGACTTGTATATCCGTAACGGAATAGACATGGGCTCACGATGCTCATATATATATAAATTCACACTGTTTTAAACATAATTTTACGCCCGATATGTTGTTTCATTTAGAATCATTAGAAAAAAGCAAATTGTCAATATGAGGGAAACAAAACTGGATCACAGAAATTATCATGACTTTGATAAATGAGTCTCAACATGAGAAAACCCGTCTTCGGGGTTTTCGACCATGCAAGACTCAAACCAACCTGCTCAGTTACAGAGATTAGCTAGAATGCTGAAATTTTGCTTGTAACAAGTTTATTAATTATACTTTCCAGAGATTGAACAACAAAGTCGCTGAACAGTTTGCGCGTCTGTGCAGGCTGGTCTGCGCCTTTGTTGTTGAAATGCAACTTCCTTAGGTTTTCCCGCGACTCGACCCATAACCCCTATCTTTGTGACTGCTTGTTTTAACACCTTGGCAATGTCTATGGGAGTGTTTCAGTAAATTGTCGCATGATTAAATAAAATCAGAGGTAAGCTCAAAGAAAAAAAACGAAACGAGATAAAGGAACACGGTGGATAGCATACTCGGCCAAAAAGTGGGTCCAGCAAATGCTGCACCTGCCGGCCGGCGGCGCCGGCCTTAGCCCCTTTCCCAACAGATGAACACAAGGCTGCAAGACACATACAAGGATATATGTCAATGGCGAACACAAATAAAGAAGTTCCGCCTTGGAACGGTCAGTAAGAAGTTTAAAAGCTTTGAGTATAAGGAAATAAAATAATCCTGCAAGCTATTTTAAAGGCGCTGGGACCCTTGAACGGAAGTTCCTATTGGATACCATGAGGATTTGTAATTTGAGCAGCGACATGTGCTTTCCAAACAATGAATGTGGCATTTTGACAAGTGTAGACTCAGACGAGCCTGTGCAGTCTCCTTTTAAGCTTGGACACTCAAAATGATGTTCAGTCAGTATCATAACACTCATAGAAAATTCAAGCGACTAGCAAAGGCTCTGATCAGACTGCGTGTATGCACAGGCTGATCTGAGTCTTCGCTGGTCGCCCATATCACATTGTTGGAAATCTCATGTCTCGGCTTATTTCAAAGGCGCGACGATGCACGTGGCAGTTTGCGTTTGGCTCAAGACGTTATCACGTCGTGACGTAACGTTATAAGAATTGTGACGTCACGTCACGTTATCACGCAGCCGCTTGCCTGAAAGAGCTATCGCTGCTGTTCAAGCTCCTTGTGATAGAAAAAATCCATCAGTCTAATGGCTAAAATATGACTTTAATATAAACAAAACTGGCATCTTCGCGATTCACTTTTACTTTTTGTAATTTTTCAATGTCAACGATGACCACGACATTTTTTTCAACAGTAGAATTAGGTTCTTAGTTCGATCTAGATTGGTTCCCCGTATCGACTCCGTATAGATACCGGAACTCGGCTGTCTATTCGTATTTGAAGATGAATGGGCGTTAATAGAACAGAACAGACCCTCTCTAGTCGTAAAGCAACCAACTCTCGTGTTGCCCCGCTTCGCGGGGCAACACTCGGTGGTTGGTTGCTATAATGCGTATTGTACCAACTAACAAGTTCTTAACAAAATGCAATATTGTTGGTTCAGCCCTGTGCGAAATTTGCAATAAAGAGGTAGAAACTGTTTCACATCTGTTCTGGAAATTTGCACATGTACAACAGTTTTGGACATCAATGTCAAACCTTTTGCGAGTGTGTGATAGTAATACAAACATAACAGTTGGAATTTGCCACTCAAAACCTAAATGTGATGCCATAGTGATAAATGTTATAATGCTTTTGGCAAAGTATTTTATTTTTCAATACAAACAAAATAAAAAAGGTCCAAACGTACATACCTTTAAGTACTATCCGTCTAACAGAATAAAGATCATAGAAAAAGAGATTTGCTTAAAGACAAGCTTGCCTTTTTTAATATAAATGGGGAAAAGTTTTTGATAAACTTAACATGAAATAATTCCTAAGGGCATGTGGTCGGCGTGGAATTTTACTTTTTCTTAACATTTTTTAAAAGTTATTGTTGCACGTCCGTAAAGGTTTTATACATATAAAGACCGTCACTATGTTAAGGTAAAGTTAAGAATGTTTGTTAAGACATGTAAATGCTTTTCATACCAATATTATATTGAGTATTTTGTGTTTGTATTGATCTTTGCACGTTGTGTGAAAATAATAAAAAAATAAATGATAAAAGAGTCTAGACATGATACTTTCCAAAAAGCGAATGCGTAGGCTTGTCTGCGGCTTTGGTGTTCGCACCATCCCATGAAGACAGGTTTTCTAGCGTGACTACCTTTAAATCTCATTTCTGGTGCAGAGAGATTATGATTTTTAGTATATTTCATTTGTAATATAAGATAGATGGTAATATAATATGAGAAAATCTGAAGTTTTCTTTTCTTGAACTTTATCAGTTATGACTGAAAACATAATGAACTTGAATCATAGCACATGGGTCAGTCTGATTATTTACTGTTCCTGGCACACACTTACACACGTTCATTGCACTGACACTTGGGTTAGTCCATTTAACTATCATCTCACTCAAATAGGTGACAGTTGGTACGTGACGCGACGGTATCCCCCTCTCTCACAGCGACACTGTGTTCTACGGGGTAAGACGTAAACCACTCTATGGCTGTCGTAGGGGACACACAAAGGGCAATTCTGTCTTACCTGCACTGACGAGAAAAATGCTCTTCAACGTTCACCCTTCTGACGGTGTTTTAAATGACCCCTAACGTAGTTTGAAACAAGAGCTATATATAGCCCTCTGGCGGCATAAAAAGCGTTATCTTTGAAAAAAAAATCAAGGAAAACACTTTCCAGAGAAAAATATAGTTTCTAAATAATGGCGCGGACAGGCCTACCATTGACCAACCGCCCTTATGTTTAGAAAAGGTACCCTATCCCATTATGACTAGTGCACCGTATAGGTGCATGACTAAATACTTGCGTATCCTAACACTACAGCATACACATCTACAAATTTGTTTTTTGCAATGTGCTTTATACTCTTCGTAACAAGAAAGATTCAGACAAAAATACAATTAGTCCCACTAGAATGCTGTGCATGTATGTTAAGAGCCTGTCTGCGTTTACTCATCATGACATGTGTGATCAGTAGTACAGAACTGTCATTGGCCAAAATAGCTTGTACTTTATCTAATGCATGAATAATTCTTTTAGGATAAAAAAAAACCCTTCAATGGTCTAAACGTGATTCTATGCCACAGTGGTGGAGTGCTTGACTCGTGATCGAGGAGTTGCTGGTTCGAGCCTCACCGGAGGCACTGCGTTGTGTCCTTGAGCAAGACGCATTCCTTTAACATTTTCGCTTCCGTGATGTCACAGTCTCATTCTGAGAAAGGGATTTCTAAAGGCAAAAACAGCTAATTGTTTATTTACCAATCTTTAAGTTATGATCGTGATTTTTTTTTCAACAAAAACATCTCTTCCTCCATTTGCATTTGTTTTGACATCTTCACGAGGGATCTGAGAAAGCTCAGTTGTGTATTGGGCCACAAAGGGTGGGATAATTGATTTTAATAGGGGGTTCTTATTGATATAAAAACTTAGAACAATGGTCTGGATAATAAGCAGCTGTACTGACTGTGTAATATAATGTTTTCTTTATCAATTCTATCACTCTTTCACCAGCAATGGCTTGATAGATTCTTAAAGTACATATAAGAAAGATTTTATCTTCTTTTTCATTTACTGCCAGTGTTGTAGCACCCTTATGAACCTAGGGGCTCACATCAATCTGACTTGGAATTGAATATAGAAAAAAGACATGACTAATAAACTTTTGATTACAATAAAATCAATCATAGTTCATTCATCATAATTTTATGTTCATTGAATGGATAAAAAGTTTTGTCTCATAACATCTATTCATTTTTATTCATATTTATATTTTTATTTATATGCCCTTTATGGGGTCTCTTTTTTCAAGTCAACCAGAGTTGACGATCTTTGCTTTCTATTTCCAAGATGGAGAAAAACGGGTTGAGAAGAAGATCGACGTTTTGAAAAATAAACTAACATATTTTGATAGTCAAATTATCACATATTATTATAAAAGGTCGAAATTTTATCCTAAGCTAAATTTCTGGTCGGGTTATTTTAGAGCCATAACTGCTTACATGTACGTTGGCGAAATTTGATTATCCAAGTATACTGGTTCAACCCAGGAAGACCCGTTTAGACATAACTGAAAATTTTATTACTGGGGCGTAAACATGGTAAACAAAACAAATTATCACCTAGGTATACTAACAAGTCTTTGAACTGCTTGTCGAGTACGGTTATTAAATCTTTAGAGAAAGTAAGAAAGACGCAAAGATCAGGAATCGATACAATCAAGCACCACACCTGACTCAGGAAACCACATGGGAAAGTGACAAAAACACAATAAACATCACATACAAGAGATTTCGCGTCAGCTGCAAATTAATGTGGTACTCTTACGATGAAATATTTTAGAAATACAACGTAATTAATGTTACAAGTGCGTGATTGTCACTTAAAGTAATAAATTAGGCAAAGATCGGGAAACGATATAATCAAGTACCACACCTGACCTAGGATACCACATGGGAAAGTAACACAAATACAATAAACATCACCAACAATAGCCTAGAGGTCAGCCTATTCCCAGCAGGTGACCACAAGGCAGCAATGAACAGACGCAAAAGCATAAGAAACACAAGACACAAAACGCTAAAGCCAAAAACACCTACTTAAAAAGATCTCTACGATATTAACTTTTTAACAGAAATCAGAAAAGAATTCACACATATTTGTTGCAGTTTTTTTTAAAGGTCTATACTCTCTTTTGAAAGCAGTGTAGTTCCATGTAAACCATTGGCGTATCCCCTATTACGCAGTTACGCATGTGCGTAATAAAATAGTAACATTCAAGGGAGGTCACCTAATGTGGCAAAAGTGATATCCCATGCCAATAGGAACTGCTCTTAAAGGAAAGAATTCGCTCCCTCTGGGGGAAAGTTCTTTCCTTTAAGAGAAGATCCCATTATAAAAAGGGGCACAAGTGAATACAATCACTGCTTGATCCAGTTGTCTCCCTTTGATGTGTGTAGAATATAAGCTCACCTTTCTGATGTATGAAAAGGTAGTATCTGGATGGTGACGTTGGTCGTCATGGTGACAGCGTTCATATTAACATCCCAAAACAAGCAATGCAGGCTAACCGTTGGCTTCAGTTGTTTTGAAAAGCCTATAGCACGAATCCAGTCTTTGTTTGGTCCGTCTATGTAAGCATTGAAAACTATGTATTTGCCATCTTCGGTTATATTTTGGAACTGGTCTTCCTTAAACTCTAGCGCCTGGTCGAACTCATTGTCTTTCTTAAACTCTTGCTCTTGGTCGAACTCACTTTCTTCCTTAAACTCTAGCGCCTGGTCGATCCCACTGTCTTTCTTAAACTCTAGCGCCTGCTCGAATTTGCTGTCTTTAGCATGCTTCATACTATTGATTAAAGTCCTCTGAACTTTCTTGTTAGAAATAACCTTGTCTTCCGCACGTGGTGGCATTGTTTTTTCACTTTCCAGAGAGAATTTACTGACGCCTTTCAAATCGTTCGCCAACTGTGATTTGAAATCATATTTCGCTTTACCAAATGGTTTCTTTTTGTTTATGGTTGCACGGATGTCCAGTCTGTTGAATGTATTTTCGTCACGACTGTTGCCCTGCTCACGTGGCTGCTTGTCTGGCTGGCTGCCATCAAGAATAAGCGGACCGAGCTGTGCTTGGAATACCATAACGAATACACAAAGTAAAACAGCACATAGCATTATAAGGCATTTAAACTTCACTCTTCTTCGGATTGAAGCAATGTTCAACTTTTTCGTCTTTCGTAAGCACATTCTGGTGCATGTAAGCATACTGCGACTGTCCCTCACGCACCTCTATCATGTGACGTCACTCCGAACGTATATCCGACGATATACCTCCCCAAATGAAAAATTCGAATACGGTTATCCCCTAAATGAAGTAGATAAAGACTCTAGCTTGAAATGAAATGTCTTATCTCTAATAAATCCATCTGCATGTTTAAAAAGTGACTATGTGTATTTGTAGTAAGTAGAGGATCTTATAATATTGAATTTATTAAACGAGTAGGGGAAAAGAGATAAAATGCGAGGCTTGTCGATCATTTTATCTCTTTTTTGCAACGAGTTTGATAAATTCAATAATACAAAAGCACGAATGTTAGATTATATTTATCATATGACATTCAGATTACATGTACTCGTTGATTCCATAAACACGTTATTATTTTATCATTATGTACGCAACTTTGTTACTGACGTCATAGCGTTTCCCGAAAATCTGTAAATCCTTAGTGGTTTTGCGATTGTATCGCATGACGTTATTTCACTCCCAGACACGACGTCATATGGTAAGTGCTCGTTTTATTTTCAGATGTTACAAATGCACACAGATACAGAATGGATACTGTTAACTCGGAAATTTTCGCGAGAATTTTATTTTCGAGAATAGCGTTATTATTTATTTATTAATAGCGTTAAGATAAATATTTGTGCCTTTAAAACTCGCGACTAGGGCCTGATTTACCTACATTAATAAACGTCAGAGTTTCCGAATTTACAGTACTGCGCAGATAGATAAGTATCAAAGTAAAAAATAGAATCCATAAATTCGGAAAGACACAAATGGCGTTATAAAGCTACACTGATGAAGTTCTTTGGATGCGTTTTGCTTTAATGCGACTGTATGATCATTATATGTTTAGTTAGACCTAATTAGAACGACAGCCCGTGGAAGTTATACGTTAAATTAAACATGTTTATGTATGTAGAAATAACCCCGATGGAGCAAGTTTAAAGTTTCTAAACTCTAAGTTTTACATGTAAAAAGGGCAATGTTTGGTTTCAATGTTCAAAGTCAAACAAGTGCGGATCCAGAAGGGGAGAGGGGGTCCGGACCCCCCACCCCCCCTGAAAAATCGCACAAATATAGGGTTTCTTTGCAATACTGGTCCGGATGCCCTGGAAAATCGCACTACCAAGCCAACATTCAATGTTGGGCCATCATCGGCACGCTAGCGAAACGCCATTAATGGCGTTTCGCTAGCGGGCCGAATATGGCCAGCTTATAGTGGTACTTAGATCCTCCCTCCCCTCATCAACTAAAAAAATGTTGACATAGTTGGATTTCCCCCTCTGACAAAACTTCCTGGATCTGCGCATGTCGAAAAATGATTTGGGTGTATTTTTTTATGTTTTAAGATAAACACTGCTAATATAATCACTCCTCATACATTTGTTATTCTAATGCACTTGATTTTGTATAGCGACGTCTGATTGGATAGCTTCAAAAATTTGCGACAGTGTACCCTGCAATTTACTGTCGGAAATAGTTTGACGTCATTAATTACGTCAACTTTCGTTGGGTGATGTGCGGCTTTCTGTGGCTTGCAACGCTCCAATTTGAGTGGAACTGCAGCAGTGCATTAGAATGGGGATAATCATATTCAAAATTTTAATTTGGGGAGATATATCGTCGGATATACGTTCGGAAATCTCGTTTTAAGTCTCCGCTAGCGCGTCGCCGTAAAATTAAATTTCCGACCGTATATCCGACGATATACCGCCCCAAATGAAAATTATGAATACATTTATCCCCTAATTAATGACAGTAACAAACTGGTAAAGCTTATACCTATTGTGGCCATAATAAAACCACGACCAAGGCCCACTTCGAATCGAACTGTAGTTCCTACTACAGTAACTATAGTTTGATTCGAACTTTGGTAGTCGCTCCTATAGTGACGTCGACACCTTTAACTAGAGATCAACACCTTGTATGGTTCCCTCCTCCAGACCTACCTAGCAAGATGGTTTCCATATCTGTCAGTAGCCTGTCATGTTTTTTTCTTTACAAAATAAATCCTTGCTGTGCTCTGTTTAAGGCCCCACTTTTTCGCAATGGTAAAATAAGAGAAGGCTGTGCAGTATCAAGACTTGAAAGGGGAAACACAAGGCTATTCACTTTGTGTACTTGCCAACCAACTAAAGTTGCAACTGTAGCAGACGTCCGGGTGTTAACATGCGCGCGCATATATTACGTCAGAACTTTAGTAGAAACTATAGTTCGATTCGAAGTGGGCCTAAGAGGAGACTTATCCTTATAACATGTGACCCTTCAATATATACATTACATGTAGTACATATATAGGGGGCATCCCATTAATTTAATAGGTAACTTTAACCCGTATAAGCCTAGCCTCCATTTTGTGGCACATAGACAAACAGTGTTAACCAAGACCAAACGCCGCAGAACAAGGCGTCTGGTCAGGGTCTTTACTGTTTGCTTACAGAACGTTTCTATAAAAATTGAACAAAAGTGAAATATACCGGCATCCAACAACCCTTAAAACGGAAATGGACTGGTCCAATTATTAAGATTGGGAAATTCAATTTGACTTAAACGGGTTAACCAGTGCTGATGATATTAGCGTACGATTATGATAATTTAATTACATATCCATCTGTTTTAAGATATGCTCTTGGTGCTCGAAAGAACCGCCTCATGGTGACGGTTCTTTTGAGTAGCCACAACCTATGTTTTTGCTAAGAAATAAGACGATTAATTTTTAAATATACACTCTTATCTAGGGGGTGTGAGTACGTTTTTATCTAAAGCACTGATGAACCACCTGTGATACTATTAGAAATATAATCAGACAATACTGTTGTTGGATCATACATGTGGTAACAGATTTAAAAAGTGCAAGAATATAGTGAAAAGGGCTGACATACAATTAGAATCCATCATGAGTGTAAGGGTGGGATAGAAAATCCGTCCCGAGGATCACCGATTGGCACGATGAGGCTTGCCGGGTGATGACATATGGACTTGTAGACCCGCGCTATGTGTTGTCATATCTGAATCTTTGAAGTAAGTAAGGGTGCAAAGATCACGAATCGATATAATCACGTACCACACCTGACCCAGTATACCAATGGGTAAGTGACAAACTCACAGTTGGACACCACAAACGAGAGCCAAGAGGTCAGCCCTTACCCAGCAGGTGACCACAATGCACATATAAACAGACGCTCACAAAGGCATAGCAAACACAAGACACAAGACAGAAAAAACATAAAAGATCCACAAAAGAAGTACCGCCTTGGAACGGTCAGTAAAATATTTTACTGAGGACTTAAACCGGTTAAACAGCGCCAACCTCACCCTTAATTCAGATGTAGATCAAGACACATAGATATTTAGTTTGCATGAAAGACCCCTAACTGATCAATGCATCATCTCCAAGAACATATAAATCAAGATATAGCAAGGAGATGGAGCAAATATAAGGATTCAACAGTAAATAAAACTGAATACCGGAGCAAAAGAAATCCAACAGGTAAACCCAGGTGGGTCCGACAAACAGCCAAAGTATCAGGCCCCTACCATCTCATCAATAGATAAGTATTTAGCCGGAACCGTCATAGAGTCTGAAGTCCGACCCACCAGCGTGTAATAAAAGAGGAATGCAATGTTGCCAACCGTGATTGGGTTGACCACTAAGCATGCAGTCTGTAGCAATACATTAATGTTATAGCCAATCTTTTTTATAATGGGAAATTATTTTAATGAACTGCGCTGAAAAATTATTAGAGCCAACAATCTTCTTCAATTTATACACCAAGTCACCATAGAATTCAGGTTCTGGAAATCCTTGACGCAAATTATAGTATCGTCTATAAAATTTAGAAAAGGTTTTGCCAAGTTTATGATACCAATAGCCTTAGTTTCTTAGTTAAAAATTTATTGCGAGTGTTGAAATCAGTAACATAGCAAGATGCTCTAACAAAAAGAATGAGTTGAGAGATAAAGACTCCATAGGATGTAGAGTGAGGAACATCACCATCTAAAAACGGGAAATTTCAAAATCAAAGTCGTCATGTTTAGCATAAATTTTGGTAGAAACAATATCATTGGTGTCCCACAATATCACGTTGTCCCATAAAAAGATGCGAAATAGATGACCTTACATGAGTGCTCATGTTTTATTAAATTTATTAAACGAGTTGGGGAAAAGAGATAAAATGCGAGGCTTGTCGAGCATTTTATCTCTTTTTCGCAACGAGTTTAATAAATTCAATAATACAAGAGCACGAATGTTAGATTATATTTATCATATGACAAATACTTTGAAACCTGATTTCTGGCGTAAAAACGTTATAATTTTGTCATTATGTACGCAACGTTGTTATGGACGTCATAACGTTTCCCGTAAATCTATAAACCACTAGTGGTTTATCGATTTTATTGCATGGCGTTATTTCACTCCCAGACGCGACGTCATATGATAAACTTATAAATAGGGTAAACCTTAAATTCGACCATAACTAAAACCTAAGGTCTTTAATCAATAAAGAAGTAAAAAGCAAGTGAGTATTGTTATGTACACCCTATTTCTATATATTTCTAAATAAGGCGATTGGGAGACCTGGCTAAATTAAGCTCAATTTAAATAAGACAACATTGTGGTTGCTCACCCTGTGACAGCCTATTGTATAACCTTGTGGTTGCTCCTGCAGTGCAGTCACTACCCGTCACCGGTTATTGTTGTACAACACTGTATAATACTGATTAAGCTTTGGTTAATCCAATGGCTAGCTGCTCTGACAGCATTTTGGTACTTATTTTCCTAAACATATATAGGAATTTGACTGCTCTGGCAGTATTTTTCATAGTGTTGTACTTTTATAGCATTTGGGCTCCAATAACAAGGCTGTTAAGGTTGTATGGTATATAACAGTTTGAGGTGCTCCAATATTGCTGTAGTAGTACAGTTGTGCTCACTTTGACTCACCATATATAGTCTATCAAGGGTTTACATTTTTACAGCTTAGATTGCTTTATTATAGCTATTGTCAGCTTTGGCTTATCTCATAATTTGTTGCTGACCATAATGAATGGCATTATTATTAAGCACCAAGTACGTGACTCAATCATTGTTTGAAGCAGGTAGCTCTGTCTTACTTGGGAAAATCATTTATAGCTCATTTGGGCTCATTCAAGTTGAGCTCTTTTGAATGTATTACTTTCTTGTTGCATCTTGGCTCGCAAAGCATACCTGGGCGTAACAACTGGGGGCTCGTCCAGGATCCAATCCCATAGATAACTGCATTTGTTTGTTGTAGTAAACCTTCAAATAGTTTGCTTTGGTAGGACATTTTTATAAAACGGATCCACAAGTAGAATACTTTCTCTGCGGGCCAACGTTTGGGAAGTTGTTAAAATTAAAAAGGAACACCTGATCACTTTGATGAGCCACAATGGCCTAGTGGTCGACAAGTCAAAGTGGAAGGCATAGATCAGGTATTTATTGATCACTCATATGGTTAAGAATGATATTATGAGTGCTGGTACCCTGGGGTAAATCTCCACAAGCCATAGAGAAAGATGTTGACAAGTACTTTCTTCTATTTGAGAAAGTAGCAAAACATTTGGACTGGCTTTAGGAGAAGTAAACTATTGTTTTCCTAAGTGCTCTGAAAAGTAAAACCAGCGATATATACACTGCGTTGTCTCCAAGGCAGATATCTAACTATCAGCTTGTGAATGTAAGCATCCTAAAGGCTTACCAACTTATTCCTGAGGCTTACAGGCAAACGTTAAGGAATTACATGAAGGAATATGACAAGACACATGTGGAATTTGGTAGAGAGGAAGAAAGATTAATGGATAGATGGTGTACTAGTGAAGAAATAAGGAAAAATGTAAATCTGACTTAGTGCAAGAGGTTTATGAGCATTTCCTCTCTTAGGGGACTGTCTCGCTCTTACATGACAAATCTATTGTGAAGCCACTTAGGATCCTAAGGGACACTGGGGCTTTTCAATCTTTGATATTGGCTGAGGCCATTCCTTTGTCAGAGAGTTCGTCTTCTGGTAAGAGTGTTCTGACCCAAGGTGTAGAATGTGGTTTGGTCACTGTGCCTCTCCACGAGGTTAACCTCCAGTCAGATCTAGTCTCTGGTAACTGTGGGTTCTCGACCTCCATTGCCAATAGAGGACATGCACTTAATATTAGGCAAGACTTGGCAGGGGATAAGGTAAATCCAGTAATGACAGAAAAGCATGAGGTTACTGCTACAGTTGACCCAGTCGAAGAAGAAATACCTCACCTATACTGTTCCTGTGCAGTCACAAGGGCAATCGCTCGAAAAGCCACCTTAGAAAAATGCCCAGGTGAAAAGAAGCACAAAATCTTGACTACGTATATTATCTGAATGACACTTTCTTACCGAGTATGAATAATGAGAGTGATCAACAAACATACAGAGTTTATATTCCTGAACAACAGGACATTGACCAAAATCAAGATAAGGGCTTAAATGAATGAAGATTTCATGGCTTAAATAAACAAGACTTTTCAACAAAGACTTTAATTTTGAAGCAACAAAAGGACTCTACTCTCTCTTCCTTCTTCCAAAAAATTGTGTTAGAGGATTAGATATGACATATAGCAAGTCCCAGTGTGATAATGTGTTGCAGCCCTTCACTGTTTGAGCTGCAACACATTATCACACTCGGGCTTTGCAAACGTTAATACATGGAAAAGGGTGTTTTATCCTCTTATTGCAAGATGGTGTCTAATGTGAGTTTGTCACTTTCCCATTGGTATTCTGGGTCAGGTGTGGTACTTGATTGTATCGATTCCTGATCTTTGCAACCTTACTTACTTCCAAACAAGCAAGCAAGCAAGAAAGTAAAAGACTGCAAATATACAAAAATCAAAACATAAGTGAAAAGACAACCAGGCACCTAGAACACATGCTTATACTGACAGAATGCCAAAATATGGGCGACATAGGGCCTAAAACTTTTCTTATCTGGGCCTATGAATCAATCATAGAAACATTCTAAAATTAATACCATTCAACATACGAGGGATGGTCCAAAAGTTCTGATCTTTACCTTGTTGCTTTGTCCTGAGACATTTTTGAGAGGCATGCTATGCACCATTCAAAAGACCAAGTTTGTACCTTTATAGTGATGCTAATATTTTCTCGCTGTATTGTTGCGTTTAATAATTACAGCATATTATATATGGCTCACTCCATACCACTGGGCTGTTTTCATGTTATAGAATTATAATTATATTTTAATCTGGATCTTTCAAGCCCAGCATCTTTAGAACTACAAAATAAGATTGCATAGTATTTTTACTTTTAGTTATTTAAAATATCCATTCAAATGTAAGAATGGCGACATGTTGTGTCGATTCAATATTTAATGCACAACGCGCAATTATTATGACGTCATTGAAATTGAAAACTACGTCATTTTGAATATATTGCAGAATTTTCATTTTGGAGAATATTTTATTTTTGTCTATCAATTTTGACTAAAAACATGCCGAGCCTAATATCGGCAAAATGTTAAGACCAATATTATTTTTACTACAAAATATATTAATCTTAATTGGAATATTGTAAAACGTTTTATTTTTTTACCAAAAAACTGATTGATTTTAAAAAAGAATTTTCAAAATTGTTTTTGGTCTCAGACGGATGCTTTGTGCTCAATTTAAACCCATATTGCATAATTTTAAGATATAGTGCACCTTTAAACAATTAATTGGGTTTTATCTTTAGATATACACATGCAAATTTGTATACCACCGAATATTGACCTAATTTGTGGACTCGTTTTAATTTTCTTATGTGGGTTATTATCAGTCTCCGATCATACCGACTATTTATAATTGCTTCAGACAAAAGTCAGTTCATCTAAGTTCGCCCAAAAGTATTTTTACCTTTAATTATGATGTTGTTACGGCAGTATGGGCTGGTCAAAACTTCAAGAGGTTCAAAATTTGGTTATAGTTGACAGTTGCAAAGCCTTACATTCAAAGGTCTAGGAAACTCAGATCATATGGAAAGTTCGCCATATTTACAGGACATATTTGCTTACGTATGAACATTAAGCAGCCATGAAAAAGAATTGCTGAGACTGTTCTTGTCTGAATTGTGAGGTCTCTAATATGCACAGTCCGCTTGATATGACAGTGCATTGAGGGTATGGCTGTTTCGGGGTAGATTTCTGGTCGCTCCTTTGAGTTACACAAAACTTGACAGAGCGGTGTATAGACAAAGAATGTATTTGTATTTGGTACAATTTTCAGGTATGTTGCATTGCTGGTTACAGAGATATCACGCCACGATCAGAACTTTAGGATCATCCCTCTTATATATGCATTTTGGAGAAACTACCTTGTATGCGGGAAGAACTTTTAGATAATTAATAAAGCCGTTATCGGATGCAATATCTAGCTGGCCCAAGGTTAGATGGAGAAATATCTGTACAGACATGCATGGACAAAACATAGTATGCGCGAGGCTAACCTTCAGTACATACATTAAATTCTGAGAAAATACTTGTCCACTCGAGCCAAAATATTGATCTTGCAATTAGAATAAAAGGATACACTTACACTGTGATGGGGCTTTTAAGCAAACAATGTGTTGAAATTGACAAAGCGCCGCAGCACGACCATGATAATTTGATGGAAAATGATATAGAACCGCAATACTTAAAAATGAAGGGAAACGACATAAGTGGTGCTTCTTTTGTGTATCATTTATGTTATTTCTGTCTTGATTTTGTTATCCTTTCGTGTGCGTCTTTTATTGCAAGATGACTTCCAAGCAAGCAAGCAAGCAAGAAAGTAAAAATTGTGGTCACCTGCTGGGAAAGGGCTGACATATTGACGCTCGTTTGTGATATCTCATTGCGAAGTTGTCACTTTCACATTGATATCCTGGGTCATGTGTGGTGCTTGACTGTATCGAGTTTTGATCTTTTCCCTCTTTCTTACTTACAAAATAGTGTTTCAAAGAATCAAAGTCAGGTATCCACCTTTTTTCACAAAAAGTGCTGAAATAGTATTACTCCTAATCTGCTCATTATTATTGTTCAGAAAATGTTGTCTGTTTTATGCATCCGCTGCATACACTCATATATACGCCAAAATAATCCTATCTCAGAAGTTAATAGACTTTATGGTCTCCAACCAGACTGTTCCTAAAGGAGCAGTCTGTTCTGGATCCACATTGTTTGCACATGATAGGCCACAAAGGTACATCAGCGGAAAAAAGCGTAAAAGGATTAAACTAACATTTACACTCAAATCAATTGGGCCTCGTCGCGACAAAACCTTTTTCGGGGTTTCCGACAAGCGAGACTCAAACCAGTCTCCTCAGCTACAAAGACTAGCCAGAAAACTGAAATTTCGTTGGTAGCAAGTCTAGATATAATACTTTCCAATAAGCGATTAACAAAGGCGCTTATCAAACGGCGCAGATGCGCAGGCTGGTCTGGGCCTTTGTTGTTCATAAACCAGCGAAGACAGGTTTTCTCGGGGCGAGGCCCAATTAAGGTACCAGCACATAGTTTGATAGGGGAAAATATTTAAATGATTATTTTGGACATTGCGGATCTAGTGTATTTAACTCATTAAATATGTATTGATTAGGCCATTGAAACCATTAGGTGAAGTGTGTGACTGATGTTGCTGGATTGAATTCCAATCCAGAGACTAAGCACACCTACACAGTTTTTATGATGTTCTAGAGCGCCAATATTGCTTACAGCTTCTTGTTAGGGTGAAATTACGGTCTCTTTTGATAGTACCGTCAATTATACAAGTACCAAATATTGATGATCCAGAATAGCAGAATAGTCGAGTTGTTAAATTGCATTATCAAAGACATTATTGTAAGGGCTGTCAAAATTGTCGATTTCAGTTTTTCATTTGAATATCGTATGCACACGGTTACGTACTGCGGTTGATTAAGGTACTAGTATAAAAAAATAAGGAGGTTTTAAGAGCTGGCATTGATGAAACAATAATCTATATTTAGATGATTTGACATTAGTGCTCATGTTTTATTGAATTTATTAAACGAGTTTGGGATTAGAGATAATCCGTCAACAATGTACAATGTACAAGGGCTGACCTCTTGGCTCTCGTGTGTGATGTCGAATCGTGACGTTGTCACTTTCCAGTTGGTATCCTGGGTCAGGTGTGTTGTTTGATTGTTTAAATTCCTGAACTTTGCCCTCTTTCTTACTTTACATAATATGCGAGGTTGATTTTTGCAACGAGTTTAATAAATTCAATAATACAGCAGTACGAATGCTAGATTCTATTTGTAATATAAACTTTAGACAACTTTGAAACTGTGCTTTTGGCGTGAAACGGTAAGATACGCGACGTTGTTACAGCTGTGTGACATAACGTTATCAAAAAATGTAAGCCGATGTTAATGCATGACGTTATACCAATCCCAGATGCGACGTCATATGATCAAATCCAGCAATTGAACGGAATTGCAATGCATACATGTTTATCCAAATACACCGAAGGACTTTAAAAAAGCAAAAAAATGAAAATTATTATTTTGCACCAGAACAGTTTTAGGCTACCTTAACGGGTAAAATGGGCTGGTAACGACACGCTGCTTCTATCAAAAACTAATACCAACCTTTTTACAAACACTGGTTACCACCAGCTACACATCGCGGGATTACTATGTTTTGCACGTGGCGTTCCTATGAATAAATATAGCAAAATATTATATCATTTCAAATGTAGCGTGTACATATACATGTATAAAAATACTGTAGCTTTAGTTTTATAACTTAATTAATCACGCCACAGTTTTGCGAACATGAACGATTTGACGCAATTGGTATGTTGCAAGCTGGGCTGCGTATTTTTGATATTATAATTTCCATCCATTAACTGTACATGTACAGCGCATAAGAGGTCGTAAACAGGCTACAGGAACAGTGAACTATCAATGCAGGTCTGATTAACCAAAATGACGATCCGCCGTTAAGATGGTTACTTACGTCGAGTGTATCGACGATTTTTGCATCGACAATATCCACTCCGATTGCATGCCGTCAGTGCCAGACAAATAGTTGGACTCCAAGGGTATTTTTGTGTCCAGATTCTTAAAAGAAATATTTTTTATACAATTACTTTAAATCACATTCGATTTCTAGACAAATTTTAAATTGCAACTTCAGAATCAAAGTGTATTGCTATTCGATAGGCTGTTGTCCTAAAACTATTTATTATTTTGTTATGAAATCTAAAAAAATGTTTAGCTGACATGTTGATGATCATTGTTGCCAAATCTCAATAAAATAGACACATTAGAAATGAGAAAACTTTTTGAATATCAGTTTTTTGCGTTTTTAATGTACTACAGTGTAGTGTTTAGGCTTAGTTTACAAATTACATTTCTTTGGTATGTTAGTTGTTGTCAAAGGATCCATTATTTCAGAACTGAAAAAAAAACAATATACAATACATGTAACACCTTGAAACCAAACACCACTTTTATTACAACTTTATAAAGGCATCCATGTGTAATATACTAAAGGTTTTATAGACACTTGCAACTTAATACTTCTCACATTGAAATATTTTCAAAACTTTGCATACAGTTTGTTTTATGCATAGACTGTCAATTTATGAAGTAAAAAGGAAATGTCACCATGTCCAATTTTTCATAATCTCACATGGAAGTTTTCAGCATTTCACCTATTTTCTGAAAATAACCAAAGTCCATAATATTAAGCTAAAATAGTTGCTATGGTCACCCATTTTCTTATTTTAATTTTAATGACCTCAAGCTTTAAAAACATGATAAAAAATATTTGTTTTCCCAAGCCATGTCAAGATACTGCATGATAAATTTTGGTAATTCCCAACAAAAAGGATTTCGATTTTAGAGTAAAATATGTATTAAAAAATCTAATTTTTGTTTTTTATTTCACGGACAATAATTTTATATTTTAGAAAAACGAAAAAAAAAATCGGCGGTCACCGTACTAATCATCTCTCAGGAGGGCCAAATTTAACCACACCTATACAAATATCGATGATAATTCAATATAAAACGTTGAGGAGAGTAATGATTTGTCATTTATATAATTCCAGATAACTTGCTTGAAGTTATTTTGCATTACAAGGCTAAAAAAAGAAGAAGAAGAAAAATTATAATAAGTGCCCACCTGGGAATCTTTCCAGGTCATCTGGTTCCAAAGTCTGACACGTTAACCACTAGGCCACATCAGGTCATGCGCAGCTCGAAATAACCGTACATATTGGACAGACACCATGAGTATCGGCCATATTCGTACTTGTATACAGGGTAAAAACTTCAATAATTTTGCACATTGTTGATGCCACATGTTCTATTTAATATCTGTATTTGGAACTGAGACGATCAGTTCTGATCAAGGGTCAATAGATCTTTCGGACACATTTTAGTTACTTTCTTTTGACAAGAAAATGTAAAAATATCCATCTGACATAAGAGTTCTTGAAAACTGTATTGATCTGGGTTCGTAAACGGTCAGAAAGACAGGACCCAGACAACTTTTCCTGTTTCCTAATGCAGGAATGGTGTGCATAGGAATTACCCGAAATAGTTCTTAAAATTGGCAAGCTTTGTTTTAGAAAAGCTATACTTTGTTTTAACAAATTGTCATTATTTTGCATGTTTTAGGAGTGTTGTTTTCTTTGTATCTTGAGATGCACCATTGATGTATAAACGGATTATCTGATTGTGCCCTATCTGTACCTTTAGGAAAATATGAGACGTTATCGACAAAGTTTCGCTAAGAGTGCCGCAGGCCCCCAGATATGAGTGTGCAACTTAACGTGTTTTTTATTTCTCAACCAAAACATATGTTGTGGGTACTCAATATAACCATCTAAATTAGACGGTTCTTCTGAGCACCCAAACACATGTTTAAATTGGTGGATAAGTAAATAATGGCAATTTTATGCTAAAAGGGCTTAACTGGCACTATGGTAAGTGGTATATAGAAAGATTCGAAGGCAAGCCAATGATGTCCCAGGCAGCCTTTACATGCTGTACAAGTTTCTCAAGAAATGGTTCCATGCTTTTGTCCGCTATATCTTTAGTTCCACGCCTAAAGGATTGGATTTCATATTCTTTACGGTAATGTAACACAAGCGCAGATTTTATATCAACAACATGTTTTTCTAGTAGATCAGTCCTCCTTTTCTTAAGTACGTAATGTAACCATAAAGCTTGTGAGCAGTTGGTTTCAGCTATAAATTTAGTTTTCCAGTCTGTTCCGAAAATGTAGTCCCTTTTCTTTCTAAACAAAGCTGTTTTCACATAATATGTTTTTGCTAACTCCATAATGGGGGATGTATCTGTCTCTGTTACCACTGTCAAGGGTACCAGGCTGTTTCTAATGAGATATTCACATGCAGCTGGTAGTTTATTCAGTAATTGAGTGAAATTCTTAAGACCGCCCATCGGAACAATAAATTCGTCAAGATCTACATTTACTATGAATTTTGTGCTCCAATACACTCTGTACAAAAAGTCGTTAAGCATAGTAAATTGCCCTGCAGAGTGGAGCTCATTATATTTCGCTAGATTATAGTAATGATTCTTGGGTATCACATGATACGGAACTTGCCACTGCACCACTGTCAAAAATCCCTCATTTTTATAATAGTTCAAAATCCTGTTTGTCAATGGATCAGAGGTGAAATTGTATATCACAAAATGTTCCACTCCCATCAATCGATAGTACTCCACCCACTCCACAATATCAAATGCAATGCTCCTGTTGAAATGGATTGGCCTCAAGCAGATTGTGAATGTTCTGTTCAGTTTCGGGCTGACTATAATCTTCAATAGGTTCTGTGAATCTTTCACCGCGGAAGTATTCGTCTTTATAGTTACTACTGTGGCATTCCGTGCAGGATTCGGACAGGTATATATGACATTTCTGTACCTGTAATATAAAAAAATCTAAAAATAAACATCTCCTGATTGGCCAAGATGCCTATCAGCCCAAGTGGATAGGTATCTTGGCCAATAAGGAGACGTTTATTTATAGATTATAGTTACTACTGTGAAATTCCGTGCAGTATTCGGACAGGTATATATGACATTTCTGTACCTGAAATAGACGATCATACATGAGTGACAATGTATTATTGAATTTATTTAAGCGAGTTGGGAAAAAAGATATCTCCTTTTTACAGCAAGTTTTCTAAATCTGATAGATTCTATGTATCAAATAACATTAAAATTACATTAAATTGTGTTTTTGTGTGTGAGAATGTTCACATTTTTCAGTATTCCTGGTCATGCCCGCTGACTTTTTATGCATGGAACGTTGATATTGCTATCATAATATAACGCTAAAAAATATGAAAATACTAGTGCTTTGAGGATGTTAATGCATGAATACTTACGAATGTATCACCCCAGTCTTACAATAAATAGTGACATTAAAAGTAAAACCAACTGACAGTAATTTGCATGACCCGTAATGAGCATTTTCACTAACTGTCAACAGACAGGAAGACGGATGGACTCATATAGTGATTATAGTGCAGACCCAACGGTCGTGCAAGATAATAGTACAGACCCAACGGTCGTGCAAAATTTAGTACAGACCCAAGGGACGTGTTAGACCCACACAATGGTTATAGTGCAGACCCAAGGTCCGTGCAATAAATGGACTTGTTCCATTTTATTAAGTATAATTTATATAAGATTATAATTATGAGTCAGCAAATAAATCTAAGAGGGGGGGTGTAGGCCTCTCGAAGAAGAAAGTTTATTTTGCCTAGGACTATCCACGCGCCCAGTTAGTGAAATAGTCCCGGTTTGTCTAAACCCAAGCTTTTTTAGTTTTCATAGCTTTGTTGTGATGAGGTTTCTAGAGAAGTATATTTTGTTTTAATAGCTTTAAGTATTGCTTATTTCGGCGTTAGAATACCTCTTTTGTACATGCGTATTGGCGTGTCGTGTATGACACACTTATGTAATAAACAGCTCTTCGCGAGCGTGTTTACTATGTTGTTTCTATAACTGAAACTTTCACGCGTATGTCTCTATCCCCAGCAGACAATAGCCAGGTCTGCAATTGCAATAATTGGCTTTTATTTACATAACGTATGGAAGTAAAGGTAGTTTGTGCATTTTATGCTAGACTGTGTTATGCCCCTTGATTAAATACTAGCTTATAAGACCAATCCATATAAAACTTAATGGTTTCTTGGGATTTAAAGCAATCTTAAGGTTGTTTAGAGCATCATAATGTTTGTTGCCTAATATTATTTAACTGCATTTGATATACTGAAGACAACCTTAAAACGTATAAGTAAGCAAAATGTAATGAAAATATAACATGAGGCTCAAGAGTTATGAGCATTTTCACTTACTGGCCATGACCCGTCAGACTGCTGCTCAGCAAAGCCTTGTCATCCTTTTGCATACCAGTGTCTAGACAATCTTAGTATGTATAGTTATGCAAAATTTGGTCAACATATACCGTGTGATTCAAGAGTTATGAGCATATGCCCTCGACCTGCCAGACTATCCTTGGCAAGCCCTTGCCGCCCTTTTGTCTCAATAATGTTAAAATGAATCAGTACGCAAAATGTAATGACATTATATGGTGCAGTTCAAGAATTATCAGCATTTTCACTAAAAGACCTCGACTGGCCAAAATGATGCTCGACAAAGTCTCATCATTTAGGCTATGAGCTACTAAGGGTTTTGCTCCCCCCAGGGGGAAATTTGAAGACTATGTTTTTCGTAAAGCGTATCATCTAATGAGCTTTTGAAATATGTTAGCCCTCTAGCGGCTGGGGCGTTTGGGTGTTACAGCGTGTTAATTACCTTACCCGTCAATTTAAAAAATATATATAATTAAGGCTGTTAAGGTAGTACTTGAACAGTTCAAATTGGCTAAATAGTCATGTAATTTACAAGAACAGTTAATTCCCTGATGTTTGTTAATTTTATTTAGGCACATAATGGTGTCATTTACGTTACATTTTCAACTACACCCTGTAAAATCATTAAAATTTTGTTAAATAGTTTCATTTGATAATTTTTTCAATACATATTTTAGATTAAGATAACAAACCTCTAAATGACAATTTACTGACCATTCCAAAACTGCAAACAGCTTGCTTCTATCACAAAAACTCCAAGATTTATTAGCTGTTGAATATGACAACCCTGAAGAAAACGTTATGTAAAGTAAGAATCTTTTCATTTTAAAATACAGCATGCAATCCTATCTGTATGCTTTTTAACACCATATATGAGCATTCTATTGATAAACAAGACTGAAAGGGGATATTAAACATTGTTTCTGGTGTAAAATATCATTTTGATGTTTGATTGCTAATATGTTATGTATGTTACATTAACTTCAGTGCGTTCTATATATTAATTTATGCCCTTAATGATACATTTAATGGGCATTTTAATTTATTTCAAAACTTTTTTGTGGGTTTAAGAGATATTTAGATGATAATTTGTCAGAAATCGAATTTATCAGCTTATATTAAGAGACTATATCAAGTTGTCAAAGCATATCAGCTTTTGTGAAATAATATATTTTTGAATTTTAAAAAAAAATTACGAACTTGGTAAAATTTTTAGCTTTGAACCTTCATTAACAAAGAATATTAGAGCTCTCAAGTGATAGCTGAATAAAAAAAAGGATATTCCCATGTTTTGTCAAAACTGTTAAAGTAACGTATATTACCATATTAAATATAAAATTGGTAATATGTGTGTCTAAAATGATGTCAAAGACAGTATAAATTAAGTCTGAAATGGTAATAAAAGGTGGGTTTAGATTTTGTAATACTTATCTGAAGACTTTTGGTACTAAGTTTAATTCAATTACTTATAATTATTTTAGTGCAACCAGTTAACTGTTGTTCATATTATACGAACATAGTCTGTAACACGATACAGGCTAGTATTCATCCTTGTATATGTATGCTCATCTACAGTAATAAAAACTACTTTTTAACTAAATGTTGTGTTGAATGTGGTAGCATACAAAATAGTGTGCACTAACAATCCAGATAGAATCAAGCATATATAAGTTGGTACGATAAAATTTGATATGTGTTACATTGGATACTATGCATAATAAGTGAATGTATTCAGAAACTGTTTAAAGAATTTGTGTCTAAATAAAATTTTAAACTGACATCTTATTTGCATATGCAGATGGTGACACATTTCTTTATTTTTAGCTTTTAAATGGACTTTGTTATCTTCAGCATATCTTCCACTGTTTAATGAATAAAAATGTTAATGAAATTAACATTGATAGTATTTCTGATCATTTGCTCAAGCAAAGTAAACTTTATACAAATAAGTAAATGAATAACAAAGAACAAATCATTCCATAAAAATGGGTAAAACTAAGCGTTAATGATGGGGTTTTGCGTGACAATGATCGCATTTGATAGGATCATATCCACAGAATCAGGCCAGTTGTTACTTATGATACCAATTTAAATTTATAAGACTTTATCGGCTCCTTAAGGGCAGACCAAATTTGGCCAGCTGACATTCAAGTTAGTGTAAAATATATTTAACAATGTTCTTTTAGCATGTGGGATGGAAATGTAAAACATATAAAACAGTGGTGAGATCTTACTTAGTTTTATAAATTAATGTCAAAACAACTGATGCTAATTTCCCCTATACAGAATGTGGCATGACCAAATTATTGCAGGAATTCTCAATAGCAAAGTTTTATATGACTATTAAACTAATAGAATGAGTTGTAAACACACCAGAGATTGGAAAAAGGACACATACAAAAAAGTCAACTGTTCTGACAAAAATAGTATTGAGAGGCCACCCTAGTCACTATCAACAGTGCTACCATGATAAACTTACATGCAATGTTAACAAAGTATACATGATTTTGTTGATAAGTATCTATGTATTTCTGATTTCCATGGGCCTTTTGCCTCAATTATCTCCAAAAGAAATCATATTTCTTTCACAATGAAAAAGATATCATAAATATCAGGTATATTGCAGTGTATTTATTGTCGTATGTGTTTCATGTGTGTATGATATAGTACACCAAATATTGAAACTTATCTCAGATTTGTTCTTTGACAGTAGCAAAAGTATGAAAATTATTGCATTTAGATGGAAACAATAACTGCTTATCTTATTTAATATAATATATAAAGTGCTCAAATGAAGATTTGACCAACATGTGGGATTTTGGTACTTATCACATATTGGCAAAAGCCAGCATTAATCGTCCTTGCTGGCGCAGTTGAGCCAGCTGTCTTAATTCTGGTCTACATCTATACTTAGTGTATGCAGGCAACAAAGGCTCTTGTGAGTCTACAGATTCACACAGGTTAACATGTGCCTTCATTTATTGAAACTGTGATAAGAACATTTACCAAAATCAAATGTGCTGGCTCATTTGATTTATTCTTTGCATTTCTAGTTAAAATCTATTTAGCTTGATTTGAATTATTTAAATGATTAGAAGTATGTATTTTTGTAACCATGATCATATTTTCATTTGGCATGCGAAATAGGAATAAAATAAAATTTCACTGTTAGATTAAGTATAATTGACAGAAATAAGTCAAAGCAATATTATCAATGAATTTTTTTAAGTCCATAGAATTAGTCCTGTCTACAATACAATACTAACAATGCAAAGGAGATTTTCTATGTATTGTCCCTTTTAAATATAATGTATCACTAACAAAGAACCTTTAGAACAAAACTTATGCTGTCATGTTTCATTACTTCACAAAATTGTATAACCAGATGAAACAGATGACAAGTGTTGTATTCTCCTAAAATATTTGTTTTATGCACGACACCGAGATAAAGTGTATACTGGACATGCTTTAGATATAGAGGGATATATAACCGTAGGGGATATAATCATAGGTTTGGTTTTGTGGGTACCATATATGGGTCAGAAACAACTTTGATTTTAAAAAACTTTAGTGTTTTTTTTTAAAGGATAAACACCTGATTTAATTCTTCATTTCTCGATTTTGACCATGCTTAAAATGACCTTTGTAAGGTAGCTTCCCTTGATTGTAATCAATATAGTTGTTGTAATCAATAGCTGATAAGCTATATATGTATTTTGTAGGCTTTCATAATAGTCAAGTGATCATACTAAACTACTACTTGCTTTATATCATGTTTCATCTAAATTGAACTATAGACAGTGAGGAAAATGTCTTACATATATAATGTATCATTTCATGTATTAAAAAATAATTAAACATATGTAAGTGTAAGACAGTTGAGTGATATTATTCTAGCATTTAAGAAACATTATTTGATCATTGAATTAAGCATTTTCTGTAAGCGATTGTTACATATATTCAATAAAACACTCTTAATTGAAACAGCATTTTATTTGCTTTGAGTGTAAGTCATTTTCCTTTTCATCACCCATACTTTTGTCAGAGTTTAATCCCACTTGAATATATGTTAAAATGTAATACTTATTGTTTCTCTCATCTAACTGAGCCCTCAATTGGCAAATGGTAATTATCTACATCCTCTAGCAGTTTAACCTCATATGATGCTAGTATTGCACTAAAATAATGTATTTAATGAAATGTGACGGATGTAACAGTGATAAAAGGTGCCTAAAAGTGTTAAACTTATACTGATAGTCATTTAATTTCAATTACAAGATAATATTGATATGTAAGAATAAGAAACAGCTTGATATATATATACTATAGGATTTCCTATTATTTTAGGGTAACGTATTGAACCATGCTTTTGCAGGGTAACGCCCCATCCCATAAAGAGGTAACATGCGACTTATTTTATGTGGTTTTAGAAAAAATCATAATATATAAAACTCCACCTGAGATATATTTTGGCAATTCATGGTCTAGTGGAAGCACAACACTGAATAGTAGTATATTTGAAAGTAAGTAACGTATATATAACTGGAATATAATGGACTAAAGTTGTATTGATGCATACAAGGGAGGATCTTAAAGTTCTGATCCTGGTGTTATATCTCTGTAACCAGCAATGCAACATACCTGAAAATTTTACCAAATATTAATATATTCTTTGTCTATACACTACTCTGACATGTTTGATGTAACTTAAAGGCGCGACCGGAAATCTATCCCAAAACAGCCATGCCCTCAATGCACTGACCTATAAAGCAGACTGTGCATGTTGGAGACGTCACAATTAAGACAAGAGCAGTCTCAGCATTTCGATTTTATGGCTGCTCAATGTTCATAAGTAGGCCAATATGTTCTGAAGATATGGCGAACTTTCTATATGAATTGAATTTTCTAGGCCCTTGAATGTATGGCTATGCAACTCTCAGTTATAATCAAATTTTGGACCACTTGAAGTTTTTACCAGTCCTTGCTGCCGTAACAACAGCTGTATTAAAGGTAAAATTTGTTTTAGTCAAACGAAGATAAACTGACTTTTGTCTGAAGCAATTATGAATTATCGGTATTGTCCGAGACTGATAGTAACCAACATAAGAAAATTAAAACGAATCCACAAATTAGGTCAATATTCGGAGGTACACGCATTTGAATGTGTATATCTAAATATAAAACCCAATTAATTGTCCAAAGGTGCACTATATCGTAAAATGGTGCAATATGGGATTAAATCGAGCACAAAGCATCCATGTGAAACCAAAAACAATTTTGAAAATTCTTATTTAAAATCAATCATTTTTTTCAGTAAAAAATAGAACTTTTTAAAATATTCCAATTAAGATTGAGATATTTTGTAATCAAAATAGTATTGGTCTTCAATACTTTGCCGATAATTGGTTCAGCATGTTTTTAGTCCAAATTTATAGACGAAAATAAAATATTCTCGGAAATGAAAATTCTGCAATGTATTCAAAATGACGTAGTAAGAACTCCGCATTGAGCTTTAAATATTGAATCGACATAACCTGTCCCCATTCTAACATTTGAATGGACATTATAAGTAACAAAAAGTAAAAAGACAATAAAGTTTTATTTTGCAGGTTTATAGATGCTGGGCTTCAAAGGGTCAGGTTCAAATATTATCACAATTCTATAATGTGAAAAAAGGCCAGTGGTATGGGGCGGACTATATATAATATGCTGTAATTATTAATCGAAACAGTACATTGAGAAAACATTAGCATCATTATAAAGAAAAACACTAGATATTTTGAATGGTGCATAGTATGCCTCTCAAAAATGTCTCTGGACAAAGCTACAAGGCAACGATCAGAACTTTTGGATCATCCCTCGTACTAGCTGTTTGCTACGATTAATTTAGTGATTTAAAGGCCATTAGCATGTTGATAAATAAGATTTAGGTATAAGTTTGTATTTACACGAGAGGATTGGAGGCTGCTAAATTGGTAACGTAGTTAACAAGGCTGTAACACAGTAACGCCACAACTGCCAGAGGGCTAACATGAGTCATTTTGCTTCAGAAATAGTGTAGTTTTAGAAAATCATAGTGTATAAAATTCCCCCTGGGGGAGGGGGGTCTATAAGCAGCTCAACGTCTAATTATTGTGTATACCAGTGACGGGACAATGTTAAAATAAATAAATATGCAAAATTTGATCCAAATAAACCACGTAGTGTTATAAGCATTTTACTAGCTGGCCACAACCGCCTGAAATGATGCTCAGCAAACCCTTGTCCATCCAAAAAGGCGGTTACACATGCCAGTGGTTAGAGAATGTTGGCATGCATTTATATGCAAAATGTGATCCAAATATGCCATGTGGTTCAAGAATTATGAGCGTTTTTTACTAACTGCTAACGGACGGACGACCTCACATAGTGATTATAGTGCAGACCCAAGGGTCCTGCAATCAAACAACGTCACACCAGTTATTTTATAGGAAGACGCTATTGACAGACGTCTGGCAGCAGCGAAAAGTCGAAGAAATCGCTGCTGCCAGACGTCTGTCACTAGCGAAAAATCGAGGAAATCGCTGCTGTCAGACGTCTGTCACCAGCAAAAACTCGGGGAAATCGTTGCTGCCAGACAGACAGATTTTTTTTAAAAATGTATCATATGAGTACTTGGTCCAATATTTAAAGGAAATTTAAGAATCAGGAAAATTAATATGGAAATATCGTGTGTTATTGGTACCTATTATGGCATTTGCTCAATGTCTTTTTACTGATGCATGTACAGCTATGAAGTTGGTTAGATATCGAAATTTTGGTATGAACTTGTGTACGCTACCATATTTCATTTGTGCAATCGGTTAGACAATCTGTGATACCGGGGTACGCAGACAAGTCTGGACCTATTTGGCGATGCGGTAAATACCGAAATATCATGTGCTGGACCTTATTGTGTTTGCTGAGCGGTAGTTTGAGCCATGCATAACTCAAATCAGCACGCTGGCTATTGTGCAACTGTATTCTCTCTCTCGCACGCGCGCGTGTGTGTGTAGGGGAGGAGGGGTGATTGCCATTCCCATAACAGTTGTTCCAACCTTTTGTCGGGCCTGATATGGGCCCATCTGTTTGCAACGGTTAACAGCAGTCAACAAGTTCACTATAGACTTCAAGCTAAAAAGGTCCTGCCCCTCCCCCTATAGAATTTTGCAAACATATCCTGTCTAAAAGAGAATCTCAATCTGAGTCTTTTAAGAGATGTTGCCCTCTGTGCGCCGGGGCGTTAGCCTGTAACAGCCTGTTACATATGTTACTGTAATGAACTAAGAAGAAAGAAATATTAAAGCTTGCAATGGGGTTATGTGCATTACATGGATTGAATTTCCCTTTGAAAATTGTAATTGTGACTGACATCATTTACGTTTACAGCCGATTTATGCATTTTTTAAAAATGTTTGAATCTTAGTTAAATAATATACTCATTTGACTGATAGAAAAAGGTTCGTTTTTCTATCTCAAATTTATTGCTTTAAATGAACTGGTTAACAACACTACCCCAAAATTTAAGTAATCTATTTTGATATCTATTATCAAAGAAAAATATACGAAAATACTTGACACTGTACTGGTGAATATCTTACATTTTTGGAATGCCTTGCTAAAATAATAAATAATCACATATTTGAAAGTTTGACATCAGGATCAGATTACTTATTAAAGGATGTAACATATGTTACTTGGCATAATAAATGAGAGAGATATTTGTCTTGATGTAAGAGATGATATTTCAGAAAAAATGCTTTTCGACACACGTATGAATCTCTAGCCTCTGGTGCATTTATCTTAGGAATTGTAGTCATTGTTGATAGCAAGCCCACGGACTTGTGTTACAGATGTTATAATAATATTTTCAACACATATTTCTTAATGTGTATAATGCTAAAATATATAAAGATACTAATATAAAATAATTGTTTCACATTCAAATGATACAATTTAATAAATGTTCCTATTAAATAAATATATTCAAAACCAATATTAATTCAAGTCAACCTCACATACAATGTCTATCATTGTGTCTGCCTCTGTGGCAAACAATCCCCCATTTCGCCACAACCGGTTGATTCATTGCATAGTCTAAAGACTGCAAACTGAGTACGGTCATGTTTAATCTCACCACCTAGGAAATTGTGCAGACATATCATATCTAAAAGACCTGTTCAAGCTGCATCAAATAAAAGGTGTTTGCATGGGGGCCGTTGAACGTTTAAAAGTATTTGGAGAGTAACGTATGTAACCTGGGATGTAAAATAGTGTAAGACACCATAATAAGGAACTTCAATTCATTTGAATAGCAGCTTTATAGATTTGCTATATTCACTGAGGAGTGTAATACATGTACAGACAATAATTGCCATATCCATACATTTGAATAGCTGCTTTATAGATTTGCTATATTCACTGAGGGATGTAATACATGTACAGACAATAACTGCCATATCCGTACATTTAAATAGCAGCTTTATAGATTTGCTATATTCACTGAGGGATGTAATACATGTACAGACAATAACTGCCATACTGATACTTAAATAACATGAAACACTAAGTAACATATACAACGGCAAAAACTCAAGACATTTATAAAAAAAAAAATACTAATATTATGTAGCTGTGTTATAAGTAGTTCTTTAACCTGTGCTAGACTTAAGAAAAGACAGAAAAGTTTCAATATGTCACACTGGAGACATTATCAGGAAAACTTAATGTTGTTTTTCGGTTAACGTACGTAACATGACGTTACACGCTAACACTGCCACTCTCAGATGGCTAACATATCTCATTTTGTGGTATATATAATGTAGAATTTGGAAATCATAGTGACAAACTCCCCCTAGGGGAGGGGATCTATAGCCAGCTCAAGGCCTAGAGAATTACATTTGACATCTTTGTGTGATATGGGGCTACCATGTTCAACATCGAAAGTATATAAGATAGAACCGTTATTTTTTGTAGTTTTGAAAATGTAAATAAAAATGCTTTAATATAATACCAAATAAATGAACATTAATTGGTCTCGAAAAAATTTAAGACAAACTATATTAGATTCATCTATCATTTAAAAGGGGTTCAATGAAAAACTGTAACATACACTACATCGGGGGTGACTATATTAGTAATCAAATGTCAATATCTGTGGCCCAGTAATAGCTGACTTAGAAGATATAACCAATATAGAAATATTACGTTATCTTTTGCACTTTTCTGAAGTCTTAAAAAGAATGTTAATTATCAAATATTTTGTAGGGTAATGTATGTATTAGGCTGTTACAGCTTAACGCTGCCATTGTCAGAGGGCTAACATGTTGCAAAACTATTGTCAAACAATGGGCTTTAAGAAAAATATGGCCTACAAAATTCCCCTTGGTGGGGGGTAACCATATCCTGCCAGCGGCCTAATCACCCTGATCTCCTGTCATAATCAAGAGTTATGGGTTGAAATGTTAACTTTGTAGAAGATATTGAAAGACACAATGAAGTCGAAAGTCAATCTGGCTGTATATATACCCTTTGAGTCCAATCGCAGCTCAAATCGTGATTTGATAAGGAGAAAGAAGATCCAAATAGCACTTAAAGCGGGCTACCACTGGCCCGCCAGCGAAACGCTATCTAAATGGCGTTTCGCTGGCGGGCCGATGATGGCCAAACATTGAATGCTGGCTTGGCAGCTTTGTGATTTTTCATGGGACCCGGACCAGTATTGCTAAGAAACCCTATGTTTTTGTGATTTTTCGGGGGGGGGGGGTGGACCCCCTGTCCCCCCTCTGGATCCGCACGTGATCCTGTCTGAACGTATGTAATCGGTATCTAAACGAGAGAACAGGTCGTGGCAGACCGTGTCACCAGAAATTGGCCAATTGTGATCATATCGCATCCAAGCGCAACGAATCGTATCAGAACGAATCTACCCGCATCAGTACGTATCAAAGCCTAAAATTACAAAGAAATCCAACGATCAGATACGGATGGCCAATCATGGCAATCGCAACGTACCGCACGACAGTGGGAACGCAGCATTAGCTAGTGACAATTAAATAGATGAAGCGTTGAAAATATTTTATTAAAATCCCTGACAAATATATGCGATCTTTCTTAAAGCTGCATAATCTGTAACTTTTGATATTTTCATTTTAAAAATAATGTTTCTATTTTTCAAGAACACAGTAAAAATACTAAAATTCAGGTATACATTTTACCTTTTTCGTAATAATTAACAAATTATATGTGCCAAAACAACAGCAATTATGTTAAAAATCAACTGTCTAGAATTATTGGAGGGACGCAAATAATTACAAACAAGAGAAAATACACCTGTTTTTATAAGATAATTCACTTTTTCATGCAGTTTTCGGCTGTAGAAATTAGATTTATTGTGACAACATAACTTTATCCTACTTTTGCAAATGATTTAAAAAGAAAATATTTTTTTTCGAAAAATGTTCATAGTTACAGAGTATGCAGCTTTAAAAGCGATAAGAGGCCTTTGCGCGCTGGTCCATTTATTACAAACAAACTGATGTTTTAATATGTGCATCCAGTATTGTACCAAACTAAGCTATGATTCAGCTATTCTGGTCGCTTGCATAGAGCTGGACATGATAATAATAATATCGGTTAGGGTGTAAAATAAAATCTTTGCCAAAATCAAATAATACCATTTAATAAAGTTTTATATGCTTGGCCACTTTAAAGCAGTTCAGCGTTTTAGTGTATATTTATTAATGTACTGATATCCAGCAGGTCAGTCACGCATTTTCATTCTTTCAGGAATCAAATCAGATTGTCAAAACAGCTTGAATGCAGATCAGGTCCGACGTCCTGTTGGGCCTGGACGTGGTCCAAACTATTCGAGATTTATGTTAACTACGAGATAAATCTTTATAAAAGCTACATGTATTTCAAAATTTCGAATATCATGAAGCACTTTCATGATGCTTACATGAATGATTTATTTCAAGTTTAAATGCTCGGCTGAAGGTAAAACTGCCTAATTCAGAATAACTGTCTATGGTTTTGAAAATAACCATACCATATTTATTCTAAATATTCGGCGGATAGTTTGATCACAGATCGGTCAATGAGTACTTTCACTGTTTTTCATTCCTACCTATCTTTGGTACAACACATCACGTTATTACAAACGAATTTGCTCATTTTTAGGAATATAATTATCAAATTAATAAGGGTAAATATGGTACATAATAAATTATCTCCATGTAGGAATCATCGGTTTCCGAAATATGTCTTGCATTGATTATATTACGGTTATCACTGAAGTGGATAAGCCATAAAACGTGACCAGTTGGTGGTCCTTTGTGGACCAGATACCCCTAAACGGATACTATTGCAAACAGGGAATACCCAGATGAAATGCCACATATGGCGAAACTTCATCAGGGTCTGCATTGTTTGCTTATACAAAATCGATCCTCGGAGAAAGAAACATATTTTTAATTCTTAAAATGAAATATACAAAGGGCCATACTGACTTTTATGGAAAATTCCATTAATCTGAAAAGGGTTAACCAATAAGTCCTCAGGAAAATTAAGATTTTTAGGATTTTTTTTTCATTTATAAATATGTAAGGGGAATGTTTGCGAATAAGAAAAGCTGATCATCTGAAGCAACAGAGACTAGATTGATCAAATAAAGGTCATTTTGATATAATATATTTTCCATCGGTGGGTGGACCTGGTCCTCAGACGGTCAATATATAAGTGGTCATGGAGATTAGTTCATATACTAGAAGAATGCTTTTGTAAACGCCAACTCTTGTACGTTAACAAATAATAATAATAATAATAATAATAATAATAATAATAATAATAATAAGAATAATAATAATAATAATAATAATAATAATAATAATAAATCGAGCTGGATAACTGCTAGTTGAATGAAAATTCTTTTTAGGTTAATATCTTATCAGATGAGTCCGGAACTACCTGAAAACAAACAAATAATGGCACTGCGACCGAACAACAACAACAACAACAACAACAACAACAACAACAACAACAACATAATATCAAACCACATTTTTGGAAAATTACATGTTACTTATGTTTTGCGGTCGAAGCCAAATCAGTATGTTACATGTATGCTTGCGTTGATGCTTTACGTTCCATTCAACATTTTTCCTATCACGACTTCTGACTTTCTTCTGTCTTCCTTGGTTGATCCAGTACTAAGCAGATTGTATAAAAGTGTCTTACTCAAAGAATCAACACAGTGCCCTGATGAGTCTCGAACTAGCGACCCTCGATCACCATTAAGCAAATGGAAAATAAAGAAGTTACTGATTAAATGCAGAACGGATTGGAAGAACTACAGACATACACGGTCCGGTTATAGCCTAGGACCAGGCGTCCACATTGTGGCAATATTTTCTTTCTTATGCTAATATTCTAAAAATTAAGAGAATAAAAGATACCACACCAAAGGTACATGTATCGGTAGTCCGTTATTGATTTCGATTAATATTGTCATTTTTGACCAAGAAATAGAAAAATAAAACAAGAAGAAAAAATGATCAGACTGGAAAACAGGCTACCCAATTATAAAATATATCTTAACCGGTAATCTATTGCATTTATTACAAAACACTCAGTCGAAGCCACAGTATTGCCGCGAGCTACGAGGTACTGAAGGGGTTTGTTTTAAAAAAACTAATTAAAGGGAAATGGGATACTTTTGTGAAATTTCAAAGTATTTTAGGGTAATGATGATACAAAGCTTTCTGATTGTGGTTGAATTTTGGTGAATTTACCAATTTCTTTTCAGGGATATGGGATACTTTTCAAAATATTTAAACCGTGGTGTGGAATACCAGGGACCTCCTTCCTGGGCCTCAGATACAGATCAATATGAGAAAGCACATACTGTTGGGTTAAAACACACACACACACACACACACACACACAAAACGTCTTTGGCTTTCTTTCGAATAGATCATGTGTGTATGCGCCTGTACCGGGCAATGATTCAAAATAATGAAACGGACTCTAGCGACAGAGGTACAGGACAGTACATCTAATACTCAAAGCCAAGACGGGGTGGGGTATTTGAGCTAGGAGAACGTGTACAGAAATGAATTCAACGACTGTCTTCGTTTACATGTGTCACAACGATCTTGCTAAGGCATGATAATGCGTGGATCTTCGGCTAACGCATTCTTTTGGAAATTATCGCATTTTACGCCACGGTACTGGTAGTCTTTGTCAATTGAAATTCTAGAAAACGGGTAACGTCACAGTGTCGTCTGTCGGCAGCTACATGTAATTCATGTGCCATTCACAGATCATTTGATTTCTAGCCATCTGGCACCAGCGATTTACCCGACTTTTCGCTGCTGCCAGATGTCTGGCACCAGCGATCTACCCGACTTTTCGCTGCTGCCAGACGTCTGTCACCAGCGATTTATCCGACTTTTCGCTGCTACCAGACGTCTGGCAGCAGCCACTCCGTATTTTATAACTATTTTATTCGAACTTTATCAGTGTAGACTTTGCTTATTACAATATGTTTTCTGCTAAACTTGGCAAGTTAAGATAAAAAAAAAACTTGAAGGCATACCTTTCTAAATGCCAGGGTAATACTTGCATCGTAACGTTTGATTCCATAGATACCATTGGATTCATATATGTATCCCAAAATAAACAACGCAGGTTTGTCTCTGGCTTCTTTGACAGAGTAAACCCAAAAGCTCGGATCCAATCATCCCTGTGTCCATCTACATAAGCATTGTAAACAAGATGGCGTCCGTCTTGTGTGACATTTTGAAAGACATCTGTCGTAACGGTCAGATCTTTTTCTAATATTCCATCTCGAACCTTAAGAAGGACTGGTCTTTCTTTCTCTGGGTACTGTATTTCTTTCAGAACTCGAAGAATATATCCACCAGGTCCCTTTTCTGCATCGGTGAAGTCAACGAAATTCCTTGAAATAAATACGACGAGGAGAACTATCAGGAATAAAATTATATATCTACAGTGTCTCTGTCGGTTGGATGAAACTCTCGAACATTTTAGACTGAAGCAGTAGAACCCAGACAAACTTCTCAGCCACATGATCTATTTCGGTTCAGGAAACGCTGCTGATCCTCGTGTTAAAGAAAACGGATTAATTCATTGCCTCAAAGTGTCGCCTACTGATAACTTTTACAAACACTTTAGACCCAGATCAGGCCTGACAAAACGTCGGGCCTGATCTGGATCCATACTGTTTGACACTCTGATGCTAGTCCTATTTTTTTTTCAAAAAGATGATTTTGAAAAAGACAGCTGAATAGATTCTATTCCTAAATGCTTACATAAATCGCCATGCACATACTAAATATTTAAAAATGATCTAATTCTATAGTCCTTTAGGAATATCGCATGTTTTTCTATATATTATTAACACCAGTGTGTATACCATATTAAGGTGAGAGAGCTTGCCTATAGCAATTTTACATTTAGTTGCTGAGTAAACAAATGCGGAAATTGTGAAAATTTGTCTTTTTTATTACCTTGTTTATCAGGGCCGTCGTCAGCTTTTGGAAAGTGGTACGGCCATTGAACGCCATCGACATCCACCGAGTGCCTAAGGCACGAGTGGGGGGAGTGCACGAGAGGGGGTACGACCCCCTCTCGTTAGGGGGGTTTTGCGTGGGAACCTCAGCTTATTTTTCGGACATTATAGCCATATTTCAAATGCCTACCACATACGTTTTCGACTTCACCCCTCCCTCTCCCACAACCACCAAAATATCGGGTCTCATCAAAGTTAACTGATTCTTATATCCCCGCTATAGTTGTTTCTTTCTTCTTTTTTTTTTTAATTGCATTTTTCTTTTTATCTTATTTTTTATCTATTGTTTTTGTATTAATTTTGTGTTTTTTTTTTGTTTGTTTGTTTGTTTTGTCTTTATATCTGTTCATTATATTTACGTACATGTAACCGTATATACATTTAAAACCAGGGCACAGCATTCTCAGGCCTTTAGATAAAAGTGCGTAATAAAAATATTTTCCCTATTTCTTAACCAAAAACATGTCACGGGTACTCAAAATACCGTCTCATTGAGGCGTTTTTTTGTGAGAACCCAAAACAAATGCTAAATTTTCAACCAAAAGATAAGCATTGGGTACACAAAAAATCGTCTTCATGAGACGGTTCTTTTGCGCATCCATTAGGAACGCTCAAACTGATGGATGAGAAAATATTCACAATTTCACGTTGAACTATTTTCGCCTATCTGCATGATTCTGTAGAATAGTTGTGCGCCAAGAGAAGTCTATAATCAGGCTGTGCCTTTAAACTGTCTGATTGCCAGTCTTCGCTGGGCGGATGATGAGGGTAATGTGTCTATAGCGCACCCATGGTAGAGCAAAAAACTGGCAAAAAGTCGCTTATTTAAGGCGGAACCCCTCCCCATCTGTAAAATGGAAAACGATTGCATGAAATGATATGACAAGATGTTGAAGTTTCTTGGATCGCCGGAATTACTTGTTCAAAGAGGGGCAATGGTGTTAAAATTTGGCAAAAACTTCACTTCATTTTTAGAAGTGAAATCGCGAATTTCTGAAATCAATTTGCAGCAACAGATACACAACACCAGCAAGGAAAGACTGAAAAATGATCATTGAGTTTTATATAAACCTGATCTGACTTTATTATGAAGTCAAAGTCAGAAATGAAATGTCTTTATTTTTGGGTGAAAATCAGTATTTTTATGAAAGAAAAATAATCCATTTTTTTGTAATTGGACATGTAAAGTTTTTAAATTTATCGTGTTTTAAATTTGATGCTGCATTCGTCAACTTACATATGTCCTGTCGTGTTTATTTATAAAACCTGCCGAAATATTTTCTTTTTTTGCCTCGAAAACGGACATTTTTATATTCAGGTACATTTTGGGAAATGCTTGTTTTGCTATTTCATAGATAGCAGGGCATTGTCACATTATGAAAATGACGTACATATAGTAAACATATCGAATGGTAACAGCATTTATCATGTTCTGTGATATCATATCAAGTATTGACACACACTAAAAGAGGGCCAAGTGACCCTGGCTAGCTCACCCGAGTTTTTGTTTAAAACCTCTTATCTATATTTATCTATTAAAAACTGACCATGCTCTGGTGAACCCTTGGTGGGGCCATTTTTGTCCCCATAGCTCTATTTGGAGCAAATTTAAATATTGTCCATCCACTGGGTGATATCAGGGATCTTGACCTAGTGGTTTCAAACCAGGAGAATTTGTATGTTTCAATTTTTTAAGTCACTGTAAACTCTGTGACATCCAGGATGAAGTATTTTGACCACAAAACCACAATTTGAGCAAACTCAGTAGAGTACCACAAGGTGATGTTACATACCAATTATCAAAACTTTGGGGCGTTTTGTTTTTTGGCAAGAATATGTTTTACTGTTTTCTCTAAATAACCTATTGATCGAGGAAATCTGGCAAATTATAAGTCGCTCAGCTGAAGTGGAACATCTCCCTACTTGTCAAATAGGATTGTGGTATATCAATGGAAAGTTTTATAACTGTACATTATGAAACCCTGATATTTAGTATGTAGCATCAGCTGGTAGACAACATTTAAATATGTTCAAATTATGACTCTGGGACCGAACATGGACCACAAGGCAGGTCATCAGGAGCGTGACCAGTTTCCAATAGATACCTATAGATAAGACGTTTAAAACAAAACTCAGGTGAGCGATCCAGGGTCACTTGGTCCTCTTTTTATTATGTCATTCCTAGATATGATATCATAGTACATGATAAATGCTGTTTCCATTTGAAATGTTTACTATATGTACGTCATTTCTTAATATGGCAATGCCCAGATATACAAGTAATTGCAATACATGCATTTCACAAATATACCTGAATATCAAAATGGCGAATTTTGAGGTAAAACGAAATTATTTTGGTGGGTTTTTTTAAATATACACGACAGAGATATATGTAAGTTGAATAATTCAGTATCAAATTTGAAACAAGTTAAATAACAACTTAAAATTTTAAAACTTTATCAGCCTGATTACAAAAATTCGTGTTTAAATTTATAAAAACGCCGATTTTCACCCAAACATCAAGACATTAAAATTCCGGTTTCGAAACCATAATTAAGTCAGAGTGGACTTATACAAGACTCAATAATCATTTTTCAGTCATTCTGTGCTGGTGTCATTTTTCTGTTGCTGCAAATGGATTTCAGAAATTCGCAATTTCACTTCTAAAAACGAAGTTTTTGCCAAATTTTAACACCATTGCCCCTCTGTGCAAAAGTAATTCCGGCGATCCAAGAAACTTCAACATCTTGTCACATCATTCATACAATCATTTTCCATTTTACAGATGGGGAGGGGTTATCGATCAATTTCCGCTAGTTTTTGCTCTACCAACAGTATAAACCCTTCAGTCTGCGCGGATGTGCAGGGTTGTCTGAGTTTTAAATGGACACAGGTGTAATTCTATGCTATGTTTTGTCATTATTTAGTATACGTTTAGTTTAGAAACTACACAACTGAAATTAAAACTTTCCAAACATGCACCTTCGTCGTTCGTTTTTTTTTTTTTTGCAATGAACTCGTTCGCGATTGCCTTCAAGTCGAGAGCGTCTGTTCTTTCTTTGTGCACATGTAAGGTAATAAGATTGTTCATTCTCGCCTGAGTCATAGTACTCCTTAAATAAGTTTTCACTCTGCGCAAAGCCTGAAAATGTTCTTTCTCTGGCGGCAGTTGCTGTTCGAATCACCAAAAGTATAATGACGAGAGTCACAATTTCAGAATAGATCGCTCGCATTGCTGGTTTGAGCTCACGTAGGTAACCAAATATGTCTGATAGTTTGATTGTGCCACTGCCTTCATTTTTCTAGCTAGTCTCTGTAGCTGAGTAAATGAAAATGGCCTTGCAAAAACATATCTGGCCAAAAACGTGGTCCGGCTATCACTATTTTGGGCAAAAAAAGTGGTACGGACCGGCCGGACCGCCGACGACGGCCTTGTTTATTGCATAATATCCCAGAAAGTAATCTTATCCACCGGGGCCAAAATGAATCCTATATGATCAAAAATATCGGCAGTTACAGATATATTAACTTTTTTTAGCAGAGTTGCCTTCCGTAATATCCTTTGTGTCTGAGGTCGGGTATTCTTTGAATAGGTAATTATATCATGTACACCTTAGGTAGTGTAGCACAACCTAACCCGTTCTCCTTCATGTAGCCTATATCGTTCCGAAACCATCTACACTGTGGTCATACTACTACGGCAATTTTGGGTTCGTCACCCATTCCGGTGTCGTAGTGTAAATTGCTGACAAAAATGAGAACTTTCGAATATGTTTGCTTGGAAATTGTATCGTCTAGTTAAAAACCTCTGTGTTGTTTTGCCAAAACGGAGATAAAATCAGATTTTAAATGGTGTTGTTGTTTTTTTTGCAGTTATATTTACGATTTAGTCATAATTATGCATACGGTTTTGTCATTGATTAATTATCCACGATGACATAAACCGTAATTTAGACATCAAACGTTAAACTTTTCATATAATTGATAGGCCTACATTGAAAAATCAATCGGAACCCAAGCATTTTTGGCCGTTCCATATCTACATTAATTGCTGGTTCCCGCTTTACAGGTGGTCAGTAATGAAAAAAAAACAGGTATCCAGTACCCCCCCCCCCCCCCCAATACCTCGAACTGGGGTGGGGGGGGGGGGTTCTGGTTACCTGTATTTACATTACTGAACCAGTAGGTTTAGGGAACTAGCAATTAATGTAGATATGGTGAATATCTATCTATCTCTTTTTACTGGCACGATCGCATGCTGTCATTACGCCAGGGAGTGCGAACTTAGAATTTTGAAGAAAAAACAAAACAAACAAAAAAACACAAACAAAACAAAAAAAAAGAGAAAAATCTTTCGGCTGTGTTTTGACTAAATGAGGAGTGCCCTGAACTCCTCAGTAGTCTGGGAATTGACCATCGAAGGAGAAAGACCATTGTTATGCAGTGAAAATACGACTAAAATAAATAAGAAAATAAAATTTTTTATAAAATAATAATTTCATAAAATTATTAAATAATTAATAAATAAAATGATAAAAATAAAGGGAATGCAAATAAAGTTTGATGAAGACAAAACATTAGAAAAGGGAAATTAGAAAGAAACAAGTAGGTGTTTGGTATAAGCAAATAGGGTCTTTTAGTTTGCGCACAGTCACATACAAAGGAGTGTTTAGCATTTACTCACTATCACTTGGCTTGTCGCAAGTTATGACAAGAAAGTAATACTTTCCTGTCCCAGAGGCGTATATTGCATATTTTATGAGCTTAATAGTTCTTCTAATCAATTTAAAACTCTTATCGCTTGTATGGCGCGGTGAAAGACGTATACCCTTACCAGTCCGCCTACCAGAGTAGCGACTGATAGTGGTGCACATCGATACCAGGCATATCTAATTGACATGTAAAAATGTAGAGCGATAGTATGGTGTTGATGTATATTCATAAATCATCTTTTAATCCTTGTCACACACAGAGTGGCTTATAACATTGTTATAAGGCCACTCTGAGTGTTATAACGATCTAATCTCATAGGGCCAGTTAAGCAAATAATGTCGATGAAAAATGCGCATATTTTCTTATCCATCAATTCGAATGTGTGTTTTGGATGCTCCGGAGAACCGTCTCAATGAGACGATTCTTTTGGGTACCCACAAAATATAAAATTGATTATGAAGTAGTTGTGCGTATTATAGAAGCTGTCCTTAACCTAAAAGTGGCCTTTATCTATTGAGCAGCTTGTGATATCTGCCCATCTTGCGATCGTGGATGCTCGCTAGAACAGTCTCACCAAGACGTGGTGAAGCGTGGTAGCTCAGTGGTAAGGCACTTGCCTCTGGTGCTAGAGGTCCCAGGTTCGATTCCCGCTCGCGGCGAGAAAAATTTCGGTGTCCATACACGCTTTCTCTAGTGTCATTTGCAGGGATGACGCTAGATAAGTGCATCGTCCTTCGGATCGGGACGTTAACTGGATGTCCCCTGTGCGGGGAAAGTCACCCCCTGTGCAGGTTAAAGAACCCTACGGTAATTTCGATATGGTTACTTGTAGGCTTTCATCCTGCAACCCGGATTGTACAATGTACACCTGCCGATAATGCTCGAAAGCAAGCGCCAGGCAGTATATAGAGAAAGAAAGAAAGAAAGAAAGACAGTCTACCGAGCTTGCATGACGAATATTTAAATGAAGGTTGTTGTTTTTTGTATTAAAATATATCGTATCTACTGGAGCACCAATCGCATCAAGTGTCCTATTTTGAATAGGTATTTCGGGTGTCTAAAGAACCGTCTCAATGAGACGATCCTTTTGGGTACCCACAAAATATGAAATGTTTTATAAAGTAGTTGTGTTATAAAACTGCCCTTAATCTAAAAGTGACCTATATCATAGAGCGGCTTGTGGTAAATGTCTATCTTGCGATCATGGATGCTCGTTAGAACAGTCTCACCGAGACAGTCTATCGAGCTTGCATGACGAATATATTTTGGAATCGTATTCTATCGCAATAGCACTGGAACGCCAAATGCAACAAGTATCACTGCCGAAATAGCTTATTATAGGAGCCTTTTCGATTAACAGTGTCGACCCAGACCTGGCTGTACCGATAGGAGCAGTCCGAACTGTGTCGACAATGTTTGCTTCAACCTTTACACTTAAATTAGTGATATTTTAGCAAATGCAATGCATGCAGTAAAACCTTCAAATGAATTTTTGCTGGCGCTCTATAGGTTAATTAAGACATGAAATATGCTTGAGAGATTATCCTGTCGTGACTAGTTCAGAAAAAACAGTAAAACTTACCATGACTGTTGACACTTTCAATTGCCTTACTATTGTTCCATGCTTATTTTTATTGCTGTTAACACTCCAATACATAGAGGATATTCAAATGTTTTTGTTAAATATGTCTTTTATTTCACGAGTGAAGTGGACAATATTTATATTTCATGAGTGGCGAAGCCACGATTGAAATAAAATTATTGTCCACTTCACGAGTGAAATGAAAGACATATTTAACAAAAAACATTTGAATTTTCTTTTTATTATCTACAAATTTCCCATAATCTTTTAAGGAGAAGAGAAGCAGCGAATCTTACTTTACATTAGCTTTTGTTTTGATTTTCTAGTTGTAGCAGACAAATTTATATAAGCTCTTTCTTTTATTCAGCTTCTAAGCGCCTCTGACTTTTTGTTTACATTTCTTAGAAATACAAATAGTTGTTTTCCTTAGGAAAGAAACAATAATGCCATAAAGAGTTGCTTCCTTTAGACCATATTGAGAAAATAGAAAAAAAGTAGTACCAATCTTATTGTTTCTCTCCCGTGAAAATATCAAATCTTGTATTTTCATTTTCACTGCCGTGAAAATACAAGTTTTTATATTTTCACGGTTGTGAAATATATGCATTATATTTAATCAATGTTTTCCTGTATTTCATTACATAGTAGATAATAAAAAAGTTTTTTTTTTTTATGCTAGGTTTAATCCATCTAAACATTGCAGACTCGGACGAGATGTCGCAAAACTGGCATTTCGTCTGAGTTTGCACTGTTTACTTGATAGAATTTACACATGAACGGAATTCCTTTGTAATTCTAATACACAAGGAAGGCACGGAAAGTCGGGATTTCTCATGCACAGGTAAGCATAATATAGCGGGCGGACCAAGAAGTATTTTCGATGGGTAAAACTTAATAAGCTTCGAAAGCGTGTATCTCAGAAATAACATTTAGCCTAAGTCTCATTTATCGTCAGATCTATCTATCTATCTATCTATCTATCTGCCTGCCTGCCTGCCTGCCTGCCTGCCTGCCTGCCTGCCTGCCTGCCTGCCGGCCTGCCTGTCTATCTATCTATCTATCTATCTATCTATCTATCTATCTATCTACTTGTTTCCAGAAAAATCATGTATTGAAAATTAAATTTCCACGTAATAACTGAAATTACAAGTGATATCCCAAGCTCTTTTCTTGTTTTTGCAAGATTGAATCTTGGGATGATGTTTTATCTAAGCCTGTGTATGTTATCCTTTGGCCCTTTCTTGCATTTCGTTTCGACAAGATCGGATCTATGGATTTACATACTAAAGGTTTAGAAGGTTTGTCACGCTCGGACCCTTCCGTTGTTTTATCGGTCACTTTTGATTTGACCTTCAACGAATAACACGGAAAAGGAGTCTAAAATATAGTTTTGTTGTTTTAGATAAGTGAACACTTTTAGGTCTAAGTCTTCGCAAATTTTAATTTGTAATTTATAAGTCTAAAACGGAGTACTTTTAAGTCTTAGCATAAGTATGAAAGTAGAGTAAGACTGAAAGCAATTTTGTTTTTCGCATGTACGTTGAGTGTTTTATTCAGTTTAAAGGCTAAAAAATGTTTCCGAATTTTCGAATGTTTTGCTTAAGAATTTTGTCCATCAATTGCAGAAGGTTCAGACAAATTTATAATTTAAAAAGTCTTTGCCTGATGCTTATCTGTAGCTGGACCTACCGTGGCTCAACTTGAGGTTTTCTTTAGCTCTGACTATCTGTGAGTCATGAGCCCTTTTCTTTGTTTCATCATGGAGTGTTAATTTGATTAGAGTGTTTTCCATGATGATACATTGCATTATGTAAATGGCCTCCATGCGAGCTGAACATTTCTTGTACTTCAACAACAGCAGAATCTAGGGCGAAGATTTGGTACCAGTAAAATGCATTTAAGCCCCCCGGTGGCTTAGGCTGCTGTCCGTTCTAAGGCGGTGGTTCTGTTGTTGTTGATTTTTTGTTTATTGTTACTCCCATTGTGGGAGTCTGTAATTGTTCTATGTATTGTTGTACGTTACTTTATGTCCATTCTACTATTGCAATCATCTTGATTGGGGAAGATAGAGCTGATTGCTTTGCTTAATTTGTCTTCCTGGTGTCTCGTGATGGTTGAGCGGCTCTTCCGCATGGTGCCACGGGGTTGTCTGCAGTTTGTGATTGTGGTATTTCCTGATCATACTCACTTACTATTTTTGACTATTATTCATTTTTGCTGTAGACGCCAAAATAATTATGGTATTTTAAACTATAACTAACATACATTAATGTAAAACCTGTATAAACGGTAACCTCTTATATGCGCACGTTTCAAATACAAAAAAAATACATAAAAAAATGAACTGAGCTTTTTGAAAAGCATTTTAAATAAACTTCAAAAAAATTGAAAGGAAAACTATTCGTATGTACGTATGTTTGTTTCATTCTATTTGTACCATGTATATATTTGCACTTTTGATTTGACCTTTAACGATTAAACAGGGAAAAGGAGTCTTAAATATTGTTTTGTTGTTTTAGGGACGTACAGAGTCCATGCCGTTTGGCATGCGACGTCTGCCCACCAGAGCCTAGAGCATGCGACGTCTTCCCGCCAGAGCCCATCTCCAGGAAGTCCAGAGCCCCAGGTTTCAGGCCAATTACGGCATTACACGATTCCACTGTGGAATAGTTTGGGGAAAAATTAGTTCTTCAGGGCATCACTGTATGTCTGGTACCTACAATATTGGGCACTGTGTGATGCCCTGGTGGATTTCAAACTGTGAGCAGGGGTCAGATACTTGTCTTTTTCTATAGACACAGCACCAGAATGTATCTTATGAAAGAGAAGCAGGGAGGACTGATCCCTTCTGGCCTCAAGAGATGGCCACTCAAGCTCATCAAGCATCTCGCTGACACTACTTGTATTTCACCATCTCCTGCAGGTCCAGCGGGCTGTTGTCCTCTGACCTTTCTCAACCTGGATAATCTGAAGTTTCATGTAAGGGCTCTAAATGGGTGCCTTATGCTCTAGTTTAGGCTGAACCAAAGTTTTGTATGCAACTTCCTTTGTACTCTTGGGTGCAAAAGCCAAGTTCCTGCGTAGGAAACCAAGTGTCTTAGTTGCTTTGGAATAAATTTCTGAAATGTGCTAACCCCAATCCATATTATCAGAGATAGTTATACCAAGATATTTTGCTGACTGAACGTTTTCCAAGGTTTGGGTGTGAAGGGAATAGTCAAAGAGTATGTATTTGTGATGCTGATGCCGAGTCACTCTCATAAAGTGACATTTTGCCACATTGAATTTCATTTGCCAATTGGCTTCCCTTTGTCCTAGGCTAGTGAGGTCTTCTTGCAGGGTCAAACAGTCCTGAATTGAATATATGTTCCTATACAGGACACAGTCGTCCGCAAACAGGCAAACAGAAGACCTGATGTTATCCGGCAAGTCGTTTATAAATATAAGGAATGGAATCGGTCCTAAAACCGACCCCTGGGGTACACCGGATAACACTGGGACTGGATCTAAGGCTTGGCCATCTAAAACTACTTGTTGAGTGCGCCCAGAGAGCCATGAGTTGATCCACTTGTGGGTGGACCCTCTTATCCCATAATAGTCTAATTTATGTAATAGCCTCCTGTATGGCACTTTATCAAAGTAATAAGGTTGCAAAGATCAGGAATCGATACAATCAAGTACCACACCTGACCCAGGATACCAATGGGAAAGTGACAAACTCACAGAAGACACCACAAACGAGAGCCAAGAGGTCAGCCCTTTCCCAGCAGGTGACCACAAAGCACATATAAACAGACGCGCACAAAACATAGCAAACACAAGACAGAACAAAAACATAAAAGATCCACAAAAGAAGTACCGCCTTGGAACGGTCAGTAAAATATTTTACTGGAGGGCTTAAACCGGTTTAACGGCGCCAACCTCACCCTTAATTCAGATGTGGATCAAGACACATAAATATTTGGTTTGCATGAAAGACCCCTAACTTATCAAAGCATCATCTCCTAAAACATATAAATCAAGATATAACAAGGAGATAAAGCAAGGATAAGGACTCAACAGTAAATTAAACTGAATATCGGAGCAAAAGAAATCCAACAGGTAAACCCCGGTGGGCCCGACAAACAGCCAAAGCATCAGGCCCCTACCATCTCATCAATAGATAAGTCTTTAAGTCGGAACCATCATAGAGTCTGAAGTCCGACCCACCGGCGTGCAATTAAAGAGGAAAGCAAAGTTGCCAACCGTGATTGGGTTGACTACCAAGCATGCAGTCTGTTGCAATACATTAATGTTATAGCCAATCTTTTTATAATGGGAAATTATTTTAATGAACTGCGCTGAAAAATTATTAGAGCCAACAATCCCCTTCAACTTATACACCAAGTCACCATAGAAATCAGGTTCCGAAAGTCCTTGGCGCAAGAGAGATTTAAGTCCAACTTGGAATTTAGAAATCAAATCATAGTATCGTCTATAAAATTTTGAAAATGTTTTGCGAAGTTTATGATACCGATAGGCCTTTGCGCAATCCATAATGATCAAATCTGTCTGTTTGTGTCCACGATTCACAGCCCCATCCAGGTTGCTGATGATGTTGTGCACAAACTGGAACAACTGGGTTTCGCAGGACCTCTGACTTTGGAAACCATGCAGACAGTCAGCAAGTATGCTATCTAAGGCTAAGTGTCTGTTGATGTTACTGACTAATATATGCTCTAGGGTTTTGCAGCAGATGCATGTGAGCGACACCAGTCTATAGTTAGCTGCATCATATTTTTCACCTTTTTTAAAGACCGGGGAAACATTTGCTTGCCGCCACTCATCTGGTACATCGCCCCGAGCTAAAGGCTCATTAAAGATAAGTGCCAGTATTGGAGAGATCTCATTGCTACACTCTTTTAGCACTCTGGCATTCAGACCATCCGGGCCAGGAGCTTTATGAATGTTAAGTCCGTCCAACAGCGTGGTGACCCCTTTCCGGTCAACTGTTATGTCCCCCATGGAGGAGAACGGACTAGCCCCTTTTGAGGGCGGGTCAGAGTCGCCTTCCCATGTGAAGGCTGATTGGAATTGCCTATTATAAATGTCGGCTTTTTCCTTTGCATTTGTCTTAAGAATGCCGTTTTCTCTGAGTGATGTGATCTCAAACGCGTCTTTTTTAAGAGATTTGATAAATGGCCAAACCTTTTTTATCTTTTCAGGCTTGGTAGTGTCGGGATCTGAGCTGTCGTTCTCAAACGTAAATATATTGGAAACGTATTTCCAATAGGCATCTCTCAATACCTTCTGTACATGTGCTCTGAACCGCTTGTAATGAATCTTGACATCAGGGTCCTTTGATTTACGAGCACGAAGGTAGAGCTTATTTCTTTTCTTTACATGCCGTTTGATCGTTAGATCGATCCATGGCACAGAGTATTTTGTTTTGGTCATTTTCGATGGGATAAACCTTTCTACAGCCTCTACAAAGCCTGTTTTGAATTTGACCCACATGTCATTAACTGACATGTGACTGTGGTCTTCCGAAAGGTACGCGTCCTTAAATTGGGCCATGTGGTCTTTGAGTCCGACCATGTCTGCACGTTTATAGAGATAGTTCTTGCGTGATACCTGTTTTATGCCTTTAGCCTTAATGTCATACTCAACATATACAAATATGTGTTATATGTGATTACATGAAGAAATTGAACATGATGAGAAAGTTACCTTAACAACGGAATAAGTGACGAAACCCAAATTGCCATAGTGGTATCTATATCCAAGGGGAGCCACATACACTCGACCTGATATTGCACTGTTTAATATTAAAAATAATCCAAACAAATAGCATCGTACACCGGATATAGCGATTGGTGAAGCGAGGAAATTTCAGTACATTGATGTACGAAGTGAGTGTCGTGGTCACCTGCTGGGAAAGGGCTGACCTCTTGGCTCTCGTTTATGGTGTCTTCTGTGAGTTTGTCACTTTCCCATTGGTATCCTGGGTCAGGTGTGGTACTTGATTGTATCGATTCCTGATCTTTGCAACCTTACTTACTTTTACCAATTTTTCTCATTGAATCATGTGAGATTTCATTGCAGAAATACCGATGTATGTTCCTAACTACGACAAATGGTCAGCAAAAATCTATAGCAGTTTATAATGTCTGAACTGTTCCGCTTATCACTGATGGTTTTATATTGTTTGTCAAGAAAATACATGTTTTAAAGGCCGTTTAAGTAAAATGTAAATGTGCAATATATATGAGTAACCATAGTAAATACCCCAGCGAATCAAAGAATGCCACTAAAATACCACAAGCTTACTTTTAAAGCTGCGTTTGACGATTGAATCTTCTTTTTAGGTGTTTGATGTATTGTCTATAGGAGGGAAGTGTACGTTTTATAGAGAATATCTCCTGCTCGTAGTGTACGGTGGATAGCCAGATAAAATCATTGTGAAAATGTTGTCTAGTGCTACAATTTGAACAGACCTATGTACACAGACAAATTACTGTCTTTCAAACGTAGCACAGAGCCTTGCTCATTAATGATATCAGTCATCCTGATGTCTTCTTTATTACTTTTACTGTATTGCAGTACGAGGGTCATTTTTTATGTTCGTAGAATTGGGCTGTATCTCTACAAATATAGAATTTACGGTACCATGAGTATATATATTTTGAAAGGTCTAGCTTTTGTCTATCAACTGATGTAAATTTTACATCATAAGCGCTTAGTTTGGTAAAGATATATAGCTTTGAATAGGCATAGAAAAGGACACTGGTCGAAATCCATGCCATTTTAACCACGCAGCAAGCAGGAAATTAGACACTGTTAAGTTCTATTCGCTATGGTGATATAAGCATTTTTCAAGCCGATTTTTTTGGCACCATCAAAATAAATTGTTCAAACGCTAATCGTAGATAAGTGCAGCAAAATTATAAGCGTGTTGTTTGCTCTTCTATAACAATTTTAAAACACCCATCAATATACCAAAATAATCACTGTCAAGTGCTAGTTATTATATATGTTGAAATTACGATTATGAACAAATTTTAAAATTTCTTCTGGTTTTGCATAGCACATGATATACTCAATCATTCGTCAGCAGTTATATTGATGTATCGATTTAAGTGTGTAACTGGCAACTTCCGGTACTGGCATACCCCAATGTTATAAAAAGTGGGTGGGGTAAATCAACCCCGCGTAGAAAACACAATAACGATCAGATCTGCATAATTTTCTTATTGCAGTGATTTCAACACCTTTTTAGAGGCACAAAAACAGTTTTTTATGTATTTTCTAAATATAATAACTCTCCATGACGTCATTTATGTACAAAATAAGGAATTTTTGCACCCCCTAGGCTATATTTCTAATAAAACAAAGGCATTACCTTTGTTTAGGGATGAAAGTTACCATAACACTTCCATCTACCATCTACCATATAAACAAGAAAAATTATAATACTATTTTACAGCTAACATATTAAGCCACATTCAAAAGCCCATATCCAACTTCCACTTGTGTCAACTTTTCACAATAAAAGTTTATATGCCTACTGTACATTTTGCTGAGGTTCCAAACAAATCTTCCATATCCAATAATTGCTGCGTATTTGCTATAATGTTTATACAATATTGTAGTACGTGGTGTCCTTGATCTGCAGCCAAATTTTCAGAAGTGATATATGGCTATGGACCCATTTTCATGCAATTGTTACTAACGTTCTGTCAGAGACTAAGTCCATAAATGCCATATTTCTACCATATTTCCAGTGTGCGATATATAGGTATGTCTTTGCCTCTTAGAAGACATTAAAGTAATGCATTTTGAAATAATTTTAGGTTGCATGTATAGATAAAAGCTCAATCTTTCCAAATATATGCATGATGTATGCATTTTCTTTCCACGTTTTCTTTAAATCTACCTCTCTAAGAACATAAAAAATGATCCTCGTATCATTGTGGACAATGACACGTATGCACATACCAAGAAATAAACTGATTGTAGCTCGTTTCTGCATTATGATGCATTTAATATTCACATTGGTATTTTTTTATGAATTGGGCCAGTTTTTGAGATCATATGCAAGCAGGGAAGGCTCAGATGAGCCTGCACGTCTGTCAAAAATCGTCAGAGCCTTAATAGGCCACTGGCTGGATATGGTTTACCTCCCCCCCCAGGGGGAATTTCGTAGACCATATTTTTCTTGAAGCCCAATGTCTTGCAAGGATTTTGCAACATGTTAGCCCTCTGACAATGGCAGCGTTAAGCTGTAACAGCCTGTTACATACGTTACCCTACAAAATATTTGATAATTAAAATTCTTTTTAAGACTTAAGAAAAGTGCAAAAGATAAGGTAAGATTTCCAAATTGGTTATATTTTCTTAATTAGCTACTACTGGGCCACAGATAATGACATTTAAAAACAAATATAGTCACCCTCGATGTAGTGTATGTTACATTTTTTGATTGAACCCCCTTTTAAATGATAAATGCATCTAATATAGTTTGTCTTAAATTTTATTGAAACCAGTTTATGTTCATTAATTTGGTATTACATTAAAGATTTTTTATTTACCTTTTCAAAACTGCAAGCATTACGTTTCTATCTTATAAACTTTTTGAGTTATTAGATGATGAACATGGTACCCCCCATATCACAGAAAAATGTAAAATGTAATTCTCCAGGCCTCACGCTGGCTATAGGCCCCACTTCCCCCCAAGGGGAATTTCGTACACTATAATTTCCAGATACTACATTATATAAGCCACAAAATGAAATATGTTAGCCTTCTCAGAGTGGCAGCATTAGCGGGTAACATCATGTTACATATGTTACCCGCAAATTAACTATAAATTTTCCTGATAATGTCTCCAACATGACATATTCACACTTTTTTTGAAGTCTGGCACAGGTTTAAGAACTTCTTATAGCACAGTTACATAATTTTAGCATTTATTATATAAATGTCTTGAGTTTTTGCTGTTGTATATGTTACTTAGTGTTTCATATGTTATTTCCAAGTATCAGTATGGTATTTATTGACTATACATGTATTACATCCGTCAGTGAATATAGTAAATCGATAATGCTGCTATTTAAATGAATTAAAGTTCCTTATTATGGTGTCTTACACTATTTTACAGACCAGGGTACATACGTTACTCTCTAAATACCATTAAACATTCAAGATATGGTCTCCAACACAACCTGCTTGTACTTATTTGCATGCTGGCACAGGTCCATGTACTTCTTTTTACTCTGGCCCATTTGCTGAGGAAGTAACTCAAAACATAAACTACCATAAACCCATTTTTCTTTTATAGAGACATCAAATATATACATATAGTTGACATAATACTCCTGGAAAGTTTGTAACATTCCGTGCAATGTTTGAGAAACAACTTAAAAGATCAAAGAAAACCATCAGGTAGAATTAAAGAGCAAATCTTCATATATTATCCAAGGGTTTTAAAGAATTTTCCTATACAACTTATTACTCCTCTATCAGATTTATCTTGCGAGGATTTTGGAATATGCTAGCGCTCTGGTAATGGCATCATTAACCAATAACAGCCAATTATATATATTACCTATCAACATCTTTGATAATTTTAGTAAATGACATGTCTTCTGAAAAGTGCAAACCATTAGGTAAGATTTCAAAATTGGCTATATCATCCAAGTAAGCTATTTTTGCATCACAGATATGGACCTTTGAAAACAAATTTGCACCCCAAATTATTACGTATGTTACTTTTTTTCATTATTCCTATATAAATGATTTATGAAACTAATATAGTTTGATATTTTTTTAATGTGAATGTGCTTACTAACTCATTTTGTAATAAAGAATGTTTATGTACCTTTTGGAAACTGCAATTATGTTTCTATCTTTTATAAGGTTTGAGTTGTTGAGTTTTAAACATGGTAACCCCATATCACACAAAATGTGAAATATAATTCTGTGGCTCTTTTGTGAGGGTACAATCAAGTTTTCTTTCATCCAGAGGTACTCGATTTCCTTCCCATTTATTTTCCACACATTTTGTCCATATCTGGAAAGCCTCACTTGTTTTCATGGGAAAGACTTGATAGTTCAATCTTTGTATGTACATCTTAAGGACAGAAAAGCAGGGTGGGGGTAAGCTCATGATCATGCCATTTGAAATAATCAGTATATGTGTATGGCTTTGGTACTTTTTTCAGAAACATGTAGTACTGCAGCTTATTCACAATTACATAAATAGCACATTTTAGGGCTTCATATCACCGATGAGTGCCTAGAGAAATTCTTTATTTGTTTTCCTACCCTTCTTAGAATGTTGATGAACTAGTGGGGGAGGGGTTCTCTATCAGTTTGATAGGAATAATCTTTCTGTGGTACTAACACATCGGCGCATTGGTAGTGTCATGATCTGTTAAACAGTGTATTACTGTAGATTTCTTCCCCCATATTCTGGCCAATGCTCTTGATATTCAGAAGGTGCACCTTTTGTTGCATACACCATTGTTGAACAAAACACCCAGGTTATCCTCTGGGAGAATGTTTGTAAGCCTTCATAGACTGCTGCTTATACATTGTATATATGTATCAGTGACAAAACCAACATACCCTGCCTTTAGTGCCTGGTTGAATACTGGTGCCATCAGATCCATGAATGTGACAGGAAAAGCTATTATGCTCTGTAGTTATGGCATTAACATCAACGTTATGTGCAGCACTACATGGCCAATCTAATGTTGGTTCAATGTGTGATTGCAAGCCATGCTGAAGTTTGGACTTGTCAGTTTTGGTGGAAATTCTATCAGGAGTTGAGACAGTGACCATGGTACAGGTCCCAGAAGGTAGGCAGTGTCAACTCAAGGTCAACATTATGTCCAATAGAAAGAAGGTCATGCTTACCAAAGACGCTCCCCTTTAAGCTCTCATCTGGCTGTTTACGTTTTGTAAATTGGACTATTTCTTTTTGTTTGACCTCGCAAGCATCAAGACTTTATTAGCTTGTAGCATTTTATGGGGGATCATGTGAAAGACAGATTTTTTAAAACTAAAAGTGAGTCAATGAAGTCTGCAACGGCCTTCCTGCGAATATCATCAGCCTCAATAAGATCCTTAGCTATGCCAGGCTTAGCAGGCATACCGAAAGACAAAAAGTACAGTTCATTGTCTTCAAAATTAGAACTAAAAGGATTAGTGAAGCCCGAATCTGCCTCTAGTACTCATTCTACTTTGCATCTTAGCAGATTGAATATTTCATTTCAGTGCATTGAAGAGTTGTTTCAATATATTGAGCTCTGATGTGATGAGTAATACGCCATTCCATCTGTAGTATGAAGAGTAGTTCTAGTTGCTGAAGCCTATAATACCTCTTAATTGTTTGCCTGATAGCTATGTCAAAAGCATTTCTCAAGCATAGAACCAATGCTTGTGACACACTAAACCCATTTTGTTCGAGAAGCTCTTTGCATCTGCGATGTGTATCAGACAAATTTATGAGTATAATCAGTTACACAGGTACATATTGTGCGCAGTTGTTGTGATCGTGTGCAATGAACAATGGGAATAAGGCATACAGATTGAGCTGACATGCAATTCAAAGTTGTTTTCCTTGTAGCCCTAATCAGTGTCAACACCATCTGAATCATATCCATATACCTTGCCCAGAACTGAGCTGTTTCACAGTGATTGCCTTTCAGAACTTCCAATTTGAATGCATGGTATCTATACTACAAACAGCGAAGGTTGATAGATCACATTATGTTATTAGTTTAAGTCACCATAAATTAATAAGGAACTTCAATTTATTTCAGCCTTATAAATTTTCTAAATTCTCTGACAGACTTTATACATGTATAGTCAACAACTTCTATACTGATACTCAGAATAACTTATGTATCATTTGGTAACACACATAACAGTTAAAGCTCAAGGCATTTATTAGATGAATACTTAAAATAGGTAAACCTTGTTAAAAGAAGTACATAAACCTGTGCAAGCATGCGAATAAGTATAAACAGGGCTTGTTAGAGACATTAACTTAAATGTTTAATTCTATTTTGAAGGTAACATACATAACATGGACGTGAAAAATAGTGTAAGAGATCATAATAAAGAACTTTAAATCGTTTAAGTAGCAGCCTTATAGGTTAACTATATTCTGTGGAAGATGTAATACATGTATAGTCAATAAATACCATACTGATACTCGGAAATAACGCAGGAAACACTACGTAACGTATACAACGGTAATTACTCAAGACATTTATAAAATTAATACTAAAAATATGTAACTGTGTTATAAGAAGTTCATAAACCTGTGTCAGCATGCAAATATGTACGAACATGTCATGGTTGAGACATTATCAGGGACGTTTAATGCTATTTTGGGGGGTAACGTATATAACGTGCTGTTACACGTTAACGCTGCCACTCTCAGAGGGCTAACATCTTTTATTTTGTGTCTTATATAATGTAGTTTTAGAAAATCATAGTGTACAAAATTCCCCCTGGGGGGGGGGAGGGGGGTCTATAGCCAGCTCAAGGCCTATAACTCCTCACATACATATATGGAAAGAAGAAAAACGAAGATGCATGCCTGGATTAAGGGTTATAGCTCCATAAGGTGGTTACATATTTGAAGCAGTATAAACCTTGAAACTTACTTTCCGCATGCCTTTAGAATTTTTAAAGATCATATGTACCCTTGACCTGAGGAATCCTGCTTTGTTACATGCAAATAACAAAGGCACAGATCAGCCTGCACAATGGCAGTCTTATCAGCGCTTTTGTTTCTGGAAAGTGTATATGATAAAATCATAAATACCATTAGAGTTTCAAACATTTTGGATCTGTCAGGCCAGATCTGAGGCTGAACTGGCTGCAAATGTTATCAGCCAACAAAAAAAATGCCATAGTCGAAGGCCCCTTCCCCTAAGGGAAATCCCTGGATCTGCGCATAGATGGCATACTCGGATCCAGTCATACATGTATTGCAAGAGACCCGAAGCATTCATGATTCCATGAACATTCCCAAATATTGAATTTATTGCTTGTATTTACATTTTATTATAAATGTCAAAAATATAAAAAAAAATATATTTTTAATTTAGAAATTAAAACAGTTTTGTATTTAAAATATAATCGCATTAAGGGTTTAGTCCGAGCGTAAAATGGAAAAGCAGAACAGCCAGCTTGAACAGGGACAGCCAATGGAGCAAACAAGATGCATGATTTGCATGTGCGACTCCAGTGTGGCTCGCTGTCAATAACAACACCAGTATCACTTCTGGCGAATAGTTCGATGTTGGAAGCATATTGCACGGGCAAGTGAGCTTGGCAGCTGTCAATCAAATTTATGTAATGTATGAGGCTATAAACGGTTGCACAAAATATAATGATTCATTTAAGGATTGCATTGAAAATGTAAATATTGTAGTATGCATTTAATTGACGAATAGTATTAGGAGATATGCAGAGTGCATTCCATTGCGTTAAACAGACATTTCTTGTCTCGATTACAAATGACAATAGATCATTGATTGCGAGGCTATACAATACACAATAAGTTACGTCACCAACGCAGGGGAAAACGCGAATCCCTTAAACAACGTTATCAACACGTTTTGCTACATTGTTTATAGGTAAGGTAACTTCGGACATCAGGTAAATTTGGACAGTACAGCGACCTTCTTTCCTTCATATTTTAATTATAGGAATAAAATAGCTAAAGAATAATCAACTAAGCAAACAGTGAAAATCCTGATTAGACGGCTCATAAGGAGCCGTCTCATCTGGATTTTCACTGAGTGCAAATGTATGTCCGAACTTACCCGATGTCTGAAGTTATCTGACTCTACCCTATATTTTCAGAGAACTGTTGAGCATTTAGAGAGGACGTAATCCCGGACATAATGTTTTTTTACTGGAGCTAGCATCCAGTCATGAGAGACGACCTAGAAGATCATTGTATCCTGATGAAAGTTAGAGAACCAATAGACTAGTATCAGAGTATTTTTATTGTTTATACACGAAGTGACCAGCTCTACTAATATACATAATTATACTACACTTCAGAATGCTGGAGAATAAACCATCAATGCTTCAAGACAGAATAGTTTCTTCCATGACACATTCGCTGCCTTTTGGTGGTACTAATGACCTGTATATCTAATACTTGCTAGAATTGATCCCCTGTAGAATCTAGACAGAACTAGAAGATAACTTCTGTGAAAATATCTCAAACATTTCGTGAAAATAGAGACGAGTATAACTAATCTTACTAGAATTAAGACTGCAGGAGAATATATCCTTTGGTGCATCTAGATAATATGAAACAACCACTCTCTTCTGTTGTGAATATAGACCAGAGCCACTAGTATATGATAGATGAGTATAGACCAGAATTTTAAGAAATGGTAGATGAATATAGACCAGAACCATTAGTTTATTGTAGAACTCAGACTTAAAGAATTGCCTCTTCGATTGATATACACTGACCAGTTGTGTCTATGAAAAAGTCACTTCCTTGGGGTGACATTTAGGACTTTGGGATTCGAAATTGTGTAACCAAAGTGGATCTACAACTGTGGAACCTTTTCTATAGAAGCATTCTAACTAGGACCTTGTTCTTGAAAAAAGAGAATGAGTAAAATTACTATTTTAGAAGAGACAGTGTATCAGATTATCCAAAGTAGTCAATTCTCCAAGTTTGTGAAACGTCGTATCCAACCATATCAACATTTTAGCAGCATAGTTTGTTTCTCCCAATGTGGAATTCAGTAATTGTTCTATGTATTGCTGTGTGTTACTTTGTGTCCATTCTAGTTTTGCAATCATCTTGATGGGGAAGAGAGGGCTGGTTGCTTTGTTTAGTTTGTCTTCCTGGGGCATCGTGATTGTTGCGTGTCTCTTCCTCACAGGGTTGTCTGCAGTTTGTGATTGTGATATTTCCTGATCATACTCATTTACTATTATACATATTTGCAGGCAAGGTTAGGCCAGATTTTTTTTTATTAGTTGATTTACGAACCCTCCTACTGTAATTTTCCAGAAAGTAGGAAAAAATGAAATTTAATTTCTAAAAAAAAAAAAATATTTTATCCGCCGACTCTAAATATTATTTGTTTCATTGATTTTTTTTTTGATTTTTTTTGAGGCTCTGTCTGTGTATTTTTGAAAGTGACACTGTAAAAAGTGATTGTCCTGTTCAGATTTTTAGAAAAATGATAAAATCTTTAAAAATGTAATACAGACTGTTGGTTTGCCTTACTAGTTTTCCTGTTTTTTCTGGAGAAATTAAAGAAAAAACTCTGAAAATGACCAGTTAACTGGCCATCTTCAGAGCTTTTTTATTTATTTTTTTCGTCCCCCGACCCTAAATCTGAACAAAAATTCCCGTAAATCAACTAATAAAAAAATTCTGGCCTTATTTGGGTTATTTATGAATGGCAGTTGCTTATAACAATAGCTTAAAATGAACACTGGAAAACAGCCTTACGAGTGCGACCTCTGTGGAAAGACTTTTACTAAAAAAAGCAACTGGAAACGTCATCTCAGAATCCACACTGGAGAACAGCCGTACGAGTGTGGCGCATGTAGTAAAACCTTCCCTGATATCGGTGGCTTAAGGCAACATTTAAGAATACACACTGGAACGAAACCTTACGAGTGTGATTCATGTGGTAAAGACTTCTCTCAAGCAAGTAGCTTAAATAGACATCTTAAAATACATACTGGAGACAAACCATATACGTGTGATATATGTGGTAAATCTTTCACTTTCCTCGGTGGCTTAAACCAACATCTTAGAATACATACTGGAGAGAAACCTTACAAGTGTGATACATGTTGTAAAGCCTTCAATCAGATCGGTCACTTAAGCAAACATATAAGAAATCACCATACATGCATGAAACATGTGGAAGAGCCTTCGCTCAAGTCTGTTACTTAAAACAACATGTTAATAGTGAGTGTGAGCCTTCTCCTTAGTCACAAGTGCGGATCCAGAGGGGAACAGGGGGTCAGACCCCCCCCACCCCTGAAAAATCATAAAAATACAGGATTTCTAAACAATACTGGTCCGGATCCCTGAAAAATCACAAAGCTACCAAGCTAGCATTCAATGTTGGGCCATCATCGGCCCGCCAGCGAAACGCCATTTGAAAGGCGTTTTGCTGGCGGGCCGATGATGGCCCATTTATGATGATATTTGGATCCTTCCTCCTCTCATCAACTAAAAAAAAAGTTGTCAAAGATGGACTCCCTCTGGCAAATCTGTCTGGATCGGCGCGTGAATCAGTAGCTTAAACAAACATGTAAAATTCATACTGGAGAGAAATCATGAGTTCGAGCGTTCTCCTTAGTCGGTAGCTTAAACAAACGTGTAAAATTCGGACTCAAGAGAAATCATGAGTTTGAGCATTCTCCTTAGTTAGTAGCTTAAACAAACATGTTAAAATTCATACTGGAGAAAATCATATGAGTGTGATACACATGGTTAAGCACAGACTAGTCACGTAACATCTTAACATACATATTGGATTATTGTTTGAATGTGGTAACGTTTTGTTGAAGCATAACCCCAGAAAACACACTGAGAGGGAGAAACTACGACTGTGGTAAAGCTTACCAATATGTCAGCAATTTAAAGACGTATATTTTGGCTTGTATAATACACTCATGACTGGCAGGTCAATCATACAGGGTTTTTGTATTAAATGTCTCGGTTGGGGCTAGAAATACAATGTGAGTTCAATCTTGATCTTACTACTGTCCTGCCAGCCAAGAGTGACATTGACATCATGATTTGTTTACAAAGCTATCAGAAGCTTATAATCGATAGATCACTTGTGTATTAATCCTATCCTCAGGATAGGATTAATACACAAGTGATCTTTCGATTTGGGTAATTCAAGTGAAGTGTACACATAGGTATTTACTTAGCAATTGTAAACAAAGTATTACGTCACTGTCACTCTTGGTTGGCACGGCAGTACAGAAGTTATTTGCATGATTTGAATCTGCGCTGAGTTAAATGTTGTGAATTGAAGCCCCAAGAAGACATCAATTGTAAGACCACTAATGGAATACAGGCCATCAGATTTAAGTTGTGCCCGGGTCATTGTCAAATTCAAATTGTTTCAAAATATGGCTCATCACTTTCCAAAGCAGTGGGCCAGTGGACCCATCCTTTTTAGTTGTGAAAAATCTCACGATGATAAAAATATTGATCTTACAGCGAGTCTAGAGGCTTGTATAGGGGGGGTACCAATATCCTATATCCCTTTAAGTAAATAGGGAAGTATCCTATATCCCTTTAAGTAAAGTGGCAAATATCCCTATGATTAATTTTTCTAAATATACCATATCCCTGGAAGTCAACACAAATATCCCTGAAATTATTAACGCAAAATATGAAAAAAATACTTATGTTAAGTGCATGTAGTGATCTGTAATGGCATATATTCTACAATTTTATGCAAACATAATCTAAACATCTGCAATAATTGTTATTATTGTATCAAACCTGTGTCACACCTTTTTAACAGTCATTTATCCGGCACAAATCCATGTATACAATGCACCACGAAAACATTTAAATCAAGGTATGAACTTCCAATAAAATCATTTGAGTCAGCACTTGAGATTTGGTACTTATCATATAGGCAAGCTATGAAGGCTCAGGTGAGCCTGGGCAAATGCATAGATACACAAGACCCTCATTGCTCACATATACAAATTATGGATGTAGAAAAAAGACTCAGACCAATAATTAGATCTCTGGTTCTCCTGGATATGTTAGCATGGGCGTTTTAATTGCTATTTGAGTTTTTTTGCACATATGAAATAAATAACTAAATCTCATGTACTAGAGGTCCGACCTCTAGCTAAAAAGTTTCTAATATCTCTCAACCAGGTCACTTGTTATGGGTACTCAAAAGAACTGTCTCAACAAGATGATTACTTTAAGCATCAAAATAGACATGTTAAAACTGAAAGATAGCAAAATATTCACAATTATTTGCTTGAAACTTTATAATCAGGACCTTTGGAGGTTCTTGAGAGATTTTTGAAACTTTTATCAATGGTTATGCTTTGTATTGGTGAATGAAACGTTAGTGAGATAAGTCTCTAAATACTTCTGGTCATAACTCAAGCAAGATTAACAAGGTAGCAGGTATGCTGGTAATGCATGAATTTGTTACCAAACTGAATCAAAAAGTACTTGCCCTGCACCATAGCCCGGCTATTCCACTGCTGTCCCCGTAGGTGGGGGAGGCGAGGATACAAATGAATGGTGCATAACCGACCTACCTATAAGTTCATAGTCTTTAGATACCAGGTGAGTAAGCAGGCTTTCCAGCAGCATCTTTGAAAAAACTAGGAGAAAACCAGGAACATTATTTACCAAAAAATAGGAAAAAAACTAGGAAAATTTAGGAAGTTTAACGCAAAAACTAGGAGTTATTTGTTTACCTTTTTTTATTTTTCCCTACCGGATTACCACAGTAAATGAACACATTTCATTCTACATGTACAACTAAGTTTTCTTCTGCTGTCAAAAGGCACCCTAGCAGACTCATGAAATTAAAGGTTTTTTATAAAGGCTATTTTAGGCACAAAAAAGGTTGTTTCACTGATAATCTAACAAAAATAAAGAGCAAATTGGCATTAAATTTTCTAGCATTTTACTGGATCCTAGCCGTAAAAACCCGGCTATGACTGATAGATGATGGTATGGTAGTGGTACAGCAAATCCTTAGCCAACAAATTTATAGCCAACTTATCACAAATTATGGTAGTAGAACCCCTGTTTTTTCCAGCACATCATTTGCACTCCGCCACTTGAATACCTCACTTCTAACCAGGTGCTGTGTTGACTGACTATTGCTGGATTGAAATTTTAAAATATTAGTCTGAAAGGGGGATTTGGGGGTCCTCCTTTGAAAAATTTTGAAAACCAAGAAAGGAGGAGAAGCCATCTCTGGTCATTTAATTTGCAAGGGCAATTTTACCTTAAGAAAATGAGGATTTTCAGAGGAAAATGCTCTAATTTAATGTATGCTCTTTTTAAATATAAGATTTAGGCTGATAGGCATATGTCTGTATTAGGCTTGGGCACCACTGTAAAAATTGTACAACCTTAAATGTCTTTATAGGTTTTAAAGGTTTTTCAGACAAATTAAAGATTTTAAAGGATATCAACCAAATCGAAGGTTATTTAAGGTTCCACTAAGAGACTGGTGTCAATTGTAAGCATCACCAGAGAAGGCTAGACTATGCACCAGTGACACTAGACACCTAATCCTGTCAGGGCAACACCTTGAAGTTCTTATTCTGAAACAAAATCTCCAAGACACACAAAAGGACAGTTTTACTCCATCCAAAAAGTGCAAAATTTATGAAAAACTAGGAATACTAGGAAGTTTTAGTCAAAACTAGGAAAAACTAGGAGCACATTTAAAAAGCTAGGAAAAAGTAGGAAAACTAGGAAACCCTAGGAACGCTGGAAAGCCTGAGTAAGGGCTATGAAGAATTGTTCTTGAGTGTCAACAGTGAATACCCTGCCCTTTGGATAGTCTGGTTCTGCTGTTGTTCGATTGTAATTGACTGAAACTTAGTACGTATTTATTCCCAAATCTTGATGAGAGGCCATGCTTGGTTTTTATTTGCAAATGAATGTCTTTAGGCTAGGCTGGGGCTGGTCTTTTTGTATACTGGGAATGTTGCTCATAAAGCTCCACTTCGCAACAGCTTTTTCAACAACCTTACAATAGATACAGGCTGTGATTTCTCTAAACATTTCTGAAAGTCTTCTTCTTGCTGTTTGTAAAAACTTGCCATCAAAACAGTAAGGTTGTAAAGGTCAAAAAAATTTCTGATAAACGTTTTCTTTTTAAGCTCTCGTCTTTCAAAGGGAATTTTACTGTTGTTTTTTTTTCTGTTTTTTTTTATTTTTCGGCAAAAACACAGTATCCCTGAAATTGAACAGAGTATCCTATATCCCTAGAAGTAAAATGGATAGTATCCTATATCCATGGAAGTAAAATGGCAAATATCCTGTATCCCTATAACCCCTATACATGCCTCAGTCTACGAACTCCACGAATCAGAAAGTACATGTGTGTAGTAAATATACAGTTAAACATGTCTTTAGCAGCCACTGAAATAGACAAAACAAAGACCTTTATAACAAATGAAGGTTGAAAGTATTGCAAAAGGCTCCCCTTGGAGCATTCTGCAATACTTTTGACCTGCATTAAGCGATAATTGGTCTTCTTTTTAGTGGCTGCTTAAGACAGGTTTTACTGTATAATCAGCAGTCAATATACAAAAATGCTGTCTGTGACAGTGTGTAGGTAAAGTATACAACCCAAATGCCAACTGTGGTTAGTTTGATATCCTTAGGCCCATCATTTCAGAAAATGACCCACCATTTTTCGCTTCAAGGGTCACTTTGGCCCACCAATCTTGAAAAAAAATCTGAAGCCGTGGAATATAAAACAAATATTCAACATTGTTTCAACCATTATAGGTATGTGAGAGAACACGTGTTAAGAATGATCAATTAGGGGATAAATGTATTCAAAATTTTCATTTGGGGAGGTTTATCATCAAATATACGGATGGAAATTTAGTTAACGGGGACTCGCGAGCGGAGCCGTAAATTTTGATTTCCGACTGCATATCCGAAGATATACCTCCACAAAAAGAAAACTTTGAATATGGTTATTCCTATTCTATTGCACTTCTGCAGTTTTCTCTCAAATTAAAGCGTTGCAAGCCGCATAAAGCCGCACGTAATGCAAGGATATAGGACGTAATTAATGACGACAAATTATTTCAAACAGTATATCGCAGGATATACTGTCACATTTTTTTTACTTAATCCAATCAGAAGTAGCGTTACAAAAGCAAGTGCATTAGAATATGGGACATAAGAAATTGAATGAAATATTAAAAACAATAAGTTATAACAAAGTAAGAAAGAAGGCAAAGATCAGTCATCAATACAATCAAGTGGAGAAGCCCCGTGGTGTAGTGGATAAGCGCTATGCCTTGTAAACCAGGGGTCGCAGGTTTGATTGCCGGCTTCTCCATAAAACCACTTTCGGTTGAGCCTTCGGGAGCTCCCGTCATATAATAAACACGCAAATCTTAAACCCTTCCCGGCCCAGCACTTGTTTCTACCCATGGAAAAGCCACAAAAAGTTTTGTTTGTTTTTTTTTACAATGAGGCCGTCCCAGGGGGTACCTGTTCCCTTGTTCCCCTGAAATAAATTGGCTTGTTCCCCTGTTTTCCAAAAATTGAAAATTTGTTTTCTTATGTTCCCTGTTCCCCAATATTGTCTTTGTTCCCCTGTTCCCCTCAAAATTTGACCTTTGTTCCCCTGAAATAAATGCCCTGTTCCCCATAACCCCTGGGAGGGCCTCTACAATCAAGTGCCACACCTGACCCAGGACACCCTTTGAGAAAGTGTCATAAAACACAACGAAACATAACATTCAAGAGGTCATCCATGAACCAAGAGCTCAGCCAAGAGCTCAACCCTTACCTAACAGTTGACCACAAGGCTGCTTTTTAAAGACAAAAACATATAAGAAATTAGGTCCACAAAAGAAGCAAAGAAGAATGGTCAGTAATAGCTGGGAGCTAATTTAGGTTACCGTGCACCCCCCCCCCCCACCCAACAGGACAATTTCTCATGGGTGCCAAATTGTTCATGTTATTTGCATATGCGGCAAGGCGATAAATGACATGTGTGTAAGTTTTTATTGGGTACTAAGTTTAGTAATCTAGGAGATACGAGTAATTTTGCAGGCATACACCCATTCTCAAATCCGCCGTGGGTTACCATCGAAACATTGCATTTTCACGTATTTCAAATAGGTTAATCTTTTAGGAGGGCCTTGTTTCACATCTAAGGGGTCCTAAACATGTCTTAAGCTGCCACTCAAAAAGACAAAACAAAGATCTTAATAACAAATGAAGGTCGAAAGTAATACTTTTGACCTGCATTAAGCGATTATTGGTCTTCTTTTTTGAGTGGCTGCGGAAGACAGGTTTTACTGTATAATCAACAGTCAATATGCCTACAAGTGTTTGTGTCAGTATGTAGGTAAAGTATACAACCCAAAGCCCTGGAATAATACACAAACATAGTAAAAAAATAGTTAGTGAGTATGATCAGGAAATACCACAATCACAAACCGCAGACAACCCCGTGGCACCGCGAGGAAGAGCTGCTCAACTTTCACGAGATCTCAGGAAGACAAATTAAGCAAAGCAACTAGCTCTCTCTTCCCCATCAAGATGATTGCAATACTAGAATGGACATAAAGTAACGTACAACAAAAGATAGAACAATTACAGACTCCCACAATGCGAGTAACAATAAACAAATTTATTTTTATTAGTTGATTTACGAACCCTCCTACCTTAATTTTTCGGAAAGTAGGGAAAAAAATAAAATTCAATTTCTAATTTTATTTTTTTTTATTTTATCCGCCGACTCTAAATATTATTTGGATGAAAAAAAAATAATATTTTTTGGGGTTCCATCTGTGTATGTTTAAGGTGATTGTCCTGTCCAGATTTTTAGAAAATTCTGAAATATTTAAAGATTTAATACAGATTGTTGGTGTTTACCTTACTAGTTTTACTGTTTTTCTGGTGATATTATAAAAAAGCTCTGAAAAAAAGGCTCTGAAAAAAAAGCTCTGAATATGACCAGTCAACTGGTCATTTTCAGAGCCTTTTCTTTCTTTTTTTCGTCCCCTCGACCCTAAATCTGACAAAAAATCCCGTAAATCAACTAATAAAAAAATCTGGCCTAAATCAATAAGTCAGCTTCGTCGTATAGCTGTAGAAAAATTGACATTGTTCATGTGGTGATCTATTTGTGAACGTGAATTGCTTAAAACTCTTCGCCGTAATTTTACATGTTTTCTCGTCAGCTGACGTTTACAAAATTAACTCTTTCGAAAATTCTTTCAGGAACATCATCAGAGTGTCAAACAGTATGAATCCGGATCAGGCCCGACGTTTTGTCGGGCCTGATCTGGGTCTAAAGTGTTTGTAAAAGTTATCAGTAGGCGACACTTTGAGGCAATGAGTTATTCCGTTTTCTTTAATACGAGGATCAGCACCGTTTCCTGAACAGAAATAGATCATGTGGCTGAGAAGTTTGTCTGGGTTCTACTGCTTCAGTCTAAAATGTTTGAGAGTTTCACCCAACCGACAGAGACACTGTAGACATATACTTTTATTCCTGATAGTTCTCCTCGTCGTATTTATTTCAAGGAATTTCGTTGACTTCACCGATGCAGAAAAGGGACCTGGTGGATATATTCTTCGAGTTCTGAAACAAATACAGTACCCAGAGAAAGAAAGACCAGTCCTTCTTAAGGTTCGAGATGGAATATTAGAAAAAGATCTGACTGTAACAACAGATGTCTTTCAAAATATAACAAAAGATGGAAGCCATCTTGTTTACAATGCTTATGTAGATGGACACAGGGCTGATTGGATCCGAGCTTTTGGGTTTACTCTGTCAAAGAAGCCAGAGACAAACTTGCGTTGTTTATTTTGGGATACAGATATGAATCCAATGGTATCTATGGAATCAAACGTTACGATGCAAGTATTACCCTGGCATTTAGAAAGGTATGCGTTCGAATCTTTTATCTTTACTTGCCAAATTAGCAGAAATATATTGCAATCTGCAAATTCTACACTGATATAGTTTTTGTTTGTTTTTGTTGCTTTACGTCCAAAGTCAACACCTATGGTCATGGCGCGAATAGAATATGATAATTGTTAAGTCCTTGTTTGATTACACGACCCTTGCTTCTGCACTATAATCACTATGTGAGGCCGTCCGTCCGTCTTGAACCGCACAGTAACTTTGGATCAAATTTTGCATATTTATCTATTTTAACGTTGTCCAGTCACTGGTATGCAAAATAATGACGATGCTTTGTCAAACATCATTTTGGTCTGTCGAGGTCTTTTAGAAAATGCTCATAATTCTTTAACTGAACCATATATTTTCATTAAAATTTTGCGAACTTATACATTTTAACATTGTCGAGACACTGGTATGCAAATGGGTGACAAGGGTTTGCCAAAGATAAGTCTGGCAGGTCGTGGTCATATTCTTATAATCCGTGAATCACTCAGTATATTTTGATCAAATTTTGCATACCTATACATTCTTACTTTGTCTACACACTGGTATGCAAAACGATGACGAGGCTTTACTGAGCATCAGTCTGACCGGTCATGGTCAGTTAGGCCAGAATTTTTTTATTAGTTGATTTACGAACCCTCCTACTGTAATTTTCCGGAAAGTAGGAAAAAAATAAAATTTAATTTCTAAAAAAAAAAATTATTTTATCCGCCGACTCTAAATATTATTTGTTTGGTTGAAAAAAATAATATTTTTTTGAGGTTCTGTCTGTGCATTTTTGAGAATGACACTGTTAAAAGTGTCCAGATTTTTAGGAAAATGATGAAAGATTACCTTACTAGTTTTACTGTTTTTCTGGAGATATTAAAGAAAAAAAAGCTCTGAAAATGACCAGTCAACTGGTCATTTTCAGAGCTTTTTTATTTATTTTTTTCGCTTCCCGCCCCCCGATCCTAGGTCTGAAAAAAATTCCCGTAAATCAACTAATAAAAAAAATCTGGCCTAAGTGTGCAAATGCTCATAACTTATGAGGCACCTGTGGTATATTTTCATTAGATTTTGCTTACATATACATTATAAATAGAGGATCTTACAGGAGTGCTCATGTTTTATTGAATTTATTAAACGAGTTGAGGAAAAGAGATAAAATGCGAGGCTTGCCGAGCATTTTATCTCTTTTTCGCAACGAGTTTAATAAATTCAATAATACAAGAGCACGAATGTTAGATTCTAATTATCATATGACAAATACTTTGAAATCTGATTTCCGGCGTAAAAAACGTTATAATTTTGTCATTATGTACGCAACGTTGTTATGGACGTCATAACGTTTCCCGTAAATCTATAAACCACTAGTGGTTTATCGATTTAATTGCATGGCGTTATTTCAATCCCAGACGCGACGTCATATGACAAGGTTGTCTTCAGTATATCAAATAAAGCTAAATAATAATAGACAACAAACATAATGACGCTCTAAATAACCTTAATATTGCTATAAATCCCAAGAAACCATTAACTTTTATATGGGTCGGTCTTATAAGCAAGTATTTAATCAAGAGACATAAGACAGTCTAGCAAATAATGCACAAACTACAATAGTTACTAAGCTTACATGGGGGGATGAACTAAGAGAAGATTAACATCGGTTTACGACGTGATTAAGATTAAAATTACAATTATAATGTATAAAGATAAAGTTAATAACTCAAACAAGATTATATTTGTTTTTGTCACTGTACGAGGGTCATCCAATAAAGTATGAGACTTTCTTCATAGTATGAAAATCTGTGTGTGCATTTAGTTAAAATTCGCCATAATGATAGTATGGCATCTTAGCAATTCAGGAATAGAAACAATACGTTTGTGATTGATCAGTTGCCATAGTAACGGGATGTTTCGTGGAAGGACTTGAAGATGCATGGCCGCGTTTATACTATTTTTTGCATACCTACGGTCATTCAAAAGCGTTTATTTACGATCACAGAAAGAATTTAACCTCTGTATATCATTTCTTCAACTGACCGGTCTTAGTGTTGCGTTACAATTTATAAAAGAAGAACCAAATATGTAAATCCTTTATTTTGGTTGCCTAGCAACCAATTTACTCGATTTTTATAAACAAACTTCTTTGCGTTGCTATGGTTACTAAGTTAGCTATGTATATCATACAAAAGTATGTTTATGTGCAGCTGATTGTAATTGAGGTTACATGAACAATAACCTGTTCACTTAAATTGCATTTGCCTATTTGATATTAAGTTTTAATGTCAAGAGGTCAGCGAAAAATACCAGATATTTCTTGGAAGCTTGATTTTTAAGCTTTGTTTCCATGGTAATAGCTGAAGACTCCCGAGCATTACTTTTCCCTATTGGTTATAGACAGATTGCATGACCATATACAAGTATTACTAGAAAAATAAAATATACATCTTAATCTGTTGCCATGGTGTCCACCTGATCTGTCCACGCGTGTTCACCTAGTCTTCCTTTGTTGCCTAGCAACAAAAATGGGACCTATGTAACACGTCGAATATGGTACATGTGAATAGCCAAAAAGACATGCTAGGTTTGGATGAGATTTCGTAAGTCTAGCATGTAAATTCACTGCGCTATAGCAAAAGTCCCATTCTTTATTGGATGACCCTCGTATTAATAAAATACAATGTTGACATTTGCTTAGGTAGATTCTGGATTGATATCAATCAATGAATCCTCCGTAGCCCACGTGATAGCGTCCTGGTCTATAAAACAATGTATGGTTCTGGCGATGGATTGAATCCGATGATTTCTGACTTTCTTTTTTTTTTTTTTTTTTTTTACTTTTTTACTTATAAATAATCTGGCACTCTTTTCCGTTTGATTCAAATATTGCAGTCTTTCCCTGTCAGAATCAAACATTCGAGTTACATCATTGCAGTTTCATCAGTCAATATGCATTCTAGTGTTCACTTTTATACACTATTTAATTGTTTGGTTTGTTACCACACTGGCCAATCAGGAGATGTTTATTTATAGATTTTTTTTATATTACAGGTACAGAAATGTCATATATACCTGTCCGAATCCCGCACGGAAATCCACAGTAGTAACTATAAAGACGAATGATTTCAATATTGCAGGTACAGAAATGTCATATATACATGTCCTAATCCTGCACGGAATACCACAGTAGTAACTATAAAGACGAATGATTTCAATATTACAGGTACAGAAATGTCATATATACCTGTCCGAATCCTGCACGGAATACCACAGAAGTAACTATAAAGACGAATGATTTCGATATTACAGGTACAGAAATGCCATATATACCTGTCCAAATCCTGCACGGAATACCACAGTATTAACTCTAAAGATGAATGATTTCAATATTACAGGTACAGAAATTTCATATATACCTGTCCGAATCCTGCACGGAATACCACAGTAGTTACTATAAAGACGAATGATTTCAATATTACAGGTACAGAAATGTCATATATAACTGTCCGAATCCTGCACGGAATACCACAGTAGTAACTTTAAAGACGAATGATTTCAATATTTCAGGTGCAGAAATGTCATATATACCTGTCCGAATCCTGCACGGAATGCCACAGTAGTAACTCTAAAGACGAATGATTACAATATTTCAGGTACAGAAATGTCATATATACCTGTCCGAATCCTGCATGGAATACCACAGTAGTAACTCTAAAGACGAATGATTTCAATATTTCAGGTACAGAAACGTCATATATACCTGTCCGAATCCTGCATGGAATGCCACAGTAGTAACTATAAAGACAAATGATTACAATATTTCAGGTGCAGAAATGTCATATATACCTGTCCGAATCCTGCACGGAATACCACAGTAGTAACTATACAGACGAATGATTTCAATATTTCAGGTACAGAAATGTCATATATACCTGTCCGAATCCTGCATGGAAAACCACAGTAGTAACTCTTAAGACGAATGACTTCAGGTACAGAAATGTCATATATACCTGTCCGAATCCTGCACGGAATACCACAGTAGTAACTCTAAAGACGAATGATTTCAATATTTCAGGTACAGAAATGTCATATATACCTGTCCGAATCCTGCACGGAATACCACAGTAGTAACTATAAAGACGAATGATTTCAATATTTCAGGTACAGAAATGTCATATATACCTGTCCGAATCCTGCACGGAATACCACAGTAGTAACTATAAAGACGAATGATTTCATTACTTCAGGTGCAGAAGTGTCATATATACCTGTCCGAATCCTGCACGGAATACCACAGTAGTATCTCTAAAGACAAATGATTTCAGGTACAGAAATGTCATACATACCTGTCCGAATCCTGCACGGAATACCACAGTAGTAACTATAAAGACGAATGATTTCAATATTACAGGTACAGAAATGTCATATATACCTGTCCGAATCCTGCACGGAATACCACAGTAGTAACTATAAAGACGAATGATTTCAATATTACAGGTACAGAAATGTCATATATACCTGTCCGAATCCTGCACGGAATACCACAGTAGTAACTCTAAAGACAAATATGTCTACGGTGAAAGATTCACAGAACTTATTGAAGATTATAGTCAGCCCGAAACTGAACAGATCATTCACAATCTGCTTGAGGCCAATCCATTTCAACAGGAGCATTGCGTTTGATATTGTGGAGTGGGTGGAGTACTATCGATTGATGGGAGTGGAACATTTTGTGATATACAATTTCACCTCTGATCCATTGACAAACAGGATTTTGAACTATTATATAAATGAGGGATTTTTGACAGTAGTGCAGTGACAAGTTCCGTATCATGTAATACCCAAGAACCATTACTATAATCTAGTGAAATATAATGAGCTCCACTCTGCAGGGCAATTTACTATGCTTAACAACTTTTTGTACAGAGTGTATTGGAGCACAAAATTCATAGTAAATGTAGATCTTGACGAATTTATTGTTCCGATGAGCGGTCTAAAGAATTTGAAACAATTACTGAATATACTACCAGCTGCATGTGAATATCTCATTAGAAACAGCCTGGTACCCTTGACAGAGGTACCAGAGACAGATACATCCCCCATTATGGAGTTAGCAAAAAATATTATGTGAAAACAGCTTTGTTTAGAAAGAAAAGGGACTACATTTTCGGAACAGACTGGAAAACTAAATTTATAGCTTGAACAAACTGCTCACAGGCTTTATGGTTGCATAACGTACTTGAGAAAAGGAAAACCAATCTACTAGAAAAACATGTTGTTGATACAAAGACTGCACTTGTGTTACACTACCGTAAAGAGTATGAAAGCAAAAACTTTAGGCGTGGAACTGAAGATATAGAAGACAAAAGCATGGAACCATTTCTTGAGCAGATTGTTCAAAATGTAAAATCTGCCTGGGACATAATTGGCTTACCTATAAATCATTCAACGTACCACTCTTAGCAAATCATTGCTGATGCCATCTCGAAGTTTCATCGAGATCCCCCTGAAATAATCGAAATTTAAACCTTTTTTGTTAAAAGTGATACGTTAGCATGAGCGTTTTACTAAATTGAGGCATTTGTAAATTTTGTAAATATGCGATAAATATCGAAATATTATAAACTGGCCCTTATAATATTTGTCACCAGTTACCGCTCATAGTATTTGTATTGTTACACGTTGACCTGATAAACGTTGTCTATCGCATGGCATGTGCATTTATCAGGTCATAATGACGTTGCACTTTTTGAATGACGTTATCAATTGACATTGAATCAACACGAAAATAGATAATAACGTCATAATCGCTAGTTTGAACAGTGAACAGTTTTTTAACTGATAAGTAGAATATCAAGTTCGCGTCTTTTGATATCAAGTTTACCAGGCTGGGCTTTGAGAACGCCTATTGACATCGCAAGGCTTGTGATGTCAACAGGCGTTCTCAAAGCCTTGCCTGGTAAACTTGATATCAAAAGACACTCACCTAGTATTCTCTATATTTCGGCAAGCCTCACAAAGTCTATAGGCGTTCTCAAAGCCTTGCCTGGTAAACTTGATTTCAAAAGACACTCACCTAGTAATCTCTGTATCTGCAATCAGCGCATGTTAAAATGCGTTTCCACTCTCTTCGATGGGAATATTATTATAAAGAAATTGGAGAGTTGGTTTCTTTGTTTTTGAGATTATTTAAGAAATCAATTCAACTCTTGGAATAGTCATGGAATCATGAATACTTGGGGTCTCTTGCAAAGTAAGTGAATACGTGAGGCCCGGGCATGGAATCATGAATACTTCGGGTCTCTTGCAAAGTTAGTAAGTGAAGCCCAAAGGGCTTCACATTAGTTGCAAGAGACCCGAAGTATCCGTTATTCAATGACCATTCCAAAAATTGAATTTATCATTTATATTTACATTTTATCATAAACATCTAAAACATAAAAATTATTTTTAATTTAGGAATTAAAACAGCTGTGTATTTAAAATAAAATCGTATTAACGGTGCAGTCGGAGTGTAAAATGGAAAAGCGGAACAATCAGCTTGAACACGGACAACCAATGGAGCAAACAAGAGGCTTGTTTTGCACGTGCTACTCGGGTGTGGTTCGCTACCAATCACAACACCAGTATCACTTCTGGCGAATGAGTTCGATGTTCGAAGCGTATTGCACGGGCAAGTGAGCTTGGCAGCTGTCAATCAAATTTGTATAATTCATGAGGCTATGAACGGTTGCAAAAATCTAAAGATTCATTAAAGGCTTGCTTCGAAAATGTAAATATTCTTTTATATGTTAACGAATAATCGTAATACGTACTGAAATCTCGTGTACTGTCCTGCCAGCCAAGAGTGAGAGTGACGTCATGGTTTGTTTACAAACTTATCATGGCCTTAGAATCGAAAGATCACTTGATTTGATCCATCAATTCGCACTTGCTCAATGGGAGTGTACAAGTCAATGTTTTGCTTAACAATTGTAAACAAAACACGACGTCACTGTCACTCTTGGCTGGCAGGATAGTACTTGCCAACATGATTGATTGCGATGGTATGCAGTCACGTGACTAATACGTTATGTACAATGAACTAGATGTACTGGCAGATGCAATATGCAAAGTAAGTACGAAAGCAAAGATCAGGGATCGATACAGTACCACACCTGACCCAGGATACCACATGGGAAGGTGACAAAAACACAAGAAAGCATCACATACAGGACAGCCCTAGTAAGCACTTTCCCAGCAGGTGACAACAAGGATGCAATAAACAGACAAGAAAGCATGACAAACACGATCCATAAATAATAAAAGGGTCCACAAAAGAAGCACCACCTAGGAACGGTCAGGAACAAAATATATTCAGAAACCCTGTTGTGTGTTATGCGAGTAAAGGTGGCCTTTTTAAAGAATATATTTCACCACAGCTGGTAACGGGAATTGTGTGGCGGTGGTACAACGTCTTCATGGGCTTCACTATAGTGAAGATTTTATTTCATTTGTACTTTGAAACCATAAGAGTCAATCGGAACTGCATTGGCCAATTCCGTTTAATCAGACCTCGGATGTACATCGAGGATCTACTTTGATAACGTGACACTGTCGTTACATAACGTGACGCTGACGTCACAGAAAGAAATGATGCCAACATGATAACAAGTGTGATTGCAGCAAAACAAACGGTCATAAATGAACTTTATGTTTTTATAGCGATATATCATTGAAAAATCATAAACTTCATTTTATTATGTTGATAAAACGTTTTGGGTAATCAAAATGATTTATTTCAACAGGACTGGACCCACATGCCACAGTTTTGTTTTCCTTACGCTAGTTTCGGCATATAAAATGGAACTGTTTCATCCATAGACTAGTAATACGCCTGTTCCAAGGCGGTACTTCTATTGTGGATCTTTTTGTTTTTGTTCTGTCTTGTGTTTGCTATGTCTTTGTGCGCGTCTGTTTATATGTGCTTTGAGGTCACCTGCTGGAAAAGGGCTGACCTCTTGGCTCTCGTTTGTGGGGTCTGCTGTGAGTTTGTCACTTTCCCATTGGTATCCTGGCTCAGGTGTGGTACTTGGCTGGCAGGATAGTACTTGATTGTATCGATTCCTGATCTTTGCACCCTTACTTACTTTGCATATATCCGAGGCCTGATTCTCGAACTGAGCCGAGATTTTACAATTGCATTAGAGTGTTACTGATGAGGCCTAATTGGCCGAAACTAGCAAGTCTGGCCCAGAAAGCTTGTCCACTTTACATCTTCAGGTCCGTGGTGTTTTCTTTGTTTCTTATATAAACATATTTAACAAAAGTTACCAATTCATTTTTGGTTTCCTCTTTAATTGCAAATCAGTTGGTCAGGCCTTGTAGCACCCGTTAGTGTAAACGCTCCCGTTCGTGTTGACGTTGACAATAACGGGAGATGTCGCTCCCGTTACTGTAAACGCGTTTACAATAACGGTACCGTTAGTGTAAACGTTGACAGTAACTGGAGCGATCTCTCCCCTTATGGTCAACGTTTACACTAGCGGGACGTGTGACGATAATATGTGCGATACCAACGCTTTTTGTTGACAATGTCGGATGATAGAATATTTTGGGTCCTTAAAAAGATATCTAAAAATTATTATATAACCAAGAAATATAGGTCAGAGGGACCTGTATTAATTTTAGGACAAACTTCAGGTCATACTTACTTGCAATCAACAATTATCATGTTCACAGGCCAATTTAACAACTTTTAACGTATTAAATCGGCCTGTGATTATCGTCTACTGAAAATCTCTAATGTTAACGAACGTGACGGACTCTGATGAGATGCCACACTTGGGTTGCTTATCATTTTTGCACGGCACGATTCTGCAGTTGTAGAAATACCTAAATATGGACAATGTAATGATTTAAAACGCGCAGCTGAACGAACCTTGAGTGTTACCGTTCGATAATGGTGTATGCCCAGGTTTGACGTCTGATCACGATCAACGTGGTTTGAAGCTGAAACCCACACTATTATATAGATCTTCCCCTTCCACTTCTTCCAAAATGCTCATAAACTATTAAGCTGTCTATGTGGGATGCACATACTGTCATTATTACATTTTCTATTGTATTGAACTGGACTATTATAGAAAAATAGCTTGAACGTAATTAAACAGGACAAACCCCGATGAGACGCCACCTTTAATCGCCTTTTACATGGGTATGCACTGTTCGCAAATTTCGCATTTGAAGTACAAGAGCCTGATTCCCTTATGAGAATTGCTTGGAATAGGCGTGAAACAAATATGCACTTGTAGATTTACTATGTATTACGGAAAATGCAAATCATCCAATCCTGATATTCGTTTACAGATATGTATGTGGTGTCTTGTCGGGTGCAACTATGATATCATATTTTATAATGCACAGGTCATGATAATAAAACATTACATGTACTTATTATTCATGGTTCAAATAGTGATCAAGACATAAGACAAAACCACGGGAACTTAAGACAGTAGCTTAAACTGGTCTTAATCTTTGTCAATGTCACAAAGTTGGTTTTGTCACGGCTGCTCATATGTCTGCGATAAATGGTCATCTCTTGTAACTTCAATTTTTATTTTTATAATGTTGACACTAACGGTTGATACTGATTTTTGGGTCTGCATTATCGCCGCTTAGTGTAAACACGGTCCTGTTTACAGTAACGGGAGCGATATCTCCCGTTATTGTCAACGTTTACACTAACGGGAGCGTTTACACTAACGGGTGTTACAGGCCTCAGACTCGATGTGGTCCTGACGTAAAGCTTTCATTCGTTGGACGGTGCTTGATGTCTCACCTTGAGGTTTTCATTAGCTCTGACTACGACTGTTTTTCTGTGATTGCATTTGTTTGGAAGAATCTATTTAAGTGATCAATTCAAAAAGATAATTGAGCCAGTGCATGAGATTTCCAACAAGGTGGTATGTACGACCAGCATACGCGCAGTCTGATCAGAACCTTTGCTAGTCGCTTGAGTATTCTATGAATGTTAAGCTACTGACTGAACATGATTTGGCGTTTCTAAGCTTAAAAGAAGGCTGCACAGGCTCGTCTGAGTCTACACTTGTCAAAATGCCACATTGTTGGAAATCACATGTCATGACTCATAAACGTTATGAAAAAAAACAGGAATATAACATGGATACCCTGTAACAGTCTGCAAGACTGGTTGTAAACCCAATCATGGTTTATAGCTATGATTTCCTCTTTAATTGCACGATAGTGGGCCAGGCCAGACTTAATGACGGCCCTGACGTTGGTTGGTGCCTGATGCTTGTCTTTGGCTGGGCCCACTATGGCTCAACTTGAGGTTTTCTTTAGCTCTGACTATCTGTGAGTCATGAGCCATTTTCTTTGAACAATTCGTCATAGTGTGTTAATTTAATTAGATTGTTTCTCTGTGAGGATGTAATGCATTAGTTAGGAAGCTTCCATGCGAGCTAAGTGTTGTTTCAGCGTATGCAACATTTGCTTTGAAAGTATAAGGATGATTTTTCGGTTATAATGTATCGCGACATTTGACAGGTAGACTACTCGATCAAGCATTGATTCTCTTTATTTGCGCCCCTTTTCACGGCCACCAATCCATCTCCAAATGCATTGCCTATACCAGTTGGATTAAGCTTTCTGTTTCTTAATTTTGACAGCAAAATTTAGAAATCGGGCAATGCTATTCGATGAGACACTCATTGAACTTTTTGACATTGACATCAGTTTTAAAAGGATTTTCTACTTGACAGAAGTGAAGAAAATTGCATTTTTTAAACTTCAACACAGATTCTAGAATCAGTTTATGTGTCAGGGCACACTATTTAAAGTATGTCAAAGGTACACATCAAGGCCATCGAATAGCATTTTCGGATTTTTTAATTTTTGTAGTTGTAAGAAAAAATAACGATTTTGCTGAAATTTAAGTCCCTCTCGTTCATGGGAAACAGGTCCCTCTTCTTCATAACACAGTATTGATTTATGCGATGAAGGAGATGCATTGGTGGCCATGCTTTTCAAAATAGGAACTTTTTTAAAGGAAAGAATGTTCTTTCTTCGGGAGCGAATTCTTTAAAGGAAAGAAGAGCAGTTTAAGGGCAGTTTCTTATGGTATGGTAAATCACTCAATTTACCACATTAGGTGACCTCCCTTGAATGTTATTATTTGTATTACGCACAAGCGTAACTACCTTATGGGAGTTACGCCAATGCTACAGACCAACCCACGGCAGCGTAAGGAAGAGGTCAAGAACGACAACAGAAAGACAATCAGAATATCAAAAGAGTAAAGCCAGTGGGATTATCGTAAACTAGGAAGGACTCGAAGTAACTTGGTTTATTCCGTTCTATTGTGTTCTACCTGCTCGACCCCCCTCAACACACACACACACTTTTTGTAGGTTCCTTATAGATCACTCCCATCTGATTAAGTTGTGCCAACTATATTTCCCCTTGGGGATCGAGGCTTTCTGATCTTCTTATCGGTATGCCTCAAAGATCATGCACATCGTGTATAATTAATTGGCTAGTTTGTAATTCTAAAAGAAGAACGGTGACGCCTGGTGATAATGAATAGTCGCTGAAAATTTCAATGCCATGTTGTTGATAATAAAGCGTACAGAGCGGTGCAAATTTTGCATTTAAATTGCAACCTTAAAAATAATTAAGTTGCTAAAAGGGTTTGTCTTGTGTTATTGTGTAGCAAAAACGAAGAGTCCTATGGAAACAAAACTTTTGAGGTTTTTTCTTGTCAGTAACATCTTAAAACAAACAAAACGTAAATTGATAATGTCTCTTTTGAATATTTTATATCGTAGAAAACGTGTGACTTTTTGAAATGAGGGTACCTTTACACTCACTTCGTCTGTGCAAGAAGTATACGTCATTTTTAAATGAAATAACTTGCAGAGTGTCGGCAAAGTATTCCATCACTTATAAAAGCATGAATTTGTATACCTAATGTTTTACTTTCTGAACTAGCGGAAAATGCAAAGTAGCCGATTAGAACTTGATCTCAGTATAGTTATGCGGACTAGAACAACTTGACCAATTATCGGAGATCATATATACTCAAACAAAAAAGAAACGTCCAATTTTCATGGTACTGTATCTTTTTATCCAGTTAGGATGTTGCAACAAAAATAAAATAAAAATGTTTATCAAACGTCCGACACACAAAAAATGGTAATGATTTGATTTTATCTTCTTATCTTGAAGAGTTATTAAACCTAATGTGCATAAAGCTTTTTCCATTATCATCAGGAAGTTAATCATCTAAACGTGACACATTGTACGTTAAATGGCAACCAGAAGAATCCGACGATGAAAAAACATCTAAAAATCCCAAGTCTGCTTATTGAACGAGCGAAATTGCAGTGCCAAATCTTTCATTTACGAAATTAACTAAAATTACCTCCCTTTGAATTAAAAAAAAAAAAAAAAACAATTTAAGAACTTTCAAATCTCCTTCACCTAACATCATTTTGAGGCCGTTTTTGTTTTAATTTGTTGTGTCTGTTTATGGCAACAATTAATCAATAGAGAAAAACAAAAACTATGGCTGATGCCGGGCATCAAAGGTTCACTTGATCTGTGTTTTATACCCCACCCCTTTCTGCAAAATCATTAGAGAATTTCCATTATCAATTGTTTTGATGCTGATTAGTCTTAATTAATGTTAAAATGCTTGTGATGACGGAAAAAACATCAAATTTGTTCGAGTTTTTTATTATCAAAATACTGGACCAATAATGAATTTTCTGAGTGATTTCACGCACGCTCGTGATCGATGTTTTGTGACGCCAGAGTATGTTACAGACTACTGGATGTGGCTGTAAAACCAATGCATGCAACTAGCCAGCTTATCTTACTAGAGAGTTTGTTCAGTGATGTTTAAATGTGCCTAAACGGTTCGGAATTATGACGGACACACAAGCTATTGATGTTGTGACTTTTGATTTTAAGGGTACTCGTGTTCACAGCTTTGTCAGCGGCTACACTGATTATCAAATGGATTACTCTTAAATGCAAATCATTTCTAAATAATCAAAGTTTGTAAGGTGAAAATTTGAATGAAATGCGTTCATACATTTCAAACTGACAGACATAAACGTCAAGCGGACATAACTTGTTTGTTTGAGTATATATTAGTGTCGCTAAAATTGTTAATTAAACTCTGATCTATTTCCGCTATCTGAGACCATATAATGATCAAACCTTAGTCGAGAGCGTCTCTCTCTCTCTCTCTCTCTCTCTCTCTCCCACCCTCCCTCTCTCTATCCCTCCCTCTCTCTCTCTCTCTCTCTCTCTCTCTCTCTCTCTCTCTCTCTCTCTCTCTCTGACTGAATAGCAGAACTCTGCTTTTCATGAAACGCCTTCAGCATTGCTTTCCATCAATCCAATTAGCTTTTCAATGCCCGAGCATCGAGTGCACATAAACTCAGGATCTGGTCGAAGTAGGCCCTTGATACCACTGTATTTCTAGTGCATCCGCATCAAGCAGCCACCACCAAAATATAGGAGGGTCTGGATGGGGTATAATGATTAGTGAATAATGGCCCTATTTTATAATGAATTGTGAATAATGAGGGCCTAAAAATAATGAATAATTCTATTTTTTAATGAATTCAAGAAAAAAATAATGAATAGTGAATAATCAGATCTCTTTGCTACCTTTCTTACTTTTAATGAATAATTGGTCTTCTTTTAATGAATAATCCAAACTTTTAATGAGATGAATAATGGGCTAAATTTTTAATGAATAGTGAATACCAGACCCCCCCCCCCCCATCCAGACCCTCATATAGGCATTTCTATCCCTTCCTGTAAGACAGGCTGTACCGGCAGGGGTCTTTCCAGATTTCTTTAGCAGAATATGAATGTAAAGATCATCGACTAACTTAATAACTTGGTCATGGCTGATTTAAGTAACAGTTAACATCTGTTTACAATTTTTATTGCCTCGACTCTAGAAAACATGTATTCGGAATTTCTGACCAAGTATAGCTCAAACCAACATTCTCAGCTACAAACAATAGCTACATTAGTGAAATTCCGCATCTAATAAGCTTGACTGCTGTACTTTCTGGATAGCGAATAACAAATGCACTGATCATATTACGCATAAGCGCAGTCTGGTTTGCGTCTTTCTTGTTCGGATGCAACAACGTCAGGTTTTTTCGCGTCGAGGTCCATTAATTATTGTTTCTCTTATATGTTTTTTATTGAGCTCTTCATCAAAAGTAATAATGAAAGTGAATATCTGTAATCGCTTGCATTAAATTACATTGTACTGTCGTGCCAACCAAGAGTGACAGTGACGTAATACTTGGTTTACAATTGCTAAGTTAAACACTAACGTGTACACTCCACTTGAGCAAACGCGAATTGATAGATCACTTGTGTATTAATCCTATCCGGATAGGATTAATACACAAGAGATCTATCGATTATAAGTCCCTGATAACTTTGTAAACAAAGCTGAGAAGTCACTATCACTCTTGGCTGGCAGGACAGTACATATTGTGAATAATGAGACGCGTGTGTGTTTTCAATCAAGGACCCGTAGCATGCTTTTTTATTTTGGCAAACGCATTTTCCAGAGTCCACCCTTAACCAAAATGGGTCCGTAGCATGCTTTAATGGAAGAAAAATCTCACTAGCAAAATATGATTTAGCTAATGAGTTTGATAAAATTTCTTAAGTTTGTAGTTTTGGCTGAACAAGATATTTTCTCTCATTATGTTCTAAGCGAGAATTATCCCTGAATTTAGCCACCAACTTGTATTGTATGCACAGCCAACCGATTTATGGCATATATAAACTCTAAGAGCGCCCATGTGCGGATCCAGAGAGGGGGGACAGGGGTTCCGGACCCCCCCCCCCTTAAAAACACAAAAATATAGGGTTTCTTAGAAATTCAGGTCCGGATCCATCGAAAATTCACAAAACTACCAAGCAAGCATTCAAAGTTGGGCCATAATCAGCCCGCCAGCGAATCGCCATTTCCATGTCGTTTCGCTGGCGGGCTTTTAGTGGGTATTTGGATCCTCTTTTACCTCATCAGCTGAAAAAAGCGTTGTCAGATTTGGACCCCCTCTGAAGAAAAAAAACCCAAAAAAAAGGCCCCCTCAGAAAAAACTTTCTGGTTCCGCGCATGAGCTACAGTGGTACCGAGCCTGCTGAGTAGCACTTAGCTGCAGTTTTATCGGATTTTCTCTGGGAAAAGGCAATAGTCAGGGGCGATCCGGACTCCCGTGCAATTTGATGCCGATTTATGGTGACCTATACCAAATCAAACTTTAAGCCCCATTCTCACTGTGACAGTGTAGCCACGGTTTATCCCGATGCTGGACAGCCGGTATACCGTGATGCACCGGGACACATTTCATAAAAAATAAATTGCGTTCTCACCTTGCCGACGGTACCCCGGTATAGCCCCGGTTCTCGAGAAAGCAAGGCGCCGGTTGATCCCCGGTTCACCACGGAGCACTTACGGTGCAGCACTGTGGAGCCACGGTTCGTGCTGGTATACCCCGGTGTTACCCAAGTTGTTTACGGTGATGTCCCGGTAACTGCCGGTTGCGTCACGGTTACATGCCGGAAGGTAACGGTTGCGTCCCGGTGCTACTCTACACTATAAAACCAGGATAAAAACGTGGAGTAACATCAGTTTTCTTCAACAGTTATGACACAAATTGGACTGCACAGCCATATACGAGTTGCTAGAGGAATCATGATCTGTGTAGCGAAAGCAAAATTGCCTAGTAACCTCGCAGTTCATTTGCAAAACAAATAAACAGAAGCAGACCTGTTTTCTTACGACGAGGTTTAAATGTTGTTGATCTGGGCCCAGAATTACAATGCCTCCTTAAAGTTAAGGAAGACCTAATTTAATTCTTGATACTTCAACATGTACGTTAAATGCTTAATAAACTGCCAAGACCGTTGCAGTACTCATGGTCAAAGATATCATTGTGATCTACAGAAAAAATGAAACTATTTTGGTTTTAATCAGTTTGGAAACGTTATTTTTCGCATCCTGGAAATTCAATACTTAACTTAAGTACTCCTTAACTTTAAGGATACATTGTAATTCTAGGCCCAGATTGTCTTGCTTTTTTCGTAAAAATATATAAACACTTTGAGCAGGGCATGTGATTTCCAACAATGTGATATTTTGAGAAGTGTAGACTCAGACAAGCCTGTGCAGTCCCCAATTAAGCTTTAAAGTTGTTCGGTCAGTAGCTTAACAGTCATAGAATAATCAAGCGACTAACACGGTTCAACACGTGGTCGTCATTTCGGATCTCCAAGGTTGTCCACGGTGCCGCCACGGTTGTGAAACGGTTCATCACGGTTCATCCCTGATCATCAAACCGGGGTGAACCGGCACCTTAAACCGGGACAGTGAGAACGGGGCTTTAGAGGATAACTAATAGGGTTTCACGTCTGGACGTCATTATGACGTCATCAAAATAGCGTATATTGTGTCAATGCAATTTTAACGTTATGTCCATTCTAGTCAATGGCGATCAGGGCTTTCTTGCATTGCGTTTGCCAATTTGGTCGAAATGCACAAAATTTAATCTTAGGGGGTAAATAATTAAAAACATGTCGCCCATATAGTTTTCGCGTCAGACAAAATGATGACGTCATCAAAATGATGCCTAATACGTAAATACGATATGCATTTAGTCCATTGCCAACATATGGAAACATTCATTTAATGAAATGGTAGCCTTATCATGACTGAATGCAAACTCTTTTAAAGTGTAACACACAAAATGTATTCAGATACAGAGAAGTCAATTCGAGGGTGGGATGTAAATGCCGTCATGATTTGCGAAAAAAAGACAGTGGAGTGAACGAAAAACAAACAGTGTTTTTTTTATAATAAACGGAGTAAATATAATATCTTATATTTATATATAGCTGCTTATGCTACACCCAAAGAAAAGACAGTAGTAATAACTCAACACTATTAAGTTATTAACCAAACTATAGTCCCATTTTGACCTCTGAAGGATCAAAAGTTAGAGGAGTCTACTTAGTAGCTCATGAAATGGAAATAGGGATAAAAACCTCTACAAGTTACCCATTGTACTTCGATAGCACGGGCAATAGAAAACTGTACAATCAGATTTATCTTTCGCATGCTACTAGGTAGAATCGTCCCATCTTTGATCCTTCAGAGGTCAAAATCGGACAATAAGTCATTCTTGTTGATACGGTTAAAGTATGGTAAAGTCGGGTAAATTCGGACATCAGGTAAATTCGGACACACATTTGCAAACAGTGGAATTCCAGATGAGACGGCTCCTTGTGAGCCGTCTCATCAGGATTTTCACTGTTTGCTTAGTTAATTTATTTTTTATTCCAATAACTGAACTATGAAACCAGCAAGGCGGCTGTCCGAATTTAGCAGTCTGTCCGAATATACCCGACTTTACCCTAATGTCTGAATCCACATGAAAATAGTTGTTCAAAAGTCATAAGCATATTGATCACTGGCAATAATACTAATGGTTAGCTGTGTACTTACACGAGATGTTTCGCATACAGACTTGCTACAACCACATTTTATCAGCTGCAGAGGGGTTTCGGGGGCAGGATGCAATGTCGTCAAAACGGGACTATATTTATCACAGTCCCGCTTCAAACCATAATTGTCAGGCATTGATTTGTCATGATGCATTGGTTTTCCGCACGTTTGACACCTGCGAGAAACACAGCTCTTGGAAGTGGCAGTATTTGCAATTCAGCTTTTTTTCTCTCCGAAACATCCAACACCTCAACTCAGTGAGTCGAATAATATCGGTGACTGGCTTATACAATTTTAAAACGTATTCTTCTAGTGAATCCGCCACATTGCTTTTTAAGGGCACTGAACCGACTTGACAGAATGCTTCTTGGATAGAGCCTCCAGCATTGCTGAATGCCTGCCAACATGATATCTTGCCCTTTACTGACATTGAACTAGTTGATACCAGCACCTGAAAGTGCATGGAATTCGATCAGAGCCCTGATTGTGAGATCACAAATGGTAAAACGAACTGCTGATATATTGCCATCTTAAATATATGTACTGATATTAAAAACTTTATGATATATGAGCAAAATAGTGAGTGAGTATGATCAGGGAATACCACAATCACAAACTACAGACAAACCCATAGCACCGCGAGGAAGAGCCACACAGCAATCACGAGACACTAGGGAGACAAACTAAGTAAAGTAACCAGCTCTCTGTTCCCCATCAATATGATTGAAAATTTAGAATGGGCATAAAGTAACTTACAAAAAACATAGAACAATTACAGACTTCCACAATGGGAGAAACAATAAACAACAAGTCAACAGCATCAGAACCACCGCCTTAGAGCGGACAGCAGCCTTAGCCACTGGGGGTGGGGCTTAAATGCATTTTACTGCTATCAAATCTTCGTCCTAGATTCTGCTGTTGTTGAAGTACAAGGAATGTTCAGCTCGCATGGAAGCCTTTTAACTATTGCAGTGTATCAACATGGAGAAACACTCTAATCAAATTAACACACTATGATGAAACAAAGAAAATGGCTCACGACTCACAAAGCTAAAGAAAGCCTCAAGTTCAGCCACGATGGGAGCATCAGGCACCAACCAACCGATTAAAGCTTTGCGTCAGAGCCATCATAGAGTTTGAGGCCTGACCCACCGTCGTGCAATTAAAGAGAAACCCATAGATAACCGTGATTGGGTTTCAAACCAGGCATGCAGGCTGTCGCATGGCATCCAAGTTATATCCAACCTTCATATAACGTTTGATTATCTTTTTGAATTGATCACTAAAATCAGGTTTTCCAAATAATTCTTTTGAATTTATAAACTAAATCACCATAAAATATAGGTTCTGATATACCTTGCTGTGGAAGTTTTTAACCCAATATTGTATTTAACAATTAACTCTGAGTGTCTGTGGTAGAATTAAGAAAATGCTTTACGAATTGTATTATGTCTATAACCTTGATTTAATAGCTTAGCAGTTAAAAATAAGTTTCTGTTGTTGAAGTCATTAACATTAGAACACACTCTTGCAAAACGAATAAACTGGGAAATATATACACCATAGGAAGGGAAGCGTGGATCATTTCCATCAAGAAATGGGCAAGTTACTATTTCAAAATTAAAATCACCCCATTTATCATAAATTTTAGAAGAAACTATGCCATTGGTTACGGACAAGTTCAAGTCCATAAACGAAGCTGTAGTATCAGAAAAATTCGCCTTATTTAACTGACGTTCAGTAGGATATATCTGACCAATCATTTGTTCAAAATAAGGATTATCAATATTAAGTAAGTTATCTAAATATCTGGAGGTGAAGTTAAAAGCTTTAATAATATTAGTTTAAGTATTATCTCTGCAATTATATGTGTTTTACTAAAGTGGCGAATTCCAAAAAAAATGCTCCTCTGTTAAACGGGGGGGGGGGGGGGGGGGGGGTAGGGTTGAGCATTAGCTCATATAAGACAAAATATTTAAGATAGAAAAGCAAACTTTGTTTTTTGTATTCGTTAATTAGGTATATGTTTGTTAAACCCAATTTAGAGCAGTTGATAACCTAAATGATAATAGCCAAAATTACCACTTTTAAATTATGATTAAGTTCATGTAACGCAGCCGTCATATGTAGTAAAGGCATTCAGTATGCAGAGTATTAGAATGCCAATGGATCAGCGAATTTTAATGTCTTCTTTCTGTGGCTCAAACTCTAAAATTTCTTATTCTCAAATTGATATAGTAACATATGTAACACGCTGTTACAGGCTAACTCCCATGCTTACAGTGTGCAAACATCTATTGGATGTACCTTGCATTGTTACATAAGATAGAAAATGGGTTTGGGATGAAGTAGGCCATTACTCAGCTTGCAGTTTGATGATTATACTGGTTTTGATGAGATAAGGAGGACAATTATTTTACCAGAGAAGTAGAAATTATCGATATTGTATATGACTTGGATAAGGATTAATTTATAATATTTACATTAGAAAGGGACATTTACTAAATCGTCATGCTGCTGTATTTATATTTTAGTATTTTTCATATTAGGAAATAGAATTTGGTTTATTTAGAATTCCAAAAGGCTATGAAGCCCATGAGAATACAAAAAATGTACAATATCTGATGGCATAAAGACAGTACAGAATATATATATATACGTGCTGAGCTATACAGGTAGCTCTATCTTGAGAACTGAATTAAATCATACTCAGCGGAGAAGGTGCGGACTGGATATATATATATATATATATACATGCGTGTATCATCTGGGCCTCCATTGCCTGTCATGGCGATAGCAAACGATTATATATCGTACAGCATTGAAAAATTGAATAATTATGTTAACTATGTATCCAGTATTAGGATAAACATATTTTTGAGCGTAGAACTGTTGATGTTTTGGAACCCACTAGTTTTAACATGTGTTTGAAGAGTTCCGGAGAAAGTTTTGAAGAGACGGTTCCTTTGAGTACCCACAACACAAGTCATGATTACTCACTGGGACGTTCTTATGAGTTCACACACCACATGTTTTGGCCGAGAAATTGTTTGGTTAGTAGATAACTTGATCTGCAGTGTAATGAGAATTTAGAAGACCTTTTAACATATTTTAGATTTAACATGTGTTTTGAGAGTTCAAGAGAACATTCTCAATAAGACGGTTCTTTTGAGTACCCACAACACGAGTCATGATAACTCACTGAGAGGTTCTTATGAGTACACACACCATATGTTTTGGCCAAGAAATACGAAATCTGCTAGTACTCATAGTTAGTAGACACTTGATCTGTCGTGTAGACATTTTTGCCTGTCTTGCTTGTTAAATGACGCAAAAAAATTTTCCTTTGGTATGTCTTGCGTTTTCGATTTCGGCAAGGCATACCTAGGGAAAAGGCACTTTCTACTAACGGAGGGAAGCTACCTTCGGGCTATGACCTTGTACAATTGTGTGAATCGTTCAACATACGGATGCAAAATGTTATGGGTGACGCTAGCAGAACGAAAAAAAAGTTCAATAGACCATATTGGAATAACCAAAAATGAAATTCTACATTTCGGGATACATATAGTTGAAATTACATGATTTGAAGACTTTATCAACAGAGAATGCGTTATCTATCACATGTTACAGGAGCAGAATAACCACTGAGAACTCAAAGGCATTCCCCCATTGGTTCATGTTTACATTTTGAGAAGGGGAGTCTATTTTTTTACCCCTACGAAATAAAACGCATCACAAAATTTCCGCTTGAATAAGTACATGTATATAAAACCTCGAAACAGCTTGAAATGCTCTTTTAAGATACAATGTGTCTGCAAAATTCTTTAGCAGTGGGGCAAAACATTCTCAGCCATCAGTCTAACAATGATACATTGCCATTTTGATAACGTATATTTTAGAATTTCCAACCAAGGGAGAAATAGAAATCTCGCTGTTTTGATATAAAACTCTCACAACTTTGAACACAGAGTGTAAATGCTTCTTTGAGCTAAAAAATGAAAATATTATTTTTGGATAAAAAACCTCGCAGGGTTTTTCTCCCATTTTATTTTGTGGGGGAAACCCCGGCAGGGAAAACCCCTGCGGGGGAATTTTCTTTTTCCACAAGAGGCACAATATAATGCTGGAAGTTTTTGATATACATTTTATAATGCAATGTGATGAATAATAATTCAAAAAAGTCAATTTGAATTTTTCAAAAAACCCTGCGAGGTTTTTCCCCACAACCTGAAATGGGAGAAAAATCCCATGGGGGAATCAAAGTTTGGAATTAAGCCATATCAATCATTTTCTGCAATAAGTACAATCAAACAAACTTGTTTCTTGAACAAATTTTAATATTATTTTTTTGAAAAAAAAACACTGCGGGGTTTTTCCCCATTTGAAAATGTGGGGGGAAAACCCCACGCAGGGTTTTAACTTTGACCATTTTTTTCACCATGATGGCATATATTTTTTTAGTCATAATTATATATGTTTTGCTCCCTTATGTCTGTATTTATGTAATTTAGTGGTTTTGAGTCTTTTGCATCACTAAAAAAATGATGTGATTTTGCCAAATTCTGGTGTGGCAAAAAAAAATGGTGGCTGTTTTGTGTTGTTTTTGTTTTTTTTTATTTTATCAAAATTTCTAAATTCGCACTCCCTGGTGTAATGCCCAAGTTTGAGCGAAACCAGTAACGATAGAAACAAAGAAAGAAAGAAAGATATTGTTTTCTGAAATAAAGATATAAAATCTCCATATTAAAGCTACCACACTCAGGTAGCTTCAATACACCTGCAAAAAAGGCTTATACAGCCACCTGAGCATTAGAGGTTCAGGTTACAGTTACACCTACTTACCGCTAGGTGTATACTAGGAAAACCCCTGTAGATTGAAAAAGTAATAAACAGCTGCGCCTGAGGGATCTTCTGTTGAAAAATTAAAGTCTTTTTCACGCCTTTTTTAAACATGGCAAATCCAGAAATCAGCCAGAAAACAGATAAAACTAGGCGCAAATCTCTGGGAATGAAATTATCGACTCTGCGCAATTTACTGGGCAAATTGACAGGGTGAGGCAGAATGAGACCCTAGCTTCGGTCAGACACCCACAACCCCCATATATATAAGAACAAGTTCTAACTTAATAAATGGGAACTGTTTTTCCTATTCACACGCATAATAAAACGATGTATGGCACTTTAGTCAGGTATCAACCCTGCTTGCTTGATTTGATCGCTCTACTCGTGCGCACCCATGACACTAATTCTGACCAACTATTGATCAGGGCCCGGAATTACAATGCCTCCTTAAAGTTAAGGAAGACTTAAGTCAAGTATTGATTAAGTCTTTGTTTGGTCGAGTTTATTTTTATTATATAGATTAATAATAAAATGAGTAAAAAATAAACAGGTGAATGCCATTACAATGATTCTTCATAAGTGTTGACGTGGTCTATTGTCATATACAGCATGGATGTTGATGGAGTTTTATATCGATGGCATGACCTGATTTTGAATGAAACGATTCAAATCTGAATATCGATATATAAACAAACAGGTTTTAAAATATTAAAACCAAACCAATAATGTATATGATGTATATATGTTTAATGTTTCTATCTTGCTTTTGTAATTGTGCTTAATTTGTATGCTCTTCACATGTGGAGGAAATAAAGAATATTATTATTATAATTATTATTATTTTATTAAGGTCGTCTGCAATGATGGTTTTGTTTGATGTTTTTAAATGTCTAATTATGGGCCATAAATGAGCTAAACTTGATTTTAGTCAGATCTTCTCAGCCTTTGATTTATTCTTGACCACTGTTTACATTAAGTTAAGCGAACACACCAAGCGCACCGACTTTGTACAACCAACAGGTTACAACAAAAATTACTATTTCGATAATAGACGAATTTCACCGATGTTTTTTGGGCGCTCAAAAGAACTATCTCATCGAAACACTTCTTTTTGAATGCCTAAAACACAATTTTACGATTGAGGGAAAACAGCCAAAACCTAGGTTTTGGTGCTTAAAAGGACCCTCTCAATGAGACGGTTCTTTTAAACACCCAAATCGTATGTTTTTGCTGAAATAAAAGAAAAGTTACCAGCCCAAAAAGCACACAACGTCGGGCCACCATGGGCCTGCCAGCGATATGCCATCTCAATGGCCTATCGCTGGTGGGCCGTTGATGGCCCGACCTTGTGTGCTAGCTGGGATGGAGACCTCATGACATAAGGGCGATAAAAAGGAGTCAATATTTCGTCAGTAAATATGGTTCGTCAATTTACATTTAACCTTTATTTTCATTGTTGTAATCGATGTTTTTACATGTACAGATATAGTGGATTGCAATTAAGATCTGATTTTTTTTTCTGCGTTCTTAGACCTGCAAAGCATAAGAGACGATGAGGCCACGTCCCCAAGGAGCTTATTTTCTTTAATGCTTTGACAGATGCTCTGATTAATTCACGGAAAACACGAGTTGAAGTTGCAAACTCTGGCAAAACAATCACTTTCTATGAAAGTATCCGAGCTTTTCCGAAAATATCCGAAAACTCCTGTTTTTCGATTATTCAAATCACAGATTATTTGAACGGATTCCTGTGGTCCCTGGCACTTGGAATAATCGAGGTTTGACTGTACTATGTTGATAACTTCTACGGTTTATATGATAGATAATATAGTTACCTTGAATTTATAAATTCTTATCTTCAATTGAAGTGATTGGCTATGTGAATTACGTTACCACGAACATTTTTGCCATTTTTCTGAGAAGGGCGTATCTTTTTGAATGATGTAAACTTTTGCTTTTTTTGTAATCTGTCCATCCATCTCGCTTTGTGTCAAGTGCATATCTCCTATATTCTTTGAGGTAGGAATCCCAAATTTGGTGTGTGGATGCATCTTTGGAAAACAAACTTTGGTTTTTGTATAAGGCAATTGTGTATGTTAGTCTTAACAGGTAAAAAACTACACAGAGAAGTTGTTTAACTAAACGACCATAGCCACAACTACCACTTAAATCTTATAATTACATTCATGTAATGCCCATAACACCACAGAAAAACTTTCCTATTTAGTAAAGGCATCCAGTATGCAGACTATTAGAATGACAACTAATAAGCTAATTTTATAAATTTGTCTTCTTTCTGTAGCTCAAACTTTCAATTTTCTTATTCTTAAATTGATATAGTAGCATATGTTACAAGCAGTTAACACCCCGCTTACAGAGTGCAAATATCTTTTTATTTGATGCATCTGGATTGTTATTTAATATAGAATACAAGTATGTCTACAGAATTCCAAAGGGCCCTTACTTAGACTGCAGTTATAATTCTGTCTGAAAACTCTACTGGTTGTGATGAGATGAGACGAGCAATTATGTTGCCACACAAGCAGATATAATGATAGATATTGTATACGACTTGGATAAGGATTAGTTTAGATATTTTAAAACATTTAACCAACTTAACAAATACTAAATTGTCATGTTAAAATAGAAACTATTTTTTTCCACGCCCCTCTCTCTATACCGTAGTATTATACATATATGGAAATATTGAAAAAGTTTATATATAACATCTGTAAAAAAGGTCTTGATAATCAGCAATGAATTGCTTCCTAAGATTAAAGCACCAAGGCCCAGAGATTTATAAGAATCCATACGAAAAATATTCATTTCCCTTTGAAATATCATCTCTTACACCAAGTCAATGGCCTTGCTCATTTATTATGTTAGGTAACACAAGTTACAACCTGTTACACAACCTGTAACAAGTGCTCCTATCTTGTTGTTTAACATGCAAAATCTATGATTCTTTATTATATGAGCAAGACTATCAAAATATGGAAGATTTTATAAAATTTTTACGTAAATAATACCTACCAAATTGGGCTCCTTAAAACTTGGGGTAGTGTTGTTTAATTGCTTATATATGGCAATGCATTTAAGATATATAAACACACTTTGTTTTTTTTTCTATAAGCCAAATAAGTGCGTTAGTACAACTAGATTAAAAGCATTTTAAAGATTCACAAATCAGCTGTAAAATTAAATGCTATTGGTCACAATTACCGTTTTTAAAGGGTAGTTTTATGTAAGTAACGCACATAACACATAAGGCTGCCGTAATTTTGCTTTAAAACTTTTATCTTTAGCTTAGGTATCCAGCAGGCAGACTATATGCGTGATTTAAATAGTTAGTTTAATGCCTTCTTTCTGTAGCACAGACTTTTACTTTTCATTTTCTGTATTTTATATGGTAGCATATGTAACAGACTGTCAGAGGCAAACACCCAATCGTACAACGTGCAAACATCTCTTATTCTACGCAGCTTGAAATGCTTTTTTAAGATACGATGTGTCCGCAAAGTTCTTTAGCGGGGAGCAAAACATTCTCAGCCATCAGTCTAACAATGATACATTGCCATTTTGGTAACGTATATTTTAGGATTTCCCACCAAGGGAGAAATTGAAATCTCTGTTTTGATATAAAACTCTCACAACTTTGAACACAGAGTGTAAAATGCTTCTTTGAGCTAAAAACTGAAAATATTATTTTTGGATAAAAAAACCCACAGGGTTTTTCTCCCATTTTATTTTGTGGGGGAAACCCCGGCAGGGGAAAACCCCTGCGGGGGAATTTTCTTTTTCCACTAGAGGCACAATATAATGCTGAAAGTTTTTGATATACCTTTTTTTGAAAAAACACTGCGGGGTTTTTCCCCCATTTAAAAATGTGGGGGAAAAAACCCACGCGGGGTTTTAACTTTGACCATTTTTTTCACCATGATGGCATATATTTTTTTAGTCATAATTATATATGTTTTGCTCCCTTATGTCTGTATATATGTAATTTAGTGGTTTGAGTCTTTTGCATCACTAAAAAGATGATGTGGTTTTGCCAAATTCTGGTGTGGCAAAAAAATGGTGGCTGTTTCGTGTTGTTTTTGTTTTTTAATTTATCAAAATTTCTAAATTCGCACTCCCTGGTGTAATGCTCAAGTTTTGAGCGAAACCAGTAACGATAGAAACAAAGAAAGAAAGATATTGTTTTCTGAAATAAAGATATAAAATCTCCATATTAAAGCTACAACTCCGGCAGCTTCAATACACCTGCAAAAAAGGCTTATACAGCCACCTGAGCATTAGAGGCTCAGGTTACAGTTACACCTACTTACCACTAGGTGTATACTAGGAAAACCCCTGTATATTGAAAAAGTAATAAACAGCTGCGCCCAAGGGATCTTCTGTTGAAAAATTAAAGTCTTATTCGCGCCTTTTTTAAACATGGCAAATCCAGAAATTAGCCAGAAAACAGATAAAACTAGGCACAAATCTCTGGGAATGAGATTATCGACTCTGCGCAATTTACCGGGCAAATTGACAGGGTGAGGCAGAATGAGACCCTAGCTTCGGTCAGACACCCACAACCCCCATATATATAAGAACAAGTTCTAACTTAATAAATGGTCACTGTTTTTCCTATTCACACGCATAATAAAACGATGTATGGCACTTTAGTCAGGTATCAACCCTGCTTGCTTGATTTGATCGCTCTACTCGTGCGCAGTAAGTGAACAATAAAGGCGATGATCAGACTGCGTGGGTACGATGACAGGCATGCGCCTTTGTTGTTCGCATGCACCAATGTCAGGTTTTCTCGCGTCGAGGCCCATTTTAATATGTACTACTGTGCATCCGGTCCTTTAATCCTATGCCCGGGGCCCTAGTGAAAGCAATAAAAGCACACGTGCCTGACACACGTTTGTAATTCGACGGTATGATTGATGTCGCTCTTATCATCACATATACGTAAAAGGCGTCAATATGTACGGCCTAGACAGTCTTAACCAGTAGACTGGTGTTTTAAAAAAATAATCTGAGTCTTCATCTACAACCATAATATGTGTGTGCAAGCAGCTATGATTCTTGTGAGCCTGTGCATAAGCGGACGTTGTGTAGAAATGATGTAATATAATGGGTCTTTATTTACAGTGTATAGTTCGATTTCGACATTTATCGCATATGCTTAGTCATTATGTGCAAACATCTAGCAGCATACATGCACGTCTATTTGGTAGCGTGCGCTGATGCATGCTTATCTGGTGGGGCTGGAAGCCTAAGATCTATTTATTGTCTGAGCCTCCGTCTACATGCATCGCCTTTCTTATGTGCGCTCGGACACAACAATGGATCCAACAATGGATCCGAGGTGTGTGCGAGCAGCGAATGCCCTGATGAGACTGTGTATTTGCACAGGCTCGTCTGAGTTGTCGATGTTCGCATAACATATTACTTTGTCTTACTAGTTGGCATGTAGTTGGCATGTGTTTCAGATAGCTTTTGTGATTTTGTGCCTGAAGAAGAAGCCGATTTAAGCTCGATATCAAAGAATAATTCTACACGAATTAAAGTGAAAAAAAAATCTGGAGACTTATAAAATGTATAAGAAAATGTTAATTTATCTTATTTCTAGAATAAGATATCTCATTCTAGCGATGAAAAGCCAAAACATCGACTTATAAACCATCATTATGTGTATTGCCAATGCAACTAATAAGCAATCTGCCCCTTCATTTTCAAAAACGACTTTATCGATTTTTCAATTGAAGAGCGATTGCTAAGGGAGATAACAATGTGAAAGGGGTCTATTGTGGGTCATTCCCATGCGTACCTTTCCTGCTTTGGGAAACAGGAGAAGTTGTCTGCGTCCTGTCTTTCTGACCATTTACGAATTCGAATCAATACAGTTTTCAGATACTCTTATGTCAGATGGATATTTACACATTTTCTTGACAAAATAAAGTAACTAAAATATGTCAGAAATATCTATAGACCCTTCATCAGAACTGATCGTTTCAGTACCAAATATAGATAAATAATACAGGCGATATCAAAAATGTACAAAATTTCGAAGTTTTTACCCTGTTTGCGAATATGGTCCATACTCAGATTGTCTGTCCAATATGTACGCTTATTTCGAGCCGCGCACGAATAGACATCATGGTCTAGTGGTTAGCGTGTCAGACTTTGGAACCAGAGGACCAGGGTCTATTCCTGGGTGGGTACTTTTTATAAATTGTTTTTTTTTCTTCTTCTTTTTTAGCCTTGTAATGCAAAATTACTTCATACAAGTAATATTGAGGTATATATATAATAAAAAAAATATACACTCCTTAACGTTTTTATTGAATTATCCACGAAATTTATGGGGCTGGGGTTAAATTTGGCCCTCCTGAAAGTTAATTAGTACGGCGACCACCGATTTTTTTCTTTTTTCTAAAATGTAAGATGATAGTCCATGAAATAAAAACAAAAATAAATATGATTTTCAATGTCAGATATTTTAATATATAATTTACTCTAAAATCGAAATCCTTTTTGGGTAATTACCAAAATATATCATGCAGTATATTGACGCGGCTTGGGAAAACAAATGAATTTCTCATTTTCTAGAAAGCTTGAGGTTATGAGCAACAATTAAAATAGAAATTAAGAAGCTGGATGACGATAACATCTATTTAAGCTTAATATTCAGGACTTAGGTTATTTTCAGAAAATTGAACATGGTGACATATCCTTTTTATTTCATAAATTGACAGTCCATGCATAAAACAAACTGTCTGCAAAGTGTTGAAAATATTTCAATGTGGGAAGTATTTAGTAGCAAGTGCTCTTAAAAGAACCTTAAACAGACACCTATTCAATATGTCCAAATTTTGATTATCTGTGGCTATGGATGCGTATAATTGACAACTGTATCTTTCAATTAAAACCTGACATTCATGGCTTCTCACAAAATAAATATAATTGGAAAATATTGCATATTAATATTAGGACCTTAGGGTTAAGGAGATGGGGGTATTTATGTGACTAATTTCCTTCTTCAAAACGTCAAGGTTTTGTCAGATATTAATTTAAATACAATACAATACAAATACAAATACCTTTATTCAGCATTAAACATAATACAATGTTTCTAGCCTACATCGGCAAATATACATACAATGAGAACATGAAAAAAAGACGTACATATATGTGTCATTTAACAAGGAGCAATAGATAGATAGATAGATAGATAGATAGATAGATAGATAGATAGATAGATAATATTTTATACAAATACAGCGCAGCGGGTATATAATAAAAACAATTTTCCTGAGGCGCATCTAGCATTTCTTCTGATATGTTTAGTGAATTGATATACAAGCAGTCCGGATCCAAGTCAGGTCCGACAGAGCGTTGGTCCTGATCTGGATCCATACTGTTTGACACCACGACGTTTTATACTGCTATTTTATAGGTAATGACTAATTACCAGAGCTGCCTTTTAAAACATGTTTGTTACTTGTGCGCTATTTTAATTGCTTGAGCAGAAATGCCCAAAAGGGTGCTACTTTACACAATACAATACAATATATATATAAATATATTGTATTGTATTGTACTTTATGCAAATACATGATATAAACTGAAGGTAGTTCTATAGTAACACGCGATGTCATAAAATGTTAGGTCTGTCATTTATTAAATAGCTGGTACAGATCCAAGACCTTCATCTACAAATAATGGTCACAGGTATCCGTACCAGATATTGAAACAAAATGACTTGCGAACCACTCACTCCGGTGTAATCAGTCCTTTTTCCAAAGCTTAAACAAGAATAACTGGTTTGGGTGCATGTGTTCGCAGAGTTGATTACTTGTCATGTCATAGGAAAACCCATATATAAATAGAAAATTATAAATAGCTAGTTGTACTATAAATAGTTGTTCTATAATTAAAATTTCTATATGCAGCACAGACCGGAATGTGTTTCTGTTTGCTCGCATGCCGCATGCATTCGCAATGCATAGTGTAAATATGCCACTGGACATAATCTTCCTCAATGTGCAGCGGAGCAGAGTAAGGTAATACTTCTTTTGTGAATGGTCACCGTTTTGTGTTTTAGTTTACGCATGCGCGAGTTATGGCGGGCACACGAGTTTTTTCACTGGAGGACAAATGACTTTATAAATACGAGTAAACTAACCAGGAAAGTGGACAAAGTGTTAAAATATAGTGCTACAATACGAATATGAACTATATTATCAGACAGTGATGGAATTCACTAGGAAACCGAGAACAAAGGGCGAGATATGGAGGCGAGAACCGTGATTTCAGGTACCGATACCCCACCCTTCGACCTGCCACTGCCACCACCACCTTCAAGTCCGCCAAGCTTATCGGCAAATGCTTCAGCTTTCGTGCCTACATCTAGTCTATTAAACCAAGCCAGGGATGTTCTATATCCCAACAACCCGCAAGGACCAAGATTGGGCCAGCACAGTTCGAACTTTGAACACAATTTCAAACATGGCGTGACTCATTCACAGTCCAGCGAGCATCAGTACACACAACAACAAAAACAACAACAGATTACTATGGAATGTGCGAGTAGTAGTAATTCGTACACCGGTGTTACTAACGACACGGCTACCAATGCCACGAATAACAACGCCATGATGACACAGCAAACCGAGCATGTTATGGTGACACAGCCTCAACCGCCGCCATGGGTTTCCCAAATGATGTTCAGATTAGCCCAGATTGAATCACATCTGTTAAACCAAAATATGAAATGGCAAAACGTTGACGCGAAACTACAAGATCAAAACAACCGTATGTCAAATATGGAGCATCAAGTCAATGCCTTAGCCAGTATCAAACCAACTATGACGAAAGTACAATTAAACGTCATCTCGCTTAATGAGGAAGTATCCCAACTGTCCCAGAAAATGAATGAGCATGACACAAATATAAGCAAGTGCAAAGATATGTACCACGAAGCGATTTGCGACCAGGACGCATCTCAACACACTATCAGTGAGCTATGCAAACGTGTTGATAAACTAGAAATGGCACAGTCCGAAATCCACCCAAAACTATCTAAATGCGAAACAGAAGTTACTGACCTGCAATGCAGGAGCATGAGAGACAATTTATTATTCTTTGGCATTGAGGAACCCGAACAGAGAGATGGCGTCCAGGAAGACACTGAACAGGTCTTAAATGAGTTCCTAGAAACAGAAATGCAAATAAGCCACTCCATTCCTTTTCATAGGGTACACAGGATCAAACCCCTTGGTAAACATAGGTACACAGACTACCCAATACCAATTGTGGCCAAATTTGAACGATTCAAAGATAGGGAACATGTACGTACTCTGGCCCCACAAACACTCAAGGGAAAACCGTACAGTATAAGAGAACAATTTCCCAAACCGATTGAAGAGCAACGGAAACTATTGTACCCTGAAATGAAGAGGGCCAAGTTGAACAAAGAAAACAAAGTGCGGCTAGTAAAAGACAAATTATACATCAATGATATACAATATGTACCAAAACAAAATCAAAGAAGGAAATCTTCAACTGAGTACCAAAGCCAAAACCAAACTTATCAGTTCAGAAAAAGCTATACCACGGGCTACAGAAACCAGGACTATAACAAACCACAGTCCCCAAACAAGAACTATACAAGAGGTAGAATCTTTGAACGCTCCAAAACAAGTACAAATAATATGGGGAGTTATCAACAACCAAGATCAAATTTCAGTGATACACCCATAGATTTCACTACTCCCAACCGATTCGGTGCTCTGCTCAATGAAAACTTTGAATCAAACCGTTCAGAATCGCGAAAAAACAAAGCATCCTCCCCATTGGACTCTGAAGTAACACTTAAAAAGTCACGGGAGCTTGATAGCGGAAATTCAGAAGATGAGCTTAATGTACCAAACAACTATGAGAACAATCAAATCAGGTCCACCGTAAGCGAACAAATGGACCTAACGTGCTATCCAGACAAAAGTCTCGAAACGGAAGAACTGAATCCTATCGTTTCCCAACAGTTAGCAAATGATAAACATTTATTGAACGACCCTCTTCCGACAGCCAGCAATAATAATGACGTCACTGAAAACCAATCAGCCAATGAAGCATAGCGGCGCGCAGAGGACAACGGACCCCCTGAACAAAACTGTACTGACGATCATAATAACATAAACAAGTGTGTTAGTCATTCTGCAGATTTTCATTAGGACAATTCTCGGCCAATATTATTTCTGTCATTGAATACATGTGGTCTAAAAACAAAGCTTAACTGTCCTGAGTTTATTAAACTTTTATCGAGGCATGCCATTATAGGCATTCAAGAATCAAAACTAGACGATATAGACGAAATAACTCTGGAAAACTACAAAATAATCATGAACAATAGAAAACACATTTCAAGGTATAGATCTGGCGGCATTGCTCTCCTGATTCAAGAAACCATCGCACCTTACATCAATTTAATAAAAAACGACAGTAAGCTAATTTTGTGGTTTTCTGTATCGAAAGAAATTCTCTCGATCCAGGAAAATCTTACATGTGGCGTAGTTTATATCCCACCGCATGGGTCAAAATACGCACACCCAGATCCATACCTTGAAATACAACAAGAATTTGATCAGTTCTGCCTAGATTCTAAACATGTTTTGCTGTTCGGGGATTTCAATTCTAGAACAGCAAATTTACCCGACTTTGTCGATTGTGATGCGTTTTTATTTGAGATAAACGGAAATGAGGACCTACAGAATGAGAAACAAGAAATATTGCACTATTTTGAAACCAAAAATATTCCCTTAAATCGACAAAACGCAGACCCAAGCACAAACGCATACGGTTACCAATTAGCAGACTTCTGTAAAAATAACAATATGTAGGCTGGATACTGGCCAACCAAAATTGACTTGTAAGAACAGTAGTACAGTAGACTATATCTTATCCACAGCACATAACTTTGAAATATTAGCATCACTCTACATTCATGAATTTGATAGCTTATTCTCAGACGCCCACTGCCCCCTGTCCGTTGAGCTTTTATCCACGCATAAAGCTATTACCAGCACAAATCCTCTGCAAGAAACAAAACCCCGAATTCGTTTATGGAATGCAGAAATGAAGGATTCCTACTGCGAAAATCTAAACTACGGAGAAATCCTTAAAATTCTCTCTACACTTGAGACTATGTCCGAGGGGCATAACACAACAGCAAGGAATATTAATGATATAATAAACCAAATTGGTAATATTTTTTTGACAGCATCAGAATCAACATTCGGTCACACCCGGGCAAGTACACCACCACACGGCAGTGAACCACGTAATGCCAAGCGCAAGAAATGGTTCAATAACGAGTGCCGTCGCGCTCGTAACCTCTACCACACCACACGCAAAACATACAATAGGCACAAAAATACCCACAACAAAGAGCAATTAAAACACGTCAGTAAAGCATACAAACAAGTTATCTCAAAAAATGTACGGAAGCATAACAGCGAAAACATAGCAAAACTAAAAAAGATGAAGCACGCAAAACCCAGGGATTTTTGGAAGATAATCAACTCTGCTACCAAAACAAACAAAAAGAATGCACCACTCGATGACCTATTTCAGTACTTTAAGAATCTTAACACAATCCAAATAGACGAAAATGCGGAAACCCAAACCAGCAACACGTCCGATACAACCCCTGATACAACCCCTATTTTCAATTATTATATAAACCAACCTATCACTGAAAAAGAAATACAAGAAGCTATCAAAAACCTAAAGAATAACAAAAGTCACGGAATCGACAAAATTTTGAACGAACACTTAAAAACCACAATAAATGTCATGTCACCTATATACGTAAAACTCTTTAACATCATTTACGACACAGGCATCGTCCCAGACAGCTGGACCCAGGGCAGTATTTTCCCCATTTACAAAAACAAAGGCAGTGAAAATCTCCCAGAAAATTACAGACCGATAACGCTATTAAGTTGCTTTGGCAAACTGTTCACATCCATACTGAATAACAGGCTGAACAAATACATTGAGGAATGTGATATAATCGACTCTTCGCAAGCAGGCTTCCGCAAAGGTTTTTCAACAACAGATAATCTTTTCATACTACAAAGTCTGATCGAGATCTGTAAAGCAAATAAGTCGAAACTCTTTTGCGCATTCATTGATTTCAAACAAGCGTTTGACACAGTCTGGAGGGCTGGTTTATGGCAAAAATTACTAGAAAATAACGTGAATGGCAAATTCCACAACTTCATTAGAAATCTTTATAGTAACCTAAAGTCTAGAATTTCCACATCCGAGGGTTCAACTGCTTTTTTCCCCTGCCAAATTGGAGTGGGTCAAGGTGAAATCCTGTCACCCATGCTTTTTTCTATATACCTATATGATTTAAAAAGCTTTTTGGTTAGAAATCAAGTTCCTGGAATTAAATGTGAAGTAAACGAAGAAGATGTTTACATTTATATAAAGCTGCTTGTCCTGTTATTCGCAGATGACACAATAATATTTGGAAACAACAAAGAAGACTTGCAATTAGCATTAGACGTTTTTGAAAAGTATTGCACCGAGTGGAAACTCACAGTGAACATAAGTAAAACTAAAATTGTTGTATTTTCAGGTGGCAGACTACCCAAGAATCTCAAGTTTTTCTTCATGGGTAGCGAATTAGAAATTGTAAAGGAATACAAATATTTGGGGGTATTTCTAGGTCGCAGTGGTTCTTTCACACGTGCAAAAAAACATATAGCCGACCAAGCAAATATTGCTGTTTTCTCACTACTTCGTAAAATTAGAATCCTAAATTTACCACTCGAATTGCAATTTGACCTATTTAACAAGGTCATCAAACCCATACTGCTATATGGCTGTGAGATCTGGGGTTTTGGCAACATAGACACAATTGAACGAGTCCAGCTAAAGTTTTACAAACATATCCTTAACCTAAAAAAGTCAACTCCATCTTTCATGGTCTACGGTGAACTAGGTGCATACCCACTCAAAATAGACATCCAAAGCAGAATTATATCCTATTGGGCAAAATTGAACATTAACAGAACAAACGATACAGCCGCTATCGTCTACGATGCTATTTACAGCTTAAACGAGCAGGGCAAAATAAAATCAAAATGGCTAGAAAATATTAAATCACTAATCTGTTCTAACGGTTATAGTAACATTTGGGACAACCAATCCAACTTTAACTTAAACTGGTTTACCAAATCATTCAAACAAAAGGTCAAAGATCAGTATTTACAAACATGGAACGCTTTGGTCGACCAGTCGTCAAGTGCTCTGAATTATCGTACCTTCAAGACTACGTTCGAAATGAACTCTTACTTCCAATATTTGCCCAATGATAAATGTAGAATTCTAACAGCTTTTAGAACACGGAATCACCGTCTACCGATCGAAACAGGGCGGTGGACCAGCATCCCTTTAATTGAACGGACCTGCAAGCTCTGTAATAACAGCATAGGGGACGAATTTCATTATATATTACAGTGTGACTATCTAAAAACCCATCGAAACTACTACATAAAATCATACTACACAAGATACCCAAACACTCTCAAATTCCAGTCATTAATGAATGAACAAAATAAATCTGCAATCCACAAGTTGTGTCGATTTATCGAGGTGATCATGAAAACAGTGAGAAACTGGCCGCCTGTTGAACACTAAAGTCCTATTCAGACCAAATTCTTAAACATTTGAAATACCAGCTCGAATTAGAATGCTGGGCGTAGACCGCGGGAGCCCAGGTTCGAGACAGTGTCATTGACCCTGTTGCTCCTGCATTTACGTCCTTGATCTATAGCAAGAAATTACCATATTACTATACCATCAAATCGTCGCCCAATGACTCAATGTTTACACATTTGATCGCCTCTTATTCATTCTCGTAATATACCAAGCATGCTGCATATTCAGGTACGATAGTGTATATGTACGTCTAAGTGTAATGATCGTACGATTATAGTGCATGTGTATGATATGTCCCGCTGGTTAGTACTGGTCCGACCCAGGAAGACAGAAAATGGTCCCAGCGTGACAAGAAATTCGTTGACTGGGGCGTAAAAAATCAAAACATGAAAATATGTATGGCAACTACGTAGAGAAGGACCATGGGAAGTGTATTTCCCCGTTTTTCAATTCAAAATAGTTGGCATGGCGACCATGGAACCCGTCCCACTGAGACGATTTCCATGATCACCCATGACAAGTATTTTTTTTGTCTTAAAATGCTTTTCTTCTATTCAGTTACGCTATTATAGCTTTTCTGTGGCTATGAACAACAGCAGGTATAAAATTGATATATAACAAAAGAAAACATACTGGCAGTCTCCCCGGGAGACAGCCTTTAGGGTGGTTCCCACAAATAATCACATCTAGGCGACTGCCTGACAGAACTGAAACTTGTCCAGCTTCACTAGCAGTGTCAGTGGGGTAAAGGCCCCACTGGCAGTGCTATTGAAATGATGCGATCCTGACAACATACATCAGGACGTGATTAGACGAAGTACTCCGAAAAATATTTATACGAGCATACATGTACATAATGGTACGTGTACTATTTATAGATATACAACGCAATGCAACACAGCGTAATACTTTGTTGTATTTTGCGTTGTGTATAAATAAAGGATGTATACATATTTAGCCCCAAAAATCTGTGAATGGAATAATCCTATACCATTTATTTAGCATTTTCCATTTAACCATTAGCTCCGATATATTTTGGGCACTCGAAAGGACGACTCACTGAGACGGTTCTTTTGAGTACCCACTACATATGGTTTGTCCGAGAAATTGAAACGTGAGGACTGAAACTGTCTTTGTTAAATGTTAACTTTTCGAGAGCTAGAGACATTTCTAAAAGCATCAGCAACAAATGGGCCCAGATCACCCTGGCCCCTGAGGAGCAGTCTGATCTGGGACTACTTGTTTGCACAAATTGAAGAGCATTTCAACACAAATACTCATCACACAAAGGGATAAGACTAAATAACCTTACGATTTGCTTGTATTCTTATGGCGGCCCAAATGACTCAAAGACAACTAAAAGGCCATAAAAACCAAGTTCAAATCCATCCATTTAACTACTTACCGAAACCTCGTTACTGATGACGGAGTTCGCCTATCGCCGTATCAACGACTTTCGCATTGATACGACGTGCAGCGTACGCTGAGTAACCAGTTGGAAATTTATACAAAGATCAAATGATCATAGCCTACCTTGCTATCCCATGAAGCTAAATAAATCCAAAACAGTCATTAAATAATGAAACAAAAACTATCATTTTCAAGAAGCGTTCAAAACAACCACGCTATCCCACGATTAATTCGTGCTAAACCCGTTGAGTAGAAAATTATTAGGAAACGAAATTAACCGTTGTCCTCCTACTAAGACCACTGTAAAACTCTTTGAGTCACAGTGCCGCCATAACAATATATGTGTGACATTATGCATATTGCTCCTTATGTTGTTATACTATGTAACCTGAGAGTAATAAATTGATTGATAGTTAGGTTTATTCAAATTAGTTCACACGTCCGTGTGTGCTAGCTTGAATATTTCTTACACGCACGAATTCCAGATAAGTGAATTTTGAGAACTCATTGTATCAGCTATTAGTTGGGCTTAATGGAAGTTAACGCTATAATCAATTGGACCTGTCGATTTTCACCTCAAGGGTTGCTGGGTGTAATCTTCGTATATTATCCAAATTGTAATAGAACACTCAGCGACTTGGCAAATCGTGCAGACCCCAATCAGATGTCACTTTCTGAGGCATCCGATCTGGGCCCGCACTGTTCGCCTACTGCACGCAAGAAAAATACCGCTAAGCTCATATGGGTCTCATTTACCCTTTATCTATCTGGTTTGTGAAATTAAGGCTGTGCAATTTTTAATTTATTTAATTATTGATCTATTTATTTATATATTGTGTATTTATTGTTTATTTATTTATTTTTAATGCACACACTCTGAACCCAAATGCAATGCCGCATTCTGCAGCATCCCATTTGGGTCCCCACTGTTCTGCCGAATTAGTTCTTAAATTTTTCAATAGGATGAAAGTAATGTATGCATAGTAAATTAGGGGTCCTAGCTGGCATGCTTCCTACCAGGCATTCTGATATGGGTTTGCACTGTAGTTGGGTTGGTCCATTTTTTTGTTGCTAGATCATCCAGCACTGTCAGTCCAGAATAGTCTCATCCTCTGGATCATTCTAATCTAGATCAACACTGTTTGCTGCATCTTTTAGAACTTTATTCGACCACAATTAAACATATAAACTAAAAAGCAGAGTAGGCTGTTGTCTAGACCGACATATATTTATTATATGCATGCATGAAACCATTTGCACTATAATATCTTTTTGTTGCATCTATATCATGATTATATCATATAATACTATCTATACTGGGCATCTTACACAACATCTGTTTCTAAACTCGTGTCTGCTAATGACATCTTTATTATTCTCAATAGCAAACAGTATGGACCCAGATTAGGTCAGACAGGACATCAGGCCTGATCTGGGTCAGAACCGTTTGGTATCTTTGTTATTCCTAGCGCCCCGTATGGACAGTCTGGGCCCAAATCAGAACTTCCTTAACTTCAGTTCTGATCTGGGTCCAAACCTTTAAGCATATCGATGGCACTTTAGGCAGCTCCTGTGACACATCACATCGTCAATGGGGTTTTGTATATATATCTAATTAAAACACATCAGCTTTCTTGCTGATTTAGTACTTCTTGTCTCATTCAAGGTTAATTGAGTTTCTTAATTTCATGGCAAAGAATATAAATTTTGACAAGTTAGAAACAGCTATCTCCGATTTTTTGGACATCAAGTCGTCAAATTTGTTCAAGGTTGGCCATTGACAGTAGTATTTTTTAAAATATTTATGTCTTAATTCTCTATATAGTGGACATACCAAAAGGAAGTGATACTCATTTTCTGTCATATTTTGATTGCAATACTTGCATATCCTTTCATTGCGGGGTATGCTTTCATAACGCCCACGTTCAATGGCCAAGTCATGAGCAGATAGCCTAAATTTGGTCAATGCTGTTCTGAATTTGTTTTCTTGAATAAAGTCTAGATATTTTTCTTGCTCAAAATCATGTTTAAACCTTGAGTACAAAAGCAGTCGATTTGAATCATTAATAGTGCCGTACCAGCTTTGTGTAAAAGAATCTAAGATACGCTGCTTTATAAGGGAAAATGGGATTCTCATTTCCGTTTGCTGTAGCCATATATAAGTAAGTTCAAGCTCATCTAATAATGATTTTACCTGGAATGCCCAGTTAGAACCATTATAAGATATGTTGTTTTCCGCGTCATTTTTTAACAGTGTGTATATCTTTTTTGGAATCGAAGTATCTTCCAGGCTTAATAACTTAATCCAGTAGCTAATCATTCTTATTTTTCTATTTATGACAAATGATACCCTCCCAAGTTCACCATATAGACCTGCTAGATTTGTCGATTTCTTGACGTGCAGGACCCATCTACAAAATTTAGTGTGGATCAGCTCAATATCTTTTGCTTCATGTGAACCTAATACTTCTGCGCTATAATTAAGAATAGAGCCAACTAAAGTGTCAAATAATTTTCTGAAGTGGGTAACTCAAACTGATTAAAAAGAGAAAAGAGGTTATGTAATGCGTATGCAGCATGATCTGCTATTCTTTTTTGTGTTCTGTTCCAGTTACCATTTTTGAAAAAATAAATTCCCAAATATTTAAAGAAATTTACATTCTCTAATTTTTCGTTACATAGATAAAAATCGTAATTAGTGTGTCGGCCTTTTTCGAAGATCATTGCTTTGGTTTTTGAAGTATTTATCTTTAATACCCATGTTCTGCAATACAGATCAAGGTCATTAAGTATAGATTGGAGTCCTTCTGGTGACTTGGAGAATACCACAGCATCATCGGCATAAAGTAACATAAACAATATACAGTCGTCTATAGAAAATAAACCATCCAGGTCTACATTGATGTTTTGAGTAATATCATTTATGAAAAACATAAACATTAAAGGAGAGCTCGGATCACCCTGCTTTAACCCAATAAATGAATCGAAGAACATTGATTGAGAAGATCTATATCTTATACAAGACTTAACTACCGTATACATTGAAGAGATTGCTTTGACCAGTTTACTACTTACTTTTTCTGCTATCAATTTTTGCCATAAAAGAGGTCTGTCTATCTTATCGAAAGCCTTTTCATAATCTATAAAAACACAGTAAAGTTTTTCTCCTGCATGAAGTGTCTTAGAAATAATTGCATGGAGGGTAAAAATGCAGTCAATAGTTGATTTTCCTTTTTGGAAGCCAAACTGGTTTTGTGATAAATTGTTTTCTTTTTCTGACCATTTTGTTAATCTATTTAATAAAAGCTGTGAGTATGTTTTTGCAAGTATGTTAATGAGTGTTATCCCCCTGTAATTTTTAGCCTCATCTCGGTTTCCGCTTTTGAAAATTGGAATAATGACTCCCTCCCCCCAGCATCGTGGGTATTCGCCATTGCTGAATAGTCTATTGTATAATTTAAGCAAAAATGGGGAAACAATATCAAATGATATTTTAAACAATTCACTACTCAAGTTATTAATGCCTGGGCTTTTGTTATTTTTCTGGTGAAAAATAGCCTCCCTTAGTTCTGCCTCTGTGATTTCAGCATCAAGTTCTGGATGCAACGTAGGTTGGGGCCCGTGTTCATGCTGGGGTGGGGTAGTTTGGGCATAATCTTGTGCTATAGTGTGGGGTTGAGTGTCAGATTGTGTTTGCGCATAGGGGTGTGCTTGTTCTTGATTATGTTCGTGTCCTTGAGCATGGGTTTGGGCTTCATGATGGACAGGCTCGGCTTCGCCTCTGTCATTTCCAAATACTGTTTTAAAATGATTCAACAAATCGTCTGCAGTCAACGTTTCTGAGTTTTTTTGCTTTTGTTTGTATTTTTTCTTCAGGGTTTTCCAAAACTTTTTAGGCTGTTTTTTTAGCCAAATTGCAGATGTTTTTACCCTCCTGAAATTTAAATTTTTGTTTTGCCTTTCTTTTGATACGGTTGTATTTCGTTCGCGTTGAAACAAATCGCTGCCTGTTTTCTACATTCTTTTCTCTCAAAAATACGTTTCTGGCTTGTTTGAAATCCTTTTTTGCGTTTGTGCATTCTGCATCAAACCATTTGTTTTGAGATAAATTGGGTTGGGGCCTGTCGCTTGTCTGGGCTTCCTTACCAAACACGCGTGCCGCTGTTGCATACATGTACTCAGTGAAAGAATTTACTATACTATCTACGGTACTATTATTTACACAATCGGTCATGCGATGTAACACCTCATTATTATTCATGAGCTCTGACGTAAAATCAGCTGCTTTTGATTGGTCATAAACTATTTCAAATACATGGAAATACAATGTATAATGTTTGCCGCATAAAACTTGAGATGAAATTGTTGCGTTAGCATACACGCGGTTTCCTAACATATTACTTGACTTTTCGCTTTCTGTAAAGGCGGCGCCTCATGAATGCGTAATTAGCACTGGTCTACTTTAGACGTAGGTAAAAGCTGAAAAGGAGGTGTGGTTTTATTCAAAAGTGGCTGTATCATCTTGTGCCACAACCTCAGTCATTATTTAGTCCTTAAACCGCCAACAAAATAACTGCATCTGAAAATTTCTATTAAACATAAGCAGGGAGGCAAACATTGTGGACCCAGATCCGACTGCTCCTATATACTGTTTATCTATGAGGCTTCAAATAGTTTAGTGGACGACAAAAACATACTTTTTGTGATTATGCGCTTTAAGGGTTAATAAATGTGAGTTCAGTGTGTATACGGTAAGAATTTTCATGAAATGCATGTACGTTTGCGCGGCCCAAAAAGCTTATTAACTATTTATCAAATTATATATAAAACTTGATTTCCCTTCCTTAGCAGATGAAATAGCCGAACCACACCCAGATATGAATATTAAAGTTGCCGCCTTTACAGTAAGCGAAAAGTCAAGTAATACACATGGGAAAAAACTTTTGTAAAGAGCTGTGCACTGGAATTCGACTTGTAAACATGTCAGGTAAGTTCGAAAGTGGTTTTGATAATTGTTATGAATATTTTCAGCCATGCCTTTATTTGAGTTACTTTTTCTTTTTTTTCTGTGAAATTCTCCCTCATGTACATTCGATATCAATTGTCGCATTGGCTACATTCCCTTTAAACATATGACAACTTTTGTCCGTAGTAGTTCTTTCTCTACTTGGAACTATGAGCTGATATGTTACGTTTGGATATGGGAAACCTGATTGAGCGACGAGATAAGATAACAGTCAGCCAATCGACACACACGCATGTATGCATCCGTGTGCGCACGCGCACGTACGCACACGCTCTTTCTTCTCAAGTACGTGCTCGCATGAACGTGCTCTCACGAACGAGCACTAGCTAGAGAGGGAGAGAGAGAGAGAGAGAGAGAGATAGCGATAGAGAAAGCTGCTGATCAGACGGACCTGGACCGTCTTTCTTCGCCAAAAGAAAAAAAACAACACGACATGGCTCACCTATCGATAGACAACAGCTATCAAAACGTGTAATAGATGTTTAATGTACTTTAATTGGTGAATTGGGTTCAGCAGCGATTATCTATATTTCAAAGCAGGCGTTTAATGTTTCTTTATATTTTTGCAACATCCCAAGGACTCATGAAATACAGTAATATGATTTAGAGATAACTGAGCATACACCACGTGCAATTTGCATCAAACTGCGAATTCATTCGCAAGTAATCATAATGAAGCTGTGATTGACGGCGAGCATGTGCAAATCAACCAATGCGTTTGACTGATACGTTTTCCACTGAACCAAACATCAAACATCTGCCAAGAAGTTTAGGCGAGGGTAGGGGTAGGGGATGGTAGCGTGTGGTATAATACGCGATGGTAAGATAGGCGAGTTAGGGCACACAGGGGATTGGATATGGTATAGTACATTTGTACTTGGATAGGGTTAGGTACGGTATGTAGAGTAGGGTAGGGTAAGTGGGGTTAAATGATAGCAAGGAATGGGCGGATAAGGTCGAGTAGGCGGGACGAAGTAAAGGTAATCGGGGGTAGGGGTGGTGAGTGGGATATGGTATGGTTTTTTGGGCACGTGATTGTATGGCGGCAAAGGTGTGGTCATTTCGTCGCTGATGATAATTTATTTTTTACTGGCGTTTTTGGTGTTTAGTGACACAATGGCATCAAGATATAATCGTGGGAGAGGTGTACGGACGCGCGGAGGACGAGGGAATGCTCAAAATTGTCCAAGGTACTACTGTTCAGATAAAAACTTTTTCGCTACCCTCGGTGAACTAGATTCCGACAACGAACAAGATGGCGTCGTGTTCTTGGACTCTCAAATTTATAGTAATAAAACGGACGTCGATGATGATGGTTTTACCTATGTGCGAGGGAAACAATCCAAACGAAAGAAAATAAGCAGCGACGGACAAAGCGATCAAATAAACCTTGACTTGTCCCAGAATGAGGAGTTTTTTGTACATGGCGGTGACGTAAGCCATTTTGAACACATGACAGCCGAGGATAAACTCTTGCATATTATAAACAAGCTGGCTGTGAACGAAGGTAGGGTTAGTTCCATCCAAACCAAACTTGACTCTATTCTCAACTTAAATTCTAAAGTCTCCAAGATCGAAACTGTGCTAAAATCTCAACACGATAGACTCAAACTACTTGAGTATAGGTCACTCGATATAGAGGCCAGAAGTAGGAGACGAAATTTGTTGTTCAAGGGCATACCTGAGGACCGACGCGAAAACTGCTTCGATCTAGCAAGACACTTTATATCAGATGAGTTAAAAATCGACAGAGATATGTATCTGGAAAGGGCGCATCGTCTAGGAAGATTTAACTTGAACAAAACCCGTCCTATCATCGTCGCTTTTAGGGACTTTTGTGATGTTGAGGAAATTGTGAATGCATCTGCGCAGCTTAGAGGTAAACCCTACGGTGTAAGCAGAGACTATCCAACTGAAATAGTCAAAGCAAGACAGTCTCTCTGGAGCCAATTCAAGTCAGTTCGAGACAATAACCCGAATAAAAATCTCCTTTGGTTACCCCGCCAAAATTAGTATTGACGGCAACTGTGTAGTCGACCTGTTCCCAGAATGGTACGATGTATTACAAGGTAGTAGAATAAGCGGTAATCCACAGCCTCGTAATACACAACAGTTTATCAATGAATCCAGTTCGTTGACCCATGGCGTGACAACAGGACAATATATACCACGTGAACCAGGCGTGGCCAGTGTTGAGCACGAGCTTATATCAGCCACGCTACGAAAGCCTGACCAAACTATACATGGCCAACCAACTGAGGTACAAATGGACTCGAATGAACCACCGTCCCCCTCTTTGTTGAATGACAATGGTCTCGCGCCCAGCGCAAAAACGTTTGACAATAATGTACCAGGGACAAAAACTATCGAACCAGCACAAACACGTGGTCGTAGCTCTCAACGTAAAGCCCCATCTAGTGCGAGGAACCGACCGCAATCAAGCATTTCTCAGAGGCGCAGATCGCCGACTTTGACTAGCACGAAGGGAGCCCAACCCCGGGCCTCGAGCTCACGGGACCCGGAGTTGGCCTCTCAGCAAACCAAATCTACAGCTGTGGTTCCTCGCTCAGAGTTGGTTAACCGTGGCAGAGCTGATAGGTCGGTAAGCCGACAACGTTTGACAAAAAAGCCTCCCGCTCCAAACAGTGATGATTTGTCTGAACAAGCAACCCAGGCACCAGCCGAAGCTAATCTGTCATAGGACAATCTGGGAGAATATGCGTTGCATAATTTGCCTGATTGCCCTAATAATATATCAGCCCAGTCATTGAAGATTATTACACTGAACGTTTGTGGTCTAAAAACTCGCTCTCAATACCCTGACTTCGTACATTATTTCCAACAGTATGATATATTGTGTTTCGTTGAGACAAAGTTAGACGACACTGATATTATCTCTCTCCCAGGATTCGATTTTATATCCCAGCCCCGCAAACAACCTTTTTATCGTAAATCTGGCGGTATAGCCGTTTTTGTAAAGAAAGGCATCTCCAAATATATTAACCGAATAGAGTCCCAATCTGATTACATACTTTGGATTTCTCTTGATAAGAGGTTAACAGGTACAGGAGAGAGCCTTATGCTAGGGACAAGCTATATCCCACCCACCCAATCAAGATTCTTTAACGAGGAGGAAATAGACCGACTTGAGGGAGAGATAATGTCCATGTGCAGTCGAAACAAATATGTATGCATTACAGGTGACCTAAACGCTCGAATTGGTCATTTGAAAGATTATGTGGAAATGGATGAATATTTGTCAGATATGTTCAATTTTGACGAGGAAACCACAGATTTCTTCGACAAAAGTGAAATATTAGTCAAATCAGGAATACCTTTGAAGCGAGTCTCAAAAGATAACAAAACAAATTCTTCTGGTTATTGGTTATTAGATACCTGTAAATATAACAACTTATTTGTAGTCAATGGCAGGGTTTGCAAAGATAAGGATATCGGCGATAAAACCTTCCGAAATATTTCAACACTTGATTATACCCTCTGTACTGCTGAAGTCTTTGATTTGATCTCCACATTCGAAATCACTGAGCTTGATCCATTATTCTCAGATGGTCACTGTATGCTTAACTGGTCTCTAAACACTATCACAAGAACAACAACACAACCACAGGGAAACGCAAACAATAGCCACTCTCTACCAATCTGGTCTGAAAAACAAAAGGAATATTTTGTTAAAAGCATTGATTTAGAAAAGGTCAACTCCCTAAATGAAAAGCTTCTAAACACAACTCAAACTACTGCGAATATAAATAACATCACCAACTGTATTGGGGATATATTTATAGAAGCAGCATACAAAGTTTCACCCCAAACACCTAGGCCTTTCATAAGACGAAAGTTTGATAAACCGTGGTTTGGACAAGCCTGCAAAATAGCAAGGAAGCAATATCATAGAGCAAAACATATACATTCTATGAGCAAATCTAGTCAATCAAGGGAAATCTTAAATCTAAAATGTCAAACATACAAAAAGACCATGAACAAGTACATGAACCTTCATAAAAAAAAACAAAATCCAAAAGCTACGAGAAATGCACACTAAAAACCCAAAAAGTTATTGGAAATATCTAAATAGTATCAACACCACCCATGACAAACCACAGCCAACCTTACAGTCACTGTACGAACATTTTCAAAGTGTCAACGCAAGCAAAGAGCCAAAAGAGCACTTTACAACTACACACGAAAATGAATTAGGCAGTGATTTGAATACCGTAATAACACGTCAAGAAATCAATAAATGCATCACCAATCTGAAAAATGGAAAAGCAGCAGGCGACGACAAAATACTCAATGAATACATCAAATCAACCAAAGACTTATTCATACCAGTTTATGAAAAACTTTTTAACATAGTATTTGATTCGGGTATACTTCCAGACGCTTGGCTAGAAGGAACTATCAGGCCTATTTATAAGAATAAGGGTGACTCTTCCTTAGCAGAAAATTATAGACCCATTACAATCCTAAGTTGCGTAGGCAAACTGTTTACTGCAGTTCTTAACAATCGACTGACTGACTTTTTAGACAATGAAGACATATTACAAGAAAATCAAGCAGGCTTTAGGAAGGTTTACTGTACTTCAGATCATGCTTTTGTCCTAAATTCACTAATTGAAATAATGAAGTCTAGTAAACAAAAATTGTTCTGTGCCTTTATAGATTTCTCACAAGCGTTTGATTCAGTATGGAGAGGAGGCATGTGGCGCAAACTACTTTTTAACTCTATAAAAGGGAAGTTCTTCCAAGTGATATACAACATGTATGATAACATTAAATCACGTATTAAACATCAGAATGAATTCTCAGCTTTCTTCCCCAGTGATTGTGGAGTTCGTCAAGGCGAAATCTATCCCCCCTGCTATTTGCGATCTATCTAACTGACCTCGAATCCTTTCTCTTGTCTGGTGGCGTTGATACAATTGACCTTGAGATCCTATCACAAGAATCAATTACTTATGTAAAACTGCTAATACTGTTGTACGCCGACGACACAATAATATTCTCATGTGACAAAGACAATTTCCAGAAAGCTCTTGACAATTTCCAAGAATACTGCCTAACATGGAAGTTAAAGATTAACTATAGTAAAACAAAGGTCATGATATTCAATGCTAGGAGGACCAATAATTTTGAATTCAACATAGGAAGTCATAACATTGAAATAACCGACAAATACAAATACCTAGGGGTACTCTTCTCTAAATCAGGTAGCTTTTTGAACGCGAGAAAACATATTATCGAACAATCAAGAAAAGCCATGCATCTTCTGCTCATTCGAGCCAACAATTTAGATATACCGCTAGACCTCCAGATCAAACTTTTTGACAATACTGTAGTGCCAATTCTTACTTTCGGTTGTGAGATATGGGGTTATGAAAATACCGAAATGATTGAACGAGTCCATATTGAATTTCTAAGAAAAATAACAAGAGTTAGGAAAAGTACTCCTAAGTATATGATATATGGTGAATTAAGAAGGTTTCCACTAGATATCATCATAAAACAGCGAATGCTAAGTTTCTGGACACGAATGCTCACAAATAAAACCACAAAACTGTCATACCAAATCTACAAGTATTTACTAAACTCACCGCAAATCAATTCAAAATGGATCGTTTCAGTACAATCATTACTTAGCAACGTAGGTAGACAGGACATATGGCTGAATCAAAATGAATCAACACCAAAGTCTACAGGAAAATTAATCAAACAGACCTTGATTGACCAGTTTTTCCAACAATGGAACAGCCAACTTGATAATTCCTCTAAAGGCAGAAACTATAGCATTTTCAAAAACAACATAAATTGTGAAAGATACTTACATATTTTAACTGGTCAGTCAGCCATAACCATGTTCAAATTTAGGACAGGAAACCACAAATTCCCTGTAGAGGTCGGGAGATGGAACGGCATTGATCTATCTGAGAGGAAATGCAATCTCTGTCTCTCCAACAATATTGGCGACGAATTTCATTACCTACTAGAGTGCACTTTCTTCGCTGCTGAAAGAAGAACACACATAGGGAAATATTATTATCAAAGGCCAAACGTTATTAAATACAAACAGCTTCTAGAAACCACACAGGAAAAAAAACTCATTAAGCTCAGTAAATTTATGAATCTTATAATCAAATATGTAGGTAACAACCATTAATATAAATACATTGCACCCACTTGATCTTGTCTTGTACCAAAACTCAGACCAGGACTACAGTTAAAAGGCGTAACTGATTTATATGTATGTGCTCAAAAGGGGTGCCCCAGAGAGACGGCTCTTTTGAGCGCCAAAGCACACATTCAAACCGGTAGATTAAGAATAAACCAAATATTAACCCGCAAGTCTGCTCTAAAAAAAAAAAAAAAAAAAAAAGTCTGCTTCGCCCGATACTCGCCGATATCCAGATCATTTACATGTATTTTATGCATTGTTAAATTTTTCTTTATTATATAAATGTCCATAGGTATAGATAAACACAATTTTTGAGCGTAAAATTGTAAATAATTACTAATCCAACAGCGTGAACTTATGTTTTGTGTGCTCAAAAGAATCGTCTCACTGAGACGGTTCTTTTGAGTACCCACAACATATGTTTTGGTTGAGAAATAAGAAAGTTATTTTTTTGTACGCACTCTTAATTTTTTTTGTACGCACTCTTAACTAAAGGCCTGCCGGAGTGGGTGAGGAACACGTAAAAGAACCTGACTGACTGAAGTATTATCCCTATTCTGTTTTGCCATGTTAATTCACTCCCCTTAAAATCTACATGCATGTTCAAACAGAAAGTGATTCTCCTGCCCATGCTTACCAATAGGATACAATGAATGTAAATTCACCCAGCAAGCATGGCCAGGTAACAATCACACTGGTCAATGTAAAAGCACCGGTGGTTGCTACAACGAACTGGTGGTGGCTTATTTCAGCACTGGTGGTGGCGTAAAATGGCGGAAAAGGTAAACAAAATCTATACCTGTTGACTTTATGATTTATTTATAAGCTTGCATTTATTTTATTTGTGAAGACACCAGGCGCACAGACCGTCGGTAAGATTACAGTTTATGGCGCTTCCAAACAATTGGTGATTTAATTCATGGTTTGAACGGCAACTCCAACACAGTTCTGAAGTTTTGCCGTGACAGGTGCTTTTTACTAGTGTAACTGCCTAAATTTAGGTAAATCTGCATGTCTAAGCGCAGCTGTTATCATATTTTCATGAAATAACATCCAAAAAACGATTACCACTTTGTAATTTTTTTCTTGATAAACTAGCAAATGTTTTATTGAGGAATTTTATTACAACGCACTGGGAGCATTTTTTGACGCATTGATACAACGCACTGATGGTTGCACAGATGTGCCGTGGTTTCTGGTGCAGACTCACCACAGCATTCGCTGTTCACTTAAACGGTGCATAAATCGCCATCTGAGCCAGCACATGATATTTTGGCACTGTTACGAAGGCTTAGGCGAGCCTGTGCAAAGGTGCAGACTCCCCAGAGCCTACGCTGCAAGCACAATAGATCTTGATACTAATCGCATTGTCCAATGAATATGCCTGCGCAAATGTACAGACTCACCAGAGTACTCGTTGCTGGCGTGAATAGCACACAAATCGCCATTTAAGGCAGCACAAGAGATTTTGTACAGTGACGAAGACTAAGGTAAGCCTGTGCAAATGTGCAGACTCGCCAGATCCTTCGATGCTCGCACAAAATGGCATTCAATCGCCATTTGAGTCATCACATGAGAATTTTGAACTGTGACGAAGGCTCAGACAAGACCAAGTATATGGGCAGACTCGCCATAGCCATCGCTGTTCGCATGAATGACACCCAAAAATAGTGAGTACCACAATCACAAACTGCAGACAAACCCATGGCACTGAGAGGAATAGCCACACAACAATCACGAGACACCAGGAAGACAAACTAAGCAAAGCAGTCAGCTCTCTCTCTTCCCCATCAAGATGATTGCAAAACAAGAATGGACATAAAGTAACAAAAAAATAGAACAATTACAGAATCCTGTAATGGGAGAAACAATTAACAACGAATCAACAACAACAGAATCACCGCCTTAGAACAGACAGCAGCCTATATCTCAGGGGTGCTAAAATTGCATTTAACTGGTACCAAATCTTCGCCCTAGATTCTGCTGTTGTTGAAGCACAAACATTTTAAGCTTGCATGGTGGCTTCTTAGCTATTGTAATGTATCATAATGGACAAAACAATCTCATTAAATTAACAGTTTTGGGGCCAATCTGAAAAATAGGCGGAAACACTCTCAAAGTACAAACAGGGCTGGCTCTGGAGCGTCTCTGGTGAGGCTACACATTTGCAGAGTCACGCTTGAGCCTTCTCCACAAACTCTATGCCTATTGACTGTATGATTTCTTTATAAGCTTGCATTTATTTTGCTTTGATGACCCAATGCGCACAAACCGTCAGTAACATTGCAGTTTATAGCTCTGCCATGCAATTGGCGTTTAATTCATGGTTTGACCGACACATCCGACACAGTTGTGGAGTTTGACAGTGACAGGTGCTTTTTTCTATTGTGACTGCCTAACTTCAGGAAAATTCTGCATGTCTAAGCACAGCTGCAGCTATGTTATCATAGTCCCATTAAATAACATCCAAAAACGATTACTACTCTCTATTTTTTTTCTCTGTAGAGAAGGCTCTGGCGAGTCTGTACATTTGCACAGGCTCATCTGAGTCTTCGTCCTGGTACTGAAATATCATGTGCTGGCTCAAATAACGATTTATGTACCGTTTATAAGAACAGTGAATGCTGTGGTGAGTCTGCACCAGCAACCACGGCACATCTAGGCAACCATCGGTGCGTTGTATCAATGCGTCAAAAAATGCTCCCAGTGCGTTGTAATAAAATTCCTCAATAAAACGTTAGCTAGTTTACCAAGAAAAAAAATACAAAGTGGTAATCGTTTTTTGGATGTTATTTCATGAAAATATGATAACAGCTGCGCTTAGACATGCAGATTTACCTAAATTTAGGCAGTTACACTAGTAAAAAGCACCTGTCATGACAAAACTCCAGAACTGTGTTGGATTTGCCGTTCAAACCATGAATTAAATCACCAATGGCTTGGTAGTGCCATAAACTGTAATCTTACCGACGGTCTGTTCGCCTGGTGTCATCACAAATAAAATAAATGCAAGCTTATAAATAAATTATAAAGTCAACAGGTATAGATTTTGTTTACCTTTTCTGCCATTTTACGCCACCACCAGTGCTGAAATAAGCCACCACCAGTTCGTTGTAGCAACCACCGGTGCTTTTACATTGACCAGTGTGACAATGTGAACCACGGATCGGACCGCTGGATAGAGCCGTTTGAACGAGATTTACTCTGTTATATCTGACTATCCGCCTGCATTCTGAAAGTATTACTTGTATCCGCTAAATAGTGTTGTGGGATAACCTTACGTCATTTAGATAACCTTTTGGTAGTAAGGCAAACCTTGTATGCCTTGAGCAGACTGTTCCGAAGAGAGCAGACTGATCTGGACCCACAGTGTTTGGAGAACTCTCACATCAACCATAATACTTCTATTAGTGGTAGACGAAAATCATGATTAAGAGCGCGCCAAGAATAGCTATTTACACCGCCTGTTCTCTCTTTGTTGTTTCCCCTTTTTGCCGTTTTTTGTATATACTGTCATGCCAGCCAAGAGTGACGGTCACGTAATGTTTGTTTACAATTGTTGAGTGAAACATTGGCTTGTGCACTACACTTGAGCTGATGCGAATCGATATATCACTTGTGTATTAATCCTATCCAGTGGATAGGATTAATACACAGGAGATAAATATATTCTATGTCTCTGGTAACATTGTAGACGGGACATGGCGTCACTGTCACTCTTGGCTGGTAGGACAGTAAATGTTTTTTGTTGGTGGACAGCAAAATAAATTGTTCAAAGTAGTTACTTTAAATATTTATGCCAGCCCAGGATAGCTTGCTGATCATTTTTAATATATACTAACCCGGTAGCGAGGGCATTGTAACCGTGTTTGAGGGTCATGGAAGCGGATCGGCCTGCACAGCAAATGCAGACCGGTCTGCACCCATGTCGGTCACCGAATATCGAATGCCAGTTTGTTTTGCTCCTCCTGGGATAACTCATTTAGCTAATCAGTGATACAGGTGAACAGAAACCAAAAGATGCAATCTTTTTCATTCTAAGTAATAATAAAAAAACTTACTTTTAGCCCATCCAGCGGATAACATCGCCCGAAACATCTATTTATAAATCGGAAGCATGGCCACCTCTGAGTGACATCCTTTTTATATCTGGGTCAAATATCCCAACACTTTGCACGTGGCTAGAGGTTTATTCGCTTCACTGACCACAGATACTACAGACGGAATGTGGTGTAATCTTATCAAACCTGTTCGCTTGATATTCCTGTGGCATTTGTCTCCCTTTGGCCAAATTAACAATTTTCTGAACAACAAGCTCGGAGGAGTTCACCCTCTTGAGTATTTTAGGACGAAAACAGAGAGTGTCTGTGCCGGCATGTATCGATATACAGACCAACATGTGCGCTCTCTGTTTTAATAGACAAACCCAACATAAATATATGTACTCATCTTTTGGAACTAGGTAAAGATTTCAATGTTGTCAAACATGCAGTTTTATAATAAAATTACAATATGCTTTTAATGATAAGAATTATCACACTAAAATATGCTGGGAAATTATTTATTTGTAATTACTCAATTATCTATTTTGGTCCGCACATTCTCCCAAAAAAAACACACTATTTTGTAATACCACCTTTGCTGTCATGTATGTTAATATGTTATTCCTTGTATGTCATGTACATGACTTAAGAGAATAAACGTTTTGTCTGTCTGTCTGTCTGTCTGGTAAGGGGTTATGAACAAAGAGAAAAACAGGTCCGACAAAACGTTGGGTCTGGTCTGGATCCAAACTGTTTAACACCATGATGTTTTTAATTTGACTAGTTAAAACAAATAGAAGTTACATCTGATTGCTTATATTCTGTTCAAACATTTTGAACTGAGAACAGGTCCGACAAAATGCTGGGTCTGATCTGGATCGAAACTGTTTTTGAGACATTGATGTTTTGCACTGTTTGGCACTACTGTAACACTTACTTGACATTCGATAGTTATAAATGAAGAATATATAGGTCTGACTGATTATATTCTTTTCAAATAATGTTTATTTTGAAAAGTTACAAAATCCCGACAAATTGTGAAAATATACACGAATAAGTCGGGGAACCAAGGTAGAAAAAATGCTAACCCATGCACCCGAAAGGTATACAGCTGGATTTCGCATGGTTGCAAAGGTAATTCTATGGTGTATCTGAAACCACTGTATAGCGGACTTGATCAACTTGCATAACGCCAGAGCAGTCAACTTTCTACGGAAGCCCAGCAAGATCATGTCAAAATATTATTTTTCAAAATGTTAAATATTTTTATCAAAAAGGTCAGGACTGAAAAATATTGAGTTTATATAATAATACAACATCGGCGTAGACCTCAGAAGCATTGGTGGTCATCTAAGAATACCGCTATTGATTTTTAAAGCATGTAGATTAGGGCATCCCCATTTTGAAATCAAATTTATAGATTTCTTTTCTTCTAATCTCACTAAAACTGCATTTATTGCCCAAAAATGTATTTAATAATTATTTACATGTCGCTTGGAAGCATATCTCGTAAAAAAGTGTGTGCTTACTTATTCACTTTTGTCCTCCCGATGAAGTGGTTTGATTTGCATATTTTTTACATAAATAAATAAATTTTAAATTGAAAGTGTTCAAACACTGAATACAATTAGACAGACGTTTGGGACATAATTTAAGACAATTTATTATATTTTCTATGACAAACTAGAAAAGGTAGCTGAAAAGTAAAAAAACGAAAACACGATAATTTGATACTTAGTAATTTAAGCCATGCCAATTGGTGCGTAGATAAATACCAGGATAACTTAAGAGCAGTTTAACACATACATGGAATTTATCAAGATTTAAAGTATGTTTATCTTCCATATTTACAGCAGCTTTGAAACGGAGGGTCATTGTAGGGACCAAGGGGATTTTATCTACTGAAAAGAATGATTCCATTAACAGTAGTAAAATAAATATGAAAAAACTCGTATAACTATTATCGTATCACCATGAAAACCCTGTCTGTCCCCGTCTGAGATGCAGAAATATAACCGCATAGTATTTGTAAAGAAAAAATGTCCCTAAGACGATTATTTTGGTGCACAAATGACTGCCCATACTTTTAAATGCATTTGATAGTGTATTATTGTGTTATCGAACAGTTAAACAGCTTCTCATACCCATCCTCCAGATAAGATTGCGTAATTGGTCTAGGGGCCAAATCTCAAATTTTGACTTCTGTTGCACCCCCCAGGAAGAAAAAGTTGGTAACTATTTTCAGTCAGGGACATGTATTGGGGCCTCAGAAACACATGTTTTACTAAGTTTTCTGTGGTCAGGTTTCTGTAAATGGCCTGTAATCACCGTTACCCCACAAACATTGAAAATAGCATTACACAAAATACAAGACTAATAATATATTTTATTATAGTATCAATGAATTTATTTGAGGTCTAAATGTTTGATCTAGTCATAAACAATAATTGCAGACATCTCTGAGATTCTTTACCGCCCATCAGCGTTACGTATGTTACATTTAATACGAAATTGCAGATAATGACTTTATAGATTGCATATAAGATAAAACCATGTTCCCCAGCCACAGAAAGAGAAACTTGGTTACTATTTTTAGCCTGGGACATGTCTTGGGGTATTCAAACCCATGTTTAAGTAAGTTTGCTTTGGTCATTTTTCTGTAAATGGCCTGTAATTAATGTTACCCTACTAACATTGAAAATAGCAGTTCACAAAATACAAGACTAATATGATATTTTCAAAAGTATAAATGTCATTATTTGAACTTTTCATGTTTCAGCTAGTCATAAACATCAATTGCATACATGTGTGAGAGGTATTTCTGCTTGTCAGACTTACTTATGTTACATTTTTACGAAATCGCAGATAATGACTTTATAGATTGCATTTTAGAACAAACCCTTCCCCCAACCATAAATGTGTATTAAAGATCTCTATTCTAATGATAAATTTCCATTTTCACATATTTGAGGCTATTTATAACTTGTAACTGGCAATAGAGGTTGAAAAATAAATATTTAAGTATGCTTATGAGCATGTCACTTCTAATATTAGAAGTAGAGATTTTCTATTGACAATTTACATTGCATTGGAATGCACAATGTCTTCTTCACCAATTCACAATGAAACGAAATAATACTTATAAACAAATTTAACTACAATGGATAGTTTGTAACTGTGAATATATATCAGGTAACGTAGGTAACAACATTGCCCCTTGCATAAATGGATAAAAATACAAATTGTACCTGGGCCTGACAACCAGCCAGGCTCAGAATATATTTGAGTTCTCTCCACATATTATTAAAATGTTTTCCATTATTGACAAGTTATTCTAAATAAACTCTTATTCAAGAGATTTTTGTAATTTTTATTGATTATTTTGCTTCGATATGACAGTTTACAGGTTTTTAATCAATGGTACATGTCAATATGTAGAATATCTACTTCATAAGTCAAATATTGTACTGAATGTTTTACTACGTTTCCTGAAGGTCTGTTTTACCACGTTTCCTATCGTCAAAGTGTCATAATAGGCCTGTAAATTATGTTACCTAATGAATGAGGATAGAAAATTTGTAAGCCAGTACAAATAACATGCTAATAAGCATATTTATAAATTAATTTCACTACAACTAAAAGAAATCAAAAGCTTCAAAGATGTAAAAATGGAAATTTACCATTAGATTAGATATTTACATTATAAATTTAAGGTTGGGGAACATGTTTTCGTTCTAAAATGCAATTTACAAAGTCATTATTTGCAATTTAGTATACAACGTAACATAGGTAAGGCTGACGAACAGAAACATATCTCACAGATTCCTGCCATTGATGTTTATGCGCAGCTCAAACAAGTAAAGCTAAAATAAACTCATTGATACTATAGAAAAATATCCTATTAGGTAAGTGTGTCTTGGTTGGCCTTTTGGTGACTAAGGCTCTTAACAAGGTTATTCAATGATATATACACATGCTATGCGAGAATCCATCATTCACCATATTGCAGCAGCTAATAGCTTGAGTGCACACCCAGTTTTTCATCAGTTTATCTGAGGTCACGTCTAATGTTTGGAGAAATTACACCACAAAATGTTTATCTAACACAAAATTACGAATATAATCAATTGGTTTAATATGTTCTTAAAAAGATTATCCTTTGGAAGCAAAGAATGCACCTAAGAACTGAAACTAGAGTGTGCAAGTTTTCTGGGCTAAACTAGCTAGTTTCGGCCATTAAGGCCTCATCAGTGACCCTCTAATAATTTCAAAGTTCCCAGATGAAACACATGATCCAAAAGGACAAGAAAATAAAATTTACACTATAGTGAAGGGCAGGGAGACGTTCTACCGCCGCCACACAGTCCCAATGTCTGATTTGCTTGATGTAGAAAAAGTTCCTAAGGTGGAAAACTCACTTGTACTTACATATAAAAAATGCATCTGTGTTTTAACCATATTTGTTAGCTGAAACAGTGATACGTTGCGTAAAAGGTTGGTCTTTACATTAAAGTTATCCACTATATGTATAAACCAGTGTTATATACAAGATTAGCTTGCACTTGTAATTTGTAACATACTCATAATTTGTTATCTTAATATGGCATTACACCTAAAATAAAATTGAAACACTTTCCTTTTAACCAGAAACAGCCCTCAAACAATGTAAGTATTAACAAATATATACATGGATATGGGTGCAAGAATGAGTAAGTTTATAACTAAAAATATGTTTACGAGCTGTTGTTTGCAGTATTGCTCACAATTTTTGATTGTTTTGCATACAATAAGGCTAATTCAGTAAATCTTTGAAACCAACAAACTGATCATAAGTCTCTTACTCCTCATGTGTAAACATGTATCAGTGTTACAAATAGCTCAACAAGACCCAAAGTTGCAAAAAAGAAAGAAAAAAGAACTTCCTTGTGAATAATGTAAGAAAGCTAGCAACTGCGCGTGAGTCGTGGCACTGGTTTTTCAACAGGCACTCAGGCGACAATTTAATCTCTGGTTTTTAGAAATTCAAACCATGTTGTTGAATTACAGTGAGTCATGTTTATGATTAAAGCTTTAGAATAACTCCTCAAAATGGACTTTAAGATAAAGCTTCACTAACAGAAAAAAACATGTGCAAATAATGTTAATATGAAATAGCTTTGTAATTAATGTTACCACGTAATATGCTTTTAAGTCTACGCGTATCGCTCAGGTTGCTTTACCTCAAACTTGCTTGGTTAACAAACAAAATAATTTCTTTCGAAATTGCTGTATAAACAAATAAGATAATAAGCATTTTACAATATGATATAATGAGATCTTATGAGAATAGTGAGAATAGACGATTGCAATTGTGACAGGCCTAGGGATACATTGATTTTTTTAAAAAAGTAATTATCAACAGTGAAATTTAATGTATTAAGCATGCCAGAAAAAAAAGTAAATGCTAGATCTACAAAGCATCAGGTACATTTTTGTATCAACTGTGCCTTTTCTGTAATGATAAGTAATTTGATTGATATCATATTTGTACTTTTAAAAACAGTAGAGGAACTTTCCCATTGGTATCCTGGGTCAGGTGTGGTACTTGATTGTATCGATTCCTGATCTTTGCAACCTTATTACTTTAGATTATAACAAAATGCAGCCAAGACCTAAAATGTTCTGTGTTTCTTCCTCACGGTACCTTTGTTTGATCTACAGTCTGTGATTGTGACATTTTATGGTCATTCTCACTCTTTAGCAAACACAGTTATTTCAGGCATGATAAAGTACTTCTACTATCTGCAAAAAGGGAGCAAGTTGTCGCAGGAAAACATATTTAAAGCTAAAATAATCACAATGTGCTGTTACATATGTTATGGGCTTGACAAATATATGCATATAGTATAAAGGGTTAATATCTTGTAAAGCAGTGAATCGTCAAATTTAACCAATTTGTTGCCCAATCAAAGAAGGCTCAGCTGGAACTTGACTAGTTTTAAGATATGTCCTCTGTGTAAAGTCGACAGAAAGCCCCTGCTCTGGAAGACACCCACACTATCATCATGCCTTGCCACCAGATGCAGGAAATATTGCTTTTCTAATTAAATTTATTTATTGAGGTACCGTATATTCAGTTCAATATTTGAATCATAAAGTAAATATTATGTTCATTGCTATGAATAATTGATAAAAAAAATCTGTAAATTACCATACACGTATCAAAGTAACAGGATCAAACAAAATTTCAAAACTCTCTTAGATGAATGTTTATTGTGAAATAATTTGTCTATTAATGAAGTTATTACAATATGTGGAGAGTAGACTCTTCGTGTCGTCAGGCTTAGGTAAAATAGGAGTCTACTCTCCACAATTTTTAGTATATCCATTTACGCAAAACACCATTGTTGTTACTTATAATACCTTATTTATATATTGACAGAAATTAAATGTCCATGGTAGTAAAGCTTGTTTTTAATGCTGTTATTTCATTTCATTGCAACAGAGATGAAAGAAGACACTGTCAATTCCAATGCAATGTATATGGTTGAAATAGAAAATCTGTATGTTAGTAGAAATGATTATGCTTATAGGCATATTTTAAAATTTATTTTACTGCAAATTATCTCCAATTACAAATTATAAACAGATTCAATTTTTGGAAAAAATGGATATTCATCATTAGAATAGGGATCTTAATCGCACATTTAAGGTTGGGAATATGGTTTATTATAATATGCAATCTATACAGCTTTTATCTGCATTTTCGTAAAACAATGTAACGTAAGTAACTCTGACGAGCAGAAATATATATTACTGATGTCTGCAATTGATGTTTATGTCTAGCTTAAACATGAAAAACTAAAATAATTCCATTAATGCTATTGTAAACTATCCTACTAGTCTTGTATTCTGTGTACTGCTATTTTCAAAAGTAGGGTAACATTGATTACAGTTCCCTTACAGAAAGCTAACCACAGAAAACTTACTAAAACACGGGTTTCTATAGCTCCAAGACATGTCCCAGGCTGAAAAAAGTAACCAAGTTTCTCTTCCTGTGGCTGGGGAACATGGTTCATTCTTATATGCAGTATATAAAGTCATTATCTGCAATTTCGTATAAAAAGTAACATACGTAACGCTAATGAGCGGTAAAACATCTCACAGATGTCTGTAATTAATGTTTATGACTTGATCAAACATTTAAACCTCAAATAAATTCATTGATTCTATTATAAAATATATTATTAGTCTTGTATTTAGTATACTGCTATTTTCAATGTTTGTGGGGTAATGGTGGTTACAGGCCATTTACAGAAACCTGACCACAGAAAACTTAGTAAAACATGGGTTTCTGAGGCCCCCAGACATGTCCCTGACTGGAAATAGTAACCAACTTTTTCTTCCTGGGGGGTGCAACAAACTCACAAAATAGCCCATATATCTCAGTTTGGCCCCTACACTAAATGGAAAATTAGTTTTGTTATTTCTCAACCAAAACATATGTTGTTGGTACTAAAATGGACCTATTAAATGAGGCGGTTCTTTTTAAGCCCAAAAGCATACTATTTAACTTATTGATAAGGAAAACATCAAAATTTCTATGCTATGAAAGATTGCTTAACATGACCTATGTGGCATACAAAAAATGCATTTTTCGGCAAAATGCAATTCTGGTCGCATTGCTATACAGTGGTTTCATATCAAGCACTATTTAGACTATCAGTATACAAAATTCCAGCCGTATACCTTTCGGGTGCAAAAAATGTGTGTTTTTGCACGATACGCGACTTTGGTTCCCCGACTAAATACATATATACTTTTTGGCACTCTGATTGGGAGCTTATACATGTATCTTATAATCATTATGGCTATGGAATTGGTCGGAGTAGCATCAGTATGAATCCACACAGTTTATATACATATAGAGCTTACATAACAGGAAAATGAGTGAATAATTTCATGCCTATATATTAATAACTAAGCATAGCAAGCCAAACCAACTTAATTGTGCGGATGGTGAAATTCATTCATTTATAATAGTTCGGCCTCGACGGGAGGAAACCTGTCTTCAGTTTCCGAGCAGGTCAATTTCTAACCTGTCTGCCATGGGCGGATCCAGAGGGGGGACAGGGGATCCGGACCCCCTCCCCCTGAAAATCTCATAAATTTAGGATATCCTAGCAATTTTGATCCGGATCCCTTAAAAATTACAAAGCTACCAATCCAGTCATTATCGACACGCCAGCGGGCTGGCGAGCCGATGATGGCACACTTGAAGTGGCATTTCGATCCTCTCTCCATTCCCTCAACTAAAAACAAAACGTCAGTGTTTGACCCCCTCTGACAAAACTTTCTGGATCCGCGCATAGACCTATAGACTAGCTAGAATTGTGGAATTTGGTATGAAACAACTTCACATATCATACTTTCCAGCAATCGAGTAACAAAGGCGCTGATCAGATTGCGAGGATGGTCATGCTGGTCTGCGTCTAATGCCAAAGAAAGGGATTCTCGCGCCGAGGCCCATATTATATATAGCCTAATAGCCATGGACACCACAGCTGTTTACATGAGTGTGAGGGTAGGATAGAAAAATCCGTCAAGAGGATCGCCGTTTGGCATCACGAAGGACGGATTTTTCTTTCTCACATACCAATGCATACGAGATCGAGTGATCCCTATGTAAGCTCGCTGTCGGAAAAATTTGTCCCACATCGCTACCCATGTGAGATAAGCGTAACTAATACGAGATAAGCCACACGCGGCCGGTTGCTAATGTGAGATAACATTTTTTGGCGCATGACTGTATTCCTTCGAAAACGAAAGTTGAATTGTTGTCAGTCAGGAAAAAATTCTATGTTGAATTTTCAGCGATTTAAGTCGGCCTTCAACTTGGTTTAAAAGTAAAGCTGCGCATTTTTACTTACACCCTTTATTCAACGCTTTGAACATGCTGAGTGCATTGCGATTGACATATTTAACCTGTTGTGTTGGGCATTGAGTGACTGAATCCACCTGGACGGGAGCCTTGACGATGTAAAAACACACCACACACACATTTTTCTCAACAAAATTACTTACTTGAGTGACTGTGGCTGATAAGCTAGTTCTTGTAAATCCATTTTGATGAAATAACCATTTGTTCATCGTTTAATGCGCTGTTTATTCGCTGTTTTAAGTTGATTTGTACTGCGCGCGTCATTGACTGTAAACATCGATCTCAGTGACGTCATCAACAAATATTACACAGTACTGTACCGTACGGTCGTGGTATATGAGAAAAAGAATCGATCATTGGTGTTCAGTGGTTCCAGAAAAATCCCAACCCTCGGGTCCACCGTTCAGTGGGAAACTCGGCAAGCCTCGTTTCCCACTGGAACGATTGGCCCTCGGGTTGGGATTTTTCTGTCCCCACTGAACACCAATGATGGAGTCTATTTATCCTACCCTCACACGTATAAAGGAATCTTTTTCTTGCTCGTCACTGTTTTTTTTTTTATTTCAAAAAAAGCTTCCATAAGTCCCTGAATACGCTACGATGAATTTTACATGATGACGTCACTTTAACATAATATGACGTCACTTGACGACCATGTGCGTGCGTTGCAATACAGCCAATATATGTAGCCCTCAGGGTACATTGCACTAAATATAGATAAAGATTGTCCTGTCTTTTGTGGGGAGAACATTAGGTTAACATCATAAGATGGATGACGTCATTTGTCAATCATGCATGTTCATTATTTTGTAGTATAAAAACAGACCAACCAATGTAAGTTAGGCCTACTAATAAGCATATTTAATTTTGAAATGATTTTTATTATAGGGAGATAGGGTTGGTTTCATTAACTGACCCCCAAGGTAGAAAATATGCCAAATTTTCAGGTACAAATTGGTGGTTGTCAGACTCCATCCAATATGGCAGCCCCCTGACCAGGGAAGCATATGATTGTTTTTATATGAAATTGATCGGATATAATGGCTGTTTAAAATAAGACAGGTTTGTTAAGCTTTGTATTTACAGTTTTTTAATAAAGTGGCGAACATTAACATTTTCGTCTATGGAAATTTTATAGTGAAGTGCAACCCTCACGTGACAGCCTGGGTAAGATAGCCTGGGTAAGATAAGATTTTCTATCCCAGGGTAAAATCTCAGATATCCTTTTCTCACATACCAACGCATACGAGATCGAGTGATCCCTATGTAAGCTCGTTGTCGGAAAAATCTGTCCCACATCGCTACCCATGTGAGATAAGCGTAACTAATACGAGATAAACCACACGTGCGGCCGGTTGCTAATGTGAGATAACATTTTTGGCGCATGACTGTATTCCTTCGAAAACGAATGTTGAATTGTTGTCAGTCAGGAAAAAAATCTATATGAATTTTCAGCGATTTAAGTCGGCCTTCAACCTGGTTTAAAAGTAAAACTGCGCATTTTTACTTACAACCTTTGTTCAATGCTTTGAACATGCTGAGTGGATTGCGAATGACATATTTAAGCTGTTGTGTTGGGCATTGAGTGACTGATCGGGACGGGGAGCCTTGACGATGTAAAAACACACCACACACACACATTTTCCTCGACAAAATTACTTACTCGAGTTACTGTGGCTGATAAGCTAGATGAAATAACCATTTGTTCATTGTTTAATGCGATGTTTATTCGCTGTTTCAAGTTGATTTATACAACGCGCGTCATTGACTGTAAACATCGATCTCAGTGACGTCACCAACAAATATTACACAGTACTGTACCGTACGGTCGTGGTATATGAGAAAAAGAATCGATCATTGGTGTTCATTGGTTCCAGAAAAATCCCAACCCTCGGGTCCACCGTTCAGTGGGAAACTCGGCAAGCCTCGTTTCCCACTGGAACGGTGGGCCCTCGAGTTGGGATTTTTCTGTCCCCACTGAACACCAATGATGGATTATATTTATCCAGTGTACAAGAATGATAGTTCTCGCACACCAGATTGGGATTTCCGTTGATTTTACCCTTTTGAGATTATAACAATCCACCATGAGTCTCCATGTAGGATAGAAATTTCTCGCACATTTATCACTCAAGATAAGCTGTTCCAAATGCTAAACGCCGCGCGGAATTTCCTTATCCTATCCACGTGACCTGCTTATCCCATCCACATGACCTGCTTATCCCATCCACGTGACATCAAATTATAACAATTTAGGCTGTTTTCAGAGCAATTCACGCCTAAATATTATGTAGAAGTATCAAATTGGCAATATTTAGTGCATCCGCCATTTTCGCATTGTTGAATGACGTCACAAACATTTCTGACGTCACTAAAATGCAACAACAATGTGACGTACGTTATTGACACAGTTTGGCGCCACGACGTCTTTGTCAATAGAAACTGATACTAACGTTATTTCAAACCCCCAACGCTTGAAATGCTATTTCGCTTCCGTTTTCAGGTGCTAAACTGTGTTTATACCCTTTTCTGCATCTGGAAAATTCGTTGGTGAAGTAATGTTTTAGATTGGAACAAACGCAAAAGATCTAAAAAAAAGTATGCAGATCTGACAGATTCATATATAACGATAAAAAATCAAAAAGTGGACGAGAAAAAACTTTTCTCACATACCAACGCACACGAGATCGAGTGATCCCAATGTAAGCTCGCTGTCGGAAAAATCTGTCCCACATCGCTACCCATGTGAGATAAGCGTAACTAATACGAGATAAGCCACACGCGGCCGGTTGCTAATGTGAGATAACATTTTTGTCGCATGACTGTATTCCTTCGAAAACGAAAGTTGAATTGCTGTCAGTCAGGAAAAATTCTATGTTGAATTTTCAGTGATTTAAGTCGGCCTTCAACTTGGTTTAAAAGTACAACTGCGCATTTTTACTTACAACCTTTATTCAATGCTTTGAACATGCTGAGTGCATTGCGATTGACATATTCAACCTGTTGTGTTGAGAAGCGTGACTGACACCGGGACGGGGAGCCTTGACGATGTAAAACACACCACACACACACATTTTCCTCTACAAAATTACTTACTCGAGTTACTGTGGCTGATAAGCTAGTTCTTGTAAATCCATTTTGATGAAATAACCTTTTGTTCATTGTTTAATGCGCTGTTTATTCGCTGTTTCAAGTTGATTTGTACTGCGCTCGTCATTGACTGTAAACATCGATCTCAGTGACGTCACCAACAAATATTACACAGTACTGTACCGTACGGTCGTGGTATATGAGAAAAAGAATCGATCATTGGTGTTCAGTGGTTCCAGAAAAATCCCAACCCTCGGGCCCGCCGTTCCAGTGGGAAACTCGGCAAGCCTCGTTTCCCACTGGAACGGATGGGCCCTCGGGTTGGGATTTTTCTGTCCCCACTGAACACCAATGATAGATTCTATTTATCGGTCATGATGTATTGTTGTGGGACACGGAAATCCCATCCTCGGACCTGAATAATTTCGTCAGAAACTCGGCAGAGCCTCGTTTCTGACGAATTATTCTGGTCCTCGGGTGGGATTTCCTTGTCCGACAACAATACATAAGATGGATACTCTTAATCTCACATGGGTAAAAACAATGGAAATCTCGATCTGGTGTGCGAGAAAGTGGGTACCGTGTATGAGCAACTCCTACAATTATTGTATGCTGATTATTTTGAAACGTCAGGTGGTTTGTCTGAAGATGTACATGTGTTGTTTTATTTCATTATATAATCCTCAGCTTAATGTTTATCACTTTTCCATCATTATTCGCCTACAGTGCTATCAATATCTTATCAATGTCTATATATATGTAGTAACTTTTGAGTGCAAATGCTCCTACAGTTTTATACAATTCTTTATGAAACATCTGTATATGCTTATGTCATGGCCTGAAGACATGGATATGCTTTGGATAAAATTCTTAAGATTTAATTCTTTTTTTCTGTTCTGCAAACTTAATTTGTTTCATGATAGCTCATATATATCTACCTGCACATTTAAGCAGATGCTTTCATCTTTCATTTACAAAATGAAGGACTGGAAAAAGTGAAGTGTATTACATGCAATAGTATCTATCAGTGTGGGCATTTGATATGTTGGCGCGCAAAAGAACCGCACTGAGATACGTTTCTTTTAAGCATCCACATAAAGAATATAATATACTAGTATTTTGGATCAAGCAGTTATGTTTTAACCATGTTAACGGGATGCTTGCTGACATATCTATCAAAAAAACTTCTCCACCACTGATTTGATATGAAATAGTAACACATTCTGCTTAAATTACACTGTCTACTGCCATGCTTGTATATACTATTATGTTGTATATCCTCATGGACGTTATTACCTACTGGTTCAAATAAACCATCTGTTCTGTTCTGTTCTATTCAAAGACAAACATAAAGTGGCGGGGGACATAAATTCTCTGAATTTGCTTTTTGTTTTTTTTAGTCATCAACTTTGATATACTTACTTAACAGTTTTACAGAGGGGAGAGGGGGTCTTGTTTTTTGTTTGATTTGATTATTTACGTTCCAGTCAAGAATTTTTTTCAATTATGTCGGGACGGGTCTTCCTGGGTCGAACCAGTACTAAGCGAGGATTAATATGTCTTGCTCAATGACACATCGCAGTGACGCCGTCGAGGCCGGAACCTGCAACCCTTTTGTCTCGAGTTAAGCACTCTACCACTGCGCGCTGGGAGGGGGTCCAAATGCTTCTCGGTGTGGGTCCGTACCAGTACTCCTAAGAAATCCCAGTATAAAGCTAGAAGCGGGTCATCATAGTCCACCAGCGAAACGCCATTTCAATGCGTTTGGCTGGAGGGCTTATCGGATGGCCCAACATTGAATGCTGATTAGGTAGCTTTGTGATAGTCCAGCGGGTCCGGAACCCTAGCGCCGTCTCTGGATCCGCGCATATTGTGTTACAATGTAATGGGTGATAAACCCTCAAAAGAGGGTCTAGGAAGAGGATCCTACACAGACCATGCACATATCGGACCAAGATAAAAAGTAAGAATGATTCGCTGAACACGCTTCACATACATGTACGTGTCACCAAAGAAACCATCAAAACTATGCAAAGATAAAACCATAATATTTTCGGCTCAGCTGTGTACGCTCATGCGTTTTTGCGTATTCAGTAGCCACGCCCCTGCTGTCCACAATAAAATGTAGAACATTGCTTATTCCAATCAAAATTACGAAGAATACGGAACAGCCATAACGCGCAACTTACATTTAGTTTGTGTTTTAAAAAACACGAACATTGTAATTAAAAGTATTTTTGACTTGTTTAATAACATTTTATATCGTTACTTCGAAGACGGTATTATTTTTCTTAATAATGCCTATCATTTTAGAAAGACGCTTTAATTGGATGCCTGCGATCATCAATTCAAGCATTATGTTTCTTAAAAATGATGAGTCAAATACTTTACTAACCGCGCCTACCAAACGATCGAAATCTTAACCGCAAAACAATTGAATTGACATCCGGTTTAGCATTGGGTTTCGCAAAAGGTAAACAAACTTTGCACTTGTAAACTATTTTTGAGACAGTTTTTTTAGGAAGACGCTATTGACAAACATCTGGCAGCAGCGAAAAGTCGAGGAAATCGCTGCTGCCAGACGTCTGTCACCAGCGAAAAATCGAGGAAATCGCTGCTGCCAGACGTCTGTCACCAGCGAAATATCGACAAAATCGCTGCTGCCAGACAGACAGATTTTTTTTCATTTTTTTTTCATAAATGTATCATATCAGTACTCGGTCTAATAATTTATAAGTATGAAGTAGTTAAGAACTGGGGGAATAATATTATAGAAAGACCATGTGATATTGGTACCTACCATGTGATATTGGCATTCGTTCAATGTCTTGGCTAGGCTGCACTTTACTGGTCTCTACCGACTTTGACTAAGTTTTATAGGTGGTTTAATATTGTATTTCTATGTGTTTCTGACATCCTTACTTACAATGTTCCAGGGGTGTTGTAACTATTTTTAAACAGAGACCGGTAAAGTGCAGTTGTCCCAATGTCTTTTTACTGATGAATGCACAGCTATGTAGTGGGTTAGATAGCGAAATTGTGGTATGAACTTATATGCACTACCATATTTCATACGGGTGTACGCATGCTAATTTGGACCTATTCGACGATGCGGTAAATACTGAAATACCATGTGCTGGACCATTTTGTGTCTGTGGAGCTGTAGTTTGACCCATGTATTACTCAAATCAGCACGCTGGCAGCGGTGGCTGTTGTGCAAATGTTTTCTCTCTTTCTCTCTCTCTCTCTCCCTCTCTCTCTCTCTCGCGCGCGCGGGGGACTGCCGATCCCATAACATTTGTCCCAACCTTTTATTTATCTTTATTTAAAGAGGACAGCACATTTAGCGATCAACGCTAGTCTACCATGCGTCCCTCTAAAACATATTTACATATATACACAAGTTAAACATATGATAAAACATAGAATATGTCAAGTATAAACGAGCGTATAAAACATTTGGCAGCATTTGGTCATGTTAATACAATGTACACATAGACGTAAAAGCTGATAAATGATCATTAAAATTAATGAAAATGAATTAAAACTCCTTGATAAAAGTTAAAATCATTCATTAAACATAAACTGTTTGACTTGCGTCTTAAAACGTAAAAGTTAAGATCATTGGTTAAACATAAACTATTTGACTTGCGTCTTAAAACAACTTAAAGAAGATGCCTTTTTGGTAGCCTCAGGTAGCTGATTCCACAATCGTGGTGCAGTACACGTGAAAGAGCCATCAAATATTGCTGTTTTCGATCTGGGTACCGCTAAAGAGCCGTTTACAGTTGACCTTAGCCTTCGGTTATGCGTTTCTGACATAGGAATTAGCAGTTCAGATATATATAAAGGCGTGAGATTATTAAGCGCCTTATATGTAAGCACGGCCTTATTATAGCTATGTCGTTTTTCTATGGTTGGCCATCCTAAAGCGTTGAACATATCAGAAGAGGCTGTATCGTAAGGTACGTTTAAAATGATTCGTGCTGCTCGTTTTTGAAGTCTTGATAGTCTTTCTATGTTACTTTTTGACGTGGTACCCCATGTACATGATCCATAGTCAATCAACGGTAGAATATACCCTTGATAGAACATTTTTTGAGCTTCAGTTGGGATATATGTGGAAAGTTGCCTCAATAGTGAAATTTTGGAAGAGATATTGGCGCAAAGGTGGTCAATATGATCTGTCCAACGAAGATTTTCGTCAATGTAGATACCAAGTAATTTCTGTTTTTTGACATCATTAATTTTGTTACCATCAATGCAAATGTTTAAAGGTAGAATGTTTTTTGTTCTTTGTTGTGTTCCTACGATCATACATGTAGTTTTATCATAATTTATTTCCATTTTATTTTGTTTACACCAAAGCTTTGTATTATTGCCATCTTGCTGTAGCTTGGACTCTATCACATTTGGTGCACTTCCATGTGTATGGACCGTCGCATCATCTGCGTAGTAGTCACTGTCGCAGTGTTTCATATATAGATGCAAATCATTTAGAAACATTAAAACTAATGTAGGCCCTAGGATAGATCCTTGAGGGACGCCCGATTTAATGTGTGCTGGTCTAGACGTGCCAGTATTACTTTCCATTACTTGATGACGGTCCATGACGTATGAAGCAAATAACTTGAGAGTAGAATCTCGGAATTTATAAATTGAAAGTTTCTTTATAAGGATAGAGACTGACATGGGCTCAAACTGTTTGCAACGGTTATCAGCAGCCAACAAAGTTCTCACTATAGACTTCAAGCTAAAAAGGTCCTACCCCTCCCCCTAGGGTATTTGGCAAACATATCCTATCTTCAAATCTGTGTCTTTTCAAAGAGCTGCCTGTACTATCTGTAACAGGCTGTTATATATGTTACTGTAATAAACTAAGAAGAACATAAATATGAAAGTTTTAGCTACAGAGAGAAGACATTAAATTATCTAATCATTCAAATTGATTATGTAGTGTGCAATTTGAGTGCTTAATCTACATGAAAGAAGCACTATGAACAAAATTACAGCTTGCAATTGTGTTCTCTGCGGAACAGAGATTAAATTTTCCTTTGAAAATCGTAATTGTGACTGAAATTATGTACTTTTACAGCCAATTTTTGCATTTTTCAAATGTTTTAATCTTAGTTTACTAATATACTCTTTGGACTGACAGAAAAAAAGGTCGCCTTTCTTTGTTAATTATTTTAAATGAGCTGTTTAACGACCCAGGCCCCAACTTTACGTAACCAATTTTGATTTATATTATTAAAGAGAAAAATATATGAAAATAATTGACACTGGTGGATAGCTTTCATTTTAGGGGAATGTCTTGCTAAAATGATAAAGAATCATAGATTTAAAAGCTTGACATAATGGTCAGAGCACTTATTGAAGGATGAAACATATTTTATATTCGATTATAAATGAGCAAGGAAATTATCTGATGTAAGAGATGATATTTCAGAAAAAAATGCTATTCTTCACACTAGAGTAATCCTCATTCAAAGGGCTAAAACTCGATGAGTATACTGTATTTTTCTTTAGGTCTGGTACCAGTTTAAAGGTGATATCTAGCCCTTAATATAGAAACGTATACCATTTTGACGAGGCATACATGTGCCGAAAGTTATGAGCCTACTTGCATTCATATTTGAACATCCCTCGTACTAGACGAGTGCAAAAGCATACACATTTAGCCAGTGCGTTTGCAGTCCTGTCAGAGTATCAGACTTGGCATCCACACATTCTGGTCAGAGCCCCTTGATACACAGCTTTCTCTGTCCAGACAGGAAAGACTGCATATAAACTAGTAGATCTCATTGTAAACGTAAAAATGGCAACATTAAGCGCAAAATTTGTACTGAAAAACGCTTAAATACTTCTCTAAAGGATCTTTCTTTGGCTTTAACTAATCATGGTCGGTATGGCTTTTTTCATTTTTAAGTTCCTTGCCTATCTCAGTTTTACACAATTTAGAGTTAGAGGCTAATAAACTTAACGATAGAGCAAACAAATTATATAAAGCAGCACTCCTTACAAGGTGATATGTTCAACATTTCCTTAGTCCTTATATCGATTCTGAGGTCAACCACAAACGACATTTTATCAAAATTCCATTCATTAACATAGGTATTGAGTTTATTGATTTACATAGTATCTTCAAGGGTAATTCAGTGATTTTATCTATTCCAAATTACTTTAATAATTCTGAAACTCCTATCATTTGTTATAAATATAACAAACCTATTAGGTCTACTATAGTTAGCTTTAATAAAATTGTAAATGATTTAGATAAAGATTCCAATACTACTGCCTCCTGAGATTGTAAAAAATCTAATTATCTATATCCCTCTGCAGGGCATGTTATTACAGGTAATCTAAATGTCATTCCTGACGCTAGAGTTCGCAATATCATTTCTAAAGGTCCTAAATATAGATTTCCCTCTAATATTGATTTCTCTAAATGTCGTAGAGAGATGGCTGCTTCTTTAAATGACTTTAGTTATCGTTGGTGCAAACGGGAAAATGTTGAACCTGATACCTTGAAGGAATGGAAGATTAACATTTTTAAATTATTGATACTCATATTTCATTTTACTGTCGTAATACACATCTTTTGCCCCCTAAACCTAAATCTTCTTTTCGTCATCTTAAACTAGGTATCCAGGATTTTTATATGAACTATGTTTTGGTTCCAGCAGATAAAGCAGCTTACAATGTTGTAGTTGTTTGACGATTGTATTATATTAATACTCTTAAGCGTGAGCTTGTTGACACTAATGCCTATAAACTGCAGCCTTCTTTAAGTGAGAGGGTGATTGTTGATGGGCATGGTTGTCATACAGCCCTACATTTTGATGTCAAAGCTAAAGAAAATCAAGACAGAGTTCCTACGTTGTACTGGTTACCTAAACTCCATAAAAACCCTATATAGCAAGATTAATTGCTAATTCTAGTTCTTGATCGACAACACAACTTTCTAAATTGTTAACCTCGTGTCTTACAGCTGTTAAAAAATGTTATCAAATATTGTGAAAAGGTATATGAGAGATCCTGTTAAAACCTTTTTTGGTCTATTAAAAATTCAGGTGAAATTCTAGATAAACTTAAAGCTAGAGATTTCAATGCGAACAGTTTGTCTACTTATGATTTTTCTCCTCGTTACACTACTCTACCTCATAACTTATTTAAAGATAAACTTATTGATCTTATTGAAAGAACCTTCCAGAGAGAAGGCTCTCCTTACCTTGCATGTAATGACAGAAATGCATTTTTACTTCAGAAAAACCGAATGTTTGTGATGCGCTGACCTTTTTGTTGGACAACATTTTTATTCGATTTGACACTAAGCTCTATAGACAAGTAGTTGGGGTTCCTATGGGCACTAATTGTGCTCCCCTGGTTGCAGATTCATTCCTGTTTTGTTATGAGAGGGACTTTATGATGCCTCTTTCTGATGATAAGCAGGCTGATGTTATTGATGCGTTTAACACTACTTCCAGATATTTGGACGATATTTTAAATATTAATAATGTTTATTTTGACAATATGGTAAGTCAAATATACCCTTCAGTGCTCCAACTGAATAAAGCCAATGCCTCTGATACCAAAGCCGCATTTTTAGACTTGCATTTGTCAATTTCTAATGATATTGTTCTACCAAAATTTATGATAAACGTGACGACTTTGATTTTGAAATTGTCAATTTCCCATTTTTAGATGGTGATGTTCCTCGTTCTACATCCTATGGAGTCTATATCTCTCAACTCATTCGTTTTGCTAGAGCATCTAGCTATGTAGCTGACTTCAACACTCACAATAAATTGTTAACTCAGAAACTTCTTAAACAAGGCTATCGGTATCATAAACTTCCCAAAACTTTTATAGACGATTATATGATTTGATTTCTAAATTCCAAATTGGACTAAAATCTCTCTTGCGCCAAGGACTTTCGGAACCTGATTTCTATGGTGACTTGGTGTATAAATTGAAGAAGATTGTTGGTTCTAATAATTTTTCAGTGCAATTCATTAAAATAATTTCCAATTATAAAAAGACTGGCTATAACATTAATGTATTGCAACAGACTGCATGCTTTGTAGACAACCCAATTACGGTTGGCAACTTTGCTTTCCTCTTTAATTGCACGCCGGTGGGTCGGACTTCAGACTCTATGATGGTTCCGACTTAAAGACTTATCTATTGATGAGATGGCAGGGGCCTGATGCTTTGGCTTTTTGTCAGGCCCACCGGGGTTTACCTGTTGGATTTCTTTTGCTCCGGTATTCAGTTTTATTTACTGTTGAGTCCTTATCTTTGCTTTATCTCCTTGTTATAGGAGATGATGCATTGATAATTAAGGGGTCTTTCATGCAAACCAATTTCTATGTGTCTTGATCCACATCTGAATTAAGGGTGAGGTTGGCGCCGTTAAACCGGTTTAAGCCTTCCAGTAGGATATTTTACTGTCCGTTCCAAGGCGGTATTCTTTTGTGGATCCTTTATGTTTTTGTTCTGTCTTGTGTTTGCTGTGTCTTTGTGCGCGTTTGTTTATATGTGCTTTGTGGTCACCTGCTGGGAAAGGGCTGACCTCTTGGCTCTCCTCTGTGGTGTCTGCTGTGAGTTTGTCACTTTCCCATTGGTATTCAGGGTCAGGCGTGGTACTTGGTATTGTATCGATTCTTGATCTTTGCACCCTTACTTACTTACTTTGGTATATGCCTGGGCTAACCTGACTTTTTTTCCTCGCCAATGCTTGAGTCTTAGCTGAGCGCACATACCATTTGTCAGTCACGGAGACAGATTGTTTATTTTGTCGATCTCTGTGTTCTATTGATAGATCGGACGAGCACACTCTAGTCGGTTTATACTAAACGCGCGTGCCAGTCCATGTCTTAAGAGCATTAAAAAGGGTTGCCAAAAGAAAAAAAATAATATAAAATTTCTTTTCTGAGTTAATCATTTTCGTAGTTTAAAGGTCTTGTGACTCTCCTAAAATTTTTTTGAAAAAATAACAAAAAATATAATGAAGGTATTCCTGGTTTAAACTTGGCAGTGAATGGGAAAAACAAAATGCTGTAACCCCACCTAAATATTCATAAGTCAAAAGTTATGCATGTTTTAGAATTATGCAAATTAGCAAATAAGCCTCGCCAACATTATTGCCTAGACGTGATTATTCAAAATGTTATATTTTTATTTAATGAGCAAAGTGATCTTTGGCATTTGTATAATCCATTTTTTTTTCGATATGATAAAGCAATAGCTGTGTGTGTGCGCGCGCGTGCGTGCGTGCGTGCGTGCGTGCGTGTGTGTGTGTGTGTGTGTGTGTTAGGGGAGGGACTGTCGTCATATTTCTTTTGCATTTTTCATGATTTACATTTTCATGCAGCAATAAGAGGCCTTTGCGCGCTGGTTCATTTATTTAAATAAACTGGTGTTTTAATATGTACATCCTGTATTGCACCCAACTTAGCTATAATTCAGCTATTCTGGGCCCGGAATTACAATGCCTCCTTAAAGTAAAGCAAGATTTAAGTTAAGTATTGACATTGCAACATGCTATATTAAATGCTAACTAAATTGCCGGGATCGACGTGGTATTTGTGATCAAAGATCTCATTGTGATTCTCAGAAAGATTAAAACTATTTTGATTTTAATCAGTTTTAAACGTTTATTTTCGCATCCTGAAAAGTCAATCCTTAACTTAAGTCTTCCTTAACTCTAAGGAGGCATTGTAATTCCGGGCACTGTTCGTTTCCATGGCGCTGGACATGATAATATTATCGATTTGGGTGTAAAATAATTTGTCAAAAATCAAATATTACAATCAAATAATATATTTATAGGCTTAGCCACTAATTTAAAGCAGTTCAGCTTTTTAGTATTTATAAATCTGCTGATGCGCAACTCGCTGAATTCAGCAGGTAAGTCACGCATTTTCATTCTTTCAGGAATCAAATCAGAGTGTCGAAACAGCTTGGGTACAGATCAGGTCCGACGGCCTGTTGGGCCGGGCTGTGGTCCAAAGTCAGTGTTCGTGAATGTTATCAACAGACACAATTCGCTGATTTTCAAACAATCCTCCAATAACCACAAACTCAATGCATTTTTTTAGATTTATTATATCTACGAGATAATTCTTTATAAAAAGCTATTTCAAAATTTCCAAAGTCATGATCACCATCATGATACTTACATGCATAAATTATTTCAAGTTAAAATGCTTAGTTATGTTTAGATACAGCTGAAGATAAAACTCCCAGACTAATTTTTTATGGTTTTGAAAATAACCATATTTACTATAAATATTCGGTAGATAGTTTAATCACAGACAAGCCAATGAGTAACTTTCAATAGGGTTTACACTGTTTGCCATTCCTATCTATCTTTGTCACACCTCATCACGTTAGTTCTTGTGAATTTGCCCAAATTTTAGGAATATAATTATTAGACTAATAAGGGTAAATATGGTACATTACCAATTATCTTCAAGTAGGAATAATCGGTTTCCAAAATATGTCTTATATTAATTCTATTACTGTTATCACTGAAGTGGATGATAAGCCATAAAACGTGACCAGTGGGTGGTCAAGGATTGTTAATCCTCTGTGGACCAGACACCCTTAAACGTATACTATTGCAACCAGGGAAGACTCAGCTGAATTGCCACATATGGCAAAATTTCATCAGGGTCTGCATTGTTTGCTTATACAAAATCGATCTTGAGAGAAAGAAACATATTTTTAATTCATTACCTGTTATATATAATGGACCATCCCGAATTTATTGTGTGTAACTTTATGGTAAATTTGTCTGAAACTTAGTCCCCAGGAAAATTAAGATTTTTAGATTCTTTTTCATTTTTGAACAATGTTGGGAGAATGTTTGCAAACAAGAAAAGCTGATCATCTGAAGCATCAGAGACATAGATTGATCAAATATAGGTCATTTTGATAGAATATATTTTCCACACGTCCATGACTTTTCGTCGAAAACCCTTTCGTCGAATGCGACATATCGTCGAATACGACATTACGTCGAACGCGACCATTCGTCGAAATTACGTCGAAAGACAATTCGTCGAATATACATCTGTCGAAAAATCGTCGAAAGTTCGTCGAAAGTTGGTCGAAAAAATGAGAATTTGAAAATGAAAGTATCTTACCACCGATGAGTGAAACTGGTCCTCAGACGGCCAAAATGTAACTGGTCGTGGAGATTTGTTGATAAACTAGAAGAATGCTTTTGCGAACGTTAGGGAAAACATGATAATAATAATAATAAAAATCGAGCTGGATAACTGTAAGTTAAATGAAAAAAATCTTAGGTTATCTTATCAGATGAGTTCGGAACTACCTTAAAACTAGCAAATAATGGCACCGAACAATAACAAAATAATATCAAACCGCATTTTTGGATAATAACATCTTCTGTTTTGCCGTCGAAGCCTATTATGTTACGTGATGCTTTACGTCCCATTCAGCAATTTTTCTATTACATCGGGACGACGTCTGTCTTCCTTGGTTAAACTAGTACTAAGTAGAATGTATAATAGTGTCTTACTCAAAGAATCAACACAGTGCCCTGGTGAGTCTCGAACTAGCGACTCTCGATCATCATTAAGAGAAGATACTGATTAAATGCAGAAAAGATTGAAAGAACTATAGACATACAAGGTCTAGTCATAACATATATCTCACCAGGTAGTCTTTTGCATTTATTACAAAACTCTCAGCCGAAGCCACAGTAATTCCGCGAGCTACGAGGTGTGAACTTTCAAAGTAGTTTAGGGGTATGGTGATACAAAGCTTTTTGATTTTGGTTGATTTATCAATTTATTTTCATGGATATGGGGTACTCTTCAAAATATTTAAACAGATATGGGATACCAAGGACCCCCTTCCTACGCCTCAGATACAGATCAGTATGAGAAAACACATAATGTTCAGTTAAAAACCGTCATTGGCTTTCGTTGGAATAGATCATGTGTGCTCGCATGTGCCTGTATCGCGCAATGATTCAAAATCAATAATTCTTAGTAAAGAAAAGGACTACAGGACAACATACCTATAATACTCAAAGCCAAGACGGGTTGAGGTGCTTGAGCTAGGAGAACGTGTACAGAAATTATTATTATTATTTTATGCGTACAACAACTGTCTTCGCTTACATGTGTCACATGTATCTTGCTAAGGCATGACCATACTTTGATCTTTGGCCAACGCCTTTTTAAGGAAATGCTCGCATTTTAAGTCGCGGTACTAATTTATTTTGTCAAAAGAAATATTAGAAAACGGGTCACGTATCGTACCATCGTATGTCGGCAGCTACATGTAATTCATGTACCATTCACAGACCATTTGATTTCTAGTCATCTGTCGCCAGCGATTTACCCGACTTTTCGCTGCTGCCAGACGTCTGTCACCAGCGATTTATTCGTGTTTTCGCTGCTGCCAGACGTCTGGCAGCAGCCACTCCGTTTTTTTTTAAATCAAAAAATGCCATGCAAAAAACTGCCAAAATATCAACTATCAGACCACGTACTTCGCGATTATTCCGCGTGGTGAAGATGTGTCAACAGCTTCCAAAAACACGAGGAAAACTAACCCACGACTGCAGCAGACGACAATTCTGCAACAACTTTCTTAAAGCTGCATACTCTGTAACTATGAACATTTTTCGAAAAATTTTCTTTCCTTTTTAAATCATTTGTAAAAGTAGAATTAAGCTATGTTTTCACAATAAAAATGTTCAATACAGCTGAAAACTGCATGGAAAAGTGAATTATCTTACCAAATAGGTGTATTTTTTTCTTGTTGGTAATTATTTGCGTCCCTCCAATAATTCTAGACCGTTGAAATTTAACATAAATGCAGTTGTTTTGATAGTGATAACTTGTTAAGATTTACGAAAATGGTAAAATGTTTACCTGAATTTGAGTATTTTTACTGTGTTCTTGAAAAATAAAGACATTATTTTTAAAATAAGAAGATCAAAAGTTACTGACTATGCAGCTTTAATTTTCGAAATTTAAGGTATGATATTTCATGAAAATCGTCTGCCAGCAGACGATTCTCGTGAAATATCATAGCTTATTTGTTATTTTTGAAAAAGCGACAAAATTGTCTGCTACAAATTATAGGTGGCGCTTTAAGGTTTAAGGTGATTATGGTAATTTACTCTTTTTCTTTTGCGGGGCCTCGACGCGACAAAACCTGTCTTCGGGGTTTCAGACTTATATTAGCTCATAGCAAGTCTAGATAGAATACTTTCCAATAAACGAATAACAAAGGCGCTGATCAGACTGCGCTGATGCGCAAGCTGGTCTGCGTCTTTGTTATTCACAAACCACCGAAGACAGGTTTTCTCAGACAAGCCTGCATCATCTCGACAGCCTCTTTGTTATTTGCTTTATCATATTTTTGGAAGCATACCATGCGTGGCTCCAGAAATTTCCGTCGGAGGTGGGGTGGGGTGGGGTGGTATCCTGTCTGACAACGTTTTGTAAGGGGATATCTCTTTCAAAAGCTCTTACTTGCATTAAATTGTTCTTGTATAAACAAAAATTGCTTTTTTATCAAGAAGACGGATACATTTGGCCACATTATTGTATGAACAATTTATGCATCTCTCATAGAACACTTTAGGCCCCAACATACAGCTTTTGAGCAATCGCCTGCGTGTCTATCAGTCTTTAAAGAGTTACTTCCTGGTTTAATACCGTTTGCAATATTGTGACACGCTGGGTGAACTTTAGAGAAAACCATTTGCATGAACACGAACCGCATATATCTGACTACAATATATAGAAGTATTTTGACCCTAGTATAATACATTCTGGTATTTTTTTACAATTTCTTATTTTAATCTTGAAAAGTTCATAAGAAAAAAATGTAAATATATATTTTTCTACCAGAAATTTTTACATTTTGGGCAAAAATACTTCTAAAGATTGTAGTTCATGTTCATGCAACTTTTTTTTTCTAAAGTTCACCCAGCGTTTCGCAATATTGCAAACGGTGAAAAATGTATCAAACCAGGAAGTGACTCTGAAAAGACTGATAAGCATGCTGCAGATTGCTCAAAAGCTGCATGTTTGGGCGTAAAGTGATCTATGTGAGATGTATAAATTGTTCATACAACAATGTGACCAAAGGTACCCGTCGCCTTGATAAAAAAGCCTTTTTGCAGCGGCTTCGCCGACGCTCTATTATCGCTTTGAACCTAAATTTTATGTAAATTTTCGCCAATCAGTAGTATTCTTAAATTGTAATATTCATCACACCAGCTAGAAAACAATGCTCTCATTTGTTAATACTCAGACTGACCACACGATCTTATAATAGATGCAATTTTACTTGAAAATTTCCATGTAAATGGCCGAGAACCAGTCTGTGCACTAGTCCTAACAATGGAAATTGATCTGGAATATAGGTCAACTCCCGCTGTACAGCATTTCTAATTTGCTTTATTACCATTCTTTGCATGCCTTGCTTAATTGCACATAGTAAATAAGTGCAATATGAAATAACTACTAAATCCTAAAGGACTTTAACAGCATTATATATAAGACAAATCTTTGTTTTTTTTTATTCCAGCCATAATGGTTTCCCATATCATATGCGTTACACGATTATAGTCTGTTTCATAAATTTCGACAATAGGTCTAGTCTATTTCTAAAACAAATATAACAAGTGTATTTAATGTGTTACATTACAAGGGCGTAAGCTTCATCGCAAATTAGAGAGTAACCTCGGGGTTCAGGCGAGTACTTACGTGCAAAGCTTGCTCTGACCGGCAAATGCATGTTCTTATAAGGACAGTGTAGCTATCGGCAGAGTCTCTTTGATCAGACAACATGGTGCGTTACAAATAGACAGCCAAAAAACCCACGTTGTAATATTAATAGCGCTAAACAAGATACATCTTTTTTTTTAAAAAAAAGATGTATCTTAAAAAAAGAGGTTATAATGGGGATGGATATTTAATGTATATACTGGCACATAATTTCCTACAATTTGAATGTGCCCGCAACCCACAATCTTACACTTAGACTCAGATCAACCTGCGCAGCTGTACATGTATCAGCGTATTTTGCTATTTCCTTTAGGAAGATGACAAGCACAAGCTCTAGTTTCTTTAACTACATGTTTGTCTGACGAACATGTATCATATAACGCTAACTTGCAACAGCCAGCACCAAATCTCAGGCCACCATGGACCCGCCAGCGAAACGCTTTTCGGATGGTGTTTTTCTGGCGGGCCGAGAGTGGCGCGATTTTACGTGCTTACTAGGAGCTAGTCTATCAGTTTTTGAGTCTACATGCATTTATTCCCCGACCCCGGCTATTGCGAGGTGCCACAGGAAATAGAAAGGTTATAGGAGTTAGTCCCACACAAAAGCGATTTGGTATATCAGCATTTTTCTGTAAATAGAGACATTCATAATATGTAAATAGAGTGGTGGAAGTGTAAACCATTTAAGACTTGAAAACTACTCCAAGTTGAGATCGGAGACGGGCAGAATCTAACCTATGTGACAACAACAACAACAATATGGCATGTATTTTCCGGGTTTTCAATTAGTTTCAGTACATACATTTATCGTCAAAATCTCCCGTTTTCTTAAAAACTTAAGGACTAATAACATTGTTCCCTAGTCTTTGCTGGTGAAGTGCCTAAAATTTGGAACGATTCAGATGCATATCGCTCAGCGAAAAGAGCACCAAGCAAAAGAGAAACATATCCACAACTTCCTAATTCGCTGGTTTTAGATGAACATCCTTTTCCAGCATGTATAAAAGGATTTCGTCATTTAGTTGTGTTGAAATTGTAAGTATTCGAGAGCCGCCGAATATCTTTTTTAAAGATATTTCTTGTTTTGTTTATACAGGAAAAATTTCATGCAAGTAAGAGCTTTTGAAAAATATATCCCTGTAAGTCATCAACACATTTCACAGAGGACTGTACGGACATCTCTCAAGGCCTTTGGTTCAGTTGCTTCTCGAGGGGGTCCATACAAGTATTTCTTAAGAAGCATATAGCCACTTGTGATTTGCCAGGGGATGGGGGCATCCGGACTCCCCCAACCCCTCTGGATCCGCGCATGTTTACACGCAACAAGTGTCGTCTCCAAACTTTTCATGTTTAGAGGAACGCAGTCTCTGTAGCTGAGCTCCTTTATTTTTGTCTTACCTTGTCGTAAACACTGTTAAGACCATCTATGTATAGGGCGCATGGATATTTTGGTACTTATAGCGTAAAGTAGGATAAATTGGGACAGCCGTCTAAATTCGGACAGCGACCTTGTTTCTTTTATTGTTGAATGATTGGAAGAAAAACTAAATAAACTAAGCAAACAGTGAAAATCCTGATGAGACGGCTCATAATGAGCCGTCTCATCTGGATTTACACTGTTTGCAAATGTGTGTCCGAATTTACCTGATGTCCGAATTTACTCGACTTTACCCTGGCGTATTTTAAACGCCCATGCTGACATGAGCAATGGGAGACAGCAGTCAGTTTTCTCCCTTGACTACTCTCTCAGAACAACTAGGTCCAAATAGTTGGGTCTCCTCGGTTTTTATCCCTGCTTTTATTGCAAATATTGGAAAACATTTTTTCTTGAAATATGACTCAGAATATTCCAAATCAATTTAAAACATCTTATTTTATAATCTTTTCAACATTTTTACTCAGTAAATGCTTATCAGCATCTCTTAATTGGCACAGCTGTCAAAATAATTACACTTATTTATCACCTAATCACCATTATGGCCCTATGATAAAGGCAGAGGATTTCAAATGGTTGGACCGGGTTTATCATTTGTTCCACCTCGGTAGTTACCTGTGTTTATCAGGGGCATTAACTGACTGCTTTTTGCCATTATGGCCTGATTCTTCGTCTACACACATACTCTGTGTCTGCGAGTAACGAATTCGTATAAAATGTGTATAAATAGAGAATACTAGTTGAGCGTCTTTTGATATCAAGTTTACCAGGCAAGGCTTTGAGAACGCATGTTGACATCGCGAGGCTTGCCGAGCGATTCAACGTGCGTTCTCAAAGCCCAGCCTGGTAAACTTGATATCAAAAGACGCGAACCCACTCTTAACAACAATGCCACATTTTTCTTGAGACCCCAAAACCATACAGTTCATGAAAGATACTTAAGGTCACTGCCCATAGCAATAACCGTAACTCTGAATCATCAAGAGAGGTAATACTTGGTAGCGTTCGATTATGACAAAGTGTGATTTTACGCAACTATGATATGTTTTCTACCGACAGTAATGCCTGTTACACTGCACGTTGGTAATCTGAAAGTGATTGATATCACATTAAAAATGCAAACAAAATTTTAAGTATAATGAACAACAAAAGTTGGCATTCTTTACGGATACTAAACGATGGACGCTCAGCTCTGTGAGAAGAAAAAAAGTCAGTCAGTGTAATGGAACACGCATTTTACCAGGGAAATCTCAGTCGACTATTCGCGTTTTTTTGACAGTCCACAACAACAATCATGATAGATCTATATATGATTTTCTGGTTTTATTTTACCTGCATTAAAATTTCACCAAGACAGACTATCTCGTCACGTTCTCTAGCGTCTACTTTGAACCTGACGTGCGCTAATGACGTCACTTGCTCTTATGACGTCATTATGCGTAAAACGACAAGTATTGAACTTGACGTTGACGTTGAGAGTCCCTCGCTTTAGTTTGCGTCCTAAACAATTTGCCTTATGTCAAATGTGTTCCAATATTTAGCTACAAGGCTATCTTGAGCTAAGGTTGACCCAAGTATAGTCGTGATTCTAAATTATAGTAGGCCTACTCTAAATTTACTAAAGCTACGCGAGGAATTCTGCCATCGGGTTCTGCAAACAACAAAGGCGCAGACCAGCTTGCGCATCCACGCAGTCTGATCAGCGCCTTTGCTATTCATAAATTGAATAGTATCGTATTTAAACTTGCTCCAAGCGAGATTTCACTATTCTATCTAGTCTCAGTGGCTGAGAAGGCTGGTTTTGGTATGATCTTATCGGCAACACTGAAGACAGGTTTTGTCGCATCGATGCTCATTTATATTCATGTAAATGCGGACCCAATCCACAAGTCTGGTTCACGTGATATGCACATAGATAATGTCTAGCCCCTCTAGACTACTCGTGGCCAATTCCGCCCATGACCAACGCCGACGGGATCCGTACCAAAAATAGTACCCACTCCCCCTCCGCGCCACTGAATACCCCCTTCAGTAGCGGGAAGGGTGTAGGCATAAAAAGAACCTTTTTCATATAAATGCGGGTCCAACCAAAGCATAGGCAAGTTATAGGTACTCAGTGAGACGGTTCTTTTGAGCACCCAAAGCAAATATAAAAATAATGAGCAATAAAATATTTACAGTTTTACGCTCAAATTTTTGCTAATCTCCAAGTTTACTTTACATTTGACCTGTTTCAACCAAAAGATGTCCGTCAAGGGATATAGATCTAATAGAAATAAACCTCCTCTGGTCAAGTGTTAACGATGGCCTTGCTTCGCGATCGGGCATGAGTATGGCGCCCGAGGCCGCAACAAAGATTTAAAAACATTTCAAATTCTTGGATGAATACATGGAGTATATGCATCGATCAATTGAAGCGATGCATATTAAAACAGCACATTTCACCTAAATTAGACATGCAGAGTTACTCCGTGACCTTGAAAAACGGTAAATATCCCCAAAACATTACATATCTATCCTAATGGTGTATCTATGCAAATGTGGTCAAAATATATCGACTAGGTGTTCAGACAAAATGCAGATAAGTTTCTTTTTACCGTGGGTGGGGTATTTTGGTATCGTTTTTGGTATTGAAAAGTCTTCACATATATGTATATAAATGTTCCAAGTATTTGGAGTACATATAGTTTCATTTGGAAGTTCACAGTGAGGTATTTCAATCAACAGTGTTTGGTTAGTAAGGTTTGAACATGCTTGGAAATAAGAAAAGCCTGCTAAGTTCATTATTTTTTAGTTTAGGGGTAGGGATAATTATTTGGTAATATTTCACTAATTAGACGGTGAATTGTTTTTAAATTTTGCTATAATGCATCTTATGTAATGGTCTCTTTCCTAAGAAAAAATAAGAAAAAAAAATATTTTTTTAAAGTATGTTTAAATATTGAATTATCGGTCAGTAATTGCCGAAAACGAATGCATAAATATCGGTGAATGCTGGTTTGAAAGCGTGATATGAAGAAAAATACTTGTATAGCTGCAAAAGAATGGTTTGAGAAAAAGTTCTTAACTATTATTGGCTTCGCATGCTTGTTTGAAATAACGATTTGCAAATATAAAATTGTGTTACAGAATATTTTACTTGTCTTAATGAGCTTCCAAAAAGCTGCGTAAAAAGCCTATATAGGCCATATAATGAAGAGCTGTAACTTTTGAACGGGACGGTAAATTTTCTTTATTTTGCGTTATTTGTCTTATAATATGATGTACTACAGAATATCAAAAAACGAAAAAATTCTATTTTTTGGAAAAAAAATCGCCCAGGTGTGGGCATTGACCTTAAGTGGCTATAAACGCACAGCATGTTTTTCCTCTGTGGCAGTATATGCTAATTAAAAGATTTATGCTTAGAACAACATGTGGTCACCACCATACTTATGCATTGAATACAAACGTCCTGTTATTAGTGTTTTTGAATAGTTTTGTGTTTGTTTGTTTTGTTGCTTTACGCCCAAGTCAACAGCTGCTATGGTCATGGGGGGGCGGTCAGTTCACCTAACCACACTTTTATCCTATGCAAGCTCGAACAAGTAGTTAACCAGTAATTCGTGCACATAATTTTGCTTGTAACTAACAACAACCCTTCTTGAATAAATCAGCGGAAGGGAGGAGAATGACCGTAGAAATAAATTCAATATCAATCTCCAGGAAAGTATCGGACCGGGCCGGGATCGAACTCGTGACACCAGGATCTGCAGTCAGAAACGCATTTGTAGTCAGACATGTAAACTTTATTTTATTTATTCATTAATTTTCTTGACATTTTATACTTGAGCTGCTTCATGAAAACCCCTGTATTTGCATGCATTAATCATAAACAAATACCGTCGATGCAGAATATGTATGAATCATTATCATTAATGCAAAAATGCCGTGGAAAAGTTTTGGTCTCTCCCAATCAAAACATTGTTATGGGGACTAAAAAGAACCGTCTCATTGAGACGGGTCTTTTGAGCACCCAAAACAAATATTTAAATTGATGGGTAAGAGTATCGTTATAGTTTAATTCTCCTAAAGTTTCCTTCTCTGGTCCTATGATGTATTGTTTAAGCTTTCTTTAATTTATATTCAATAAGACCGCAAACGCTAAGATCTGGGTAGCATGTTAAAATATGAGCCTACATGCTAGATAACACGATGTTGTTGGATGCGAAAAACAAATGCGCAAAACAGCCTCGCATCGACACAGTCTGCTCAGCGCATTCGTTACTCCTTATCTGCTAAATTCGATAGCTAAACTAGCGAGACCCAAAATTTCACTATTTTACTAGTCCATGTAGCTGGGCATGCTGGTTTTAGCTTGACCTGATAAAACACCACTGAGTCTGCGCTGTGCAAAATACTCATATTATTCATTTAAGTTAATAACTTAGATTTTTATAAAAAAAAATAACAGAACATTTTCTAGTTTTTCTGTCTATCTTTGCTTTATTTTATTCAGATCCTTCCAGAAATATTATACAGGTTTGAAAATCGCATAGTCAGAAACATGCACTGAAATTCCAACTCAATTTAATTTCTCTTGGTACTGGAGCATTGTGCCTCTATGCAGTCTTGCCAGAGCCTTTGCACAGTTTGCAGCTCATATACCGAATGTAGGGACGTAGATGAGAACAATATATAGGCATCTAGCCGAACTATATAGATTGCTGTGCTTGCAAGTTTCAAGAGCAAATATACTAAAAGCCAAAAGTAACTTTACACTGTTATTATATATACCTTTTCTGGGTATTGGTGAGTGGTATTTTAAATTTGTTTTATTCATATTAAACTTCAATCAATTATTCATATGTCAGTTGAATTTCATGTTTTTACTGTCATAAATGCTACCACAATGCCCCAATGTTAGAAGCAAGGGAGCAAAATAAACATTTCCAAAGTGCATCACTTTTGGATGTGTTACTGTAGCTTTGCGATTGGACATTTTTTAATTTTAAAAAAACCAGTCTGAAAGACAGGCTATTGAATTGTTGCTTAAAGTTCAAATCAGTCCGGATTACCTTTCGAGTAACATAAATTAGAGTTGTGTTTTTACGTACATACCCACTTTTGTGAACTTTACAGTGCTTTCAATGGAATTTCCCATAAGAAATTCTTTGCCGTTTTTCTTCCAAACCGATGGGAATTTTTGTCAGATTATCTTGTCACATACTCAGGGCAGAAGTCCCAACAGATCGCTGATAAAAAAAAATCCAAATGTCATCTGAGATAAAGCTTTTAGCAGGGACTGAAGTTTACTATTGTTTTAATTCAAAGGGAGATAATTTCAAAGTGAACCAACTTTAAGATGCTGCCAAACACAAACTATACGTCAGAGACAAAATGTTTTGCAGTATTTTTAATGGGCAATCGATGGCCCTTTAAATAGCGTGTTCAAACCCTAGGTTTACTTTGGATTTTGTTAGGAAATGCTGATTTTGTGCTTTTAATGAAAGCACAGATAACTCGAAAGAAGATTATTTTACCTAAGTTGTTTTTCGTGAATTAGGTTTAGGGCGAGTACCAGCAACTCATTGCAATATTTAATTTGGTTAAATCAAAAACAGTAAAGATATATTCAAAAGTTCAAAGTGTAAAGTTACTTTTGGTTTTAAGTATATAATCAAGTGGCGCAACTTTAAAATACGTTTTAACAAAAAAAAATCGCGGCGATTTTTGCCGTTTGCAAACAGTTTAGACCCAGATTGGACACAACAGAACTTCTCATATATACAAGGGGCAAACAGACTTTGGGGTGAAACGACTAGTAGTGGTAACGACAAGTTGGGAACCCCAAAAGCCGGGATTTCTCGTGACATGTCCCTAAATACAGTATAACCTCAAAAATTCGAACTTCGATTTTTCAAAATACTCACTAATTCGAAATGTATTTTTGGCACATTGGATTTGGAATTGGATCCATTCATGCTCTTTTTTAATAACTATCTATATTAACTTATGTTTTGGGTACATGAAAGACACGTCTCATTGAGACGTTTCTGTTACGTGTCCAAAACTTATGTTTGATGGGTAAAAACTGATAATAATCATTGAGGGTTATATATATTTTTGTCTACCTCTCTATAGTTCGAACTACTGAAAATTGCAAATAAAATGTTAGTCCCTAGGACTTCGAATGTACGAGGTTCCAATGTAGTAATACATTGTATTGAGAATTAGTTTTTATCGGTATGCGTTTGTTAAGGCCCTGTCACACTACGACGTATAGCACCAACGTATGCCGACGTATGAGAAATTAAGCAAGGACGTTGGTGTACGCTGAATAAGTCAGAGATAAGTTTTCAATACGTTACGAACACGCTACAGTACGGTGGTATACGTTGTCAGACGGCGAAGAGGTCCCACAATTTTTACATTCTTATACGTTATACATAAGTTAGACATACGTTGGATGTACGCTACATGTAAGTTATGCATACGTTAAAGAACGTTATATGCACACTCCAGCATAAGTTAATCAATCGATATGCATAAGTTTCTCATAAGTCAAGAGCGCTAGTGATGCGCTGGGCATACGCTGTTACACACTAGTACAAGTATAAGTTATGTTGCGCCAGGAATGGGTTATGAATAAGTTACTCATACGTTAGACACACGTTCTATGTTCGTTTAGCATACGCTTTGTATAAGTTTAGAGAGGGGCTTTCTCTGATTTTTAAATTCGATTTCAGCGTATGCCAGCGTACTTGATATATTTTTCATACGTCGGCATACGTTGGCTAAAACGTTATAGTGTGACAGGGCCTTTATCATTTTTGTTAAAAAGTATCATGTTTAAATTGTACATTGATATGCATCAAAGCTTTGGTCCAATCAAAAAAGAATTGCATCCCAGGCGCTTATAATATGAAACATAATCGGATACTATTTTGTTTGGGTTGATGCTTAGCGCCCAAGTAAAACAATGTCAGTCATGTCGGGCGGTTTCCTGGGTATACCTAATACTTCAAGCAATGAGAAGAAAAGTCTTGCTCAAGGACACAATATCGGGCACCTGGTGAGATTCAAACCTACAACCTTGCAATCAAGAGTCAGTAGCTCTACCGATTGGGCTAACGGTTGTCCTATAATTTTACTCTGCAATTAAATTTGAAAGCATAAAAGAGCAAAAAAAAGAGTACTTTTAAAGCATTGCTTTGTGTTTCCCTGGTGGAAAGAAAACCTATCTTCGGCGCTTCTGACCTGTTCCGATACAAACCGATCGGCACAGCTACAGAAGATTGATTGCGGCTTGAACTTTCTGATTAAGAATCTAAATGAGCGATGGTCCTATTAAATAAGAAAAAACAAAGAAAATGGTAAGATGCGTGATTAACGCATATGCAAAAGTAGATTTTCTCATGACACGGCTTATATGTTGTATTTCCATTTTTCTGCATAACAAATATATTTACTCGTAAAGCGCCCAAAAAAAACACACCAGGTAAATCTGTAAATTAAAAAAGCTTTATACTGCATTTGGATGAAAAATAAAAAAAAATGAGGGAAAACTCTCTAGATCAAGATGAGAACTCATTGTCAGCTGACTCCTCTGCATCTACATTGTTTGCGAATTCAGCTATTTTTGTGTTTGGCCCTTTACGGATATATTCTTTCAATTTATATTTTATTTGCTCTTCTTCAGATCTTAGGCTAGAATTTTTTTATTAGTTGATTTACGAGGATTTTTTTCAGATTTAGGGTCGGGGGGGGGGGGGGGGGGGGGGCGAAAAAAAATAAATAAAAAAGCTCTGAAAATGACCAGTAAACTGGTCATTTTCAGAGCCTTTTTTTTTTTTTAATATCTCCAGAAAAAAAAACAGTAAAACTAGTAAGGCAAACCAACAGTCTGTATTGAATTTTTAAATATTTTATCATTTTCCTAAAAATCTGGACAGGACAATCACTTTTTACAGTGTCACTCTCAAAACTACACAGACAGAACCTCAAAATTTTTTTTTTCAACGAAACAAATAATATTTAGAGTCGGCGGATAAAATAAAAAAAAAAATCTTTAGAAATTAAATTTTATTTTTTTCCTACTTTCCGGAAAAGTACAGTAGGAGGGTTCGTAAATCAACTAAGAAAAAAATTCTGGCCTTAGTTTGAATATTAACATGAAGGAAATATATGCCCATGCGAACAAGAAAGACGCAAAACGGCCTGCGCATTATTTGCCTGTTTTAACATTGTGGCTATCTTGGCCCTACACAGTAAATGTTAGTTGTTATTGAAAGGCTGTCAACAGAGCCAATTTGGCTTTTGGTTCGGAAAGTTGACAGCCGCATTTCTTTTTCATGAATGCGTGATTATTGTTATTGAAATCCTAAAAAGCTTATGACATTGACGTAAGCTAAATTCCCCATCAATAACTAACCTAAACATATCATGATCTCACTGTCTAATTATAGTATGTGTTATACTAGTCTTGACAGAGCTACAGTATTAGATGCAATGTAAATGTGACTGAGTCACTCAATCATAAAAGCAATACCAATGATGTTGATCTGCCTGCTCATTTATTTTACAGATTTATAGTTGTTGTTTGCATAGCTATTAAGAGCATTTCTCATTTAAATCATTTCATGGGAAACACATGGTAAAACATGCATTTTTTTTTCAATTCCATTTTAAATGCCAATGAGTATGCAAGTCCATTTTGCTTTGCTTATGCTGTTGCTACAATGTATATATGAAAGAAAACAATAACTGATAATAATAAATGTTAACTGAACACATATACATTGTCTCAACTTCTTACCTTAAGTCCAGGTCAAGTGCTCTTAATTAGTGACCACATTGGTAGGCGAAGATCTGCCCTACCCTGCTGTTATTATTAACTTCCATCAATTACCTCAGCAGCCTCAATATGAGGCTGGTCAGTGAGTTTGTAAGTAAGACTGAACCTGGTATTCTATTTATTAGTTTACCCATTGTTGAACACCCTTCAATATAGCGATTATGACGTAATTTTTCATTTTTGTGTTGATTCAGCGTCATTAGCGACGTCGTTAAAAAAGTGCAACGCCATCATGACCTGATAAAGGTAATATGCCGTGAGATAGGAAACGTTTATTAGGTTATGTTGAAACAATTCAGTTAATATTAGCGGTGACTGCTAAAATCCTTTGGAAGTCAGCCACACTGAACAAAAGCAACCCGACTGATAAGGGGAGAGTCAGGTAAGTTTGGACATCAGGTAAATTCGGACAGCGACCTTGTTTGTTTCATATTTTAAACATTGGAATGAAAAAAAAATAACTAAGCAAACAGTGAAAATCGTGAAGAGACGGCTCCTTATCAGAACTTCCACTGTTTGCACAGGTATGACGGACTTTACCTGATGTTCGAAGTTTCTTGACTTTATCCTACTACATGTAGACTGAAAACTGGTTACCTTTTGTTTATTTTTTATTTATTTTTCTTAATTTTTACGTTTTTTAACTCCATGTGTATTTCGCTTGTTGGAATCTTGAAACATGCTTCGTGTAAAATTTCAATATTCTAGGCAGTTCTCGTAGCGGAGCAGACTGGTTTAAGCTTGACTCAGTCCGTAACCCCGAAGACAGGTTTTCTCGCGAGGAGGCCCAGTCATTTTATTGAAAATTGGAAGAGTGAGCCAACGTTTGTGAGTGTTTAGTAATCAGGCAACGTGCAAAGACCTAGCTGGTAAACCAATGTGTCAATTGCATTTTGAAAATCGGAAACAAGGGAAGTTTATAAATTAAACCATTTATGCCAAATGGGCGTGCCTACCTTATCAGTAGGACGATTCCATTTTCAATTTAAGGGTTGTTTGTGTTTTTTTTTTCTTTTTCCTCAAAATTTGATAGAACATTCTGTTAGCAAACAATGAAGATCCTGATCAGACACCCCCTGGGCGTATGATGCGGTGTCTGATCTGAGTCTACACTGTTTGTCTATGTCCCATAAAAATGGCTCAATGCTTATATGGGTTAACGAATTGCTTGTAATTGGACAAATGAAGCTGATTAACAAACAGACATTTTGTCAGACTGAGTGCTTGTAATTGTTTTTTGTTAGTTTGTTTGTCTGTTCGTTTGATTTGATTCTTTACGTCCCATCAACAAATTTTCAGTTATAAAGGGACGGTTCTTCCTGGGTTGAACCAGTACTAAGCTAGGAATAGTGTTCTTGCTCAAGGACACACCGCAGTGACGCCGGTGAGGCTCGAACCTCCCGCCCCTCGGTCTCGAGTCAAGCACTCTACCACTGACCACTGCGCTCCTGCTTGTAATTGTTTAGCAATCGGACAAGTGAAGCTGATTAACAAAGAGGCAATTTGTCAGTGCTCGTATTTTTTTGCAATCGGACAAGTGAAGCATATTAACAATCGGACAATTTGCCAACACAAATACATGTAATGTCTTTGCAATCGGACAAGCATTACAAGTGACGGATAATTGTTCAGTGTTTGTAATTGTTACGCAATCGGACAATGTGTCAGTACAACATATTGTTTCTTCAGTACGTTAGTCTTCTGTTTGTCTTTCCAGCTCAAGAAGGTAAGTGAGAGGACTTTGTCGTCGTAAGAAAACCTGTCTTCGGGGTTTCCGCCAAAGCGAGTTTCAAATCAGTCTCCTCAGCTACAGTGACTATCTAGATAATTGGAATTTCACCTGTAGCAAGTTTACATATGATACTTTTCAAAAAGCGAATAACAAAGGCACTGATCAGACTGCGCGGATGCGCAGGCTGGTCTGCGCCTGTGTTGTTCGCGAACCCCCGAAGACAGGTTTTCTCGCGCCGAGGCCCAAATAACTGTAACCCATAAAAGTCCAATAAACTTGTATACCCTTTTCAGCAGGACAGACCCATTTCCATGTTTAGGGGTGTTGGATGGTATTTTATTATAGAACATTCTGTGAGCAAACAGGGATGTAATATTAGAGCCTTTAAAATGCCCTATTAGCGACTTATTGACACTAACCATACCCAACCTTAATTCCATAGATATACGAGGAGAGCAGGTTAGTCCAAGCAGATAACAAATTTCGATACAATGCATATAATGCAGTTACGCCTCGAAATGACTGAGATATTCTTGACTGGGTTCTGCTCCCTAATCTATATAATATGATGTGCATAACATCAGAAGGTTACACTACAAGCTAGTAGTCACGTTATTATAAGTTACAAAAATGGCATGGGTATACAAAATAATAGATCTAGTTTATTTAACAATAGGCCTATACGTTTAGTGTCCTTTTTTGACGGACATAGGCAAACAGTGCAGACACAGAGAATTCGGCGTCTTATTAAGGACACCGAATTCTGTACGGCTGCGCATGCAGCCCGTGCATCTTCCGTAAGCCAGCTGACGGCGTACTTCTAATAAGCGCCAGTTTCTGTGAGGAAAACGCCAACAGTACTTCTAGTTTTTGAGCGGTAAAAACGCCTTCGTTGGAAAAAATGAATGTTAATAAATCAGTCAGGTCATATCTTTTCAAACTGGGAACACATATCATTTAGTTTCAGGTAATTATCGTGAAAAGACACTGCATTTTCTGCGAAGTCGATTGCAATTGCGATTATATAAAATCCGTTTGTCGGTAATTGTATCCCTTTGATTATTTCGTTGCCTAACGTGTGAAAAAAATATCATAAAAAGTAAGTTCGAGTTTAACAGATAATGTTATAATAATTCAAGCAAAAAGCTCTCGACTGAGTAAGTCAAGCATATCATCATTCCGTCAAATATTCTGAAGGTGAACAGTGGCATTGGTTAAAGTTTTCAGGATTAATCCTGAATTCAGGATTTTGAGGTCGACTATCCACTTTCCACAGATATCCTGAATGAAGGAGATTATAATAGCTTCTTTGATTAGTTTTCAGATTATCCAAACACAATGAATCATTTTAACTTTAAATTATCCATTTTTGTAGACATCCTGCAAGTTTAAAAATTAGAATTTCAAAAGTTCGAATTTTGAAATTTTGAACTTTCATCCATGCAGTGGGATGATCTTGCATTTTATGAACCAGAAATGGACAGATACTTCTGCCCGTTCTGGTGAAAACAGTGGCGATTGTCGTGATTTTTTGTTGTCGGGACGGGTCTTCCTGGGTTGAACCAGTACTAAGCAAGGATAAATAAGTCTTGCTCAAGGGCACAACGCAGTAACGCTAGTGAGTAGTGAGGCTCGAATCCGCAACCCCTCGATCTCAAGTCGAGCACTCTACACAGTGTACCACTGAAGCCACTACGCTCCAAATTGGGCAGGTAATCCCATCCGATATGGACGATGGGTGATCTCATTTTTGAATGGGTAAATGAATTTGAGATTCCATGAATGAATTGACTGAAAAACTTATGACAGAATTTGACTGATCGCACCTGTCATAGTAGTCCGAGTTTTCTCTGATGTTTTAGTAGCTTTTCTTTATTCTGATATTTGCCACTACAGTGGCAAATATCAAAATATTGAAAAGCCACTTAAACATCAGAGAAGGCTTGGATTAGCCTACTGTCATGGTTGCTTGAAACTTCTGACAATAACTTTTATAAGCCCTACATTCGTTTTTGTTCTTACAAGCTGGTTGAAATAGCTACCAAAAGTATAGTTAGTGATAAATATTACAGTTGCTTTCGCCACAGTTAAACGTTAACTTAGAATGTGTTTTCATAAATGCTTTAAGTCATGGTGTATTCTATGCGCTGATTCAGAAATTTTCCTCAGGGGTCCAGGTTCCCAGCGTTCTGAATGGCTTTCTTGTTTGTTTGGTGTAGTTTTAGTCATCAACTTATTTTACACTATAGCTATGTCATTTAACAGTTGGGGTGGGGGTCAGTGCCAGTACTAGTTAGAGCTTTATGATTTTCTAGGTGGCGTGGAGTTCGGTCCCTTGATTTCAAAACGAAAAAAGAGACCCAAGTCTACATTTTGGTGTGAATGTGATTTGTGCTAAATTGCCTATGAATTCCTGATTTTCTCTTTTATACGCAATCACAGCTCATGTAATGCTCATGAATTGTTAACCGTGATAATGAAGTCGAATGGCACTCACCTAACAACTATGACCCCTGTATAATAACAGCATGCCCAATTCTCTTTACTACGCACATAGCTTCTGAATGAGAACGATTTTCTAGGTGGCGTGGAGTTCGGTCCCTTGATTTCAAAACGAAAAAAGAGACCCAAGTCTACATTTTGGTGTGAATGTGATTTGTGCTAAATTGCCTATGAATTCCTGATTTTCCTCTTCTATACGCAATCACAGCTCATGTAATGCTCATGAATTGTTAACCGTGATAATGAAGTCGAATGGCACTCACCTAACTACTATGACCCCTGTATAATAACAGCATGCCCAATTCTCTTTACTACGCACATAGCTTCTAAATGAGAACCAACGCTGAGGCTTCTAAAATAGTTTAGAATTGAAAAAATGAAACGTTTATCTATATACATGTATATGTGATTAAAACATTCGCACAGCCTTTCTACTGACACTGGCTAATACAATTAAAAAATAAAGCAGTGTTTTCAGACCCCCAACCGCAATAGGAGTCGGCAAGCATGAGTTCTGCTCTTTATTGTGTCATAATGTTCCATTAATTATTTCAAGGGAGAGCATGCACAAACACAATTTTGGTCAAACTTTGTAATTAAAAAGTGCTCTGGTTACGTGAATATAAGGTCTAGGTCATTAAAATCTAATTCACTTTTTTCTGTCCCCAAACGAATTTCATGTATTATGCAAGTTGGTGCAGAAAAAAAACTTTGTTTTAGAAGACAGAGCCCAGTAAAAGGCTGAATTTACAGTTTTAAAGGATTGTGACCTTTAAATGAGGTGACCTTGAAATTTAGGTCAAGGTCACCAAAATAATATCAACTCGACATTTTGTCACAATGATACAATACATTAAGTTTAGCTAGAGTACATTGTTCAAATCAAGAGATATCATACAAAGACCATATTTTGGTTAGAATATGATATTTCAAGTGCTGGTGTGACCTTGAAAATAAGGTCAAGGTCACTAAAATCTAATCATCAATTCCCCTATTCCGCACAATGTATCTATGCAAGTTTGATCACAATCCATCTACTTGTTCAGAAGCTAATGCACAGAAACCATATTAAGGTCATTTCAAAGTGCCGGCGCGACCTTGTCAATTAGGTCAAGGTCACCAAAATCTTATCTACTATTCCCCTTCTCCCAACAATGTTCTTTGCAAGTTTGTTGTAAATTCATTCACTAGTTCAGAAGATAACGCACAGAAACCATATTTTGGACATTTCAAAGTGTAGCTGTGACCGTAAAAATAAGGTCAAGGTCACCAAAATCTATTCAGCTCTTTCTCTCCTCCCAACAATGTCTTTATGCAAGTTGGATGAAAATTCACTTACTAGTTCAGAAGATAACGTACAAAAACATATTTTGGACATTTCAAAGTGCGCCTGTGACCTTGAAAATAAGGTCAATGTCACCAAAATCTAATTAACTCTTTCCCTCCTCCCAAGTTTATATATATGCAAGTATGGTCAAAATCCATCCACTAGTTCAGAAGATAACGCACGGAAACCATATTTTGGACATTTCAAAGTGCCCCTGTGACCTTGAAAATAAGGTCAAGATCATCAAAATCTAACCAACTCTTTCCCTCTTCCCATCAATGTTTAATACAAGTTTGGTCAAAATCCATCAACTGGTTCAGAAGATAATGCACAGAAACGAAAAATTGGACGCCAACGCTGACGGGACGAGACCCGCAAAAATGGGAAACTCGTTAGCAATCTGCACCCCCTTAATAAAAGTTTTAGTCCACAATGAGTCTACGAGGCATCTTTATATACTCAACTACAAAAGAAACCCATCAGTCACTTCTCGGGGAAATTTCTGAAAACAGAATTAAGAAATGAAAATATATGTATACCATAGTCCTTAACAATCAGTTCTGCATCAATACATTGAATAAATTAAAAGTTTTACTGAAATTTGTTCAAGCTGTTCGCCAGTGTTTAAACAAGGGGTCATTTTCAAAAATGACAAGTTTTCACTAGAGAATGAATATCTCTTTCTCGTCTAAATCTGTTCCCTTCAGCTAACTCGTCCAATAAAGGGCACGGTTCTCTCCTACAGCAAAAAGTGCGTCATAGCGATGTCGAATTGAAAGCACATAACGTGGAATCTGCACCCATTCTTAATGGAGAGCAATCTAAAGCTGTCAAAGATTCCGAGGATGCACTGAACGATCCTGGATGCGTCACCAGAGCTCATCCCACATCTGCTCTATTGGATTGAGAACGGGCTTACTAGACTAATGCGGTTTGTTTTGGCTTCTGCACACACTTGATGGAATCGTCTGAGAGGGACATACCGGTTTTTGGACGAAGTGAACGGATTTAGACGAGAACACGAGTGAAAACCAATTATCTGAGACTTGTCATTTTTAAAAATGACCCCTAGTCTATACACTGGCGTACAGCATGAACGGGTTTAAGTAAAACTGTTACATTATTTAGTAATTTGATGCATAATTTTTGTTTAAGAATATCATATAGCATATATTTTCATTTATTAATTATTTTTTCAGAATTGCCCAAAAAAGTGACCGATGGGTTTCTTTTGTAGTTGAGTATATTTTCAGTTAAAGCGATACATATCTCATATAGAGGCTGAAGAGCAAAAAATCGACAGAGGCTTAAATACCTCGAAAGTACTACAATCAAGACCACCCTTTACATACTACATACTATAGGTTTACCAAAATGAAAAAATAAGACCCCATTTCCTTGGAGCTTATGAGTTATTTATTTGTCCAAGTAATCTCTCCCACCCCGTCCCCTACCACGCTGTATACTGTCACCAAGAGATTCGCCTATGGCCACCGTCAGTAGCTGAATTCACATAACCATCATGTCTTAGGGAAGTGACCAACAGGATATTTTTGTACTTTTTCACCATTGCTTAAATATACTAATATACACATTCAGTCAAATGTACGGGTAAGTCATCGTCCGTTTGCATGACTGTCAGGGACGACAATAGTGAGGGGGCTTTCGTCAAACTACCATACGTGTACGTTTAACTCATTTACGCATTGCCTCCATTTTGTGGGACGTTGGCAAACAGTGCAGATCCAGATCAGACGCCACATAACCAAGGTGGCGTCGGATCAGGTTCTCCGCTGTAGTTCGCTAGAAATTTTGAATAAAAAATAAAAACACCAAAAACAATACACCAAAGGTGGTTATGTGCTCGTCCAAAAGATTAAAATGGGTACTCCATTCGACATGTTTGGGTAAACATAAAGTGTGAAAACGAGTAATTTTCGGGACACAGTTTCATGAAACATTACATGCCATTTTTTATGAATACAATATGATCTATCTCTTTTATGTTCAAATGATAATAGTATGGCCCTCTTAGGGATCTGTAATAGAGCATTAACAACAATCAATCATCGGGGTGTGAAGAAAAGCCGAGACAACCACCCATAATGCCCACGACTCAGGACCAAATTTCGAGAACATACAAAATTTGTCGGCAGTAAAATAGGACTGCTTGATGCTTTCATTAAATTTGTGAACGGATGTTGAGGATATCAGATTTCATAAAAAATGATGAATTTGAATTGTTATTTTTCACCCAGACATGTTAGAAAAAACACTTCAGTTTCTAGTTCCTCTCGGTATATGGTTTTAGGTAATCTTACTGATTTGTGCCTTACTTCGAAATGATTTCTTATGATTTCGGGAAACTCGTCATCTAAGAGTTTGGCTCCAGATCAGACGGGCGTTTGATACAAGTATATGCACAGAATTAAAGTGATTGATTTCTGAATGGGGTTTGCTGTCGCCTGCTCGTTTTCTCAGGCTCGGGTCCAGCAATATTTTGTCCGGAAAACTTCAATTTGGCAAGGTTCTGGGAGGGGGATCAAGCATTTTCCAGGTGGTCCACTTGCTAATTTCTATGGAAACCTATAGAATTTGTGATTTTCCAAGTGGTTGGAGGTCCCGATTCCTGCTTTCAACCCGATCCGCACATGCTTCTTCTTAAAAACGTTCTAACCACTTTACACGGCTATATAAAGTCCACACGTGACAATCACATAATATTTGAAGACTAGAGTTAGGCAAAGTTAAAAATACGACGTTTTTAATGAAACTCAAATTTTTGTTCTTACGAACAATTTAAGATGTTTTGATGAAACTGACGTACGCACTTCTCAGAAAACAACGTACGCACAATTTAAGATATATCGTACGAACTTTATTGATGAAATTGGCCCCTGGTGTTTAGGACACTACCTGTCTTTTTAATCTCTTAGCAGGTGGCAGAGTAACCATAGTAACGGCGTTTAATTCACTGGACTGTTACAATGTTTTATAGTGAAATAGATTTTCGAAAAATAGTAGCATTACTGATCAGGGGCCAATTTCATCAACAAGTTTACGACGTGTTTTTGTCTTAAAAACATCGTACGAAGTTCGTACGTTAAAAATCGGGTTTCATCAAACTATTGAACTTTGCGAACTTCTTACTTTTTGTCATACTAAGTACGTCACTTCCGGTGACAAGTTCGAAAAATTCTTACGGACAAAGGAAATATGTAGTTTGTGTTTTAAAGAGGGAAGTCGGGGATATCAGGAGCCATGATATGTAGAGGTAGATGTACTTTGATATGCTCTATTACTACAAGTTTCCATTTTTGAAGATAAACTTTGATTTGTGTAGTTTTGAACATGCTAAAATTTGCCTAACAAATTCACGCTTGACTGATTCGATCGGACCACTCAGTAAATTGAGGATTATATAATTCTACGGTCAACAACTATTCGCTCATTCATCTATTCATCTACTCAGTAACATTCTGTAGTATACTGATCAAAATTAAAGATGGAAACGGATGCAGGCGAAATTACTACCAGTACACCTAAACAGTTAAGAGCTCCAGTGCCAGCCCCCGCACCATCAAATCAAACGGTTATACAAAGCCCAATTGTACGTCCAAAGTCACCGCACCAACCCAAGCCACCTGCCACCAAGCCACCTACCAACAAGGGCAAGGGCAAGGCGACTGATAAACATGAAAATAAACGACGTCGGGAGGATACACATTCATCTGTCGAGGGAGACAGCAGTGCGGGTGCAAGCATGTTAGACACCAGTGAATTGACTGTTCACCACGACAAATTGAAACAAATGATTGATTATGCCGTTCAGGACGCCATCGGTGCCGCCATGAACGTTGTCTCAGTCCGACTTGAAGCATCACTGAAAAACATATTCACGGAGCAATTCGACAGACTTGAATCACGTGTGTTCGATGTTGAAAAGAAAGTAGACACCGATATTAAGAAAGTCCAAGACTCCATTCGGTCTCATAAAACTGAAACAAATAAAATCATAAACGATTACGAAAAAAGGATATACGAAAATGAAAAGGATATTTTTTCTAAAGGTAACGATATATACGACATAGAACTGAAATGCAACGACTTAGAACAATACACAAGGCGGAATTCAATTCGTATACATGGTATGCCCGAAAAAGGCTTGGGTCGTGAGAACACGTCTGAGTTGGTGTCTGACCTGTTATATAATAAGCTGGAGGTCGAAACTGACATTGAGGTTGCCCATCGGGTCGGAGTCAAGGGTCGGAATCCAAGAAATCCACGGAGCATAATCGTCAAGTTTGTACGTAGATCTGATAAACTTGCAGTCATGCTGCGACGTAAAATGCTGAAAGGTTCCAAAGTGTCAATTTCTGACGATCTTACATCCAGGAATGTTAACCTCATAAAAGAGGTTCGCGATCATAATCGCATCGAGGCTGTATGGTCCTGGGACGGCAAAGTCTACGCAAAAGGGGTCAATGGACATAAATTCTTACTACGACCAAACACTGACATTGACGTTGAGCTAGAAAAAGGAAACAAGGGTGACTAAGGCATAGTTTTTGACCATTCACATATACCTCCAGTCTGCACGAACCCAGCTCCACTGTCGTCAACTCGCGCAAATATACTATATGTATTACTGTTCTTACTTTATATAATGCTAAATGCATGCATTGTATTCCTGCTGGAATTTTGCACAGGTGCGGCTGGGCTCTTGCACGCTGGGAGAGATATATGACCGAAAGCATGTGCCACAATGTAAATAACTTAAACAACGAGTAACGTGTCAAATGGAAATGCTTTATATTAACTAGAAACTTATACATCTTTACATATGCACGAGCTTATATTACTTAACTAGCAGCATCTCGTCGTTTACTAAGGCCACTTGACAAGGGATGTGGATCCTGATCAGGCTGCTCCAGTAGAAACAGCCTGGTCCGGGCTCACACTGCTTGTCTATGCTCTTGCATTGATCCCTTATGCTGGCAATTGTGATTTAGTGAACTACACCAGCGATCATTCAACCTCAGATTCTGTTTTCGTTTTTCTATGGGCGCTCAAGGCTCCTAAAGTTTTAGACTTGTAAACAACAAACTACAATATGTTACCAATTGAATCAATCGTACCCATAAACAATATAGTATGGACTCGACATGTGCCTGGTGATGGAATTTTGCTGATGTGTGTCCCGCAACCCCCCCCCCCCCCGGTTGCACTCCATGACCGGGCTACCTATTGCTTGTACCAAACGGAATGGTATTGAATCCACTTTAGCTTGTCTGCAATTGCTATAGGCTTTTTCTTTTTTTTTCTCTCGCCTAACTTTGTTCAAACAGTGTGGACACTGGTCCGGCGCAGCATCTGCTGCGTGTGACCTGGGTCCGCTAGGTTTGCATGTGTCCGTCCTATGGGGCGCTAGGGGGCAGAAAAGGCTGAGCTCACCGGTAAAGTTGGTATTTAGGGAACCGAGTGCAGCTTTCCATACGGGCCTTCATTGTTAAGAAAAGTCTGTCGTTTGCTGTATGTCTCCTAAGATGTCTCGTTGAGTTGAAGAGTGTGGATCCGGATCAGGCTGTTCCAGTAGGAGTAGTCTGGTCTGGGCCCAAACTATTCACCTTTTTACTTGCATTACCAACAATGTTGGCAATAGAGTGCAATGGACTTCTTGAGTCGACAACATTTTGTACGCTTTTGGATTGATATCGACTGCACGTCAACAACAGATTATAAGATGTTGTCAAAAGAAGTCAGAACTATCACACACTGTTAAATTCAACATGCATGTATGAATTTGTACTGTGCTTGGTTTTATTGCAGTTCAACCTGCCTATGTTGTGGTATTAACTCTCTTGACACTTTAGTATTTGTCAAATTGAAGCATGCAAGGCTCTAAAATATGCGTTTCTAGAAGTGAACAATTTGTTTAGGTCTGTGACTAAAGGTAACGCTCGATTAACGTAGAGTTACATACTGTCCTGCCAGCCAGGGGTGACAGTGGCGTCATGTCTCGTTTGCAAATCTTTCGGAACTTACAATCGATTGATCACTAGTGTATTAATCCTATCCACAGGATAGGATTAATACACAGGTAATCTATGGATTCGCGTCGGCTTAGGCGGAGTGTAAAGGTTAAACATTTACTTAACATTTGTAGACAGGGTATTGCGTAGCTGTCGCTCTTGGTTGGCACGACAGTGGGTGCTTTATTCACCGGATTAGATAAAATCATACTTCTATCTCTAAACCTATGCTCATCGAACGATACCTATAGTGCACTTATTTTTGTTGTTGTTCCACCAACCTGGAGATATTATTGAACTTTTGGGTTACTGTAAAGGCGTCACTGATGAATGCTTAATTAGGACTGGTTCACCTTAGACATAGGCAAAAGCTGAAATGTAGCGTGCTTTTACTCGACGATAACTGAATCATCTTGCGTCATAACACCTCAACAAAGACATAAAACATATTTAACTCTTAAAATAGCCATTCAAATAACCGATCCAAATATGTCTGCCTAACTTTGGTTAAATACATGTAAGTATAGAGGCAAACAGTGTGGACCCGGGTCAGGCTGTTCCAACAGGAGCAGTCTGATCTGGATATACACTGTTTTTCGAGGAGGTTTTAAATAATCGAGCAGATGACGGGGGTATAGACCATTTTGTGATATACGCCTTAAGGGCTTAATAATAAATGTGAGTTCTATGTTTATATGGTCAGGATTTTCATGGAATGCATGCACGTTTGCACGGCCTCGGGCAGCTTATTAACTTTGTACAAATTAGATAAAACCTGTTTTCTCTGCCTGAGCATATGAAACAGTCGAATCAGATTTGAATATTATTTTATAAAAAAAAATAACGCCTTTACAGTGACCGGGGAGGACTGTTATTTTCAGTTCGTCAGTATTATTATGCATATCTACCAAATGCACGATTTACATGTTCCATTAGTGTCATATGGTTCTCCACCTAGCCCGTCTGTCTCTTTTGCTTGACAACCTTTGAATCTGACAGATATTCCTGTATTCTCTTTGCAAATAATGTGGACCCAGGTCCGGCGCCGCAACTGCAGCGAGAGATCTGGGTCAGCATTACTTACTATGTAAAGTTTATGTGGCATAAATAAGTAAAATTGGGTAACCCCTTGCCACTTTGGACATAAACCAAGATGACCCGGATGGGATGTTGCGGTGTAAGTCATTCTAACTTGTTCGGCCCTGTTTGCCCTGTAGATAACAATTTAAAAAATGCGCTCTACAAATACCCATTGACAACAATGGACTAGCCTGTCTCTCGAGGTCTCTAAATTCTTGGGCGTCTTTTTAGCTTGCGTATCATCGTATTGGACGTCTTTTTTTGCTTATTCTATACAAACAATGTGGACACTGGTTTGGCGCAGCATTTGCTGGGTATGATCTGGGTCCACATGGTTTGCACGTGTCAGTTTGCTGGGGCGCTAGTAGACATGTGTCGGCGACCTCCAAAAGACAGGTTACAATGCAAACAGTGAGGACCTGGATGGTGTGTAGCCGTGTGCTGCTAATCATCCGGGTCTGCGCAGCTTGTGTTGATACAAATTAGTCTATAGGGACAGAGGTGCGTCGGCGGTCCGTTAATGTAATAAATAGACTATTCCATGTCTGACTTACCGCGGTCTTTGTGCAAACACTCATCAGAATGAGGGGTCAAAGCAGAGACGCTTTGAACTTTAATCAGTATACCACAGTACCGCTACAAGTGCAAAATGATGACTATGATATATGTTATTATCAATTGCAGTTGGAGGATAAGTTGGAAGTGACGCTTGAGCATCGATGTTTTGATAAGCATACATAGTCCATTATTGTAACGAGCATTATCAATTTATAAGTGCTAGACATTATTTTCTATCCACCAGGTGTTAACCCTCTTAGTGCGACTGCCCATAAATGTCGTCTGTCCTTTGATAAATAAAATGTCTTACAAAGAGTATAGGCTCAGATCCCTTTGAGCTGAGTCTGCACTGTTTGTCCCTAGTCTTGCATGGTTTAATAAATAAATCCAGCAATTGTTTATAGAAAACATTAACTTACGACATATTCCATAGTATGTGCGGCAAGCGCCCTGAGGGTTAAGTAGTATTTTACCGACAATAACGGTTATAACCTGTCTTACCTCCTGTTGTTTGTATGTTCTTCCACGCCACTTCCGGCTTATCTTCCACGGACAGTACCAATACACCTTTTCTATTTTTGTACAGGTAAACATTCCTCACGATTTCCACGTGACTTCCCTATTGAAATGTTTTGCCTGATATGGCTACCTTTAGCACTCTTTTTACACTACCACCTCGTCTTATTAGCACATATTACACATTTTTAGTAAGCTTAGTATGTAAACGTCGTGTGCGCAGTTGCATTGTGATGGAACTCTCAGATGTTCATGCCAGATCATTTTGTATATTTTTTATCTTAGATGGCCAATACAAATAAAAGCTTTTCATGTTGTCACATCAACACTCGTAGTATCTTAGCGTATAACACCGAGTCAAAAAGTAATCAAGAAAAAATGGAGGAAATAAGAAACGCGCTGTGTAACCAGTACGAGTATAATGTGATCGGAGTGACTGAAACATGGTTAACCGCGGCTACACCGAGTGATGATGCTGACCTACATATTGACAACTATACGTTTTATCGTAAGGACCGCGATAACGGTAATGGCAGGGGTGGCGGTGTTGGGATTTTCGTTTCAGACAACTTGCTTTGTATACCTCGCATGGACCTTTGTCCAAGAGAAGCTGAACTTTTATGGGTTGAAATTCGAACCTACCAAAAACGTATCATTGTTGGAGTCTGCTACAGACCTCCAGGACAAAATAGAGATGAACAAAACGCTTTTTTTAGGCTACTAGAAAATTCAATAGATAATGTTAAAAATATATGCCCGGATCTTATTGTGCTCCTGGGGGACTTTAATGATAAGTGCACAGACTGGAATTTACCACACGCACATAGTGAGATTGGAAATAAACTTTCGAACCTCCTGACACAGAATAACTTATATCAGATTATAAATGAGCCGACACGGTACTTCAGTAATGAACCAGCACTACTTGACCTAATAATAACAGACTGCCCTCACCTTGTTCTAAGATCAGGAGTAAGCCCCCCTCTGGCAAACCTGGATCATTGCACTATTCAATGTGAATTCAACATTAAAACATACCATACCAAGTCATTTAAGCGAATTGTTTGGGACTACAAGTCTGCGGATGTTAAAGCCCTAAATGAAGCTCTGGACGCTGCCCCATGGGGTGTTCCATTAACACTATATGAAGATCTAGATGATGTACTTAACTTCAATAATTCGATCATTTTATCTACTTGCAAAGAACATATAATAAGTAAAAATGTAACAATTCATACCAAAGATAAACCATGGATGTGTAACGAGGTTCGGTACTTTATACGTAAAAGAGACCGCTGTTTTAAGCGCTTTAAAAGAACTTTATCTGCCCAGGATCAATTAAACTTTTACATTGCCCGTAAAGAAGCAAACAGGGCTAAGCGGAATGCTAAAAAACGCTTTCAATCAAAGACTGTAGACTCTCTTAGTGATCCCAACTTAGATGTGAGAAATTTTTGGAAAATCTCGAAACGTATTCTAGGCGACAAATCCGAGCGTATGATTCCACCGTTGTTAGAAAATAATATTCTTATTCCCGATGATACAACTAAAGCTGAAATATTCAACAACCATTTTGCATCTATTGCTTCTCATGATCCCAACATGCCCCTGCCACGATTGCCTGATATCCAGTTAAACACAAATACACAAATTGATAGTATCGAAACAACAGAACTCGAAGTAAAACGTTTATTAACTCAACTAGGTGTACATAAATCAACAGGACCAGATGGTATTGGAAACTGGATCCTTCACCATTGCTCTGATTCACTTTGCAAGCCCCTGACCGCTTTGTTTAATAAATCCCTAGCTGATGGCGTATTTCCTAGAACATGGAAACTTGCAAATGTTTGTCCAGTCTATAAGAAGGGAAATAAATCTGATAAGGTAAATTATCGACCAATATCTTTGTTATCGAACATGTCTAAAGTTCTTGAGAAAATAGTATTTAAACGTCTATATGAATATTTGACTGAAAATAGGTTACTCACTGACAAGAACTCTGGTTTTAAGAAAAATGATTCTACAACAAATCAGTTGCTAAAAATAGTTCACCAAATTTACCAAGATATAAATGAGGGAAAGGATACATGTATGGTCTTCCTAGATGTGTCCAAAGCGTTTGACAAAGTTTGGCATAAAGGGTTAATCTTCAAATTACAAAAAATGGGCATACGTGGCAATCTCCTTAAATGGCTAAAAGACTATATATCTGGACGTCACCAAAAGGTTGTTCTAAATGGTGTGGAATCAAAAGTATGTTATTTAGAAGCAGGGGTACCTCAGGGGTCCATTTTAGGACCTCTCTTGTTTTTGATATATATCAATGATATTGTTGACGATATGGAATGTTTCATAAATCTTTTCGCCGACGATACTTCTGTTCAACAGCCTATAATTGACATTACCTCTTTTGATAAAGTAAATAGAGACCTCCAACGATTATCAGTATTTGGAGAGCAATGGCTCATACTATTTAACGCTATTAAAACGGAATATTTGATAATATCGAGACAACGTAACCGCTCAAATCACCCTGACCTATTCCTAAATGGCAAAAAAATATCGGAGGTTGATAATCATACGCATCTAGGAGTTACGATCAGCAATACATTATCTTGGTCAGTGCATATTAATAAAGCGATTGCAAAAGCTGACAGACGTTTAAATATTATTCGTAGATGCCAGAAAATACTGCCAAGAAGCTGTAAAGAAATGTTATACAAAACAACAATCCGCCCAGTTCTTGATTATGGCGATATCATATACGATGCATGCTTAAAATCTGAGTCTGATGCAATTGAAAAATGTCAACGTAAAGCAGCTCTAATATGCACAGGCGCTTTTAGGCATACAAGTAACGAACGCTTATTAAACGAGTTAGGTTGGGAAAGAATGGAAAGCCGCAGGACAATACATAGATTAACACTGTTCTACAAAATATATAGATCCCTAACACCACCATATCTGAGAGACATTTGTAATTTGGTCCCTCATAATACGGATACATACAACCTCCGACGTAACCACTCTATTCTTATACCCTTTATTAGAAGAGAGTTATTCTCTAAATCGTTTTATCCAAAAACAATACGCGAATGGAACAACTTGTCACTGGAAACAAAAGAATCGGAAAGTTTACACATTTTCAAAGAAAAATTGAAACGGTTATACGGTCATAACATAAGTAAAAAGCTATACGCGCATGGTCATGGTTTGCCAGCCGTTAATCACTGTCGGATGCGCCTTGGGCTCAGCCATCTCAAAAACCATCTATTTAACTATAATATTATTCAGTCAAAATTTTGCGAAAACACAAACTGTGATCTTATATCTGAAACGTCATCGCACTTTCTTCTCTTCTGCCCTCGGTACGGTCCACAACGACACACAATGCTCTCTGAAATTTCTACAATCATCTTTCCGGGTACAAACTATAACACCGTTATCGCAATAATGCCTGACTATCTGTGCAATATTCTTTTGCAAGGATCAGAGGACTTGAGCTTGAATGAAAATAAAAAAGTCTTTGACTGCGTATTCAAATTTATCAATGACTCTGGGCGTTTCGATCACAATGCGACTGCCGTACACGACGAAAGCTTATAAAACTGCTCTAATGTGACATTCTTCCTCTTTCACACACACACACACACACACACACACACACACACACACACACACACACACACACACACACACACGAACGTACGGTACTCTTTCACAGGCTGTAAATATGTAAATATTTTATGTAACTGTGTGTCTATCTGTATTGTCTTTGTAATTGTGTATGTTTATGTTTCATGTGAGGAGACCTACTAGTGGCCCTTGGGCTGTTAGGAATCCTCGTTAAATAAATAAAGCATTAAATTAAATACTTTTTGTCGTATATTTAAGACAAATATTTAGGTGTCGCAGCTGACATCTTTGTCTTAAATATTACTAGCATTCTACATAGCTACCAAGGCTGCTGCATTTCACCGAATTCTATAGGCTGAAGAGCAAAAAATCGACACAGATTTAAATACTTTGAAAGTACTACAATCAAGACCACCCTTTATATACCACATGGTTTACCAAAATGAGAAAATAAGACTCCCTTTCCTTGGTGCTTATGAGTTATTTATTTGTCTATGTAACCTCTCCCACCCCTTCCCCTACCACGCTGTAAACTGTCACCAAGAGGTTCGCCTATGACCACCATGTCAGTAGTTGAATTTATGCATATCCATCACGTCTAAGGGAAGGGATTCTGTAGTAAAACCAACAGGATATTTTTGTACTTTTTCACATGTCACCATTGCTTAAACATACTAATATACACATTCAAGTGTACGGATAAGTCATCGTCCATTTGCATGACAGCCAGGGACGACAATGATGAGGGGCTTTCGTCAACAACCATTCGTTCAACATTCGATAAAGGTCTTTGTATGAGTATGTATATGTGGGAGCTGTTCACAAGAGCTTTCAGTAGAAGTTTACATTCTCCTTGAAGGGACATACATCCGGGTTAGCACAATCTCAGTTCCGACCGCTAGATTTTTACATTTTCGAAAATTTCGACTTGTTATCTCAAGCGCCCGGGGTTTGATGTTTAACTCATTTAAGCCTTGCCTCCATTTTGTGGGACGTGGCAAACAGTGCAGACCCAGATCAGACGCCACAAAACCACGTCCAAAAGATTAAAATGGGAAATTCCATTCGACATGTATGGCTTAACATAAAGTGTGAAAATGAGTAATTTTGAGACAAAGTTTCATGAAACATTACATGTACCATTTTCTGTTATGAATACAATATGATCTATCTTTTTTATGTTCAAATGATAATAGTATGCCCCTTTAAAGCTGCATAGTCTGTAACTTTTGATCTTTTAATTTTAGAAATAATGTTACTATTTTTCAAGAACACAGTTAAAAAACTAAAATTCAGGTATACATTTTACCAATTTCGTAAATCTTAACAAATTACCAGTATCAAAACAACAGCATTTATGTTATAAATTAACTGTCTTTAATATGGAAGGGACGCAAATAATTACCAACATGAGAAAAACACCTGTTTTTATAAGATAATTCACTTTCACATGCAGTTTTCAGCTATAGTGAGCAGATTTATTGTGAAAACATAACTTAGTTCTACTTCCATAAATGTCTTAAAAAGAAAGTAAAAATTTTCGAAAAATGTTCATAGTTGCAGACTTAGTCTCTTTAAGGTATCTGTAGTTGAGCATTACAGCAATCAATCATCGGGGTGTAAAGAAAGTCGAGAGAACTGCCCATAATGCCCACGACTCAGGACCAAATTTCGAGAGCATGCGAAATTTGTCGTCAGTATAGGACTAGTTTTGATGCTATCATTAATTCTGCGAATTGTATTTGTTAGATGGATGTTGAGGATATCAGATTTCATAGAAAAAAAATGAATTTGAATTATTATTTTTCAGCCAGATATGTTAGAAAAGAACACCTTCAGTTTCTAGCCCCTCTCAGTATATTGTGTGGCTTTAGGTAATCTTACTGATTTGTGCCTTATTATTTTGACATGGTTTCTTATGAGTTCGGGAAACCCGTCATCTAAGTGTCAAAGAGTTTGGCTCCAGATCAGACCGACGTTTGACACAAGTATATGCACCGAGTTAAAGGGATTGATTTCTAAATGGGGTATGATCGTTCCAAGGCGGTACTTCTTTTGTGGATCTTTTATGTTTTTGTTCTGTCTTGTGTTTGCTATGTTTTGTGCGCGTCTGTTTATATGTGCTTTGTGGTCACCTGCTGGGAAAGGGCTGGCCTCTTGGCTCTCGTTTGTGGTGTCTACTGTGAGTTTGTCACTTTCCCATTGGTATCCTGGGTCAGGTGTGGTACTCGATTGTATCTATTCCTGATCTTTGCACCCTTACTTACTATGATGTCGCCTGCTGGTCTTCTTGAATTTTTGTCCGGAAAACTTCAAGTTTGCAAGGTTCTGGGAGGGGGATTCATTATTTTCTAGGTGGTCCACTTGCAAATTTCTATGGAAACCTATATAACTTGAATGTGGTTTTCAAGGGGATGAAGGTCCGGACCCCCTGCCTTCATTCGGATCCGTACATGCTTCCGCTATAAAAACTTTCTTCACATACCTACGTATTTTTCTCTCTGTGTTAAACCACTTTACACGGCTATATAGAGTATGCACGTGACCAATCACATAATATTTGGAGACTAGAGTTAGGCAAAGCTAAAAATACGACGTTTATAGTGAAACGCAAATTTTTGTTCTTACGAACAATTTAAGATGTTTTGATGAAACTGACGTACGCACTTCTCAGAAAACAGCGTACGCACAATTTAAGATATATCGTTCGAACTTTATTGATGAAATTGGCCCCAGAATAGTATGCCAAACAATCCTGCGCGTGTGCATCGAACGCTGATCAGAGTGTACATCAGATTTGCATCAAATAAAACAAACATAAAATAAGTATCATTTTTAATTAGTTTAATACATTTCCATAACAAATTGGATCAACGATGAAAGAAAAAAAATTGTCTTGCACGCGTAGATTAGTAACACAACACGTACACAGACGCAGTCTGACCATCGCTAGACCTATGTATGGTGCTGATAAAGTATGATATATCTGCCCTACCTATCAGAATGAACTTTCCTCATTTATCAATCTGACGGGTTTATTTTACATGTTTTATGCCGGGTTTTTTTAATTCATTGAACTTTTAGAGGAACCATCTGTGAGCGAATAGTGAAAACCCTGATTAAACACCGCGTACTAGATAAAATGCGAACCAAACTATGATGTGGCTCTGGGAGGTATTGCAAACAGCCTGGTCCCAGATCAGTCCCGACAAAATGTTCATCCTGATCTGGATCTAAACATTTTGAAAATCTGGTGGTATTGCTGAAAGTTTTTTTGGAAGACATTTATTTTGAAGAAGTTATCAGCAGACAACTAAACTCATGTAGAACCCATCGTTTAAAAAAACAACAGATAGGCCAGTAGGCTTCGACGGCAAAAATCTGTCTTCAGGATTTGCGCTAGGTAAGTTTCAACCAGCCAGGTTAGCTACAGAGACTAGCTAGAATCCAGAATTTTGCGTATGGCAAGTTTAAAGCTTTTGCTCTCAAGATAGCGAAAAATAAAGGCGCATATCAGACTGCGCGGATGCGTAGGCTCTTCTGTGCCTTTGTCATTTCTTCTACAAATAAACGGGATTTAACTTTATAGAAGAGCGAACAGTAACCATTGCTAAAGTGACTGTATTTCGCAGATTATTGAAATTATTAGTATACTGTAAATTTTATTAACCCACTTAAGCCGAATGGAATTTCCCACTCTTCTCCATTGAACGAGTCCATTTCCGATTTAAGGGTTGTTGGATGGTAATTTTCATTTGTATTCAAATTTAAATAGAGCATTCTGTGTGCAGACAGTGGGGACCCTGATCAGATGCCGCGTTCTGCGTTCTGTTTTCCAATGTCCCACAAAAAGGACGCAAGGCTTATATGGGTTAACGTCTATAGTAAAAAAATAGTTTTCTTGCATGCTAGTAACAGACGCGTAGATTACGTCTACACCACGCGTGCAGTCTGATAATCGCTCAGGATATTCAATGTGTTCAAGTTTTAGACGAACATTGTGTGCGCGAACAGTGAATACCCTAAGCAAACGGCACGTTCTGTGGCTCTGATCTTGGTCTATGCTGTTCATCTATATCCCACAAAAGGGGCGCAGGGCGTATATTAACTGAACCTGTTTTATTCAAAAGATAGATTTCTCGTGACGTTGGCAACTTAAGATCAATTCTCTGAGAGCACCAGACAAATTTCTCCACGCACCGAAAAGAAATTTCTTTAAACCATATTCAAAAAAGTCTATGTCCAAAAACCCAGAAAGTATACTTTGTTTCATAATTGAATCTTTCGTTGCCATGGAAACCCTGTATGAATTATGTGAAAACTATTTTAGATGTATGCTATTTTTTATATTGATATTTTCACATGAAAAACAGCTATTTTCAATACTTGTATATTAGAAATTTGGCTAAATTTTGTGACCATTGTGTGAAAGTTTCATCCGATTCTGAGACGGTGCGTGGAATGGGTCTATGGGAATTTTCTGGTGCTCTCAGAGAACTGATGTTAAATATTATGGGCAATGCAGGCGTCGATCCCTGGGTTAGATGATACTGCTATAACCATTTATTTTGTAGAAAATCAGCAGACAGCCAAACTCATGCAGAACACATCATTTCTATGCTTATGGTCATTAGTAAGCATTTTGAAAGTACAAAAAATAAGTATGACCTTAGCAACGAAAAGAAAATACGTTTTGTGAATTTTTTATTCTAAAACTAAAATGTATATTAACGTATATCTCCGTATTTTTATCATTTTGATTGTTATCAAATGGGCCTTTGAAACAATATTTCAAAATCTTTTTTCCACTTTATTTCAGAAATACCAACATAGAGTCAAAAGGGGTACGAGCATTAAGGGGCTAATTTGGCCCCCTTTGGAGCCCAAAACTGAAAATTGATTTTCTCAAATTTCTTTTGGTTGGTTTATTAGAAGAATGACTATAGTGTAAAATTTTGGCATTTATTTAAATTTCACCTTTGGTATAGTAACAAAAATGGCCGATAAAATAGGCATAAAATAGAGAAATTGCCATTTTTGACCAAATTTAAGGCTTTTAGAGACCGAATTTTTAAGAATTAGATATCAGCACAGCTAAATACCAAAAGATCCCTTTAATATGATGCCATGATAATTCTCATCCTCTGTTAAAATATCTTCTCGGTATTTGCTTGTGCTCTATATTAATTGCTCTGTCAAACGTCAGAATTTTGCTCCAAAATGGTCCATTTCCTTTATTCAGCCCATTTTGGCGGCCATTTTTGTTAACATAGCAACGGTAAAAGTCAAACTAATATCAGACTTATACACATGGGCCATTGTTCTAATAAACTATTAAGAAGCATTTGGTGAAAAGCGAATTTCATTTTTTGGCCTCATAGGGGGGAAGGGGCAAAATAGCCTCTTAATGCACGTAGCTCTTTCTTACTCGAACAGATGGAATCCAGATCAGTTTGACGCTTTGTCGGGCCTGATCTGGATCCACACTATTTGTACCAAAAATATCGCCACTAGCAAGTGAGAATCTTAACCAATAAAGGTCAATACCTACATCAATTTTACAGCGTCTGATCTGGGTATCCACTGTTTGCCGTTGCCTATGTCCAATAAAAGGACGCTAGGTTTGTTTGGGTTAAACACATTCCCTAAATATAATCCAATATGCTTTTTAACCCTTTCAGACCAATGGAATTCCAAGAATTCCCCACAAAATGCATGAGAGTCAGGATGGCCCAATGCATATATTGAGGGGTCATTGATTATATTTGGAAAGTTTGAATATTCTCACTCCTATTGATAGGACAGGTTCATTTCCGAATAAGTAATTTTGATGGCTTCAGGCAAATATATTTATAACAAAATCAGCGAAGAATGTTTATTCTACTCTGTTAACCCATTTAATCCGAATGGATATTCTATCTATCTATCTATCTTCTGATACTGCCTACGCCCTCACGAGCATTTTTGGCAGGCACTGCGCGTCAGGGTTATGAAAAAGAGTAAAAGATGAATGAATTGTAGATGAGAGGTTAAAATCTAGATCAAAGGAGGCTAGAATAAAAACAACTTTCTGGGATTGATCAGTAAAAACATTAATGAAGACAGTACTTAAAACTGATGAAAAGGGGCGGGTCTAAAACTATTAAAATCATGTTAAAATATGCAGTGTACTGTCTAGGGTTTGGGATGCTGCAGTTGTCCAACTGCTGCCTTGAAGATCTCAAGACTTGGAGCAACTGGAACATTGGCTGGGAGGGCATTCCACTGGACAATGGCCAGTGGAAAGAAAGAGTATTTATAGTAGTGGATATAGTATATATAGTAGTAGACGGAATGTCATAGAATGGCAATACCTGGAGATCCTATGTGTGGGCTGCATGTAGTCAGGAAGGGGCACGGCCACCAGGCCATTTACAATTTTGTAGAAGAGGCAGAGACGGACAACAGATCGTCTCTCTTCAAGGGTCTGCCAGTTCAACTGAGACTGCAATGAAGTGACACTAGTTGTCCTGGCGTAATCATTTAAGGTCCACAGGGCTGCACGTCTTTGGACCATTTCTACTATATGGGCCTTGTCTATGGTATGGGGGTCCCACACTGCTGAAGCGTACTCCAGCTGGGGACGAACTAGAGATTGATAAGCCATTTCTCGGATTTGGGGGGACTCAGTTTTGATATTTCTTTTAATAAATCTGAGAGACCTGTTTGCATTGGCTGTGATTCTGTCCACTTGAGTGTTCCAGCTGAGGTTGCTGGAGATATCCACCCCCATGTACCTGGCGCTGCTGACAGCCTCCAGCACCTGTCCATGCAGTATATACTGCGTCTGGAGAGGGTTCCTGGAGGATGTCACCCTCACGACCTGGCACTTGGAGGGGTTAAACTCCATATCCCATCTAGCCTCCCATGTCTGCAGTCTGTCTAGGTCCCTCTGTAGTTTGTCACTGTCGCTTTTATTTTCTAGGGTTAGGTAAATGGCAGTGGCATCAGCAAAGAGACGCACCTGTGAGACAATGTCATCGGGAAGGTCATTGATGTAGACCAGGAAAAGGATCGGGCCCAGCACAGAGCCCTGAGGGACTCCAGATGTGACTGGGACAGAGTCCCATTCCTCGCCCTCAACAACGACCTTCTGCCGACGGTTACCAAGGAAGGCTTGTATCCAGCGCAAGGTTGCGCTTCTGATACCGTAGGAGTGCAGTTTCATGATCAGTTTTGAGTGGTTTACCTTATCAAATGCTTTTGAGAAATCTAGAAGTATGAGATCGGTCTGTTTTCCCTGGCTGGTCTTACGTGCAAGGTCCTCAATGAGTGATACTAACTGTGTCTCACAGGAGCGTCTCTCTCTGAAACCATGCTGTAAGTCATACATCAGTCCATTTGAGTCAAGGTGTCTAACTAAATTTGAGGCTATGATGTGTTCCATGATCTTACACAAGATACATGTAAGGGAAATAGGTCTATAATTGGCAGCAGTTGATTTATCCCCCTTCTTGAATATATGCGAGACATTGGCTGAGTTCCAGATAAGTGGCACAGCACCGGACTCAAGGGAGCGTTCAAAAAGAACTTTGATAATTGGAGCCAGTTCGACCCTAAGTTCTTGAAGGATGACAGGTTTGATTCTGTCTGGACCTGCTGCCTTTTTGGGTATAAGGTTTTTCAGGAGGTTCAATATTCCTGCTTCAGAGATTTTGATGTCTGGCATTAGGGGTGTTGAATTTCTCAGGTCCTCGGGCAAGGCACCGGGGCTTATGACCTTGTCATCCACAAGGTCTTGTACTTTCATGAGAGAAAGCTCTTGTAATGAAAGTGGGGCCAAGGGTGTAAACACAGACTGAAATTGCTGGTTTAATATGTTTGCCTTTTCTTTGGTTTCTGTATGCAGGTTTCCATTCTGCTTCAGAGGGGGGATGCCCTGTTGGTCGGTCCTGGAATTTTTAAGATACTGGAAGAGTTTCTTAATATTTCCTTGACCTGTTGCCTTATCTTTTTGTCCGTCCACTCCTAGCAGTCCTTCAAGGTATGCCTCATGACTTTCCTTAGTTTTCTTTCTGATAGTGTGTCTAAGAGAAACATACTTTTCTCTTAGTTGGGAGTTGCCTGCTTTCCCACTCTTATTTATTTGACCAGTTCGTTTCGTTTTGAGGGGTTAAAGTGGTTTTATTTTCTTTATTCAAATTTTGTAAGCAAAAAATAGAGACCCTTGTCGTATACAACGTTTCGCGACTTCTGATCTGGATCTCCACCGGCCCACTGTCTGCCTATGTCCCTTATATATATGGGTTAAATGTTCCTATATACTTATATGAGACCAATGAAATTGTCCATACAACTACATACGGTAAAGTCAAGATGGTGCATTATATATATTGAGGGGTCGCAGGTTATAGTTTAAAGATAAAATACTATTCAAACTGGCATACTCAGCTACAGAGACCAGTTTTAATCAGTCTTCAAATATAGGATTTGGCCAGTTAGAGTACTAAAAATAAACTAACTAGCAACAACAAAAGAGCTGGTGAAAATGCACAGGCTGATCTTCCCCTTAGCTAAAGCCTGCGCTGTTTTCCCCGGCTACTTAAGTGGAAATTAAAACCCTGGCACATCCGCAACTTAAGTGGAAATTAAAACCCTGGCACATCCATGGCACTGCAGGGATACATCGTAGGTCAAATCCCGGCACTTAAGTCCTGCTTGTAACAAGACGTTTCGCCCAAAGATGTTTTACCCCTAGTCGTTTCCCCCTTGTAGTTTCCGCCCTGGTCGTTTTGTCTCTATGTTCAACCCTAGTCATTTAGTCGTTTCGCCCCATACCCTAGTCGTTTCGCCCCCAATACCATTTCCTCCCTTGTCGTTTCGCCCCCATTTTTTTTAAAATTATTTATTTGTCGTATCTAGTTAGGTGGGTGGATATGACAAATAGCTAGGTGGATGGATGGAAGGCTGGATGGAAGGAAGGACGGATGGAGGGATAGGGAGACTAGATGAATGGGCGGGGTGTCGGCCTGATTACCGCAGGATACCACAGGATACCGCATGCTACCCCCGGATGCTGCAGGATACCTTTTTAGATGCATGTATGTCTAATAGAAATTTAACATGAAGTTGCATGGTAAATTAATTTTGAAATAATAAAAATACAAAACTTCAACTGTTTTGGTTTGTTGATAGGATCACTGGACAATTCGGCCCATAATGGTCAATGGTGACAAACGATACTCAACTAGTAGATGTAGATAATATAAAGTCGCTGTGTTTTAGTGGATATATTACCCAGGGGTCCTTAGTTCGATCCCTGGCTCCTCCAGTCTACCGTATGACGCTCAATGTCGTGGCCTTGTCTCCATACTCGGACCCAATACTGGGTCCGAGCTCCATATGACCTACTGAGCTGTTGGTGGGATGCTTAACACAAACTCACTCACTCACCTTATCAGCCAGATTTCCACCGACCTAAGAATTTTAATGTGATTTTTTTTTTCTTGACACATGTATATACATCCATGCTCATTCACCTTGACTTATCCCGTTCTCGTTGGTGGGGACTTGTTTGATTAACGTCAGACACGAGAAACCGGGGCTAATCTAGATCCAAATTATTTGGCTTCGGCTACAGTGACTAATGCGTGGGTTCCGGCATTTTCTTTGTCTTTCCCGAGGTTTGCAGTTTGTCAGAATTGGCGAACATTGCAGACCCAGATCAGATGTTGCATCGTACAGCGTCTGGTCGGACTTTATAATGTTCAGAGATGTGCCTATTTTATAAAATTAATAAAATAATGTTTGCAAACAGTGATAACCAAGGTCGCAAAAGGTATGTAATATTTGGGGAAATGCAAAGAGTACAGACCCCGGTCCGACATCGCCTTGTATATTATAGTAGGTAACATTTCATTGAAAAAGTTTGATATCTTTCAATTTAAACTGTAAGAAATCCAGTATCATGATTTTGGATTTTAATTTTACATCGGCGATCAGCGAAGGCTCAGACAAGCCAGTGCATCTGCAAAGTCTGGCCAGAGCCTTCGCTGTTCGTATACATAAAATATGGTAGCAGATGAAGACTCAGACCAAAGATTGGCAAAACAATATTATCAAAGTGGTAACCATCAAAATTGTCGACAAACCATTAAGATAATCCACTTAACTCAACAACAGCGATAATTGGATTTTCAAAGTGTGTGAACGATTATCAATTATCGATTATTGATAGTATCAGTTATCGATTGACTGAGTGTTTATTGAATGTCGCGTGCCATGAACTTGTCCGACAGTGTATATAACAAACAAACATAATATTTTCTTTCACTGTAGATCATTTTTGTCTTCACAAACATTGTAGACCCTGATGAAATGTCACATTATGTAGCATTTCATCCGGGTCTTCACCGTTTGCAAAAGTACGCGTTAAGTTGTCATCAGTATATACAGATATACATATATCGTGAAATTAAATGAGCCAGTCAATAAAATTTTGGTACATTGTGTGAAACGTGAACGCGCAGTCACGTCAGAGTATTTGCTCGTAAACAGTGATACAGTATTCGTCTTAAAACAACTGAAAGAAGATGCCTTCAATCATTGCTGTTTGCTAAACAGCCGTAGCCGCTGGATTATGCATTTGTTTGTTTGTTTTGTTGCTTTACGTCCCAGTCAACAGCTATGGTCATGGGGGGACGGTCAGTTCACCTAACCACACTTTTTCCTGGGCAAGCTTGAACAAGCGGTTAATTTTTCAGTTCAGATATAGAAAGAGTAAGATTATTAAGCGTACAGGCGCAGCTATCTAGTGGGGTTATATGCTTAGGTTTTGATTTATAAGTTATTTATTTTCATGCATTAATCATTAAAAATAATTATTAACGTCAATGCAAAAAATAGATTAATCGTTAATACAAAAATTATGAACGTTTTGGTCTCGTCCAACCTAAACATTGTTGTGGGTACTAAAAAGAACTGTCTCATCGAGACGGTTCTTTTGAGCACCCAAAACACCTGTTTAAACTGATAGGTAAGAATATCATTACAGTTTTATTCTCCTAAAATTCTCTTCTCTGCACCTATCATGTATTGTTTAAGCGTTCTTTAATTTATAATCATAGTGCCTCAAAGACTAAGATCTGGGTAGCATGTAAAGAAAATGACCCTACATGCAGAAAATGCGATGTTGTTGGATGCGAAAAACAAAGCGCAAAACTGCCTCCCATCGGCGCAGTCTGATCAGCGCCTTCGTTATTCGCTCTATCTAATCGAGCGAGACGCGAAATTTTACTATTTAAACTAGCCCCTGTAGCTGGGCATGCTGGTATGAGCCAGGATTTGAGCTTGACCTGATAAAATACCACTGAGTCTGCGCTGTGTGAAAGATTTATATTATTCATTTAAGTTAATAGCTTAGCTAAGACCGAGTCTATTTCTTTATACCACCCTTACCGACTTAAGCACGAAATATCTCAATATGTGCAAGATCTACACTGATGTAGGTGGTATAAAATAGTTATACTATGTTTGTCCACCTGTACGTAAGATAATCCACTCGCTAAAGCTCGTGGATTATCTCCACGCACAGACGGACAGCCAATGGTATAACTATTACATAGAAAAAATGAATAAACAGAAAATGCTTATTTTTTCTTTCTATCTTTAGCATGACTGTTTAATTTGCATATTTTATTCAGTTTCCCTCCACAAATATTCTAGAGGATTGAAAATCGCGCAGTCAGAAACATGCACTGAAATTCAAACTCGATTTCATTTTCTCTTGGTACTGGCTCGCTCAAATTGGAACATTCAATGTGCCTTTATGCAGTCTCGCCAGAGCCATTGCAGCTCATATACTTAAAGTAGGGACGTAGATGAGGACAATATATAGGCCTGTAGTCCAACTAGATTGCTGTGCATGCAAGTTTCAAGAGTGACGTACTCAAGTACCTAAACATAATGAACTTGCACGCCTTTAAAATATGTGACGATTTTTGCCGTATGCAAACTGTTTAGACCCAGATTAGACATGACATAACTTCTTATACATACTAGGGGCGAAACGACTAGTGGGGCGAAACGACTTATGGGGCGAAACGACTAGTGGGGGCGAAACGACCAGGGGGGAAACTACCAGGGGGAACTTCTTGGGGCGAAACGACTGGCGCGAGACCACAATTAATTTTACTATGTAATTTAATCATTCATTACAGCACCTCCTATTATACATGATGAAGCTGGCTTTCTTCTGAAGCTTTTCCCCACTCAAACATGGCATGGGAGTCATTCTAATCACTGACTAGATAGGGCAAGTTCGGCTCGTTTTGGAACCACAGGAGTTTAGACAAACCCTATGTGACACAGCAGTCGTGTTGGCTATCTTAACAGCATTTTACTTAGGTGTGCAGAGGCCTCAATTTTCCTAGAATTACCAGTTACCGGGACAAAAGCAACATTTTCTGAAAGCTTATTCATTGGGCAGTTCAGACATACCCAATAACAAGGATGCTCACATGATTTGGTAGGTTTACAGCCCACTAAAAAGGGAACTATTTGCGCGAAAGAACATCCTTATTGTATACAACCAATCAAGGGACATAATTGTGGTCTGATTCCGACTAGGAGAGAAAATGGTTTGGGGCGAAACGTCCTGGATTCGTCCTGCTATGCTCATAGTCCCAAGGAGGCATAGCATACAAACTCAAAAGAAAATAGACAGTATTTTGCTTCGAGATACAAATGACTGGTGCATAAAATGTATTTCTTTCTATGAAGCTCACCTAGGTTTAAGCAAACATTGCATATCCGGATGAAATGCCGTATTACGTGTTTTTTATCTGTGTTTGTAAAAGAGCATACTGTTAATCAGCATGGATCCTGAACAAATTCGACATTTTTGGTTGGCCTGGTCCAATTATTAGCAGCAATCCCGCTATGCATTTTTTTTTCATAAATATATTATAGTTTTAAAAAATATCCCCTGTGATCCCTTAAAACACAGCTACATCATACTTATTGTAGCAATATCGTTGGGAGAATCCATTGAATGGCAAGGGTTAAATACATATTTCAGTGTTTGTTTGTCCTCGAAGTATTTTCTTACCAGGTATGTGGTACCCTTTTAATATACGTTACTGGCCCGAGGCATTATGCACATTGCTTTACTGAAGCAATATCAAAAGAAAAGATCTTACACCTTTTTATACTACATTTCCTGGGTTGAATCAGTCCTGAGCAGAGGATAAAATGTCTTGTGCAAGGACACGACGAAGTGCCTCGAGTGAGGCGCAAACAAGCAACCCCTAGACAAAGACATCTATTTACAAACCACAAAGCTCAAAGCAAGTTTTGTAACAAGGTAGAGGTATGTAATTTTCGCTTGACCAGGTATCCTGTCCTCGCTTATAAAATTAAAGGGATTAATGTAATATTGTCTATTGGGTGTAATGCCTATTTTGGTTGTTATGTATAAAGAATGTTTTATCAAAAATAATTTGGTTTCCGTCTTTCAATGGAAGAGGGAATGGAAGAGGGTACCAGTCTCCTACAAATATTTGATTGGTCGATTCAATCCTGCGTGAGTGACGTATTCACTCGAGCGATACCGCGATGAATTTACTAGCGTTTAATTGGTTGAAAAAACAACGCAGATATCTTGGGAAGGTTGCGTAGGCCTCGCAAGTCTGGTTGCTAAAAAAAACTTCGCACGGCTTTCGCAGGCAACCGCGTGGCCTACGCCTGCGAAAGGCGTGCGAATGCAACGCAGAGTCTGTGCGCGTGCGAGGACAACTCGCTGACGATCGCCACTGTACATTCTTCAAAAGCTCTTACTTGCATATAAACAAAAAATGCTTTTTTATCAAGGAGACGGATACCTATGGCCACATTGTTGTATGAACAATTTATACATCTCACATATATCACTTTACGCCCCAGCATACAGCTTTTGAGCAATCCACAGCATGCTTATCAGTCTTTTTAGAGTCACTTCCTGGTTTGAAACCATGTAGTGACACGCTGGGTGAACTTTAGATAAAAACAGTTGCATGAACACGAACTACAATTATCCGACTACAATATTTAGAAGTGTTTTTGCCCAAAATGTACACATTTCTTTTAGAAAAAATAGATATTTACAATTTTTGCTTGTGAACTTTTCAAGGTCAAAAAGAAAAATTGCAAATAATACCAGAAAAGCATATATACCTTTGTAAAAATACTTCTAAATATTGTAGTCAGATAATTGTAGTTGCTGTTTATGCAAATGGTTTTCACTAATGTTCATCCAGCGTATGAAAAAAGCCGCCTCATTGAGACGGTTCCTTTTAACACTCAAAACATATATTATGGTTGAGAGAAAGCAAAGTGAGAGTTTAATTACGCCTCAAGTAGCAATGTCTGTGCTCACCGTGCGTGCTTGTGTATGTATTTGCGAAGAGAAACATGGCGTGTGCTAGAGCTTACTTGAACTCGCCACCTGCCTCTGTATGAGTTCACCAAACAATTGAAATTTTGCTTATGGTAGTTTTTTAAGCATTTTTAAAAATGTTGTATTTTCAAAATTTTTCAAGATTTTTGAAATTCACCAGTAGCTCCTGGTAAAATTATTAAATATACTTATTTTTATTTGAACACTTTAGGCTAAACACAGTAGAACTTGATTAGTCCATTTTTGGCGATTAAAGTTTGACGACTACTGTACACATCCGGTTTCACTGTGGGAGTTTAAAAAATGGATTTGGTAGCATTTTAGTTTTTTGTTTTTTCAATTTTCAAAAAGAACGGTGACGGCTGGTGATAATGAATAATAGCTGAAGATTTCAATGCAGTGTCGCTGATAATAAAGCGTACAGAGCAGTGCAAATTCTCTATGTAAATTGCATGCTTAAAGCTGAATTTCAATGATTAACGTGCTAAAAGTGTTTGTCTCATGTTGTTGAGTAGCAAAAACGACGAGTCCCATGGAAACAAAACTTTTGAGGTTTATTCTTCTTATATCACGGTAGCCAGTAACATCTTCATAATCGATAAGGACTCAGTGTTATGGTTTATATCGTAGAAAAAGTGTGACTTTTTGAAATGAGGGTACCTTTTTACTAACTACTTCCGTGCAAGAAGTACACGCCATGTTTGAATGAAATAGCTTGCAGAGTCTTGGCTAAGTATTGCTTCATTTAAAAAGCATGAAGTTTGTATACCCTATGTTTCTCTTTCTGAACTAGCGTAAAAATTTAAGGTGACCGATTAGAACTTGGTTTTAGTATATAACATGCATGTATGTAATAGTAAACCGTAGCTAATCTTTGATACATTATCTTCTCCATAAAACGATGCAATCTATTTAATTGATTTGATTTAATTAATGTTTTGTAATAATGACAAAGGAAAATTTATTTTATTTCCTTGCTGCTAGTGTTTAGTTTACGCTCGTGTATCTTGTATCTTGTATCTTGTATCTTGTTTATGCTAGCAAAAACCAAATTTAGTGATACATATTTAATTACTCAGATATATTTGCGAAAATTTCGCGAATAACGTTAAAAGTCATATTTGCGAGGTTAAAATTCGCGACTGGAGCATGGTTTACAAAAATACTTACAATCCTCGCGAAAATTTCTGAATGTAAAGTAACTAATGGCAAAATGCGACGGTGGGTGGTGGCTGGGACATGGGCGGATCCAGAAGTGAGGACTGGGGGTCCAGACCCCTCCCATAGAAACCACAAAGCTTATTGTTTTCTTATATTAGAAATACTGGTCCAGACCACCACAATATTGGGCCACCATCGACCCATCAGCGAAACGCCATTTCAATGGCGTTTCGGAGACGGACTGATGATGGCTCGCTTTTAGTTGTTTACTGTGTGTTCTAAGGAATACTGGCACGAGCCCCCCCCCCCACCCCCCCCCCCCCCCCCCGAGAAGCAATAAGACCCATCCCCTCCCCTCTGTGAGATAATTTGATGACTTAAAAATCATGGTCAGCGCTGAGAACTTTCTAGGTCTGCGCATATGGGGTGGGATACGTTCCTTTCATCGCACATGTGACTTACTGCGTTGAAAATAAGCCAACAAAGAATACCCTTAAACTGCCATCCTTTGGCCAAACTTAATAGAGCCTCTGCGTGCTAGGATAAATCCTTTAAAAAGAAATGCTAGCATAAATTGCCATGTGATGATTCTGATTCAGTATTACATGTATGTAGCTTATTAAGGCGCTATATGTAGCTGTTGCCACATGCAAAGCAGATGGCGAAGCAGATCTCGTACTAAAGGTATCAAGAGTATATGCTATTGAGAAAATTTGGATGTCCACTGTTACTGGTTTTCCTAGTTTTTGTGCTCCTTTTCATCTTATTGTAAAAGTCTGGTTAGTGGGACATTTATAAATTAGCTAGGCTCATCTGAGAGGGTTCGCAATAATTGTGAATTGCCTGTGGGGATTTACATTTTTTGTGAATGCTTGGTTTAGATTAGACGCAGGTAGTTAGGGCCAGGTGTAGTGTTGACATCTGTGATTGACATGTTTATGTTTTTGTAGGGAATTCTGACACCAGTTTGTCATTGTTTCTTAAAGGTCATATTCATTAGCTTGTCAATTCTAATGGGATGTTTTAACACTTTCGAAAGACCGTGACGACAGATATTACTTAGTTAAGTAAAATTACATAAGCCCAATAGATAGATCATGTCAATTCTGACATTGATTGGCAGGATTGCACAATACATTTAGTCATACGACCTTAGGGAAATTGCGCATCTGGTGTGACTATGAGTCACATTTGTATCTTCTGATTGGTTCATATAAATGGAAGCTTATCTACGTAGAGGGCGCTTTTAAGTAGATTTGAGATATGATTTGTTAGTGTTGATGTCATTAGGTGGCGCTGTGGTCAGATTCTATCACGTGACTTCATGCTATAAAGGACGAAACACTGTGTAAGAGCCTCAGATTTCAGAACTTTGGGTTATAGTTAGTTTCTAGAAGTATTTTAGTTGGACTTAAGAAGATGTAATAAAATTATAATATTGTGAAAATTGTTGCTGAAAATTTTTAGACTTAGAAACTCTAATTTAAAATGACTTTGAAACCCCAACGCAAACTTAGAAAATTAGAACTTAGAATCAACTACATTATTATATACCTATAACTGATACGACTTTAGAACTGTCTGTTTTCTGGCATTCTGATACAGAAAGCCGGATCAACGAACTGAGGTTTTCTGAATCCATATCACTATCGTTTAAAACGAGGCTAACGTCGGTTACCTGCTTTTGCGGCGACGTTATGTAAAGTAAATTGCAAGCATGGAACCAGAAACGGAAAACATATTGACGTGACGTCAAGAAACGTAACGTTATGACAAACGTTACCGCTATTTTACGGGATTAATGACCAAAACAGGTTTTAAAATCAGAAAGAATGTCAGAAAGAGGCATATAATAAACATATTATCATAATAGTAACTTGATCTGGCGTACAGTATCACGTCTCGTGGATGAGGCCATATCATTGGATCACCCTCGACGCTACGCGTCTTGGGTGATCCGATGGTATGACCTCATCCTCTCGACGTGATACAGTACGCCAGATCAAGTTACTATTATGATAATGTGTATTTACACATTCAATAAGTAACCATCCTAGCCTACATCTGATTTTGGATAGCTCGCTTTTTCTTTTACGAAACAAGTCTCTAGCAAGATACTGTTCGACATTGTGTTGAAAAAATCATCATCTAATAATTTAACAAAACTATAGCTATCTTTCAAAGTGTACTAAAATGACTTTGGAATATGCAGCTCTACCGTATCTTCAATAGACATTTTCAAAAGGCAAATTGCAAGGTTTTTTTTTACTTAAAACTAAGCTATAACTAAAGCCATTAGAATAGATTTTCATTTTTAATAAAAAAAAACAATGAGAGTAAGTTCCACATTGCTCTTGGAAAAAAATCACAGTATTCAACTTGAAAATTTCAGATATCAATTACTATATTACATAAATAGTTGTTTAAGGGTAATTTCGAGTGATTCCCATGCTCACCATTCCTGCGTCGAGAAATTGGAAAAGTTGTCTGGGTACCCTCTTTCCGACCATTTACGATTTTGGATCAATGCAGATTTCAGATACTGTCTTATATAAATGACAAAAATTACAGTCTTTAACATTTATATTAAATTATCCTTTAAATTTGTGGAGTGGGGTTAAATTTGGCCCTCCTCAAAGAATATTTGTTGGGTGACTCCCGATTTTTTTTCTTTTATCTAAAATGTCAAATGATAGACCATGAAATAAATACCAAAAATTATGATTTTGCATGTCAGATTTTTTAATATATAATTTACTCAAAAAATAGAAATCCGTTTTTGGGGGAATTACCAAAATATATCATGCAGTATCTTGACACTGCTTGGGAAAACAAATACATTTTCACAATTTCGAAGTTTGTGTTTGGAGTTCGGAGAAAGGAACGGGCCGAGCCCTGGTTAGGCAGGGTCGGAGCTGAGAGAAAGAACCTGGCCAAACCCTGGTTTGGAGTTAAAGTTTGGAGTTTAGTGAAGGGACTGGGCCGTACCCTGGTTTGGCAGGTCAGAGAAAGGAACGGGCCAAACCTTAGTTTGGCAGGTTCGGAATTCATAGAAAGAACTTGGCCGAACCCTGGTTCTGAGTTCAGAGAAAGGAGCAGACCAAACGAACCCTGGTTCTGAGTTCAGAGAAAGGAGCAGACCAAACGAACCCTGGTTCGGTAGGTTCGAAGTTCTGAGAAAGGAACAAGCCCTACCTTTTATTGGCAAGTTAGGAGTTCTGAGAAAAGGGTTAGAGGTTTTTGTTAGGGTTCGGCCTAGTCCTTTCTCTGAACTCCAAACATGCAAGAATTCAGAGTTCATAGGGAACCAGCCTTTCTCCGAACATGCCGAACAAAGGTTCGGCCCGGTCCTTTATCCGAACTCCGAACCTGCCAAACCAGGTTTCGGCACGGCCCTTTCTTCAATCTCCAAACCTGCGGAACCAATGTCGTCCAGTCCTTCTCAGAACCTGCCTGCAAGGGTTTGGAGTTTGGAGAAAGGAAGGGGCCTTTCTCCGAACTCGGTACTTGCCAAACCAGGGTTCGTCTAGGTCCTTTCTCCGAACTCAGAACCTGGGGAACCAAGGTTTGGCCCTATCCTTTAACCAGGGTTTGGCACTCTCCTTTCTCCGAACTCCTAGCCTGCCAGAGTTCAGTGTTGGTAGAAATGAAGGGGTTTTCTCCGAACTCCGAACCAGAGTTATACGTGGTCCTTTCTCCGAACTTCGGACCCGCCGAACCAGGGTTAACTCGGTCAAACTCTGAACCCCGGGCAAAACCACAATCCTGGACCTTCTTGATTCGCTCCAAACTTCGCGGTTGCGAAGTTTTGTGAAAATAAAGCCCTCGTGAAATGGCAATATCCCTCATAGACAGAGGCGTAGCTTGTCTAAAAACAAATGCACGCAATTGTGGGGACACTCTTTTTGTATGCGTATTTCATCAAGAAACCGTCAGAACTGGAATAGAATAATTCCATATTTTGGTTCAACTGTGTACGCAAATGCGTTTTAGCGCATATGGCAGCAATGCCTATTGTAGGTAAATGCTTCCATGTTATTCGCGAAAATAAAATTCTCGATAAAATTTCTGAATTTACAGTTATGTTCAAATTAGAGAGTGTAAGCTTATCCCTAACAGACAAACGAACAAGAGGATACTGTGTTGCTTACTGGGGGAGGGGCTTCGTGGTATAAAAATAACTTTTCTGAAGTATGAAATACGTACATGTATCGCTTAGGCGAGTAGCGAATGAACAGACGCCTGACCCTTCGCATACACCGAGTCTCATCAGTGCATTCACTCTTATACACATTGTATGGATATAGACGTCTACAGATTCTGGCCAAAACTTAAACATTAAAAACAAAATTTAGCCCCACTGGACACATCAGCATTGGCATTTTAAGTGGACTTATCAGTACCACAATTCCATGTGCTGGCCAATGACTTTTTTTACTTTATTGTTTTTTTAGTCATCATCTTATTTTACAGAGAGGAGAGGGGTTGCATACCAGTATTCCTAAAAATCTATATCCCTTAAAAAGGTCACCATCGTCCCACCAGCGAAACGCCATGCTGGTGGGCCGATGATGGCCTGATACTAAATTCTTCGTGATTTACCAGTGGGGTACTTACCCGTGTTCCTAAGGAAACCTACAGCTTTGTGATTTTCCGGGGAGGGGGGGGGGGTATCGGACCCCCAGCCATCCTCCCTCTGTTTCCGCGCATGTTATGAAAAACATTTCAGTATATGGCACCGGCTGTGGAGGTACATTGACAAGGTTATCCGGCCAGATACAGTCACCAGATGAAGACAATGACGGAGTATTTGACCATGGGGTAGAATGTGAATGGACCTTGATATTTGAGAACACAATTATAGAGCTACACATGCTGCGATTGGATTTGAAAACACCTTCATTCAAGAATTGCAATACTCTAATATCAAGTAATAGATATTCCTCTAACCAGTTGTATGTAAGTATAATAATTGTACGAAAGCCTGGTATGTTCTTCTTAGTTCCTACTCCTTAGTTCCTACTTCTTACTTCTTAGTTCCTACTTCTTACTTCTTAGTTCCTACTTCTTACTTCTTAGTTCCTACTTCTTACTTCTTAGTTCCTACTTCTTACTTCTTAGTTCCTACTTCTTACTTCTTAGTTCTTGCTTCTTAGTTCTTACTTCTTAGTTCCTAGTTCTTACTTTTTAGTACCTATTTTTTACTTCTTAGTTCCTACTTCTTAGTTCTTACTTCTTATTTCTGAGTTCGGAGTTGTATTAATGAACGACTGTATAAATACATGTATGTCTGTTTGTCTGTCTGTCTGTATGTATGTATGTATGTATGTATGTATGTATGTATGTATGTATGTATGTATGTATGTATGTATGTATGTAAGTGTCAGTTTGTCCGTTCGTCCGTCTGTATGTATGCCTGCCTGCCTGCCTGTCTGTCTGTCTGTCTGTCTGTCTGTATGTAAGTATGTATGTATGTATGTATGTCTTAATGCCTGTCCGTCAGCCCATCCTGGCCATTTGTCTGCCCCTCTGTCTGTACGTACTTTTGTCTGGCTGTCCGTCTGTCAGTCCGTCTAGCTAGCTGGCGGGATGGCTGACTGAATGTTGTTCTGTCTGTGTGTCTAGCTTTTTGATTTGTTCGCCCATCCATCCGTATGTGTCTGTCCGTCTGTCCGTTTGTCACACAAACACATAAAGCTTATAGACAGCCATTCAGACAGAGAGCCATTTTGTACATTTATTTATGCATATATGTTATTTGATTACTTACAAAATGCTTCTTGATAAAGACAGCACAGCCGAAACTAGTTGGGAAAATAAAGGAAAGAACCCGAGGTTTGATTTCCCATTTAAATAACTGCACGGCAATTGATCGGTTCGGATACGCTAACTACTTGCAGAGCGCACACAGAGAGTACACACAGCACGTTGAGCGTTCATTGACAGATCATTTCTCATCCGCTGGTGTTCGTTAGTTGGTCGTTGCTCGTAAGTTCTTTGTTCCTTTCAAATTCGCTTTCAGATCGTTATATCAAGCCTCGATGATCATGTTCGTTGGATTGTTCAGCGAATGTCTGCGTATTCAAGATTTTTCATATTTTTGCAATTCGTTGAGGGAACGTCAAGTCAATTCGTTATAGTGTAAAGGGGCCTTTAGCTTGTCGTTACTCGTATGTTATGAACTCGCTGTGGGCTCATTTCAAATTTGATTTCAGCTCGTTCGGTGATCACATTCGTGGGGTTTTGTGGCATATGTGTGTGAATTCGAGATTTTTCATTTTGTGCAATTCATAAACAGCATGTTTGCTAAATTCGTTATAGTGTAAAAGGGCCTTTACTGTACGGGGGTATCTAATAAGCATTGTTTATTGACAGTTCTTTCATTATTGTATTTTTGATCAACTAGGTAACTATTTATGATGAAAGCGGAGATATATTCAAACATTGGTTTTGTGAATCATTGGGGATAATAAAATCAATCAACCACTTGAAAGTACACTTCTATAGTTTTGACAGTGAACGTCCTGTGACAGGGTTGGGGTTCATTGCCGCGTATGAGGCTATAGACAAAGGTATGTATACAGTAAAATCTGTCTTAAGCGACCGCTCAAAAAGAAGACAAAAATTGGTTTATCCCTCTTGAAATGAAGTACATGTAAGAATACAAATATAAATTTATGAGCACTGACCTTGCCATTCTGGATATTTAAGGTGTTAGTGGCTGTCATTGCATATACTTTCGTGTTGCCACAGGACTGAGCAGTAACTCCATTAGGTCAGCACATTAAAGAATACATATGAAGGCATAGAAATGACCGAGATTTCAAAAGTTTAAGAAAAATAATGTTTTCAAGATTTCTCACATACAAAACTATTTATCTTCAAATATTGATTTGTCAAATGATGTCTTTATGATAACCCATTTATCAGTAACAGTTATCAATTATTTAATATAAACCAATAAAATATAATAATACTTTCAATAAATAACCTAGTTAATGCATCTCAGCCAACAAACTAGTACATGTTTATGTCATTAATCCTATAGGTTATATAGGATCCATGTATTGCTTAAATTTTTCTTTATCTTTCTAGCTTATTCTGGATGTGTAGATTATGTACCATCCACCGAATATAATGGAAATTTGTCAGTGACAGTAAACGGTCGTCAATGCCAGATTTGGTCATCCATCTATCCATACAACGACACCTTAGAAGATGACAATTTGTTTCCAATAGATGGTTCAGTGATAGCAGCAAAAAACTTCTGCAGAGATCCAACCAATGAAGGGAACATATGGTGCTATACGACTGATCCTGGCGTTGTTTGGGAATATTGTAGCTTTCGACCTTGTATGTATTTTTCTACATACTATCCATACTGCATGCACATGGCATATATAGAGGATCTAACATGAGTGTTCATGTTTTATTGAATTTATTAAACGAGTTGGGGAAAAGAGATAAAATGCGAGTATTGCCAAGCATTTTATCTCTTTTTCGCAACGAGTTTGATAAATTCAATAATACAAGAGCACGAATGTTAGATTGTATTTATCATATGACATTAAGATAACTTTGAAATCTCTCGTTTCTGCCGTAAAAACGTTATAATTTTGACATTATATAAGCAACGTTGTTATGGACGTAAGAACGTTTCCCGAAAATTGATAAACCACTAGTGATTTACAGAATTTATTGCGAGGCGTTATTTTACTCTCAGACGCGACGACGTCATATGATAAATGTAATTTTTTATCCATTGATATTAAAACACCATTTCAATTATTGAATATATTAAGTATTGTAATTGAAACTTGCTGGAATATTTTATGGGATATTTCAATACCATAAAAATTCTTTGAAAGTAATGGATGAATGTCATTTATTTAACAATTTAACAAAATGATTGTGTTTTTAAAAAAACAAAAACAAAAAGCATCAACATGAACTGAAAAGTATGTTATTTTTTTCAACAAGCTATATTAATGACCCCTCAATAGCAGATAACGTATGTTAAGATTTTGATGACACTTAAATGTTGCCCACACTGTCGCAGAAATCCTGAGATTGATTGAAATATTTATTTTTATATTTAGTTTTCTAATTATTTCTGCAGATTTAAATATATTTATATATGCATTTATGATATGAAAAGAGTCAATTATGATTTAAATAGAAAGTTAAGTCAATTAAGGTAAAAGCGACGTTAACGTCGTGACATCATAACGTTAAGTAACGTTGACTTCAAGTTTAATTACATTGGTAACTAGAGACAGTGGTGCAGATGCACAAAAAGTGTTTCTAATTATTATCCTGGAAAAAAAACAGTCAAAGTGACAATATTCTTATGAGGAATACTCAGCAGGACTAGGAACACAACGTATAAACAGGCATTTATTTGAATTATATTATTTGAATAACAAATATTGATAAAAGATGTACTTGACAAATGATATTATATTTTTTCATGTGACAATATATTAAATGGCATCAAATGTATATGTGTTTATCCATGTTTCGCTACATTAAATTGGCACTGAAACCCGGGAACCTTTAGAGACACAGAACAAATTCAAATTGGATGAATGACAATACATATACATATGAAATATGTCTACTTCCTTCTTAAAGGGTAATAGGACAAGATATAGAAACTTGCTGGAGAAAGAATTGGAAAAAGGAAAGCGTTTGATTGAGGAAGATGCTGAACAGTATGAAAGTAAAGTGTTTTCAAAGAATTTAAAAATTGTGTAAATAGACTTAATGACTTCGAAAAACTTGAGCAAAGCAATGAGCGATTGTCAGTAGTTATTGAGGGACAGGAGGGACAACAAGAAGTGGAACAGCTAATCAACGATGACTGGTCATACATTGCCTCTGTTATAGAATGCCATGATGAGCTGGTGGATATTCAGGAATCACTTCAAGACCAGAATTTACCTTCAGAAAATTGGTCATCAATAACAGTGACAGAAGAAAGGTTTAATCAAATGATACAGATGACAGCGCAAATGCAACAAGTTATTATAGGACAACAGCAAAGCCAATAACAACAGCAATTAAATATGAACCAACCCAGTCGAAGACAATCCTCTGCAGATAATTCAGTTAGACTTCCAAAATTGGAAATTCCCTCTTTTAATGGAGAAAATTTAAAATGGACAGAGTTTTGGGACTCTTTTGAGGCCTCTATCCATGAAAACAGTACACTTTCTGATATTGAAAAGCTGAGTTATTTAATGAGTAAACTGACTGGAGAGGCCAAAAGCTCTGTGTCAGGTATCTTACTCTCCAATGAAAATTATGCTGTTACAGTGGAGCTATTAAAAGAAAGGTATGGAGATACGCAGGCTGTTGTGTCTTCACATTATACAGAGCTTATCAATTTAAAATCGGCTCTTAATACTCCAAAGGGACAACGTAGTTTATACAACCAAATAGAAAAACATCTGAGAAGTTTGAAAGCTCTTGAACAGGACATTAGTCAAGATATTTTTATCTCAATGATCACATCTAAACTACCAAAAGATGTTTTATTTCAACTTGAGGTACAAAAGGGAGCTAGAGCCAAATGGACAGTCAATGAACTTCAGGAAAGGTTAAATGACTATGTTGCAGCCAGAGAGAGAGCTGAGCAAAATGCTTGTGCTGTAAAGACAGAAGAATCTAAAAACCTTCACAAGCCAAGGATACATGTTAGTTCTGCTGACGCCCTAGTGGCAGGGGTCCAGGTTACAGATAATAAAAGGGAAAGAAAGAAGTTTCATCCCAGATGTAGATACTGTGAGGAGACCCACTGGAGTGATGAATGTACAACATATAGAACAGTAGAAGCCAGAAAACAGAAAATAAAAGGAAGCTGCTATCTCTGTTTGAATCAAAGCCACCAGGCAGGAAGCTGTCATCAAAGGATGAAATGTGTTTACAGTGGTCAGGTGAAACATCATCACAGGAGTCTATGCCCGAAAAAGTTTGGGTCAACACATAGAGAAAATTCAAGCTTTGCTGAAGAGATGCCAGTACAGGATGAAGTAGTATACACAGAAAATAGTCTAATTTCATCAGGTGAGATGGTGTTGATGCAAACTGCTAAAACAGATATTAAAATCCAGAAAGTGGCATCAAGCAGGAAACGCGCATTCTTCTTGACTCAGGTAGTCAGAGGACATACATAACAGAGCCCTTAGCAAAAAAGTTGAATTTAAAACTAGAAGACAGGGATGAATTTATGCTGGTAACTTTTGGTTCAGAAAAAACCAAAAGGACTGAAACCCGCAACACCAAGTTAGACATAGTTTTAAAAGATGGTAGGATTATGAAAATCAATGCAAATGTAGTTCCACAAATTGCGGAGTCGATTCAAAGAAGGCCAGTGAATCTAAAATCGCTTGACAACTGGAAATGTTTATGGAATGAATTTTCACTTGCAGATGACCTACCAAGTAAAGGAGAAATATCATCAATTGATCTGTTAATTGGAAATGATTACTATCTTGACATGATACTTCCTCAAAAAATTGAGATTCAACCAGGCCTATGCATGCTTGGTTCCAAATTGGGCTGGATTCTATCAGGGCGAACAAGTGAAACTATTGAAAACACAACAGAGTCAAACATGCTTATACTGACACATGGAAAACAGATACACAAGGAAACAACATTTCTGACCTGTGTAGACAAATCACTCCCCATGAAACCAAATTTAGAAGATTTTTGGAAGTTAGAAACTATAGGAATAAGTGATTCTCCATATTAGTGTGATAATGATGTAACATTAAAGAAGTTTAGTGAAACATTGAAGTATGACCAAGGACGGTACTCTGTAACATGGCCATGGTAGGAGGATTGTCCTGACTTACCAGAGAATAAGGCACTAGCACTAGGATGATTAAGATCACTTGTTAGCCGAATGAAGAATAATCCTGTATTGATACAGAAATATGATGAAATCATAGAAGACCAGCTTAATAAAGGTGTAATTGAACAAGTAGGATATGATTCGAATGACTCAATCAAGCATTATATACCTCATCATGCTGTGATCAATCTATCAAAGGCAACCACAAAAGTTAGATCGGTGTATGACGCATCAGCTAAGTGTTAATTAGGAAACAAAAGCCTAAATGAGTGTTTATACAGAGGGCCAATCTTATTAAAAAAATTAACAGGAATATTATTTCGTTTCCGCTTAAATAAGATTGCCATGGTTGCAGACATAGATAAAGCCTTTCTACAAATTGGAGTTCAGGATTGTGCAAGAGATGTTACTAGATTCTTTTGGTTGAAAGACAAAAACAAATTAGAAGTTGAAAATAACGTTCAAGTCTTTTGCTTCTGCTGTGTACCATTTGGAATCATATCAAGCCCCTTTCTATTAGCTGCAACAATCGACCATCACTTGAAGACTTGCAACAGTGATATGGGACAAAAATTTAGAAAAAAACATATATGTTGATAATGTTATCACAGGGACAAGTTCAGTTCAGGATGCTATAAATCTTTACAATGTTGGTTAAAAGCTGTTCAAAACTGCAGCAATGAATCTACGTGATTGGATGTCAAACAGTGAAGAGGTCTTGAATGAAATACCAGAGTGTGACAAAGCAAACAGAGAAGGCATCAAGGTTCCTGGATTAACATGGTCTGTCAAAGAGGACTATCTATCATTGAGTAGCCAAAGAGGTGATGAACTAATTCTTCTAAAAAGAACCGTCCTACAGCAAATAGCATCTGTTTATGATCCGCTTGGCCTGTTCAGCCCAGTCACATTACGTGGGAAAATATGTTTTACAAAATCTATGGAGTCAGAAGATTTCCTGGGATAGACATTTGTCAGAACAAGACAAGAGACAGTGGTATATTATAAAGGAAGATTTAAAGGAAATATACCATTGTCAGTTTCCAAGGTATATCGGTTTGGATCAAAAAGGAATGGTTGATTATTGCAGATATTGGTATTCTGTGATGCATTGAAATACGCCTATGGAGCAGCAGTATACTTGTGTCAAGAAAATGAAGTCAGCTGTAGAGTCGATCTTATATTTTCAAAAGCAAGACTAGTACCAAACAAAAAGATATCAATCCCAAGACTTGAACTATTAGCTGCACTTATAGGTAAGAGATGCCTGAAATTTGTTGAAGAAGAGCTTAAACTAGATATATGTAAGAAAGATATATGGATAGACTCTCAGTGTGTACTGAGTTGGATCAGTAGTATAAAACCACTGAAAAGGTTTGTAGAAAATAGAGTGAAGGAGATTTAAGAAGATAAAGACATAAACTTTCGTTATATTTCACCGACTGAAAATCCTGCCGATATGGCTAGCAGAGGAACATCAACCCTTGAGCTTAAAGAAAACAGATTATGGTGGCATGGACCAGAATGGACAACAAAGTCAAGATATGATTAGCCAATGTGGAAATGTGATTATTCTGAAGAAAAAAAAGATAAAATTCGAAAACAGACTGAAGAAGAATTCAGACAAACTGAGGTGATGTTTGAAGCCAAACTGATAGCTGGGGAGGCTCCACCAGTAGATAAACTGGTTGATGAGACACCTGTGTGCAAGAAGAAAGTATCTCCTGATTAAGTTGCAAACCATTTAAGGACCTAAAGTTTTACTGAATTATATTGGTACCGCTCATCCCTATAGGGGTTATAACAAGGTGATTATGAATTCATTTCATGGTATTAAAGAGGTAGGTATTTTCTGATTATCAATTGATATTAATCTTGTTGAAAGATATGTTGATGTAAAATATATAATGAAATTGGTGGATATTTGATTAAAAATATTGTATTCATAATAGATAAATGCTATTTAAAAAGACATAAAGAAAAAATAATATTTGTTTTGAATATTTTACCTAAAAATGAAATTAGAAATTTAAAATAAAAGAATATTAAAAAAGAAAAAGATACTGCAAATGCATCAACTTTGCTACAAAATTGATGTATTGTATTGTATAAACCTAATTGAGCCCGGCATGTGATTTCCAACAATGTGGCATTTTGACAAGTGTAGACTCAGACGAGCCTGTGCAGCCTCCTTTTAAACTTAGAAACTCCAAATTATGGTCAGACAGTCGCTTAACAGTCATAAAATATTCATGCTACTAGCACAGGCTTCGATCAGACTGCACATATGCTTAGGCTGTTCTGAGGCTTTGCTGGTCGCACATACCACATTGTTGGAAATCTCATGTCCAGGCTCATATATTCTAACCAAATTTATTCTAAAACTTGGGTAAATAAAGTTGACTGTCTGATGAGGAGTATAGCATGTGAAGCTTGGATGACAGTGTTAACCCTGCCGTGGTGTAGTGGATAAGCGCTATGCATGCCTTGTAAACCAGGTGTCGAAGGTGCGATGCCCAGCTTCTCCAGAACCACTTTCCGTTGAGCCATCCGGTGCTCCAATCATAAAAGACATACACAAACCATAACCTTTCCTGGCCCAGTACTGGTTACTGCCCAGGAAAAGGCCACGAAATGTGTTGACCCTGGTGACACTGCAGGCTGAACTTGTGTTTACTCTGTTTAGAGAAGGTCTTTCAATCCTTATTTTAAGGGTAAACATGAATATTTTCATTTAAGATAGAATCAACTTATTAATGTATTGACGTAAATTGAATTGATGTTATGCAATTTGTTGTGTAGGATAGCGTTTGCTTGTTTATTTGGTTTGCTTGGCTCTATTGTGTATTGTGTTTTCTTGTGTTTTTGTTACTTATCAATATGGTGTCCCGGGTCACGTGTGGTACTTGATTGTATCGATTCCTGATCTTTACCTTCCTATCTACTCTAATTCTTGTTTAAAAATCAGTGACTTGATGTGCTTTTATAATAATTTGTTTTTGAGCATTTTGACAGCCTTACCCAACTTGTTCAAGCATGTCATTTTGAATTTAGTGAGGCCCCAGGGGGGTCTATGCTCCCTTGATCCCTGAAAATAATGCATTGATCTCCCCATATCCCTGAAAATAATTTCCTCGTCTCCCTAAAAGTATTTTGCCTTGACTCACCAAATCCCTAAAATAGTTCAGCTTTTCCCCTAATCCCCAAAAATATAAGCCGATTCTCCCTAAAATATTTTTTTCTGTAGAATTAAGATTACATACTTAAAAACTATGAAGCTATATAATAGCGCATGACTTAATGATCACTTAATATTTTGCCTCATACATGTCAAGAAAACGCTTAACCATGGAATACATGACCTATAATTATTTCAATGAAATGCATTATATATGGCTCAAAGTATGAGACCACCCCTAAAATCTTGTTGCTGTATATGGAAGAGTAGGCTTGGATGAATGCTCATTAGATTTGATTTTTTAAAATTAGAGACAGACCATTTGTTTTTCTTTTTGGGAGCAGGGTCTGATTTTTTCCAACAGCTTAAACGGGATATTTTTAGAGACTTTAGTGAAAGCATATATTTCTTTTAACCATAAAAAGTCCTTTTTACAATTACTATTAGCGCCTATACACTTTTTTAACTTTAGTTACATCAATTAAGTATTTATCTGATAAACATTCTTTAAAAAATTCTATAAAAATTGCTAATTACCTAAAGAGAGAATTACATAGCAGGCGCGTAGGTAGCCCTGTTACAATGTGTAGTCACACTGTTTGATGCTAGCGGCTCCCCCGGGAAAACATTGAAAAAAATGGTTCGATCTATTGCAATCTTGGCGTCCCCAAGTATGTTATTACCAACCTAAAAATCGACAATTTTAAGGATAATAAACAAACAATAAAATTTAATTGCAAGATCTCTCTCTTAGATCAATCTAGATGATCATGTAAGTAAGAATTTTTTAATAATAAAAACAAAATGGAGGCTTTTCCTTTATTTTTGTTTATTTTCTGGCAGAGCCCCCTAAATCCCCAAAACTATGAGCTTGCTCCCTAGATCCCCCAAAATAATTACCAGTGCTCCCCAGCTCCCTGAAAATAAATAGCCGTTTTCCCCAGATCCCCCAAACCCCTAGGGGCCCCTATGATATATGTAGTGCAAAACTACAAATGAGCAGGGACATGAGATTTCCAACAATGTGGTATGTGCGACCAGCAAAGCCTCAGATCAGCCTGCGCATACATATACCTCTATGATTGTTAAGCTACTGACGTAACATCATTTAGAGTTTTTAAACTTAACAGGAGGCTGTACAGGCTCGTCTGAGTCTACACTTGTCATAATACAACATTGTTGGAAAGTACATGTCACGGCTAAAATGTATGCAAAAAGATTTGCTTGATCAAAAGGGGGATACTTCTATAATATTTCCTGTTTCTTTTAAGTTTATATTTTAGTTAGTACTATCCCAATGTGGAAAAATATTTTGTAGATAATACAAGGGCTGAACCACAATCGGAACTGTTTCGGCCAATTCAGCGAAATTCCGTAGAATCAGACCAAGGATTATATCGAGGATCTACTTTGATAACGCGGGTGATAACGTGTCGCTGAACGTTATATAATGTAACGCTGACGTCACAAAAACATGTTGACACAATAGCAAGTGTGATTACAGCAAAACAAATGGTTATAAATGAAGTTTATGTTTTGTCAATAAAATATCGCTATAGCGATAATTTATTGAAAATACATAAACTTCATTTATTCTGTTAATTAAACTTTCGAATTATCAGAATAATCTAATTTGATAGGGCTGAACCCACATGCATGCTACAGAACTAGAGCCCTCATGGTACAGAACTAATTTTCCATACACCAGTTCTGGCTAACAAAATGGAGCTTTTTGGTACATAGTACTATGCATAATGCTTCTTATATACACCCGAGGTGTGATTCGATTCTTGAATTGTGACGGACTTTCCGGAATGGGCTGTACCACTGCCATTGAACTGACTGCAGCAACATTTAAAGCCAGTGGAGTGCGTGGCTTAAATTGATTTGTTTTTTTAACAATTTCCAAATAACACATATACTTACTTGTTAACATACATCTAGGAAACAGTATATACAAATATGGTAGAAATCACAGTTTAGATAACAAAGTTATAACCTTTACTTGACGGTTACAGTATCGGTGTGTACGGAGCACTTCGAAATCTTCGTAACAGAATTCAACTAGAACAAATATTACTGTACATTCAATTAATTTTCGCAGTTGTATTTCACACAATGTATTACCACCTCATCTAGTGACTATTCAAGGTATAGTTTTGAATATTTGAAACGTTTCCGACATCAGCACTGATTTTATAGAATATTTTTCATGCCTACTACATTTTAATTTTCAGAAAATGCTACAGTTATAAGAACAGTACAGCGCAACAATTAGATTTTCAATGCGTTTTGGCTAACTATCATATGACATCGCGTCTGGGAGTGAAATAACGCCATGTAATAAAATCGATAAACCACTAGCGGTTTATAGATTTACGGGAAAAGTTATGACGTCCATAACAACGTTGCATACATAATGACAAATTATAATGTTTTTACGTCAGAAATGAGATTTCAAAGTATTCTTAATGTCATATGGTAATTAGAATCTAACATTCGTGCTCTTGTATTATTTAATTTATTGAACTTGTTGCGAAAAAGAGATAAAATGCTCGGCAAGCCTCGCATTTTATCTCTTTTCCCCAACTCGTTTAATAAAATCAATAAAACATGAGAAATCATGTAAGATCCTCTATAAAATCACATTCTTATGATGTTTAATAATTGGCAGAAAAATCACTTGTATCATTAAACAGTTTTCGTGAAACATTATTTTAGTAATACCGCAAAGACAAGTTTCCTTTTGTCATTTTAACTGGACATATGTTATTTTTCTGTCAGTTATTTTAATGGTTTATCTAAAATATCTGGCTTGTCTATTTGCTAAACATATCTTAACTAAATATTTAGTCATTTTTTTGAACTAGGAAGACTAACTAAACATATAGATAACAATATTTGATACTTTTCAAGCTTATATAAAGAGAGTATCGACAAAACATTTGACCACCCCTCTCTAAAAATATAGCGGACTAATTTACTGCGTCCTCCGCATACGCTGACACACAGTCAAATAAAGGTTCATAACTTTGTTATCTAAACTGGGATTGCACCTATATTTGACAAAATGTGTCCTAGATGTATATAAACATATCATACAAATTACATAGAATTCCTGATGCACAGTTTCCTGATATACAGTCTCGTGTTATAACAAATGTCCACGATTTACTGGGACAGCACTCTTAGTAAGTAAAGGTGCAAAGATCAGGAATCGATACAATCAAGTACCACACCTGACCCAGGATACCAATGGGAAAGTGGCAAACTCACAGAAGACACCACAAACGAGAGCCAAGAGGTCAGCCCTTTCCCAGCAGGTGACCACAAAGCACATATAAACAGACGCGCACAGACATAGCAAACACAAGACAGAACAAAAACATAAAAGATACATGTTGGTATAAAAAAGCTAATACTTGTGTAAAACCCCTTTCAGTATGTGGTACCAGATGTGGAGGTGCGTTGACAAGAAACTCAGGCCAAATACAGCCACCAGATGTTGACAAAGACGGTTTGTTTGACTACGGGGTTGAATGTGCGTGGAGCCTGGTTTTTGAGGGAAAAACAATAGAACTGCACGTTGTGCTCTTTGATTTGAGAACAGCAAGGCCGGATACCTGTGATGGCCTATTTATAAACACAGAACACAATTATATCAATAACTTTTTATATGTAAGTGGACTAGTGTTAATATAATTTTCGCTTACTGTAAAGGCGGCGACTTTAATATTCATATCTGGGGGTGGTTCGACTATTTCATCTGCTAAGGAAGAGAAATCAGGTTTTATTTATAATTTGGTAAAGAGTTAATAAGCTTTTTTGGCCCCGCAAACGTGCGTGCATTTCATGAAAATCCTAACGGTATACACACTGAACTCACATTTATTAACCCTTAAAGCGCATAGTCACAAAATGTATGTTTTTGGCGTCGACTTATATATTTGAAGCCTCATAGACAAACAGTGTGGACTCCTGTAGGAGCAGTCTGATCTGGGTCAACAATGTTTGCCTCTATGCTTACGTTAAATAGACATTTTCAGATGTAGTTACTTTGCTGGCGTCTATACTGAGGTAATTGCGCAATATGATGCAGTTATTTTTTAATAAACCCGCGCCTCATTTTCAGCTTTTACCCATGTCTAAGTATGACCAGTCCTAATTACGTATTCATGAGGCGCCGCCTTTACAGTAAGCGAAAAGTCAAACAATAGACTCGTACAAATAAGGAAGAAACTAACGACTATCGACTAATGACTAAAAACCAAACTCACTGTATATAATAGTGTAACTGTGTAACTTATTATACCGAAGGGGAAAATGTATCTGCACAGCAAAAGTGACAGCTACGTGCTATAACATCTATAGTATAGTGGTTAGCAAACAGAACTCGTACGCATGTGGTAACGGGTTCGAGCCTCATGACTGACAATATTTAGACTGCTTTATATCCATACTGATACGGATTAAAACGAACAGCTAGTATTAAAGTGTAGTGTTTCTAAGGGCACACCCTCCATCCATTCTTAGTTCGAGTTACTGCGTGATTGACCAACTGTTAATGACAGGTCAGTCCTATCGATGTTAGTTCGATTGCCATTCGACCAAATGTGGATGAGTGTATCTCTCCAATGACCTTTATTAAAACAAATTTGTTTGGATAGATCTTGTTATACATTTGTTAGTGAATGTATGTCTGAAATATTTGATGCCTGGAAAACTGCATATTGAAGTTTTCAGAGCATCACACATATTTCAGTAATGTAACATAGCAGTCTGCACATCGTGTATGAGGTTATATATATATATATATATATATATATATATATATATATATATGAAAACACCTACCCATTCAAATTTATCTTTAAAACAAAAGATATACGATGAAGTGACAGAAGACATATTTGATATGAGTAACGTGAGAATTTTTAAAGAAATTGAAAGAAAAAAATGGGGGATGTTTATACTTTGTTATGTCATCGGTCAGCTGAGCTCAGTAACTGAGACTGTAGAATGTGCCGATGTAGTCCCAAAAAATGTTACATATGATATCACATATAAGCATTTTATAGTTTAAGAAACACTTTGGGATGTCGAAATGACCTGTTTTTCACAAGACACTGGAGGGACCGCTAGAAAAATCTTCAATGTGATTGACTGAGAATTCAGGGACCCCGTTTTGGTAGCAATCCGTTTAAGAAATGGTTTATACGGTCATCCTTTCCCCTCCGATGTCTCAATTAGAGCAGCTATCAGTTCTTGTGAAAGTGTGAGCACCCAATATTAGCTATGCGGCTAAGAGCCAAATTTTGGCCTGATTGTGCTATTCCGGATACAAGCATGGAATTTTGCACAGTTGTAGACCATGACTGACTAAGAAGAATAGGATATAGAACCACGTTGGGAAATGCCTACTGCGCATGCGCAAAGCATTTTCTGATTTTATGCTGTTATCACAGATCTTTCATACAGTTTGACTTTAAAGGAGGGGTCATGTTGGCTGTAGAATTATAAAATACGAAATTACTGATGTTAATTGTTTGTAGTTTAGTCCTCTTCATTCTTTAATTGCTGCGCATGCGCATAAAATTTGAATATTGTACAGAAATTGTATTTTGTTTCTCTTTTATTGTAAACTGCGCAAAACCTGATGCCCCTATCAAAGGACCGAAGCATATCTTCAGGGTAGTGACCCAAAGACCTGTTTAGATGCGCATTTGCAGTCTGTTTCTTTAACCGGTTATTGTTTAGAAGAAAAACAAAGCCCCATTTGATTACAAGCATAAGCTTTCACAAAAAGAGTCCTGTCTGCGCTAAGCATATTTAAAATTGTTATTAGACTCACAAGTCAAGTTTTGAGCAAAGAGGATAGTAGGCTTGTGACAGACAGACAGACATGCAATCAGAGTTTGTTTCTCGAGCTCAGAGCCCTTAAAACACTAGACAGACATGCTCACCACCCTAGTTACCAAGGTGGTCCAAAGTCACCACCACATATTTTCTTTGCGTTGACCAATTTGGATTGTTTTGACTTGGGGACGTCTCTGTCTGAAAAAGTTATGTTTTAAGCCAAGGCAGTGACGTATCTTATATAGATCACTGGCCGAGGGCAATATACCTTTGTGATAGACAGACAGACAGAGTCTCAGACAAACAAGCAGACAGGCAGATATATTTGCCTTAGACAGACCTCATAATACTGTCTGTCGTTGGACTGTCTCCATACTGTCATTGAACTGTTTTAAAATGTACTAGTATGTTTCCAGTGTCTCACTTCCCATAAACAAACCATAGCAAACGTTAGTTAGTCTACTGCAGTATATTTATGTTGGTATGATAACATTTCAAGTTATTTTTAGGGGGATGTGGGGGTGGGGGGAATGCCTGATATGCCTCATAGTTTTGGTTGTATAGCTACTAACTGGCTTTGAGGCATTTGTTCCTCTTGTAAAAAGATTTCACTCTTTAAGTCAGTGTCGTCATTTTGGACGGAACCTCCATTGTTCAGATGCTTAAAGGTGTAGAGATTAGCACTGTTCAGTGAGCAGTAAACGAGCGATGATTTAAAAACGATATGTAATATACGCTTTTTGTGCAGTTAGTGTGCGACACATGTAAGACGGACAGTTTAATATCATCAACAGGGGAAAATCGAGAAAATGACATCCACCAGTGGGTCGGCCCATCAATGACACACTGAAAAACTGGTTAGATTTCTTGTGAGTAGATGACAGTTAACTATTTCATTATCTTTCCAACTATTGTGTTTCTTAGACATAAGATATGCCAACTAAGAAACAATTACTACAGATGCAGGATGAGAGTGTGACAATACTCTAGAGAGAACCCTGCACTTTATGGGAGAAGAAGCTAGGTCTTATTGTGTCCAGCTTGCATTATGTCCTCACTTGCATGAGGAGGCAGATACAAGAATGTTTGCTTGTGCTACCAACCCAGCTAAAAGTTCTATCAAGAAAATAAGCAGTTTCGCTGTTGATACTGATGTAAAGGGTGTTAAGAAAGTTCATTCCGCAATAAGATTGTCTTCCTATAAATTTAGTTATAATGTGTCTAATGACATTTATGTCACTAGAATTCTTTAAAGTAGACACACTTGATAAGAAGTAAATAACGGGATGATAAATCAATATTTTGTCATGGAATAAATGATCTTCAATATAAATTACCCCTCAGAATTTTTGGGCTCCAGGAGCAAAATGGGGGGGTGTATGGCAAAGAACCATTGTCATGTAATGGCCGTATTGATTAGAATATTCTTGAATTAGTCAAGAAACCCTAGATTGAGTTTTTATTCATCTAATACAAGTTTTTAATATATATACTAAACCGCAATGCAAAGTAAAAAATGTCACGATCTATGGAAAATTTAAGATTGCTCTTGAACGATTGAGAGGCTGTACTCAAAGTATCATAATGGTATAAAGACATTCGATGTCAGACACGATGCCAATGCTATAGAGTATCACAAAGAATAATAGGCTCATTGGAAATACATTTTTCAGCATCGCTTCCTTTTTAAATGATTTGAAATTCTATGCTGGAGAGAGAAACAAACTGTCTTAATACCCATAAAAGTTCTAGTTATACCTGTGGTGCAACATCTGTGTGTATTGCTTTGTTTACATTCACTCACAGGCTACAATAAAACATACTCTCTCTTTCCAGCTGTAACTGGGCATTTTGTAAAAATGAACACTCTCCCTGAAAAGCAACCTACAGATTACATTTGCACCATTGAACCATTCATCATAATACTGTGTGTTAGAACTAGCCAGCAGCTATACGAACATATATACATGGCTAGAAAACATTTGTTTAGCAAAAGGTTTGTTCAATAAAATGACAGCCCTTACGAAGGTGGTTTGTACCAGCACATTTTAAAGGCAGCATATCGAGGCTCTTGTGTGGGTCAGCGCCAGAGCAGGGTAAATGTTTACCAAATCCAGCAAATGTTGATGGATATAACTAGACACTGGAATGCACAGTCCACTGTGGACCACCATACCACAAACGTCAGTACCTTCTCTTGACCTTGTGAGATATGGCTGTCTTAAAGGTTGCAGAAATAGACAATGCAGCTCTCCAGTTAAGGACCCTTTGTGCCTGTGGTGGCAACTTTGAACACTAAAGTTCTGTAAATTGATGATTGTTTTTAAAATAGGTAATGTTAAAAGACTGAAAATCAATTGAGAAGGCTGTGGCATATCAGCATATATATAGATTATCGCACATATTGCCATCTCTCTTGGTTAAATGTCACTTTGAAAATGTAAACGTTTGTAAAGGATCAACGTGATGTGATTCATCTTGGCACAGGTGCCTTATAACCCAAAATAAACGCAGAACAGTGCATGGGCATAAATCCAAAAGACAGTCAAACACTCTTCTGTAAACGCCATAACATTAGTTACAGTCGAAGTTACATCACGTATATAGTCATTCAACAACATGATGGGTAAACCATGCGTGTCCCTAGCATTACGAGATAATTCATTTATGTCAAATCATGCGTGCTAGAGAACCACTGTACTCTAACAGCATGGTCATTACGGGTTGTACCTGGCTGTTATTTCAGACACATAAATCCAACTGGCTATCCAGAATTTGGCTGGTACTTAGCTAGTTTTAGAATTTAAACGCTCCAATTGAGCCAGAATGGACTACACTACCTTAGTGATAATTGCAAATGAAAACATCATCGTGAAAATTAAGAGCTGTAAAGAGCTAGCTCATAGAATGGATCACAGTAAACCAATATAGTATAGTGTGTGCCCTCATTGACTGCATCCGACCCACGATGACTGCACTGTTCTAGTACAGTGGTTCTCTAGCGTGAATGCATGCGCAGCAAAAACTATTTAGTAAATGATTGCGCAGAAACACATTTATTTCCCAGACAAAAGATTTAAGTATTCCATTTATTCAATGGTTTCTACCTTTTTTGCATCATTGAACGAGATAACCAGAAGTATTTCATAGTTTGCTCATACGTAATCATGGAAAGTTTTTAAAATATATTAGTTTGTGCCTTTTAAGACATCTATATATATGGTGGGTCGATTTTTTACCATCTTGAGCGCAAATACTGGTCTGTGTAGTCAAGTAAGACCAAATTATCTATAGCGGAAGTGAATTTTGCCTCGCGCATGCGCAGAGGAAATCTGTCGAAGTGGTTCTATATCTAAAATTCATCAGCTCACCAACCTTAACAATTGTGGAAAGTTTCATGCTTGTATCCGGAATAGCACAATCTTGGCTCTTAGCCGCCTAGCTATATTGATTAACCACTAAGGCTTCTAGGAACAGTGTAGATAGGTTAACCCATTTATGCATACTGGAGTCATCTATCCGTTTAAACTGACGAGTCGATTTGTAATTATAGGGTGTTTAGATTGTAAAAGGTAGTGATATTTATCCTTTTTACAGAAATTGTTGTATCATTTAAGCAAACAGTGTGGTACCTTATCCGACATATTTCATTCAGCATCTGCCTTGTGTCTACATTGGATCTGCACTGTTTGTCAAATTCCTTCATATCCATGGGTGCTAGGCATTATTGTGCTAATTGTCTGTGTTCAAATTATGTCAAAATATTGTTTTTGTCTATGCTGATGGCAACGCTTCAGTCAAAAATCGTTCAGTCATATCGGCACGTTTCATGACTTCTGGGTTAAACCAGTTCTAAGCAGAAATAAGACATTACAGTGCCCCAGGTGAGTCTCGAACATTTGCCCTTCAGATACTGCTCTTGGTTATATCTGACCACGTGAAATGGTGGACATTGTGGCACACACATAAAATAAGCCGTGCCATGTGATTTCCAGTAATGTGGCATTTTGACAAGTATAGACTCCAACGAGCCTGTGCAGCCTCCTTTTAAGCATAGAAACTCTTAATGATGTCTAGTCAGTAGCTTAATAATCATACAAATGTAGAATATTCAAGCGACAAGCAAAGACTCTGATCAGACTGCGCGTATGCACAGGCTGATCCGAGGCTTTGGTGGTCGCACATACCACATTGTTGGAATTCTCATGTCGCGGCTCTAATTATATTAATCGATCTGCAGTTAAAACTATGCACGTTACGAGAACTACCTAGGGAAACATATACTACATTGTACCACCTGACTTGGCCAAAACCCAGAGGGTAGTGTATTTTAGCTTCAACCCACAAACCCGCAATAACATGTTCAGCCGAAACCAAAATCAAGCTGAAACCGCCCAAATAAGCACTCGGACGGCGACACCGAAAGGGGCGGGACCCCACTAGCCCTGACAGGCATCCTCTTTCATAAATGATTGCCAGGCTGTTATAAAGTCAATAATTAAGGGTCAGAGAAGCCTGTTTACGTATTCCCTGCAGCTCTGAACAGCCAAGATCCCACCTCACCAACACAACTCTGGCTGTACCAGAGCCCACATGCCCAAATCACAGCAGTTTTCCCCGCACCTTCACACCTTTTACAACTGCGCATGTCAGACAGGGGGTCAAACCAGTCTCCGCACACCCGAAACCTGGGCCCAGATAGTGCCTTGTATACAACAGCCCTAGTCTCCTTTAGATAAGTCAAATTTATACAAAAGAAACCCAGTGCACACACATATACATGTACACACATACTTTTCTTTTTATATGCCAGGCGGAGTGATGTGGGTGTAAATGATTTGCGTTGATATGTTGGGTATGGTGACACACACACGCACGTGCGTACGTGTGTGGGTAGGAAGAGGGATATGGGGTTGAGAACATAGACTTAGACTGACCTAAGCAATTCCTGAGAGTTATCAGAGCGGCACACTGTTTATAGTAGTTGAATCTTTGCCTTCCTCTCTACTAAGGCTATCCGACTTCTTTGGGTTGTCAGATGCGACTTTAAGCCATGGCACTGGCTCCATATGACCTTAGCCGATGATGGGAATTTAAAGACACATATAGACACACGCACACACGCATGCACACACCATCCGGGGTGAGGTCACCTACCTCAAAACATTTCATTAAAATGCAGTATGTTGTCGTGTAGCTGTCACAGGGTTGACAACCTACGTCATAACATTGATCTCGTAAACACGTAGAACGGCGCTATTTTTGTTTTGCAAGGTAAGATTTTCCCTTCGTAAGACTATACAAATCAGTATCTGTGAAAACTAAGCAGTGCATGCTATGCCTACCATCACTCTTGAACAGAATATATAATGTTCACGCCAAGAAATGCCCTTGTCTTTGTAATCATTCGCCCACAAATATCGAAGCGGAAGACACAAGGATGGTTTTAGCAGAGATGTAGTATACACATTTATAAAAATGACATATTTTACAGCTTATATCACCATTCTTACCAATATTTGTGTGATTGTAGTCACCAGTTTGCCTTGACTATCATTCATAACCATTATTTGCTGATGGAAAATCAAAGGAACATTCAAAGTGACAATTTTGATCTCGTAAACCCTTATTTTGGCATAGATGTTGGACATACTTATAACGGGATCGATGTGACTGCGTAGATGTCGTATTCACTTTCAGCCCCAAAGGACATGCATGTTGACAGTAAAAAGGACATGCATGTTGGCAACACTGATTTATTTATGCAAATAGATAAGATGCTTAATGAAGTTACGGGTTAGTACCGTGAAAAAAGTTTAAGTCCTCCAGTAAAAATGGTTTTACTGACCCTTCCAAGGCAGTGCTTCCTTTGTGGATCATTTTTGGCTATACATATTTTGTGTTTTCATTGCAGCCTTACAGTCAGCTGGGAAGGACTGGCCTCTTGGCTCGCTTGTATAACATATGCAACAATCGATTTTTACCTGGCAGAAAAACCAAAAAAATATTTTGCATTGTGGTTAATGGGAACTGATTAAAAAGTCTTATAAAATCTTTATTTTTCAATTTATTTTTAAGGCTTGTTTTTGAGATTATTTGAAATGATTCTTTTAAGGCGCTGACCAGATATTCTTTTCGTTTCATTTTTGATCAATTTGGTGCTAATTTTGTTTTTGTGAAATGACAATAACACTGACTGTTTTTAACTTTTAATGACCAAGGGTTATATTTTTTTCCTCTTCCTAGCGACAACGGAAAGTCACGATGTAGTTTCCAAGTTTCCGAGACATTTACCTGTGTAAAGCTCTTGCGACAGTGTAAGAATTTTGTACACGGTGCCAGGTTTTTCTGTCATGCTGGGAAGTCTCAAATATATTTGAAGGATGGAGATTTTAAAATAGATCGCCAGATTTAAAAACAAACATTGATAGAATTTATAGAAGAATGAACGTCAAAATCATGCAACTGTTTTGTCTTTAACCTTTAACACAGACCATGCTTTAATTCATTTAGGTATAATGGAATTTCCCAACAGCTACATACAATAAAGGCAGGATGGTTCATTGTATATATTGAGGTGCCATAAGCTATGATTTTAGGAAAAATGTATTTATTTTTCTAAAGATTGATTTTGTCCTGAGCAAATAGTGCAGGCCCTAATAAAATGTGCTCGGCATTCCATCTTGGTCTCCACTGTTTGCAATAGTCCACGTTCACAAAGGGTAGGAAAATTGATAATCCCTTGAAATGGCCGCTATCATTTTCTTAAAAGCCGACAAATGTATCCATTTAATTTTTTTATCTATAATTTTTGCAATTTTTAACTAGAGGACCTGAAGGTCCTAAGGCGCTCACCTGATCTCCTTGATAATGTTAAAATAGGTCAAGGTCACTACAGCTTATATACATATTTTGTTTTACCATATATGAGTGTTGCAGCCATTTTGGTCAAGTGACCTACACAATCTTATGAATACTCCATCAAACAGCCCAGTGATTTCTGAGAAAAATATGTTTAGATAGATATATGACAGTCCAAATGAGTTGCCTTGGATAAAGGTCACAGGTCAGCCTGACATTTGGTACTTATATAAAACCATTGTGTAATTAGGTTAAACATTTCTCGCAAGTATTATGATTTTCGCTTAAACAGTTACATGTATAGAAATATAAATGCATAAGGAATCAAATTTGTTCTTGCCATAAAGTAGGTCAAGGTCAACCTATATTCATCATTTGTGTAAATCTGGTAGGGCTCACATCCCGAATGCTACATAATTAGTCCCAAGGCCATTGGCCTTTTGGTTCCAGAGAAGATGATATTTAAGGGTTTTTACCATATATGGGAATGGTGGTCATCTTGGTCATGTGACCAGTACAACTGATATAAATTTTAACTAAATTATCATAAGGAGTCTTCATATAAAATTTGAGTTCAATTGGTCTAGTGGTTTCTGAGGAAACTATGTTTTAATGTGTTGATAGGACTCCAATATGAGCGACCTTGACTGAAAAGTTAAAGGTCAACATTGACCTTTGAAACTTATTTATAGCCATTGCCTCATTAGGTTTAACATATCAAGTAAGAATAATGACTTTTGCTTCAATAGTATTCAAAAAATCAACTTTTCAAAAAAAGAATCCCATTTAAATGCATTAGAAAGCAAATTTGACCTTGACGTTAAGTAGGTCAAGGTCAACCTAGGATCATCATTTGAACAAACTAAGTAGGTCCCACATCCCCAATGCTACATACCAAGTTCCAAGGTCACCGGCTTTCTGTTTCTGGAGAAGAAGATTCTTAAAAGGTTTTTACCATATATGGGCATGGCGGCCATCTTGGTCATGTGACCAAAATGTATTTTATAAATTTTAGCTAACATATCATAAGGAGTCTTCACATGAAATTTGAGTTCAATTGGGCTTATAGTTTGTGAGAAAACTTTGTTTTAATATATTGATAGGACTCCAATATAAGCAACTTAGCTGAAAGGTCAAAGGTCAACCTTGACCTTTGAACTTATTTATAGCCATTGTCTCATTAGGTTAAACATATCAAGTGAGAATAATGACTAAGGCTTCTACAGTTTTCAAAAAATCAACTTTTCAAAAAAAAATCCCATTTAAATGCAAATTTAACCTTGACGTTAAGTAGGTCAAGGTCAACCTAGGATCATTGTTTGAACAAACTTGGTAGGCCCTACATCCCAAATGCTACATACCAAGTCCTGAGGTCATCAGCCTTCTGGTTCTGGAGAAGAAGATTTTTAAAGGGTTTTTACCATGTATGGGCATGGCGGCCATTTTGGTCATGTGACCAGAACCTTTTGAACAAACTTTCGTTCTTCTATCCTAAGGAGTCTCCATATAAAATTTGAGTTCAATTGGCCCAGTGGTTTCAGAGAAGAAGATGTTTGAAATTGTGGAGGGACGGACGACGGACGGATGCCAGAGTGACTGGTATACTATTAGCTCACCCATGAGCCTTCGGCTCAGGTGAGCTAAAAAGCAAACAAGTATTAGCGGTCGTTTAAACAATAATGACCAATCTATACTGAACAAAAGTGAAAACGCTACACTCCAATTATGTATATTTTATGAGAAAGTATTGGACAAAAAGTATTTACTAAAGCTTAATAATGTTGCCCAGACATCCAGCAAACGATTTGTTGAAACTCCACCAATTTGTCTCGTTTGATGTTTGAGTTATGCTCCTTTAAGGACATATGCCACTAAATACTTCCCACGTTGAAATATGTTCAATACTTTGCACACCGTTTGTTTTATGCATGGGCTATCCATTTATGAAATAAAAAGGATATGTCACTCACCGTGCTTATTTTTTTATAATCTCATATGGAAGTTTTTAGCATTTGACCAATTTTCTAAACAAATGAAAGAATAACACTAGTCCTAAATATCGATCTAAAAGTGTTGTAATCTTGAGCCAGCTTCTTTCTTTTAACTTAAATTATCACCCATGACCTCAAACCTTTTAGGAAATATGCAAGTTGATTTGTTATCCGAAGCTGTGACAAGATATTGAGCCATATATTTAGGCAATTCGTCGAAAATTGGAATTTGTTTTTTGAATAAATCGTATACTAAAAAATCTGATGTTGAAAATCTTAAGAATTTATTTTTATTTCATAGACTATTATTATACCTTTCAGAATAAAGATTAAAAATATGGCGTCACCGAACTAATTCTCTTTCAGGAGGGCCAAATATACCCCACCCCCACATATTTTTTTGCATAATTCAGTATAAAACGTAAAGGAGTGAAAAGTTTTGTCATATTTGTATTCCATATTACTAGTATGAAGTAATTCAACATAAAGACGCTAAATATAGAAAGAAAAAAAAAACACTGTAAAATATGTGCCCACCCAGGAATCGACCCTAGTGCGCCTATACCATAGTCATACACGCAAACCACTAGGCTAGGAGGCCAGGCCGTTCGCGGCTCACAATAATCGTAAATAAAGAATAGATAAATTATTACGCAGAAACGGTGCGCATGGGATTTAGCCGCATATGTCTTTAAGTGTTTAAAGCTTTATTCACTGAACTTTACTATTGCGCATGTGCAAATTAAAATTGTTATGCTTATCAAAATTGGTCTTAATTGTGTTGCATAAAACACAAGAAAACTACCTAATCGCTTGAAACAAGCTCAGAAATCAATTTCGAAATTAGCAAATTTGTAAAATATTGAAAATTATCTCCCTTTGACAAAAACAAATAGGGAATATTAAATGTTTGTTAATCTTCGATTTATCACGATTTTCGATAATTTTTCTTTTGCCAAATCAGGTAGACCTCTCAACACATTGTTTCTACCATTTCTCGACTAGTAATGTCCTCATACTAAGATGCAACAACACATTGATTTTCCTATGGAGATTTCAGTGTTAAATTTTTAAACTTGGCAATTTGAGTGAAAATCCGCTTTTTAAGATTGCTTTTCTAAACGATCAAAACACACTTGAGATAAGTCCTTCACATTTCTGGTTGTCACATATCTAGACTACCATTTCGTGCAATCGGATCTCGTAGGTAGTGGATTTCTGAAGGCCTAAATTGTTTTAGATTTCCGTTTAAATTGGCAGCCTGAAAAAATAGACCCCTGTCACATTTAAATGGCTTTCATGTGTTTTCTCGTGACAACATCCGTAAAACTGTTACTGTTATGCATTACACAGTATTTGAACATTAAGATGCACTTTCAATTGCATTCTTGGTTTGCATAATTTTGTATATAGATGGCAAACAATTCAGGTGAAGCATTTTCACTTTTGTTCAGTATATTTCAAATTTATCATTACACTTATTGACTTGCACATTGTTTTTTAACTTAAATTGATAGCGGTGGGCTACTTTACTTAGTCCCATAATTAAAATCAAACTGCGTTTTTTTTTTTTTGATATTTCGAAATGACACATTTTGCTCATTTGATTAATCAGTTCACTGGATTAACATAAATCTTAATACTTTCATATCTTATAGACAAAATGGCATCTTAATTTAGACCTAGGTCAAAGATTGATTTAAAGGCTTTAAATGTTGGCAAACCTTTGAGCATAAAAAAATTTATTTGTAAAACTTCAGCAGTGTTAGAAGATACCTACTATGTAGAAAGATCTCGACGAAGGTCTCAAACTTGTGGTGTAAGTATACCCACCCACCCCTCTCTCTCTCTTTCTCTCTCTCTCTCTCTCTCTCTCTCTCTCTCTCTCTCTCTCTCTAAGGAAATGACAAGCGTGTTCATAAAAGTTTGTATTTTATCACATCGGCACAAGCAGCTAATGCTCCGACGGGCCTGCGTTTTGGACAGCGCTGTCTCGTCAGAACTTTCACTGCTTGTAGACACAAAATGTCAAAATGAATCTCTCTCTCTCCCTCTCTCTCAGAATTCTAGAATAATTCATTGAGCGTACTACTTAGTTGAATTGCTATGGCTTTTTGCAAGTCTGCGCTCCAGTGCAATATGGAATCTGACCAGATACAATGTAGATGCGCTTACACATAGCTCTGCCAAATTATGTCAAGATTTTGTAGTCTGCTGAATATCTTACCAGCAGTTTTGACCCAGACACAATGTCTGGTCTGGTCTGGATCCAAACTGTTTGATACTTTGATGGTATGCATGAAATAATCCTCTATTACAAATATAACGCTTATCAATAAACACACAGTACAAAATACGGAACAGACTGCAACAATGCGTGCACTTTACATTTTCAAACGTCGGGCCTGATCTGGACCCAAACTGTTTTACTCTATGGTGGTATGGTAATGTTAGGTTTACGTTTATTTGCCCTCTGCCATAAAATGCTGCATATAAATATGAAGTCGTCCGCTGCATATAAATGCCTACGTCAAGGACAAATTTCGGCTTACAGACCAACAGTGTGTACCCAGATCAGGCTGCCCGCTCTAGGAGCAGTTTGATCTGGGTCGACACTGTTTGCTAAAATGAAGTTTTGAATAGCCTATTAACAGCCGTTTATTTTACTATTTTGATAACAGACATTGTAGAACTTAATCAAATTGCAGTATCTCAATTGAGTCTTCACTGAATGCATATAATCGGATAAGTGGGTTGTTTAACCCCGGTCGTTACTAACCAATAAACAAGATTATTACCACATGGCGTGTGCTTAGCTATCCCGTGGTGATATGTTGCACACGCCAGCTGTGGGCGCTTTTGTGTGATTATGAAGATCAGCAGGCTCACTGATTCCTCTATTTTTTTTCACTTTTTTCAGAGGTACGAAAAATAAAAACCAACTTGAAATAATGCGTTTGACAAGTTAATAAATAATGCATTTTTTGCATGAAAATAACAAAGGCACGGATCAGTCTGTGCATCCGTGCAGTCTAGTTAGAGCCTTTGTTTTTCACGCCCTGTAAAGTTCAACAGTAAAACTAGTGGCACACAGAAAATACTTTCCTAGCCTGTCTCTGTAGACTTGTTGGACCTTTTCTGTCAAAAATCCCAATGGAATATGCCATTAAGGCCTGTTTGCTGCGATTATCTTGCAGACTACTCAGCTTCGACTCTGTTTCTCACCTTATGTATGTAGCAAACGACAATGACATCGACCAGTCTACATAAATATGAAGTCTAATCTATATTTTTGTTGTTCGCATATGGCATGAACATGTTTTCGATGGCGAGGCTCATGAATTATTATTATTTAAAGTATAAAATATTGTTTTAGTTATTGATTGTTTGTTTGTGCATTGTTCATTAATCACTAAATAAAATAATTGAAATGAAATTCATTCTTTTTTTAACATTGGCTTAGTGATATGGCAAAAATGTGTGAAACACATCATTAGCTTGCATAATTAAAGGTACGAGGGGTGTTCAAAAAATGCGCGGACAGATGCTGCCATTCCCTCAGTTTTTGACTGAACAGCGCGAAACTTGCACATAATAATGCCCAAATAATTCTGTACCGAGAGTGTAACTTTACTGACTTTATCTGTACGCATGATAAATCTATGGTTGTTATGGTAACGCCACCTCGTAACACCCGGCCCAAAATTTAACAAAACGCAAACGTGTTTCCCTCTGAAAATGACGTCTATCACTTGCGTCTGATCCAATATCGTCTCCAAACTTTAGCACAATATGGCGTCAAATCTTGACACGACGTCAGTGACGTCACATCAACGTATGACGTCATTTGAGCGTTAGCGGCCATTTTGTTTATACAAGGTGCATCAAAATGAGTGTCGAACAGAGAACAGCGATTAAATTCTGTGTTCTCAATGGAAAAAAAACAGAAAAGAAACTATGGAAATGTTGGTCAAGGCATACGGCGATGCTACAATGAAGAGAACGGCATTGCATAAGTGGTACTCGCGGTATGAAAACGGATACGAAAGTGTGATGGACGAACAGCGCAGCGGACGTCCGACGTCAATAACGTCGTAGAAAGTTCAGGAAATCAAACAACTCCTGGATAAAGACAGACGTATCATGGTAAAAGAAGTTAGCCAGTGGGTAGACTGTAGTGTTGGGACAGTACATACTATAATTCACGATGATTTAAATATGAGGAGATTATATATATATGCGCAAGATGGATCCCTAAAATGCTGTCGGAGTGTCAGAAAACTCAAAGGATGGAGTCATGCCGGCGTTTTGTTCAGCGATTCCAACGAGAAGGGGTAGATTTTCTCAGTAGGACTGTGGCCGCAGACGAGACGTGGATCCGTCTATATGATCGACAGACGGTCCATTGAAGTACTTGGTCATCCTCCTTACAGCTCTGATTTGGCCCCCTGTGATTTATTCTTGTTCCCCACACTGAAGAAGATTCTGTGAGGCCGACAATTTGACGATGTTGCAGATTTGCAAAGGACGGTTCAGTCTTAGGCCATCCGCATACAAAAACTGTTTCTATTCATGGGTTAAAAGGTGTAGAAAGTGCATTTCATTCAAAGGGGAGTACTTTGAAAAGGACGAATGCCTTTAGACAGAAATTACGGAAAGGTTTGTGAAATAACAATCAATAATCACTCTGGGATAACGCGACGTCAACGTGACGTTGGATGACGTTGGGCCGGGTGTGACGACCCAACGTTACCATAACAACGGACGCTTAAACATGCTTGAAGTCAAATGTATCAAATTTTCACTGGGCATACAGAATTCTCTGGGTATGATTACGTGCAAGTTTCACGCCTTTCAGTCAAAAACTGAGGGAATGGCAGCATATGTCCGCGTATTTCTTGAACACCCCTCGTAGAAAGAAAAGCTTAAATTTTAGATTTTAGCGATTTGCGTCATCTGACTCGAGTCTGTTCACGAGACTCATGTATTGTCTATTTTTTTTCATGAAAATACAAAGGCACGGATCAGTCTGCGCATCCGCACAGTCTCGTCAGCGCCTTTGTTATTAACTTAATTCGCGCCTTGCTGTATAGAAGTAAAAGCTAAATTTTGAGTTTTTCTTTCTACTGTCCTGCCAGCCAAGAGTGATAGTGGCGTCATGTTTTGTTTACAAAATTATCAGGGACTTATAATCGATAGATCACTTGTGTATTAATCCTATCCTCAGGATAGGATTAATACACAAGTGATCTATAGATTCGCGGAAGCTCAAGTTGAGTGTATATGTTAATGCTTTACTTAACAATTGTAAACAAAACACGACGTCACTGTCACTCTTGGCTGGCAGGGTAGTAGCTATAAATATCTCTTTTTTTTTCATTCAAGAAATTACTCGCTCAAGAGAAAGAAAAAGCATAAAGGCTTAACATAATAAGAGTACAGTGACGTCACTATTTATAACTGTAATCGGAGAGGTCTATGGTCAATAAAAGGTAATCCTGCATTTAGACAGGTAAACAAACAAGGATTTAGGTAGTTATCTCCTTACTAATGCATTTAAGCTATCATTGGGTGTCACAGACCAGTGGTCCAGTGGTTAAGTAGCAATATTTACATATTCAACCTGTATTTTTCTGAGGGTTCGAATCCCTAGATTTTCTTTTCTTTTTTTCTTGTTCTTACTCCTTAAGTGGGCAGTTTGAATTACCTAGCGCTGTAACAAACAGTGGCGGACCCAGAAGGGGTTCAGGGGTGTTCGGAACAGATTATTTCATTTTTATAGGGATATTCAAGAAAAGTGAGAGATCATCTGCAAATCGACCCCCTCCTTAATTTATCTGAATCCCCTCTTCTGTAGTCGTGGATCCGCCTTTGAACAAAAAGGCTTATGTCGATATTTCAGGCTTTACGTGAAAACCAGTAAAAGGCGAGGGTTTTAACGACCCACGAGGGGTCTAGCAGAGTTTGTGTATCAGAAAACCATGCTTGATCGTTATTATTGCATAGTCATTTTGTCACTTGAAAACTTTGGAAAAAGGCTTCGAAAAGTTCATTTTTGTACAACTACAATGGCGCGCCAAACGCATGAAGGATTCGTAGGTTTTGAAAAAGCCTGTTCCAGAGCAAAGACTTACGTCATCCTAACGTAACTGAATTACGTTAATTTCTATACACGCTACTGTTGATGACGTCAATTTTTGTGACCGCCTAGAATGCGTATATGTAAAGTACAAAAGCCGTGCATCAACAGCACGTGAATTGCCTAATTAATACATGAGTTTTTGCCGGTTAAAACATGGCGGTTAATAGCCTTCGACACGGGTTTTTATGCAATAATATAGGAATCAAACATGTTTTTCTATGCATTAACATCTGCTGGACCCCGAGGGTGGTGTTGAAACCCGAGCCTGAAAGGCGAGGGTTTTAACGACCCCCGAGGGGTCTAGCAGATGTTAGTGTATCAGAAAACAATGTTTGATCGTTTTTATTGCATAAAGTCATTTTGTCACTTGAAAACTTTGGAAAAACGCTTCGAAAAGTACATAATGGCGCGCAAAAAGCATGAAGGATTCGTAGGATTTGAAAACGCCTGTTCCAGAGCAAAAGACTTACGTCATCATAACGTCACTAAATTACGTTCATTTTATGGGCATTACTGTTGATGACGTCAATTTTTGTGACGGCCTAGAATGCGTATATGTAAAGTACAAAAGGCATGCATCAACAACACGTGAATTGCCTGATTAATACATGGGTTTTAGCCGGTTAAAACATGGCTGTAAATAGCGTGCGACACGGCTTTTATGCAATAATTAAAGTTAAAGTGAGTCTTCATCTACATCCACACAGTACGTTGTGTATGCGAGTGGCAAACGCTCTGGTGAGTTTGCGTATTTCTGCAGGCTCACCTGATCCTTTGATGCTCAGTATTGTGATAAAAATCAAAAACTCACTATGCTGGCATTATTTTATGAACTTTTTATATCATGTATATATAGAAATAAAATACTATTAAAAAAAAAAACATTTTAAAATATAGAAATTGAAAAATAAAATATTAAAAAATGTAAAGAAAAATACACAAAATAAGAAAATATCTAGAATAAGAAAATACACAATGGAAACAAATGATAAAAAAATAGAGCATATCAATATCTAGAATAAGGAAATACACAATGGAAACAAATGATAAAAATAGAGCATATCAATAAGCCTATAAAATGTTTACAATGGGATTCGAACCCATAACTTTTTACATAGTTCACGTGCATATTACTACAGTTTCCTTTCTACCTACTGAGCCACCAAGGCTGTACATGACATGATCATTATTTATCGCTAAATCCGTACTATCGTTTTACCTGCATTATTATTATTTTTTTCTGAATGAACTTGAATGAATGAATAACGGTATTAGTCCGCTACACCTGTTTTCTATTGGACTCTATCCATGACGGACTATACTCTTACTGTGTGATATCCATTCCATGATAAGAAAATATACTAAACAAATCACTTTAGGCCATAGATCAATATCAATATTTTCAGACTTAAACACAGATAAGTACACCCCCGCTGTGTCAATGACCAGCTGAACACATTGTAAATCCACGGAAATTATTTGGAAAGTCTACCCGAAGGCCGACGCTAATCCCAAGCTGATAAGGCTATCGATTTCGTCACTTCACCTTAATGATAGTTGGCTATGGAAGTTCTCTTGTGTTTTTGTCAATTTCCCATTGAATGCTCTGGGTCAGGTGTGGTGCTTGATTGTATTGATTCCTGATCTCTGCATTCTCACTTACTTAGTTTCATAATGGGTGTATGTGTTAGGACTATTTTCTCATTGTAGGTAGTTTGGCCAGAGTACAAACGTATGTCCAAGCCAATGCCAAGGTATCATACAATATACACGAAAAGGGAGTATATGGACTTATACCAGGACATTCCTTAAACTGACAAGGGGTCATTTCTATGCATTTTAGGATCTTTTCTTGAAGTCCAGGTACTGAATGGGTGGTATTTTTTGGGTTTGGTAAAATTTCAACTATCTTTTGGGGGTTCTTGAAATTTCTGATAATTTTTGGAGTGAAAGATAGATGCTGGGCCTGAGCCTACGTATGAAGAAAAACTGAGAGTCGCCCCCCCCCTCTCTGGGACTATAAAGCCTGTGAGGATACAATTTGTACGTGTGTATACCAATGGATTACTTTTTCCCTACATTTTTTATCAAACTTGATATGAGTCAGACTAGAGAACACAGTACTCGAACAGTGCAGTCATCGCCTGTTGGTTGTAGTCGACGAGTGTACCAAATAATGTACCTGGCGGTTTAAAGGGTAATATTTGTTCATTGTTAAGTGTCCTACTGAACTGCAACCATCATGTGATGACTTCGCTGTTCGAGCACAGTGACAAACTACAGAGGTACCTTGACAGACTGCAGACATTGGAGGCTAGATGGGATATGAGCCGCTACACGTGATTTCCAACAATGTGGCATTTAGACAAGTGTAGACTCAGACGAGCCTGTGCAGCCTCTTGTTAAGCATAGAAACTCCAAATGATGTTCAGTCAGTAGCTTAGCATGTGGCATCCGCCCAGCAAGGATTTTTTTCAATTTCGCCAACATAAAGAAATCACATAGGGCAAGATCTAGGGAATACGAGAGATGAGGCAAAACAGTTACTTTTTCTTTCTTCCAAAGCGCCGTAACTATTTCGGAGGCAAGAGCAGGGACATTGCCATGTAGAAGACGGATATGTTTAAAACCAGTGACAAGGCGTCGTGTCTGATAATATATTTCGGCTTCTCCAGTACTATGTCTTTGTAGTGCTTCACGGTGATGTTTTTTGCCATTTTCCATCGCCACTTTTATTGCGACTCCTTCACCAGAGAAGAAAATTGCATACCAAACCTTCCTTGCACTCAAAGACCGTTTGGCAATTATTGGGCGTCTGCTATGTTTAGAGCTCCAGATTTTATTGCTAAACTTTCTGATGGGCTAAAAACAATAGACCCAATTTTCATCACCTGTGACGACATTGGCAAACTGCTTTTTGTCACAAGTTTGAAACATTTGAAGCATCTTTTTGGCCACTTTAACCCGTTGTCTGTTTTGTTCATCAGTCAACAGATGTGGCACACATATAGCAAAAATCGTTTGGACTTTCAAATGCTTCTTCAAAATAAGGTGAACCGCTGATAGTGATATGCCTACTTTTCACGCAATATCACGAACTGTAAATCTGGCATCTCCTTCAATGATTTCCTTTATTTTTGAAACGATTTCTTTACGAGATGCAAATTTTGGCCTACCTGATTTTGGTGCATTTTTGATAGACTCTACACCAGATTCAAATTTATTTTTCCAGATGCTAACTGTGTCATAAGACACATAAGAAGGTCCTTAAGTAGTAGAAAGTTCAGTCATCAGCTGCTTCAAAGAACAACCAAGTTTTGAGTGAGCTTTGATGTAAGCCCATATTTCATATTTCTGGTCGACGCTTCGACCAAACATTTTTACTACAGTGGTCAATGACTGCGTGTATTAATATGGCAAATTTTATGTCTTACATTTAATCTAACATGTACATTTATACACCGTTGTGTAGACCTTAAAGACATATATTTTGTGATATATGGAATCATTAGTGACTTTACTGATAAGGGACAGTTTCAGTATCTCACAAACTTAAAGGGGCCTCAAGATGGGACTTACCTGTATACAACACAATTTCTTTCACTAAGATAAAGAACAATATTTTATCAGAAAATACCTAATCCCTTCATGGGACCACTTTATTGCCCCCTGTAAGGAAGTCATAATCACCTCATAAAGATTAGCCTTTGATCTGTCCAATATGACACCTGGAGAGAATCATAATGAGTGGTACCAGTATTTTGCTCCATTTTCTATGCCTTTAAATAAACCTAGATATGTATATATTGGTTTTTATCGTGCCCCACGTGGATATCCAGATATAGGACAATAAGCAATTCATTTCGAACATCCCTCGTAGAAGCAAACACTTTGACCTTACACACACCGCTGACCTCTCGGTCAGGTTGAAGTCAGATGTTAAAATTGTACAGATAAGTTTATTTTTTATTGAACAAACCACTGAAAACTAGTTGATTGGCGTTTAACTTTGATCTGTATGATACACAAGGTAAACTTAGGTTAGGGGTTGTAGAAATGGGATTTATGTTTTGTGATTTATAAGTTTCTCTAAAATAACCCTTCACCGGGGATATATATTCGACAAATTTGCCTTGTTTGACTTTTGTTTTGCCAGGCGACACACCCGATTTTCAGAAGTCTAATGTAGATAATAGCTCTTCACTCAGTTAATTAGTTTGAGTTCAGGAAGTTTTAATAAAACGACCAAATTATTTGCAGACATTTAAACTTTTATCTACTATTGCCTCCTTAATAAGTTGGCTAACAGTGCAGACCCAGATGCGGCATTTGATCAGGGTCTACACTGTTTACTAAGACAAAAACGATATTCAGTGAAAGAAACACATTTTTTTCGAAACCCCTCAATATATACAATTGGCCATCGTTTGTTGTATTAAATTCCGCTTATATATCTAACTTCTGAAATACAAAACCTTTCCGGGTTATCGGAACTCTCTACCGCCACCCTAGGAGAAAAGTTACCATGATAGTCGAGTTGTGTGCTAGCTTGTCACACCGCAGAGCTGTACGTCTGTCAAAATTGAAATTTTGTTTTTTTCTACTTTGGTAAACACACCAGTTAACTGGTGATCCATGAATTTTTTGTTTGAATAAAGCTGTCTTTCCGATTGACCAAACCGACTTTTTCGATCGCAAAAAATGCGTTCTACAATCATGGTTTTATGACCGAAGCCGTTGTTTTGGGCAATCGGATCGCCGCCTAATTGGTAGAGATGTAAAAATTATAACAGAAAGGATAGGATTTTCTTGAGTTCTTAATTTTGAATTAACCCAGAAGCCTTATGAAGTGGGTTTGCTCCTCCATCCTATTTCGATTTATCCGAGTTGTTGAGGAAGTCGATGTTTTCCACAAAGAGAACAAACTCATAGAAACAAAGCAATGGGACATATCATAAACCTTGGTACTTGTCTGTCTATTGGTAGCTTCATTGACTAAGACATGTTCCTTATCACGGGGTGCAGCGTATTGTGATTTAGTGATCCACCGTCATTTTGCTCTTTTTTGATAGGTAGGTGTTGCAATGCACGATGTGGAGACTGCTATGTTACATTATCTTAAAATCTCAACTGAAATATGTGTGATGCTCAGAAAACTCCAATATCAAGTATGGACAAATGGTTTGTGGAACGGCAGATTTTGCTCCAGAAAAGAGGTGGATACTCAGAGCATTTTCTGTATTGGTTCTGTAACTAAGTCATTTACTGCAACATGTTTCACATTACCTTACAGTACCTATGAAAGTTAGCCTCTAGCTCTCATTGGAGAGATAAACTTTGTCTGCCTTATCCATCCACTTTTGGTCGAATGGCGATCGAACTAACATCAATAGGATTGATCTGTCATTAACAGTCGGTCAATCGTGCAGTCACACTATAGAGTAGATTTTATTTTCTTGTCCTTTGGGATCATGGGTTTCATTGTGGAACTTTGTAACTATTAGAGGGTCACTGATAAAGCCTAAATGACAGAAACTAGCTAGTCTGGCCCAGGAAATATGCACACTCTACAGTGAGCCACTTTAGTTATGCACCACTTTTTAAGGGCCCACATTTTTTTCACAAAAATGCTGGAATCGAACATTCTATAATGTTAATTTACTTATTGACATTTTATCTGTTTGATGACATCGAAAAAAAAATATCGGAATTACTCACATGTGAATTATTCTGCTACGCCAAAGGCAATTTTGTCAAAAGTGCACGACTGCACGTGCAATCTGAGCTTCTATATTTTCTATTTGCGTTTTGCGCTAGGCATTATCCATGGTGATCGTTGTGACAGAAAAACACCAAAAACAATTATTTTATTCAAGTAAACCCCCTTTTCCTTTCGTTGAAATCAGTAACACTGTTACGGTTTGAAGAAATGCTCGTTTTGACGTCATATTAACGTCAGTTACAATAATAAAACAGATTTTCCTTCGTAATTGTCTTGTTATGGGTCAATTGTTGACATGGAAGTATCAATACACTAAAACATCTTTTCATTGACACGTCTTATAGCCTTGGTAGTAGTGACGTCCTCACTAACGTCAACACCGTAACGCCAATAAATCCATTATTTTTTTTACGAAAATAAATGGCGGACACATGGTTGTTTAAAATGAAACTATAAAAGAAGTGTTTTGATAACTGGTTTACTTAGAATCATACGAAATTTTAAATAACTTAAAAAAAGTACTAAAATCAACTTTTTTCAATCCTTGGCCAGCTGGGAACCAAACTAGTAAAACGTTATCTTTTTTATAAAGTTAACAAACACATTCCAGTCTTAGATACTGCCAAGAATAAATAGGTTCTTATCTCTGGCATTGCAGAAATTCGACCCTGAAAAAAGTGCAATGTGATCTCAGTTTCAGTCGAAATAATGCAATGTGAAATGGTGTTTTGAGGGTAGTGCCCTTCAAGATCCATTTTCTCTTTTGTTTCTGATCTGATCACAATAAAATTTTAATGGCTAATGCAACTATAGATGCGCTTTATGCTGGTAGTCTCAGATTAAAAATATTTTTTTTCTTTTTTGAATAATTTTACATTTTATAAGCGGTGCGTAATTAAAGTGGCTCGACATAGTTTCAGTTCTTTGGTGCAGTCTTTGCTTCCAAAGGATACCCTTTTAAGAACGTATTAAAGTGGATGGATGACGCACCCTTAGAAACACTATCCCTTAATGATAGCTGTTCGTTTTAAACCCTATCGGTATGGACAAAAAGCGGTCTATATAATGTCCGTCATGAGGCTCGAATCCGTTACCACATGCCTACGAGTCCTGTTTGCTATCCAACATTCTATAGAGGTTGTAGTTCGTATAGATGTACCACGACCTCTTGCCAATGATCTTTGGGTATTTCTATTTCAAATGATTGATGCAGAATACATAAAACGAGCCAGTCCGACTGGAACATATGTGTATGTCAAAGCTTTTATAGTAAATGTAAATAAATGCCTAAAAACAACATATCAATATTGTAAATAGTCACGCTTCAAAGCTTTTGGTTTATCTGTAGCTGTCGCTTTTTATGTTTAGCTAAACTGTCCGCTTCGGTACACTTAGTAACACGGTGTAAACTATTATACACAGTGAGTTTGGTTTTTAGTCATTAGTCGATAGTCGTTAGTTTCAACCTTATTTGTACTAGTCTAGTGGTAACACAAATTGACCAGCACCATAGACCGAGATAAACAATTATTTTGAACGTAAAATTGCGAATAATTTCTTATTCATCAGTTTAAAAATTTGCTGTGGGTGCTGAAAAGAACCGTCTTATTGAGACTGTTCTTTTCAGCCCCAACAACATATGTTTTGGATCAGAAATTAGACAATTAATTTTCAGTGTCACTCTTATCTAATGGACTGCCTGAGCATGGAGGAAAAAAAATCCCAGGCCCTTGGCGGCCATGTTTTTCAGCGGATTAAGATAATTTATCAGTCTTAGTATAGAAATATCCAAGGCAACGAGTGCCTAATTATTTTCAAATCAGCTCATTAGTTGTTTTACAAGAAGATTGTTACGTTTTCTCTATATACAGAAAAAATGGCAACACCCCTGGCGACCATGTTTTTAAACAAATCAATATTTGATCGATCTGGTAGGTTGCCCAAAAAGATATATTGAAATCGGTCCAGTAGTTTTTTACAAAGACGATTTCAAGTGTTCATTATATATACATCAATGAAAAAAATTGACACACCCCTGGCAACCATGTTTTTTAACAAATCAATATTTGATCAATCTGGTAGGTTGCCCAGGGACACTTTGTGAAAGAGATATACTTAAATTGGTCCAAAGACGATTATAAGTGTTCATTATGTGTACACCAGAAATCCCTGCCCTGCCCCCACCCTTACACCCTGGTGGCAATGATTTTTTCAATGGATAATTACAATTTGAAATCTTGGTAGAACATTACACAAATACTATTTGAGTCATTGTTTCAAATTGGCTCAGAAGTTTTTGACAAGAACCTTTTCAAAGTTTTTCCTTTTACATGCAGCATTCTGCATCAAAAGGACGTCTTTGAACAACTTGAAAAGGGACCATCGAGGGATCTTTCCTTTTTGGCGAAATTCTAGTGGTTTAGGGGGAGATTTTGTTGACCTTGAAAATTAGGTCGATGTCACCAAAATCTTATCAACTCTTCATTTTGTCACAATGATACAATACATGAAGTTTAGCTAGAATCCATTATCAATTCAAGAGGCATCATACAGAGAGTCTATTTTAATCAAAATATCAAAGAGCTGATGTGACCTTGAAAATAAGGTCAAAGTCACGAAAATCTAACCAACTTTTGGGGCCCCCAGGGGTTTTGGTGATCTGGGGAGAATGGCTATTTATTTTCAGGGATCTGAGGAGCAATGGCAATTATTTTAGGGGAGCTGGGGAGCAAGCTCATAGTTTTGGAGATCTAGGGAGCCCTGCCAAAAAGCAAAAAAAATAAAGGCAAAGGCTCCATTTTGTTTGATTTTTAAAAAAAATCTTCTGCTTCTTGGGGATAGCCCCCCCCAGACCCCCCTTTTAAGTTCTAAATAGAATAATTTTAGTATAGCATGCACATCTATGTTGGTCGGAGAGAAAATATGGCAATTAAATCATGTTGTTGTGGATTTAGTAACCTTAAAATTGTTGATTTTTAGGATGGTAATCACATACTTAGGAATGCCCAGATTGCACCAGATCGTACTGTTTTTATCAAAATTTTCCCGGGGGGAGCATGCACCCGGACCCCCCTAGCATGAGTGTGCCTCTTTACTGTTACAGGGCTACCTATGCACCTGCTATGTAATCCTCTCATTAGATATTAGCTCATTTTTATAAAGATAATTTGAAGAATACAGATCAGATACTTAAAGTTACACAAGCATATATAGGGGACTGATAGCAATTATTGTAGAGAAGACTTTTTATGGTTACAAAAAAAAAATGCTTTCACTTTGTCAAAAAATATCTAGTTTAAGCTGTTGGAAAAAATCAGTCCCTGCCCCCAACCAGAAAACCAAATGGTATGTCTCTAATTAAAAAAAAACAAATCTAGAGAGCATTCCTCCATGCCTACTCTACTAGGTACAGCAATAGCATTTTAAGGTTGGCCTCATACTTCGAGCCATACATCATGAATGCATTTCACTGAAATAATTATATGCCATGTAGTCCATGGCTAAGCCCTGTCTTTACATGTATAGGGCAAAATATCAAGTGCGCTCTTGTATAGTTCATAGTTTTAAAAGTATGTGATTTTAATCCTACGGAAAGAAAAATACATTTTAGGGAGATTTGACTTATATTTTTGGGGATTTGGGAAAAAGCTGAACTACTTTTAGGGATTTGGAGAGCAAAGCAATGTACTTTAAAGGGAGCGGAAGAAAATAAATTTCATGGAACTGGGGAGATCAATGCATTATTTTCAGGGATCAAGGGAGCACAGACCCCCCCCCCTGGGGGGCCTCACTTTCCCCACTTTCCCAACAAATAATCTATACAAGTTTGTTTAAAATCCACCCACTTGTTCAGAAGATAGTGTGCCAAAAAGTCTGAGTTTTACAGTCTTTATAGGATGGTGACATTGAAAATTATGTAATGGTCTCCAAAATCGAATCACTTCATTGTTTCACAAGAATACAATATATAGAGATTGGCTAGTATTTATTGTTCTCTTCACGAGATAGCATGTGGAAACCCTATTTTTGTCTAAATTTGACATTTCAAAGTACTGGTTGAACTTGAAAATAAGATGAAGGTCACTAAAATCTAATCAATTTTAACCCCTCATAAAAATATATCTATGCAAATTTGGTTAAAATTCAACCACTGGTTCCGAAGATAGTGTGCGGAAATGGCTGATTTATACAGTCTTTATAGGATGGTGACCTTGAAAATTAGGTCAATGTCACCAAATCTAATCAACTCTTGCCCTCTCCCAACAATATATCTATGCAAGTTTGGTGAAACTCCACCAGCTGGTTTAGAAGATAACGGATTGAAACCATATTTTGGATATTTCAGAGTGCCGGTGTGACCTTGAAAATAAGGTCAAGGTCACTAAAATCTAATAAACTCTTTCCGCTCTCCCAACAACCTATCTAAGCAAGTTTGATCAAAATCTATCCACTGATTCAGAAGATAACGCACGGGAACAAAGCTACCGTTTCGCAGACGCCGACGGGATCCGCACCAAAAACAATATGCCCCCCCCCCCCACCAAAAAAAAAAAAACAAAAAAAAAACGAAACAAATTCCCCCTCCTTTCGGTTGTGGGGACATAAATGCTCAAACGGTTACGCTCTGTTGAAAAAAGTGTGGCCAGCAGAGTTATAATAGAAAAAAATTCTTCAAACGACATCGTTGGCCAAAATTAAAAATAATTTCATACAAATGTTCCTCATAAGGCCCTCTTCCAGAACTTAGTCTGGTGTATGAAATTCAAATAGGCCGAAATAAGGAGAAAATACACCCATCATTAGAAAGGATAAAAACGGTCTCAAATAAAAGCTTATCAACACTACTTTCAATATCCGCCTGTTGACACTTCGAAAAAGTGTAGCGTCATAGTGTAAAGTGGGCAGATAACTCTATACCATGCATGTCAGAAAGTTGCCAGATAGCCGTATAAAAGATAAAATCGATACGTTTTCATTTTAATGAACCCCAAATGCTATTTTTTTTTAAAAGATAAATCAATTTTAAGGAGATTCACAATTGAAGAAAATCATTGAGGTCATCTTGGCGTTAATGACGTTACGACATGTAATTCAAACCTCCAAAATCGTTTAAATATACTTTTTCACATTTATTTCCTGGCTGGATATTCAGTATTCTATTAAATATTTTTTCATAATCAAACCCCAAAATGTGTTTGCTTTGCAAATATATAAACGGTTGATTCCTACTATTTATACGCTGAAAAAAGACAATACTTGGCGATGTCAACCATCCTGTATGATAACGCCAAATATTAAATATTAGAAGTAACAGATATGGTGTGTGCTTTTGAAACTCTCATGAGCATCTAAGATTATCGTTTTGACGTTTTTGACTACAAGATACGGTGGAAGACTAACGTAACTTAACCGTTAGTTACGTAATGTAGCGCCAGTTAAGTAAAAACACTGAACACCTGAAAACGAATTTCAAAGCAGCTTTCCTGTATTTGCTTAGTGCAGAATGTGGTTGGAATATACAGCATATGGGAGGTAAATTCTCGTAGAAATACAAAAATGCCATAGAGCGATCCGCACATACAGAGCTTACTGATTCTTACCGAATATCTACACTTAATATGACGTAACGCAACTAGTAGCCTTGGATTTCCAATGTTGAGCATCGTTTAAATTTGCTGCGATCTTTTTGATTTAAATATGAAGGGGATATTCCATTTGGTTCATTATATACTATTGTATAATGATCAGTCCGCATATATCTGTCGGTAAATACGCATACGCATGCGTCCGTGCATACGCATAACTGATCATGTCTCCGTATTGGGTGCACTTATATCACCAGGAAGAACGTCTACCGAAACTGCAGTTCCTATTATACAAGCCTTTTCATATTATAATTAAGGACTTTGAAAACGCATCACCTAGGTTAAGTCCTTCATTTCTCAAACCCTGAGAATGTCAGCGAGATAATTGTTATTGCATATCATAGCCTGGCCAGCTTGTAGTGTCCTAGAAAAATCATGGTTGTGAATTTACTTTAAGGTATTGAAAAAGGATCCGTTTTAAGACAGGGATGGTCGATTTTGAAGGACACCAATTCAGGTTTAAGTGAACACGCGTTAATTTTGATTCCTGACTCAACAGATTTGCGTCCTGGGTTTCTTTCACGATTGCACATTCATCATTGAACGATTCTAAATGAATTCACAGTTCGGTGTGCTCAAATTTACACCCTTTTAAAGATACAGACATACCCCACTCACCCTGATTACTATAGTCTAGTAATAAAATTCAACATCTTGGGCCTTTCAAAGTTTCGATTTGTTTACGTTCGGTTTTGTTGGAAAAGACTAAGGGTATACAAAATGACAGATTATGAATAAAAAACGCTTGTATCACGTGTCTTTTGTATTGTGCAAGTGGCGTTAACGTAATTTTTATGGCGTTCTCGATCACGTGGCAGCATATCTCCTGCCATGATGTACATCAAAACGTCTTCCCCACATGATTGTCAGTGTATGTAGTCAATATCAGTAATGAAAGCGTGCATAAATGTAACTTACGGAGATGTTTCTAAAAAGGAGCTGTTAATTGATGTTCAAATTTGACGCTTATTTTAAAATATTGAAGTTATCAATTACGTTTAATTAGAAAATGTCTATAAATTATTTTAGTGATATGGTAACATACACGCCACAGTTTAAACTTAAAAATAATCAAAAAGCTTCAATTGACTGTGCAGAAATTTGCTGGATGCTGTATATACCCATGTGACGTCATCAGCAGCGTCGCGGTGATCGTGCAGTCACATTAACGACTGATTCATTCCAAATCTGGGTTGTACAAAAATATCGTGAATGGTTTTCAAAGTCCTCTAGTATTTATTTACACAGAAACAGAATTAGTCTGGGAACTTATTTGACCTATCTTGCATCCCAGGACAAGTTTTTCATGGGTGCCAAATGGTTTTTCGTGACCCCCTAAATGCCAAAACAAGTTGTCCTAAAAATAAACCTGTTTGGGCTATGTAAAAATGCATAGTTTTCATGTCAAACCCTAATGCGATTCTCAAGAATGGGACTGTACCTGCAAACTAATTCATATCTAACACTTACTTAACTTGAAACCAAAGTAAAGCTTATCGCATGATCAGATATGCAAATGATTTTTTTAATGTTTAATTTGCATATTCATGAATAATAATGAAAACGTTAAAACAATTGTGGAAAAATCATAAAAAAAAAACATTGAGCGATGTATTTAGTTACACAATAAATGCTACAATATGACAAGCCCTTTTGCAACGGGGGTAGGGGAGTAGTAGGACCTACCTTGCACACCTAGGACAATTTCTTATGGGTGTCAATTGTTCAATTGGACCAACACAAAGAAGCTCGTTATGTTGAAACACATGGTTTCCATGGTAATCAATAAGGCAATCCTAAAGAATTTGGTATACCTACGAAAATACACATAGCTCACCAGCAACTCATTCTATGATACAAAACTCTCATTCTATGATACAAAACTTTGTACCAAATTAATGCTATGTCGTAGTCCATTTACCTGAAGGGCCGATTTCCAAAGTATATAAGTTGTATATATATATGAATTTAATGAAAAAATTAATAATGAGAGAAAACTTGTAGAAAAATTAAAGTTTATACCTACAAAATAACCTATATATCAGCTGCTAACCATCACAGTCTACGAAACTTGGTACTAAATCAATGCAAAGGCAATGTGATTGTGATCTTACCCAAATGGTTTGATATGCAAAATACATAATTTGATTATCACGAATGTTAATGAAAAAAAACTGATATGAGAAAAATGCAGAACAATAAGGGGGTGTACGTATAAAATATTATTTGCTAATTGATCTAGAATATTAAGCCTGGTACCAAACCAATACTTAGTTATAGCTCTTTTATCCACTGGTATGATATACAAATGATCTCATTCTTATATTCATTAATATTCATGAAAATATGAGAATTTAAAGAAAACTGGAGGACAGTTACGGGAGTGTGCCTACAAAATGTCTTCTAATTCAGTTGCCCAATGCCCTAGAGTACCCAACGTGGTACCAAATGTATGCTAAGGTACAGTCATTTGACCTTATAATTAAATATGCAAATTATCTAATTATCATATTCATGAACATTAAGGAATGAGAGCAAATCGTGGAAAACATTATTGAGGGTGTACCTACAAAGTAAGTAAGGGTGCAAAGATCAGGAATCGATACAATCAAGTACCACACCTGACTCAGGATACCAATGGGAAAGTGACAAACTCACAGCAGACACCACAAACGAAGGCCAAGAGGTCAGCCCTTTCCGGGCAGGTGACCACAAAGCACATATAAACAGGCGCGCACAAAGACATAGCAAACACAAGACAGAACAAAAACATAAAAGATACACAAAAGAAGTACCGCCTTGGAACAGTCAGTAAAATATTTTACAGGAGGGCTTAAACCATGTTAACGGCGCCAACCTCACCCTTAATTCAGATGTGGATCAAGACACATAGATATTTGGTTTGCATGAAAGACCCCTTACTTATCAATGCATCATCTCCTAAAACATATAAATCAAGATATAACAAGGAGATAAAGCATAGATAAGGACTCAACAGTAAATAAAACTGAATACCGGAGCAAAAGAAATCCAACAAGTAAACCCCAGTGGGCCTGACAAACAGCCAAAGCATCAGGCCCCTACCATCTCATCAATAGATAAGTCTTTAAGTCGGAACCATCATAGAGTCTGAAGTCCGACCCACTGGCGTGCAATTAAAGAGGAAAGCAAATTTGCCAACCGTGATTGGGTTGACTACCAAGCATGCAGTCTGTTGCAATACATTAATGTTAAAGCCAATCTTTTTATAATGGGAAATTATTTTAATGAACTGCGCTGAAAAATTAACTGAAACAACAATCTTCTTCAATTTATACACCAAGTCACCATAGAAATCAGGTTCCGAAAGTCCTTGGTGCAAGAGAGATTTAAGTCCAACTTGAAATTTAGAAATCAAATCATAGTATCGTCTATAAAATTTTGAAAAAGTTTTGCAAAGTTAATGATACCGATATCTCAATAACTATATACCATAAACTTCAAAACTTGGTACCTAATCAAAGTCAATGTAATATTCTCTGTTATTTGATGTGCTAATTATCTAATTTAAATATTCATGTATGCTAATGAAAACGTAAGAAAAAGGGAATTATTCAAAGTCAAATTTATTGGAGTGTACTTATAATATCACTAAGACCTCAATTGTTAATTATCTAATACTACTAAAAGTAAACTAAATAATATCTTTGTCTTAGCATTAACTTGGTACCAAATTGGTAGTATAGAACTCGTAGCAGCTGAGATATAGCTAATTTTGTTAGCATACCCCTTAATATTCATGAATATGCATATAAGATAACTTGCACATTGGACTATTAACTAAAGGTGTAATTTCGTAGCATTAATTTTGCACCAAGTTCAGTCGTAAAGGAATAAGCAGCTGAGATATAGGTAATTTTGTAGGTACACCCCCTTAAAGTTTCTGCATTTTTCTCTCATTTCTATTGTTTTCATTAATAGTTATGAACATACAATTGGAACACTTGCGTATTTGACCAATTAGGGAATGAAGTTTAACCTTTAATTCGGTATCATGTATAGTATTCAAGGGTGAGATACTGCTGAGATATGAGTATCTTGATATTCTCATTATGAGTTGCCATGGAAACTATGCATTTTCACATAGCCCAAGCAGGTTTAATTTAATGACAGCTTTTTTATCATTTGGCATGCATGACAAAATGCCCTAAGGGTGCAAGTTAGGTCTAACTACCAACAGCCTCACCCCGGGCTTATAGATTTATATGATTTTCCCTCTTTTTTTTAGATTTTATAAATATTCATGAATCTGCAGATAAGACAATATTCAAATAGGACCACTAGATGAATGGACCAGAAAAAGTGTATCACTGTTGACAAAATAACATGCAACAATGATACAATGGGGGTGAAATCAACATGTTCATGTTTTTAATGATGCCTCCTTATTTTTAACATTTTTCTAATATTCACCAGGCCTTCAGTTAAGAGTGCGTACCAAGAAGTAATTTTCTTATTTCTCAACCAAAACATATGTTGTGGGTACTCAAAAGAACCGTTTTAATGAGACGGTTCTTTTTAGCACTCATAACATATTTTTAACTGATAGGTTAGAAATTATATATACTTTTATGCTCAATAATTTTGTTTATCACAACCTATGATCCATGGATACTCAAATTATGCAAATAAGATGATTTGTATATCTGACCATGAAAAAAAAAGGTTTGTATCTACGCTTTTATTTGGTACCAATTTAAGTAGTCTATGATACGTAGCCGCTGCAATATCATTAATTTTGTAGGTATACCCCCATTATTGAATCAATAGTTTAATAGTTTTTATAAATATTTATCAAAACGCAAATTAGATAATTTGCATATGTGACAAATAAATAAAAGGTCTATGTCTAATCTTTAATGTGGTATGAAGTTAGGCAGTCTATGATAAGTAGCAGCTAAGATATGAGTAATTTAGTAGGCACACCCCATTCTTGAATCTGTTATGGGTTGCAATGGAAACCATGCATTTTCTAATAGCCCAAACAGGTTTAATTTTTGGACAACTTTGTTTTGCATTAAGGGGGTCCTGATTTTAAAAAAAAATGGTACCCATGTAAATTTGTCCAAGACTGCAAGGTAAGCTAAGTTGTCCCCTGGACTATTTGTAAGGACCTCTTTAAATATAGTTTTTAAGAATTCAATAGCCAATAAAATACAGATGTTTGACCTTGACCCCTTTTAAATTTTGGAAGATGTGTTAAGGCAAGATAAAAAAAGTATAGTTATTAATCTTATTGTGAAATAATAAAAAACAACATAGCATAAGTTATTCAATGGCTTTGCAAGATTGCATTATTTTTCCTCATAGATATCGAATATCATAGTATCGAGTTATCTCCCCATTTTACACTATGCCGCTACACTTTTTCGAGGTGACAATACCTGGATATTGAAAGTAGAGATGATAAGCTTTTAACTGAGACCGTTTACATCTTTTCGAATGAGTGGTGTATTTTCTCCTTATTTAGAGCCAATTCGAATTCTATATACAAGAGGTGTTTCATGTTTATTTGAACAAATTTGAAAATGCCGTTACTCATTTATTTCACGTTATATTGGGTAATAATTGATTTCTTAAGGGTAGCATTCAGCGATACTTTTGACTTTCTATGTGTCTTGATCCACATCTGAATTAAGGGTGAGGTTGGCGCCGTTAAACCGGTTTAAGCCCTCCAGTAAAATATTTTACTGACCGTTCCAAGGCGGTACTTCTTTTGTGGATCTCTTATGTTTTTGTTCTGTCTTGTGTTTGCTATGTTTTGTGCTCGTCTGTTTATATGTGCTTTGTGGTCACCTGCTGGGAAAGGGCTGACCTCTTGGCTCTCGTTTGTGGTGTCTTCTGTGAGTTTGTCACTTTCCCATTGGTATCCTGGGTCAGGTGTGGTACTTTATTGTATCGATTCCTGATCTTTGCACCATTACTTACTTCCATGGGTTAGTCTGACCTCCAGGAATACACAGTCGTCAAGAAAATAGTTCTTAATCTTTTTTTTGGGTTTGAAACAGTCTCTGAAGATGAGTAGTCAAAATTTAAGCGTTTAAAATGCTTTCTGAAACGAAATGTACTAAATCTTTCTCAAACAATTTCTCTAAAAGATATGACGTTTTTCTCTTGGAACCTTTTATATATTGTACATAGATAATTAAAGTATGTTCTGTTAGAAAATAAAGCATTCCAGTTGGATATTTACTTTTTGGAAGCGACTTTTACATCAAATTTTAGGGTTTACAGTTTCCATAGCAACACTAAATTGTATGCAAAATACTCAAATGCAATATTTGGTGATCAGTTTTATCGGTAATAGATACTTAAAATATCTAAGAAATTAAGTCGGCTGTGAGTTTTGAGAATTTGCTTTTCAAACTTCTACCAAAACACATTTTATACATGAGATACCCATTTGGACACTTTTATGGAAGTACTAATTAAGCCCAGTTTCCAAGCAAAAACAGGCACACATAGGCTGTTTCTCATCTTAATAATAGACTGAGTGTGCCTCTAAACTTAACAGAAAATTTCACACTTAAATACGTATTTTCTTAGAAGATACACCCGTTTTAGCTCTTAAAAACAGTAAAACGGGGGTGGGGATGTATTTCGGGCCATTGTGTTATGGCTATGCTATGAATTGCCATCTGGTCTGTTTGGCAATACCAGGGACACGTCTGGTATGCATGAAAAAGCAAAATTTGTTAGTTTTAATTTTATGCAACCGCAAAAAGTGAAATTCAAATCTGTTCAAATAAACATGAAACATGTCTCGTACTTATGAAATCATGCCAAATATGGCGAATTGCTCGCAAAGGGGTTGATACTTGATTGTATCGATTCCTGATCTTTGCACCATTACTTACTTTTGGTATCTTTAAGGCGGTATAACTTTCTGCGTATAAATATTAGGAAACAACGTTTTATATATTTGCAAAGCTAAGACATTTTGGGATATGATAATGAAAAATATTTGATAGATTATTAAATCTCCAGCTCAGGAATCAATGTGAAATAGTTTATTTTAACGATTTTTATGGGGTCAAGTTACGTACTGTGACGTCATTACCGTCAAAACAGCTTAAATTTTACTTTTCAAAGTATGGATTGTCTTTAAATTGATTTCACTTTTGGAAGTATAAACATTTGGAGTACAATTAGAATGAAAACATGTCGATTTTATCTTTTAAATGACTATTTGACATTTTCAGATATGCATGGTATAGAGTTATCTGCCCATTTTACACTATGACGCTACACTTTTTCGAAGTGTCAACAGGCGGATATTGAAAGCAGAAATGATTAGCTAAATTTTGAGACCACTTTCATCCTTTCTAACGATGGGTGTATTTTTGACTTCAAAACTCGAGTCCGTACACCAGACTAACTGTCCAAACATTCTATTTTGCTTAAGGCATGTTCGATTAAAATATGAATATAAATAAAATGAATCACAACAAAACCCTAAAACTGGAAATTGACTCTTCAAATTGATAAAGATGGGAAAGTTCATTTGGTTTTAATTTGTTAAATTGCCCTTTACCAAAAATGCTCAAATGATTCTTTATGGCTGATCTAAAACACCTTCAGTGCTAAACGTTCAGGTGAGAGATGCAGTACCTTCAAGACTCTCTTGTTGCGGGTTTTCTCTAGATTTTGCCATCTTACAACCGCGCAACTAGCAATTTAGCAATATACTCCCATGAAGCATCTAAAGATAAGCTGTCAGAAGCAAAAAAATATACATCTATTATTGCCATCAAGGAGCGTGACAAACTACATGAAAAAAAATGCTCATTTCTATATGCTCATTTCTTTGAATAAATGAAAGTGGTTGAGAATTTGTTTTAAAAAAAGCTTATGGTAAAAAACTCATTTATTAAATACATATGTTGTAGGTACACATTGAAATTGCCTCATAGAGGCAATTCCAATGTGTACCTAAAACATATGTTACTGAAAATAAGGAAGAAAACTATTTGGAAATTTAAATTGTCCAAGTATGTCATTGTCTCTACCTCTTTTAACATCCCAAACTACCAATCAGTATTAAAATTTCTGTCAATCCACTGCAAAATGTTTATATTTGCATGACAGCTATATCTTCAAACTCAAATTCATGATTACCTCTTTGCTACCTGCTAGTTGCGTTGTTGTATATACGTGTATGTGAGTTTACTCATTTAAGCCGAATAAAATTTGCACCTTTTTTCAATTGGACTGGGCTATTTACGTTTCAAGGGTTGTTGGCTGGTATTTTTCTTTTTTATTCAAAATTTGATAGAACATTATGTAAGCAAACGATGGAAACCCTAATCAGACGCCGCGTCCTGCGGCGTCTGGTCTAAGTCTGTAGTCTATTTGCCTATGTCCTATAAACAGGAAAGTAGACTTAAATAGGTTAATCTACTTTGCTTAATGGAACTTCCTGCCCTTATCTAGTGAATGAATTCATTTCAAATTTTAGGGTTGTTGTGTAGAAAATTACAAAGTCATCGAAATTTTTCAAAATACAATCTGTAAGCAATAAATGCAGAATCTTTTCATAAATTGGACGCAAGGGCTATTTGGTTTAGCGCCCAAATTTAGTTTACTATTGGTTTTTGTTATAGTTTTTTTTAATAAATGCGTTACTTCTCTGTCAACAATCTTCTTTCATGTCGGGACGTTTCATGGTTTGAACCAGTACTAAGCAGAGGATAAAGTCTCTTGCTCAAAGACACAACACCCTATCTCAAGCCAAACACTCTACCACTGAGATCATCAATCACGTGTATATTGGTCACAAAATAATAGAGAGGGTTAAGTAATAATCTAAAGGTTGAGAGAGACGGTTTACCCGTGTTATATAACTTTTTTTCTCATATTACGCCGCGTCTGTGAGTGATATAACGCCATGCATTTAAATCGATAAACCGCTAGTGGATTACATATTTTACTAACATGTATGCACCGCCAAAGCGACGTTGCGAACATAATGACAAATTCCTACCGTTTTAGCGCCAACAATACGATTTCAAAGAAGTTTTAGTGTCATATAATAAGTAGACTCTAATATTAGTGCTCCTGTATTATTAAATCTATTAAATTCGTTAATAATCTCAATAAAACATGCGTACTCGTGTAAAATCCTCCATGATTTTTTTAGGTTTATACATATGAAGAAAATGGAAGCCCAGAATATACATACCGATTATGTTACCCAAATGTGAATAATCCAACAATCACATCAAGAAACAAAATGGAATTACACTTCTTTAGTTTTGAAAGTGGCCAGCCTCTAACAGGTCTGGGTTTCATCGTTGTTTATGAGGTTGTCGACAGAGGTATGTATTTATATCCATGTTTTTTTGGACCCCACCCATACAAAAAAAAATCGGATATGTTGTAACGCGAACTCTTCCTTCACTACTTTTCGAAAATTTTCGCGGGGTTTTATTTTCGCGATATTTCGCGGATGCGTAATTTCGCGGAAATTAAACCCTCGCAAAATGGGGAAATTCTTTTCTCTTTACTGATGTAGGTAAATCATGCCAAAGCCGCGACGTGGCAAACTTAAATTTCTTTTAATGTTATTCACGAAAATTTAATTTTCGCGAAAATGTCCGAATCTGCAGTATTTTCCGGAGGATGTTCATATTTGGTATAATGGATGTTTATAGGGTATGGCAACAGACTATTTAGATTACTTTAGTTTAAACTATTACAAAATATGTAGTTATGGCAAAAAAATATATCTCACTTGTATAATATTTCACTACTCATGATACTAAAGCTATCTTTCTGCGAAACAATAGGAATTCTAGTTTCAGTTCTTTGGTACAGTCTTTGCTCTCTTTGGAGCATTCTGCAATACTTTTGACGAACATTAAGCGATAATTGGCTTTGAAAACCATTTGCTTTTTTGTCTTTTTGAGCGCGAGTGATTTACACAGGCTTTACTGTACTTATGTTGCAGGTTCTTCGGACTGCTGGAATGCATTGCTAACAGAGATTTATAATGGAACTTTATCTGTAACTGCATATGGACACACGTGTCAAGCATGGTCAGCACAAAGGCCTCAATGGCACTTTTATACGGAAGATAGTAAGTTTCCTGTCGATGGATCAGTGTCAGCTGCAAGCAATTATTGTCGGGATCCTGACGGTGAAGGACGAACTTGGTGTTATACAATGAACCCTGATTTTCCCTGGGAATATTGCAACTTTCCACCATGTACAGGTTGGTATCCCCTTATCCACCAATCCGCGTTTTTCTGAACTTTTAGTGGCTTTTTTATATTTGGCCACTTGTGGCAAATATCAAAATAGAAAAGCCACTAAAAGTGGCACTAGTGGCAAATATCAAAATAAAGCAAAGACACTAAAACGTCAGAGAAGACGCGGTTTACTTACCCACTAGACTATTTAAATCTGCACTTTTTCAAAAAAGAGTCCTTTATATTGGAATTGGTCCCAAAAATAGGCAGTATCCTGTCACTGGATTAGTGTCAGCTGCAAGCAATTATTGCCGGGATCCGGACGGTGAAAGACGAACTTGGTGTTATACAATGAACCCTGTATTCCTCTGGAAATATTGCAACTTTCCACCATGTACAGGTTGGTATCCCCTCACCTACTAATTCCCGTCTTTTCTGAACTTTTAGTGGCTTTTCTATTTTAATATTTGCTTCAAGTGGCAAATATCAAAAAAAGAAAAAAAAAGAAAAGACAATAAAACGTCAGAGAAGACGTGGTTTACTTGCCCACTAGACTATTTAAAGCTGCACTTCCTTTAAATTGGAATTGATCCCGGAAAATAGAAAGTTTCCTGTCAATGGAGCAGAGTAAGCTGCAAGCAATTATTGTCGGGATCCTGACGGTGAAGGACGAACTTGGTGTTATACAATGAACCCTGAATTCCGCTGGGTATATTGCAACTTTCCACCATGTACAGGTTAGTATCCCCTTATCCACTGATCCACATCTTTTCTGAACTTTAAGTGGCTTTTCTATTTTGATATTTGCCACCAGTGGCAAAAATCAAAATAAAGAAAAGACGCTTAAACGTCAGAGAAGACTCGAATTACTTACCCACTAGCCTATTTATATCTGCACTTTTTGAAAAGAAAATCCCTTACATTGGAATCTGTCCCGGAAGATAGACAGTTTTCAGTCGATGGATCAGTGTCAGCTGCAAGGAATTATCGTCAGGATCCTGATGGTGAAGGATAAAATTGTTGTTGTTCAATGAACCCTGAATTCTGCTGGTAATATTGCAACTTTCCACCTTGTACAGGTTGGTATCCTCTTACCCACCAATCCGCGTCTTTTCTGAATTTAAGTGGCTTTTCTATTTTGATATTTGCCACTACGTAGTGGCAAATATTTAAATAAAGAAAAGACACTAAAACGTCAGAGAAGACGCGGTTTACTTACCCACTAGCCTATTTATATCTGCACGTTTTGGGAAAAAAGTCCTTTGGCAGTTTCCTGTGGATAGATCTGTATCAGTTGCAAGGAATTATTGCCGGTATCCTGATGGTGAAGGATAAACTTGGTGTTATACAATGGACTCTGAATTCTGCTGGAAATATTGCAACTTTGCACCATGTACCGGTTGGTATCCACTTACTCTAAACGCTAATTGTTGGTGGGTATTATTGTTTGGCGCTATTGGTGGTGAAAACAAAAGTCGCCAAAATATGAGACCGCGAAATACAGTTTCAAAGTCAGTTTTACAGTAAGAATCGAATGGATATACTCTCTTAGTATGGTGAAATCAGTATGATCAGAATTCATTTTTTGAATGGGCTCTTTTTTTCAAAAAGTGCAGATATAAATAGGCTAGTGGGTAAGTAAACTGAGTCTTATCTGACGTTTTAGTGTCCTCTTTATTCTTAGTTACCCGACATTTTAAAACTACCTCCAATATAAACAAACCATACGTTTCTGCCAAATAATACACTTGGGTCAGCTATTTTATTGTATTTACTGTATAATTGAATTTATAAAATTCGCTGCCAAAAAGCAATCAAATACTTGGAAAGCCTCACATTTTTAAACTGTTTCCCCCAAACTTGTTTAATAAATTCAATAACACCAGAGAACTCATGGAAGATCCTCTACGTATTTGTTTTCACACCAGATATAGGATTTCTGGTGTTTTTGCTCATATGACATACCCGTATCAAAACGTGGGAAAGATAAAAAAAAAACGAAAATAAAACCGCCACACGCCAGCCAAACGTCGATCCGTGACGCCAAGGTAATGTTAAAATGATATCACCATGTCATGTATTTCACTTCTCGGCGTATTCAGGGTTTTCTGGAAGCCTTTTTGCGTTTAATGTTTCCAATATAAAATATTAAGTGGTTAGCAAGAGAAAGAACCCATAACTTGTGTGAGTATGAGATAGAAAAATCCGTCCCTGGTGACCATCATTTGTCGTCACTCGACACGCCTCGTGAAGCCAATCGGTGATCCTCGCGACAGATTTTTTCCTATCCATCCTAACAATCAATAACAAGGCCCCGAAATACGAATGCGTATTTGAAAATTATTTTTCTTATTTCTCAACCGAAACATATGTTGTGGGTACTCAAAAGAACCGTCTCAATAAAACGGTTCTCTTGAGCAGCCCAAACACATGTTTAAATTGATGAGTAAGGAACTAAATGCTATTTAGGCCCACAAATTATCCTTATCTGGCCCTATGAGTTATTACTGTGACCCATGATAGATTCTTATAATTTTTCCAGATGAATCCGGATGTATTGATTATATACCGTCCACTCAGTATAATGGAAATATGTCAGTGACAGTGAACGGTCGTCAGTGTCAGTTTTGGTCATCAATGTACCAATATAACCATACTCTAGAAGATGACAGTCGATTTCCCATAGATGGTTCAGCGACAGCAGCAAAAAACTTCTGTAGAGATCCGACAAATAAAGGATTTCCATGGTGTTATACTAATGATCCTGATGTTGTTTGGGAATATTGTAGTTTTCGGCCTTGTATGAATTGTTTATACACTATACATTTAATTTTAGCCCTGCTTTGTACTGGTTTGGGGTTGTCCGTCATTCCGTATTCTGTCATAATTTGATTTCGGCTCAATATCTTGAGAACCAATTGATAGAATTTTACCAAATTTTGTACATGCATTGATATTAACACGATCTAGATTAGAAATGATACAAATCATTTTTCGCATACTTCTAACAGAGTTCTGGCACTTAATTGATGTCAGAATTTCGTTTAGAATTTCGTTTCCTCTCAATATCTTAAGAACTATTTGATATAATTTGACCAAATTTTGTATGTGCATTGAGATTGACAAGATCTAAGTTGGGGTTGTACTTCTTTTGTGGATCTTTTATGTTTTTGTTCTGTCTTGTGTTTGCTATGTTTTGTGCGCGTCTGTTTATATGTGCTTTGTGGTCACCTGCTGGGAAAGGGCTGACCTCTTGGCTCTCGTTTGTGGTGTCTTCTGTGAGTTTGTCACTTTCACATTGGTATCCTGGGTCAGGTGTGGTACTCGATTGTATCGATTCCTGATCTTTGCACCATTACTTACTTGCAAGCTGACATTTTTTGCAGATTCGGTACAGAGTTATAGACCTTTAATTCAGTCAGATTTTCATTTCCACTCAATATCTTAAGAACTAATTGACAGGATTTTACATTTTTTGTATTTATGTGAACGAATTATTAGATTGAGAACGAAATAATATATTTCTACCAAATCTTTTTATGCGCTGATATTGACACTATCTAGGTTGGGATTGTTTCCCACCATTTTGGTATATTCGTAACTGAGTTATGGCCTTTGACTGATGTCAGAATTTCGTTTCCGCTCAATATCTTGAGAACTAATTAATAATCTTTTACCAAATTTTTTATATGTGCATTGATATTGAAAAGATATAGGTTGGGATTGTTAACTTTCATTTGTTGCAAATTTGTTATAGAGTTATGGCCCTTGATTGATGTCAGATTCTCGTTTTCACTCAATATCTTGACAACTAATTGGTGGAAAGTATAATTCTACTTAATTTTGTATGTATGTTTTACTGTATGTTTGAGTGGTTTCTTCAGTCATTTTTCATCACTTTCACAGATTCATTTCATCAGAATAAAAGAGAACTTACAATTCACAATAAAGAAATATTTCCTCAATATCAAAACATTATGCGTTCGTCTATAAGTTCGATGCATTGAATTTGTTAGTGTATTGGAGTAACTTGGTATAAATGTCTATAACTCAAGAAGTATATTGTATATTTCTTTACGTCGGGTATCGTATTACAGGAGGCAAAAATACTTTCCGGAAACGTATAAAACACTGCTAAAAATATATAAAGGAATTCTACATGTTTTACCATTTATAACCCTGGATGTGCACTTATAATCCAACCCTTAGCGGAAGTTAGGTACAAAAGATATGAGCCTGTTTGTCTTGCTATTAGTTTGGTGATCAATCAATGATGATGGTTGTTGATAAGAATGAAATAATCCTTTCCCTTATTTCTGCGTGGAATGCTGTGTGTAAAAACTTTGTTAATAAATGCTCTTTATTCAAACTTAATTTTAGACTAACAGTTTGATTCAACAGCAAAGGAGAATACATATGTAAATTGTAGTTTGTATACATTCAAAGATGAAATCATTAAGTTGCATCATCAAACTTTAAGTCCTAAAATTCTACATATTTTCAGAAAAAAGTAGTATTTTTAAGAAATCTACGAAATAAGCGCCATGGACGTGAGTAGCCGTTGTTTTATCTAAGGCATACTTTTAATTCTTACCAACATGGCATACGAAACTGAGGTTCTCCTTCATTGTCTAGTGAAGTGCATGGTTTGTCCATCAGACGGTGGTTAGCATTTTCACATATGAAAAAACATCAGGCATTCCTTTAAACATTTTAGCACTTTTTTGTCATAGCATGTTTGTAATGAATACTATGAAGCTAGATGTATTCATATTTGAAGACATCTCGTATATCGATAAAATATAGAAATAAGAATATACGAGGGTCATCCAATAAAGAATGAGACTTTTTCTATAGCGCAGTGAATTTACATGCTAGGCTTATGAAATTTCTTTCAAAGCTAGCTTGTCTTTTTGGCTGTTCACATGTATCGACGTTTTACATAGTTCCAACTTCAGTTGCAAGGCAACATTAGAAGACTGGACAAACATGCGTGGACAGCTCACTATAAGTGGTTACCATAGCAACAGATTAAGATGTATAGTTTATTTTTCTACTAGTACTTATATACGCTCATGCATTCTGTCTATAGCCAATAGGGGAAAGTAATGTTTCAAATTCTTGAGCTGTTTCCATGGAAACAAAGCTTAAAAATTAAGTTTTCAAGAAATATCTGGTATTTTCCCTGACCTCTTAACTTTAAAAGTTAATATCAAATAGTCGAAGGCAATTGAAGTGAACATAGTTCTGTTCACGTATACTTAATAACAATAAGGTGCAGATAACGAAACATTTTGTGGGATATCCTTCACCTACATAGTTACCATAGCGACACGAAGTAGTGTGTTTATAAAAAATCAAGTAAATCGGTTGCTTGGCAACCAAAATAAAGGATATGCATATTTGGTTCACCTTTAATGGCAATTTATGTAACACTAAGATTGTTTAGTAGAAGAAATTATATCAAGAGGCTATATTCTATCTATGAGCAAAAATAAAAAGATTGAATAACCGCGGGTATTCAAAAAATAACGTAAACGTGGCCATGCGTCTTCAAGTCGTTCCACAAAACATCCCGTTTCTATGGCAACTAATCAATCACAAACATATTTTTTATATTCCTGAATTGCTAAGATGTCACACTATTATTATGGTGAATTTTAACTAAATACACACACAGGTTTTCATACCATGAAGAAAGTCTCATTCTTTATTGGATGACCCTCGTACCATGAAATTTATATGAAACTATAATTTTTAAGTGAATCTTACCTGTTTGGAAGGCATTCTCTCTTCCTTCACTTACAATAAAAAATACATTTCCACGATCATGTGACACCAGATGACGCTCTCACGAGCGTACGCGATTAACAATATGGCAGTTTTCAATGATATATATTACAGCGATAAATAAGAACCTAATCACAAGTTTATGTTCCGAAAACTTGCATATCTGAACTAATGTACAATGATATATTATTCTAGGTTCGTATGAATGTGTTAATGTGGACCTTTCCACTGCATATCGGGGACAATTGTCCATGACGGCGAATGGACGTACTTGCCAACACTGGTCAGAACAATCACCACACAGTCATAGTTTTACTGAAGAATCTTTTGAAGGCGAACCATCACTAAATGCTGTAATGAACTACTGCAGGGACCCATTTGGTGAAGGGCGGACATGGTGCTATACAACCGAGTCGGACATTGCTTGGGAATACTGCTATTTTCCTCCATGTCACTGTAAGTATCAGCTGTAAAATATACTGCTGAACAAAAGTTTAGCACAGATTCTAATATATAGTGATGAAAATATCCTCTACATACATCATGTCATTTTAGCAGCTAGGGTCTATAATGAATACACCACAGGGGTTCTCCTGCTAGTTCAGTTATAATGCGTAAAATAACATAATGACATTGATATGCTTTATAGTGGACAACTCGAAAAGAATTAAAAAATGGGATATTTAACTAAATACATCTCCATGAAATAAATGGACTGCAAAAAATTGCTACCCCATTGAAAGTTACGAGCTCGAGAAGCAAAATGGGATTACACAGCAAAAAATCATTGCATGAAATGACCTTAGTTATCAACACTTTTCTAATTGGTTATTAATAATCTCACAATTAATTCTGTTCCTTTTTAATAAAAAGTTGGATATTTATCCCTCGACAAAGTCGAAGGGATATAGTTTTTGGCGTCGTCCATGCGTCCGTCCGTCCGTCCATTCCTTCCGTCCGTCCGTCCACACTTTTTGTCTGCCCGGAACCATATCTCAGTACATATTGGTCAGATTCAATTCACTCTTGAAACAAATGATAAGTACTATAAACTCTCGATATCCTATAAGTTTGGTCAAAATCGACCCCTTAACACTTGAGTTATTGCTCTTTTTTAAGTATAGGCAATTATAAGGCAAAACCTATATTAGCTTTTTTGTGTGATGATCTTCACATTTCATCAAAGCTATTATATTTAACAACTTCTCGCTATAGACCATGATTGCCAAGTGCCTGTAGATAAGAATGGCAGTGCCAAAGTTTAACCCCACCCCCTTTGACCCCACCTAAGGGGTCAAAGGTCAAATATTTAAATTTCGCAATAACTAAGGCAATTATTAATATTTTTTGTTGAAATTTTGCATGCAGACAGAGCAGCAATAGATATTAAACATATCAAACGGGATTTTAGTTTGAAGGCCTTAGTCCGAGCCCCTTGGGTGGACTAAGGGGGTGGGGCCGAGGCCAAAATTAAACTTTTTCAGAATATGGTCATGTAGCATATCAAATTAAAGATGACGATGCTGGCATTAACATGGTAACAAATATTTTTCCCACAGACACACCCTCGACCCAGGGGGTGGGGTGGAAAGGTCAAACTATTTTTTTCTGAAAGTAGTCATGTTGCGTATCAAATGAAAGCTGACGACGCTGGCAGCAACATGGTTGCAAATATTTTGCCCACAGACACACCCTTGACCCAGGGGGTGGGGTCAAAAGGTCAAACTTTTTTTTTTCTGAAAGTGGGAATTGAGCACAGAGCACCATGAAAGCAAGTATGCTGTCATTACATACACCAACGACCCCTGGGACGGGGTCAAAAGGTCATTTTTTTGATTTTTTCTAAAAGTGGTCATGTTGCATATCAAAGTAAAGTGGAAGAAGTGTAGACCTACATTCAAGGTAACACTTTGAATTTACACACACTCTTGACCTCTGAGGTTGGTTTCAAAGGTCAGATATTAAAATTGTAAAGATGTTAATGTATTTTTATTGAACTAAGCACTAAAACATACTTGACAGGCATTTGTTATGATCTGAATGATACTGTAGGTGAACTAAGGGTTAGATAAAAGGGATTTATGTTTTGTGATTTACATGTTTCTCTCAAATAACCCTTCATATGGGGATATAAATTCGTCGAATTTGCCTTATTTCAAAGCTACAAGGCTGGAAACACATATCCAAGTTCTTAAATTTCATTATCATATGACGTCGCGTCTGGGAGTGAAATAACGCCATGTAATAAAATCGATAAACCACTAAGGGAAACGTTATGACGTCCATTACAACGTTACGTACATAATGACAAAATTATAGCAATTTTACGCAAGAAATGAGATTTCAACGTATACTTGATATCGTATGATAAATAGAATCTAACATTCGTGCTCTTGTATTATTGAATTTATTCAACTCATTGCGAAAAAAAGATAATATGCTCGGCAAGCCTCGCCTTTTATCTCTTTTCCCCAACTCGTTTAATAAATTCATTGAAACATGAACACTCATGTAAGATCCTCTATTTAAAAAGATATTATGTGTGACGTCATTGTATGTGAGACATGATGTTGAATGCCACAAAATATCACAGGCAACGGAAGGTTCATAGAAATAGAGGATCTTACATGAGTGCTCCCCTTGTTGCAGATATAGAGGATCTTACATGAGTGCTCCCCTTGTTGCAGATATAGAGGATCTTACATGAGTGCTCCCCTTGTTGCAGATATAGAGGATCTTACATGAGTGCTCCCCTTGTTGCAGATATAGAGGATCTTACATGAGTGCTCATGTTTTATTGAATTTATTAAAAGAGTTAGGGAAAAGAGATAAAATGCGAGGCTTGCCGAGCATTCTATCTCTTTTTCGCAACGGTTTTTATAAATTCAATAAAACAAGAGCACGAATGTTAGATTTTATTTATCATATCATTTTAAGATTACTTTGAAATCTCATTTCTGGCGTAAAAAGTTACAATTGCGACATTATGTACGCAGCGTTGTTATGGACGTCATAACTTTTCCCATAAATCTGTAAACCACTAGTGGTTTATTAATTTTATTGCATGGCGTTATTTCACTCCCAGACGCGACGTCATATGATAAAATTTAATATTTTCAGCATCATTTTGGAATTCTTTGATGAACTGCGGATATAACACCCTTGATATAGCTAAAGAACCTTCAAATACTTCATCTTTGAAAACATTATATAGCTAAGTAATAGTTATACCATGGGTTGTCCGCCTGTACATAAAGATAATCCACGAGCTTTAGCGAATGGATTATCTTACGTACAGGTGGACAAACAGGGTATAACTATTTTATACCACCTACATCAGTGTAGACCTTGCACATCGTGAGATATTATGTGCTAAAGTTGGTAAGGTAGTATAAAGAACCTACAAACACTTCATTTCTGAAAACATTTTGAGACTCAGTTGCAAATTCATCCTTAGGAAACAATGGACGTGTAAAATTGTCTATCAGTTCAATGTAAAAAAGCTCATGCGCAATTGCAATTGATAATTTCAGGGCTTCAAGAGCTGTGTGGAAACATTTTTACAAGTCCTTCCGGGGTCATACTGTCACCAGATCTTGACGAGAATGGTTTTTATGACGACATGGTTGAATGCTCATGGATTATCAAAGCCAGTTACAAGCAAATTATCAATTTAGAATTTGTTTATCTGCGTCTGGAAGATCGGACGTATGAGTATGCGTATGAATGCATATTCGATTATGTTATGGTAGAGTAAATTAAGAAATAGCGTTTAAAGACATTTTGTGATGTTAAAATTTTTGAACTAGGGCATTATTTACCTTTATCGTCATTTTCAATGATTTGATTTAAGAAGTATATGCATGACTATAGGTGTAAACAAAGATGATGTAATATCATGTAATCAGTAGTCATTTTTCAGTGGCAGATCCAGAGGGGGTTCAGGGGATTTGCACAGACCCCCTCCCCGTCCCCTGTCATCGTGAGAACAAATGATTTCATTTTCATGGGGTATATAAGAAAATGAAAAAAAATCAGCAAGGCGAACCCCCACACCTTTATACATATGATCACTTTTTCCAGAAATCCCGGATCCGCCCCTGTAATTAACTTGTTCTACCCCACTAGAGAGTTGTATATGCAAGCGTAAGGAATTACTAAACAACTGATGTGTTTTATATATCGAAATTGTTTTTCGCTTTAAAATTGTAATTATTTTCTTATCCATCAGTAACAAATGTTTTTGGGTGCTTATAAGAACCGTCTTATTGACATGGTTATTTTGAGTAAGTTGTGGACAACCGTTTCATTGAGAAACCATAACATATGTTTTGCTGAGAAATAAGCAAATTAGTGTTTGTATGCATTCTTTACTAAAGGCCGACAATTGCTAAAAGGTCAAAGACAGTCATGGACTGTGCAATTTTCCTGTTGTATTTACAATTTTCTTTACCTCTAAATTATATTGCAGGTTTATAGAGCTGATGCAATACTAGGCAAATATTGTTCTGACGACAACCCTCCATTGCTGACTTCTTCAAGAGAGCTTACCATATATTTCCACTCTGATGTCTCGATTAATAGTTTTGGATTTAAGGCAAACTACACAATCTTTGACAAGGAGGGTGAGTATTTATCTTACCACATTTTCCCTATTAGAATTTATAAGCAATTTCACACTATATTTAGTTTCACTGCAATGCGTGAGCGGAGCAGAAAAACGTGACTTCCTAACCTATATCCGACGATATACCTTCCAAAATGAAAAAAATGAATATGGTTATCCCCATTCTAATGCATTTCTGCAGTTTGTCTCAAATAGGAGCGTTGCATGCTGCATAATGCCGCACGTCATCTAATAAAATGTGACGTAAGTAATGACGTCAAACTGTTCCTACAGCATATCGCAGGATATACTGTCGCAGATTTTTGACATTTTCCAATCAAAAGGAATGTAAAACTAGAGAACCTGACGGTCCTGAAGCGCTCACCTGATCTCCTTAATAATGTTAAAATAGGTCAAGATCAACTACTGCTTAAAATGAAATATATATTTTATGGGGGTTGCCTCCATTTTGGTCAAGTGACCTAAATCAATCTACTGAATACTCCATCAAACAGCCCAGTGATTTCTGAGGAAAAGATGTTTAGATAGGTATGTGGCTGTCCAAATGAGTGGCCTTGGATAAAAGTTCATAGGTCAGCTTGGCATTTGGTACTTATATAAAACCATTGTCTCATTAGGTTAAACATTTCTTGCAAGTATTATGATTTCAGTCTTAACAGTTATAGAAAAATTAACATTTCCAGATTTTTCCCATATAAATGCATTAGGAATCAAATTTGACCTTGCCATAAAGTAAGTCAAGGTCAACCTAGATTCATAATTTGTGCAAATCTAGTAGGGCCCACATCCCCAATGCTACATACCAAGTACCAAGGTCATTGGCCTTTTAGTTCCAGAGAAGAAGATATTTGAAGGGTTTTTACCATATGAGGGCGTGGTGGCCATCTTGGTCATGTGACCAGTACAATTAGTATAAATTTTAGCTAACCTATCATAAGGAGTCTTCATATGAAATTTGAGTTCAATTGGGCTAATGGTTTGTGAGAAAACTATTTTTAATATATTGATGCAACTCCCATATGAGCGACCCTGGCTGAAAGTTAAAAAGGTCTACCTTGACCTTTGAAACTTATTTCTAGCCATTGTCCCATTAGGTTTAACATATCAAGTGAGAATAATGACTTTGGCTCCAAAAGTATTCAAAAAATCAACTTTTGAAAAAAAAACATTTCAATGCATTAGGAAGCAAATTTGACCTTGACGTTAAGTAGGACAAGGTCAACTTAGGATCATCATTTGAACTAACTTGGCAGGCCCATTATCTCCAATGCTACATACCAAGTCCCAAGGTCACCAGCCTTCTGGTATTAGAGGAGAAGATTTTTAAAGGTTTTTTACTATATATAGGCATGGCCGCCATCTTAGTCATGTGACCAAAATATTTTGTATAAATGTTGGCTAACTTAGCGAAGGAGTCTTCACATGAAATTTGAGTTCAATTGGGCCAATGGTTTGTGAGAAAACTATGTTTTAATATATTGATGGGACTCCAATATGAGCGACCCTGACTGACAGTTAAAGGTCAACCTTGACCTTTGGAACTTATTTATAGCCATTGTCTCATTAGGCTAAACATATCAAGTGAGAATAATGACTAAGGCTTCTACAGTTTTCAAAAAGATCAACTTTTCAAAACAAAAACAAAAAACATTTAAATGCATTAGGAAGCAAATTTGACCTTGACGTTAAGTAGGTCAAGGTCAACCAAGGATCATCATTTGAACAAACTTGGTAGGCCCCAAATCTCCACTGCTACATACCAAGTCCCAAGGTCATCGGCCTTCTGGTTCTGGAGAAGAAGATTTTTAAGGGTTTTTACCATATATGGGCATGGCGGCCATCTTGGTCATGTGACCAGGACCATTTGAACAAACTTTCGTTCTTCATATGAAATTTGATTTTAATTGGCCCAGTGGTATCAGAGAAGATGTTTGAAAAGGTTAACGGACGGACGACAGACGACTGACGGATGGACGGACACCGGAGTGACTGGTATACTATTAGCTCACCCATGAGCCTTCGGCGCAGGTAAGCTAAAAAGCAAGTGCATTAGAATAGTTAAATTGAAGAAAATTAAAAAGGGAAATTATACAAATAAATTATTTCTGTCTGTCACGTGTGTCCAGTTAATGTTATCAAATATATTGCCGGGAACAGCTTCCTGTGACACAGATTATGGTTCTTAGAGTATACTACTCCATTTCAAATTTTGTGAGTAGATGTCCAAATGGGTCTTTAGAAGTTACCGAACTTGCTTTTGTTATATTTCTTTATATTACATGTTTGGCGTAAAAATACCATGATTTATCAAACAAATTAAATCTTTAATTTTATTTTTACCAAGAAAATAATTTTCCTCTAGGGAAATAAATCCATGTAGCTGGAACTCCTATTTCCTGACCACAGGTGACCCAAGGCATCGATGAGATAAAAAGCATGTCATATTCATTTTCGTTTTATGTATTTACAATTTTCAAACGAGCATAACGCGCCTCTGCACTTTTGATGTCACAAACAATTACAAATGACGTCATTTACACATGCAATGACGTTGCATAACGCCTGGTCATAACGTTTATGTCTTCCTACACTGAAACTGGAGGACCGAGGAACAAAAACAAAACATTCCAGAAAAACTAAATAAATTTAGTACCAAAATGTTTGTTACCATCTAACTTAGAAAATGACTTCTCACAATTAATATTTTCGTTTACTAATAAAAAAAATTACAGACGTTTGAAATTCTGAGGTGGACTCGATAAACAAGATTTCTAAAATGGTGGACTTCCATTTTTTCAGCAGGCCTCGCATTTAATATTTTTCCCCAACTCATTTAATAAGTTAAATAAAACATGAGCACTAATGAAAGATCCTGTCTTATTCCTCTAATAACAGACGATTATATCTGTGGAGAACAGCTAGATACACCATCAGGGGAGCTTGGCTATATAAATAATGACATGTTTGAAGGCGTGGACATGGACTGTGAGTGGAACATTATTGCACCAGAGAGCCAGCTAACATACCTGAAGATTATTTATTTCATCTTGAATATAACAGAACAATGTGCAGACAGCTATCTAGTTGTAAGTAGATATTTCTAACATCAGGGATGAGAATACTTGTAGTCCAAAAACTCTGTCATTCAATAAAACAATTACAAACCGCAGACAAACCCATGGCAACGCAAGGAAGAGCAACACAACCATCACGAGACACCTGGAAGACAAACTAAGCAAAGCAACCAGCTCTCTCTTCCCCATCAAGATAATTTTCAAAGTAGAATGGACATAGAGTAACTTACAACAAAACATAGAACAATAACACCCACAATGGGAGTAACAATAAACAAAAAGTCAACAACAACAGAACCACCGCCTCAGAACAGACAGCAGCCCAAGCCATCGGGGGGCTTAAATGCATTTTACTGGTACCAAATATTCGCCCTAGATTTTGCTGTTGTTGAAGTACAAGAAATGTTCAACTCGCATGGAAGCCTTCTAACTAATGCAATGTATCATCATGGAGCAACACTCTAATCAAATTAACACACTATGACGAAGCAAAGAAAAGGGCTCACGACTCACAGATACTCAGAGCTAAAGAAAACATCAAGTTGAGCAACGGTGGGTCCAGCTACAGATAAGCATCAGGCACCAACCCACTGATTAAAATTTTATGTCAGAGCCGTCATAGAGTCTGAGGCCGGACCCACCATCGTGCAATTAAGAGGAAACCATAGCTATAAACTGTGATTGGGTTTAAAACCAGGCATGCACACTGTCGCATGACATCAAAGTTAAATCCAACCTTTATATAACGATTGATAATCTTTTTGAATTGATCACTAAAGTAGGTTTTCCAACAATTCGTTTGAATTTATAAACTAAATGACCATAACATGTAGGTTCTGATATGCCTTGTTGCAGAAGAGTTTTTAACCAAATGTTGTATTTAACAATAAACTCTAAGTGTCTGTGGTAGAATTTAGGAAATGCTTTTCAAATTTTATGATATCTATAACCTTGTTTTAATAACTTAGCACTTACAATAAGTTTCTGTTGATGAAGTCATCAACATTAGAACACACTCTTGCAAAACAAATAAGCTGAGAAATATATACATTATAGGAAGGGGAGCGAGGAACATCTCCATCAAGAAATGGGAAATTTACTATTTCAAAATTAAAATCATCCTGTTTATCATAAATTTTAGAAGAAACTATGCCATTTGCTATTGACAAGTTCAAAGTAATAAGGTTGCAAAGATCAGGAATCGATACAATCAAGTACCACACCTGACCCAGGATACCAATGGGAAAGTGACAAACTCACAGAAGACACCACAAACGAGAGCCAAGAGGTCAGCCCTTTCCCAGCAGGTGACCACAAAGCACATATAAACAGACGCGCACAAAACATAGCAAACACAAGACAGAACAAAAACATAAAAGATCCACAAAAGAAGTACCGCCTTGGAACGGTCAGTAAAATATTTTACTGGAGGGCTTAAACCGGTTTAATGGCGCCAGCCTCACCCTTAATTCAGATGTGGATCAAGACACATAAATATTTGGTTTGCATGAAAGACCCCTAACTTATCAATGCATCATCTCCTAAAACATATAAATCAAGATATAACAAGGAGATAAAGCAAGGATAAGGACTCAACAGTAAATTAAACTGAATACCAAGCCCCAAAACGGAGCTTCAGTATCAGAAGAATTCGCCTTATTTAACTGAAGTTCAGTAGGATATATCTGACCTACCATTTGTTAAAAATAAGGATAATCAATGTCAAGTAAGTCATCTAAATAGCTGGAGGTGGAGTTAAAAGCTTCAATAATATCAGTTTGATTATTGTCTGACAGAGACAACATAAAGTCTCTCTTACATCAAAACAAAAACAAATCTGCAACAAGAGGAGCACAATTAGTACCCATTGGAATACCTACAATTTGTCTATACAATTTGGAGCCAAATCTTATAAATATATTATAAAGGAGAGCATCACACATTTTCTGAGATGACCACAATTTATATCGTTTAGGTTGGTCAGAAGTAAAAAGGCATTTTTATCATTACAAGCCAAATAAAGTGAGCCCTCTCTGTTAAATGTTTGTTCAATTAATTCTGTTAGTTTTTCTTTGATTAGATTATGAGAAAAAGTAGTATAGAGAGTAGAGAAATCATATTTAGACAAACCAGATGCTAGAAAACCTCTAGACTTCAATTTATTAAGAATTTCACCTGAATTTTCAATAGACCAAAATAATTTTTACCATTTCTTTCATAAACTGTTGTGCAATATTTAATGACATGGTTTTTAATCGCAGTGAGGCAAGAAGTCAAAAGAATAGACAACTCAGTAGTTGTATGCTGGTTGTCCTAGTTTTCGTGGTATTAACATATCAACGTTTCAAAGTATAAATCTAGTTATGAAATATAATTAATTTTTGAATAAATTATTTGGACATACATATCTTCGCTATATTTGATAATAATTACTCACTATTTATGTGCTGACAGGTTAAATCTAGATTGATTCCGGGTTGGGTCTCTTTCCAAACAAGCGCCAGTTTTCGTGGTTACCATCACAAATCTAGGTTTACATAATCAGTTGCCAAATTTTTGTCATTAGAATGCCACCGAATTATTGTTCTATTCTAATCTGATGGGTTGTCGTTCAATTTTCACCGAATCAATCTTTCAATTTGTTCATGTGACGATAAATTTAAACTGCCTGTTTCCATCGTTAGCTTTCTGACATTCCTGAAATGGCAACTGTCACGTTCAAAAATATTTACGTCATAATGACGTCATTGGTTACGTCACATCGGTGGATATTTATTACACAACGAGCAAATTTAATTGTTTTGGTAACTGATTAAATTTCATTGTTCAATATCTGGGAGTTGATCAAGTGGATGTGTTGTTTGTAATAATTTTATCCACTTTAATTCGAATTCATGCCTAAGATTTTTCTATATCTTTTAGTGGAACTATCATCATATGTAATTTTTTCAACAGGCTGAATAGAAACACTGCTAGTAGAGTGATTAGTTTGAAATGCCTATAAAGAAAATTATAAATTTATCAAACCAGTTTTCAGCAGTAGTACAACTGACATAATGTACAAATGAGTGCTCAATCAGGATATTCTGGTTTTAATCATTAACTTTATCAACACTGCTATTGTGTGCTCCTTGCCCACGACTAGAACATGTTCTAGTTTGTGATGACTAGTTATGCCATTTCAGTCAATTTTTGAAAAGATCAAGAAAAATGCTTGTCATACAAGAAAGAAAGAAGGTAAAGATCAGGAATCGATACGATCAAGCACCACACCTGACCCAGGACACCACGTGTGAAAGTAACTTAAACACAAACATCACACACAATAGAGCCAAAAGGTCAACCCTTTCACACATTTATCCACCAGTTTAACATATGTTTAGGGTGTTCAAATAAATTGTTATTGCTAAAACTTCTTTACCGGTCAATTAAGTCTGGAATGGTGGCGTCAGATCCGTCCATTCAAACTAAAGACATAGAGAATACTAGGTGAGTGTCTTTTGATATCAAGTTTACCAGGCAAGGCTTTGAGAACGCTTGTTGACATCGCAAGGCTTGCCGAGCGATTCAACATGCGTTCTCAAAGCCAAGCCTGGTAAACTTGATATCAAAAGACGCGAACCTGGTATTCTATTTATCAATTTACCCATTGTTGAACACTCTTCAAACTAGCGATTATGATGTATGTTTTTTATTTTTGTGTTGATTAAGCGTCATTAGCGACGTCATTCAAATAGTGCAACGTCATCATGACCTGATAAAGGTAACATGCCGTGAGATAGGAAACGTTTATTAGGTTATGTTGAAACAATGCAGTTAATATTAGGGGTGACTGATAAATGCAACTATACACTCGTAACAGATTATAATTCAATGGCTATTTTGTATATTTAGGTAAAGGAAAGACAAGACAGCGATTCTATGCTGGGGAAATTCTGTGGGTCAGAACCACCGCCAAAAATGTTATCGCCATCAGGCAATTTTTACCTACACCTCTACTCAGGTGGTACGTTAAAGGGAGGTGGATTTTTGGCGACATTCTTCAGGTATACACAGGGTAAGTATCTCAGAGGAGCCAGAGCATGAAAAAATAGAGGATATAAGGTGTCATTAGTGCTTGTTTTATTTAATTTATTAAAAGATCATTGACGGTTTAGGCCTTAAACGCCTATTTTTCTGGTTCACAAAACGCTGCTTTTTAGCTTCTGGTTTGATGCATGTAGTATCAGTGCAATAGGTGAATCTAATGGCTAGAGCCAGCTAGCAAAATATTTTCAAATTTCTAGGCACTCGAGAGATATGGCGGGTAGAAAGAGGAGGGGGTCTGAAATTTCATGACAATGAATAGTGATTTAAAAAGTGATTTCTGCACCTTTTCTTGATTTATTTGGTAGTCATGATGATATCTATTGAACATATCATATGCAGAGTAATAACCAATCACGATAATTAATGAAATTTGTTTAAAAACAAAATATGTTTTGTAATAAAATGATTTTGGGGAGATAATTTGGAAGTTAACTGTACATTTTTGACTACATGTACTGTAAATAATACAAAACATAAAGCTCAACAAAGAAATAAATACTTTTGAAGGAATGAAAGTATCCCATTTAGCATTGGAAGTAAAGCTGATTCTAACAAGAACCTTTGAATGTTACTTTTGCTTTGTTAAAAGATCATAGCATGTCGAAATGTATTTAAAGTGTCCGAATATTTATGTCATACATATACATGTATATCCAAGTTACTAGCTACCAATATGAGATAATATATTATACCTGATTTAACTCTTTGCATGCCAGGTAAAAACTTTGTCGTCTGCCAATAGCCTTGTGCAAACCAGATTAAGACCAACAGAATGTCAATCTTGATCTGGATCCAAAAAGTTTGACACTCCGATGGTGGTACCAGGTGATTTATTTGTAAAAACTTAATTTTGAAGAAAGTCAGCAGGCAAAAATGAAAACATGAACAATTCCCTTACATGCAAATAGATAAGTACAGGACGTTTGCAAACGAATGTGTAATAAGATAAAAGTGAGCTTTTTTTCTTATGAAAAAAATGCATAAAACTTGCTAATTCTACTTTTAATTTTTATGTACTTTATATTAAACTAGCACAGAATACAAAACAATTTAGAAGGTTGGTTCTAGAAAACTTCATTACTATTATTCATTTCTTAATCTGTAGAAAAGCATTTTATGGGCTTAGGCCCTTGGTTTTTAGACCGCTGAACATCTTTTCCCCCCTGGTGCCAGCAAGCCACTTTCATACAATGTGTAAAATATGGTAACACATAAACAGGCAAAAGCTTTTGCTGCCAAGAGGGAAGTGGATGATATTTTAAAAAAATATTTTCTGATTTCTATATATTTTAATGTAAAACTGATTGTTCTACCCAAAATTTACATTTTTGAAGCATTTAATATCGAAAATAGACTTCACTACCACAAAGTACTCAGGTCAGGGTAGCTTTATGGGGAAGAAAGGGACGATTGACAAACTTTTATTTTTTTCTGAAAACCATAGGCATTTACCCATATCAAGCAAGTGTCAATGATCCTTTATACACAATAAATAAATTGATATCAACGGAAAAGTCAAAATGGCACACTAATAGACTCCTTTCACTTTGTTAATGCACATGCACCAAACAGTGTAGTTCCAAGCTATGTCTGCGAGATTGCAATTCGAAGGGGCAATAATCATACCGCTGCCTATACATTACATAATGTTATATGGAAAAAAAGATGAACAGAAAAATAAATTTGCAAATAAAGATTAGATTAAAAGTAAATATAAATGATAAATAAAATTAAATAAGTGAATATTCGGAATTTTATCAAAATAAAATAGAAAATTGAGATACATTGAGGCCATCTCGCGAGAAAACTTGTCTTGCTGGTTTCTGACTGAGTAACTAATCTAACCAGTCTGTTCAGCTACAAAGATTAGCTAAAATGAAGTTTTGCATGAAACATGTTTAGATATTACTTTCTATAATAAGGGAACAGTAAAGGCATTGATCAGACTGCTGGGATACAAAAACAGGCCTGCGCTTTTGTTGTTCACATGCACCAAAGTCAGTTTTTTTTTGAGCCAAGGCCCATTTAAATATGCAATCATCTGCTCTTTTAATGCTATGCTCGGGGCCCTTTGAAATCAATTAAACCTAGCACACATGTATTTCCCATCGGCACACGTTTGTAATTGAAATTATAATCAATTATTTAAAGAAGCGGCCTTGACTGTTCCAAGGCGGTACTTCTTTTGTGGATCTTTTATGTTTTTTTCTGTCTTGTGCTTGCTATGCCTTTGTGCGCGTCTGTTTATATGTGCTTTGTGGTCACCTGCTGGGAAAGGGCTGACCTCTTGGGTCTCTTTTGTGGTGTCTAACTGTGAGTTTGCCACTTTCCCATTGGTATCCTGGGTCAGGTGTGGTACTTGATTTTATCGAGTCCTTATCTTTGCACCCTTACTTACTTTGATTATCAGACTTGTTTTGTCTGTATTGTGTGGCCGCCCTAAAAAGTCTCCCCTCACTTTTATTTAATTATCTTATTATTCTAATCAAGTGTACAATCTCATCTATTCTTCCTCTCCCTGGATATCCTCTATGTATTGTACCGCATTTAAGAACCGCCTCGATGGCTCATTTGGTAGAGCGTCCGCTTTCGGAGCGGGAGGTCGTGGGTTCGAATCCCGCGGCCGCACCATACCAAAGGTGTAAAAAATGGTACTAGTAGCAGCAGTAGCTCCCTTGCTGACGCTCGCATAAAAGGGGTTGTGCTAGGGAGATAAAGACAGGTAAGTATCTGTTAAAGATATAATTGTAATGTCGCAGAATAGCTCATGAGCTAATGTTGTCTGTTACATTATAAGCGACGTTAAATAAGGCTTCTTTATCTTTATCTTTAAGATCACTAGATGACCGATTTTCATACCCTGTTGTATAACTTCTGCTCTCTATATCCCTGTGGACTTGTATAAGCCATTTTGATTATTGCTTGCATTTGTTATGCCTTCCTTTGCTTTTAAGGACCCATATTAATACTGGATTGTCATTTTAATAACTGGTGTGTTGATAAGGAGACTTGGGATGGTACTTACCCACACAACTTTTATGATAAGAACGAAATTAGCAAAATTACATTTATTGTCCATTAGTTTACTTTCTGCGTCCTCTATTCGTATTCCTAGTTCAGTTAACAATTTTCGGGACATGCTTCCTACCATTAGGTTATCACCTCTTGGGTCACCTATTATCAGGAAGTATACTTAACCGTTTAATGCATTCAAAAGATGCGGAATGTATCCTAATGTTTCTTAGTGCAATGCCAAGAGGTGTGTCTGTTGCACACATTTATGTACCAAAACTACCATTACATCATCTGTAAATGGTAGACACTTTTCCATATATATAAATAATGAAATAGACTGAACTTCATCTGATCTGATTTATGTTATAACTTGAACTAAAATTAATTGTGGAATGCAATATGTTGGACAAACTGGCCGATCCCTTAAGACTAGGTTTCGTGAGCACTTTCGTAAAATGAAAAAGCCTAAAAAATTTGACACATTTCCTAATCGCCATTTCAAAAGTAATGGTCATTCACCTAATAATACTGTAATTCAGCTGGTTGAAAACATTATATGTGATCCAAATTTATCAAATAGATTAAGAAATATAAAGAGACATGAAACTGAACTTAAATGGACTAAATTTGTGCAATCACTTATTCCTTTAGGCTTTAATGATAATATATATCATGAAGGTAACAATTCTAAAATGCTAGATTTTGATGTTTTGTTCTGTTTTGGAATGTAAAAAAAGTAAATGTAGATCTCATGGTAAACGTAAGAATGGCAACATTAAGTGCAAAACTTTGTACTGAAAAAAGCTTAACACTTCTCTAATGGATCTTTTTTAAGCTTTAAATAATCATGGCCGTCATGGCTTATTCTCATTTTTTAGTTCCTTGCCAATCCCAGTTTTACGTAATTTAGAGTTAGAGGCTAAAAAACTTTATGATAGAGCAAACAAATGATATAAAGCAGCACTTCTTACAAGGTGATATGTTCAACATTTCCTTAGTCCTTATATCGATTCTGAGGTCAACCATTAACAACATTTTATCAAAATTCCATTTATTAACAAAGGCATGGAGTTTATTGATTTACATAGTATCTTCAGGGATAATTTAGAGATTTTATCTTTTCCAAACTACTATAATAATTCTGAAACTACTATCGTTTGTGATAAATAAAACAAACCAATTAGGAATACTATATTTAACTTTAATCAAATTGTTACTGATATAGATATAGATTCCAATACTCCTGACTCCTGAGATTGTCAAAATTCTAATTATTTATATCCCTCTGCAGGGCATGTTATTAAAGGTATTCTAAATGTCATTCCTGATGCTAGAGTTCGCAATATTATTTCTAAAGGTCCTAAATATAGACTTCTTTCTAATATTGTTCGCCCTAAATGTCGTAGAGAGATCGCTGCTTCTTTAAACGACTTTATATATCGTAGGTGCAAACAGGAAAATGTTGAACCTGATGCCTTGAAGGAATGGATGATAAATCATTTTTAAAATTATTGATACTCGTATTTCATTTCACTCTCGTAATGCACATCTTTTACTCCCTAAACCCAAATTTTCTCTTTGTTATCTTAAACGAGGTATTCGAGTTTTAATATGAACTATGTTTTGGTTCCAGCAGATAAAACTGCTAACAATGTTATAGTTGTTTGACGATTGTATTATATTAATACTCTTAAGCGTGAGCTTGTTGACACTAATGACTATAAACTGCAACCTTCTTTTAGTTAGAGGATGATTGTCGATGGACATGGTTGTCAAACAGCCTTAAATTTTGGTGTCAAAGCTAAAGAAAACCAAGACTGAGTCCCTACGTTGTACTGGTTACCTAAACTCCTTAAAAAACCTATAAAGCAAGATTTATTGCTAATTCTAGTTCTTGTACGACAACAGAACTTTTTAAATTGTTAACCACGTGTCTAACAGCTGTTAAAAAAACATGTTATTTAGTACTGTGAAAAGGTATATGAGAGATCCGGTAAAAACCTATTTTGGTCAATTAAAAATTCAGGTGAAATTTTAGATAAACTTAAAGCTAAAGATTTCAATGCGACCAGTTTGTCGACGTATCGTTTTTCTACTCTTTACACTACTTTACCTCATAATTTAATTAAAGATAAACTCATTGATATTATTGAAAGAACCTGCCAGAGAGAAGGCTCTCCTTACATTGCATGTATTGACAGAAATGCATTTTTACTACAGAAAAACCTAAAAAACATCATGCATGGTCTTGTCAAAATCTATGTGATGGGCTGACCGTTTTGTTGGACAACATTTTTATTCAATTTGGCACCAAGCTTTAAAAACAAGTAGTAGGGATTCCTATGGGCAGTCATTGTGCTCCCCTGGTTGCTGATTTATTCCTGTTTTGCTATGAGAGGGACTTTATGATGTGTCTTTCTTATGATACTAAAGAAGGCTGCTGTTATTGATGCGTTTAACACTACATCAAGATATTTGGACGATGTTTTAAACATTAATAATGTTTATTTTGACAATATGGAAAGTCAAATATACCCTTCAGAGCTCAAACTTAATAAAACCAATACCTCTGATACCAAAGCTGCATTTTTAGACTTGCATTTGTCAATTTCTAATCATATTGTTTCTACCAAAATTTATGATAAACGTGACGACTTTGATTTTGAAATTGTCAATTTTCCATTTTTAGATAGTGATGTTCCTCACTCTACATCCTATAGAGTCTATATCTCTCAACTTATTCGTTTTGCTAGAGCATCTAGCTATGTTACTGACTTTAACATTTGCAATAAATTGTTAACTCAGAAATTCTTAAACAAGGCTATGGGTATCATTAACTTCGCAAAACCTTTTCTAATTTTTATAGACGATATTATAATTTGATATCTAAATTCCAAGTTGGACTTAAATCTCTCTTGTGCCAAGGACTTTCAGAACCTGAATTCTATGGTGACTTGGTGTATAAATTGAAGAAGATTGTTGGCTCTAATAATTTTTCAGCCCAGTTCATTTAAAGAATTTCCCATTATAAAAAGATAGGCTATAACATTAATGTATTGCAACAGATGGCATGCTTGGTGGTCAAACTTATCACAGTTGGCAACTTTGCTTTCCTCTTTAATTGCACGCCGGTGGGTCGGACTTCAGACTCTATGACGGTTCCGACTTAAAGACTTATCTATTGATGAGATGGTAGGGGCCTGATGCTTTGGCTGTTTGTCGGGCTCACCGGGGTTTATCTGTTGGATTTCTTTTGCTCGGGTATTCAATTTTATTTACTGTTGAGTCCTTATCTTTGCTTTATCTCCTTGTTATATCTTGATTTATATGTTCCTGGAGATGATGCATTGATAAGTTAGGGGTCTTTGATGTAAACCAAATATGTATGTGTCTTGATCCACATCTGAAATAAGGGTGAGGTTGGCGCGCGGTGAAACCGGATTAAGCCCTCCAGTAATATTTTTTACTGACCGTTCCAAGGTGGTACCTGCTGGGAAAGGGCTGACCTCTTGGCTCTCTTTTGTGGTGTCTAACTGTTAGTTTGTCACTTTCCCATTGGTACCTGCTGGGAAAGGGCTGACCTCTTGGCTCTCTTTTGTGGTGTCTAACTGTTAGTTTGTCACTTTCCCATTGGTATCCTGGGTCAGGTGTGGTACTTGATTGTAATGATTCCTGATCTTTCCACCCTTACTTACCTTGGTGTAGTGGGTGTAAACCTAATCTCGAGGTTATAAAACGTGAGTACAGTCCCAAACTCAAAATAAAGCGCATTGATTGGCTGCTTGCTGGCACATGTCCGCAAGCAGCCAATCATCGCGCTTTATTTTGAGTCTGAGAATGAACTCAAGTTTTATAACCTCGAAGCCAGGGGTTGTATATTTGATTCCAAGCTTCACCAGAACCACTTTCAGTTGAGCCTTTGGGTGCTTCCATCATATAAAACACACACACAAATTATAAATCTTCCCGGCCCGGGTACGTGTTACTACCCAGGGAAGGCCATGATAATTTATAATATATGATTTATGTTGTGATAAGTCAATTTCTTTAATTGGTACATTATCACATATTCCTATACGAAAAATGAGCCAATACGTGTACATAAATACCCACTGAGGGATGTGTTTTAAAAATAGTCTTCATCTACATCAATTATGTGTGTGTGCTAGCAGCGATGATAGTCGCAAGCCTGCGCATGAGTGTACGTTGTGTAGAAATTATGGAATTTAATGGGTCTTTGAATGGAGGCATTTAATTATAGTTCTGTTTAATGAGATTCAGACATTTATCGAATATGCTTAGTCATTTTGAGCAACTTTTTAGCAGCATACTAGCACGTCTATTTGGTATCATGCCTGCTTATCTGGTGTGGCTTGAAGCCTTAGATCTATTTTTTCTAAACCTCTGTCTACTGCCTTTCTTTGTGTACACTTGGACACAACTATGGATCCTAGGTGTGTGCGAGCAGCGAATGCCCTGGTGAGACTGTGTATTTGCTCAGGATCGTCTGAGTTGTCAATGTTCGCATAACAGACTTGTTTGTTTTATCAATTGGCCTGTATTAAAAATAATTTTGGCGACTTTGTGCCTGAAGAAGACGTCAATTTTAGCTCAATATCAAAGTATATTTTACCTCAAAGCCATTTCCTTTTAAAATTTTCGAAATTTTATATTAATTAAAGGATTTACTTAGGCCTTCAATGCTACCAATGTCTATAAATAGTCAGGCTCTTGTTTGTGCAACTTTTCCAACAGTTTTATATCTGCCCTTTTGAAACTGTGCAAGTGCTCATGTCGCAGACTGAAAATGTGAAAATGTGTTCCATGAATTAGAGTTAAAAGTTCGATTAATTGGCACAAAAAATTGAATATGACCAAGAAATGCTGGTTGTGCGAACTACTTTTGCGATCTTTACCTTGTAGCTTTGTCCAGAGACATTTTTAAGAGGCATACTATGCACCATTCAAACGAAAGAGTTTTTACCTTTATAATGATGCTTATATTTTCTCGCTATACTGTTTTGTTTAATAATTACAGCACATTATATATGGCTCACTCCATATTACTGGCCTGTTTTCATGTTACAGAATTATAATAATATTCCAATCTGGATCTTTCAAGCCTGTCATCTTAAAAACCACAAAATAAATTACATTCTATTTTTACTTTTTGTTACTTATAATTTCCATTCAAATGTAACAATGGTGACATGTTGTGTCAATTCAATATTTAAAGTACAACGCGCAATTATTATGACGTCATTGAAATTGAAAACTACGACATTTTGAATACATTGCAGAATTTTTATTTTGGAGAATATTCTATTTTTGTCTATCAATTTTCACTAAAAACATGCCAAACCCAATATCGGCAAATATTTAAGACCAATATTATTTAAATTAAAAAATATCTTAATCTTAATTGGAATATTGTAAAAAGTTTTATTTTTTACAAAAAAAAGGATTGATTTTAAATAAAAAAAATCAAAATTGTTAATGGTTTCAGACGGATGCTTTGTGCTCAATTTAAACCCATATTGCATCATTTTACGATATAGTGCACCTTTGGACAATCGATTTGGGTTTATCATTAGATATAAACATGCAAAGGACGTGTAACGGTTTTGTATTACAAATGGCCCACTTTTACAGTATAAAAACGATTGTAAAGAAATCCCTCTAAAATATTACCAAATGATACCTAAGAGTATCTAGTTTAATGTCCACAATTAATTTTCTTCATTAAAATGTATTTTTATGATAAATTTTGGGGTTAAATGCATGCCCTATCAACCACTCTTAACACTAAGTCTATGGTAAAACCAAACACCTTCGTGTACTTTGTGACTCAATTACATACATGTCCACATGCGGAACCGGATAAAACTATTTCTTATTTTAATGTGCATATAATATTACACAATAAAATGGTATTTTTGAGTCGGTTCCGCATGCGGCAAATACCGTAAAAAGACTTTTTCTGCAAATTTTATCCTAAAATGTACTATTCAATTCATACTTATCAAAGCACTGAGAGTACTAAAATCACTAGAGAGACGTAAGATTCCCGTCCAAAAATGGAATACAATGTACATATATTAGCAAGCTCGTATCAATATTATTTCTTACAAACAGTCTTTGGATATATTGCATTTGAAAAGCAAATACAACATTATTTCAGTAAATGCGAGTCTTATTTGAGAGAGAGAGAGAGAGAGAGAGAGAGAGAGAGAGAGACTAGTGGAGAGAGAAGGTGCAAGGATAGAGAGTTTGATGTGCCCCCTTCTTTAACTGATACATAGATTTCTGGAGACAGTTCTTTGGTACAATCTGAGCTCACCGCCACTTTTGTTTTGGCATGGCCCATTACTTTGAATTAAGATTGTCAAAAATGGCATATTATGTGATCATTCTTTGGAGCATGAGGAAAAATAGTCAATTATTGGTATTCTCAAATTACAGGGCAGACACTGTTTAATATGGCCATACTAGAGTAGTTTGGAATGGAAAGTATATAACATTAGATGGAGTTGTCCCCCACCCACTTAAAGGAGTTATGTGACGCTGGTGATCTTGGAATTAAGGTCAATACTACCGAATTCTAGTCATTCATTAAGGTCTTCCCAATAAATTATCTGTGTCAGTTTGGTCGAAATCTGGTCATTGGTTAGCAAGATAGAGTACAGACAAGCTTTTTTTATCTAGTCCTTGGTGACCTTGTAAATAAGGTCGAGGTCACTAAAATATTATAATCCGTTTTGGCTGTTCCAGATAAGTATCTGTGCAAGTTTCGATGAAATTCATAGCTGTTCATAAGGTACAGCAAAAGCTACTTCACAGCATAGATATCAGAATCATTTGATATGATTCCAAAGTTTTGATAGAACTGTGTCAGTTAAATGGTAATATTATTAAAGTGAGGTTATTTGAACAAAAAGGAGCTGGCGTGATGTATACAAATGCACACTCTCAACATATATTGTAACTGACCCTCAAAGCTAGCACCTATCTATATTTTTTGAAGTTCGTAACTCCTCATGTACATATATGATGCATAAAGGTGGCGCAGATATTGTCGCAAATAAACCAATGTAATTATTTGATTTAGTTTTGTTCTTTTCAATTCCTTGTTATTTATGCAAAAACCATGTATAAAAACAGCCAATGGCCTGAATGCGAACGCCACAAGCATTTTATTCATAATGGGTGTAATGCGCTTTTCATGCTTACATGTGCACAATATCTGTGCTAAACTGTTTGCTTCCTCAATGAATATCGCTCTCGTAAAGTGTTTGCTAAAATAATGCAGTATATACAACAGACACTTATCTGCAGATGGTAAATAGTCACTGGTACCAACAAACACATACATTTAATATTCAAGGATCGAAATACTCTATTTTAGATGTTCCTTCACCTTTATCAAAACACAATGTAGGTTGTTCAACGGTTCTGAAATACTTGCTTTAACGGAAGTTGTCACCCTTGAAATAGATGTCTGCACCTCAAATGCTTGAAACATGACTAAGTGTTTTAATGCTCTAAGCCATTGCTCTACGTTACAGTGAACCATATTTAAGTCATGACGTTTCCTCGGTTGAACTTGTATTACGCAATAAAGATGAAGGGTCTTGCACAATGACACAAAACATACGTTTCTTCGGGATTGTGAACTGCGACCCCTTAGTCACACGTAAGATAATAGGTAATGGACTAATGGTAGAGCAAAAACTAGCGAAAATTGACCGATAACCCCTCCCCATCAGTAAAATGGAAAATGATTGTATGAATGATGTGACAAGATGTTGAAGTTTCTTGGATCGCCGGAATTACTTTTGCAAAGAGGGGCAGTGGTGTTAAAAATTGGCAAAAACTTCATTTTTAGAAGTGAAATTGCGAATTTCTGTAATCCATTTGCAGCAACAGATACATGATACCAGTAAAAATGACTGAAAAATGATTATTGAGTCTTATATAAGTCCACTCAGATTTTATTATGGTGTCAAAACCGGAATTTTAATGTCTTGGATTTTGGGTGAAAATCGGTGTTTTTTGTAAATTTTAGCACGAATTTTTGTAATCTGGCTGATAAAGTTTTAAAATTTAGGGCTGTTATTTAACTTGTTTCAAATTTGATGCTGAATTATTCAACTTACATATATCTCTGTCGTGTTTACTTAAAAATCCCACCAAAATATTTTCGTTTTGACCTCAAAATCTGGCATTTTGATATTCAGGTATATTTTGTGAAATTCATGTATTGCTGTTACTTGTATATCTGGACATTGTCATATTAAGAAAATGACGTACATATAGTAAATATTTCAAATGGAAACAGCATTTATGATGTTCTATGATATCATATCAAGTAAAAACATAATAAAAAGAGGACCCAGTGACCCTGGATCGCTCACCTGAGTTTTGTTTTAAAACGTCTTATCTATACGTATCTTTTGGAAACTGGCCACGCTCTTGATAGCCTGCGTTGTGGTCCATTTTCGGGAGTCATAAGAGTCATAATTGGAACATACATTGTATTTAAATTTTGTCTACAAGCTGATGCTACATACCAAATACCAGGGCTCTAGGCCTGGTGGTTTCAGACAAAAATATGTTTTTATGTTTTCACCATATGTAAGTCAATGTAAGAAAGAATGTATGACCAGGGAATGCCACACTCACAAACTGCATACAAACCCATGGCACCGAGAGGAAAAGTCAAAGAACAATAACTACCTCATAAACTCTGTGACCTTCAGGACGATGCCATTTTGACCATAGAACCATAATTTGAACAAACTTGGTAGAGTACCACTTGGTGATGCTACATATCAAGCCTTTTAGTATCTGACAAGAATGTGTTTTAATATGTTCTCTATATAAGCTAAATATAAAACCTTGATCCCCAAGGCGGCCTGATTTTCCGCCACAGGTCCATAATTTTCAACAAACTTAGCAAGTCTACTAGATGTTGCTACATGCCAAATATAGACTCTAGGTTCTGTGGTTTCAGACTACACTATTTTAAGTGTTCCATATATAAGCCTAAGTAAAACATGTGACCCAAGGGTGGGGCCAGTTTTGGCACAAGGGCCTTTATGTGAACAAACTTAGTAGAGGTATATAAGGTGATACGACATAACAAATAGCAATGTTCCATGCCTTGTGGTGTCAGACAAGAAGATTTTCCAAATTGATTCCTATAGTGAATGTGTGAGCTCACAGACGGCTCTACTAGTCCCTGTGTCCCAAATTGAATAAAATGGGTACAGACATACTAGGTGATGTTGCATACCAAATATCAAGGTACTAGGCATTGAAGATTTGGTTTGTTTTCCCAATATAAAATTTAAAGCAGAGGACAAAAAACAGAAATTGATACAGTCAAGTACCACAACTGACCCGAGGCACCATATGGGAAAGTGACAAAATACAAGAAAACACCACACACAAGAGAGCCAAGAGATCAGCCCTTTCCCAGCAGGTGATCACATGCCTATGTAAAAGTATGCCACCTCTAAGAATGTGACATTTAAACCACAGGACTATAATTTGAACAAAACTTGATGGAGGTCTACTAGGTTATGCTACATACCAACTATTAAGACTCTAGGCATGAGGGTCTTGATGGGGTATAATAATTAGTGAATTATGGCCTTATTTTATAATGAATAGTGAATAATGACCCAAAACATTAAAGAATAGTGAATAATGAGGGCCTAAAAATAATGAATAATCTTATTTTTAATGAATTGAAGAAAAAATTAATTAATAGTTAATAATCAGATTTCTTTGCCACCTTTCTTACTAAAAATAATAATACTAACATAATTGGTCTTATTTTAATGAATAACCCAAAATTTTAATGAGATGAAAAATGGGCTAAATTTTTAATGAATAGTGAATATCAGACCCCCCCCCATCCAGACCCTCAGGCATTGTGGTTTCAAACAAGAAGATTTTCATTTTGAAAATTCATTTTAGCCCATGTGACCTAGATATGCAATGGACTTAACTATTTGAACAATTATTTAAGAGGGTCAAATAAGAATCATTCCTGCAAAGTTTAGTTAAAATCTAGCTAGTTATTTAAGAGGAGACTGTGCCATCATAAAACCATAGACAGCCAGTGTCCCAAACATGATCATTTATACATCTCTTCGAAAACAGAATGCATTACATGCCGTATATGCAGAGTTTAAGTTGGTTTATGAGTGGTCATCAGCAGATTAACTGCTAAGGGAAAGATGCATTCCTGTCTTAGTGTATTTCAATATCTCACTGGACTAAGGGGGCTCCAAGAGGGGACTTATCGCCTATATAGGTTTATTAAGATTAATATAAATGTTTTATCAGAAAATAGCTAAACCCTTTAAGAACCTCTTTATTACCCATGCAGGGAATTTATAATCCACTATTTGGTCTGCCTCGCATAGAACCTAGGAGAGTCAAAAACACGTTTATGATAAGTATTACTTTGAGGGTGCAAAATGTTGGTTTCTAAGCAGTTTGACCTTGAACTTTGATACAAAGGTCATCTCAGCAGTCAGAAGCTATTATTGACAACAGAACACCTAAGACAATCAGTGTGCAAAATATGAACAGTCTACAACAAACATGTTAGAGATATTGCTTTACAATCCATACAACTGGCTTCAAATTATTTTGAAAATTAAGGCTCAAATGTCATATTGGCAATTATTCTACAAAATACGAAGCATCTCTGTCAAAAACATGCCACTGTAAAACCGATTCTAATTAACCTTTGTTTTCAGGGCCATAGCGGTGATATGTAACGTACTTTGTAATTTACACACCATAAGCAATAATTGTGCTAAGAATGAACATCCTTGGTCATAAAATGAAGGAGGAATTGGAGTAACAAGCCATAAACTGATTGTAATTATGTGACCTTGCCTTTTGACGCCAATGGCAAAGCGGTGATAAGAAACCTATGTTGTATTCTACACCCCATAGACAATCATTGAGCCATATATGAACACCCTCGGTCGTAGAAATGAAAGAGGAGTTCATGTTATGAGTCGTATTACAGATTTTGTCTTAATTTGACCTTGACCTTTAACTCAAAAATTAAATTTATTATTTTAAATAAACACCAAATATGAACATCGAGGCATAAAGATAAATGGCAAGTTCTAATATAACACTTACATGGTTACTCTTAAAACAGATTTTGGAGGACAATTGGTGAGGCACAAACGCCATGCTGCTACTAATACCCAAAGGCAAAACCTATATTTTAATTATATGACGTATAAAAGACCATACTTGATTTGGAATGCGTTAAAATCGTATGCACTGACAATATGTGTAAAATGAAGACAATAGATTAAAATAAATGAAATCATGGTACTAAATAATGATGTCAAAATGATAAATCAGGTACTTCCATTCTGCATATATGGGCCAGGATATAGGGAAAGGTGCCCTATGATCGCGATTATCAAAAGCAAGCTTATGTTTCATCTGCAAAGTATTACATGTTCAGAGTATTTCCTGAAACTTTTTTCGAAACTGATAATTATTCGGATGTTAGAAACAACAAATGTTATCAGGAATGTGACGTCAATAATGGCTTTAACCGTATGATGACGTCAGAGTGTTGATCTAGTTTGGTTTGTTGATTATTGCATGCTTAGCATAAGAATCTAGCAAATATAAAAAATTATCGTGTCTTATACATGTGATAATGGAAATGCAGATGAAGTTACATGAATTTATATCTTCTAGATCGTATTATAGACATTCAAAATGACCCACTTGTAGGTGTTGCGATCTGAGTGTTTACATGGCAACAACCCTTATAGAAAACTTAAAAAAAAGTATAATCAGAAACTTTTATTTTTTGATGATATCAAAGTTTAAAAAGCATTTTCATGGAAATATAAAGGTATGTAATTTTATGCTATTTTAAGTAGTTTTCAAATGTCTCTTACGTAATAATTACTTGGATTCCTTAAGGTCCCTTTTCTCAGATCCGCATTCTAATGTATTACATTAAAATAGGCCTAACTGTTTAAGAGCAATTCTCTGTAACCACTTAAATTTTTACATAGGGTCATGGCATGCATATTCACCGATTTTGCTGAAACTTTCCTATCTTGGTCATGGTGACCCAAAACCAAGCAATCAACATTCCTTTTATCCATATGCATGCCCGTTGCCATTGAAACGGCATGTGAACATTTTGGCTAAAATAGTGACAAAAAATCACTTAAAATTGATGGATTTCCAAACAAAACTATCACTTTAGAATAACCCAAACGCCACAAATGACCCATATGTATGAATATACTACACATCCTAGCTGAAATATATAATCAAAATTACATTTGGAAAACCTCGGTTTTTATCCATGCTCTGCAAAGTAGGTGGGGTTTCAGAAATTTGACAAAGGTGATTTTTGAGCATTTTCAAAGGACATTTTCATATCGAGTGCGGTCAGTTACAAATATACCGGCATATTCCAGAAATAGAACAAGGGTACCTAAATTGATATATGAAAAGACATGTTTGGAAAAGTATGGTTCCTGAAGCGTTACCATAGCAACAATCAGTGTACCGTCACAAAAAGCTAAGGACCTCTGACACTTTGATAGGGTATCTGCCTATTTTTCAGATGCTTCCCAAATTTTCCCTATGCATAAGATATCGCTTGTATTCTGTTGAATAGGACGCTTGATGTATTAGGAAGGAATTTAATTTATAATTAGACAGGCAGATCCCTACGACAAAGCAGGAGACGCTACCAAAGGGGGTAGTGGTTGCAAAATTTGACCTCACCAAAACATTAAGAAATCAACTATTTTCACGTGTAAGGGTATTATATCATCAATCCTCGATTACAAATCACAGTGAAAGTATTTAAAAGTCCAAAATCATGAGCATTTTAATGATTATTTTTGTTGTTGTTTTTTTCTATCTGATTTGTTAAGAAATATTATGAAGCGCAACTGTAGTCCATATTCAACCTTGATGACAATGTATTTACCTGGTGCAATATTATGTTGCAATGTACTATAACCATTCATCCATGTGTTAAGTACACCTAGTCAATGGCCATGTAGTTTATGTGTATTGGATAGATACAGTATATGTGCAAAATAATCTACCAACTGAATTTAGTAAAAGGACAATTTTCATAATCTAAAGAAAAATAAGCTAAAGCGTTGTAATATTTCATGACTAATGGGTTATGAAAATGAAGCTTACTTGTTCTTATTATTTCATTATACTGGAAAAAAAAGATTTTCAAGAGAGCAGACCAAAAATCCAAATTCTAATGATCGGGCTCGCCCAGACGTCACATTTTGGGCTGTGGGATATCATTCCCCCGCGAGTCCCAGCTAGCTTTTCACATATATTATGTAAAATATGAGAACACACTTACGTGCAAAAGGATTAGTTGGGACTCGGGGGGGAATGATGTTTTAAAAATATTTTTCTATTTCCTATATGTATAATACAAAAAGTGACCATTTTAGCCCCAAAATAAAGCCGTACATTTATGAAAATAGGAAATCAAATGCAAAATCATAAAATAGAGACCAACAGCAAGCTTATATATGAAGGAGGAAGCATTTGATTGACTTTAATTTTTATCAAAATAATAGGCAGCGATACACTGTGGTTCCCATTACCACCGTCAGAGGTCCTTTATCTGTGACTGTATTTCTGATCTCATAAAAATCTGCCAAAGGGACATATTTGATTCTTAATGAGGAAATATGTTCCTTATTCAGTTAATGTACCGAAAATAACATATTATGTTGTAATTTACCTGCTAAAGGTCAAGGTCAAGGTCACCAAAGCAGGAAATTGACTTAAAATGAGCAATTTTTGCACATATTTAAGTCTATTTCTCCATTATGTGATGTAACTTGGTTTGTAGATTTAATCTTCTTATACGCAGCTAAACTGCCTTTTAAAATGAAATACTTTTATCCTCCATATTACTTTAAGGTCAAGGTCAAGGTCAATGATATTTCAATTTTTTTGGTTTTAAATTGGAAATATTGACAATATTCGTTAACCAATTTCTTTAATTCATTAATATTTAGCTTCTTCCTTCAAAAATATGCTGCACATTATAACATTGTTAAAATAACTTGATAACATGCCTTAATTATCAGTTTGAAGGTCAAGGTCAAGGTCACATAAGCCCAGAAATAACAAAAAAATAGCGTTTTTGCACATATTTAAGTATATTTCTCCATTATTTGATGTGTTTTGGTTAGTATATTTAACCTTTACATAAGCAACTACAATGCCTTTTAAATTGAAATAATTTTATCCTCCAAATTACTTCAAGTTCAAGGTCAAGGTCACTAAAACTTTAATATTTTGGCTGTAAATCGGAAATATTGACACTATTTGTAAACCGATTTCTTTATTTCGGATATGTTGCACTTCTTGATTTAGAAATATGTTGCACGGTATAAAATTGTTAAAATAATATGACAATATGCCTTAATTATCATTTTAAACGTCAAGGTCAAGGTCAAAGAGTCAAGAAATTGGCATAAATTGGGGGATTTTCGCACATAATATATTTGGTCATAAATTGGAGAAAATGACAATATTTGTTAGCCAATTCCTTTATTTCAGTTATGTTAAGCTTCTTCCTTTTGAAATATGCTCTGCAGTATAGCATTTGTTAAGATATCATGACAATAGGCCTTAAATAGGAATTTGAGGGACAAGGTCAAGGTCACAGAATAAATAAATTGACATAAAATGAGCGATTTTCGCCCATATTTTAGGTTATCTCTCAATAATTTGGTGTGATTTGGTTTATATACATGATCCTTATCTACACAGCTACAATGCATTTAAACTGAAAAAGATAAATCATCCAGATACCTTCAAGGTCAAGGTATCTGAAACTTAAATATTTTTGTACATAAATTGGAAAAAATACAGTATTTGATAACTGATTTCTATATTTCAATTACGTTTAGCTACTTTCTTCAGAAATATCTTTTTTTTTCTTTTTTATGGCTTGTCTTTCTATTTTAAGAAACATATTTTCACAACAGCAGCTATAGACAACATAGATCATAACCCAAAACTACAACAGTCACCGCTTCTTTGCATGGGACAAGTATCTTGACAGGTAACAGTCTGTAGTCTCTACAAACTTTAAAAAATAGTGAAAAAGTAGGATATAATATGAGTGTAAATGAGGAAATAAGTTCATCATTAAGATAATGTACGGAAAATAACATATAATGTTGTAAGTGACCTGCTAAAGGTCAAGGCCATAGAAGCAAGAAATTGACTTTAAATGAGCAATTTTTGCGCATATTTAAGTCTATTTCTCCATTATTTGACGTGACTTGGTTTGAATATTTAATCTTCTTGTACGCAGCTACGCTGCCCTTTAAATGAAATAATTTAATCCTCCATATTACTTCAAGGTTAAGGTCAATGAAAATTTAATAGTTTTGGTTTAAAATTGGAAATATTGACAATATTTGTCAACCAATTCCTTTAATTCAGTTATGTTTAGCTTCTTCCTTTAGAAATATGCTGCACAGTATAAGATTAGTAAAATAACGTGACACTATGCCTTAATTATCAGTTTGAAGGTCAAGGTCACAGAAACCAGAAATTACTATACAATGAGCGATTTTCGCACATATTTAAGTCTATTTTTCGAGTATTGATGTGATTTGGTTTGTATATTTAATCTTTAGAACAGCAACCACAATGCCTTTAAATCTGAAATAATTTTATCTTCCATATTATTTCAAGGTCAAGGTTAAGGTCACTGAAATTGTCATATTTTTGGTTGTAAAATGGACATATTGACAATATTTGTTAACCAATTTCTTTATTTCCGTTATGTTCAGAATATTTCTTTAGAATTATGCCGCCCAGTATAACATTGTTTAAATAACATGACACTTTGCTTTAATTATGAAATTGACTGTCAAGGTCACAGAAGCCAGAAATTACCGTAAGATGAGCGCTTTTAGCTTATGTTAAAGTTTTTTTCTCTATTAGTTGATGTGATTTGGTTTGTATATATAATTTTATATACTCAACTACAATGGCTTTAAAGCTGAAATAATTAAATCCTCCGCATTACTTCAAGATCAAGGTCAAGGTCAATGAAATTTTATATTTTTGCTTTTAAATTGGAAATATTGACAATATTTGTTAACCCATTTTTTGTTTCAGTTATGTTCTGATTATTTCTAAGATTCTTATTCTGACAGTATATTTTTTCATATATCAAGGGAAACATGACGCCATAAGCCACATCACTTATGATTGGTCAACATAGCAGCTTAAATTTGTAACTTACCTTCTTCTTGATGTGTTTAAGTAGAATAGGTAGACAAGAATCTGATTACCATTAAAAAAGGAATTGAGAGAACCATTTTTTAATTGTCAGTACGTTCAGATATCATCTTTAACGACTACGCTGAAAATGATGATATAACTCCCCAGATAAAATTGTTGACAACAGTTAATTATCTCCTAATCAGCCGACAAAGTTTTAAGCCCCTAAAAGAGTTTGAAAGAGATTACATATTTTTTAATTGACCAAACCCCTAACTGGGATACAAGTCATAAACATACAAACAATATAAACCTGAAACATTAACATACTGAGGAATATTTCAAAGTTTATTATCTGATGTCGAGAACTGGGAGTATTATACAAATGTATCACCATGTATTAAAATTGATTAACCACTTGTGGTTTACACATTTGGTCAATGTCAATTTAATATGATAGATGTCCATAACAGCATTAAAGGAGCTTAAATGATTGCTTATTTTTTGATCAATTAAGTAATAAAGTTAGGGAAAAGGGATCAACTGTGAGATTTTTAAAACATTGTATACCTTTTCACTAAAATTAAAGAAATTCATTAAGTAAGTATAGAAGCATCAATGTTAGATTCAGTTTATCACATGCCTATGAAATTACCCAAAATGTTATTGTTGAGGTGGAACCGTCATTACATTATGCTAATGAATCTGTAAACCACTGGTGGTTTATCAATTTTATTGCATAGCGTTATATCACTCTTGACAGAATTAGTGTGATAGATTGCAAAAATCTCGGACAAATAAAATTGTTTAGTTTGAGAAGTATTTTTGCTATGTATACCAAGAGTGAATATCAAACAATATCACACTAAATTACGGATAAAAGAACTTAACTATTGGGGAATGGCTGAATTTATGTTAAATTCTAGCTTATGACCTATTTCAGGCACATAGTCATGTTTTACCAGTATTGTACTATGCCTGATATTTCCAAAGCAAAAGCTGGACATAACTAGCTTAAGGATGCTGTCAATTTTTCCTTTTTATGACAAATTATATTAAAACTTCAGTGAATTTGACCTTGAAATTATGTGGAGGATAATGTTATTTCCATTTAAAAAAAAGTAAGAAAGAGGGCAAAGATCAGGAATCGATACAATCAAGCACCACACCTGGCCCATGATACCAATGGGAAAGTGACAACGTCACAATAAGTCATCACAAACGAGAGCCAAGAGGTCAGCCCTTTCCCATCAGTTGACCACAAGGCATCAACAAACAGACGTGCATGAAAGCATAACAAAAAACAAGCAGAACTAACATAAATGATCCACAAAAGAAGCACCGCCTTGGAACGGTCACTTAATATATTTTACTGGAGGGCTTTAACCCGTTTAACAGATATGGATCAAGACACAAGATGTTTGGTTTGCATGAAAGACCCCTAGCTTATTAATGCATTATCTTATAGAACATATAAATCAAGGTACAAAAAGGAAATTAAGCAACTATAAGGACTCAACAGTAAATAAAACTGAATACCAGACCAAAAAAAATCCAATAGGTAAACCTGGGTGGGCCTGACAACAGTCAAAGCTTCAGGCTCCTACCATCTCATCAATAGATAAGTCTTTAAGTCGGAACCGTCATAGAGTCTGAAGTCCGACCCACCAGTCTGCAATTACAGAGGAAAGCAAAGTTGCCAACCGTGATGGGGTTGATCACCAAGTATGCAGTCTGCTGCGATACATTAATGTTATAGCCAATATTTTTATGATGGGAAATTATTTTAATGAACTGCGCTGAAAAATAATTAGAGCCAACAATCTTCTTTAATTTATACACCAAGTCACCATATAATTCAGGTTCCGAAAGTCCTTGGCGCAAGAGAGATTTAAATCCAATTTGGAAGTTTAGATATCACATCAAAGTATCGTCTATAAAATTTAGAAAAGGTTTTGCGAAGTTTATGATACCGATAGCATTGTTTAAGAAGTTTTTAAGTTAACAATTTATTGTGAGTGTTGAAGTCAGCAACATGGCTAGATGCTCTTGCAAAACGAATAAGTTGAGAGATATAGACTTCATAGGATGTAGAGAGAGGAACATCACCATCTATAAATGGGAAAATGACAATTTCAAAATCAAAGTTTATCATAGATGTTGGTAGAAACAATAAAATTAGAAATTGACAAATGCAAGTCAAAAATGCGGATTCGGTATCAGAGGTATTAGCTTTATTAAGTTGGAGCTCTGAAGGGTATATTTGACTTATCATAGTGTCAAAATAAACATTATCAATGTTAAAAATATCCTCCAAATATTTGGATATAGTGTAAAAGGCATCTATAATATCAGCCTGCTTATCATCAGGAAGAGACATCATAAAGTCCCTTTCATAACAAAGGCTAGTTGTGTAGATGACAATTAAAGATACAAATCAAATCAAACCAAATTATGGAGAGATGGCCTAAAATATGGGCAAAAATCGCTCACTTAGGTCAATTAATTTATTCTGTAACCTTGACCTTGAACCTCAAATTCCTATTTAAGGCCTATTGTCATGATATCTTAACAAATGCTATACCGCACAGCATATTTCTTAAGGAAGAAGTTTAACATAGCTGAAATAAAGAAATTGGTTAACAAATATTGACAATTTCTCCAATTTATGCCCAAAATTATTATGTGTAAAAATTCCTCAATTTATGCCAATTTCTTGACTCTTTGACCTTGACATTTAAAATGATAAATAAGGCATATTGTCATGTTATTTTAACAAAGTTATACCGTGCAGTATATTTCTAAAGTAAGCAGTTCAACATACCCAAAATTAAAAAAAATCGGTTTGTAAATAGTGTCAATATTTCCAATTTACAGCCAAAAATATCAAAGTTTTAGTGACCTTGACCTTGACCTTGAAGTAATATGGAGGATAAATTTATTTCAGTTTAAAACGCATAGTAGTTGCCTATGTTAAGATTACATATAAAAACCAAACCCCGTCAAATAATGGAGAAATAGACATAAATATGTGCGAGTAACGCTCGTTTTATGGTAATTTCTGGCTTCTGTGACCTTGACATTCAAACTGATAATTAAGGCATATTGTCACGTTATTTTACCAATGTTATAATGTGCAGCATATTTCTAAAGGAAGAAGCTAAATATAACTGAATTAAAGGAATTGGTTAACGAATATTGTCAATATTTCCAATTTAAACCAAAAAAAATGAAATATCATTGACCTTGACCTTGACCTTGAAGTAGTATGGAGGATAAAATTATTTCCATTTAAAAAACAGTGTAGCTGTTTATAAGAAGACTAAATTTACAAACCAAGTCACATCAATAAATGGAGAAATAGACTTAAATATGTGTGAAATTGCTAATTTTAAGTCAATTTCTTGCTTCTGTGACCTTGACCTTGACCTTTAGCAGGTCAATTACAACATAATATGTAATTTCCGGTACATTATTTTAATAAGGAACATATTTCCTCATTTAAAAATCAAATATGTCCCTTCAGCAAATTTTTATGAGTTCAGAAATACAGTCACAGATAAATTAGCTTTTTGTGACGGTACACTGATTGTTGCTATGGTAACGCTTCAGGAACCATACTTTTCCAAACATGTCTTTTCATATATCAATTTAGGAAACCTTGTTCTAATTCTGGAATATGCCGGTATATTTGTAACCGACCGCACTCGATATGAAAATGTCCTTTTAAAATGCTCAAAAATCACCTTTGTCAAATTTCTGAAACCCCACCCACTTTGCAGAGCATGGATAAAAACCGAGGTTTTCCAAATGTAATTTGGATTATTTATTTCCAGCCAGGATGTGTAGTATATTCATACATTTGGGTCATTTGTGGCGTTTGGGTTATGCTAAAGTGATACTTTCATTTGGAAATCCATCAATTTTAAGTGATTTTTTGTCGCTATTTTAGCCAAAATGTTCACACGCCGTTTCCATGGCAACGGGCATGCATATGGATAAAAGGAATGTTGATTATTTGGTTTTGGGTCACCATGACCAAGATAGGAAAGTTTCAGCAAAATCGGCGACTATGCGTGGCACAACTTTTTGAGTGGTTACAGAGAATTGCTCTTAAATGCAGGGGTTATATGGTGAAATAATACACCCCTAATACTTTAAAATTTTGAAACTATTTGCATTTTTGTATTTCTTTTCACCCAGCCAGCTTTTGCTTATTTTAGATGCTAAATGAGGGTGCTCTTCTTCGAAGCCTAATAAAGAGCCACTGCCCCTGTTTTGAAAAGTTATTCTAGTGGTTTCATAATGTACAGTTATAAAACTTTCCATTGATATATAACGATCCTATTTTACAAGTAGAGAGAGGTTCCACTTCAACTGAGCGTCTTATAATGTGCCAGATTTTTCCTCGATGAATAGGTTATTTAGAGAAAACATTAAAAAAATATTCTTGCCAGAAAATAAAATACCCCAAAGTTGTGATAGTTGGTATGTAAAATCGCCTAGTGGTACTCTACCGAGTTTGCTCAATTTGTAGTTATGTGGTCAAAATGGCCTAATCCTGGATGTCACAGAGTTTACATTGACTTATAAATTGAAACATACAAAATCTCCTGGTTTGAAACCAATAGGTCTAGATCCCTGATATCACCCAGTGGATGGCCCATATTTAAATTTGCTCCAAATAGAGCTCTGGGGACAAAAATGGCCCCACCAAGGGTTCACCAGAGCATGGTCAGTTTTTAATAGATACATATAGATTAAGTGTTTTAAACAAAAACTCAGGTGAGCGATCCAGGGTCACTTGGACCTCTTTTAGTGTATGTCAATACTTGATATGATATCACAGAACATGATAAATGCTGTTTCCATTTGATATGTTTACTATATGTACGTCATTTCCATAATATGACAATGCCCTGATAGCTATGAAACAGCAAAACATGCATTTCCCAAAATATACCTGAATATAAAATGTCAGTTTTCGAGGCAAAAAAAGAAATTATTTTAGCAGCTTTTATAAGTAAACACGACAGGATATATGTAAGTTGAATAAGGCAGTATCAAATTTAAAACAATATAAATAAAAACTATAAATTTTAAAAACTTTACCTGTCCGGTTACTAAAAATTTGGATTATTTTTTATAAAAAATACTGATTTTCACCCAAAAATAAAGATATTTCATTTCTGACTTTTACTTCATAATAAAGTCAGGTCAGGATTATATAAAACTCAATGATCATTTTTCAGTCTTTTTTCGCCGGTGTCATGTATCTGTTGCTGCAAGTGGATTTCAGAAATTTGCAATTTCACTTCTAAAAATGAAGTTTTTGCCAAATTTTAACACCATTGCCCCTCTTTGAAAAAGTAATTCCGGCGATCCAAGAAACTTCAACATCTTGCCATATCATTCATGCGATATTTTTCCATTTTACAGATGGGGAGGGGTTCCGCCTTAAATAAGCGACTTTTTGCCAGTTTTTTGCTCTACCATAAGTAATATAGACCACAGCGCTATCACGACTGTTTGATATCTGAGCTGGGACATGCGTAAAATATAGAGCAGATATGCACTCTGTACAAGTAACCTATGACCGCCTGCTTTGACATTGCCTTAAAGTATTCATTTATTCTGCATGTTCATCCACAAACAGACACAAAAGTGTGACATACAGACGGACTGACAGATGAGCAGACAGATATACAGCACTCACATGTATCTATTTAATAATTATGGCTGTGAGCAAAAAAAGTGTTCAAAGCTTCCATGATCATTTCTGTAGCTTTATAACTATTTATATTCATGTTTCATACCAATACAGCAAAAAAAAGGTTGCGCATGTCATGCTGCGTTTAACATGTTACATGCATGCTTGTGTACATGTGGTACTGATTACATTGATATGAACAAACTGGAATAGGCTTGTTTGAGCTATTGATTAGCTGGAAAAGGCGATAAAACACTAAATGTTCAATATATATTACACCTAAAAACAACATATCATCAAGGTAATCGTAAACACAGTATTTAGCCAAGTTTTAGCATAATTTTTAATAATGATGGTAGTGTTAGCTCAAATTACGACATAGACCTGACGAGTATAAACACACGCATATTTGGTATTATGTTTGAGGTCAGTTTGCTTGTTGCATCTTTACAAATATCCACATTCATGAACAAACCTCTGTTTATACACACTAGTGAGAAACTTTAATTCATGTGACTGCATGTGCCGTCGTTAATTCAAAAACATGCTCATGTGAAAGGGTAAAGATCAAACCACCATATTCTTATGTGTGTTACTATCAGTCTCCGACGATACCGACTATTTATAATTGCTTCAGACAAAAGTCAGTTTATCTAAGTTTGCCTAAAAATATTTTTACCTTTAATACAGCTGTTATCATGGCAGAATGGGCTGGTCAAAACTTTAAGTGGTCCAAAATTTGATTATAGCTGACAGTTGCATAGCCATATATTCAAGGGCCTAGGGAACCCAGATCATATAGCAAGTTTGCCATATTTACAGGACATATTAGCTTAAGGATGAACATTGAGTAGCCATAAAAACGAATTGCTGAGACTGCTCCTGTCTGAATTGTGAGGTCTCTAATATGCACAGTCTGCTTGATAGGTTAGTGCATTGAGGGTATGGCTGTTTCGGGGTATATTTGCGGTCGCTCCTTCGAGTTACACAAAACTTGCCAGAGCGGTGTATAGACAAAGAATGTATTAGTATTTGGTACAATTTTCAGGCATGCTGCATTGCTGGTTACAGAGATATCACGCCAGGATCAGAACTTTAGGATCATCCCTCGTATTCAGAGTGTTGGTTAAAGATATTGTGTTTTGAGTTAATGTGGTCTATTTCAGATAGATAAATTCAGTTAAAAGTGTTTTATTATGCCTTTAATGTTCCATATTTCATATAATTTTAGATCCGTTGAAAGTGTTTTATTATACCTTCAGTATTTTATATTTCAGAACAATAAGTTTAGTTCAAATGCAAAATGAGTACGAATGCATTCACAGCGTATGTACTCTTTAAGTTCAGTTCAAAGTCTTTTACTTAGCCTTCAAGTCCTGTTCTTTGCCCTCTTTCTTACTTTAACGCTGTGTATTTCAGATAGATCTTATGGCTGTGGTAGCGTCATTCTGAACGCATCAATCGATAATGGATTGATAAAAAGTCCCGACTTTGATGGCGATGGTTTATATGAAAACAATCTTGAATGTAGCTGGACGATTATAGCAGACATCGATAAAATTGTACAGCTCTTTATTATAGAATTCCAACTTGAAAAGGATTATTGGTGCAGATTTGACAATTTAAAGGTAGGGTAAAATCAGGTAACTTCGGACATCAAGTAAATTTGGACATGCATTTGCAAACTGTGGAAATCCAGATAAGATGGCTACATATGAGCTGTCTCATCAGGACTGTCACTGTTTGCTTAGTTATTTTTTTTTTATTTCTTTAATTAAAATTGGAAACTAACAAGGTCGCTGTCCGAATTTACCTTATGTCTGAAGATACCTGAATTTCTGGTGTACAAATGGCACATATTGATTCTTGAAATATATGCCATGCTGAAGGCAGAACTTATTTGGGGTGAAATGCAATACACCTGCTTGGTCTTGGTCTAGGTCTTTTTAAAGCTGGAGAGAGATTTACATCGTATCTAAGGTGTTAAAAACACAGAAAACTTAAAAATTATTAAACATGTGATTTTTGGCCGTTGAACAAAATAGAGGAGATACCCCAACAAGTAATTTAACCCTTAAAGCGCCAAGAAAAAAATGCATCTGAAAATGTCGTCTGCTGAAGTCGTCTGCTGCAAATAATTGCCTAACATCACTGACAAATTAAGTATAGAAGCAAACAGCGTGGACCAAGAACAGACTGCTCCTGTAGAAGCAGTCTGATCTGGGTCCACACTGTTTGCCAAAGAGGCTTCTTAAACATTTCAGCAGACGAGAAAGCAGACGACTTTTGATGTGATTGACGCATTAAGGGTTAAGAAGTATACTGTTAACCCTTCTAAAATAAGTAAGCATATATGCTTTGTTTTTTTCCAATGTACAATTGTATAAAAAGCACTTGGTCCATTTAAGGATAGTTAACGATTTATTATTTGTGGACAACATTGTTAAATTAGACATAATATATCCATCAGAGGAGATTACTTGTCAATGATAAGCAGAAACAAACTGACTTAACACTTAGTGCCACTGCAATCTTGAATGGTATTACTATTAATATATAATAGTAAAGCAAATCAGAGTGTGAAGAAGTAATAGTTTGAATCCAGATCAGGCTGACTTACTGATTATCAGCTGCTGACAAAATATGTCGCTAGCAGGTAAAACATATAGAGAATAATTCATTGTGTTTCCATGATATAAATTATCTGTCACAAAAGCTTAACTGGATACACACAAACAACAAGCCCACCAGAAGAGTTGTTTACAATTTTTCACTCATGGCTGAGTAAAGAATTTTTCATATCATGCCAATATAATCTATTATTGCGTATATTATTTAGGGGATAACTGTATTCAAAATTTTCATTTGGGGAGGTATATCGTCGGATAAACGGTCGGAAATTTAGTTTTACGGCGATGCGTAAGGGGAGCCGTAAAACGTGATTTCCGAACGTATATCCGACGATATACCTCCCCAAATGAAAATTTTGAATATGGTTATCCCCATTCTAATGCACTAATTACATTTTTCTTTCAAAAAGACAGTGAAAATGTACTTTGCTGCGCCTAACGTCCAGCGGCTGCCAGCTGCATAAAACCGCTTGCCAGCTGCATATATTCACGTGTAAACAAATGAAAAGCGACGTTACATAATGACGTCGGGTTTCCGACAGTTTGTCGCAGGATATACTGTCGCAAATTTATGACTTTATCCAATCAGACGTCACGTTGCATTTGCAAGTGCATTAGAAATGCCTTTATAGCTCACCTACTCAAGGTGAGCTTGTGTGACCTGTCTTCATCCAGGGTCCATCGTGCATCGTTCATCACGTGTAATCTTTTTCTTGAAAGAACATCTCCATCAAGCTACTGGCCCAAATTTCAAATCACCTCAAAAAATGTTCCTCCTAAGGCCCTCTGCTAAAATGGCTGAAATGGTTAAGATGGCCACCAGAGCTCTAGATAAGAAATATTTTGAATGACAACTTCTCTTGAACCACTGGTCCAAATTCATAACAATATCACAGAAATGTTAATCATATTGTCCTTACCTAAAATTGCTTAAACGGTTCAGCTTCGCCAAACAAGATGGCCACCAGAACTCTAATTAAGAAACATCTTTAAACGACATCTCCCCCTGAACCACTAGTCCAAATTAAAAAAAAAAGATCACAGAAATGTTCCTCATAATGCCCTCTGCGAAAATTTCCTAAACTGTTTTGTTCTGCTGAACATAATATCCATCACAGCTCTAGATAAGAACTATATTAAAATGACATCTCCCCTGAACCACAGGACCAAGTTCATATAGTTTCACAGAAGTATTCTTCATAAATCCATCTACCAAAATGGTCAAACGGCTCTGCTCCACTGAACAAGATGGCCAACAAAGCTCTAGATAGAAAAATCTTAAAACGCCATCTCCTCATGAAACACTGGTCCAAAAATTCAAAACAAATTCACAGAAACAATTCACATAATGCCCCCTACCAAAAATGCCTAGAAAGGTTTTGCACAGCTGAATATCTTTAAGCAAAATCCCTTCAGGAACCACTGGTCCAAATTAAAAATAATTTGACGGAAAAAAAAAACTCATAATGCTTTCATCAAAAATTGCCAAATTGGCTTTGTTCCGCTTAACAAGATGTTCAACAGAGCTCTAGATGGGAACAGTTTTTAAGCAACATCTCATTCGAACCACTGGTCCAAATTTAAAATACTTTCACAGAAAAGTTCCTCATAATGCCTTCTTTCAGAATTGCCTAGATAGTTCTGCTCCGCCAAATAAGATAGCTGCCAGAGCTACATTTCCTCCTTAACCACTGGTTCAAATTCAAAATAATTTCTCAGAAATTCTGTCACAATTCGATAATCAAATCAAGCCTGGGGTGTACGTAAAGTGCATTACATGTAGTACTATGTACGAAAAAGCTCAATTTTGTTAGCTGGAAATTGGTAAGGAATATTATTTTTAGCATATGAGTTCATCCCTAGTAATATCCATTTGTCTGATTACTGGAAAAGTTAAATCAGCAGAATAAATGAAGTTTATACGAGGGCTGTTCAAATATGAATGCAAGTAGCTTCATAACTTTCGTCACATATATGCTACGACAAAATGGTATACGTTTCTATAAATGATTATATGTTACCTTTAAACTGGCACCAGACATAAAGAAAAATACAGTATACTTATCGAGTTATAGCCCTTTGAATGAGGGTCACTTTAGTATACTAATAAACTCAATGCTTCGAACATACCAGTGATATAAACGAGCGTATAATTCTTCGATAAATTGGTGAAAATTCTTGAAATTTTTAAGGAAGTATCCCCATATACTTATATATAATGGTTCTGTGAAAGTTGCGAAAATCCGATACGTTTTAGTTAAATCACATCGAATCGTTTTCACAAAAGTCTCCTTATGTTTGCAAATAAATGGTAAACAAAAGACCACCTTTCAGTTTTTAGTCAAACTTTTCTCTAACAAAATGCACGAAGCAACAGTTAAACTAGTTTAACTCAAAGACAATATGTTGACCGCTCATACTGAGTTGTTGCTACAAATTATTGAAGGATAGTGGGTAATTTTTAATTGCAGAAAATCATTTTTATTAAGTCAAAACTGTCTTAAGTGAGGGGGTAATATAACTTCTACTTCATTTTTATCGTCGTATCATTGCGATTTTAATCTAAATTTGAACGTTATCTTTAAGTTTTACCAAAATATGCATTATTTACAAAAAAATTACTCACCTGGTCTTGAGGACTAGACAGATTGAACATATTTTAATTAATGTAAACACGTCATTAAAAAGCAGAAAAATGCTTGAAAAATGATATAAAATGTGTTAACTCTGCAAACAGAGGACGGAGCATTTTGAAAACTTCCTTATGACATATTAAGTATGTTTTAAACAAAACGCAAAGAAAAAGACACAGTGATGTTCATTATTGCATCACCAGTAGATAATTCAAAATGGCGTCTATCATAAAATTAATGACGTCGCAAACGTGCCTGTTTATTCGAGATTGAAACAGGATTATATTAACTTTTTCCTGCAAGCAACTTTGTCAATGTACCTTAAACTTGCATCTAAAATTTGGTGCCATTTTGTCTCATACTTACAAAGATATGACACTATATCCACACAGATACCAAAACGCGTATGGCAATTTGCTTCAGAAAAATTTCAGTATACAGGAATGGCTTTTATATAAGCGTCTGTAACTTGGGACATATAGTGAGTGTTTCTTTATGTTTGGTGTCAATTTAAATGCGACAAATAGTTCTTTCCAGAAAGGTATGACATTTTGTCGTAGCATATATGTGAAGAAAGTTATAAAGCTACTTGCATTCATATTGGAACAGCCCTCGTATATTTTCAATAAAATATCACTATAGCAATATTTTATTGAAAAAAACATAAACTTCATTTAAAACTTTTATTTTTCTGCAATCACACTTGTTAGTGTGTTAACATGGTTTCTGTGACGTCAGCATCACGTTATATAGCGTCAGCGTCACGTTATCACCCGCGTTATCAATTTAGATCTCTGATGTACACCCGTGTTCTGATTCCAAGGAATTTCAAGGCAGTTCCAGTTACCATAATTTCTTAAATGGTTCCGCTATGCCAAACAATATGGTCCGCCAGAGCTGTAGATAAGAAATATCTTTAAATTGATTCTCCTCCTGAACCTCTGATCCAAATTTAAAATAATTTCACACAAATATTTCTTATACAGCCCTCTGACAAAATCGCCTAACCAGTTCTGCTCTGCTAAACAAAACGGCTATCAATGCTTAAACTTGAACTCTTTACACAACATCTAATCTATTATTCCAGATTAAATAAATTTATGCTAAAATGAGCCATGACATGAGATTTACAACAATGTGCGACCTGCAAAGTCTCAGACCAGCCTGCACATACGCGCAGTCTTATCAGAGCCTTTGCTTGTCGCTTGAATATTCTATGACTGTTAAGCTACTGACTGAACATCATTTGGAGTTTCTAAGCTTAAAAGGTGGCTGCACAGGCTCGTCTGAGTCTACACTCGTCAAAATGCCACATTGTTGGAAATCACATGTCACGGCTCAAATGCTATTGATTGATTTAATCTACTATACGCCATGTTCCTTACATCACTATGATTATAAAATATGTTCCTTAAATTACTTTCCTTCAGAGCTAATAATTCAAGTGAACGTTCCAGGTCCAACACAGCCTCTCTTGTTGAGTGTTTCCAAACAAAATAGACAGAAAAGATATGAAAATGCAACAATGAAAACCATTGCGTAGCCATAGACTGGTAGACAGGAAATCCTACCATCACTTGTGAAAAATGTCACTTCTCAAGATACTTAAGCTAATTTAAAACGTAGTTCAAGCAAAAGTCACACCTCACTAGTGAAATATTTCACTCCTCAAGATACTAAAACTATCTCCCTGCAAAACAACACTTATTTCATGCCAGATATATATTTGATATGAAAATTTCATGTTTTTACGAAGGAATGTTGGGGATTCTGTAAACAACGAGTCTACAGGATGAGTTGTTTATAAATCACCACCATTCCTGAGTGGCATAATTTTCATATCAAGGAACCACGGTATACTATTCTGTATATTATATAACTTACAGTGACATTTTTAATGATAACTCACATTTTTGTAAGATCTACGATGATAAATAGTGCGCAGTAATACATTGATATGCAAATGATGACTACCATGTGACCTAGCTGCGCCTCCTGTAATAGTGTGTCTTATTTTCTACTCATCAATTTGTAGTTATGTGTCTTGAAAAATGTAGTTCTGGCAAAATCTTATCACTAGTGAGATATCAAAAACTGATATCATAAAGAGTGAAATATATCGAACCTCAAAATACTAAAATGATCTCACTTCAAAACAATAGGAAATTCATGCCAGGTATATAATATATATAATCAATTAATACCTCCTTAATCTAGGGTAAACAAAGGATTCATAACTATTATTATTTTAATATTGAAGGTATTTGATGGCGTAGACGACAACGGATTTTCGCTAGGTTCATATTGTGGAGATACAGCACCCACAAAATTCAGATCATCGTCGAGGTTTCTTTATGTTCAGTTAACAACTGATGAAACCGGGCAAGCTAAAGGGTTCAACCTTCAATTTTCTCAAGCTCACTGTACGTATTTTAGCCGCAACATGTAATTTCCAACAATGTGGCATTTTCATAAGTGAAGACTCAGACAAGTCTGTGCAGCCTCTGTTTAAGCTTAGGAACTCATAACAATGTTCAGTCAGTAGCTTATTACTCAAAGAATACTCAAGCGGCTAGCAATGGCTCTGATCAGAATGCGCATAGGCGCAGGCTGGTCTGAGCCTTTGCTGGATGCACATACCACATTGTTGGAAATATCATGTCGCGGCTCATTTGTAGTCATATTAAATCTTTATAGCATCGACGAAATGTTTGCTTATGTACCTAACAACTTTTAAGGTGAAACTCAGCGTGAAAGTAGAGGATCTTACATGAGTGCTCATGTTTAATTGAGTTTATTAAAGGATGGAGGAAATGAGATAAAATGCGAGGATTGCAAAGCATTTTATCTCTTTCGCAACGAGTTTAATAAATATAATAATACAAAGCACGAATGTTAGATTCTATCTATCATATGACATTAAGATTACTTTGAAGTCTCATTTCTGACGTAAAATGGTTATAATTATGTCCTTATGTACGCAACGTTGTTATGGGCGTCATAACGACTCCCGAAAATCTGTAAACCACAAGTGGTTTAACGATTTTATTGCATGGGGTTATTTCACTCCCAGACGCGAAGTCATATGATAAAATCAGTGTGCAATTTATCACATTTATCCCCCTGCAATTACTGTTATAATTGTAACAACAAAACAAAGTGAGTATGACCATGAAATGCCATAATCACAGACTGCAGACCAACCCACGGCATTGTGAGGAAGAGGCACAGAACATAGGTAGCCACAACACAATTAAAGTAAAGCTACCAGCCCTCCCTTTCACAGTGTATCCCAATTTTCTTCTCTCCCTCTCTCTTGTCAGAGTACCGGCATGACTGACAATTTGTTGTCTTGGACGTGAAGCCTTAACTAAATCAATGCATTTGTTACCCTTTAGTTAATAATCACACTCTCATGAAATAAAGCTATATCCGGGATTAGGTACAAGTTGTCATATGAGTCCAGCAAAGAATCATATTGGTCTGCACTTTCACACAGTCTGATCAGAGCCTTAACGTTCCACCCCTAAACATTTTGAACTGAGCGCCCATCGAAGACTGATGAGACTTTACTGAATTGCAAGCTGATCTGAGTCTAGAATTGGTGTAAATGCCAACTGGTACCCTTGCTGGACACCGACTCATTCTTAAATTGAATGTATTTTCCCATCCTTATTAATTGGATGAGTCCATATCCAATTTTAGGGTTGATTGGTGATATTTTTATTCAAATTTTAAAAGAAACACCTATAAGCAAACAGTGGAGAGACTGATCAGATGCCTATTTCGCGACGTCTGATCTGGGTTTGCACTGTTTCTGTTAAAGTCCCATAAAAAGGATGCTCGGCTTATATGGGTTAAAACCTTGGACCGTCATCTATTTTAGACTGGGCATGGAGACAGTGGCCTGATGGTGATTATGCTATTCCAATGTCGGTTTACGGATGTCCTGACCAGAAACTGAATAACTGGCAACATAGTCAAAACCACGCAGTTCATCGCAGTAAATATGCATGGGGAGTAAATGGTATAGATAGTCTTGCTCTAAAAGATAATGTCATCAACTTGGGACCAATCGGGTTGAACAGTTCTACATTTCAGCTCAATTACTGTGTTAAACAATCCACAAGTGACGACCAAAGAATGAAAGATGCGGAATGGCCACGTGGACTCTATGCTATATTTTCAGCGAATTACGAATGTCCAATTGGTAAGTTCATGTCAAGTATTGCATTAAACTTTGTTTGTTTGATTGATTCTTTATGTCTCATCAACAAATTTTCAGTTAACAGGGACGGGTCTTCCTGGGTTGAACCAGTACTAAGCTAGGATAAATGTGTCTTGCTCAAGGACCACAACGCAGTGACGCCGGTGAGGCTCAAACCAGCAGCCCCTCGGTCTTGAGTCAAGCGCTCTACCACTGAGCCACTGCGCTCCCTATATTGCATTAAACGATCCACAAGTAATGGTCAAAGAATGAATCATGTTGAATTACCATGTAGACATGGAATGGCTACGTGGACAATATGCTATATTTTAAACAAACTACGAATGTCCACTTGGCAATTTTACTAGCTTAACATGTACAAAGTAAGGAACGTAAGTATAACTTGACTTTCTGGTTACTGTAAAGGCGGCACCTCATGAATGCGTAATTAGGGCTGGTCAACCTTAGACATAGGTTAAAGCTGAATTATTCAAAAGGAAATGTATCATCTTGCGCCATTACCTCAGTACAGGCGCAAAACACGTTATTTAGTCCTTAAAACGCCAGCAAAATAATTACATCTGAAATGTCTATTTAACATAAGCATAGAGGCAATCATTGTTGACCCAGATCAGAATGCTCCTACAGTATCAGTCTGGTCTGGGTCCACACTTATTGTCTGTGAGCCTTCAAATAGTTTAGTGGACGACAAAAACACACATTGTGATTATGCGCTGTAAGGGTTATGCAGTGTGAGTTCAGTGTGTATAGGGCAAGGATTTTCATGAAATGCACGCACGTTTGCGCGGCCAAAAAAAGCTAATTAACTCTTTACCAAATTATAAATAAAACCTGATTTCCCTTCATTAGCAGATGAAATAACCGAACCACGCCCAGATATGAATATCAAAGTTGCCGCCTTTACAGTAAGCGAAAAGTCTAGTTATACAAAATATGGACCATTAGTAGTCAAATGTAATTTTCTTCAATTGAGTTTATGAATTAGAAGAAAATTAATTACTCCTGAGTAATCAAAATGAGCGCCAGGTGGCATAAGCAGTGAATGCACGTGCAATTTGCTGATTAAGGCATTCAGCTTTGGACAGTTCAACTACGCATTGATTTTTATAAATCGAGAATTAATGGAATGTTGGGCTAAGTCCGTCTGACTCAAAATAATATGAAAGCTACTATAATTTAAGTTACATATTGATACTATATTAGCAGGCTAATACCTAGAAGCAAAGATGTATAGTTAGGTTTGTATTGGACTTTCGTTACATGCGTACATCCGTCAACTGTCCAAGTGCTCCTACCAATTTCATAAATGTAATTATGTAATTATTGAAGTTGTTTAGTTGTCTTTTCGTAAGTTAAGAGAACGAAGTGCATTAGTGGAATTGATATTAACCAAAGATTGACTTAAGTACAGTGCCATGGCATTTACATGATATGAAACATAAGTGCAGTCGCATGACATTTACAAAAATATGGAGTCTGTGCAGTTTGCTGAGATTTCATATTTTGTATTTCCTATAATTGTGCCTGCACAATAATACAATCACTTACTTTTAGAGAAATTTAGTTTTTAAATATAGTTGTCAGCTTTTTTGGCAGACATATTTCCACTGCACAATCTGGCCATGTAATTAATATCAACATATTATTCGATTTCAACGGTTGATTCAGGCCTCATTTGTTATTACGTTTTAACAGCGGCAGAGTCTAGGGTAAAGAGAAGGCCAATAAAACTGTTTTGCCCCAACCAGCCGTATGCATTGGATGCTGTTTGTTCTTGGTGGTTATTCTGTTGTTGTTGATTCATTGTTGTAAGCCGGGATTTGGTGTCGTACTGTGTGTCATGTCTTTGTTTGTAATGTAGCTCTTAGTGTCTTTTCTAGTTTTGCAATCATTTTACTGGCAAAGATAGAGCTGGCCTCGAGATTATAAAACTTGCGTTCACTTTCAGACTCAAAATAAAGCGCAATGTTTGGAGGCTGTTTTTATGCTTGCTATGCGGCAGGTTGGTCTGTAGTCTGTATTTATGGCATTTCAATGTCAAACTCGATTTTTTACTTTTTATAAAAAAATCAAAAATTGCATTTAAATATAGAAAGCACAAATTCTCCATTTTGGTCCAAAACGTGATCAGCGCTTTTATACTTTTAACATCGTCAGTCAGACATTTTTTCAAATGATCAAATTGGTTTGGTATTTTCGTTCTATTAATATTTGTAGATTTTGAGGGATGTTGTATCCAATAGACTCCACAACTTTGTATGGCCTCACATGCACGTGCGTGATAAGCGGTGTTTTCATATGAAGTAATTAATTTATCTTTTTGCAGGTTTTGAGATGTACATGTACAAAGTAGACTCCATGGAATCATTTAACTTGTACAGTCACCCAGACTTTTCAGATCGTTTAATACTGTGTATTAAACGCACAATCTCTGACACAGTTGCACTCAATGACTTGCGCTCTCCATTTATGGTGGTTTCATCGTTAATGACACAGGTGAATATGTGTTTTTAGCCTATTTTTTGCTGAATTAACAGTAAAACCTGTGTAAAGTGGTCACTCAAAATAGACAAAAACGATCTTAATGACAAAATGAAGCTTAAGTAAGGTCGAAATTATTGCAGAATGCTCCCATTGGGAGCATTCTGCAATACTTTTGACCTGCATTAAAAGATAGTTGGTCTTGAAAACCATCTTTTGGTCTTTTTAGTGACCCCTTAAGATTGGGTTTACTGTATTTCAATTTGATTTTTGGAGGGAAAATGCAGCTAATAGTGCTTAGTTGCGTGCTTTAAGGGCTCAATTTGCACTTTGGACTGCACTTAAACCATTTACTTTCACAGGCTCATACAAGGGGAGTACCCAAGACCATCCCAAGAAACTGTACTCTGTGAAAGCCCCAGGAACGCGCCTGACAGCACGTGCTTTTCACTTGGTTATTCTTATTAGTTTATTAAAACAAAAGCCTAAGTGTAAAAGTCTGGTATTGATTTGGCTTTTACCGTTGTTAAAATAACAAAAAAGGCTGTCAAAATATGTTGAAAATAGGAAAGAGACGTTTTTGGAGCATATTTGAGACATTTGACATTAAAATTAACAAAGAGCTCCAGCAAATACCAAAAAGATAATTTAACAAATGATGAAAATAAACATGGCACACAACATATTATATTTTTGTATTCACTTGTGCAGATATCTTGTTCTTAAATAATTGGTCTCCAAATGCCTTTAATTTGGCCCAAAATTGCAATTTCTCTCCTGTAAGCCAATTTTGTCGGCCATTTTGTTACCATAGCAACAGTAAGAGTAAAACAAATGTGAGAACTTTACACTTGGGCTATTCTTCTAATAAACCACTTGGATGTAATTGGAGAAAAGCAACTTTCAGATTTTGGCTCCAGATCGGGCCAAATTTGCCCCTTAATGCACGTTGCTCTTATGTCTCTTATCCGAATATGCGGAGCATGTTTATTCTTATTTCAATATAACACCTTCCACATTGCATGTAAACCTGTTTTCTACGCTTCCGACCTACTCAGATACAGAGAACAAGTAACAACGAAAGTTTACATAAAGCAAATAAGATATATTTTTACCAATAAGGGAATAACAATGGCGCTGATATCAGACTACCATGAAGCGAAGTCTGGTTTGCCGCTTTGTTATTCGCAGGCTGGCTTGTGCCTTTATCATTTGCGTTCAGTAAAATCAAGTTTTCTCGCAACAAAAGGGCCAGACATAATGTAACCAAGCAATACTGTAGTCCAGCAAATTCTCAATTTTATATTGTCCTTGACGCGAGAAAACTTGTCGTGGGTGGGTTACGAACAACATCCGCGCAGTCTGATCAGCGCCTTTGTTATTCGCTTATTGGAAAGTATAATATCTAAGCCTGCTACAAGCGAAATTTCAATTTTCTATCTAGTCTCGGTAGCTGAGGAGACTGGTTTGAGTCTCGCTTTTTCAGAAACCCAAAAGACAGGTTTTGTTGCGTCAAGGCCCGTGTTATCTCCTACAAAGGACAATTTTACCTGGGTTCCTACGAAACACTTTTGGGGTGCCTAGTTTGTGTAATATGTTACTCCAAATGTTTTCATTCCTTTACAAGTAATAAATGTTTTAGTATCTTTGATGCATACTATCTTTATTTTGTTCTGTGTTACAATTTGCAGTACCAGAAGTTAGTAAATCGAAATTTAGTACAAAATAATAATTTATATTGTTTTTCAGTCTCTGTCGCTGTGCATAGTATTCATTTAAATAGTATTCCAGTAAATAATGTACCACTGTTTAAAATGGTGCTCTACTCCAACAATTTGACTACAGCCTGATTTTGTCACTAAACATCTGCATTTAACTTGTTACATATATTACTCGCACACCAGATCGGGATTTCCGTTGTTTTCACTCATACAAGATATTTCTGTCTCTCACAACTATACCAGCTCTAAGGAAAGATTAAAAACGAACGGCCACACGCTGGCTGAACGTCGATCCGTGACGTCATTGTTAAAATGACGTCACCATCTCGCATCTCAGCGTATTAACAATTTTCTGGACTAGACGTCTTTTCAAAGTTTTTCTGATATAAATGAGGTATTGAGTGGTGAGTAAGTAAAATAATCAATTATTTGTGTAAGAATGGGATAGAAAAATCTGTCCCTTGTGATCACCGTTTGGCATCACTCACAAGGTTCGTGATGCCAATTATTGATCCTCTGGATGGATTTTTCTATCCCATCCTAATACTCATGGTAGATTCTTAAAGTCTTATTATGATTATTTTAATTGTACAACGTTCGTTTACCTTGTCCCCAACGAGAAGATAAGCCATAACTTGCATTTCTGGCTTCTAACTTTTCTTTTAAAATGCAGAAGAATTTGACTTAATCACACATCATTCCATAAACAATTCCATAATCTGAAAGAGGACTCTTTACCTCAAAAATGACGCCTTTTAACACTTTTGCAAAAGAGCAGACCCAAATCAGACAGAGCTGACACGGTTTGCTTATGGAAATACGATCCTACACTAGTAGAGTGGACAAGTAATGTCTTTGTTTAATGTAAAAGCTTAAAAGTTATTAACATAAATTAATCGTAGTGGGTGGAGCTTAGCATGGATATTCGTGAAGGAAAGGGTTAGGCTGACAGACAGTAACTGATAACTGTCTCGCAAGTAAACAGTATACAAGATATTACTCCACCTAGAGAGGATAGGCTAGGTATGTTCTCTGTCACCCGCTGCACATAACAATGAATGTATATTAATATAAAACATAAGTATCATTTATTAATTACAGGGTCAACAGCGTTTGAATTTTGAACAAGAAACGGAAAGAAGTGGTATGCTTGATATGAATTCTTCAATGAAGCTTATTTCTGAAAACTGGATAATTCTTGGATGGAGTTCACATAATAACTGGCTTAGTTACCTTGCACAAGTACCGAAAAGTAGGCGAACTTTTTTATATTTATTTAACCTTTTACTCCATAGGCTTTTTTAAGATCATGACGTCATTTTCTATTTTTAGACAAAATTGAAAAATTCAAGAAAAAAATAAGAAGAGTTTTGAATGCTTTTGAAAATATAATAGATAATGGAGCATTTGTTCCAAATACGCCAATGCTCCATTTTTATAATATTTCAAATATATGTTATTTTAAAAGCGTCAAAAGGTGTGATTATGGGGTAAAGGGTTGATTTGTGCGTGATCTGATCGTGTTTAACTAGTTTCATTTATAACGAGTTGCTGATAAAAAGAGCTACGTGCATTAAAGGGCTAATTTGACCCCACTGAAGCCATAACTGAATAGAAATGTGTTTTGTTGTTTGGATGTGCTGACTGCACATCTAAATAACAAAGCACACTTCTATGTGTTGTGTACCCAGATAATTCTTATCTTCTGCTAAATTTCTTCTCATTATTACTTGTAGTTTTTCTGTCAAGCATCTCGAACTTGGTCCAAATTGACCATTTTCCTATTTTTAGCATATTTTGGCGGCCATTTCTTTACCATAGCTACGAAGAAAGCCAAACAAATAACAGAATTTTACACTTAGACTATTGTCCTGATGAGCAGATCTGAAGACGTTAATAAAAGCCAACTTTAATTGTTTAATCGCATAGGGGGTGGGGTAGATTGAGTAAAATTAAATTTCAATGCACTTAGTCCTTACAAATTAATTTGGTTTCGATCATAAGGTAAGGTCATCTGGTAGTAGGCAATTAATTGTACTATTATATATAATTTAATCATTCATTACATCATCCTGTGTTATGCATGATGAACTTGGCTTTCTTTTGAAGTTTTCCCCAAACTCTACAAACCTTGGCAATCATTCTGCCAAGAGTTTCAACAGGGCAAATTTGGCATTGATTTTGAGCAATTTTCACTTGTAAACAACACTGTTGACGTAGCTGTCTTGTGGCTGCTCGAGACACCTTAATAATGGAGTGAAAAGGTCTAAATTTCCCTTTAATGACAAGCTATCAAGACGTGCATCATTTTTGCTGCATTTTGCAGCAAGTTTGTACTTGTTATTACAACCCACCCTCTACAGACTTCAGACTCTATAATGGTTCGGACTTAAAGACTAATCTTTTGATGAGATGATAGGGGCCTAATGCTTTGGCTGTTCCCGGGCCCAACGGGGTTTACCTGTTGTATTCCTTTGTTTCAGTATTTAGTTTTATTGACTGTTGAGTCCTTATCCTTGCTTTATTTCATTGTTATGTCTTGATTTATATCTTCTTGAAGATGATGCATTGATAAGTTAGGGGTATTTCATGCAAACCAAATATCTATGTGTCTTGTTCCACATCTGAATTAAGGGTGAGGTTGGCGCCGTGGAACCAGTTTAAGCCCTTCAGTAAAATATTTTACTGACTGTTCCAAGGTGGTACTTGTTTTGTGGGTCTTTTATGTTTTTTCTGTCTTGCGTTTGCTATGCCTTTGTGCGTGTCTGTTTATATGTGCCTTGTGGTCACCTGCTGGGAAAGGGCTCACCTCTTGGCTCTCGTTTGTGGTGTCTAACTGTGAGTTTGTCACTTTCTCATTTGTGTCCCGGGTCAGGTGTTGTATTTGATTGTATCGATTCCTGATCTTTGTACCCTTACTTATTTTAATGTCATTGTTTATAAACAAGCTAATGATAATATAGCCACCAGACCTTGAGCAAACTACAATGTATTTGCGTGTGCTAGAACAAAATATTTACTTAGGCATCGCGATGTGCAGGATCTAAGTCCTGACTGATCGCAAATAAAATAATAAGCAAACTTTTTAACTTGTACTGTAAAACCTATGAAAAACAGTCACTCTCAAAATGGTAAAATTTTTTGTCAAGGCCAATTATCGCTTAATGCAGGTGAAAAGTGCTTTTGACCTTCATTAAGCTAGCACTTGTCATAAATACCTTTGTTTTGTCTATTTTGAGTGACCATTTTACACAGATTTTACTCTAATCTAATGTGTGAATCAGACTTGTCAATCTAACATGCCATTGGTTTTCATTTTTCAGATATATCTATGTTATATAACGAAAATCAAGGTATGTATATAATATTTTGCTACACTACAATTATCTATAATGGCACGGTCGTTTTATTACATCGTAAGGCGTAATGGTAAACATATTCTCATCAAAAGAGTGTAACATAGTTAAATCAAAAATGATCTGTCACGTTTGTATGCTTTTTATTTTATTTGAAGCTTTACGACCTAGTTAATTGTAAGAAATCAAGTACCACACCTGACCCAGACAATCACACAGGAAAGTGACAAAACACAATGAAATATCACACACAGGAGAGCCAAAAGGTGACCACAAGGCAGCAATGAACAGACAGAAAGCATGACAAACACAAAACATAAATAACAGAAATGATCCACAAAAGAAGCACCGCCTTCGAACGGTCTGTAAAATATTATATTGGAGGGCTTAAACTAATTTCACCACGCAAAACTCACCCATAGTGCAGATGTTGATCAAGACTTATAGATGTTTGGTTTGCATGAAAGATCCCTACTTTATGAATGAGTTATCTCCTAGAAAAAATAAGTCAAGATATACAAAGGAGGTAAAGCAAAGATAAGGACACAAAAGCTCACAAAACTGAATACCTGAGAAAAGAAATCCAGCAGTTAAACCTCAGCGGGCATAAGTCATATCAGATCACTAGTACTACGCTATGGAAATCCCTATACGCTTCAAAAAGATAAAATGACAACACAGCGCTTTCTGCAAGGTGACCATCATTATGAATGCTGAAATAGGAATGTGCATATTCATGGTTTGCCATTCAACGTTCTGGTGTTGGAAGTAAACAGAATAAAAAAAATGCTTTTCTCCTAGCATATTTACCTTAAAACAATTATCTGTTCTAACGTTTTACAAAAAATTTAATGATATTTTACATTGAAAATGCTTGGATTTTTTCTAAGTGGGACATTCCTTGTACAGTAAAACATGTCTTTAGCAGCCACTCGAAAAGAAGATTAAAGATGGGTTTTGAAGACGGATCATGCAGAAAACTCCATTAGGAACAATCTGCAATACTTTTGACCTTTATTAAGCTACCTTTTGCCATTAAGATCTTTGTTTTGTCTATTTTTGAGTAGCCACTCAAGACAGGTTTTACTGTACACACATGAACAGACTTAATAAAACCAAGCTTCCTGTTTCATACTGCAAAAAAGAAGCGTAACATGTAAATCTAATGCTTGATGTCTTTTGATTGCGCTTATATTTAGGCATGTATCTCTTATGGTTTAATACAGACATTTATTCAATGCATCGAATATTAAAAACCACTGCAAGCCTCCAAAATTATCGTTTACAGATACGTGTGAACTTAAAAGGGGTGAAAATTTGAAAACACAATCTCGAGATGCACTTTGTAGGCATTTATTTTGCTAAAATGATCAACTATAATGCTCAAATAACTGCTTCAAAGGCGAATATCTCTCGATGTCCTGACTTATTGTACTTAAGTCCAATACAAACATGTTTTAGCAATGCATTGGCAATTGCATAGACAAAATAAGCAGTGTAATGTAGGCAATGGGTCAATCTCACACATATTGACAGAGATGCATTGTCAGAAAAAAGACGATTAGCTCAATAGCTTCAAAGTTGAAAACGCATTCGTATGTCCAGATTATTAAGTGGTAAAGTGATGATATACATTTAATTGCAAGGGACATAATTTTAAAATCAAATACTGTTTGAACTGTTATTTCGTTCAACATTTTATTACAATGAATCCTATTTATATTTTGATTAGAAAACCAACATCCATCTCAGATATTTTGGACTATTGGTCAACCAACTGATATCTTCGAAACTGGAACAAATGACGGTAAAATAACGACTATTTTATTGAACCCATTTTAGCTGAATAATTTCAAATTCATATCCATTGGACCAGTATATTTCCGTTTTAAGGGTTGTTGGGTGATTGTTTTCACTTTTATTTAAGTTTTAATAGAACATTCTGTAAGCAAACAGTTTTGATCTGGGTCTGCACTGTTTGCTTATGTCTCCCAAAAAAGATGCAACGCTTATACAGATTAACCAAAAAAGTAAGTATGATCAGAAAATACCACAATCTCAAAATGCAGACCAACCCATGGTACTGTGAGGAAAAGCTACAGAACATTTACAGTAGCAAGGCATCCAAAAGACAACAGATCAAACGCACCAGAAGTTTTCTGTGGCACATCAACGCAGCTTAAGAACCATGTTTTTGAATTGGGAGGAGTTCCCTGGTTATGACTGCTTTCCTGCCAGTTGCATTATTTCTTCTCAACAACCAATCAAATAGTTTGTTACAGCAAGTTTTTGTTGTTCCCAACGCTTCACTTGGAATCTTCCAGGAACTATGCTGGAATTCAGCCACTTTGTAAAACACCATGTTCATGACTGTAGCTGCACAATGGGCTTTCAATTTGGCAATAGAGTGACTAGAGTCTATAATTAAGTCTATACTGAATTTACACAATATATGTTAGAAGGAAGATGCGTCTAGGGGAGCATGCTTTTAGCATATACTAAAACACATTGAAGCATCTCCATTTGCCTGTTTCAAGCACACGTTGCTGCACGCTTAAGTAGTGCACATCCATACTGATCATATGGATCAAACTAGATCTCGTTAGATAAACATATCATACATTATAAATTTATTATGGTTAAACACAGTTGTATGATTGATAAAATATTTTATTTTCAGCCCTTCAGCTTAAATAGAGTCAATAAACAATTTATAGAGTAGTCATATTAAAATAAGTAAAAAGGAAGTAATAATCCTTATACATCAGCCCATTGCCATTGGTTTGAAAATCATTTATAGTGTTTTATTTAATTTTTGTATGTCCATTCATAGTTATGAAAATATTTGTACAACAGTTTAAAATGTTTTACTTCATCACAAATCAGGGTTCTGCCTTAAATACTTATCAATTGATGGATTTCTATTGCTCCGGTATTCAGTTTTATGTACTGTTGTGTCCTTATCTTTGCTTTATCTCCTTTTAATATCTTGATTTATATGTGTTTGGAGATGATGCATTGCTAAGCTAGGGGTCTTTCATGAAAACCAAACATCTATGTGTCTTGATCCACATCTAAACTAATGGTGAGGTTGGCGCCATGAAACTGGTTTAAGACCTCCGGTAAAATATGTTTACTGACCATTCCAAGGAGGTACTTCTATTGTGGATATTTGTGTTTTTGTGGTGTTGTGTTTCCATGCTTTGGCATCTGTATAATGCTGCCTTGTGGTCACCTGCTTGGAAAATGCTGACCTCTTGGCTCTTGTTGGTGATGTTTATTGTATTTTTGTTACTTTCCCATGAGATATCCTGTGTCAGGTGTGGTACTTGATTGTATCGTTTCTTGATCTTCGCTATCTTTCTCAGTTTTAGGGAGATTTTGGGCCTGAATAACATCTCGTTTTATTTGACAGACAAGTTGGTGTTTGCTATTTACGATCTCGACAGAAATGTGCTTATATCTGGATTACAGTTTGTTCCAAAAGATGGATTTGTTTGTAAGTAAAAAAGCTCAGACGCCATTTAAATCAATTGAACATTCCAACCTAATTCAAAAGGGTTGGAATTATAAAGGGTTAGTGTTGTGGATAGAATATTTCATTGTCAATCAAACTTTGATATAACATCATGTAAACAAATGGTGGAGGTCTGATCAAACCCCCATTGTCAGCAACATTACACTTGTGACACCTCAGTATTGTTTGGTAATTATATCCGCACATTTAGAAATAAAGTTGATTATGTTGTAATCTGCCCTGATCATCCATCCACGTGTCTGTCTGTAGGGGTTAACGAAATGGGGGTAATATGACCAGTGTCCTTGGGGTTAGGTAACGTTTAGGTTAGTACAGTCACATAACCCTAAATTGGGCACAAGTTTAGTCACTAAACATGCATTTCGTTAGAGAAAAACTTATTTTACACACCTTAAAACAATAACTCACATGAGGACTTGGGGCAGAACTACCATCACATTACCATCATTTTGTGAGAACAGCCATCCTTCCATACAATAACTCACATGAGGACTTGGGGCATTCACTCTATAATTGAGCTATGACACAGGGTTTCCAACGATGTGGCATTTTGACAAGTGTAGACTCCTTTTAAGCTTAGAAACTCCAAATGTTGTGCAGTCAGTAGCTTAACACTCATAGAATATCCAAGCGACTAGCAATGGTTTGTTTGTTTGATTTGAATCGTTACATCCCATCAACAATCTTTCAATTAAACAGGGACGGGTCCTCTTGGGTTGAACCAGTACTAAGCTAGGATAAATGTGTCTTGCTCAAGGACCACAATGCAGTGACGCCGGTGAGGCTCGAACCCACGGCCTCTCTGTCTCGAGTCAAGCACTCTATCACTGAGCAACTTTGCTCCCCACTAGCAATGGCTCTGATTGGACTGCGCGTATGTGCAGGCTGATCTGAGGCTTTGCTGGTCGCACGTACCATCATCTCTTCTTACGACTCATATGTAAAGCTTGTATGAGCATATTGTTCTTGTTATATTTTTAAAGAATGTGGCTAGGATCAGAATCGATTGTACTGCACTATAACGTTTTTGGTTGTTACTCTAGTAATTTAATGTGACATATTTATTTTAAATATAAACGATTAATAATTTTAGAACAATAAGGCTTTATCTTAATAAATAAGATATATGCATTATATTTCGCTGTTTTCAGGTTTGATTTATTAGCTATGAGCAAGTAGTTTATGTTCTGCAAAAACAAATACATTTTGTTTTTTTAATTGTTGAAAATATTGGGAATTGTTTTTATCAAGAAAGGCCAAAATTTCAACTTTATAAATTGGGTAATCTGAGACAATTGATATACTCGTACTATTTTTTTTTCCTTTTAATCCTTTATTTTCAATTCTCATTTACAGATACTTTGTGATGACCTAGACAAATAGTCTCGTTTTGGAGCATTTTGTAAGAACAGACACTTTTTGCTAACTACAAACAAATCGATATTAATAGAAACCATTCACTAAACAAAATTTACTCTTATATTAACTGCATTGTTGCAGGCTGACCTGATAAACGTTGCCTATCTCACAGCCTGTGCCTTTGTCAGGTCATGATGATGTTGCACTTTTTGAATGACGTCATCAGTGACATTGAATTGACACAAACATCTATAAATACGACATTATCGCTAGTTTGAACAGTGAATCAGCTTGTAAACTGATAAACAGAATACCAAGTTTGCGTCTTTTGATATCAGTTTACCAGGTAGGGCTTTGAGAACGCATGTTACATCGCTGGGCAAGCCTCGTCGTGTCAACAAGCGTTCTCACAAACTTGCCTGGTAAACATGATATCAAAAGGCACTCACCTAGTATAGTCTATATTCCAGAAGCAAGAATCATAAGTAAACAAAAGGTAATACTGTAATTATTTTAGCCAACGCAATGAGAGTAAAGTCTGTACTGCCAGTCATAATACGGAGCAACATAAAGTGGGAATTTCTAGACCTTGGGGGATGGCACTGCCTTCAACATGTAGAGGTCACTAAAGAACATATCAAAGTACACTGCTTGAATGAACCTATTGTGCTGTCTGCTAGATATCTCATACTGAAGGAAGCAAATATATCAGGGAGTATAATGGAACAGCTACTTAAAGGGCTATGGTCACTAACTCTTTTTTCAGACCGAGGTAACATTTTAATTATAAAATTATTCTTTCATTTAAAGCACATATACAGATATTAATATCAGGTACTGAAACATGGTTTGACAACTTTTGTACAAAAGCTCGGGTGATCTTTCCCTGCTTGCACATGCAATAAGTATCGTAATAGCATGAGCTTGTTCATTTCTTTGATTAATATGCATGTAGCTCAAATATTTAAGAAATGAATTCAATTTTTGGAATGTTCATGGAATCATGAATGCAAAGTAGGTGAAGCCCAAATGGCTTCACATTATTTTTGCAAGAGACCAAAAATATTCATGATTCCATGATCAGACCAAACATTGAAATTATTGCTTATATTTACATTTTATTATGACTATTTAGAATATTAAAGTGTTTTTAGTTTAAGAAATAAAACAGTCTTGTATTTAATATGAAATCACGGTTTCGTTAGGGTGTATAGTGTAAAACCAGAACAGCCAGCTTGAACACGGACAGCCAATGGAGCAAACAAGAGGCTTCTGTTGCATGTGCGACTCAGGTCTGGCTCTCTTTCAATCACAACACCAGTGTCACTTCTGGCATATGAGTATGATGTTTGAAGCTTAATTGCAAGGGCAAGTGAACTTGGCAGCTGTCAATTATATTTGTGTTGTTGATGACGCTATGAACGTTTGCAATATAAAAGTTTATTAAAAGGCTTGCTTCAAAAATGTAAATATTTATCGGTGACTTCTGTTCATATCATTGTCTTGAGAGATGTCATTTTAAATACTTATTGTTGCCAAAGAATTGCTACTGACTTAAAGTTCTATATAAAAAGTTTGTTTTATTTCTTTAAAAAGAAATCATTTTACACACTTTTCATTTGCCAGTGTAACTAGTCAACATTTTGCCCCATCATATGTTGTTAAAGGATTTATTGGTTTTACAAATGGACCACGGTTTGCAAAGGGATTTTACAATGTAAAAGGTCTAATTTAACCATTAAGATTGGCGGACTGCAGACCCTTCAGATCAGAAAAAGAAGTAAGTATGATCCGGAAATACCACAATCACACACTGCAGCCAAAACGACAACAATGTATAAAGAACGACATATTTACTGCCTTAGAACAGACAGAAGCCGAAGCCACTGGGGTATCAATTCTTTAAAAATCATTTGCCTCGCATTAAGGCTTCCCATCTAATGCATTGTACCATCACAGATAGTCAGAACTAAGAATATCTCATGATTCAGCCAAAGACAAGCATCAGGCACCATAAAAGAGTTTTGGGCCCTGTAGCACAGTCAGTAACTAGTCGAACTGCAGATCTAAGGGTTGAGACTTTGATCCTGACCTTGTTCCGTACTTTGGTGGAGATTGATCATAAAATTAATTCTACAGTCATTCTCCCCTTTCCCCTGATTCAAGAAGGGTTCTTTTCAGTTACAAGAATAAATATGTGCACAAAGTACTAATTTATTGCTTAGTCAAGCTTGCCCAGTAAAAGGTGCGATTAAGTGAACTGATCATCTCAACATGGCCATATTTGTTGGTTGGGACATAAAACATCAAACCCAACAAACAAAATATTAAATATTTGGATTAAAACTTTATATCAGGGCTGACATTGGGTCTGAGGCCTGACCCACCATCTTGACATTTAAAAGGTAAAGCTAAACATGATACATATACTATCATGGGCTTAGTTAATAGAGAAATGGTGCGTTTAGAGGTGGGCAAACAAAACAAAACAACCCTTTTCCATGGGCGAATTCCTCTTTTCTCCAACTTGTCATCAAAATATTTTTGTATCTTTAGTTTTTGGGAAAGGCATTATAATACACTTAAGGAAAAAGAAACGCACAAATACTTCACTTCAATTCCTCGTTAACATAAAATGTAAAGCAATTCAGTTGTGTAGATGATGTTATTTTATAAAAGCAGCATGTATCTGTCACATTACAGGAGGTTAAGCCACTATGTCGATTACGTATGCCAGCTAGCATGCGTGAAATATCCTGACCCCAGTAGAAAACTGTGAAACACGGTCAATAAAAGTCAATTTCTATCAAAAAACTGTTTGTTGATTGCAAAACGTTTGGAATAAATTTGAGGATCCAGGAAATGATCAGATTGCAAACATACGTTATGATTTCAAACGCTTTCAAGACCAAATATTACGTTAAATGCAGTAAAATTATATTCCTCTTGAGTTTTATTCAATAAAAACGCATTTACTACAAGAATTACGACTTTAGAATGTTAGACGTCAATTAAATGTGTATTATGACGTCAAAATTCGTTATTCTGCACTTTAAATGCACCATTATGTTTTTGCATTTTGCTGATGAGAGAATGACCAAGTGGCAAAGTTTCTGTTTTAGTTATAAGGTTTAATGCTTACTTCCCGCTTATAACAGGTTGTTTTCATTTGAAAATGTATGCTGTGTTCAATAAGACTAACGTCAATGGAACGTCCGGTTTACACAATTTTACAGGTTCTGTTAGTATAGTAAAGTAAGTTTTGCAGGTAAAGCATGTCCTGTTATCTTTAGGTTCGATAGACCCCCGCAATGCAACAATGATTGCAACCCGGCGGCTTTAAGTGACGTTAAATGCTTATTCTTTGTCATTGTGCATCTTTGCACTGCAGGAGCTGGTTTTGAAGCAACACTTGACTGACATTCCAGCATGACGCAATTCTTTTTTTTGCACATTATGGAGTCGACGTCATGAAACAAATCATGATGAAGATTGGGTTTCAATATGTTCGTTGTGACGTACATGTCACAATGTTTTATGTTTTTAAATGTTTGCATCTTGTGGCGTTAATTCTATCCTTATAGTGACGTTTTCGCATCTCATTACATATCATTAATCGTCAGTTCTAGAAGAAATTTTATCAAAAAACATCATATTACTACGCAAAAAATATTTCTTCATCTGTTGCAAATCTTTTTTCCTTAAGTGTATATTAGGATAAATATTAACATACTGTAACACATCAGAGATTTTTTAAGGAGATAAATATTATAATACATTCTGGCTAAGTATATATATGAAATCTTATGCTAGGATAGATGTTCTAATATCATTCTGTATATATCTGAGATTTAATCAGGACATAATAAAGAGCCACGACATGGACATGAGATTTCCAACAATGTGGTATGTGCGACCAGCAAAGGTTCAGACCAGCCTGCGCATAAACGCAGTCTGATCAGAGCCTTTGCTAGTCGCTTATATATTCTATGACTGTTAAGCTAATGACAGAACAGCATTTCGAGTTTCTAAGCTTAAAAGTAGTCTGCAAGGCTTGTCTGAGTCTATGCCTGTCAAAATGGCACATTGTTGGAAATCTCCTTTAACATTGGTACTGCTTACTATTTATATTCTTCAATGAAGTTTGGTGTTTACTTTTTTTAAGATTCTACAGTGAGGTGCGGTCAGTATTTAGGTATGCGAAATGGTTATATTGAAGATTTTCAGCTATGGAGTCCGTCGGAGATACCTGGACACACAGCAAGGGCTGGACGACCTGGTGCCAGGGGATGGTGTCCATTAAAAAAAGATTTGATCACGCCATTTCTGCAGGTATGCATAGATAAACAAGTTCTATGTTATTGTTAAGAGAAACAAACTATAGCATTTATGGTTTATGCATTTTATTTGATTGTAACCACAACTATGGTAAACATAAGAGTTTGGTATAAGATAGCGTTTTATTTCTTATTAATAATTCAGACAAAGGTTATTAACTGAATGAAAAACTGTCAAGAGTAATGCATGAAGTTTTTATTATAAATGGTTACTTTTGCGAGTAATATAATACCATGTATTAAAATGAAGTAACCACTAGTGGTTTGAATATTTAGTAAACTTTAAATTTGAAATCCATAACAATGTTGCATATATATGGCAAAACCTTATCTTTTTTCACGCCAAAAGTAAACATGATTTCAAAGTAAGTTTAATGGTATATGATAAATAGAATAAAATAATTGTGCTTCTGATTACTGAATTTAAACAAACATGTTTCAAAACAGTGATATGCCTGCAGATCCAGGGGTCGCGAGTTTGATCCCGGTCCGGTCCCATACTTTTGTGGAGATTGATCATGAAATAATTTCTACTGTCATTCTCCTCCCTTCCGCTGATTAATTCAAGAAGGGTTGTTGTCAGTTACAAGCAAAAGTATGTGCACTAATTACTGGTTAACCGCTTGTTCAAGCCTGCCCAGTAAAAAGTGTGGTTAGGTGAACTGACCGTCCCGCAATGACCATAGCTGTTGACTTGGGACATAATGCAACAAAACAAACAAACAAACAAAACAGTCATATAATGTTAGGAAAGGCTGGCAATTTATTGCTTTTCCTCAATTCTCAATTAATGAATTAAATTAAAAAAAATACCACACGTGATAGTCCCTCTTTTAAATTGATCATCCAATTAAAACAAAATACAACATACACAAGTACGAGTAATGAATGCAGAAAAAAGAGGATCTAATAATTGTGGTCATTTTTATTCAGTACATTTGTTGAAAGAATTTGATATATAAAATAAAAGGCATTTTTTTTATCATATTCCCAGCAAAGATATTAATTGTAATAACTAAGGAAGAATGTTGGATTATTTTCTATTATATGACACACAATAATTTCGAAATTTTATTTATGGCTTGAAAACATCCAGTTTTGACCACAGCATATTGTGGTGCTGTATATGAGTATTTCAAGCTAAATCCTGATGGGAAAGTAAGTCATAGAGATTCTTACATTTCGACAATCATCATTAAACACCCGCAAAAAGTTTGGGATATGATCAGAAAAAATCTCTGAAAAAAGCTACACCTCCCAGCTGTACACATTTAAGCAAATATGATGTTAGTATTAGGATACGCTAAGGTATTGCTATTATAAATATAAACTCCAGGAGTTGCTAGGAAATAGCTTTTGCTCACACTACTACTACTATGCACAGTTTCTTTACGTGGGACTGAGATTTCAATTTCATGCATTTACAGTTTGATTTATTATGGCCAACAACAGTTGAGGGTATACAGATCATCCTAGTGGAAGAAATCTTGGCCTACGCTTATGGTTTAGAAGCACATAAGTACAGACTCGAATATAGCAACATAACATCTGCTCGTAGATCCCATGAACGCCTGGTAAGAAATTAGTTGAGATTATGTCTTCTTTAATTTAAATTTGATAATTTTTTTTGATGGCTATATATCTTAAATGTGTTTGATTTATTCTTGACATTAGGTTTCGTGATTTCAGCTGAGGAGTACTGTAAAACGCTTAACCCATCAATGCCTAATGGAATTTCCTGTCCCTACCATTTGAATGAATCCATTTTTAGTTAAAGGGTTGTTAGGTGATAAATTTCAATCTCAGTCAATTTTTAAAAGTTCATTCTGTAAGCAAACAGTGCAAAACCTGATAAGACGCCGCATTCGTCTGATTTGATTTTCACTGTTTGCCGATGTCCCATCAAAAGGAATCTAGGCTTAAATGGGTTAATATTCACAGCATCAATATGTGATATTTTAAATAACTGACATATTGTCATATATTGGAATCTAGTGGAGCACGTTATTTCTTTTTATAGTAGCCGTTTTTCAGATTGGATTTCCCGAATGTGAAAACACACCCTACCATTTTAAAGTTGTTTTAATGATACACATATATGTACCAACATACCATGGCTGTGTCTTTTTATCATCTATGATGTAACTCAATCCTAAAGTGTATTTGCAATCTCTTATTTTTTCCATTTATATTTGTATCACCAAAAGCACCATATTCAAGTACCCACAAAAAATGTGTTTTACAGAAGATAACATTATTATTATGTTAATACATGCCCTAGTGCTCTAATTTCTGTACACTAGCATACTTTGATGCATATACATTATATGTGAATGTCATACTTTTCTAATTTTGCATAAATTTAGTACATAGAGGATGTTACACAAGTGATATTATACTGATTATGAAATCTATTAAATGAGCCCATATGTGTTATGTTCTGTTTAACATATGTCATTTTAAATTCGATTTTAAAGCCTTCAAAATTTTTTATATCTCAATGAAAATTTGCATTGTTGTCACCCTCGTCGTCATGACATTACTTGTTTCCAGTGAATGCGTTATGTAACGTGTGGTCATAACATTATTTATGACAAAACGTTATCCACTATATAACAGTAACGCCATATGTTAAATGATTATTGCCACTATATATATACATTGTATAAAGGCCCAGTAACACACATGGACTCCAGGTATACTCCGAAAAGCCTAGTAGCATCTCAATATCACATGCACAATGTCTGTAAAAGATTGTATGGAATTGGCAGCGTCTGTTTCATCTGTGCCCAAATTTTGAAAAGTTTCAAAAAAATTTGGCAGATGAGTTAGAATGTAAGGAACCTTACTTGTTGGCATTCAAACGAGTTTATCCATGACTGAACTGTATCTAATACACAAACGCAATTTAACCTATAGTTCTTTCTTAAACGTCCATAACCATACATATCCTTATACTAATCTGACTTTATTTCTGTAAGTATCTGATAAAAATGTGAAATTAATATATATTGAACCCTTGATGGTTTAACCTTTATCTCCTGCAAAAGAACATGGCATAAATACGTGTCCAATGCAAGGCATAGAAAAATAGGTGTACAAATTGAATGTATATTTTAATTTCTAAGTCCTTCTTTTACCTTAATTTCCCTATACATATAGGAAGAAAGAAAGAAGAAAAAAGATAGATTCTTAAAGGCGACATCATATGCGTTAGAAACTATATTATATTTCTCATCAGAACACATTTATGACATAGCGAAATATATATATATTTCTTTATATTTGATTCAATCATTAGTGAATCTATCCTCCAGGCATATGCAGGCTGTTTTGGATGCAACGCAGTCTATCTGCTAGGCATGCACATCAGTCTAAATCTGAATATGTATCTTAAAGTAACAGAAGGTATTGCAAGTAAAGCAGTCTGTAGCAATTGATAATTATCCACACCTTGTCAGTTCTAAGTAAATGCACCTAACGACTGACATAGGCATGCATAATCCTCAAACATTTGTAACTTTATGTATCTATAGGTAGTTCTGTTTCATAAACGCCCCTGTCAACAAAAAAAAGCCAAGAGCACAGATTTCTGTGAACGACTGTGTATTTATCCGCAACAAACCGCCATATCCATAATGTGTGTGTGTGACTGGGGCATAAGAGGCTACCATTTTTACAGCAAGATATTGTAAAATGTATTTAAGCTAGAGTATTTCTGTATAAAGAGTATCTCCCCTATGGACAAATATATGGTTCGGGGGCAATATTTCACAAATTCTATAATTTTCTACTGGTTATTTTTGTTCTTTAGAGAAACTGGTTTGAGTTTTCCTTACCTCTTTTAGAAGAGCGACAGTATATGTTTCCTACACCTGTAACCGCAAGATACATCAGAATATATTCATTCTACTATGAAGGGCATGAAGAACATATCCGATGCCACAAGTTTGAACTGATTGGATGCTTAAACGATGGTAAATTTGAGCCAGTGTCTAGCAAAAGTACATGTACAAATTGGCCTCTGCGTACAGTGAAGGTTGAGATCGGCATGCACATCTACTCAGTCTGCTCTATGTTTTTGTTCTCTTATAAAGATGAATTCTGAGCAAAGGCTCTAATCAATCTTCACGGATGTGCAGGCTGATCTGATCCTCGCACACCAGATCAAGATTTCCATTGTTTTTGACCATGTGAGAAACTTCTATCTCACATACCCATACCAGACTGTGGGAAAGATTAAAAAACGAACAGCTGCACGCTGCCGACATGTTGATCCATCACGTCATTGGAATGTAAAATAACGTCACCATGTCGCATCTCATCTATTTGAGATTTTCAGAAGCCTCTTTCATGTTTTCCAATATATTGAGGTATTTAGTGGTGAGAAAGAAAAACAATCCATTTTTCATGTGAGGATGGGATAGCAAAATCTGTTTCTTGTGATCACCTTTTGTCATCACTTGGCAAGCCTCGTGATACCAATCAGTGATCCTCGAGACTGATTTTTTTCCCTCGAGATAACCATTTGTCATCACTCGACAAGCATCATGATACCAATTGGTGATCCTGAGGATGGATTTTTCTCTCTCCTCCTCACACTCATGATAGATTCTTATAATCTTTGCTGGGCGCACATACCAAGTTGTACCTTTTGCTGGGTCCTTGACCGCTTATACTTGTACACGTAAACAAGATTTCAATACTAATCACATGGATATTTAATTAAATAATTGTGTTATATATTGATTAGTAAAACTCTTATGTTATTGACTAAAAACCCATTACCATCTAAAGACCAATGAAATTTTCCATAAAGTTTGATACATTTACATGCAAAGCAGGATGGTCCATTGTATGTATTGAGTCGCTGCAGATTATAATTTAGAAACATATTATTTCTTTCTAGGAATAGCGATTTTGTCTTAATAAACAGCACAGACTTTGATAAAATTCTGTCTTATTATGTGACATTTCATCTTAGTCTTAACTGTTTGTCATAGTACATGTTTGAGGGTTTTGCAGTCTTCAAAGGGTATTTCAAAGTGTATATACTCACCAAACCTCCCAACCATGCCTGCAAAGCATGTGTTTAAATTCTAAACAATATTACAGGACCCACAAGTGTGCACTATTATTATTGTTTGAGTCCGTCCACTTTTCTGCCCATGCTCAAAAATCTTGAACATGATCCAATTATGCATCATTCTGCAGGAAATGACCAAGGACCTCGAATATTCTCCTATTCAATCTGCTCAAATTTCGAGAGTCTGTGCCTAGAATTTCGTGTAAATGACAAATGTATTTTTATGTTTAAATTGAAACCTAACATTCAGTGCACCTAACAAAATTAATATATTCAGAAACTATTACATATTTATTCCAGGATTGTAGAGTTTTGGGTTTGGGGTATTTTTGTGACCATTTTTTGCAAAAAAGTCAACGTTTTGACCATTATTCATTTAATTATATTGATATATAATGTTTGCAGCATACAATTTGAGATAAAAAGTGTTGCGTTTGCATATAATTCGGGTCTAGAATATTTCATTGTTTTTGGAACAAAAATATATTGTCAATAACTTTGACTATTACCTGGTAATATCTTACACACAGATTATACCTGTTCTGTTTATATTTCAACCAGCCCAAACTGTTCACTGAGATGATCAAAAGTTATGGACCCATTGTACTTTGGGCTACCCGGGAATGAAAATTTGACCATTACTTTTCAATATAATCTCCGTTCAAGTCAATGCACTTAGCCCATCTCTGTTTGAGCATTATCCCTTCAAATTAGAAGGTATTTTTCCTGGTCCACTAAGTACCCGTTTACCACCTCCATGACACCTTCACCGCTCCCATACTGTGTACCTCGAAGATGGGATATCAGTATTGAGCACAGATAGAAGTCAGAAGGAGCACTATCATGCGAATATGGTGGATGAGGAAGGATTTCACAACTCAGTCGCAGCAGTCTTGGCAGCTTAAGACGTGTTGGCAGGGGCATTGTCCTGCAAGAGCAGAACACCCCAAGTCAGTTTTTCTCACCTCTTTCTAGCCATTTCCTGGTGCAGCTGCCTAAATTTGCCTGCATAATATGCACCATTCATCGTGTGACCTTGCTCAAGATTATCAATCTTGATCGTACCCTTGACCATCCCAAAAGATTGAGGTCTTCGCCTTCCCTGCTGAATGAACGCTCTATTGTTTTAGGAGGGGATTAGCCAGGGTACTTCCATTGTTTGCTATGCATTTCTGACTCTGGGTCAAACTTATGAACACATGCCTTATCCTAGATTACAACTCGCTCGATTAAATAGCCAAGATCATCTTCATAGTGAGACAGGACATACCTAGACATATCAAGCCGAGTCCTTTTCTGATCATTGGTCAACATCAGCAGCACCCATTTTTGCCCAAACATTTGACATACCTAATATGTTGGTTAAGATTGATTGTACAGCAGCCAAACTTAATCCCACTTCGCTAGCTATGTTTTTGCAGGTCTCGCCTCCTATCATACATAACCTGGGTGTGCACTACCTTGACATTTCCATCAGTGGTGACAACTTTTGGGCAGCCAGATTACCTCCATCCTCAACGCTCTCTCTCCCCCTTATAAACTCTGCTGCCCATTTTTCACTGCTATATGAAGGAGACTCCTTTTCCCAAGGATTTCCATGAAGTCTTCCTGGGGAGGTATGCCTTTCATACAGAAGTACTTGATAACTGCTCTGATTTCAAGATTCTCCATTTTGCAAATGCATTGCACCATCTTCTTTAGAAGTGCTTGACATAAGCAACCAAGCTTGACCGAATGCTTTTCACACTCCTAGTGTCCTTCAATTAAATCAAATGACTGACTGACAAGGAACTTAATTCAATGAATCTTATTGAAGCATGTCGGTCAGAGAACTTTTTGATCACACCTTGTACATGCCATTGTAAATGGGTATTAAGCTACAGGTTTGTACAAAATTGGTGACTAATGAGCTTTCTATAATATAAAGCTACAACTATATGCAAAAGGATAAGCTTGATAAATGGGGGAAAGCACTCCCAAAAACTTTTTTTTCTATTTCCTATATGTTGAAAAGCAGGAACAGTGTTTTCAACCCATATTTTTAATCGGTTCTTATCCAAATGTGATAAGTATTTTGTGGATAATTCATGGGGTTAACTAAGTACACACAGAAAAATATAATTCTCTTAGAAACTTTTATCTGGCCATTTTTATGGGCAATTTTTCAGTAAGACTGTTCAAGGTCCTTTTTGGAACCACACACTGATTAATCTAGGTTCACCACAGGTCGTGCACATAATGGTCAGTTGATTTAATCTATTTTTAGTATAGCACTCCTATCAAGGGACCAAATATAAGTAAATGATCATCCTATAATAAGAAACACTTTTTTCTGTTTCAAGGTGGCAAGAATATGCAGTGTGGTCCAACTGACGAAGCAGAATGGTTTAACGTTACTGATGGTGCCATCTTTAATGACTACTTTTACAATAAGCCAAGAGGCAAGGTCGAGAATAGTTTGCAGGCAGATTGTGAGACGCTTTGTCAAGTACATTCAAACACATGTGCTGTTGTAGAGAAAAGCTTTGATTGTAACTGGTATGAATCATCAGCCACTTACAGCTATAAGGTAGCAGGACCTAAGCTAGATGTCGAATGGATTATTAAAATATGCCCTACAGGTATGGACAAGCTTGAAGTTTTGGTACTAATTGTATGAACGTAGTGACCTTTAAGAATGCACATTTAGCAATCAAGTGGGGCTTACGGTCTAAATTCTGGTATGGGCCTTTCTCTACTTCAATACTTTGTGTATACAAGAAGTCAAGGTCAAAGTATTATTTGGCAAACATAAAACTAAAGTCTAAAACTGAAAGAAAATAACAGAGAAAACAGCTCACTAGATAATAATAATAATAATTGATAATAATAATAATAATAATAATAATAATAATAATAATAATAATAATGATAATGATAATAATAGTAATATTAATAATAATATTTATGCAGTAAAGCTCCAACTGTCTGAAAACTGATTACTCGATTATCAACAATGACACAAAAATCAATAATGTTTCAATCATCAATTATGGCTTGATTATCATGCTGGTCACCATACCATATAAAAGTATGATATCACAACGGACACATTATGTTCTTGGTCCTCAAACAATTCTTTTGAGCACCCAAAACACATGCTTAAACTGATGATGGATACAAAACTAATCACAATTTTAGCATTTAAGGTTCGTATCTTTAGAACAATGTCGTGGTAGATTTGAACACCACCTGAGTTTATAAATTATGATTTTTATAGCTTCAGATGTCCATATATTGAATATAATCCTCAATTATTATCCCAATCTTGCCTCCTGATCTGGAACTATACTTAACTCTAGTGGCTCATACTACTGCTTTTTCAAACATTTTCATGACCCAAAAGTGTTTATAGCTAGGCGGCTAAGAGCCAAATTTTGCCCTGATTGTGCTATTCAGGATACAAGCATGAAATTTGGCACAATTGTAGACCATGACTGACTTAGCAGAATAGGATATAGAACCACATTGGGAAAAGCCTACTGCGCATGCGCAAAGCATTTTCTGATTTAAGGCTGTTATCATAGGGCTTTCATACAGTTTGACTTTAAAGAAGGGGTCATAGGAGGGGGTAGAATAATAAAATGTGGCAGGACTGATGTTAATTGTTTGTAGTTTAGTCCTCGTCATTCTTTTTATGCAGCGCATGCGCATAAAATTTGAATTTTGTGCAAAGAAGGTATTCTGTTTCTCTTTTATTGTAAACTGCGCAAAACCCGATGCCCCTATCAAAGGACCAAAGCATGTCTTCAATATACATGATATAGGGACCTACAGACCTGTTTTGATGCGCATGGGCAGTGCGTTTCTTTTTAGACACTAAACGAAGCCCCATTTATTTAAAAGTATAAGCTTACACAAAAAAAGCTCTGTCTAAGCTAAACATATATAAAATTGTTATTCGACTTAAAAGTCAAGTTTTAAGAAAAGACAGCCAGACACGCAATCAGTTTTTTTTTTGCTCAAGTTCAAAGCCCTTGGAACACTGGACAGACACGCTCACCACCTGAGCTACCAGGGTGGTCCAAAGTCACCACCACATATTTTTTTGTATTGACCAATTTGGATTGTTATGACTTGGGGATGTCTCTGAAAAAGTTATGTTTTAAGCCAAGGCAGTGACGTAGCTTATATAGGTCACTGGCGAAGGGCAATATACCTTTTTGATAGACAAACAGTCAGACTGACAGACAGGCAGACAAACAGGTAGGCAGACATATATATTCTGCCGTGCTTGAGCTCACAGACCTTATATCACTGTCTGTCGATGGACTGTCTCCAAACTGTCAGTGAACTGTATATGAATATTTCAAGTGTCTCACCTCCCATAAGCGAACCATACCAAACACTAGTTAGTCTACGCCAGACTTTTTATGTGGGTATGATAACGTTACATTTTGTTGTGTGGGGTGCCTGATATGCCTCATAGTTTTGGTTGTGAAGCTACTGACTGGCTTCGAGGCATTTGGTACTCCTGTAAAAGATTTCGCATTTGCAGTCAGTGTTGTCATTTTGGATGGAGCCTCCGTTGTTCAGATACTTAAAGGTGTAGCGGCTAGCACTGTCCAGTGAGCAGTATACAAACCATGTTTTAAAATGGTACGTATTATCCACTTTTTGTGCAGTTGGTCGAGTGGATTTAGTGTGTTGCACATGTTAGGCGGACAGTTAAAAACATCAACAGTGAAAAACAAGGAGGCGACATCAACCGGCGTGTTAGTCCATCAAATAACTGTTTTACTGAAAAACTGGCAAGATTTCCTGTGAGAAGATGACAATAAACTATTTTTTATCTTTCCAACTGCTGTACGTGTTTCCTGGACATAAGATATGCCAACTTAAAACAATAACCACAGATTGAGATCAGGTGTTGCACGGGGAGAGTATGACAACGCTCTAGAGAGAAACCTGCACCTTACGGGAGAAGAAGCTGGTTCAATGTGTGTCCAGCTCGCGATATGCCTTCATTTGCACCTGGCAGATACAAGAATATTAACTCGTGCTACGGAAGCAGCTAATAGGCCTAACAAGAAAATAAGCTGTTGATACTGATGTAGTAGTTCTGGTCATACCTGTGGTGCAACAGTTGTGAGTGCATAAACTGCAGGGTTGGCAAAAATTGCCGGCTATCGTTTTTGTGAAATCAAATTGTCTTGGTTAATTTCATTCACTCACAGGGTGCAATAAAACATCCTTTCTCTTTGGTCGTGGAAAACGGTGGTTAAGCTTTCCAGCTGTAACTGGGTATTTTGTAAAAATGAACTCTCTCTTTTGAAAGCCACTTACAGATTACCTCAGCACCATTGAACGATTCATCACCGTACTGTGTGGTAGAACAAGCAAGCGCCTACATGAACATAGACATGGCTAGATAACATTTGTTTACCAAAAAGGTTTGTTCGATGACATCCCTTACGAAATGGCTTTGTACCAGCACATTTTAAAGGCAGCATATCAAGGCTCATGTGTAAGGGTCAGTACTAGAGCAGGGGAAATGATTACAAAGTCCAGCAACTGGGATGGGTACGACTAGACACTGGAATGTACAGCTCCCTGTGGACCACCATACCACAAGCATCAAAATCGTCTCTCGACTTGTGAGATATGGCTGTCTTCAAGGTTGCAGAAGTAGAAAATGCAGCTCTTCAGTGTACGACCCTTTGTGGCTGTTGTGGCTACTTTGAACACTACATTTCTGTAAATTGATGATTGTTTTTAAAATTTGTAATATTAAATAACTGAAAATCCTTTGAAAAGGCTGTGTCATATTAACTTATATACAGATTGTGGCACATATTACCAGCTCTCTTTGTTAAATGTCACTTTGAAAATGTATACGTTTGTATATAAGATCAACGTAATCTTGTCATCTTGGCCAAGGTGCCAAGTAACCAAAAATAAACGCATAACAATGCATGGACATAACTCCAAAAGACATTCAAACACTCTTCAGTAAACTCCGTAACATAAGTTACAGTCGAAGTTACATTACGGTATGTAGTCATTCAAGAACATAATGGGTAAACCATGCATGTCCCCAGCATAACAAGAGAAATTGATTCATGTCAAATGCTGCACTAGAGAACCACTGTACTCAAACAGCATGGTCATTGCGGGTTGGCTGCTGTCCATGAGGGCACAAAATATACAGTTTAAGTGTACCTGGCTGTTAAAAAGGGTAATATTTTTGTCAATATTTACTTTGAACCACTTCTGGGCGAATGCTAATAATGCATTTCAGTCAGGACTTTAATGAAGAGTGTGTATGAAAATTTAATGTTCTTATTTATCAACCAAAACATATGTTTTGAGTACTCAAAAGAAATATCTCAATGAGACGGTTCTTTTGAGCACCTAAAACTTATGTTAAAATTGATGTGTAAGAAAATATTTACAATTTTACGCTGAAATTTTTTGTTTATCTAAACCTGTGAATTCTTTTTAATTCCAGCAAGGCCTCAACATAAACAATCACGGCCATTTAGAATGGGCAATGAAAGTTGGGACAGTGTAACGACACAAATAAACAGACCTGGAATTATTGTCAATCATGATTATCCATTTCGTTACTACAGTGGAGGGCACTGGCTATGGGACATTGTCTTCAACTCGTCTTCTTATGTTAATCTTATTCTTTTCAACGTGTCGTTTAACCTAAACCAAGATATGGTAACGTTTATTGTTCACTTTCAGTCCCTTGTCGTTAACTCAACGTTCATTTGGTCAGAGATTTCACTTGAGATACTTCAGCCAGCAAACCTCAAATTCAAAGCCACCTTCATTGCCTTTTATGATCCATAGAAATCATGGGAAGATCCCAGTTATGCCTACTGGATATACTTACAACCACATAATAATTACTAAATATAAAAAGTATCAATGCACATATTTTATATTTGTACATTTCTGAGATTAGAACAAAAATAGAAAAAAGCATGTGAAGAAATAACTATAACACACTGTAGACCAATCTGTGACACAGTGAGGCAGAGCCCAAACCCCTAACAGCCACAAGACATCAGGGAGACAATTAAAGTAAAGCAACCAGCTCTCTTCTCCATCAAGGTGAATGCAACACTAAAAAGACTTAAGCACCGTTTTTGGACTTGAACTTGTCAATAACAAATGGCATAGTTTCTTCTAAAATTTATGATAAACGGGATGATTTTAATTTTGAAATAATAATTTTCCCCTTTCTTGATGGAGATGTTCCTCGCTCTCCTTCCTATGGTGAATATATTTCTCAGCTTATTCGTTTTGCTAGAGTGTGTTCTTATGTTGATGACTTCAACAACAGAAACTTATTTTTAACTGCTAAGTTATTAAAACAAGGTTATAGATATCATAAACTTCGAAAAGCATTTTCTAAATTTTACCACAGACACTAAGAGTTAATTGTTAAATACAACATTGGGTTAAAAACTCTTCATTCTGCAACAAGGCATATCAGAACCTACATTTTATGGTGATTTAGTTTATAAATTCAAACGAATTGATGGAAAACCTAATTTTAGTGATCAAAGATAGTTAAACGTTATATAAGGGTTGGATATAACTTGGATATCATGCGACAGTCTGCATGCCTAGTTTTAAACCCAATCACGGTTTATAGCTATGGTTTCCTCTTTAATTGCAGGGCGGTGGGTCAGGCCTCAGACTCTATGACGGCTCTGATGTAAAGCTTTAATCAGTGGGTTAGTGTCTGATGCTTATCTGTAGCTGGACCCACCGTGGCTCAACTCGAGGTTTTCTTTAGCTCTGACTATCTCTGAGTCATTAGCCCTTTTCTTTGTTTCATCATGGTGCGTTAATTTGATTACAGTTTTTCTCCATGATGATACATTGCATTAGTTAGATGGCCTCCATGAGAGCTGAACATTTCTTGTACTTCAACAACAGCAGAATCTAGGGCGAAGATTTGGTACCTGTAAAATGCATTTAAGCCCCCCGGTGGCTTAGGCTGCTGTCCGTTCTAAGGCGGTGGTTCTGTTGCTGTTGACTTTTTATTTATTGTTACTCCCATTGTGGGAGTCTGTAATGTCCTTGGTTGTGTTGTGTGTGACTTTGTGTCCATTCTAGCATTGCAATCATCTCGATGGGGAAGAGAGAGCTGTTTGCTTTGCTTGATTTGTCTTCCTGGTGTTTTGTGATGGTTGAGCGGCTCTTCATCGCGGTGTCATGGGGTTGTCTGCAGTTTGTGATTGTGGTATTTCCTGATCGTACTCACTAACTTTTTTTAAGTAGTGAATAACAAACAGAAACAAAACACATAACCCCCACAATGAGACCGATAATAAACAATGAATGAACAACAACTGAACGACCATTCATACTTACTATTTTAGAAGAGACAGCAGCCAAAAACTGCAACAAATAATTTAAAGAGATAAATATTTGAGCAATAATACTGGTACCACTCATTATGACTCTCTCCAGGGGTCATACTGGGCAGATCAAAAGGACAGTCGTAATGAGGTGATTATGACTTCCTTACAGGGGCAATAAAGTGGCCCCATGAAGGGATTAGGTATTTTATGATAAAATATTGATCTTTATCTTAGTGACTGAAATTGTGATTTATACAGGTAAGTCCCCTCTTGAGGCCCCTTTAATTTTGTGAGCTACTGAAACTGTCCCTTATCAGTTAATCCTTTAATGATCTCTAATGGACAGTAATCTTTGTCTTTAAGTACATTATATTAGATTTAACACAATATATACCTAATGGTATTCCAATCCTTATTCAATTGGAAAATCCATTCCACTTTATGGGTTGTTGGGTAGAAAGGGATACGTGGATTAAGAGGCTAGTTTGGCCCCCTATGAGGTCAAAAAATAAAAGTTACACTTTATAAGTTTCTTCTTATTAGTTAAATAGAACAATAGCCAAAGTGTTAATGTCTGGTATTAATTCGACTTTTACGGTTGCTATGATATCAAAAATAACCGCCAAAATAGGCTGAAAATAGGAAATTGACCATTTTGGTGCAAATTTGAGACATGTAACAGAGGAATTACTATAGAGCACAAGCAAATACCAAATAAATATTTTAACAGATGATAAGAATTATCACGGAACACAATATATTAAAAGGTTTTTTGGTATTTGCTATTGCTGATATCAGTCTTAAAACATTGGTCCCCAAAAACCTCAAACAAAACCTAAAATGGCAATTTCTCTATTTTAAGCCTATTTTGTATGCCATTTTGGTTACCATAGCAACCGGTAAAAGTAAAATATATGCCAGAATTTTATACTTGGGCTATTCTTCTAACAAACAAATAAGATGAAATTGGTGAAAAGCAACTTTCAGTTTTGGGCTATATAGGGGGTCAAAATAGCCCCTTAGTGCACACACCCCTTTACAATTTCACTCCAGTCTTATACAAAATAATGCATTGCAGAACATCTAGTATTCAATTATGGCAACACAATAAATGAAATTAAAAAATCACCTCACTAGATGTAATATATGTCATATTCATGACAAATATTTGAAATATCTTTTTAATAAATACAATGTAAAAGCGTGACGGATGTTTGAATTTATTGGTCTCACACATGCCTTTATATGTATAATGACGTTGCTTACCCTGTCTGTCTTCCTATACTGAAACCTTGGGAGCAGAGCGAGTTTGAGTAATGAAAACGAAGCATTTAGCAAAGCTCAAAAAAATCCAACCAAAATGTTCCTTATATCCAGATCAACCCTTATCCCCGCAAATATTATTGCCCTGAAAACATTGCTCATGTTTTATGTCAACTGCATAATATTAGAGTGCACTAAAGACAAGAATTTCTTGCACACTGGATAAGGATATCTGAGATTTTACCCTGGGATAGAAAATCTTATCTTACATATGCTATTTTACCCAGACTGTCGAGTGAGGGCTACATGCATTGGTTGTATTGAAACTCATGCCCATGGTCGTCAAGTGACGTCATTGTTATGTTAAAGTGAGGTCATCATGAGAAATTGCATCTTAGCGTATTCAGGGACTTCTGAAAGCCTATTTTAAAATAAAAAAAATGTTGTGAGCAAGAAAAAGAATCTTTTATTCGTGTGAGGGTAGGATAGAAAAAAACGTCCCTTGCGATCACCGTTTGTCATCACATGGCAAGCCTCATGATGCCAAACATTGATCCTCAGGCTGGATTTTCCTATCCTACCCTCACACGAAAGAAAGATTCTTATATTATCATGGATTCATACACTAAATACCATTTAGGCTACCTAACAACAAAAACAGACACTGGAGCAGACTTTAAGAATTCATCATGAGTGTGAGGGTGGGATAGAAAAATCCTTTCCGAGGATCACTGATTGGCATGACCAGGCTTGCTGATTGATGACAAACAGTGATCAGAGAGATGGATTTTTCTATCCCAACCTCATTAGAATAATGGATTCTTTTTCTTGCTCGTCACTGAGTACTGTGTTTTATGTTGGAAAAACATGAAAAAGACCTCCAGAAAATCCTGAATTGGCTGATATTAGACATGGTGACGTCATTTAACCTAACAACGGCGTCATGACCAGCGTGCAGTTGTGTGTTTTTATCTCACCCTAGGGCTGGTACGGGTGTGTGAGATAGAAATATTCGTTATTGGTAAAAACAATGGAAATCCAGATCTTGTGTGCGAGAAAAAAATTGTGACTTGCTGGAAAAAGTAATAAGAAAATAAATACACGCACTATGTGTTGTTTCACTTATAAAAGAGTGACGGATGTTAAAATTTGACAGATGGCTCTGGTATATCATTGATGAAAGCAGAAGTCATCCAAAGACTGTTTTTTTTCATCAGTGAGAAGAGGTAATGTTTAGAATATGAAATTTAAAACTACATACTTATAGATACTAGAAAAGTTTCATATTTAACATGTCTTGGTAAAGATTATCAAAAACCCCGTCTGCTTTCTCATATGTATAATTGAAAGGTTCTGAGCCAAGATGTCTATGACACATTTGCTGACAGAAAAGACAGATTATATATAGTCGCCGATATCTTCGATTTAGCCACAATCTTTACTGATACACACATATCCGAGAAAACAGATGGTATTCTACTTGTGCTTGAAAGAGATAGCGGCCACATAGAAACATACCTGAGAAGAAATACGAAGCGTGTTAGACTTGTTTGGCGAACATATTTTCAAGATTTACAACCCTATCAGTTAGGCAGAGGTTTCAGAATTTTAGCCTATCCATCAGGTAAATACATAATGACTTTTATCTATCATGCCCGTATATTATACCTGAGAAGAAATAGCAAGCGTGTGAGACATGTTTAGCTAATATATTTTCAAGATTTACAGCCCAATCAGTCTGGCAGAGGTTTCAGGATTTTAGCCTATCCATCGGGTAAATATAACATGCCTAATGTCAATAATGGATATAGAAACATATATTTGTAGTTAAAAACAGTATGGAAATATATGTGCATTGCCTTTGTAATAAATTAGCAGAATGTAAAATATTGTGTCAAACATAAATACTCGTATGTAAAATATTTTTTTCAAAAACTAAGTGAGTAAGAGCAGGGAATGCCACAATCACACACTGCATACCAACCCAAGACACCCTGAGGAATAGCAACAGAACATTAACAGTAGAAAGACATAAGAAAGAAAATTAAAGCAACAGGCTCTCTCTTTCTTGCCAAGTTGATTGTGAAACTATAAAAGACACAAAGTAAAGCATACCAAAACAAAGACCAACACAGAATCAGGGACAGCAGCTTAAGCCACCAGGGGGCTTAAATGCATTTTACTGGCGCCAAATCTTCACCCTATATTTGCCAAGTCCTTATATTCCAACATGACTTTGTAATAAAATGGCAGTATAAAAATGTTTGTGTAAAACATGCATTTTTATATGCCTTTGTGATGAAATAGCTGTGTGTAAAATATTTGTGCCGACCATGTATACTCTAATATGCCTTTGTAATAAGATTATAGCAGTAATCAGTGAAGCTATTAAATTCTGCTTAATTCAGTTTTTTGGTCAGCCTCAAACTCTTAAATGGGAATTCACTGTGTGAATTGCTTCAAGAAATGGAAAAAGTTGTTCTTTTTTTATTTATTTTTACAAACATTAATCTGCCGTTTTGTTCTCCCTTGGCAGAGTGTTAATGGAATAGAGCAGAACTAGCGTAAAGATCATTCATTGAAGAATTTACTAGGATAACTAGGATTCTTGTTGAAATAAGGATTCAGAGGCTGGTACAAAACTGTTTAAGGGAAATGAGGCTGACACAATAACTGTTTTAGTGAAATTCTGAAACAGCATTTTGCAAAATTAGTTTTATGTGTCAGTCCCAAAATTCAGCATTTCCCTAAAACTTTTTTTGTGTCAGCCTAAAATTAAGCATTTCCCTTAAACAGTTTAGGTCAGCCTCAAATCCTGAATTCAAGAATAATCCTGATAATGTTCACCCATATGAATTGCTTTGACAACTGGTAAATATCAATACTGTATTATTAATATTACAGACATAAGCCTACCGTTTTGTTCCCCTACCACGGAGTGTACCTGGAATAGAGCAGAACTAGCGTCAAGATCGTTCATTGAAGAATCTACAATTCTATACGAAGACATATGGCAGATTTGCACAGAACCACACAAATATATTGTTATTCAATTTGTCTATTTCCATATACAATGTGATAGTTTGTCTTTCTTAGTTGTGGAATTGACCAATACAATACTTAAAACATTTTGCAATACAAACAAACCTATCAATGGTGTGAGATCTATCTATGGACAATTGACGATCAAGACCAGGTTTTACAGAGACCTAAATCGATTTCCTGAGGGATTCCGAGCCACATACGTGGTAAAACAGCGAACGTTTCCTGGTGAATCATTGTTAACACAAGAAGAAGAAGGTACATGAGTCAGTGTATGACAAAAATGACAAGCAAATTCATTGGTTAAGTCCAAAAAACATTTTTCTCGCACACAAGATCAGGATTTACGTTGTTTTACCCATTCTATCTCACATACCTGTACCAGCCCGTGTGAAAGATAAAAAATGAACAACCGCACATGGACCACAAGCCGGCCGTGTCCCAATCTGTGATGTCATTGTAATGTTAAAATGACGTCGCCATGTTGCATCTCAGGGTATTCAGAATTTTTCTTGAAGTCTGTTTCATGTCTTTCCAGTATAAAATGAGGTATTTAGTGGTGAGCAAGAAAAAAAGGATCTGTGATTTGTGTGAGGATGGGATAGCAAAATCTGTCCCAGGCGATCACAATTTGTCATGACTCAGCAAGCATCATGATGCCAATTGGTGATCTTCAGGCCAGATAATCTATCCCATCGTCTCACTTATGATGGATTCTTATATGTTGCAAAATTGTAATTATCCTCTTGTATATCTTTTTAGCAATTGTTTTGGGTGCTCAATGTCTCATTGAGACCACAACATTTATTTTGGTTGGTAAATAAGAAAAATGATTTTGAATTACATTCTCTTATCTGGACATCCCAAATTCAAAGAATTCATATACTCGGCCTCTTAATTTAATCTATCATGAAATGAATCTTTTCTATAATGAATAGTGTTATGTGATAAGTTCCTCCCGAATTACTGTAAATTTGGAAATTTTGGCAAGAATTTAATTTGACGAATAGCGTTAAAAGACATATTTGGCAGGTTAAAACCAAAAATAAGTGCATCATTTAACTGCATCAGTAAACATCAGAGTGATTTCAACATTTTGCAAGGCTTTTATTTACAAGAAGTTTTGGGAAAATACATGCTGCAGTTTTAAGCAGAGAGTGGAAACAGTTCTGAGAGTGGATCCTGATAAGATGGCTTTGTTTTGCTTTCCTCTTTAATTGCACGCCAGTGGATCAGACTTCAGACTCTATGACGCTTCCGACTTAAAGACTTATCTATTGATGAGATGGTAGGGGCCTGATGCTTTGGCTATTTGTCCGGCCCACCGAGGTTTACCTATTGGATTTCTTTTGCTCCTGTATTCAGTTTTATTTACTGTTGAGTCCTTATCTTTGCTTTATCTCCTTTTTATATCTTGATTTATATGTAAGGGAAATGATGCATTGATAAGTTAGGGATTTTCATGCAAACCAATTATCTAAGTGTCTTGATCTCCATCTGAATTTAGCCATGAAACCGGTTTAAGCCCTCCAGTAAAATATTTTACTGACTGTTCCAAGGTGGTACTTCTTTTGTGGATCTTTTATGTTTTTTTCTGTCTTGTGTTTGTTATGCCTTTGTGCGTGTCTATTTATTTGTGCCTTGTGGTCACCTGCTGGGAAAGGTCTGACCTCTTGGCTCTCGTTTGTAGTGTATAACTGTGAGTTTGCCACTTTCCAATTGGTATCCTGGGTCAGGTGTGGTACTTGATTGTATCGATTCCTGATCTTTGTACCCTTACTTTGTCAGATCTGGTTCTACAGTATTTGCAAAAAAAGATAACTTTGGGTTCAGCAGTAAAATATGTTTGATATATGGATGGGACTCTAGTTCGAGTGACTTCTGTTGAAAGGTTAAAAGTCAACCTTGACTTTTGGGACTTCTGTGTAGCAATTGGCTCATTAAGTTAAACATATCTAGTACGGAGAATGACTTTGGCTTAAAATGTTTAAAACTTCGCTTAAGTAAAACGGGGCTTATTGTTAATGTCGTGACACTTTTGTGTGCAAGATATCTCATGACCTAATGGACAGATTGGAACCAATTTTAAACGAATACAACATCAGGGCAGGTGTTGGAGAACTCACCTTAGCGGGGGACATTTGTTTTCACTTAAAATAATACTATTTATCTATTTTCTTTTCTCTTTCAGAAATGGTTAATTTTGATGAGGTTATTACTCAAGATACATTTACAGGTGAGTCAGATGAAGCACGTGCTATGTACCATACCTGAAATGTTTGCTTGTATATATTCTTATTAAACGTCCCAGTTACCATTTTTTTCAGTCATGTCAGGACTTTTCACCAGTTGAACCAGTACTAAGCATTTAGCTACGGTGCTTCTCTATCATAAGTATCATTAAATTGGAATCAACAGGTATGAAGATGAATCAGAATAAACATATGATGGGTATCCAAAATTATATATACAATCTCTGTATCTCAATTACTGATTAAACTTTGTCCATGATACTTTGCCCATGCATTAATAAAAACTATTATGTAATGATTGGCATAAACGTCATGTCATGACGTCACGTGCGTGTCGAACGACATCATGTCACGTATTTTGCATCTATCAAAATGATGGATGAGAATTTCTTGAGCAACCTTTAATCATCAAATTTTACATCAAGCTTGGTTAATCATTAAAAGAAAATTATCAGGATATGCAAAAAAGTGATGTGGTCTTTCTAAGAGATCAATTTTCAATTGTATTGACAGTTTTGCAGCAAAAAGAGAAGCATGACGATGCCATGGCAATGCCATCAAAACGCATGCTTCGAAAAGTAGGTGAGTTTGATCAGGAAATACAACAATATTGAATTGCAGGCCAACCCACGGCATCATAAGGAAGAGCCACAAGGCATTTACAGTAAAAATATATCCTAAGGACAATGAAGGCAAAGCAACCAGCTCTCTCTTTCTTGTCAATGTGTTTGCAAAACTAGAAAGGCCATAAAGTAGTGCATTAACTAGAGGACCTGAAGGTCCTAAAGCGCTCACCTGTTCTCCTTAATAATGTTTAAATAGGTCACAGCAATTTAAGGCTTATTATTCAAACATATTTTGTTTTACCCATTTTGGACAAGTATCATATTTATATCTACTGAATACCCCATTTGAAATTTGAGTTCATACAGCCCAGTGATTTCGGGGAAGGAAATTATGTTTAGATATGTATGTAGCAGTCCAAAAATGAGTGGCCTTGGATGAAAGGTCATAAAACCAGTGTCTCATTAGGTTTAACATTTCTCTCAAGTATTATGATTTCCGCTTAAACAGTTATAGAAAATGAATTATGCATTACGAATCAAACTTGGCCTTGCCCTAAAAATGGTCAAAGTCAACCAAGATTCATCATTTGTGCAGACCTGGTGGGACCAAGTCCCCAATGCTATATACCAAGTCCCAAGGCCATTGGCATTTTGGTTCCAGAGAAGAAGATATTTAAATGGGGTTGACCTTACCTTATATGGGCATGGCGGCCATCTTGGTCATGTGACTATAAGCATTTGTAATAAATCTACTCCCCTTAACTTAAGGCGTCGCCATATAAAATTTGAGTTTAATTGGCCTAGTGGTTTCTGAGAAAACTACGTTTTAATGTATTGATGGGACACCAATATGAGCGACCTTGGCTGAAATGTCAACCTTGACCTTTGGAACTTATGTATAGATATTGTCTCATTTGGTTTAATTATCAAGTGAGAAAATGCCTTTGGCTACAACAGTATTCAAAAATTCTCCTTTTCAAAAAATTACCAATTTAAATACATTAGGAAGCAATTTTGACCTTGATGTTTAGAAGGTCAAGGTTAACCTAGGAATATCACTTGAACAAACTTGGAAGGCCCCACATCCCGAATATTACACAACAAATCCTAAGGTCATCAACTATCTGGTTCTGGAGAACAAGATTTTAAAGGGTATATCTTGGGCATGTGACCAAAACAATTTGTATATATTTTGACTTCATTATCAAAAGGAGTCTTCCTATGAATTTTGAGTCTGATTGGCCTAATGGTTTGTGAGAAAAATGTGTTTTAATATATTGATGGAAATCCGATAAGAGTGACCTCAAGTGAAAGGTCAACCTTGACCTTTGGGACTTATTTATAGTCATTGTCCCATTAGGTTTAACATATCTTGCGATCATAATGACTTTGGCTTCAACAGTTTTCAAAAAATCAACTTTTCAAAACAATCCCATCAAAATGTATTAGGAAGCAATTTGACCTTGATACTTAGTAAGTCAAGGTCAACCTAGGATCATCATTTGAACAAACTTGGTAGGCCCCACATCCCTAAAGATACATACCAAGTCCCAAACTCATGGGCCTTCTGGTTCTGGAGAAGAAGATTTTTAAAGGGCTTTTACCATATATGGGCGTGACACCATCTTTGTCATGTGACCAGGACCAGTTAAACACACTTTTGTTCCCCATCCTAAGGAGTCTCCATATGAAATTTGAGTTTGATTGGCCCAGTAGTTTCAGAGGAGAAGATGTTTGAAAATGTTAACGGACGACAGACGGATGGACGACGGAGTCACTGGTATACTATCAGCTCACCTTGGAGCCTTCGTCTCAGGTAAGCTAAAAAACAAAGAACATCATAGAACCACCAGGAACAATGGGAGGTACGTAAACAATAAATCAACATCAGCAGAACCACTGCCTTAGAATGGACAGTAGCCTCAGCTACCTGGGGACTTAAATGCAATTTACTGGTGCCAAATCTTCGCCCTTGATTATTTATTGTTGTTAAAGCCTAAAAATGTCAAAATCAGCTGACAAAGTTATTTTGTAATGTAACGGAAATTATCTTAAATGACAAGGTTTCACCAAAGACTACAGTCACTGGTCAATAGTATGCACTAGTGCTGTACAGATCTGTACATAACTATAAGGTACAAACGCCCACAGTTCAGCAATAAGCAGGGAACTAATTGCAAGAACAGGAGCGTCACTAGAACAAACAGCTACCATATCCACCAGGCTAAGCTACTGCACCTGACCATAGTCTGCACTATTTACTTGTGTCTTTTAAAAAATAAAAGGTTGCTAGAATTATATAGGCTAACATGATTATTTTTTCTTTTCAGTTTGTTCCTCATACTTCGGGAAGTGTTATATATTAATACCTGATGTGAGCAAATTATTAGCCAGATCCACAGCCAGCTGGTCAGTTGTTGAATCAAAGATTTGTAGAAGAAATGACTCGACTCTAGTCAGCTTACATTCAAAACTGGAACAAGACTTCGTTGGATATGCATTACTGCATAAATTTAATAGCACAAACAACAAACATACGTATATAGGTAAGAATTAGTTAAACTGGGATCGTAATAATGTTACAAGACAGAAATACCATATGCCAGTTAACCCTTTGTATGCTGGAAACATCTAAACGAGTACTTTGCAATAAGTGAAGACCCAGATAAAAAGCAGCATTATGCTGCCGATCATCAGGGCATACACTGTTTGTAAAGATAAAAAATATCTTCAGACAAACGAAAACAATATATATTTAATTACAACCTGACATCCATCGATATGTACAATGGACTATCCCAAGTTTATTGTATCAAACCAGAAGGATGAATTTATTAGTAAACAAAGAGTTACATGTAAAACCACTTTACTTTGTTTGATCATAGTAGGTTGATTTGGTTTACTGTACTTCCACGGTTAATGTGACTGCCTTTTTTGGCCCTTTAATCCTTAATGTTTATTTTAATTGAAAAATAAATTACAGAAATGAATTTAGATATAAATTGCGTAATTATAATATTTTTCTCACTTATATAGGCTGGGATTAGATGGAACTTTTGCGTGTTTTTGTTCCTCCACTTTGAATCAGCCCCAAAGTGTACCTTATTGATATATAAATAAACTACCGATCAGTAGTTTTAAATTTGTGCATTATGCTTACGATAATTAATATAGAGACGCAAAATTGGTATATATCTCAAGAAAAAAGACTATGTTATTCTAAATTGCAGGGCATTTGGGCCTTAGATCAACATAAGGGATGCTCCCAAAAATAAGTTTTAGTTACCTGGTATAAATTTACATCCACATGCTAAACGTTGCTCGTATAAGTAAGGATTAAAGTTGTTAAATAAAAGAAAAAACTGGGGTCACTTGAAACCTGGAAACAAAGTAATTGTTTTCCTGTTGTGATACATTGTATCAGTTAGTATGCCACCATGTGTACTAAAGAATATTTGAGCTTTAACAGGTCCACCACAGAAAAGAGAGCGTAACTGAAAATTATTTTCTTATTTCTCGACCAAAACATATGTAGTGGATACTCAAAACGGGACGAGACGGTTCTTTTGAGCACCCAAAACACATGTTTGAACGGATGGATAAGAAAATAATCGCAATTTTACGCTGATTTATTTTGCTTAGCTGGCCCTATGTTTAACAGCCATATAATCTGAGGTCATGCATCGGCCAGTAAAAGTATCTAAGCCAATCCCCTTCCCCTGGTCACTTTGGCTGCTTTCATTCTTTAAGAGCTGTAATTCTGGTGTTGTGAATTCATTGTTTACTGCTGCATCCATTATTCTGTGTTTGGTATGGGTAGGGGTATTCGATTGGTGATGAAATGGTAAGTGTGCGTTTGGTATTCTTCTGGGAAATTGTGTAAAATTGCTTAGTAACTAATATTACAGCAATGGGACAATTCTGAAATTTGAATTATTGCTTAAAAAGTCAACACAATGATGCCGTAACTTGAAATATTTTAAATACTACTGTTCAGCTTTACCCAGCATGACAGGATCTAAGTTTCACTCAAGCTGTCAATTAATTTATCATCATACAAATAATTTATTTGTGCATTATCCTCAGGCCCCCAGATAAATGTGTGTTACTGAAATTATTTTCCCTGTCTCTCAACCAAAATATATGTTATTGATAGTCAATCGAACTGTCTCAATAAGACAGTCAAACTTGAGCACCCAATAAACATAATTTGACTGATCAATGAGGAACAAATAACAAATGTATGCTCAAAACCTTAGCTTAAGTCCACCTATCTTAATTTTTATCATATACATTGTTGGTTTGATAATCCATGAACTATTTGTTATTTTCCAGGTTTGGTAAGAAAACAGTCGAAGTCACTCAGTAGCTGGTGGACTGACGGTCGCCCAATGACATATATGGCATGGTAATATACTGCAAAGTAAAAGTAACTTTACAGTGCTTTCAATAGAAAATCCCATTGCATACTCTCAGAAAAATGTATCGTTTTTATTTAAACATAAAGTAGACATAAAGTAATGTACAACAAAACATAGAACAATTATACCACCACAATGTGAGTAACAATGCACAACAAGTCAACAACAACAGAATCACCGCCTTAGAACGGACAGCAACCTAAGCCACTGGGGGCTTAAATGCATTTTACTGGTACCAAATCTTCACCCTAGAGTCTGCTGTTGTTGAAGACCGAGAAATGTTCAGCTGGCATAGAAGCCTTCTAACTATTGCAATGTTACATCATGGAGAAAAACTCTAATCAAAACACACTATGATAAAAAAACAAAGAAAAGGGCTAACACTCACAGATAGTCAAAGCTAAAAAAAACCTCAAATTGAACACGGTGGGCCCAGCTTCAGATAAGCATCAAGCACCAACCCACTAATTAAAGCTTTAGGTCAGAGCCGTCATAGAGTCTGAGACCCGACCCACCATCATGCAATTAAAGAGAAAACTATAGCTATGTACTGTGATTGGTTTTAAAACCAGATATGCAGACTGTCACATGACATCCAAGTTAAACCTCACCAGCTCACAAACCCTAAAGGTAAGTTTCATCCTGTAATTTGTTTTACTTCAGGCAAAATGGCCACCCAGCTTCTGATTTAGCCCACATTTGTACAAGGATGAGCTTATTACTCTCAGAGGAACATAAATGGGAATCAATACTATGCAGTGTTCCTGCTGCCTCGATTGCAGTTTGCCAGATTCAGTGGAATACAGGTAAATTCTTGAAGAGCAACTTATTTTAGCTTATAGGCCATTTTTATAGATTTTCACCAGCAACCCAGTTTGATCATTTTGCAAATGCTTTTGTTACCAAAAACGTCATTCACAACAACATGGTTATGAATAGGCTATGACCATAGGTAGTTTGCAAGCTTACTCAAGTTTGTAGAAACCCTATTGTAAGGTTTTAGAAGAGTTGTCAGTGCTAAAAAGAAAGTGAAGATCGGTTGTAATATCAGGTAAATACAAGAAAACTTATCACACACGTTTCCTTAACTGTATAACACTTGCCAGGTCCCTCAAATTATGTTTGCGCCAGCAGCTTGGTAGCATTGCTTCAAACAGTTCATCAGGAGATAGCAAGTGTTAATGTATGAGAAAAATGCATCATCCTTTAAGTATGCTTAAAATATATTGAACTGATTTCCATACCCTTTAAAGAGTGATATAAATGTTTCATCATACACTTATAAATATTGCCACTTTTAGTTTTATAAATTTTATAAAAGAGATTAATTGATGTGAAAGCACATGCTACAGACATGTAAGAAAGTTCTTCTTCAAGCATGTGGCCTAGGACTGCAAGTTAAGAGGGACCTTATACAGTATTAATAGTAGCATGTGTGACATAAAAAGTGCTCCATTTAGGTAAGCAAATAATTTATTGCATAATATATTGACCCTCGTCTTACTATCAATATTCTGTGATAAACAATACACGCACACACAAACACATTTGATATTTTAAAAACATATTTATACAATGTAGTTATACACTTAATACTAGTAAGTTTTCTAAATGTTCTATCCTGATGACTACTACCAGATACTAAACCTCGCATTGAAGACAATAGAACGACTATAACAGAACTATCTGATGTCTGGAACGCTCCATCATACTATATATGTACCAACCTAGAAGTGATATCAATGTTAGGAAGATGTGATAATTTTACTGACTGTACAGATGGCAGTGATGAATTGAATTGCCCTGACATACGAGGTACACACTTTCCTATACTGATCCGTGACATGTGATTTCCAACAATGTGACATTTTGACAAATGTACACTCAGACAAGCGTATGTAGCCTCCGTTTAAGCTTAGAAACACCATATGATGTTCAGTCAGTAGCTTAGCACTCATAGAACATTCAAGCGACTAGCAAAGGCTCTGATCAGACTGCGCGCAGGCGCCTTTGCGTATCGCACATACCCCATTGTTGGAAATCCCATGCCATGGCTCTATTGTCTTTATCTTATAATGCGTAAAATCACCATTGATCTCTTTCCTTGCTAGCGACGATTTTTGTTGTCTGCTAATAACACTTTCAAACAGTTTGGACCAGATCCAAACAGAAGTTTTGTCCTGATCTGGATTCAAACAGTTTGACATTCTGATAGTGTTCTGGGAGAATTTATTGACAAGTTACTTTTCATAAAAAAGTAAGCAGATGTCAACAAAAGCATGAACAATTAGCCAGCATGCATAGGGATAAACATAATATCTCAATGTTTGTCTGAGTCTATTTAGCCCGGACATGTAATTTCCAACAATGTGGCATTTTGACAAGCGAAGTCAGGTGTGGTACTTGATTGTATCGATTCCTGATCTTTGCACCATTACTTACTTTTAGTGTCGACTCAGATGAGCCCCTGCAGCCTCCTTCAAAGCTTAGAAACTCCAAATGAAATTCGGCCAGTAGCCTAAGAGACATAATGCTATTCAAGCAACAAGCAAAGCCTCTGATCAAACTACGCATTTGCGCAAGCTGGTCTGAGCCTTTGCTGATTGCAACTAACCACATTGTTGGAAATCTCATGTTGCGGCGTATATTTACGTTTCAACTATGTGTAGTGAAAGGTCTTGTGAGAAGGGTCAGACTCCACATAATCATTTACCAAAGGTTTTAGATGTCAGTCATCGGTCAGTTTTAATGAACAGGAAAAAAGTGTGGTAGCACCTATGGTAAGCCTATAAAACAATTATTCTGGTAACACCAAACGTTTTATTAACAGGATTTTACCTTTACATATTTCTTTGACGTCAATCATGGCATGTTTTAGCTGTCTAAACGTATCACTGCGTTGCATGGTCTCTATGATATTACATGCACGTTGTTCCATATCGCACATCCAAGGGCTGGATTCTCGGATTTAACCAAAGAGTTTTGAATATTTTGAAGGTCGAATCTTGCACCAAGACATGTACCAGCAATATAACTAAGATCATTATGTTTTTATTCTAGAAAAATGAAACTTTTGGTGAGGAAGGTGGCTAGCTGTTTTATTCTTTTTTAAGATTGAGTTGTACCATACATGCATTAAATGTTAATTAGAGTACCAACATCCTTACACCTTTGTTTTTGTAATTATGTACTGATAGATATAACCACCTTATTCCTAACAATACTACTTTGACTATTCTGTAAAGATTAATATAACCACATGGTATAATATCTAACCAGTTTAAACATAATTTCAGATTTCTGTTCGAATATCCAGTACCAGTAAGTATATGAACAGTTTAGTTACAGCAGCACATATATGAGCCGTGACAAGTGATTTCCAACAATGTGGCATTTTGACATGTGTAGACTCAGACGAGCATGTGCAGTCTTCTTTCAAGCTTAGAAACTCCAAATGATGTTTGGTTAGTAGAATAACCATCAAAAGATATTTAAGCGATTAGCAAAGGCTCTGATCAGACTGCGCGTATGCACAGGCTGGTCTGAGCCTTTGCTGGTCGCACATACCACATTGTTGGAAATCTCATGTCATTGCTCATAAAGCCTTGTTTTAGTAAGTTAGTCATCACAATATGCTTCTGTTGTTGAAGACACTAACATTAGAACATACGCTCGCAAAACGAATAAGCTGCAAAAATGTATACCATAAGGCAGGGCAGCGAAGAACAGTTCCACCAGAACTTTAATGATTTCAATATTAAAGTCATAGCATTTGTCATAATTGTTAGATGGAACTATGTCATCTGTAATTTGCTTTTTATATTGGAGCTCTGCACATGATATATCTGGATTAAAATGTGTTTAAAATAAGTATTTTATTTTATGTGAAAAGTAAGAAAGATCAAGAATCTACCACACCTGACCTAGGATACCAATGGGAAAGTTACAACTTTACATTTAAATTTCACAAACGAGAGCCAAGAGGTCGGCCTTTTCTCAGCAGGTGACCACAAGGCATCAATAAACAGACGTGCACAAAAGCATAACAAAAACAAGACAGAAATAACATAAACAATTGGTGGAAGCACCATTCATCCAAGTTCGACCCAGCTTGTTATATTACCGGCCAAACTACCAGAGTTTATACAAATTATACAAATGCGTCTGGAAGAGGCAGAGATGCCTGATATTTGACGTCTACAACAGTAAGAACAGTAAGTAAGAATAAATGATCCACAAAAGAAGCATCGCCTTGGAAAGGTCAGTAAAAATGTTTTACAGGAGGGCTTAAACGACTTCCACGGTGTGCTAACCTCACCCTTAGTTCAGATTTGGATCAAAACACAAACACAAAACATAAATAACACAAATAACCCACAAAAGATGTGCCACCTTGGAACAGTCAGTAAAAAATATTTTACTGGAGGGCGTAAACTGGTTTCACGGAGCGCCAACCTCACCCTTAGTTCAGAAGTGTATAACAGTATGGTTTGCATGAAAGACCCCTAACTTATCAATGAAAAGATATTAAAAGGAGATAGAGCAGAGATAAGGGTTCAACAGTAAATAAAACAAAGAAATCCAACAGGTAAACCCCAGTGGGCCTGAAAACAGCCAAAGAATCAGGCAACTACCATCTCATTAATAGATGAGTCTTTATGTTGGAACCGTCAGAGTCTGGTGTCTGACCCACTGGCGTGCAATCAAAGAGGAAAGTTGTTGACTATTTGTTTATTGTTACTCCCATTGTGGGAGTCTGTAATTGTTCTATGTTTTGTTGTACGTTACTTATGTCCATTCTAGTATTGCAATCATCCTGATGGGGAAGAGAGAGCTGGTTGCTTTGCTTAATTTGTCTTCCTGGTGTCTCGTGATGGTTCAGTGGCCCTTCCTCACAGTGGCATGGGGTTGTCTGCGGTTTGTGATTGTGGTATTTCCTGATCATACTCACTTACTATTGTTGCCAACCATGATTGTTTTGACCACCAAGCATGCAGTCTGTTGCAATACATTAATGTAAAAGCCAATCTTTTTTATAATGGGAAATCATTTAATGAACTGCGCTGAAAAATTATCAGAGCCAACAATCTTCTTCAATTTATACACCAAGTCGCCATCAAATTTAGTTTCCAAAAGTCCTTGGTGCAAGAGAGATTTAGGTCCAATTTGGAATTTAGATATCAAATTATAGTGTCGTAAATTTAGAAAAGGTTTTGCAAAGTGATACTGGTAGCCTTGTTTAAGACGTTTCTGAGGTAACAATTTATTGCGAGTGTTGAAGTCAGCAACATGGCTAGATGCTCTAGCAAAACCAGTGAGTTAAGAGATATAGACGCCATAGGATGTAGAGCAAGGAACATCACCATCTAAAAATGGGACATTGACAATTTCAAAATCTAAGTCGCAACGTTTATCATAAATTTTGGTAGTAACAATATCATAAGAAGTTGAAAAATCGACAAAACATATGCTGTGGGTACTCACAAGAACTGTCTCAATAAGAGAGATCTTTTGAGATCCCAAACGTATATTAAATTGGTAAGAAAATTTACACTCAAATTTTGTTTATCTTAACCCATGTGGAACTACAGTTTCTTAAAAAAAAGAGAATACAAGGTGAGTGTATTTTAATATCAAATCTACCAGGCAAGGCTAGGAAAAGCTTGTTAAATCTGGAGGCTTGCTGTGCAATTCAACATGTCTTCTTGAAGCTGAGGCTGTAAACTTGAGGTCAGAAGACGCGAACGGTATTGTAATTGTTTTATCAGTTTACAATTTGTTTCACTAATCAAACTTGCGATTATGACGAAATGATCAATTTTCGTGTTGATTCAGCGTTTTTTACGACGTCATTCAAAAAATGCAACATCATAATGACATGATAAGTCACATGCCGTGAGATTAGCAACGTTTATCAGATCAGTGTGCAAAAATGAAGCTATTATGAGAGGTAACTGATACAAAACATTGTTTAAACTAAGTTTTAACATTTCCTTGCTTGGGATGACCTTTTGCCATCTGGTGATAACCTTTGCAAGCAATTTGGACTCAAACCAGGAACGAAAGAACGTACTTCCTGGTCTGGACCGAAACCACTTGACACTCTGATGGTGTTCCTAAAATAATATTTTAGAAAAAAGCTAATTTTGAAAAAAGTCAGAAGAAGGCAGCAAAAGTTGAAAATTACCCAACATACAAAGTAAGAAAGAGGGCAGAGATCAGGAATCGATACAATCAAGTACCACACCTGACGTAGGATACCACATGGGAAAGTAACAAAAATAAAATAAATATCACTAACAAGAGCCAATAGTTCAGCCCTTTTCGAGCAGGTGTCCACAAGGCAGCAATGAACAGATGCAAAAGCATGAGAAACACAAGACACAAAAAACAAAAACAAATGAAGTACCGCCTTGGAACTGTCAGTAAAATATTTTACTGGAGGGCTTAAACCAGTTTCACGGCGCCAACCACACCCTTAATTCTGATGTGGACCAGGACACATTTATAGAATTAATAAATGCTATTGTTTTTGTAGATGTGGTGATGGTAGATGTGTGTCCATCAGTGTACTCTGTGACCATCATCAAGACTGTGAAGACAACTCGGATGAAGATTGCTGTATGTTTTTTATCAGTTACCTCTCATATTAACTGCATTGCTGCACGTTGCCTGATAAACGTTGTCTATCTCACAGCATGTGCCTTTATCAAGCCATGATGACGTTGCACTTTTTAGTCACGCAGCTAATGACGCTGAATCAACCCAAAAATCGAAAACTACGTCATAGACGCTAGTTTGAAGAGTGAAACAATGGGTAAACTGATATATAGAATACCAGGTTCGCATCTCTTGATATCAAGTCTACCAGGCTTGGATTTGAGAACGCTAGTTAAATCGCTCGGCAAGCCTCGCGATGTCAACAAGCATTCTTAAAGCCTAGCCTGGTAAACTTAAGATCAAAAGACACTCACCTAGTATTCTCTATTTTCTAAATGAGCCAATTTATAAGACTTTGGTACTTATCGCTTTGGCAAGCAGCAAATGCTAAGACTATCATGTGCACTTGCTCAGTCTTGCCAGAAATTTGCAATTCATATACACAAAGTATGGATTTCATTGAAAAATTGGGCCAATATCTTGACCCCTAGCAGCACTGGCTACGTCAGCTTGGGTGTTCTTTTGCGGCTTCTGTGCAATATCAATACTCCTGGTTTTGATTGATTAGAAAACAAAAAATATATGTTACATAAGCCTTTTACGATTTTACCTATTTTATGAGACAAGATACTTCTTTTTGTCCCTTAAGTTCATGTTATGAGGAGGCTCATATGAGAGCAAGTACTTATAACAACATTATTTACAATATACCAAAACATGTTATTTTTATATATAACATGGTAAAGGTAATGATGCTGTGTAGTTTAAGTAATTACAAATTGTAATGATATGTCACCATTGTGACAGTCATAACTATGTACAGATTTGCAAGAAGTACTAAAATTCACAATAAACATATGCCGATTTACACAAGGCGAGCAAAGTAATCCAGACAAAACTCCTACTGAATATTTGTAAAGAAATAATAAAATGCCTTCTACAACCCCCCTCTCTCTCTCTCTTGCACTTTCTCTATCTCGCTTTCATAAGGTATTTAATAAAAATATAAATTTAATATTTACTTGTATAAAAAGTGTATGTGAGGATATTTTGAAATAGCGTGCATTCATACACACATGCTTATGTTTCCCGGGGGTGAGGATAGAAGTCTTATTTTATTTCTGACTCTTCATTTGCAATCATACATTGAATGTAAGCTGCAAAGACTCTGACGAATATTTGAATTTGTACAGGGTCGCCGAAGCCTTCAGCTGTCAACAATGTGATAAATATTGGTGGCTGCTATTGAAAGGGTGAAATTTTTGATATAATTATTTAAAAAATATTCAAGTATTACATAAACACTTCTAATTGAACAGGTTTTGCCAGCAATTAAAGGAAAGAAATCTTATGCACTTGCTTTTGTAACGCAAAATCTGATTTAGACTTCATTAATTACGCCACATTTCGTTTGATGATGTGTTGCTTTATGTAGCTCTCAACGCTACAATTTGAAACTGAACTGCAGTAATGCAATATAATGAGAATGACCATATTCAAAATTTTAATTGGGTATATAGGCGTATATTGTGTTTACTGCTCCACTCTGGTATCAGCCTAAAACTAAATTTCCGACGATATATCTGACGTATGGTCCTCCATAAATGAAAATTTTGAACACAGTTATCCTCTTTTTATTATGAATATATTAGAAAACAAGGTAAATATTCACTTTAAGTTAATTTAAATGAATCATCTGAGACTCTGGCCTGACAATCTATTTAAATAGAGTATCTAACATGAGTGCTCATGTTTTATTGAATTTATTAAACGAGAAGAGGAAAGGAGATAAAATGCGAGGCTTGCCGAGATTTTAATCTCTTTTTCACAACAAGTTTAATAAATTCAATTATACAAGAGCACAAATGTTAGAATCTATTTATCATGTAACATTAAGATTACTTTGAAATCTCATTTCTTGTAAAAACGTTACAAATTTGTCATGTACACAACGTTGTTATAGGCGTCATAACGTTTCCTGAAAATCTGTAAACCACTAGTTGTTTATCGATTTTAATGCATGGCGTTAGTTCACTTCCAGACGCAACGTCATATGATAAATGATGTTACCAGATATTCGATGTATATTTCCACTATGTGCTACATCGCAATTTCAGTGTTATGATAAGAGATGCATTGATGGTGTCTGACCTGACAACATATTTGAATGACATAACTTGATTTTCTCTGTAGATTTTCATCCATGTAGTGCAACCCAATTCCAGTGTGACGATAAAAGATGTATTGATGACATACAACGTTGTGATGGGAAACAAGATTGTCATGACAGCAGTGATGAAAATGGCTGTGGTACATTGTATTTGAGCTGAAGCATGTTATTTCCATCATTGTGGCATTTTGACAAGTATAGAGTCAGACGAGCCAGTGCAGCCTCCTTTTAAGCTTAGAAACTCCAGATGATGTTCGATCATCAGCTTACCAGTCATAGACTATTTAAGCGACTAGCAAGACTCTGATCAGTCTGCGCTTATGTGCACATTGGTCTGAGAATTTGCCGGTTGCACATACAACAATGATGGAAATCTCATATCACGGCTCATTTGTTTGATATGGGCCGCATTGTGACAACACATGTCTTCGGGTTTCCGACTAAGCCTGACTCAAACAAGTCTTCTCAACTACAGAGCCTAGCTAGAACATTGAAATTCGCCCAAAGAAAGTTTTGATATGTTACTTTCCTATATGTGAATAATAAAGGCAAACCCCAAAATCAGGTTTTCTCGCATCAAGACCCATATTATGAGATTTGCTAGTTATCGATAAGGCATAAAGCCATACTCTAAATGTGCATGTGGAGCCATCTAGGGCAGAGAAGGTTGCATGCTTAACTCAAAAGAATGGATATTTTTGTCTGAGGTTATTATCTTCCATACTGTGTGTACAAATGCAGCAAAGTGTCTGTCTATACTGTGTAGGCTGGTCTGGGCTATCGCTGCATGTTCATGATATACCAAAATCTCATGTGCCTGTTAATACACATATAGAGTTTCTAATTTAAGCTCAAAACATACATAACGTGTAAAAGCGTTTCCAAGGGATGCTGAAAATTATTCCACATACTTTAATTTGCACAGAAACATGAAATTACTAAAGAACTCGTTCTCTCGCTAACAAATCTTTTAATACTCTCTGTCTCTCTCCCTCTCTGGGTTTTCTGTCCAATTAACCAATGTTGGTGAGTCATTTTAATTGCGCGTGCTCTCTGCCTCTCTCTTTCATACTGGCTACTGATTGTGCTAGTGTCAATATGAATGTTCCAATTTTTTTTATACTGTCAGTTGTCTTTTTTGATGGGTTACTCAGCTGCTTCTTTAATATGTGACATTTTCTTCAATTATGTTCTTGGTGCTTTAGAAAACACATTGAACATCCCCAAAAAAGGTTTGATACTAAAAAGTGTCAGTTTGGGGTTTAAGTGATCAGTTTTTTTTACATCACAGACAAATGATTACTCAAAGTTAGATTTTTGGTATTGTCTTGTCAACCCCTAGTTTAGTATATTTGACTATATCATAAATGTGTTGTTATAACTTTATTATTATTATTATTATTATTATAATTATTATTATTATTATTATTATTTAGTTGCTAGCAAATGTGGTCATCAAGATTCATTCCGATGCAGCTATGGTGAATGCATTCCAATGGTTTTTAAATGCGATGGAATCGCAGACTGCAACAATGGTAAAGATGAAGAAGACTGTCCATTTCCAAAGAGCTGTCAGGATTGGTGGAGTGCTGGCTATCAGACAACAGGAGTATATCACATAGGTAAGTGTGCCGTGACGTAAGAAAACCTGCCTTCAAGATTTAAACCAGCCTGCACAGCTACAGACTAGCTAGAAAATTGAAATTTCGTTTGTAGCAAAACGATACATTCCAATACGCGAATACCCCCTCCCCATCAAAGACAGGTTTTATAATATTGGACTGCAACAATGGAAGAATATTGTACATTTCAAAAGAGCTGTCAGGATTGGTGCAGTGCTAGCTATCAGGAAACAGGGATTATATCACGTAGATCAATAATTATTAGCATTCCAAAAATAAGAGGGTAAAACCTTAATATTTACCAATGATGCTAGAAAACCCATCTTCAGGGTTAGAATATCACAATGCATAAGAGATTAACAACAGGTTGCCAGATTAGTGGAGTGCTGGCTATCAGCAAACAGGAGTATATCACATAGGTAAATAATTATTATGATTCCAAAGAACAGACATTTAAACAATTCATGGCGGATGGCGGAACCCTTTTCGCTGGCAACAGGATGGGTATACCTACCCTACACATATGTCTTTCATGAAAACCAAATATCTATGCATCCTGATCCACATCTGAACTAAGGGTGAGTTTGGCGCAGTGAAATTGGTTTAAGCCCTCCAGTAAAATATTTTTACTTACTGTTCCAAGGCGGTACTTCATTTGTGGATCATTTATGCTATTTCTGTCTTGTGTTTGTCATGATTTCGCGTCTGTTCATTGCTTTCTTGTGGTCACCTAATAGGAAAGAGCTGACCTCTAGGCTCTCGTTAGTGGTGTTAAAATGTATTTTGTTACTTTCCTGTGTGGCATCCTGACTCATGTACTACGTGAGGTACTTGATTGAATCGATTCCTGATCTTTGCCACTTTCTTACTTATGGTTTCCAACATTACTATGAATGTCAGGTATATGTGACATTATGGAAAATTTTAGCATTATAGCCAATCAGGTCTCAAGGTTATTGCTGACCATCACATAATGTTCTTTTTTTATCAGATGTACAATAAAAAAAACATAGCCAAAACTGACCTTCGTTGATGTGATTTCACCAGTGGAAACTTTTTGTTTCAAAATGGGAAATGGTGGCGCAATGCATAAGGTGTTATGATTTTCATTTTGCATTTTTATGAATTGTTGTAAAATATACCTTAAAATAATAGGGGAAAACATGAACCCCCCCCCCCCCCCCCCCCCCAATTCTTGATATAATGATGATCGGTATTTGGGTTTTGTTCTTTTAAGTCTTCACAACGACAGGAAGTGTTAAAATATGAAACCTATGCAGAACTGCATATATACTGTTCACGAAATGTAGGATATTCAAATATTAAAAAATATCCATCAGAGGAGATGGCAAATCACCTGACATAAAAGTGAATGACCAGCAGTCACAAACTACCAACCTATTCTACATATTTGATGAGTTAATACTGAGTGTTGGTTGTTTGGTTTTGTTGCTTTACATCCAAAGTCTACAGCTACGGTCATGGTGGGACAGTCAGTTCACCTAAACACACTTTTTCCTGGGCAAGCTTGAACAAGTGGTTAACCATTACTTTGTGCACATACTTTGGCTTGTAACTGACAACAACCTTTCTTAAATTATTTAGCGGAAGGGAGGACAAAGATTGTAGAAATTATTTTATGATCAATCTCCACGAAAGTATTTGACCAGGCGATTATTAAACTCATGACCGCTGTATCTGTAGTCAGACTTGCATCTGTAGCCAGATACTTTACTGCGCTATGTGGCCCGGAAAATACTGAGTTTCACAGTAAGCAAATATGTAATGATGACTGCAGAGAAGCAATTTCATTTTCGGCTTAAAACTCATCCAAGGGAGGTACGTAAAAATTTAAGCCCTTCAGAGCAATCATTCTTACACTCAACAAAACAGTATGACCCAGATATATACTAGTCAATATTTCTAACCAGCCGCGTGTGTTTTTTATTAATTTTTTAAAACGCTTAAGCACAATATAGATTTCATTTTCATTCCTGAATTGGCCAGCCTATTAGTAAGTGATACCAGAAAACGGCTTAGCAAAATTCTTAAAATTGTGTCTGGAAGGCTTTGCATACCTTCAATATTTAAACTCACAAGAATTTGCATTGGATGGTAGGGTATTTTTCCGCTCTTTGGCAATTAACAACGAGTAACGTGCAGATGGCGTGTTAATATCAGCATTAAAGAGTTCAATATGAGTTTAGCTTTTGAAATGAAAACGTTTTGCACATGAAAGTTGGTTATTTTAAAAAGTCATGACTTACAAATTGTGCCTAAATGCGAATTTTAAAAGTGAGGGTACCACTATTCAAAAAGGCATCCTGCATGAACTGTTGAACATTTTGTCAATATCTTTACCGTCTGGGTTACATGGCACGTCTAGCTAGTTTGAGATGCAAAAAGTGTAGTCATGTCATTTTAAATTTTGAAGAAAATTAATGAAATGCAGGTGGCTGGTTAGAACTTTTGGCTTGTATATATCCAGACTTTATACTATTAAACTGTCATAGGATATAAAAAAGTAATTAAGATCACAAAGTTTTACTAATATATTTTTCTCATAGCGTTATTCATGCATTTTTTCTGCGCATATATTGCTATGACTCTCTAAATGGATTGTCTGTTATAGTCATCTTGCCTTGAAAGCTGCTATAGCATCACATTGTGACGTTACTTAAGTTGTTAGGACTACACCATTAAATCAAGACATTTAAGGAATCCTTCTTGTACCAATGCAAAATTAAGACAAGATTGATCGCACAAGCTTTCCCCTATAAAGTTCATGCAAGGGAGATAACTTAAAAAGGGCAGCAAGGGAGAGCAACCATTCTAACATGTGATTAATCATCTTGCCCTGATATATACATTGTATGTGTGTCATCTATAAAGTTCATTCAAGGGAGATAACTCAAAAGGGCAGCAAGGGAAAGCAAACGTTCTTTCACGCAACATACCGTCTTGCCTGATATTTAAGTATATTAAATAGTATTTTAATATCTCAAAGGGTATAAGAGTTATTGAGCTCACAAGCTTTCGACTCTCAAGTTCCTCCAAGGGAGATAACTCAAAAGGAAAGCAACCAGGGGTAGACTCTCAGTTTTCTTTCGTGAGTATAACGGTGACAGATTATGCAATGGCTATGTTTTTAAAAAGACAATATCTGTTATTCTTTATTTTTTTATGATAAGACTTTGTATTGAATCTCCTTATCCTCAATTTCAGGAATGCATGGCTAAAATTTGTCAATTTATAGTGAAGCGTGGCACTTTTTAAAGATATCTCCTAGAAATAGTAAATATCGTATGTAAAAAAAACCAAAAAACCTCAAAGATTTTCAAAGTGCATCTTTAGCATGCATTTTTTGTGTGTGCTATTTGGCTCTTGAACCCCAGTTATTTGCAACCCCTTAAAGTTACACTACTTAATTTTCAACCATCAAAATTATGCAAGAAAACTAGCTTACATACGTGACAAATCAGGTGTTTAATTTTTAAAGATATTTGTGCCCCAATATTCCCAATTTTTGTGGACATTATACATAAGTTTTATCACATAATTGGCGAAACCAACATTTCAATAGCTAGAACTACACCATACCAGGACATTAACTTTACTTTGTTGTTATTATTTACTTGGCTCTTGTAATATATGTTTAAGCCGCTACATGCAATTTCCAACAATGTGGCATTTTGACAAGTGAGGACTCAGACGAGCCTTTGCAGCCGCCTTTTTTAGGTCAGTAGCTTAATATTCATAGAGTTTTCAAGCCACTATCAGACTGTGAATGTGCTTAGGCTGATATGAGTCTTTGCTGTTTGCATATACCACATTGTTGGAAATTTATGTTGCGGCTCATGTGTGAAAAACAAAACATAAGCCATGCCATGGGACAACTAGTCTCAACTGTTTTCTAAGGATGTTGAATTTTGAATTTGTGAGTAGCCCAATTCGTAAATGTGAAGAAAAATTAACTTTTATCCAATCGTCACGTTTCATGTTACAGATGGTATCGATATAGAATGTGATTTCCAGACCTATCAAAAGAATGGAACTATTAAAGCTACGTTTCATGATATTGATCAATTCTGGACACCAGCAGCCATCTACTTGAGCTATTCAAGTGTTGATAGATTAAAACAATTAATTCAGGACACTAGATGTCACCAGACTTTCGATCAGTCATGTCAACCTTGGATACAGCTTCTTTATGACATGGATGACAGCATTGTGAAAGATCCAAAGTCAATAGACTGGTCCTCAGATCATATTCATGCTTGCACTTGTCTAAGACTTGTTGTAGATTTAAATACAGATACAGCAAACAATCCTGATAGGTAACATTCTTCTTATATTCTATGTTAATACACGTATGTTCTAAAAAAAGTTATCCAAGGGATTATTGTCTTATATATTAGATGTGTAGATTGTTATTATACATGTAGAAGTGTTCCACAAGAAAATTATTTCCACTGCACAAGTGTATAGGTAAGTTCAACCAAAAGAAACGAATATCAGTGATAAAGAAATTTTAACATTGATTTTTTTATTGTAAAATTACTATTCTGGAGAAAGAAAGTTAATGAGATGAGGTCATCGTGCTTTAGTAACAAGATTATGTTGACCAATTTGTTGTTATATTACAGATTATTTATTTACCTTATCAGAACTGCAAAGATTATGTTTCTATCTTATATACTGTATGAGTTATTGAATGTTGAACATGATAACCCTATATCACACAAAAATGTCTAATGAACTTTTGTGGCTCCTTTGCAAAAGAAATAACTCAAAACACAGAGCACCATAATCCCTCTCACCTTCTATAGATACATCAAATGTGGTAAACAAAAACATATGTAAAGTGTATTTCATATAGTGTTATATATAAGTAAAACATTTAAAGATCAAAGAAAACCCATCAGGTAGAAATTATAGAGCAGTTTCTTGCCAAGCTAGCGGTATTTCCCATACTATCTAAGAGTGTAATTAATTTTCCCATACAGCCTATTAATCCTCATCAGATTTATCTTGCAAGGATTTTGCATTATGTTATCCCTCTGTTACATATGTTACCCCTCAAAACTGTTGGTAATCTTAGTCATACATGTATGACTCCTAGAGAGTGCAAACAATGAAGTAAGACTTCCAAATTGGCTATATCATCAAAGTAAGCTATTATTGCATCTCAGATATGGATCTTTGAAAACAAATATGGTTGCCCCCCGGTGTTACATATATTAGACTTTTTCATTAACCCTCTATAAATGATTAATTAATGTAATATAGTTTGTCTTATAATTATTTTTTGTTTTTGAAATAAAATGTGTTAATTAAAGTATTAAAGAGATATGGACCTTCTTATGTATTTATATTTTTATATACGAATGTGTTTACGTTTATTTACCTTATGTAAATTTAAACGTTATGTTTCTATCTTTTATACTTTTTATGAGTTATTGAATGTAGAACATGGTAACCCCATATCATGCAGAAATGTCTAATGGTCATCTGTGGATCTTTGGCTAAGGAAATATTTTAATACATTAAATACCATTAAACCTTCTGGTTCACTCTATAGACATCATATATGGTTAACATAATACACATGGAAAGTGTGTAACATATAGTTTAATGTATGAGAAGAACATTTGAATTTTAACGAAAAAAACATCAGTTAGAAGTTAAAGATCAGTTTTGCCAAACCAGCACCTCTTCACGTACTTTTCAAAGGTTCAATTTTTCCCCAAACGCCTTATTAATCCTCATCAGATTCATATTCAAATACTCTATCTTCCATATTTGTCATCTCACTACCCTCATCATCATCATCATTATCCCTATCCTGATCTTATTTCCATAAACATTCTTCTTACAAAATGTCAATGAGTTGTTCAATTTCCTTTCCATTGTTTCCTTCCACTTTTGACTAGATCTGAAAGGCCTTGCTTTTTTCATGGGAGTGTATACAGACAAAGACTTGATACTTTACCCTGTGTATGTAATCTCGAAGGCAGAATGGCAGGGTGGTAGTAAGCTCATGTCCATACCATTTAAAATATTCAGTGTATTTGTATAGCTTTAGTCCTATTTTCAGAAACATGTCATACTGCAGCTAACTCACATTGATACAAATAGCGCTATGAGGGTTTCCATGTCACTGATGAGTGCATGAGAACAGGTTTTCACTTTCCCTACGCTGCTTAGAATTTGGATAAACTAGAGGTAGGGGTTCCTATCAGCTTAAAAGGAGCCACCTTACTGTGACACAAACACACTGGTAGTGTCCCAGCCTGTGAAACAGTGTATGACTGTGCAAACCCTCCATATTCTGACCGATGTTGTTGATATTCAGAAGGCGCCTTTTGTTGCCTACACCAGCGTTGAACAAACCTGTCAAGTGTGTATTCTTGCAACATCATGCAAGTAGTGCTAATATATCTGTGTCTGGTGACCTTACTGGTCACAATGATAGTGCTTACATCAGGCACTGATATTCTCATATTTAGGCAGTGTAATATAATCATAGTACATGTACATGTATCTGCTTCCTTCTGGATATTGGAAACAGTCTTGCGTCTTTACAGGAAAGACAGAACATCTCTTCATCAATAACATGGGATAGGTTTCTTTCTTCAAGTCTATTGGCGTAGTTGTCAGTTGTCCATTGAGACGTTATAGACTGCTGCGTATACATTGTATATATAAATCAATGACAAAACTAAAATGCTCTGCCTTACATATACATGACTGGCTGAATACTGATTCTGCATGTTCCTCGAAGGTGACAGGAATACCTGTTAAGCTCTGTAGTATGGCATAACCATCACAAATGATCCACAAAGGAGGTACCTCATTGGAAGGGTCAGTAAAATATTTTACTGGAGGGCTTTAACTGGTATCACGGCACCAACCTCACTCTTAGTTCAGATTGCGACCAAGACACATAGATGTTTGGTTTGCATAAATGATAGGCCTGTCACAATATTCCAAAAGCGTATCGCGATATATTGCGATATGTGGTAGGCATATTGCAATAATATTATATAAATATTACATTCCCTGAGAGGGTGATAGTCAAAATATCATCCCGAGGAATGTGATTATCAACCGAGGCGCAGCGGAGGTTGATAATCATATTGCGAGGGATGATATTTTCGAGTATCATCCTCTCAGGGAATGTAATATTTATTTTATTATACCAAACACAACATTAGATCCTTTATTTTCTGCCGTTTGTTTTCTCTTAGACCTACCATGGTGAGGGGAGTTCCAAACGGAATGCATGTATGGAAGAAGATTTACTTTTCACAAAAAATGGTTTTGTCTTAACAGTTTGAATGCTCGAAATGATCACTGACGTTCGGTTAAATAAATTACGTCATACAAAACTGATGACGTCAAACTTCATACCAAGCAGCGTCATTTATATGGAGATACTTTACAGTATGCGATTTTGATGCAAACTAGAAAATTTCGCCTAATCCGCTTAAATTTGGTCTCAAAATGTTCCGCTCGTCCTAACTAAGAAAACGAGTACCCACACTTTATGTTTCTGACCATGAACAACGAAGTTATTGGGAGTTGAAAGTGGCCAAATCATGCCTCAAGTCCGCCATTGCTGTTGAACGTCTCTTGACGTGAACGAACCGTACACGCATCGGCGTTGCGCATCAAACGAACGACTGATATTTTATAATATCACCTGTTGCTATGGCAAACGAGTGACAGTATTCGCCGTCGCTATAGCAGCGGGTGATATTATAAAATATCAGTCATTCGTCTATGGAAGTTTTGTATGGGGAATTCACGTGAGGTATAATAACACAATATATTGTTCAAACACGTAAGGAAACATTTAGAAGTAAAATGCAAAGAATATTGACTTTAGATTTTAATTTTAAAACCTTAAAACAAGGCGTATTTAACAATCTTTATTTTTGCCTCACAAAAACCTGGAAAATTGTAATAAAAAACTTTCATACAGGGAGAAGTGCTATTTGAAATAAGATTACCAGATTTATGTTAGGCTGTACGAATAAAGTTTGTTAATCAAAAGTTCAAAAATTTCTTGAAGTAAAAACAGTCACATGACTTCTATTGACTAGGTCTGTTGGGAACATAATTATAATGACTAAAAATTTAATTATTATGACTAGAGTGAAATCTCAAATCTGTAGTGCATGGCACATTAAAGGTCAGAGTTCTTTTTAAGAAAGATCAGTTTATCCACCATATTGGAATTCAATGCAGCTCTCTGGGCGGTAACGATATCCCCAGCTGTGCTAAAAATACGTTCTGATGAGACGGATGTTGCAGGGATGCACAGCCTTTCTTTAACAAGCTGAGAAAGATATAGAAAATATATTGCATTCTCTTGCCACCATTTCAGTGGGTTGTCTTCCACTTTAATCTGTGGGACCTCTTTGAATTTATTAATTTCATCTGTTGCTTTTTACAAAGGTGTCTTGTTTCCTTTCACCTCCTTTACTATCATCACATCATCTAATATAGCTGATTATCCTCTGCGTTTTTCAGGAACTGTTTTAAAAAAGAAAAAAAGATCATGTAATCGTTTAGTAATGTAGACCCCCTTTCATCCCACTTTTTAAAAATAAAATTGGGGTTTACACTTTACACGAGTTTACTTCCTTATTCAAAAATTTAGATTAAGGGTACTAGTTAGAACTGTTTCAATGAAGCAGTTTTTATATGTATCCACAATGTTTGAACATAAAAATAATAAGATTTTTCCCCCAACATTTTATGGACTTTATGCAAAACCAAATTTATAGCAAGTTTACATATTTCTAAGACTTACCCCAATTTATTCAGCTTACCAATATTGATAAAAACTTTAATACAAAAAAAACTTACTCTTTCAGCCTTTCAGGTTGTATCAGGTTTTCCCATCTGAAGTTTATTTTGAAATTAAGATCAGTATACTGATTTTAGCTCAGCTTGGTGCTTACATATACTTCAATTAAAAAGTTAGATATACCGGTAGATGAGGAAGGCTGTTCCTGAATCAAATCAATCGCAGTAGGTGGATTTTCCTCATTGGTAGGTATCTGAGGCTCTCCTTCTGTTACATCCATTGGAAGGTGTGGAAGCTGGGGGAGCTGAGGAAGCTCAGGTGTCTCTTGATGTGGGGCAGCTGGAGGGGCTGGAGCTGCATCTCCTTGCTCTATTTTCATCTGAAAATGTAAAGCGCATTTCAATGTCATAATTGCAATTATCTATAGAAAAATACAGATAACACAACTAAATACCTACAAAAAGATTTGTCTCCAGTGAAGAATGTAGGAAAAAACAATGATCTGCAAATCTATACCCAATTGAAAAATGTTAGAAATGGATGTTTGGATGCAGAGCAGGCCTGATGTAGGTCCAAACTTTTTGCTAAAATTATCAATAGATGACACTAGGGGATAAAAAGTTAATACATGCATGTACCTTCATTTTATATGCCTACCACAAATTAACTTTTATCTAATATTTGAGACACGATATGTGATTCCCAATAATGTGGCATTTTGACAAGTGTTGATCTTGTTCTTCAATAACGCCCCTGCAGTAGTACTACGATGGAAGTGGCTGACTACCTTTCTCACCCTGGCCAACAACCTCGTTACAGCATCAACTTTTAGCGCTTTCTGGGCAGCTAAGTTAAGGCAATGAGCGAAACAGCCTATATGTGGTTTACTGTTCAAATGTTGTGCTGCTACAACCATATTGGCAGCATTATCAGTAACCAATGGAGAATTACTTGATAAGCCCCATTCTGCAGTTGCCTCCCTTATTATTCAAGCAATATTAACACCTGTATGACTCTCTGGCATAGCCCGCGTTTGCAGCACGAAAGTTTTCAGCTACCAGTCTGGTGTTATATGAGCAGATGTGACTGTAACATATGATTCTGTAGCACGACTTGTCCACCCATCTGTTGTCAAAGCTACTACCCTAGCACTTGACAAACATGCCTTCACTTTAATACTGATTCTGAATACATTTGAGGGATAACAGTTGATGTAAAGTAAGTTCCTCCAGGCAGGGAGTACCTTGGATCCAGGAACTTTACCATGTGTTGAAATCCCTGACCCTCAACAACACTCAGAGGCCTCAAATCTCCAACAATTTAGTTTGCGATCGATCTTGTGATGCCACTTGCCCTGGTTGAATGAAATGGGTACTGTGCTGCAAGCATTCCGGGGAGAGTACCTTGGATCTTTTTGGTGCAACTTGGAGTTACTGGCGGCGGGGTAACGGCAGGGGTCACGGCTGGACTGAACTGAGCTTTCACATTTTCTGCTTTTGATTTTATAAGCTTGTAAGGGTGGTGGCGATTTAAGTGTGAAGTTAAATTTGTTGTTCCGCCGCTATTTTCAACTTCCTGCTCGCAGTGTCTGCATATTGCTAAACTTTCAATAGTCTTCTTAGTTTTCTTGTTGCATTTAAGCCAAAAGTGGTTCCAAACGTTGCTTTTGGCCTTTTTATTCTGCACAAAGTCAAATTCGGACATTGTTTTGGTCAAGGTTGATTAATAGAAAAGCTGTAAGAAAGAACAGCTGCACTTCATTCAGGTGTTCGGAAGTAGTACTAAAAACCGGTATTACCGGTACGTGAATTAAATAAAGTGATACAATATTGAGAGAAGACAGGACCGCAGTTTACCGGTATACCGGTTTATCGTGACAGCCCTAATAAATGACCCCTATTTTATCCATGCATCATCTCCTAGAACATATAAATCAATATATAAAATAAGATAAAGCGAAAATAAGGAATCATCAGTACATAAAACTGAATACTGGAGCAAAAGAAATCCAACAGGTAAACCCCAGTGGGCTTGACAACATCAAAAGCATCAGGTCCCTACCATCTCGTCAATAGTGAGTCATTAAGTCAGAATGGTCATAGAGTCTGACCCACCGGCTGGCAATTAAATAGGAAAGCAAAGTTCTCAACAGTGCATGCAGTCTGTCGCAATACAATAATGTTAAAGCTAATTTTTTTCATGATCTGAAATTATTTTAATAAACTGCGTTAAAAATTATTAAGGCCAACAATCTTCTTCAATTTATACACCAAGTTACCATAGAGTTCAGATTCTGAAAGCTCTTGGTGCAAGCAAGATTAAGGTCCAGCTAGGAATTTAGATAGAAAATCATAGTATCGTCTATAAAATTTAAATAAGGTTTTGCAAAATTTATTATACTGATAGCCTTATTTAAGAAGTTTCTGAGTTAACAATTAATTGTGAGTGTTAAAGTCAGCAACATGGCTAGAAGCTCTAGCTAAACGGATTAGTTGAGAGATATAGACTCCATAGGATATAGAGCGAGAAACATCACCATCTAAAATGGAAAATTAACAATTTTAAAATCAAAAGTACCACGTTTATCATAAATTTTGGTAGAAACAATATCATTAGAAATGGACAAATGCAAGTCTTAAAATGCGGCTTCAGTATCAGAGGTATTAGTGTTATTAAGTTGGAGCTCTGAAGGGTATATTTGACTTACCATATTGTCAAAAACATTATTAAGGTTTAAAATAATATCATGTAGTGTTAAAGCGTCAATAATATCAGCCTGCTTATCATCAGAAAGATACATCATAAAGCCCCTTTCAAAACAAAACAGGAATAAATCAACAACAAGGGGAGCACAATTAGTGCCCATAGGAATCCCAACTTCTTGTGTATACAACTTGGTGCCAAAACAAATAAAAATGTTTTCCAACAAAAAGGTCAGCACATCACATACATTTTGACAATACCATGCATGATATTTTTTTAGGTTAACCAAAGTACAAAATGCTTTTTTGTCGTTATATGCAAGGTAAGGAAAGGTTCTTTCAATAAGATCAATAAGCTTATCTTTAATTCAATTATGTGGTTACATAGTGTAAAGAGTAGAATAATAATAAGTAGACAAACTGGTCGCATAAAAATCTCTAGCTTTAAGTTTATCTAAATTTTCACCTAAATTTTTTTATAGACAAAAAAAGATTTTTTATCTCTCATATACCTTTTCACAGTACTTAATTTCATGTTTTTAACAGTTTTAAGTCATTAGATTAACAAATTTACAAAATTAGAAAGTCCTGTTGTCGTACAAGAAGTAGAATTAGAAATAAACCTAGCTTTATAGGGTTTTATGAAGTTTAGGTAACCAGTACAACGTAGGAACTTTGTCTTGGTTTTCTTTAGCTTTGACACCAAAATGTAGAACTGTATGACAACCATGCCCATCGACAACTACCCTCTCACTCAAAGAAGGCTGCAGTTTATAGGCATTGGTGTTAACAAGCTCACGTTTAAAAGTATCAATACAATATAATCGTCAAACAACTAATATACAACATTGTTAGCAGCTTTATCTGATGGAAACCAAAACATAGTTCACAAGAAATTCCTGGATACCTCGTTTAAGATGACAAACAAAAAAAATAGGTTTAGTGAGTAAAAGATGTGTATTATGAGAGTAAAATGAAATACGAGTATCAATGATGTAAAAAATGTTGATCTTCCATTCCTTCAAGGCATCAGGTTCAACATTTTCTCGTTTATATCAACGATTACTGAAGTCAGTTAAAGCTGCAGCGATCTCTTTTCGACATTTAGGAAAATCAATATTAGAGGAAAATCTATATTTAGGGACGTAAGAATTGTTATTACGAACTCTAGCGTCAGGAATGACATTTAGATTACCTGTAATAACATTCCCTGCAAGGGGATATAAATACAGTCTACTCTTGTTAACTCAACTATGCATAACTCAATACTATCACTTATCTCGACCCGACGGCCCGGTTTCCGGTATTTTCCCCTATATATTATTGCAATTCCCATACGTTTATCTTGACAACAGCTAAGTCAATAAAACTGATAGCTCATTACGAAAATCTGGTCCGGCTAATCAATTTTAGTATATTTTACAACGCCTAACTCAATTCCATTTCATAAGAAAAAGACAGTCATTAACTAACCTTTTTATCTGAATGTGTCTCCAATTAATCCACCGTTTTGAACGTTGATTATCTCCATTTAAAATGTTTGATCACTTGGTTCACGTGTGTGACACACGCAGTTGTAAATTAGTGTCTTGTAAAATTACATAATTGGCTGTGGTCGGCGAATTCTATTGGTCTATTGTGTACAACTTCAAAGCAGGTAGATCTACATGTATTAAAGTGACGGTTTGAGCTAATGTGTTATATTTGAGCAATCTTTTGAGTATTAAGCCTGTCTGATGACTGCTCGTATTAAATAAGGCCAAAGTATGATTTAAATTTTTTGTTTCTCAGGCATTTTTTTAAAAGAGATGCGGCGTTTTATTTCAGGCACTGGGCAGTTGTGCGTGTAAGACTATTTTCGTACATTGGTCATGTCATGACAAAATAGATTGTGAAGTCATATGCACATCAAGCGGACGAAAATTTAAATGCGCATGTACACTGTCTGTTGGGGCTTAAAAATATGACGACGTACGAGAGGGTAAACCCTGCAGCCACGGGACCAGCCACCGATATTTACTCAGAACTGAAAATGCTTTGTTTATTTTATTTTATCTTAGAAAGTAAAAAAAAAACCCATAATTTCCGGACTGCAGTGATACATGAAAAAAACCTTTTTTATTGTTTCTTTTTTTTTTTATTTCAATTCCATATGTCAATATTCATCCCGCAGTTCATTAATGTAATATCTCCCAATAACAATCTATTAATGGACGAGTTAAACGTGATTTATTTCGCCCCAAAATGGTGGCTATACGTCATGATTTGGTCATCTCGAACTACTGATAACTTGACATATTTTGCTCAGTCCCCTGAAATTCGAGGTATCGACAGTAGACTGTAATTTGAATTTTGACAATCTCAGGAGGATTGGAGTCTTTATTTATATCAGTTACAACTTTGTTACAGTTAAATATAGTAGACCTAATTGGTTTGTTATATCAATAGCAAATGATTGGAGTTTCTGAATTATTAATCAAGTTGGAATATATGAAATCACTGAATTATCCTTTAAGATACTATGTAAATCATAAACGCCATACCTTTGTTAATGAAGAGAATTTTGATAACATGGCGTTTATGGTTGACCTCAGATTCGATATAAGGACTAAGGAAATGTTGAACATAACACCTTGTAAGAAATGTTGCTTCAACAACAGCAGAATCTACGGTGAAGATTTGGTACCATTAAAATGCATATAGCCCCCCCCCCCCGTGACTTAGGCTGCTGTCCGTTCTAAGGCGGTGGTTCTGTTGTTGTTGACTTGTTGTTTATTGTTACTCCCATTGTGAGAGTCTGTAATTGTTCTTTTTTTGTGTTGCACGTTACTTTATGTCCCTTTTAGTTTTGCAATCATCTTGATGGGGAAGAGAGAGCTGGTTGTTGTGCTTAGTTTGTCTTCCTGGTGTCTAGTAATTGTTGTGTGGCGCTTTCTCATGGTGCCATGGGTTTGTCTGCAGTTTGTGATTGTGGTATATCCTGATCATACTCACTTACTATTTTTTATATAATTTGTTTACCCTATCGTTAAGTTTATTAGCATCTAACTCTAAATTACGTTAAACTGAGATAGGCAAGGAACTTAAAAATGAAAGTAAGCCATGCTGACCATGATTATTTTAAGCTATAGAAAGATGCTTGAGAGAAGTACCTATGCGTTTTTCAGTACAAAATTTGCGCTTAATGTTGCCATTTTTACGTATACCATGAGATGTACTTTTACTTTTTTACATTCCACGAGAAAAAAAACCCCATCTAATTGGGCATTTTAGAAATATTACCTTCATGGTATATGTAATCATTAAAACCTATAGGAAAAGGTGATTGCAAACATTGAATCCATTTGAGTTCAGTGTCATGTCTCTTTATATTTTCAATCTAGATTACGAGCTTGGATCATATTTTTTTTCAACTCAATGTCGACATTATGTTCAACAGAGAGAGGGACAAGCTGAACAAAGAAGTTCCTTTCAGCTCTCATCTGGCTGATTTAGTTTTGTGGACTTAAAAATTTCTTCTAGACCTCCATGTTACATAAGTTTTTAGGTTGTTGCATTAATCGGGTTGTGAAAGCCAACAGATTTTAGAACGGATGGTTGTGAAACACTCAACTCATTGTTTTCCAGAAGATCTTTGCATCTGGGATGTGTATCATTTTTTGATTTGATTCTTTACGTCCCATCAACAATCTTACAGTTAAATAGGGACGGGTCTTCCTGGGTTGAACCAGTACTAAGCTCGGATAAATGAGTCTTGCTGAAGGACCACAACTCAGTGACGCCGGTGAGGCTCAAACCTGCGGCCCCTCGGTCTCGAGTCAAGTACTTTACCACTGAGCCACTGCGCTCCCTATGGGATTTGTATCAGACAAATTAAGCTGAGTTATCAGGTACACAGGTACATATTGTGCGTAGTTGGTGTGATTGTACACAATGAACATTGGGTTCAAGACATAAATGGCTGATCTGCAGTTCTAAGTTGTTTTCCTTGTAGCCCTGATCAATGTAAACACCATCTGTATGATATCCATATACCTTGCCCAGAACTGAGCTGTGTTACCATGACTGGTACATTTCAAAGAATTTTTTTAAGTCTTCATATTGAGCGTTTCTCTTAGACAGTATGTAACATCAACATTCAAGTGTGCATGAGCAGTTTCTTTGGCTGAAGGTTTCCCATGACCTACTGTTTATGTGAGCAAACAGTAAAGTTCTGGCGAGACTGTGCAGTTGACCAGACTTGCCTGAATTTTTGCTGTTCGTATATGCAATAAAGGCTGTTTTCCTGCGATGCTGTTTATTTGTTGCACCTATATCGTCACATAGGCACATGCAGATTGTTAAAGCGTTTATGCTTGAATGTGTTATTGATCATGGTCCTTAAGTAACCACTGTAAAATATTTACATATTTCTGCTCCATACATAGACTTTCTGTATTTATATGAACCATCTGAATGAATGAGGCAATGCCAATTTGATATTCCCAAGAACCAACAGCAAAAGGGGCTGTAATGAGTACCCACAATTTATACCTACTATTTGATCGATCAGGCAAGTGCGGATCCAGAGGGGGGACAGGATGTCCGAACCCCCCCTGGAAAATCACAAGTTATATGGATTTCTATAGGGAATAACCAATTGGACCCCCCTTCCCCCCCCCCCCCCCCCCGGAAAAAGTTGGATCCCCTGGAAAATGTTGGACCCCTCTGGAACCTTGAAAAATGATAGTTTTCTTTTAAATTAACCATTTGACTTCTGTAAAAAAGGCTGAGGACTAAAACAACAAACAAGAAACAAACAAAAAAAACGTTGTCAGAGCTTTTTTGTCAGATTGACCTGGACCCCCCCCCCCCCCACTGGCGAAAATTCCTGGATCCGCGCATGTGATCACATTATAATAATAGTTTAGGCGACCATAATAGGAAGCTTCAATTCATTATAGCAGCAGCCTTATGAATTTGCTATATTTACTGACAGATTTAAAACATGAATAGTCCAAACTGACATACATATACTCAGAAATAATGTATGTAACACTTGGCAACGTATATAATGGTTATAACTCTAGGCATTTATAAAATGAACACTTAAAATAGGTAAATGTGTTATAAAAAGTACATAAAACCTGTGCCAGCGTGAACGTAAGTAAGAACGGATCATGTTTGAAGCATTATCTTTGAATGTTTAATGCTATTTTTAGGGTAACGTACGTAACATGGGCCAGTTAAAATAATTCAAGCGACCATATTAGGAACTGCAATTTATTTAAGTAGCAGGCTTATAGATTTGCTATATTCACTGATAGATGTAATACATGTTTAGTCAATAACTGACACCCTGATACTCAAAAATACTGTATGAAACACTAAGTAACGTATATAACGGTTAAAACTCAAGACATTCATAAAATGAAAACTAATATATGTTACTGTATTATAAGAAGTGCATAAACAGTGAAAGTTCTGGCGAGACTGTGCAGATGACCAGACATGCCTGAATTTTTGCTGTTCGTATATGCAATAAAGGCTGTTTTCCTTCGATGATGCTTATTTGTTGCACCTATATAGTCAAATAGGCACATGCAGATTTTTAAAGTACCTATGCATTAATATGTTGAAAGCCAGCATGCAAATAAGTATGAACATGTGATGTTGGAGACATTATCAGGAACGTTTAATGTTATTTTGCGGGTAACTTACGTAACATGACGTTACACGTTAACGCGGTCTCTCTCAGAGGGCTAACATATTTCATTTTGTCGCTTATATAATGTAGTTTCAGAAATTATAATGTACAAAATTCCTCCTGTGGGAGAATAATCTATAGCCAGCTCAAGGCCTTATTTGTTTACATGTATCTCCTTATTAAAAATAATTAATATTCTGTCAGAAGTGATATATTGACTTTGAAGTCTTAAAATGTACGGTATAGAAAATATTCAAAGGAGTGTACAATTTCATATATTTCCAAAAAAACAGCTCATGTGAAAATGAACATTAAGACATAAATGAAATGAATTTATCATTCATGTCATAAATTAGTGTTATGTTTCATCCTTTATAAATACATAGGGGATCTTACATGAGTGCTCCCAGTGTTGCAGATATAGAGGATCTTACATGAGTGCTCATGTTTTATTGAATTTATTAAATGAGCTGAGGAAAAGAGAAACAATGCGATGCTTTCCAAGCAGTTTATCTCTTTTTCGCAACTCGTTTAATCAATTCAATTATACAAGAGTATGAATGTTAGATGCTATTTATCTAATGACATTTAGATTGCTTTGAAAGTTCATTTCTGCTGTGAAAACATTATAATTTTGTTATTATGTACGCAACGTTGTTATGGACGTCATAACGTTTCCCGAAAATCTGTAAACCACAAGTGGTTTATTGATTTTATTGCATGGCGTTATGTCACTTCCAGACGGGACGTCATATGATAAATATGATTAGGGTTAAAGGTGGTTGTTTTAAAGTGTATTGTGTTTTAGAGTTCTTCAAAATTGTGACGGTGAGATGACTGATCAGTCATTAAGTGATCAATTCCATTTTGAAGTAACAAGAAGCACTTCCTATGGATACATAGAACAACTCGCACTAAAGAACGACCATGTCTTTGATGTAAATCAACTTATGTTAAAAGTCAATCCCATAGTCTGCTATACAGGTAGAGTACCATATCTTATTTTCTTAATATACTCTCACTCTCAATTTAATTATACTTGATACGAAAACAGCACAATATGACCAGTAAATGCCAAAATCACAGGGAACAGACCAACTCATAGCATAAAAGCACATGACACACTAATTTAACAAGGCAAATTCAGTTAAACGCTAGTATTTGGCGGCAATTTTTATTTATCGTTATTTGTGATGTAAAAACAAAAGCTCTGCCAGCGGCACATTATATGCCTGTTTGCTACGAAAGTGGGAGGCAAATGGGGGCATATAACTTGGAAACTTAGATAACTGGATACATGTACTACCCATTTCAACTCAGAGCTTCCTTTGATGTCACTGATAATCCTGCTTCAAAGTAATACAATGTCAGTATATTTCTTTTCACAGAATAAGGAATAATCTTTAAATAAAAATGGTGTAAGCAAATTACAGTAAAACCTGTGTAAAACGGACACTCAAAAATAGACAAAGCAAAGATCTTAACTACAAATTGTAGCTTAATGAAGGTCAAAAGTATTGCAGAATGCTCCCCTTTGAACATTCTGCAATACGTTTGACCTGCATTAAGCGATAATTGGTCTTGAAAACAATTTTTTGGTCAATTGGAGAGTGGTCGTTTTACACAGATTTAACTGGAAAGAGTTGGTGACAATTAGGGCACCTGTTCTGCTCGGTTTTTGCAATAAAGATTTAATCCAGCCAAAATTGTGATTTACAGCATTGAAAATCCAGTGCTAAAACTGCATTTTCTCTTGTAACAGTTATATTGGAAGATATCTCTTCTATATAAGAGTGCAGTAGAAACATGCGTGAAAGTTAAAATTTCCAAAATCCTAAACTTTAGAAAATCAGAATTTAGAACTTGCTGTATGCCTCCAAAATATTAAAAATTCCAAGTTAAATGGTTGAATGCCTTTAGATAAACTGAAACTATATCAGAAAAGCTATTATTATGTGCAGAATTCAGCATTTTGAGGCCGACTTTCTATGGAAAGTCAGCCTCAAAATCCTGAATTCAGGAATAATCCTGAAAACTTTCACCCATGTAGAAATTCAGATGCAAAATATCAGCTACCAGTAGTTTCAAGAATAAGCTGGTGAAATGTTAAAACCCATAAAGCGTCACCTTTAGTTTGAAGCAAGCGACAATTTCAAATTTTGCTGCATTTTCAAAAATATCAAATAAGGTATGATATTTCATGAGAATCGTCAGCTGGCAGATGATTCTCGTGAAATATCATACGTTATTTTTTCTAAATATTAGGAAAGATGCTGCAAAATGTGATGTCTGCTGCAGTCGTGATGTGATTGACACTTTAATGGTTAAAACATAAATGTGATAAATCTCATTTTTCGATTACAATGGCAGAATATTTACAAACTAGAGGACCTGAAGGTCCTGAGGTGCTCACCTGACCTCTTTAATAATGTTAAAATAGGTCATGGTCAACTACAGCTTATAATAAAACATATTTTGTTTTACCGTATATGGGGGTTGCAGCCATTTTGGTCATATGATCTAATGAATAATGAATAATCTAATGAATACTCCCTCAAACAGGCCAGTGTTTTCTGAGAAATCAATGTTTATATAGGTATGTGGCAGTCCAAGTAAGTGGCATTAGATAAAAGGTCACAGGTCAGTTTGACGTTTGGTACTTATATAAAGCCATTGTCTCATCAGGTTAACCATTTCTCGAAAGTATTATGAATCACATTTGACCTTGCCATAAAGTACGTCAAGCTAGATTCATCATTTGTGCAGACCTGGTAGAGACCACACTCCCAGTGCTACATACCTAGTCTCAAGGTCAATTGTTCCAGTGAATAAGATATTTAAAATGATTTTACCATATATGGGTGTGGTGGCCTTGACCTTTGAAACTCATTTATAGCCATTGTCTCATTAGGTTTAACATATCAAGTGAGAATAATTACTTTGGCTTCAACAGTATTCAAAAAATTAACTTTCAAAAAATTGCACATTTAAATTCAAACGGAAGCAAATTTGACCTTGATCTTAAGTAGGTCAAGGTCAACTTAGGATCATCATTTGAACACAATTGAAAGGCCCCACACCATGTCCAATATCACATGCTTCTGGTTTCTGGAGAAGATGTTTTTAATGGTCTTACCATATATGGGCATGGCGGTCATCTTGGTCATTTGACCAAAATAGTTTGCACACATGTTGGCTTACTCATCAAGGAGTGTTCACATGTAATTTGAGTTTAATTGGATCAACGGTTTATGAGAAAATTCTGTATTATTATTAAGATGGGACTCCAATATGAGCGAACTAAGCCGAAAGGTCAAAGGTCAACCTTGACCTTTGGAACTTATTTATAGCAATTATCTCATTAGATTATACATATCAAGTGAGAATAATGACGTTGGCTTCCACAGCTTTAAGAAAATAAGCTTTTCAGAAATTTTCCCATTTAAATGCATTAGGAAGCAAATTTGACCTTGATGTTAAGTAGGTTAAGGACAACATAGAATCATCTTCTTAACAAACTTGGTAGGCCCAACATCCACAATGCTACATACCTAGTCCAAAGGTCATCGACCTCCTGGTTCCGGAGTAGATTTTTAAAGGTTTTTCCATTTTTGGGCGTGGCGGCCTTCTTGGTCATGTGATCAAAATATTTTGCATACATTTTGGCTAACTTATCACATGAAGTCTTTACATGAAATTGGAGTTCAGCTGAGCCAATGGTTTTTGAGAAAACTATGTTTTAATATATTGATGGAACTCCAATATGAGTGACCTAAGCTGAAAGGTCAACTTTGACTTTTGGAACTTACTTATAGCCATTGTCTCCTGAGGTTAAACATTTCAAGTGAGAATAATGACGTTGGCTTCCACAATTTTAAAAAAAAAATCAAATTTTCAGAAATCTTTCCATTTAAATGCATTAGGAAGCAAATTTGACCTTGGCGTTAAGTAGGTCAGGTTTTTACCATAAATGGGCATGGCGACCATCTTGGTCATGTGACCAGGACCAGTTGAACAAACTTTCGTTCCCACGTCCTAAGGAGTCTCCATATGAAATTTGAATTTAATTGACCCAGGGGTTTCAGAGAAGATGTTTGAAATTGTGGACAGACAGAGGGATGGACGACTGACGGACGCTGGAGTGATTGGTATACTATTAGCTCACCCATGAGCCTTCGGCTCAGGTGAGCTAAATATGAAACTTGTGTAAAATGGAACATGTTTTATGTTTTATACATGTATCGCAGTTGTAAATCATCAATTATTTTGAGCTTTGAGGAATATCTACTATAGTTCCACAGTGTCATGCTGGCCTTGTTAACATTCTGTATTAAGAATAATATTTATCAATAACAAAGTTATTTTTACTCATTTTATTTAGAACCATACATGCAATGTATTGTATTTAAAATTTAGTATGCATATTCCAATTGCAAATAGATTCGTAGCATAGTGGATGAATCATTTTTATACTTTCACAGAGGTTGTGAATTCAAACACTGTCACCTTACTTTGTTTTTCAATTTGATTTATTAATTATTGATACTATATATTGTTTTTTGTTTGATTTGATTATTTACGTCCAATCAACAATCTTTCAGTTATAAAGGGACAGGTCTTCCTGGGTTGAACCAGTAGTAAGCTAGGATTAATATGTCTTGCTCGAGAATACAACGCAGTGACACCGGTGAGGCTCAAACCCGCGGCCCCTCGGTCTCAAGTAAGCACTGAGCCACTACGCTCCCCTATATATTGCTTGAATAAAAGTCATAACCAACTTTATATTCATCTGGGTTGCTGAATATTGCTTTGATGACAGCCAACAGTCCATTCCCTGTTGAGATGACGCATTCCGTGGCAACTTGTATGGGGATCTTTGTGTTTGCTAATGTCCTATTTAAAGCTGCATTGTCTGTAACTTTTGATCTTTTAATTTTTGAAATAGTGTTTCTATTTTTCAAGAACACAGCAAAAAAACTAAAATTCAGGTATACATTTTTCGTTAATCTTTACAAATTATCAGTATCAAAACAACAGCATTTATGTTAAAACTTGACCGTCTATAATTATTGGAGGGACGCAAATAATTACCAACAAGAGAAAAACACCTGTTTTTATAAGATAATTCACTTTTCCATGCAGTTTTCAGCTGTAGTGAACAGATTTATTGTGAAAACTTAACTTAATTCTGCTTTTACAAATGATTTAAAAAGAATTTTTTTTTTTTTTCAAAAAATGTTCATAGTTGCAGACTTAGTCTCTTTAAGAAAAGCTTTGCATAAAAGTTAAAACTGTTGTCCAAACATGATCAAAGGATGCGTATGAAAATATTATACAATAAAATTGATGAAAAAGAAATAAATGCATTGGTGGGATTTGAACCAGCACATGATGCAAAAAGAATGGATTTTTTTATGGTGGCATCTCTATCTATTGAGCTATTCATGCTGGTAAAGAACTGTTTTCTAAATAGCCAGACCTGCCTTCTGACTATACCGCCAAAATGTTTAGCTTTCAATGTTTACAAATCAAAAATGAGCCAGTGCATGAGTTTCCAACAATGTGGTGTGTGCGACTAGCAAAGCCTCAGATCAGCCTGCGCATACGCGCAGTTTGATCAGAGCCTTTGCCAGTCGCTTGAATAATCTATGACTGTTAAGCTACTGACTGAACATCTTTTGGAGTTTCTAAGCTACAAAGGAGGCTGCACAGGCCCGTATGAGTCTACACTTGTCAAAATGCCACATTGTTGGACAGCACACGCCACAGCTCAAATGTAAACATTGCCACTAGAGTTTAGAGGGGCTATAAAACGCAGAACCGTTGTTTTAGGGGAATAAGGTAATTACTTGTTATTTTGCAGATTTCAAAGCAGAAAGCCCTGGGCTCGCTTGTGGCTATGGTTTTACAACTTCTATTGAAAACAGATGTCTGTACAGATTGGATGAATTTGACCATATAATTGGCTGTCGTTCACTTGAACACCTCCAGAATTGTGGTATGTGTCATTACTATGTTACCTTTCAATCATAAGCTGCACAATAAAATAGCTTACAACGATGGTATGATGTATTAATTGTCGTAGTACTGTTTGAATATATCGTATGACGTCACGTCTGAGAGTGAAAGAATGTCATGCGTTAAAATCGATTAGCCATTAGTGGTTTACAGCTTTTTGGTAACGTTTTGATGTCCATAATAACGTCGCGTATATATGACAAGTTCTTTACTTTTACACACCACAAATGCAAATTAAAACAATCAATTTTAACTCCTATGATAAAAAGAAACTAATATTCGTGCTCCTGAATTAGTGAATATATTAAATTTGTTGCGAAAAGTGATCAAATTCTAGTTTATCCTCACATTTTATTTCTTTCACGCAAATTGTTTAATAAATTCAATATAACATGAGCACTCATGTAAGAACCTCTATATAAGCTTACCACAAAATCATGCACCACAGCAATGTCACAATTTGTAATAGGAGCACGTAACCTCAAAACAAATTATAAAATATAATTGAGTGTGGCTTGATATATTGATACTTGTATAAGATAAATTATCGCAGAACAACAGTAAAATCTATGGTTTAAGTATTAGTTTTTACGTGAAATTATAATTGGTGAAGTAATTCTGGTCCTAGTACAAGTTTACCATTGGGTGGTAGATCGACCGCTCTGATATATACGTATTAATGTGCAAGTAAAACAGTCTTGCACAACGGATAAGACTATCTGAGATTTGAACCTGAGATAGAAAGTCTTACCTTATCCATGTTTTGGATGTCTTGTAAATGTCATGTAGCTCTTCCTCGTGGTGCCGCGGGTTGGTCTGCAGTTTGTGATTGTGGTTTTTCATGATCATACTCACTTATGGATTGTTATACATTTCTTTTTCTTATTTTAGGTCCGCTTATGAATTTGCGTTCACTGTTTATTTTAAGTACACTGTCTATCAATATGAGATTTCACTATGAATGGTTTCATAGTTGAAAAATAATCAATATGATTTCAGAAACGTTTAAATGTCCAGCAAACTATTTCAAATGTCGAGGAAGTTTCTGTTTGGATACTCAATATGTGTGTGACGGAATTTCTCAATGTGCAGATGGCGAAGATGAAGATAGCTGTGGTATGTACTGGAAATTCAGAAATTTTCCAAGAATTGATTTTCGTAAATAACGTTTAAAGACATATGAGCCACGACATGTGATTTCCAACAATGAGGCATTTTGACAAGTGTAGACTGCTTCTAAGCTTAGGAACTCCAAATGATGTATTGTTAGTAGCTTGATATTCATAGAATATTCAAGCGACTAGCAAAGGCTCTGACCAGGCTGATCTGAGACTTTGCTGGTCGCACATACCACATTGTTGGGAATCTCATGTCGCCGCTCATATTTGTCACGTTAAAAATTAGCGACTAGGATATGATTTACTTACATCTGTAAACGACATAGCAATTTGGCCATTTCCAGAGGGTTTATTTTCATGTGACTTCGCACAAAAACCCATGCGAATATTTTTCGAATTTACTGTTAAGTATAATGCTATTAGAAAGAGGGCACAACCATGGAACATTATGGTATCCAGTATATGGTACAAATTGGCATGTGTGTACAGCCTATATACAATTCAGTCTGCATATCTGCACAGTTTGTTCAGTGTCTTAGTCTTCCATCTGAAGAAACGTTCGCTACCCTTAGAGCGACCATCGAAGGCTCTTATCAGACTATGTGGATGCGGATGCTGACCTTAGCCTTTGGTTGGTGCACATACTGACAATACATTTTGCTGGACACTTGCTCCCTTTCAATAAGTGACTTACATGATGCTGACATAAGAATTATTACCAAACAAATGTGAGATTTAAAGAATTCATTTGTTATAAGACATGTTTGTTAAAGAGACTAAGTCTGCAAAAGAATTTCTTTTCTTTTTAAATCATTTGTAAAAGCAGAATTAAGTTAAGTTTTCACAATAAATCTGTTCACTATAGCTGAAAACTGCATTGAAAAGTGAATTATCTTATAAAAAAACAGGTGTTTTTCTCTTGTTGGTAATTATTTGCGTCCCTCCAATAATTATAGACAGTCAAGTTTTAGCATAAATGCTGTTCTTTTGATACTGACAATTCGTAAAGATTTATGAACTTGGTAAAATGTATACCTGAATTTTAGTTTTTTATTGTGTTCTTGAAAAATAGAAACATTATTTTAAAAATTAAAAGATCAAAAGTTACAGACGATGCAGCTTTAATTGTCAATCATAAGTATAAAATATGTTCACCTCCACACAGTGATACAAGCTAAACAGTAACAGGAGGGTCCTAGGGCCCTGGAACGCTCACCTGAATCCGGGCACATGAAGAGATGGTGTATTGGCCTGTGGCTTAAAGGGGACGGCAACCCTGATGATTACTACGATTTATATGAAAGATCTTAATAAACCATGAATTTTGATACCAGTTTCATCTAAATCGGTTAAAAATGTGGAAGTTGTGGGCGTTTAAATATTTACAAATGGACTCTAATTGAAGCGGCCATATTGTAGGCTTAGTGACGTCACTCAGCCTAATTAAATATGCGTAATCAAAATAAAAGACAAACCAATGGATATTTTGCATTAATCTTTAATGAAACACTTTCCTTATGTATAAAGCTGCATATCTGCTGAAACACAGATGATGTGATAATAGTGATAACTCCTAATTAAGCAGTTATAAAAATTCTGAAAACTAATTAAATATTCAAAATGGCGGCTAAATTTCGGCCATATTGAATTCTTTAAATGCCAATAACTTGCTCATTTTTCAACCGATTTTGATGATACTTGTATCAAAATTCATGGTTTATAGAGCTCTTTCTGCTAAAACATACTTATTGTTAGGGTTGCTGTCCCCTTTAAGATATATCATCTAAAATATTTTTATTTTTAACTCAGTCAGGTGTGTTGTGGTTCAAGAGGATATGTTATTTAAAGATATTTCTTATTTAGAGCTCTGCTGGCCTTTTTCGTCCAGCGCAAACAAACCATTTGTGTAATTTTGGTAGAGGGCTTCATGAGGAACATTTTTGTGATATAATTTTGAATTTGGATCAGTGGTTCAGGGGAAGATGTAATTCAAAGATATTTCTTATCTAGAGCTCTGGTGGCATTTTGTTCAGTGGTAATTAACCATTTGTGCAGCTTTGGACCAGGGCATTAGGAGGAACATTTTAGATTAATCATTTTTAAATTTGACAAGTGGTTCAGGAGTTGTCGTTTTAAGACATTAATTATCTAGAACTCTGGTGGCCCCTTTGTTCAGTGGAGTGCAACCATTTGAGCAGTTTTGGAAGAAAACATCATGAGGAACAGTTCTATGAAATTATTTTGAATTTGGACCACTGTTTCGTAATATGTCTTTAAAACTCTTTCTTATCTACCAGTCTGGCAGACTATCTGTTCGGATGAGCAAAACCATTTGTGCAATTTTGGTAGAGGGCATCATGAGGAACGATTCTGTGAAATGATTTTGGATTTGGACCAGTGATTCAGAAGAAGTGGGTTAAATATTTCTTTTCCAGAGCTCTGTTTTGCGGAGCGGAACTTTTTGTGCAATTTTGATAGATGGCACCGTGAAGGAACAATTCTGTGAATATTTTGCATTTGAACCAGTGGTCTCTCTGTCTAGCAGAGCAGAACCATTTGTGCAATTTTGTAAGAAGGTATTCAAGAAAATATTTTATATTTGCACCAGTGATTTAGGAGGAGATGTTTAAACTAAAAAAAAAAACGTGCCACGGTCGCACAGCGTGCAAGGGACAATGACCTATCATTATAGACTGAAGGTGAGCTAAAACTGTCGTGATTTGGCTTGCTGGATTGAACAAATGCTCCTCTAACATAGCTTATTGTGTCTTTCTGGCTTGGGAATCATTTCGCTGAGGATAAGACAAGCAAAACTGCCCCAGCCAATTCTGTGGAATCAAAGCTCGGATGTACATCGAGGATCTACTTTGATAACGTGGCGCTGACGTTACATAACGTTAGGCTGACGTCACAGAACCATACCAACACAATTACAATTGTGATTGCAGCAAACAAACGGTTATAAACGAAGTTTATGTTTTTTCAATAAAATATCTCTATAGCATAAACATCATTTTAATTGGGCTGTACCCACATGCTACAGAACGAATTTTCCGTACGCCAGTTCCAGCTTACAAAATAGAGCTTTTTGAACATAGTACTACACGTAATGCGCCTTATGCTAGGTTTTTACTATGTTCCCGGCAGCCACGGCAGTCACGGTAGCCAGAAACGTAGCTCGCCGTGGTGTTTTTAGTCAATTGTGTCTTTGTGTTCATGTTCTAATAAGTCTCGCTACGTTTTCTCACGGTCTGTGAAGGTCTGTTGTGACACAGGCTCGCCGGCGCGCTATGGTCTGTCACGGATGGTTCTATGTTTCCTCCCAGCTTGCCACGTTCTGTTGGGACCTCTCACGTTGTGTTACGCTGCGATCAAGTTCTGCTACGTCTATCAAGTTCTGTTAAGGTTTTCTACGCTGAAACGTGGGCGATGAATGGTGTTTGAGCCTCAATATGCCCGCGGTATAAAGAGAAGGTCCACAAAGCTACTGCAATTGTTATATTATGCACCTTTGATCAAAAACATCATTAAATGTAATGGCAATGAAGATTATATAATTGCTAGGAGCGTACATGTAGCCTTTGTGGCAGCAAGGAGGCCACCAGCTGCTGTATAGAATAATGATCGTCTAGCAGGAATGTTAAAGATGGATGCAAAGTGCGGGCATGGTTTTGGGAAGAACCAATGCAACAATTGGGATATAGCAAGAGAGCTTCCCATCGAAGATGTTGACCCATTTCCGGCCTCCAAAGCTCTTCAAAACTGTTAGATGAGAGTCTTGAAACAATAACACCAGCCGTTGGTATCAGCATTAACCCTTTGCACTCAAGTGACTTATTTATGAGTAATCTTTAAAACCACAGAAAATTCTAATAAAATGGCGCACAATGCAGCATTTTATCAATGTCTACACTGACTGACCTCAGAGAAATAAATTCAATATTCTGCCACGGTAAATCACATGTATAACCTATGACACCTCTATAATACAATGAAACTACCAAAGTCCATCCAGTCAATGATTATTTCTACCCTTGTCACTACTTTCCCACTCAGATGAATCTATCTGAGATTCTTAGACGCCATGTTCAGGTTCGAGCTGTGGGGTTGGGTTAGGACAATATGGCAGACCGCAACAGAACTTGATAGACCTTGACAGACCTTGGGTTGCCGTCTCGTAACAAGCAGTTTCGCTATGGACATACTCAGAGTTGTGTTAAGGTCTGTTACGTTCCGTCACGTTTTGTTGCGTTCTCCCGGCTCTACTACAGCACATTTAAGTAGGTCAATCCCGCCTTGGCTGCCGTGGCAAACTTTTTGACAGATTAAAAATCTGTCCCGGCAGTCACGGCAACCACGGCGAGCTACGTTTATCGACCCCATTCCCTTACGTTGTGTTACTGTCACCCCGTTACGTCCACGGTGGACTAAATTGTGACTGCCGTGGCCGCCGGGGACATAGTGTAAACTTAGCATTACGTACACCAGAGGCTTGATTAGATTCTCCAATTGTGACGACTTTCCTGATTGGAGGAAAAGGGAGTTTTTTGGCTTTACTATTACAGTATTCTATCTTTAAGTATAATGGTTGTCTTTGTTTGGCTGTGCTTAAATTGGGTCTTTATCATAGTGTCACACATGGGTGAAAGTTCAGAATTTTCAAAATCCTGAACTTTAGAAAATCAAAATTTAAAACTTGCTTGTTGCCTCCAAAACATTTAAAATTCCAAGCTAAATGGTCAAATACCTTTAGATAATCTGAAACTAAATCAAAAAAATATTATTTTCTGCAGAATTCAGCATTTTGAGGCTGACTTTCTGTAAAAAGTCAGCCTCAAAATCCTGAATTTAGGATTAATCCTGAAAACTTACACCCATGTACCACAGGTTGGTCTGTGATCTGCTATTCTGGCATGTTCTTACCATACCCACCTGTTTATTGTTCTCAAATGATTTCCTTCACTTAGGGGATAACTGTATTCAAAACTTTCCTTACAGGAGGTCAGATATACAGGTCAGGAATTTAGTTTAATAGCGATGAGCAGAGCTGTAAAAAGTGATTTCAGACCATATATACCACGATATACCTCCACAAATGAAATTTTGAACATCGATATCACCATTCAATTGCACATCTGCAGTTTCGTCTCAACTTGGAGCATTGCAAGCTGCATAATACTGTGCGTCGTCCAACCAAATGTGACCTAATAATTAACATTAAACTTTTTCCGACAGTATACTGTAGCAAATTTTTGACTCTATCCAATCAGACGTCACGTTACAAATCCAGTGTATTAGAATATGTATTTGCATGTTGAAATGCAAAATAAAACTCTATCAATTTGAAATACTGCAAAGCAACAAATCATTTCCACAACATTAATTTTAAAACTGTAACAAAAACCTTTAGTTTACCTATGCTTAAGATTAACCTTTTTAATGTTTGATTGTAACTATGCACCTTTAGTAGATTATTGAACATGTTTATATGCAGTTTTAGGATTAAAACATGACGAAATGCCATTTGAATGATGTTTCACATGAGGCCGATAGTGGCTAGCCTGGGTTCCAGTCTGATCATTTTTTCTTCTTTTTTATTTTTTCCGTTTCTTGGTCAAAAATGACAGCCTGGGGAATTTCGATTTTATTCAACAGCGCAACCTAGATTATCCCTTAAATTTTGAGGGGTTGGCCAAGAATGATAACGCTATCGGATAACTCTATTGTGCTATTAATAGTAACAGGAATCCCAGTAAAGGCAAACAATACCGCATATATTCCTTCCTCTGCCCTATCAGCGAATGCACCTTGTGGAAGATAGTTGGCTTCACGATTTAAATTGAAACAGCGTTATCCAACTTTGGAGTATTTCTTAAGTAAAAAGTGCTTTGACTTTGCAAGACACGCATAATACACACAGTCGAGATACACACAAAACATCCGAGAAAAACCCCATCTTCTATGAATTTTCATAAATATTTTGACACTTCAGTTTCATCTCTGTGTTTGAAAATTCTAATCCTTTGTTTGGATCAATCGGTCTCAAACCAAGTAAACAAAATTCCATCTTTATTCACGTTTTAACGCAAAATTTTCCATGTTCAGCTGATTGATGATGGCATTGTTGTTGCATCCTCATTCTCGGACTGGTGTCTCATTATCATCTTTATTACGTCACACTAAAGCAATAGGCTATAATTAGATCAATCGGCTTATCGAATTATCGAAGGGAAATACTAAGGATGTCCCCAGTTGTCAATATTAATCGAAATCAATAACAGACAACAGATACCTTTGATGTTGTATTTTTTTAGAATATTAGCATTAGAAAATATTGTCAAAATATTGTTGACTGGACCAAGGCTAATAGTGGCCCACTTGTATAGTCTTACTGGTAATTCTGTGTTAAATTGTGTTAATTATGATTAACATATGTCATAGCTTATGGGAGTGAATTAACACTATGTATTCAAATCAATAAACGACTATTGGTTTACATATTTTGGTAATGACATAACATGACGCCCATAACAACATTGTTTATATGTGGCAAAATCCTATGGTTTGCACTTAAAATAAGATTTCGAAATAATTCTAATGTCAAATGATAAAAAATTTCTAACATTCGTGCTCCTGTATTATCAATTGTTTTAACCCCATTGCAAAAAAGCAATAATATGCTCAGCAAGCCTCGCATTTTAATGCTATCAACTCAAACAATAAATTCAGTAAAACGTGAGCACTCATGTATGATCCTCTCTATGTATACATTTCAGACATACGTACATGTGTTTCTCAATTTCACTGTTCACAATCAAGTATATGCCTTCCTTCTTCCTACATCTGTGATGGTAGGAGACAGTGTCCTTCTGGTGATGATGAACGATTGTGTGATTTTAAGTGAGTATATCCTCTGGAATCAGTCAAATCTCGTTAACTATAGGTCCTCTGGACCTGAGTGTTATTTCCAAGTACCATTGTTCGAATTAAAGGAAGTTTAGTCATAAAGTAAAATATACCTCACCACCATCCCCCCAAAAATGACATATCTCTGTATTTCCTATCAAAATGTGCACTTTGGCCCCGAGATTTGAACACTTTTTTATGCTCAACTCAACTGAGCATGAAAGGGGTACGTGCATTAAGGGGCTAATTTGGCCCTCTCTGGAGCCATAAACTAAAAATTACTTTTAAAAAATATCTTTCGATTGGGTTATTAGAAGAATAGCTGAAGTGTAAAATTTCGGCATTTATTTAAATTTTACTATTGCTATGGTAGCAAAAATGGCCATCAAAGTAGGTTTAAAACAGAGAAATTGCCATTTTGGATCAAATTTAAGGCTTTTTGAGACCTATTTTTCAAAAATTAGATATCAGCACAGCTAAACACCAAAACATCATTTTAATAGCTGTGCTGTTCAAATATCTTCTTGGTATTTGCTTGTGTTCTATGTTAATTGGTCTGTCAAACATCTCAAATTTGCTCCAAAATGGCCAATTTCCTGTTTTGGGCCTATTTTGACAGCCATTTTTGTTCCCATAGTTTAAGCCAAATTAGTTCGAGACTTTTATGCTTTTGGGTTTTGTTCTAATAAAACAATAAGAGCAAATAAGTTGAAAACGATTTTTATATTTTAGACTCATATGGGGGGCCAAAAAGACCTTTAATGCATGTGGCTGTTTCAACTGCTCATAAAAACTAAAATACCGACAAATGAAGACGTTTATTGATTTAAGTCTCTCAGATTTTGTATTTATCATGCTAATATATGTTAAAATGACAACAATTGTAGGCATTTTAACATTTATGAGCAGGATACATTTTGTGCTCAGCTGAATTGAGCATGGAAAAAGTTTTGTAACCTCGGGGCCTGGATGAGTGAAAGTTTGTTTGTTTGTTGCTTAACGACACATCAACCTTGTGGGTCATTATATTAAACTAAACATAATTTGGATGGAAAAAGTAAAAATCAATAAATTAATAAAATGGATGATAATAGCGAATTTTAAATGACATCGAGTTGCTGTACCATTGTTGACAGGAAAGATCATGTACAATATATTCAGTTTCAAAGAGTAATTCAAGATGACTGTACATGTTCTTTGACTAATATAGCGATAAAAGATCATAATGATGCAATGATATATCTAAAGGGCATTATAGGTATAAAACAAAACACATTTTTTTTTAAATAGCGATTAGATTTTGTTAAAAAGATTTATTTCTTTTAAAAATGTCATAATACTATCAATATGTATATCTGGAAATAACTGTTTCATGTTGTCAACATGGAAGCATTTATTTCTAACTTGTGAAAAGTCGCCACATTCCAAAAATGAGCGACGTACAGTGAATGATGCGTCGCAACCAACACATTGTGGCTGGTCTTCACCTTGCAGTAAGCGGAGTCGAGCTAAAACAACTTCTTCTTTTCTAATGTTTGGAAGTACTGATTGATATTGACCAATAGTTGGTTTTATGTCAAGAAGTTTATTTCCAATGCTGTTATTCCATGAAGTTTGCCATTCGTCGAAGATATATTTATTGATAGATGGCTTAAAATTAGAAAATGGAATCTTAGAAGAAGTTGGTTCTTATGAAAGCTATGTTTTTGCTTGCTGATCTACGATCTCATTCACTAGAATGCCTAAAGTATATGACAAAGAATCCAACAGAGAACAATTTCTTGCTTGAAAGGAACATCTAAATGAAACTGCTCTTTTGAGCAAAAAAAAATATTTTGGTAGGAAATTATTAAAAAAATCATTTGTACGTTTTTTTTCTCTGTGAGCGAATATATATTATCAAAATTTTAATTTAAACTACTTGGTACTTCTAACTTTCGCAGATCAAATATTTGAGATGAGGAGCGCAGTGGCTTGGTGGTATAGTGGCCTTGAGCAAGACACATTATCTCTGCTTAGCCCTTAACCCTTAAAGCGCCAATCTCGATTGCAGCAGAGGACAAGTTTTGCAACATCTTCCCCCATTTTCGAAAAAAAATAAGGTATGATATTTCATGAAAATCGTCTGCCAGCAGACGAAATCGTCTGCCAGCAGACGATTCTCATGAAATATCATGCCTTATTGCTATTTTTTAAAAAAGGCAGCAAAATTTGATAAAGTTGTCTGCTGCAAATTATTGGTGGCGCTTTATGGGTTAAAGTACCAATCACGACTGCAGCAGACAATTTTAGCAACATCTTTCTTAATTCTCAGAAAAAATAGGCATGAAATTTCATATGAATCATCTCAATAATACAAACCCTATTTGTTATTTTTGAAAGGCAACAAAATTTGAAAAGTTGTCTGCTGCAAATTGCAGGTAGCTGCTTAGGGGTTAGTACTGGTTCTACCCAAGAAGACAGGAAATTGTCCTGAAATTACTGAAAAATTGTTGACTGGGACATAAAGCGACAATACAAACAAAATAATTTAGGATTTTACTGTATTGCATAAAGACATGCTTTATTGTCCTTATAAAAGTTAACAAGTGTTATGAAATATAAGACCTGATTGCTTTATTCTATGGTTTCAAAATAACATTTATTACTTGTTACCCTGAAACGTCTACTTTTGGAGCCAATAAGTATGTGTTCCTTTAAAACATCTGCAAGAACCATGCAATATAGCTTTGTTTTGGCTTCAATGCTAGTAAGGTATTACACATTGTGTCAGCTGCAGTCATGGTTGGTTATTGGTTGGCTATAAAATCAATGTTCAGACTAAGTATCAAAATATGTATGTATTGTATAGTGAATATTGTTAGAATTATCATTTGCTCCATCTACAGGCTGAATTTGTTATAAGGGTTTTAAACTAAATAATCATTATTGCCAATTTGTTATCTTCGAATCTTAATGCTGAACATTTAACGTCATGATATTACACATATGTTTACTTTCCCCACACAAACAATGTTTAATTTAATACCCTCTGACTCTAATGAACCATAAAGTTTGATATGTCGTTAAGCATCAACCAATCAATCAATCAATCTTGCCAGTTTGGAGACATGCCATTCGGTATAAAACTGCAAAATAATGTTGAAAAGATGTACATTGTATCCATTGTTACATATGCTTGTACCTGCCAAAATTGCAATTTGTCTATATTAAAATGCAATGTTAAAATGGCTAATCACTCAGCCTTGATTGATAGATTTACACTTCCAGAGGAAATCCTGATAGCTTATGATAACACTTCTTACAAAAGCCCATCTCTACTTTGCTGTCACAATCTTTAAAATGTATGATATATAAAAAATGGTGAAAATTGCACAGGTTTCATGTTTAACAAATTTCACTTGATTGTTCAATTTAAGGACAATTTATGGTTTTGTCTGTGCGCACCTCTCCTGCAGCGGGAAACAGGGAAAATTGTCTGGGTCCTGTCTTCTGATGGATCAATACAGTTTCAGAAACTCTTATTAGTTTGGTGACCCCCGTTTTTTATTCTTATTTCTAAAAGGTAGAATAAAAGTCTATGAAATAAAAACAAAACTTTAAGATTGTTAATTCCAATTTTTTTAATATACAATTTACTCTAAAATTGTATTCCTATTTGGAGGGAATTACCAAAATACATCATTCAGTATCTTGTCATGACTTGGGAAAACAAATAAATTGTCACACTTCCTAAAAAGCTTGAGTAATAACTAAAATCAAAACAGAGAAGCTCGATGGCGATTATAACTATATAAACTTAATATTTAGGACTTGTTTTTTTTTCAGAAAAATTTGTAAAACGCTGTGAACTTCCATGTGAGACTATGAAAAATAGAGAGTAGTGACATATCCTTTTTATTTCATTAATTGACAGTCCATACATAAAACAAACTGTATGCAAAGAGTTAAAACGATCTAAGTGTGGAAAGTATAGCCAGCAAGTGCCCTTAAGAGAGGGTTTTATTGATTTGTGCTACATTTATTATAGGTGTCCGGAGAGCTGTTCCTGTGTTGGTTTAAGTGTTGACTGCACTGACCCAAACTACCACAATCAAACCTCTCCTAATAAATTATCTTCATCTACAAGGATGCTTGACATCAGTGGAAGACCAAATGCCTTATCATATATCTCCTTTGAAGACGACTATGCAGTGAATCTTGCTTATCTAAACTTATCAGATTGTGAAATTTATAATCTTAGATCTGACCTTTTTGATAGTATGAGAAATTTACTGATCCTTGATATCAGTTTTAATCATTTAGAAATACTTGAAACACATTTATTTCTCCATCAAGGTCGCCTTAAAGTATTAAAGCTTAACGCAAACTTGCACATGTTGACCATTTCTTCAGAAGCTTTTATGGGCCTACTGTCTATTTCTGTCCTTGAGCTCCGAAATCTCTATATAGAGCGACTGTCAAGGGCATCATTTGCCTCTTTGAATTTAGAGAGGCTCGAAATATCAGAGACCATTATAAAACATGTTGACAGCTATGCATTTGAAAGACTATATGTTGAAGAAATATTTATAAGAACAGCAAAGATTGAAATTATATCGGTTGAAATGTTCCAGGGAGTGGAAGATGTTAAGATGCTTGTAACAAATGATTTTGCATTATGTTGCATCAAACCTGAGTTTCTAGCTGATGAAAACTGCTTGCCTCATAGTGATGCGTTTTCATCTTGCTCTGACTTAATGAGGAACCAATTGTTGCGGTCATTTATCTTGATAGTGGGGCTTTTTGGTTTATTGGGTAATACATTTTCACTATTCTATCATTTGATCTACCAGCGAGATAAACTGAAACTTGGATATGGTATGTTTGTTACAAATTTGGCTATTTCAGATTTCCTTATGGGCACATATCTTGTTATAATAGCCACCGCTGACATTAATTACCGTGGTGAATACAGTATGCACGCATACTCATGGAAGAATAGTATTCTATGTAATATGGCTGGTATCTTTGCTTCATTATCTAGTGAGGCATCTATCATCTTCATTGGATTGATAACTTTAGATAGAATCATTGTTGTTAAGTACCCATTTGGAGAGTACCGCATCAAGCAAAGAGGAGCAAATATTCTGACTGCTGTCTCTTGGTGTGTTGGTATCATAGTATCTACAGTTCCTGTTATCTTAACCCCATACTTTGAACATCAGTTTTATTCCACATCCGGTGTTTGTTTGGCTTTACCTATAACTAAACACAGATTTCCTGGATGGGAGTTTGCAGTGTCTGTGTTTATTGGGTTTAATTTTGCAACTACAGTCCTAATTATATATGGTCAGTGGACTATTTACCATGAAGTGATGAAGGCATCCAATATGAATCTGACTAAAAACGTCAAGGGCAGAAAGAATGATGTTAGGGTTGCCCGAAATCTAATGCTGGTTGCTGGAACGGATCTACTATGCTGGTTACCTATTGTCATCTTGGGTAAGTCTTATACTCTACAAAAATATAATTCCAAAACTTATTTTGTGGTTTAAAACAGCACAATCTACGCTGAAGATTTTGCTAGTATGATAAATCTAGCCCCAATCCCTGGTAGTTTTGGCTATTGTCCGTTCTAAAGTGATGTTTTTTCTGTTGTATTTTCATTGTTTGTTGTTGCACCCATTGCTAGTGGGAGTGTTTTGTTGGCTCCTTGTTTGCATTGCATAGTGTTTCCTAGATTTGAAATCATGCCGATAGGGAGGAAAAACTACAGGCTTTACATTTGTTGTGTTCCGAATTTCCTGTCACTGTTATCATAATTTCATTTTTCCTCAGAGAACTATGGGATGGTCTGCAGTGTATGATTGTTGATTTTCTGGTCATAATCACTATCTCTCCAATAGATTTAAATAAGTACTAATTCCAATAAAAAATTTGAACACACTAGAAAGTGCACTTTTGCTAACAATTTAAACTTCTCTGTGAGGTTGGTGATTTTGGGGAAGTTGAAGTCCAATATCAATTTTTCTACCCTTAATGCGCCAATCGCAACAAAAGTCGTCTGCTTTTCTCGTCTGCTGAAATGTTTAAGAAGCCCCTATGGCAAACAGTGTGGACCCAGATCAGACTGCTCTCGGTCCACGCTGTTTGCTTCTATACTTAATTTGTCAGTAATGTTAGGCAATATTTTTCAGCAGACGACTTCAGCAGACAACATTTTCAGATGCATTTTTTTCTTGGCGTTTTAAGGTTTAATATTTCTGTATTTACAGTATGGGACACGAAGTGATAGACCCTGTCTTCGGGGGTATACCAACAACAAAGGTGCATACCAGCCTGTGCATCCGCACAGTCTGATCAGCGCCTTAGCTATTTGCTTATTGGAAAATATCATATCTAGACTTGATACAAGGGAACTTTTCGAGCTAGTCTCTGTAGCTGAGCAGGCTGATTTGAGTCTCACTTTGTCAGAAACCCAGATGACAGGTTTTCATTCATCAAGTTCAATACTGTAAAATACAGAATACAGATTTTTGCTAGATTTTTATTTCATGAATTGTGTTGAAAATAGTGAGTATGATCAGAAAATAACACATATTTGCAGCGTAAAAAAATTGCAACAGGGCCATGATTTACCTTCAACAGTCGTTGAGTAATGTCGCCAGGGTTACATTTTCGCAAAATAAAGTATGACAATTTCTTAGCGACCTTATGTTCTTAAATCTGTAAACCACTATGGTTTATTGAATTTAATACTCAGGGGGGGGGGAGGGGGGGTTAACTTGGGAGTAATTTTGGTACACGTGTGCAAGACAGTATCTTTAAACCTACCCCAATCATATACTTGGTTTTCGAAAAAAAAAATGAACCATTCATTTACTTGATGAAAAAAATGTTTACATAGAGAATCTTATATGAGTGCTCATGTTTTATTGAATTTATTAAACGAGTTGGGGAAAAGAGATAAAATGTGAGGCTTGCCGAGCATTTTATCTCTTTTTCGCAACGAGTTTAAAAAATTCAATAATACAAGAGCACGAATGTTAGATTCTATTTATCATATGACAAATAGTTTGAAATCTCATTTCTGGCGTAAAAACGTTATAATTTTGACATTATGTACGCAACGTTGTTATGGACGTCATAACGTTTCCCGAAAATCGATAAACCACTAGTGGTTTACAGATTTTATTGCATGGCGTTATTTCACTCACAGACGTGACGTCATATGATAAAAATGCATATATTATTCTTTGATTTTTGTATACCCTCTTTGCTGTCTGTAAACAAAGTTTACAAATAACTATTACAACTTTGGTTTCTGAGCTATATATCTGAGCAAAAATATGAGTATTTTCAAACAAGTGTGTCAGAAACGGGACCATTCATATAACAATGGTGAAAAACTGAGTCAGTCATATACTTTTTCTTAGAAAAAAGGGGCTTTTTGTATACCTGGCGGCGCTGAAAAAGTGCTATTCGGCCTGCACATCCGTACTATGTCATATATAGGCAGTTACCCTAGCCCCCTCGCCAGAGTTTTATAACATGTCACTCCAAGAGCCAACGTCATATGATAATAGATATAAAAAGTGATCATATGACTTCTTACAGAAAAGAATAAAAACATGTTTAAAAAGAATATAAACAAGCTGTGTATGATATGACATTTTCTCTATGCTAGTTACTCTATTTGAGCCGCGGCATGAGATTTCCAACAATGTGGTATGTGTGACCAGCAAAGGCTCAGACCAGCCTACGCATACACACAGTCTGATCAGAGCATTTGCTAGTTGCTTGAATATTCTATGACTGTTAAGCTACTGACCGAATTTCCTTGGGAGTTTCTAAGCTTAACAGGAGGTTGCACAGGCTCGTCTGAGTCTACACTTCACAGAAAGCCTGATTGTTGGAAATCACATGTCGTGGCTCATTTTAATATTTTTCTATTTCCTAGGTGTTCTTGTAATGACTTTAAAAACAGATATTCCTGCGGATGTATATGCTATCACAGTTTCTCTATGCTAGTTACTCTACTTTAATATTTTCTATTGCAAAGGTGTTCTTGGAACGACTGGAGTAATAGATATTCCTGCTGATGTTTATGCTTGGACAGCTGTCTTTGTGCTACCTATCAATTCAGCACTAAACCCGTTCTTATATGCTCTTCCTGCGATAATGAGAGAAAAGGTAAATTACAGTTAAACCTCGAAAATTAGAGTTTTTAAGATACTCGCTAATTCTAAATAAATTTAGGACACACTGGATTCTATTCATGATCTATTCATAATAACTGTCTATAATAGCATGTTTTGTGTGCGTAAAAGAAACACATCCAAAACATATGTTTGATAGAAAAATGATAATAATCAGTTTGGGGGGGGGGGGGGTATTTATTTTATATCTACCTCCCTATATTTAGAAATACTGATTAGTCAAAATGAAACCTCTAGTCACGAGGACTTCATATTAGCAAGATTTGACTTACGTAAATTCAATCCATTTTTGAAACATTTCATTAATGTTAACTGTGTTAATCCTCTTTCAACAAAATAATACAAATCTGATGGCTGCCCAGCTAACAATAAAAACAACGTGAAAACGGTTTAATTCGGTTCTGGAAACGTTTTGGTTTAAAATTCAGGGAGCTTTATTGGAAAATTGTGCTTTTCATTGATAAGATTTGCAGTAAACCCTGTGTAAAACGGCCACTCAAAAATCTTAATGACAAATGGTAGCTTAATGAGGTTAAAAGTATTGCAGACTGCTGCACTTGGAGCATTCTACAATATTTTTGACCCGCATTAAGCGGTAATTGGTCTTGATAACCGATGTTCGGTCTTTTTGAGAGTGATCGTTTTACAGAGGTTTACTGTATTCTGTATATTGTGTTTCAGAAAGGCACAGTTGATGAGGATATGGCTCCCGCAAGTGTAGTTACATTTACGAAAGGTCCGTATCTCAGGTGGTTTGTTTATGAAAGAGATCAGCTCTAGCAGTGAGTTGTTGAGTAATAATTCACTGTTTGGAGGTCAGCTGTAAAGAAGATCAAATCACGAGCGCGCACTGACCGACATACAGTGAATTATTACTAAACAATTCTCGCAATAGAGCTGATCTATTTAGGTTCTAACACACTTTAAAGGACAAAAACACAGCTTCTTCCAACTTTCTGCCTTTGCACTAAAGAAATCCCCCAATACAAGGAATGTGTCGCAAACGTCTACATGTATTATTAACGTCTTTTAAGCGTTAAAACGATGTTACACCGTCTAACGCCATGCCTGGCGTCATTTTGCAGTAGCAATTGACGTCAGGTGGTGCGGGCTTTCAAAACTGTGACATTATTGTTTGATAATAACACGTTTTTTTAACTTTGGCTATAGTTAGAATTCAAGATACAGAATAGAACGTTGGTCCACGACATTGGATAGAAAGTTCGGTTTTGTATTGCACGACGGTGGGCCAGACCTCAGACGCAATGACATTACTGATTAGATTGTTCTTCTGTGATGATGCATTGCATAAGTTAGGAACCCTCCATGCGAGATAAATTATTTTTGTGTTTAACAACAGCAGAATCTAGGGCGAAGATTTGGCGCCAGTAAAATGCACTTATGCCCCTTTAGGATTCGCATGCTGTCCGTTCTAAGGTGATGGTTCTGTTGTTGTTGATTCACTGTTTAATGTACCTCCCACTGGAGTATGGGAGCGCTGGGTTTTGTCTTTGTTTTGTTATGCATCACTTAGTGTCCTTTCTAGTTTTGAAATAATCTTGACGAGGACGAGAGAGACGGTTGCTTTACTTTTATTGTCTTCATGATGTCTTGTGACTGTTGGTGTTCAGTGACTCTTCTGTACTTTACCGTTGGTTGGACTGCAGTGTTATTGTGGTATTTCCTGATCATACCCACTTACTTTTTAACATATAAGCCTAGCGTCGTTTCGCGGGTCATAACCAAACAATGCAGACCCAGATCAGGCGCCGCAGAACGCGGCACATGATCAGGGTCTCCACGGTTTGCTTACAGAATGTTCTATTAAAATTTGAATGAAAGTGAAACATACCATCCATCAACCCTTAAAATGGAAATGCTCTGCTCCAATTGATAAGAGTGACAAATATACATAATTCGGCCTTGACGATGATGGGTCGTTTCGGCCATGGGTCGTTTCCGCCAATATTTACGCAAAGATACACTAATTTTGTAGCCAAATTTTCTAAATCAACATTCATCAAGTACATTATAGGTTAATGAGAAAGTAAATTGAATAATCTAGGGCATCTCATGTTGTTTATCGCACATGCGTGAAGTAATCATTTAAACATGCATGGGCAGTCATCCAGTGGGGCCAGATGCCTAGATTTCGGTCCACATGTTATTCCAAGTACCTACTTTGTTTGTGCAGGCAGCAATGGCTCTGAAGAGATTGCACATTTGTGCAGGCTTGACCAAGCCTTCACTGCTCGTACATGTATATACACATGCAGTACGACATGTACCATACAGCTTGTGTAAATCATATCATATAAGTTAGGTCATCCTTTTAACATGAATGTGCAGTCATCTAATAAGATCAGACCACTAAGTTTTTGTCCATTTACCTACATTGTATTTATAAGCAGCCAAAACTGTGAATAGGTTGGTATTAGTTGTATGGGTTTGGGTCTGTATCATCACCTTTTGCAGCTGTGTATGATTCCTTTGGGGCTAAAGCGCTGTACAGGCTAGTATGAGACGTAATAAAAGGGAACATCATTATGAGCTGTCTCACTTATAATGTAAAACATAGGGGGAGGGGGTATATTCGGCCGAAATGATCCACCAAAATAGTCAGAAACGACCCACACTTAAATCAAGCCGAAACGACCCAGGCCGAAATGACCTGGCCGAAACGACCCACGGCCATAAAAACTCACGTCCGAAATGACCCACGGCGGATATATAATGGATCCTATCAGTTATTTATGAAATTGTATTATATATTGCAGAAAGATAACAATTTTTATGGAAAACATGGTCGTGTACCTGGCCTTCCTTAGTTAAGAGTCCCTAACAAAAATATTTCTGTTATTTCTCACCCAAAACATATATTGAGGGTACTCAAAAGAACCGTCTTAGTCTATTTGAGACGGTTTTATGAGCACCCAAAACATGTTAAATAGACTAAGTCTGCAACTATGAACATTTTTCGATTGTTTTTATTTTCTTTTAAATCATTTGTAAAAGTAGAATTAAGTTATGTGTTAACAATAAATCTGTTCACCATAGCTGAAAACTGCACGGAAAAGTGAAATATCTTATAAACACAGGTGTGCATTTCTCTTGTTGGTAATTATTTGCGTCCCTCCAATAATTATAGACAGTTTATTTTAACATAAATGCTGTTGTTTTGATACTGATATTTTGTTAAGATTTACGAAATTGGTAAAATATATACCTGAATTTTTTTTTTTTTTACTATGTTCTAGAAAAAATGAAAGATTAGTTCTAAAATTAAAAGATCAAAAGTTACAAACTATGCAGCTTTAAAACTGATGGGTCAGAAAATAATTACTATTTTACACTCAAAATGTTTGCATATCAAAAGATGTTGTCATGGTTTTAAAAACACCCACAATATTTGTCAGTTTATAGCTGCTCCCATTGTTTGTGTAGGTTTCGTGTTTGGTTCTTGCTTTTTCTAGTTTTTGTTTATCTAATTCTTGCTGAGAGAGAGAGAGAGAGAGAGAGAGAGAGAGAGAGAGAGAGATTAGCTTAACTTTAATTGTCTTTTTCGTCTCATGTAATTGTTAATGGTTAGTGTCTCTTCCTCATGGTGCCATAAGTTAGTTTGGAGTGTGTGTTTGTGGCATTTCCTGGTCATTTTACTGAGAAGAACAGGTCTTCACTAACGTTAAATCGGTTAGACCCTTCTTATAAATAATTATAGTGGTTTACAGATATTTGTAACGTTATGAAATGACGCCTATCACAACGCTGCGTATATTTGGCAAAACCTTAACGTTTTCACGCCAAAAACGCGATTTTAAAGTAATTGTAAGTTACATGATAAATAGACTCTAACAGTTCGTGCTCCTTTATTATTGAAGTTATTAAACTCAGCATGTCACACCTTTTTGTTTAATAAATACCATGAAACATTATCACTCACGTGCGATCCTCAATGTAATTGCTCCTTTTTGAGAAGCCATATTTTCACTTTGCGTATCACTAAAGCCTACTTTAAGATAGTATGCTATATATAGTTCATACATGAGTGTGTATTATTAAATTGATTAAACGAGTTGCCAAAAAGCGATAAAATGCGAGGCTTGCCAGTCATTTTGCACTTTTTTGTAACGAGTTAAATAAATTTAATAAAGAGAGCAAGAACGATAGATTTTTATCTATCATATGACAATATAATTGGTTTGAAATCTGCTTTTATGGCGCGAATACGTTAAAATTTTGTCATTGTGTATGCAACTTTGTTGTGGGCGTTATTTTATAACGTTACCGAAATGTTCAAACCATCAATATTGCATAAAAACCGTGTCGCACGCTATTAACAGACATGTTTGGCAAAAACCCATGTATTAATCAGGCAATTTGCGTGCTTTTGTCTTTTACATATACACATTCTAGGCCGTCACAAAAATTGACGTCATCAATAGTAACCTAGATAGGAATGAACGTAATTTAGTGACGTTAAGATTACGCGTCTTTGCTCTGGAAAAACCTACGAATACTGTTTTTGCTGGCCTAATAATACAAAAGTGAACTTTTCGAAGAGTTTCTTCAAAGTTTTCAACATGCAAAAATAACGATCAAACATGGTTTTCTGAAAAATTAGCATCTGCTAGACCCCTCGGGGGTGGTGCCTTTCTGGCTCCTGTTTCAACATCACCCTCGGGGTCCAACAGATGTTAATGCATAGAAAAACATGTTTCATCCCTATAGTGATTAATGGATTTTAAAACGTGGCGCTATACCACTCCCAGACGCGACGTCAAACCTACTTACTTACTTACATCCAACAATCGACGTATTTAAGTTCTTAAACAGTCTAAAGTAGGGTTTATTGTTTAATGTATGGCCCAATTATTTCACAGAGCGAGCAGAATCATTCCACACGCTATGGAAAAAACGCCGGATCTTTAACGAACGAACTGAGGGCTATGTACCGATTTCTACCCTCTTATATGATGCAGACTTCGATTTTCGACAACTCTTGCAAGTTCTTTATGGTATCCTGAGGTGTTTATTTGGCCTCCATGTTCGTGGTGTTACTCATAGAAAACTGAATCTGAAAGATATTTACTTGAAGCGATCACGTGTAAGTACAATTTCGTATTTCATATGAATTTGTGTTGTTAGTTGTTGTGCATAAAGGAACTTATTATTCAAATATTTGGTCACTGTATCGCCACGTGGTATGACATGTCCCGGTCTCTTACATTCTCGCGAGACCTGATGATACCTTATCTAGATCTCTCGCATTTCCCCTTTGCATTATGGGTAACTAGCGATATTTGGCTAGTCCCGTTCAATTGTCGCACTCCTGTAGTGACAGAATTTATTGTTAAAGATAGCAAAAAGTTAAATTTTGGACAGTTTATCATTTCTCTTTTAGTCAATATTTTCTGGATGTAAAGCCCTGAGTCATGCAAGCAGTGATCGCATAATATATTTTTAATAAAAATGGCGGCTCAATCCCAGTGTGCACCGAGCGTAAGGCGACAGGTTAGTATGTGCTAGCGTGCTTCCTATTTTTTTGCGACAATGGGTCTCTTATACAGCTACAGAGATAGGAACCAGTTAGGGCGTGGCTAGACAGTGACCATATAGTTTAAGAATACCAAGATTTTATAGCTATACAATCACGTAAAGTGTACAAAATAATTGAGCCGCGGCATGGGCTTTCCAACAATGTGGTATGTGCGACCAGCAAACCCTTAGATCAGCCTGCGCATACGGGCAGTCTGATCAGAGCCTTTGCTGGTAGCTTGAATATTCTATGAGTGTTAATCTACTGACTGAACAGTATTTGGAGCTTCTAAGCATTAAAGGAGGCTGCACAGGCTTGTCGGAGTCTACACTTGTCAAAATGCCACATTGTGGAAATCACATGTCACGGCACAATTATAAACCCTGTCCAATATTGCACAGGTGTCATGTGTTGTACATTTCCTGCTAATGTAACAGAAAACCAGAAGTTCCACTTTCATTTCCAACAATGCGGGACTCAATCCAGTCTCCTCTGCTACAGAGACTTTTCTTGTAGCCTGATGCTTTTCTTTGGCTGGGTCCACCTTGAGGTTTTCTTTAGCTCTGATTATCTGTGAGATACATTTTTCCTTTTTTCATCATAGTGTGTTAATTTGATTAATTTGTTTCTCTGTAATGATTTATTGCAATAGTAAGGAAGCCTCTATGCGCGCTTAACGATTTTTGTGCTTTAACAACATGATCTAGGGTGAAGATTTGGTACCAGTAAAATGCATTGAAGTCCCCCCCAGTGGCTTAGGCTGCTGTCCGCTCTAAGGCGATGGTTCTATTGTTGTTGATTCGTTGTAAATTGCAGCTCCCTTTGTGGGGTTCTGTGTTTGTTCCATGTTTTGTTGTGCATTGCTTTGGCGGATCCTGAAATTTTCGTCAAGGTCCAAACATTTCAAGCCAAACTCAAAGACTTGAACATTGGTCACGCTGATCTCTCTGTACTGTTAGGTCAATTATTCACTTGAGCTGCGACATGTGATTTCCAACAATGTTTTGTTTTTGTTTGTTTGATTTAATTCTTTAAGTCCCATTAACAATCTTTCAGTTATACAGGGATGGGTCTTTCTGGGTTGAACCAGTCCTAAGCTAGGATATATGTGTCTTGCTCAAGGACCACAAGCAGTGACGCCGGTGAGGCTCGAACTCGCGGCCCTTTGGTCTCGAGTCAAGCACTCTACCACTGAGCCACTGCGCTCCCATTTCCAACAATGTGGCATTTGACAAGTGTAGACTCAGACGAGGCTGTATTAGATACTATTTGGGATTATGAGTTTAGCATGATGCAATGACTAGCCTGAAAATAAATTGAGGTCACTATGACCTACTAGTATGTCTCGTGGCCTAGTTAGTTATCAATTTGTTTCCTTGATTTTTAGAAATTATGGAGATCTAATTGAATATTCCAGATGGGGACGCCCGTGTTAATGATGCATATATGATTTTCAAGGCTTTAAACGCCTGTAACTGCCTTTCTTATAGTGCGTTTTTATCAATTTAGAATGAGAATCCTCGATTTGACAAGAGTTTTTCCTTCAAAGTTGACGTTACTTATCATTGTGTTCCCTTTATCAGTGATAGCAAAACCTTAGTGTTCTATTTTCAGGGTCGAGTGATTGTCTCCCTTAGTTGTCGTCCGGAGCTGGCACTTAAGAAGAAAAGACAGGCTGACAGTATAAAGCGTTTTGCCCATATAGTGTCATCTCTACTTGACGTTTACCAGACTAGGAAGAAGACCAAGGATATTTAAGTGCTTGTATGAGCAAGTTCAGGAGATTTAGATACTTATCACATTTGCATGTTTATTTCAGTGTAAAAACAATTTCAGTGTAAAATTATCAATCTTTTCTTACCCAGAATTTTAGTATATGCTTTGGGTCTCATTGAGACGGTTCTTTTGAGTACCCACAACATATGTTTTGGCTGAGAAATCGGAAAATTATTTTTTATGTAACTCACTCCTATCTAAAGGCCTGAATGATATTCAGATCAAACAAACATGTGCAACTATCCATTGATAAGCTAATGGCCTAAATGTTGGCCAGAGCCTTCATCTGTGTCTATTAGTGTATACGAACAAAGACTCTTGTGAAACTAGACAAATGCACATGGTCGTTCATCTGACCCATGACTGCTCACAATACGTAATAAGACATCTCATGAGCTGGTGCATTTATTGGTTTTTACCGACTAGTTGTATATATATGGGGCATTATTATGGGCGCCATTACAGAATGTTACTAAATATGTAAACTACTAGTGGTCTATCAATTTTATTACATGGCATTACTCAACGTCATGCACGCAAGTCAATACCAACAAAATATATTTTGTGTCTAGCCATTCACCGGAAGTGTGCCTAGTGGGTTCCTCCTGTGGACAGTGGGTCCACTGATACTGTAAACCACTTAATATTCAAGCCATCAAAATTTGGCGATTTTAAAAGACAGTCTTTTAAAGTCGTCTGACTGACAAATATGTGTAGTTTAATTGTGTCGCTTTCTCAATTGAATGCCCTTCAAAGTGATTTTCTATTTTTATAGGGGCTACTCTTAAAGGAAAGAATATGTTCCCTATAGGGAGCATATTCTGTCTATTTATAGTATCCCCTTTTAAGGCGTGGTGTCCTCTATGTGAAAACATACTCTATCATTCATAAGTTGGGTTTTTGACGATAAAGACACAAGATTACAAGGTTGTGTGTCCATTAAGTGGTTATTCTGTTAACTGAATTTGAAACTGTAATTCGCTGTCTCATATTTTGGCGGTTTTTGTTTTCACCGCCATAGTGCCGTACAGTAAGACTTAGCGGATGAATTCCAGTTTACTCTGAGCCTTTGCTTGGTGCATCGGTCACTTTGTTGGCTTCGTCATATACTGTGACATTTATCACTATAAAACCATCAAAGTTTGCCTAATCATGGACTCACACTAGTTATCCAATCGGAACTGCCTCAGCCAATTCCGTGGAATCAGACCTCGGATGTACATCGAGGATCTACTTTGATAACGTGACGCTGACGTTACATACCGTGACGCTGACGTCACAGAAACCATGCCAACGTAATAACAAGTATGATTGTAGCAAAGCAAACGGTCATAAATGAAGTTTATGTTTTTTTTCAATAAAATATCGCTATAGCGATATTTTATTGAAAATACATAAACTTCATTTATTCTGCTGATCAAAGTTTTCGGACAATCAGAAAAATGGATTTTGATAGGGCTGAACCCACATGCTACGGAACTTATTTTCCTTACGCCAGTTCCGGCTAACAAAATGGAGCTTTTTTGTACATAGTACTATGCGTAACGCGCCTTACGTACACCCGAAGCTTGATTCGATTCTCGAATTGTGCCGGACTTTCCCCGTTTACTAGTTATCTACCCAAACTGACCTTTTTTTCATACATGAAGAATCAGTGGGGTTTAACAATTAGTTCCTCGCGATTGATTTGTACCTTTAATTGGAACAGAGACTGTGCTTTTGTTGTTTTCTTGTCCTGTAGCTTTAAATAATGGCGTCACACATGTTTTTTCATGCGCTAACATTTGCCGGGTCCCGAGGAAGCTGTTTGAACACAAGGCCGTTAGGCCGAGTGTTCAAACATCGTCCGAGGGACCCGGCAAGTGTTAATGCAATGAAACAAACATGTGTTATCGTTATTCTTGCATATTTTACCTGATTTCAGCATAAACCGCGCTGAAAACGTCTTTTTAACATTAAATATTCATTTGCTTACGCTTGATTTCTCAAAACAAAATTGAGTCAGCGTCAAACTTTCGAACGGCATTACGTCTCAACAACGTCATATATACGCGTGCAACGTTTTCGCGAACGAAAGCACCAGCGAAATGATCAGTCACGGCCGCAACGTTTTCCCGTATAACGTCATGCATACAAATCAGGGCCCAATTTAGGCATTTTCAAGTAAAAGCCATGTTCAAACAGAACGTGAATCTCATGATTTGAACATGGATTTTGCGGCTTCAAACAGCTTCGCGTAACGAATTCCCATGCAAGAATTCATATTTTTTCACACTATTGTTACTGTTCATTCACGATATCTTGGCTCAATGATACCGTTAACGGTGGACTGTACTATATAAAAAATAAGGGAGCATGCGGTCTGATGCATTTTAACAGTATAATTATAACAAAACAGTTTATATCACATTGGAATTCTAAACGGCTTCGTGGCTCAGTCGGTAGGCCGCACATACACGTTGGTTATATCTTTTTGAAGAGTAATAAAGAGATAGTGGTTCGAAACCCAAAATCAACTATCTTTTTTATAATATACATAGTTTGTTGTCTTGTTCGTGTGTGATTTTACAATTTATACATATTTCGCACTTTCAAACTCGCAAAGCTTCATCCCGTCGCTTAATGGCTTCCGAGGCACAAGGACCACCTTCTCCGACTCAGCTTTGATGCGCGATAACGTTTTGTTTGATAGGCCAGTCAGCTTCCTGGCTTACTCTCTGTAATTTGATAATGGCGCAAATAGTGCATCATTCATGGCATCTTCTACGCGTACTTTTAAAATAACATGCGCAGCAACACAGGGGCCTATATTGGATCAAATAGCATTCCTATCAGACATTTCATACAGCCAAGATAAGTATGCGCAGCGAAAAAATGTGTGTGAAAGCATATTTGAGAGATCGAGATACGAATGGCAAATAGAAAAAAATGGACTTCATACGACTCGAACACCATAATCGCACAACATGCAACCAAATATGATTGATAGTTCTCCACGCTATCCTCTACACCACTGCTATTGATTGGGAAATGCATCACGCATATCGCTTAACATTATATTTATCTTGAACATGAAGAGGAAGCTACCCTATAGTGATGTAATGGTAAAATCCTACTAACGGTTTCTTTGAGCCAAGATATCGTGGATGAACAGTACCTCAAATTGGAACAGAGACTGCGTGTTTGTTGTTGTCTTGTGCTGTAGCTTTTAATTCATATTTTTCATACTATTATTACTCAAACTTTATTGCTACTGTTTTGTGTATGTATTCCATTAAATGAAAATGTTAAGGTTAGTGTAAGTAGTTGTTTCTTTTCTGCAAACCAATTTCACATTTGAGCCGCGACATGAGTTTCCAACGGTGTGGTATGTGAGACCAGCAAATCCTCAGATCAGCCTGGGCATATGCGCAGTCTGATCAGAGCCTTTGCTCGTCGCTTAAATATTCTATGACTGTTCAGCTACTGACCGAACATCATTTGGAGTTTTCTAAGCTTAAAAGGAGGCTGTAGAGGCTCGCCTGAGTCTACACTTGTCAAAATACCACATTGTTGGAAATCACATGTCGCGGCTCATTTAAACAGTTAGTTTTTAATTCTGGATACCAGAAGACACAGACGAAATGTAGCATAAGTCGGCATTTTATCAGGGTCTGCACTGTTTGCAAAGATAAAAAGAAATCTTGACGGAGCCCAGTTACTCAGTTGATAAAGCGTTAGACTGGGGGTCCAAGGTTGCTTGTTCGAGACTCACAAGAATCGCTGTGTTGTGTCCTTGAGCAAGACACCTTGTCTGCTGCTTAGTACCGGTTCAACCAAGGAAGACAGAAAATCGTCCCGACAAGACAAAAAAACTGTTGACTGGGACGTAAAGCATCAACACAAACAAACAAATGCTCCTGGACAATTGAAACAATCTTCTCTAAAACCATGAGGCCCACAGTTTGAATATTAAGTATGTAACAATGTCTAGTTGTCCCCAACGTCAATCCTACCAATCAAATCTCTGGGGTCCAAACAGGCCCCGCCCAAGGGATCAAGAGTTTCCATAGACTTATAATCGGACAAATATTAGAAATTCTTCTCCTCTTAGACCATGACGCCCACACTTAAAATAGATATTCTATAAAACCATGAGGCCAGCAACTCAGGTGAGCAGTATACGCACATTAAGCCTCTTGTTAAAGGTTTTCCCTTGATTAGTTTACGGGACTACAGGGGTATTACCAATTTGAACCCCAGGGGTATGGTTGGCAGGATGTATGCAGTGGGTCACTAGGCATTGCTACATACTTCATCTATTTTTAAATGTTTTTATTATAATTGCTCCCTATGGGAGCAAATGACCCCCATGAAGTGGCCAATTTGAGGCATGGTTGGCAGGGCTTACGTAAGGGAACTCGAAGCATTGCAACATACTGTATATATATATAGCTGAGGGTCTCATGGCTTTAGAAATAAAACTGTTTAAAGTTTTTCCCATGATAACTTTATTTAGCTAAAGATCATCAGGGCTGTGGGCAGTTTTTACTATCTGTGAGTCGTGAGCCCTTTTCTTTGTTTCATCAAAGTGTGTTAATTTGATTAGAGTGTTTCTCCATGATAATACATTGCATTAGTTAGAAGGCTTCCATGCGAGCTGAATATTTCTTGTACTTCAACAACTGCAGAATCTAGGGCGAAGATTTAGTACCAGTAAAATGCATTTAAGCCCACGGGTGGCTTAGGCTGCTGTCCGTTCTAAGGCGGTGGTTCTGTTGTTGTTGACTTTTGTTTATTGTTACTCCCATTGTGGGAGTCTGTAATTGTTCTATGTTTTGTTGTACGTTACTTTATGTCCATTCTAGTTTTGAAATCATCTTCATGGGGAAGAGAGAGCTGGTTGCTTTGCTTAGTTTGTCTTCCTGGTGTCTCGTGAAGGCTGTGTGGCTCTTCCTAGCGGTGCCATTGGTTTGTCTGCGGTTTGTGATTGTGGTATTTCCTGATTATACTTACTTTCTATTTTTGCTCCCAGGGGCTTGGTTGGCAGGCCACTAGACATTGCTACATACTACATTATATAAACTGTGAGACTCGATAATGGTTTCAGAAAAATGTGTAAGTTTTTCTTTCATTATAAATCTATGGATACTCTTGCTCTAAGGGGTGGGACCAGTTTGAACTTAACGGACTAGTTTGGCAGGATTACTGCGACGGGCCGGTAGACATTGTGACAAAATAATGATATCAGACGCGGGACTTGTGGTATCAGAGAATAAGATTTTTTAAAGTTTACCCCATTAAAGTCTATAGAAAATCTTTACCCTGGGACGGGGCCTGTTTAGACCGCAGAGGCTTGCTTCAAACATATTTGAGTCGTGACATGAGATTTCCAACACCGTGGTATGTGCGACCTGCAAAAGCTCAGACCAGCATGCGCATACGCGCAGTCTGATCAGAGCCTTTGCTAGTCGCTTCAATATTCTCTGAGAGTTAAGCTATTGACCTAGCATTATTTGGAGATCCTAAGCTTAAAAGGATGCTGCACAGGCTCGTCCGAGTCTACACTTGTCAAACTGCAACATTGTTGGAAATCACATGTCACGGCTCATTTTAGTTCAACATGATAAGATACACATACAAATATGTACACGTAACAGAATGTAAAAGGATTATAACTTAAGTTTTCTTCTCATTTTCCTAAGGGGCTTGATTGGCAGGATTGATGTCCACTAGGTATTGCTACATGCTAAATATATAAGCTATGGTCCTCAGATTTATATAGGGGACAAATAGACATTGCTACATACTCAATATATAAGCTGTAGGCCTCATGGTTTTGAAAAAGATTTTAAAAGTGTTTCACATTTTAGCAGACTCGTACTGAGGATTCAAAGAAAGGATCAGGTTGCCAAAACAAATCAGTAAATCAGTAAAGCAGTTTGGGAACTTAGCAGAAGAAGCTAAAATCCTACTAGTAACATGGTGGTTCTCACGTGACTAGGTTACTCCTTGAACTGTTAACCATTCTATGTGTTTGTCTGCACACTTCAGGCGCCCTCTCGTCTGACACTCTGTGCCTGTTTTTCCTGCTACTGATACTATGTGATACCTGAATCCCTCTCCGTCCATGAAACCAAGCTTGTTCCATTCCCGCCTTCTGCAGGTTAATCCCAATTCCTTTACATCTCTAGTTGTCAGTTGCAAATTTCGCGCCAAAACTTCTTGCAAAGCCAAGGATGAAAAGCAAGGTCATCCAACGTTACTGTGAAAGCAGTAAAACGTCGATGGAAGAAATCTCCCTTTGCATTAGCCCACTCGAAAAAGGGACCCAAAAGTTATCTGTAACAGAAGTCAGCGAGATAACTGGAATAACATAATAACATGCGCGGATCCAGAAAGTTTGTCAGAGGGTGTCCAACTTTGACAACGTTTTTTTTTTATTTTTTTAGTTTGATGAGGGGAGAAAGGATCCAAATACCGCTATTAGCGGGCCATCAATGGTCCGCCAGCAAAACGCCATTTAAATGTACATGTTCAATGTGTCTATATTGTATAGGCAGCATATCAAATTGCTCCATTAAAAGTTGTGGTAGGAGCTGATTGGCCCATGAAGGCACCATCTATGCATATGCAAAAACCTTGTTAGGGGAAATTGTCTAAGTTCTAACAGCTGTCATTTTGTCAAAAAATATTTTTTCCAAACCAAACTCCTTCATGCATATGTTCAATATGTCTACATTGTAGCGTCAAAGTATCAAATTGCTCCATTAAAAGTTGTGGTAGAAGTTGATCGGCCCATAAATGCACTATCCATGCATATACATAAGCCATATAAGTGAAAAATTGTCTAAGTTCTCATAGCTGTCATTTTTTTGACCAGACTCCTTCATACATATGTTCATATGTCTATATTGTATAGGCAAAGTATCAAATTGCTCCATTAAATGGTGTGGTAGGAGTTGATTGGCCCATGAAGGCACCATCTATGCATATACAAAAGCCTTATTAGGGAAAAATTGTCTAAGTTCTCACAGCTGTCATTTTTTCAAAAATTATTTTTTCTGTATCAAACTCCTTCATGCGTATGTTCAATGTGTCTTTATTGTATATGCAAAGTATCAAATTGCTCCATTTAAAGCTGTGGAAGGAGTTGATCGGCCTATGAAGGCACCATCTATGCTTATACAAAAGCCTTATTAGGGAAAAATTGTCTAAGTTCTCACAGCTGTCATTTTGTCAAAAATGCTTTTTCTGAACCAAACTCCTTCATGCATATTTTCAATGTGTCTACATTGTATAGGCAAAGTATCAAATTGCTCCATTAAAAGCTGTGGTAGGAGTTGATCGGCGCATGAAGGCACTATATATCCATATACAAAAGCCTTATTAGGGAAAAATTGTCTAAGTTCTCACAGCTGTCATTTTTTCAAAAAATATTTTTTCTGTATCAAACTCCTTCATGCGTATGTTCAATGAGTCTTTATTGTATATGCAAAGTATCAAATTGCTCCATTGAAAGCTGTGGAAGGAGTTGATCGGCCTATGAAGGCACCATCTATGCATATACAAAAGCCTTATTAGGGAAAATTGTCTAAGTTCTCACAGCTGTCATTTTGTCAAAAATATATTTTTCTGAACCGAACTCCTTCATGCATATGTTCAATGTGTCTTCATTGTATAGGCAAAGTATCAAATTGTTCCATCAAAAGCTGTGGTAGTAGTTGATCGGCCCATAAAGGCACCATCAGTGCATATAAAAAAGCCCTATTAGGGAAAAAAAACTATAAGTTCTCACAGCTGTCATTTTGTCAAGAATTATTTTTTCCGAACCAAACTCCTTCATGCATATGTTCAATGTGTCTACATTGTATAGGAAAAGTATCAAATTGTTTAATCAAAAGCTGTGTAAGCATCAGCCCTATATAAAACCATTTAGAACTACAAAGGGAAATAACTCTAATAGAATTGACCCCAAGCCCCTTTTTTTGTTTAAAGTATTTGTCTTGCATATATGAACATGTTTGCAAGGTTTGATGAAAATCCAGGGATGACTCTTCAAGATATTAAGGAAACAAAACGTTACGGACGGACGCACGCATGCACGGACGGACAACGTGAAAACAGTATACCCACCGTGAAAACAGTATACCCACCACAAACAAATTTTGCGGGGGTATAAACACCACAAACAAAGTTTGCGGGGGTATAATGAGCTTGTCAATTTTTTGAACCATATTAGTTATTAGTTATATGGAATGCTAATCAAATGATGCAGCTTATCCCATGCTGATGCACCAAGACTAAAAACAAGAAAACAAACAACACATAGTAGCAAGTAAAGAAATTTCACCATGCAACATTGTTCAATTTGTCTTCAATGTAATGGCAAAGGTTAATGCAATTTCATCAAAACTGTGACAGGAGGTACCTCAATCCAAAAATGAACTATTATAGCACAAACATTACGGAAATTTACCTTTTATATCAGAAAGCAAGCAGAAAAATGTGAACACAGCTGCCATTTCATCCTGTTACCAGACCAAGCAGTAATGCTTCCACCAACTTGCACAACCACTTCGACGTTGTTGAGTCAAATTTTTGAAACTAAACACACTTACTTTGATGAGCAGGCATTCATTGAAACAGACCCTGATGATCAGATTGCAGAGCTTCTTGGGTCTGTTGATGTAACTGCCAATCCAAGTGTACACAGTGCAGATATGTTCGTGGATGAACATCCTCCCCAAATTCAAGACCTTGGCTCCCAACATTCATCCAAACAGAAATCCAGATTTGCCAAACCTGTTCAAATTGAAGATTACATATTTGAAAATGAAAATAAAGCCACCCGCCGCAAGACATTATCACACCAAAAACTGTTTGAGAGTTATTTAGAAGAACAAAATGAATTAAGAGCCATATGTGACATAGCACCTGCGGACCTAAACAATTATTTGAGCCAGTTTCTAGTCTCTGTTCGCCAACAAAATGGTGATGAATATGAACCAGTTACATTGAGAAGTATTGTTGGGAGTTTAGAGAGGTATCTTAAAAGACATAGTTATGGTTGCAGTTTGATATCAGGTAATGAATTTTCAAAATCAAGAGAAGTGCTGAAATGTAAGCAGAAGGATTTGAAAAGACAGGGGCGTGGAAACAAACCTAATGCTGCAGATGCCATAAGTGATGAGCAAATTAACATTCTTTACGAATCTGGACAGCTGGGTCCCAATACCCCAACATCCATGCTTAACACTTTGTGGTTCAACAATTGTCTCTATTTCGGAATGCGTGGAGGAGGAGGAGAGCATCGACAGCTTCGATGGGGTGACCTGAACCTCTGCTATGATAGTGACCTAAACCAAGAATACATTGACTTTAATGAAAGGCAGACAAAAACTCGAACCGGAGAGGATGTTAGTAATACGCGCAAAGACAAACCCAGAATGTATGCTAGACCGGATAGCGAAAGGTGTCCAGTAATGTTGTATAAAAAATATGCTGACAAAAGGCCTGAACTCATGAGTCAAAATGACAGCCCTTTTTACTTAGCAACTATAACCAATAAGTCTATGCCCACAGAGAATGAGCGCTGGTTTTTAAGTCAGCCGATCGGTGTGAATAAACTGAATGGGTTATTGAAAACTATGGCTTTGAGAGCCCATTTACCCGATTTGCCATACATGCGTATTACTAACACCAGTGTTAGGAAGCATTTGTGCCAGAAGCTTCTCGACTGTAACATTCCTGACACACATGCTATACATATAACAGGCCATAAAAATCCGCAGTCCCTTAACAATTATCGAAAACTCTCAAATAAGCAAAAACAACATGTGTCAAAGCTTTTGTCATCTTCAAGCGAGCAAAATGAAAACCAAGAATTCAGAAAGCCCCAATATTTGCCAAATATTCCATCAAATCCAATTTCTGAACCTCATGTACATGTACCTGAGGTTCAGAGACTTATTCCATTAACTCCAATTTCTGAACCTCATGTACATGTACCTGAGGTTCAGAGACTTATTCCATCAAATCAAATCTCTGAACCTCATGTACATGTACCTGAGGTTCAGAGACACTCTAAAAAAACCCGCTTTCAGTCAACCCAGTTAAAACAGCTGAAAACGCAGCCGGCCACCAAAGTCTGCAATTTTCTGAAGCAACATCATCACTGAATATTGATGCCAATAGTGCTTTAAAGTCTATTTTTCAGGGCTCTCACATCTATGGTGGGACTTTCAACATTTCAGTAAACTTTCAGTTGCTTCCTGCAGTAAAGAGACCACGAATGGAAAATGAAAGTTAATTTTTGTGGAAATTTGTGAACCTTAGGAATGTTTTAAATGTTTTTTAGTTGTGGTATAAACGGCCATAAACTGAGAATGAGTTGAGAAACTGAACTGGGCAAGTTTTCTTCTAGGTTCTACAGAGCATTAGGAAGCTGTAGTCTAATTATAAAAACTGAAATTGTTTACATACACAGTGAAAACATTATTATGTTGTGGTGCTAAAAAAAACCGTCACATTGAGACGGTTCTTTTGAGTATCACCAACAAATTATATTTTGTTGTTGGTAGAGAAATAAGAAGAAAACTTTTCATTCTCGAGTCGAAACATGACTGACCTAGTTTTTCTTTTCGTTCAAAGGCACCGGTCGTGTCTTTGCGTGAAAAGAACCTTGTTTTTCGACTCCAGCACTTGACACACAACTTTACTTACTGTTATCTTTTAATTGTAAATCCATTTTGATGAATTAGCCACATGTTTATTGTTTAAATTGCTGTGAAATCGGTGTAAAAATGCTGACCTCTTTACAACGTTATCATTTTTAAACTTGCGCTTCATAATAAAGTGACGTCAACAAAATATTGTACAGTACGTCGCCAATTGTATTGTTATCATTATAAAATTGATGGTATGTGAGAAATAGAATCCATCATTGGTGTTGAGTGTTGACAGGAAAATCCCAACCCTCGGGCCCAATGTTCTAGTGGGAAACTCGGCAAGCCTCGTTTCCCACTGGAACGTTGGGCCCTCGGGTTGGGATTTTCCTGTCTCCACTCAACACCAATGATGGATTCTACTCCATACCAATCAGTGGGAAAGATAAAAATCGAACAGCCGCACGTTGTTAAGACAAGTGACGCCCATAGAACTTTGTGTTAAAGTGACGTGATCATGTTACGCCACGTCTCAGCGTATTTTGGAACTATATATATATAAATGCAGTGTTGGATGGTGAGCAAGAAAAAAACAACATTATTTATGCGAGTGTGGGATATAACTTCTGGACGCCTTTTATTAAATATGAAAAGGCGGTATTAAATGGTGAGCCAGAAAAATCCATTATTTGTAGGAAAATACGTCCCTCGTGATCACTTGCAAGCCTCGTGATCATTCTATCCCATCTTCACACTCACGATAGATCCTTATATTACACATGCTGTCATGTGTGGGGCTGTACTGTACATTGAATGCATTTGAACTCACGGAAATTGTCGTCAAGTGACGTCATTGTTATGTCAAAGTGATGTCATCATAAACAATACAGTTTCAGCGCCGATGATATCTTTCAAGGTTTGGTTCCCTGTCAACTGATCGTAGGACTAGTGGCTAGTGCCTCCTACATGGGAGACTACAAGAAAAGTCCTTACTACTTTCGAGATTACGATTGCAGTTCGGTGGGCTTCTACATTGATGGACAATCATATCCCTCTCAGCCTTTACGACCCAATTACGAAGCCGATCAGTACGTGGACTGTTACAGAACGCTGACGTGCTTCCACAAAGATATAAACGTTAAACGAAATGACTATGTTAAAGGCTATTGCTTATACGCGTTGGAGATCGATCCTTACTACTCGTTCAATGTCAAGAGACAAGGACACTGCCGACTAGAAATGAAGTTTGCCAAGCCCTTACCGGAAAGCGCCACCTTGATCCTATACGCTACCTTCCCGGAAATCCTCAATATAGACTCCTCCAGATCCGTGTTCGTTCGATAAATGAGAGGCCCCTAACCCAAAAAAGAACTCCTGAGACGCTCCAGACGCCAACTGTACATCTTGGGTGATAGGACGCTGGGTTACCAAAGAAAGGTGGAGGCTCTTGGCGGTAAACAAAAGTTTATTCGCACGCTTCTAAAGATAACGTTGGCCCATTTGAAATCGGAGCTAGAATAATGGAAAAGCTAGTCCTAGTCCCTTACGAGAAGTACCAGAGGCTATTGGATGGCAAAACAATGGAGAAGAAAACCCCGAACCCGCCCAAAAGACGTGAAAGGACCGTGCTGAAAAAAAGGTCCACCCCGGGAACGGGATAAACCGAGCGCTGCGACGCGCTAAAGACTGGATCTCTTTCTGAACTTCGTAAAAAAACCACCCGGAAATCCTCAATATAGACTCCTTCAGATCCGTGTTCGTTCGATACATGAGAGGCCCCTCACCCCCTTGTATGTAGAGAAGAAGAACGACACCGCGCTCTAGGACGTGACGCTACCTTCTCGTGGTCTAGGGCGTTGACTCACCCTCCGAGGTGTAACCGAACGCGTCACAGGGACCGCCATCTTGTATCTGACTTCGTGGGGGCCGCCATCTTGGATCGGAAGTCGTGGGGGCCGCCATCTTGGACCGGAAGTGACGTCATTTACCCTATAGTGGGGCCTATACTACTGTTCCCATTTGAAAAGGGCTCTAATGGTAGAAAATCATTGCTTGGTAAAGTAGCCTCCCACCCTTTGATATGCGTATTTTTTTCAGCGTTCTGGCTACGCCATTGTGATGTGTGACTGTATCTGTTCTGCGTCTTTTCCTCGCGGTGTCATGGGTTGGTCTGTGGTCTGTGGTTTTTGCGTTTCCTCCTCAGACTCACTTGTTTTGTTGCCTTTTTTGCAAATAATACGATATCTTGCACGCCCCACCTTGAATCAGCTACTTAGATGCTAACTCTGACGAGAATAGCTTTGCGGGGGTTTCTTCGTTGTAGTCAGGGCCATTTGGGACAAAAATAGGCCCCGTGCAAATTGTGTGCCGATTTATGGGGACCTATATCAAAACCTTCAGTGAAGTCTTACCTTTAATTTCTTGGGATACAGATTCAAATAAGTCATTTGACTTTCTTCTGAATCCCATTTGTATAGTGGTTGTATTGTAATATTCTGTGTTGTTTGTATACTTGTCATATATTATACAAATAAAATAAAGTTTAAACCAATCAACCATCTCAAATCCGCGTCTGAGGCTAGTTATGACGTCGTCAATATGGCGACCATAATAAGAAACGGTTCGTTAATAAAAGCTATAGTTATTGTTTGTATGGTCATATTAAACCAACACGAACGCCTTTTCAACATAATATGAATAATTTTAGTCATATGATGGTTAAGTCGAGGCTTTACGTGACTTTGGTAACAAATTATTTTTCGACAACTATATTTTGCATGCAAAATACCGTAGATTTCTTTTAAATACCCAGCTTATCAGTAGACCAGAAAAGGTGCGTATATATATGATAACCGAAAACACATTATTGGTCAGTTCTCCGTAAAAATTTAAGCTTATAGTGTTCATTAGAATCGACTGATTGAGAATTAATAAAATAATGCCATAATTATCATTTAATTTATATCTAGACAATAATATGAATCAATCCATTTCACAACGAATTTTATTCTGCATTGATGCATGTTTAATTCCATGTTTGTATAACATGCGCAGATCTTAAGGTGTTGGGGTCAAGACCCACCCTTCATTTTCCAGGGTATAGCTTTTGAAATGTTAAACTTTGTCGGGCCACCTTTAGACTGATGGCTGAGAATGTTCTTGCTGCCCCCTCGGGAATTTCGCAAACTTATTCTATCTAAAAGAGAATTTGAAGTTGCGATTTTTGATAGATGTTTACACTATGTACACCGGGGCGTTATTCTATGACAGCCTGTTACATATGTTACCATATTAAATTTACAAAAAAGGAAATTAAAAGTTTGAGCTACAGAAATAAGGCTAAATATTTAAATTACTCATATATTCTGCTTATCGGCTACTTTAGCTACATATACAAGCTTTTCGAGCAAAATTACAGCTTTCTACGGTGTTATGTGTGTCACTTTAATTAGATTATCCTTTAAGCATGAAAATTGTGACCAATATCATTTACTTTTATAGCTGATCTGTACATTTTCCAAAAGGTTTTGATTATTTTGTACTAACAAACTCATTTGGCTTAGAGAAAACGCAAAGTTTGCTGTTTTACTTCTTATATGGTGTCTTATACATATAGATTATTACACGGCTTTTTTGATCCCAGCCCTGATCTCAGCCCGAGTAGACCGTATCAGCCAGAGCCCGAAGGGCGAGGGCTGATACTGTCCGAGGGCTGAGATCAGGGCTGGGATCAAAAAAGCCGTGTAATAATATTTTTATCATATACTTATGCGTGTAAAAGAGCTAATGAAATTATCTATCAATTTCTTTATTTGGCGCAGTCACTTTAAGTGACTTTATCAGCCTCATATTACGGCTCAAATGCATCACGTCGATCCTTTTGTTCGCGAAAACGTTGCGAGTGGCTATGTCGTTGTGACGTCATGGCGTTCGAAAGTTTGACGCTGACGCCATTTTGTATGGAGATACTCGGTGTAAGAAAATGGATATTTCAATGTTTTAACAGTGTTTTCAGTGCGATTTTAATTGGAATCAGGTAAAAATATGCAAGAACACGTCCACTATCTTTATTTTTACAATTGTTTTGCAGATATTCCCTGTTTTTTTTCCAGGGCGAGATCAACTGCTGGGGAGGGCGGGACAGGAAAATATCAGCCCTGGTATCAGCCCCCGTATCAGCCCTCTACTTGACTTTTGGATCCCAGGGCTGGACAGCTCTATTTGACTGGACTGATACGCTTGGGCCAAAAGTCTAGTATCAAGGGCAATACTAGTATAAGTATGTGATAAGAGCAATTAAACAACCCAAAGGCTACACCCAGTTTTAAGCAGCCGAATGTATTATTTAAGGAAAACATTTACTGCTGTTGGATATCTTGCATATTTGGGATCGTCTTGCTCATATAATAAAGAATTATAGATTTTGCAGGTTTAGCAATTAGATTGAAGCCATTGTTAAAGGCTGTAACATATGCTGCATGGCACAATAATTACAACTGTCATAACATTTATTGAGATCCGCTTATCTGATTGGTCGAGAACGGTCATCTGATCGCATTGATCTGTATTTCATTTTTCATTCTAACACACCTCGCCTATAGAGCCAACGGTTACAAACTGTGATATATCTGACAATAATTCACTGCTAAAGTGTGTGATAGCTGACGTCACTGGAAAATGACGTCATTCATGGCGTTGTAATTATAAGAATTGAAAGTAATTTTTCTGCTTTTCACTGAGGTATGAAATGTCGTTTAAATTACATCTGATTTAAGCATGAAAACCTTCGGTTTTCATGCAAATTAGATGTAATTTTCCCAAAATTTCATACCTCAGTTTAAACGAAATTACTTTCAATTCTTATAATTACAACTTCTTCTTTATTCTTTCTTATTCAGTATTTATAATTATGTTTTACTAAAAAAAATACGTTTCCAGCTAATAGTTCCTTTCGCGCATTTAGAATATGACGTGCGTATGTAGACCTAGACGTTACGACGTTCAAAAAATCAAAATGGCGGCCGTTCTCCAATTGAAAATAAACAACTACATTTTAGAAACTAAAATCTCGTTTTTACCTCGACATGGGTCTTCATTAGAATGTGTACGATAGTTACGTCATCGGATATGACGTCATTCGTTTACATTGGTGACGAAAGCATCATCTGTCGAAATGGCTTGGAAAGGAAAAGAAATGACCCCAGCAAAAAGAAATTGTGCCATCTTTATTGAGTGATTGAAGAAAGCAAAGACGAATGGCAAAAAATGTTGGATAAACCAGGCAACAGTCAGTAAGTTCAAGAAACAATTTTATTGCGGGGCTCGACTGAAAACATGCAAAACAAGCACAGGTGCAAGAGGTGATCGCTCCGGGGTGATCGCATCATTTTGCGGGCTGGGAAACTGAATAGATCGCAGCAGACAGCTGATCGGCATGACTACTGTTAATTTAGGCGTCATATGTAAGTCAATTTTTGCTTTCTACCTGAAAATATAGGTGTAAGTGTAAGGTAAACTGTCAGTAGTCGCAGGCTGTCCATTTCTCTTCATAGAAGCATTGCACAGTATCACAAAAGTAGTTCTGACATGAATGGCCCTCGGAATGGCCCCGCCCCTCATGAATACGGACCGGGTTCATTTAAGAAATAGATCAGCTCCAGTAGTGAATTGTTGAATAATAATTCACTGTTTGGATGTCAGTTGTAAAGAAGATCAAATCACGAGCGCACAGCGCGAGTGATTTATCTTCGTACAACTGACCGACAAACAGTGAATTATTACTCAACAATTCACGCACTGCATCTGATCTATTTCGATTCTAACACACAATAAACGACGAAAACACATTCGAAGTCTTCAGCTACTTCCAACTTTCCGCCATTGCACTGAAGAACTCCCGCCAATACTTAGACTACGTCGCATACGTTTGCATGTAATTGTAACGTCTTTCAAGCGTTAATACGACGTTACACCGTCTAACGCCATGAATGACGTCATTTTCCAGTGACGTCAGCTATCACACACTTTAGCAGTGAATTATTGTCAGATATATCACAGTTTGTAACCGTTGGCTCTATAGGCGAGGTGTGTTAGAATGAAAAATGAAATACAGATCAATGCGATCAGATGACCGTTCTCGACCAATCAGATAAGCGGATCTCAATAAATGTTATGACAGTTGTAATTATTGTGCCATGCAGCATATGTTACAGCCTTTAACAATGGCTTCAGTCTAATTGCTAAACCTGCAAAATCTATAATTCTCTATTATATGAGCAAGACGATCCCAAATATGCAAGATATCCAACAGCAGTAAATGTTTTCCTTAAATAATACATTCGGCTGCTTAAAACTGGGTGTAGCCTTTGGGTTGTTTAATTGCTCTTATCACATACTTATACTAGTATTGCCCTTGATACTAGACTTTTGGCCCAAGCGTATCAGTCCAGTCAAATAGAGCTGTCCAGCCCTGGGATCCAAAAGTCAAGTAGAGGGCTGATACGGGGGCTGATACCAGGGCTGATATTTTCCTGTCCCGCCCTCCCCAGCAGTTGATCTCGCCCTGGAAAAAAAACAGGGAATATCTGCAAAACAATTGTAAAAATAAAGATAGTGGACGTGTTCTTGCATATTTTTACCTGATTCCAATTAAAATCGCACTGAAAACACTGTTAAAACAATGAAATATCCATTTTCTTACACCGAGTATCTCCATACAATATGGCGTCAGCGTCAAACTTTCGAACGCCATGACGTCACAACGACATAGCCACTCGCAACGTTTTCGCGAACAAAAGGATCGACGTGATGCATTTGAGCCGTAATATGAGGCTGATAAAGTCACTTAATTTAGTGACTGCGCCAAATAAAGAAATTGATAGATAATTTCATTAGCTCTTTTACACGCATAAGTATATGATAAAAATATTATTACACGGCTTTTTTGATCCCAGCCCTGATCTCAGCCCTCGGACAGTATCAGCCAGAGCCCGAAGGGCTCTGGCTGATACGGTCTACTCGGGCTGAGATCATGGCTGGGATCAAAAAAGCCGTGTAATAATCTATATGTATAAGACACCATATAAGAAGTAAAACAGCAAACTTTGCGTTTTCTCTAAGCCAAATGAGTTTGTTAGTACAAAATAATCAAAACCTTTTGGAAAATGCACAGATCAGCTATAAAAGTAAATGATATTGGTCACAATTTTCATGCTTAAAGGATAATCTAATTAAAGTGACACACATAACACCGTAGAAAGCTGTAATTTTGCTCGAAAAGCTTGTATATGTAGCTAAAGTAGCCGATAAGCAGAATATATGAGTAATTTAAATATTTAGCCTTATTTCTGTAGCTCAAACTTTTAATTTCCTTTTTTGTAAATTTAATATGGTAACATATGTAACAGGCTGTCATAGAATAACGCCCCGGTGTACATAGTGTAAACATCTATCAAAAATCGCAACTTCAAATTCTCTTTTAGATAGAATAAGTTTGCGAAATTCCCGAGGGGGCAGCAAGAACATTCTCAGCCATCAGTCTAAAGGTGGCCCGACAAAGTTTAACATTTCAAAAGCTATACCCTGGAAAATGAAGGGTGGGTCTTGACCCCAACACCTTAAGATCTGCGCATGTTATACAAACATGGAATTAAACATGCATCAATGCAGAATAAAATTCGTTGTGAAATGGATTGATTCATATTATTGTCTAGATATAAATTAAATGATAATTATGGCATTATTTTATTAATTCTCAATCAGTCGATTCTAATGAACACTATAAGCTTAAATTTTTACGGAGAACTGACCAATAATGTGTTTTCGGTTATCATATATATACGCACCTTTTCTGGTCTACTGATAAGCTGGGTATTTAAAAGAAATCTACGGTATTTTGCATGCAAAATATAGTTGTCGAAAAATAATTTGTTACCAAAGTCACGTAAAGCCTCGACTTAACCATCATATGACTAAAATTATTCATATTATGTTAAAAAGGCGTTCGTGTTGGTTTAATATGACCATACAAACAATAACTATAGCTTTTATTAACGAACCGTTTCTTATTATGGTCGCCATATTGACGACGTCATAACTAGCCTCAGACGCGGATTTGAGATGGTTGATTGGTTTAAACTTTATTTTATTTGTATAATATATGACAAGTATACAAACAACACAGAATGCGATTACAATACAACCACTATACAAATGGGATTCAGAAGAAAGTCAAATGACTTATTTGAATCTGTATCCCAAGAAATTAAAGGTAAGACTTCACTGAAGGTCCCAAATGGCCCTGACTACAACGAAGAAACCCCCGCAAATCTATTCTCGTCAGAGTTAGCATCTAAGTAGCTGATTCAAGGTGGGGCGTGCAAGATATCGTATTATTTGCAAAAAAGGCAACAAAACAAGTGAGTCTGAGGAGGAAACGCAAAAACCACAGACCACAGACCAACCCATGACACCGCGAGGAAAAGACGCAGAACAGATACAGTCACACATCACAATGGCGTAGCCAGAACGCTGAAAAAAATACGCATATCAAAGGGAGGGAGGCTACTTTACCAAGCAATGATTTGCTACCATTAGAGCCCTTTTCAAATGGGAACCGTAGTATAGGCCCCACTATAGGGTAAATGACGTCACTTCCGGTCCAAGATGGCGGCCCCCACGACTTCCGATCCAAGATGGCGGCCCCCACGAAGTCAGATACAAGATGGCGGTCCCTGTGACGCGTTCGGTTACACCTCGGAGGGTGAGTCAACGCCCTAGACCACGAGAAGGTAGCGTCACGTCCTAGAGCGCGGTGTCGTTCTTCTTCTCTACATACAAGGGGGTGAGGGGCCTCTCATGTATCGAACAAACACGGATCTGAAGGGGTCTATATTGAGGATTTCCGGGTGGTTTTTTTACGAAGTTCAGAAAGAGATCCAGTCTTTAATGGTGTAGCGCGTCGCAGCGCTCGGTTTATCCCGTTCCCGGGTGGACCCTTTTTTTTTCAGCACGGTCCTTTCACGTCTTTTTGGCGGGTTCGGGGTTTTCTTCTCCATTGTTTTGCCATCCAATAGCCTCTTGTTCTTCTCGTAAGGGACTAGGACTAGCTTTTCCATTATTCTAGCTCCGATTTCAAATGGGCCAACGTTATCTTTAGAAGCGTGCGAATAAACTTTTGTTTACCGCCAAGAGCCTCCACCTTTCTTTGGTAACCCAGCGTCCTATCACCCAAGATGTACAGTTGGCGTCTGGAGCGTCTCAGGAGTTCTTTTTTGGGTTAGGGGCCTCTCATTTATCGAACGAACACGGATCTGGAGGAGTCTATATTGAGGATTTCCGGGAAGGTAGCGTATAGGATCAAGGTGGCGCTTTCCGGTAAGGGCTTGGCAAACTTCATTTCTAGTCGGCAGTGTCCTTGTCTCTTGACATTGAACGAGTAGTAAGGATCGATCTCCAACGCGTATAAGCAATAGCCTTTAACATAGTCATTTCGTTTAACGTTTATATCTTTGTGGAAGCACGTCAGCGTTCTGTAACAGTCCACGTACTGATCGGCTTCGTAATTGGGTCGTAAAGGCTGAGAGGGATATGATTGTCCATCAATGTAGAATCCCACCGAACTGCAATCGTAATCTCGAAAGTAGTAAGGACTTTTCTTGTAGTCTCCCATGTAGGAGGCACTAGCCACTAGTCCTACGATCAGTTGACAGGGAACCAAACCTTGAAAGATATCATCGGCGCTGAAACTGTATTGTCCAGATGGGATTGACATTGTCTTGATTTCCGAACGTAAATATGGATAGATGGCTGGCTGTATTTTTAACATTTTTTCGTTTGACACTATAAGTCCTTCGTCTAATCGTTGTACACATAGTTTGAAAGAAGCGTCAACAATTTGGACCTTTTCGGAGCGTGACAAACTGTCTGACATGAGTCTAAACGCATCAAGACTAGGCCACAGCTTGATACCGATGCCAACGCCATTTAATAGCAACCTGGGTTGTTGAAATACGTCGATGAGCAAAGGCCCTTCTAAGTCTACGATTTTTCCACCTAATGTAGCTGTACATCTCGCAAACAGGCCACTGTTTGATCCAGTTTTTGCGTCACTAGTGTCTTGTCCGTTATCTTTGTAAAATAGTTGACTGGTAAGTATCCCTGTTTGATCAATCTCATTGGTTTTAAGGATGGTATCAATATAAGCTTTGTAAGGGTAATTGTTACCCGATTGAGACAGGGGAGTCTGCTGAAAGGTCACGTCCACTTGACGGAATATGCTGTGTAAGGCGCATTCACCAATCCAACGACCGCGTCCTTGTTCAAGGGGGTTCCATCACCATCCGTCAGTCCAAGCTTTATGTTTAAAACGCTATTCTTGAGATCGACGTAGGCCGACGACTGCGCCGTAATGGTAATGTTGATGGCGGACGTGTCATTGATTTGATTGGTCGGTTTATATTCGATCCATTCTTTTGATTTTAGGGAGAAGTCTCTGGGTGCTTCTACAAATATAGCTAACTGTTCTCTATACCAGTCGCTCATCTTAGAGTTTGGTCTTCCGGTCTTCGTCTATATTTTCTTTTAAGTGATGGAGGGCGTATGACCTCCTTCTTACGCTTTCCGTCCTTCTTACGATCTCTTTTTATTTCCGACTTAGCCATCTCTGTGGCCTGTGCTACCGGTGACATCAAATTGAACACTTGCCTTTGCGTTTCCATTTTGCTTTCTAAAGATTTCATTTCTTTCAACTCTCTGTATTTTCGTCCACTACCCACAATATAATGACCCTGACTGTCGCGTTCCGCGTAGCCATCTCTAACATCCAGCAAGTGCTGATACCATTTGTTGGGATCCGAGACGTACGATATCCACTTCTGCTGCTGGTAATCGTAAACGAGTCTAGTACCCATCTTTTTTGAAATGTAAGACGCAATGCAGGTCGTTCAAGTTAAAGTCAACCGAGTTCAGATTTTCGTCTTTTAATTCGATTCTTATACTATCTAGAGTTGACACTTTTACTGACACGTAAATGGGTCTCACGTAGGACTCCGACTTTGTTTTTTTGTATCTGGGACCGATCTCTATATTTCTAAGTAACTCGATCAGTGAACCTTGTACGTAGGACTCTTCCGCTATGTCAGAACACAGGTGTAATCTGGAACTTCTCTGTTTAAAATCGCAGTCGAGAGTTATATCGATTAATCTGCACATCCACTTTCCTTCCAGTATGTAGCGTTTAGGAAATTGAATCCAAAACTCGGACGGAGAGTTCTTCTTACGTATGCCGGAAGAATCTCTGCTATTCAGGTACAGATAAAAGTCATTCATTTTTAATTCGCTACATCCCCTTACATTCTTACTATGTCGCCTACAATGGTTTTAATAAGATAAATCGTTTTAAGCATCACTGGAACTAGCGAATGATGACGATTTAGAAGACGTTTCTTCCGTTCAATGCTTATTCGTCGGGATGACAAGTTCTCTAGTATGCCCTTTAACCTTTTAAGAAAGTTGAGTCTCTTCTTAAAGGATTAATGCGTCCACTCAATAGACTTGTTACAACAACGGAAATCGCTCTTAGTTGACGTCGAGTGATATTGCATAACATGGTTTTACGACCTGTAAGAGTCGTTTCTCTCAGAGTTACCAAATAGTTGATTAAGGGGGTACACCTATGACCGCTCCATATCGCTGCTTTTTTCCCAATACTCATTCTTACCTCTTACTGTTATAGAATACAAAATCAAAAATAGTCTCTCGCAATGCGTATTCGAACCACTGACCCTCTCATTAACGGTCAGATGCTCATTGGGCAAGCCATCCTTTTAAATTGAAACTATTATAATACAAACGCGAGCCATCCTTTCAAACCGACACTTTTACAATCGTTTCAGCTTCGTCCTTAAAGTGCACAAAGCAGCTTTCTCATACATACATACATACATACATACATACATACATACATACATACATACATACATACATACATACATACATACATACATACATACATACATACATACATACATACATACATACATGCATGTAATACGTCGATGAGCAAAGGCCCTTCTAAGTCTACGATTTTTCCACCTAATGTAGCTGCATGCATGCATCCATCCATCCATACATACATCCATCCATCCATACATACATACATACATACATACATACATCCATCCATCCATCCATCCATACATACATACATACATACATACATACATACATACATACATACATACATACATACATACATACATACATACATACATACATACATACATACATACATACATACATACATACATACATACATACATACATACATACATACATACATATACTTGACAGCAAAAGAAACGCATATTATCCAATATTCTTTTAATACCAGAAAATCTTATTAAATTTTACTCTAAATGATATGAACATGTTTGAACGGACTCATGCGTTCATTCCAGACCATTTGTTTTGTCATAACACGGTTAATTATTATTTTTTGTTAATTATTGCAAAAACACAAAAAGTGCCGTACATTGAAAAAAAAACATGATTTGAATCCGATTTCATTTCATGTCACGAGAACATAATGTAACAGATAAGAAAACAGCATAAAACTTTAAAATTCATTGCTGTAGGATTTATACTGCCAATCCAAAAATTTTCATTTTTGCATTTTCTGCATCGGTATTGTAAACCACTGGAGTCTTTGGGGTGTAAGAAAATCTGGCACAGTATGATTGATGTCAAGTAAGGAACTGTCCAACAGAACCGTTCAAAACAATTGTTTGGACACTTTCTTGCCTGTCTTTAGCACACTTCCGGTTGATTGTCCGATAATGTAACTGGGTCACAATGGTCCACCTTGAAGAATTCCGGACATTTTAATCTTCATAAGTAGTCTGTATGTCCAGATTATCACACAGTGTGATTTTCAGGCAAATCCGTCCAGTGGGTTTAGGCATACACCATCTCGGAAGTCACCTTTATTATTAGCTATTTCGTTACGCCCAGAGTTACCCCCCTTTATTATCATTATTCAAATGAGCTATCCATTTGTGCTGCAATTGATAAAACACATGTTCCATGCATCATTGATACCTTGCATATCATTAGATCAGTATTTAAACCCCAATTTATACACTATACCAAATATGCAAAATATGCGTTTCTTTTGCTGTTCAGTATACATACATCCATCCATCCATCCATCCATCCATCCATCCATACGTCCGTCCGTACGTCCGTCTGTACGTCCGTCCGTACGTACGTACGTACGTTCGTACGTACATACATACATACATACATACATACATACATACTTACATACATACATACATACATACATACATACATACATACATACATACATACATACATACATACATACATACATACATACATACATACATACAGGGAGCACACATACTAGGCACTGATATTTTATATTTTACGCCCAGATCTGAGCGTTTTTTATGGGTTTTCACTTTTTTTATTGATGAGGCGGGGTTTTTTTTAAATTTTAAATATATTTATAAATTTACGTGTTATGTACACGGAAATGCCGAAACGACAGTGATATGATGCCGTTCAATACAGAAAACAACTTTGATCTTATTTGTGGGGCGTTTAGCAAAACCAAGGTGCCCCACACTTAATTGAAAGTGTTTTATATGTACATATTTACCGTCTTTTTCCCTTTAAGAAAAATCAGGTAATTTAAGTGCCATATTAATACACTTTTTCATGACATTCTCACAATGAAATTTTGAGAGGGTGTCACCCCTCCCAAATAAATGCCTCTCTCTAATGCGGTTTAAATACGTGACACCCATATTTTGTTTCTAAGCACGAAGGATTCTCTTTTTATACTGACTTATCATACTGAAATTTTGGAAATCAGGCGTCCCCAATTAATCTCTCTAATGAAGCGATAAGACCAAAGACATTGATAATTAATATTAGTGGTACATATCTGGAACCTAATTATTAATATAAATATCTAGAACCTATGCAAAATCAACTCATTTCTGATTTTGGAAGCGAATTACAACAATGGTTTTTGAATCTTTCTTTAGCCTGGCAAATTCAACATGTTTCAGCATTTTAATTCGCATGAGCGAAATATTGTTTATACTCATACATTCGGGACAAGACGTATTCTGTTTTCAGGAAATTGACTTTACTATTAAATATGGAAATAATGTCTTGAAAAAATATCAACAAGAATCTTTTCAATCATTGAATATGGAGCAGTTTAATGAGATTGTTTTCTCAAAACGCAAAAAGTCCTCATTTACACAAGCGAGAAGAAATGCATTAAATATGGAGCTGGCAGCAATTTTAATTCGAGAAATTGTTACTCAACTCACAAAATATGTAGGAAAGAGAATGACGTCCTTTAAAAAAATACATATACTTTTACATGATGAATGGAACGCCGAGTGCTTCGGTAGGACACGTTTTGTCAAAGGGGTACCAGTGCGTATAGATTTGTACATTCGAAACCATTCATCTATGGACCAGTTGGTTTCTACGTTTTTGCACGAATTGGCCCATTCTTTAACCCATCTCAACGTGTGACATGGGCACCAGTGGGTGGAGACGACAGCACTGTTATTTGCGTTGGTAGAGAAGATATTGGACAGACCATCTGGTACTAATGTGTGCTGGGTTCCTTATCAATTTGGACTGAATTGCGTTCGTTTGCCTAACGATTGTGATATTTTTGTATTTTAACATTGTTGTATCAATTTTATTAACAATAAATGTTTATGTGTTATTTATATATAGTTTTAGATTAATGTACAAACCCTTAATATTAATTAATCAGCTGGTTTCTGGAAGCCAGCTGATCTGGATCTAAGCGATAGACATTTAACAGTTAAAAAATATTCCCATCTTACCAACTTTAGCACGAAATAGATGTAGGTGGTATAAAATAGTTATAGCACCCAGAAGCCAGCTGATCTGGATCTAAGCGATAGACATTTAACAGTTAAAACATTATACCACCCTTACCAACTTTAGCACGAAATAGATGTAGGTGGTATAAAATAGTTATACCATGTTTTGTCCTCCTGTACGTAAGATACTTGTTTAACATTTATGAGCATGATAAATACAACATCTGAAAGCAAAAGTATGTATTTTTCAGTATTTTAGTTGAAATTTCATGCTGAACGTCTTTCTGATAAGTCTTGCAGCTGCCGTTAACTAGCACTGATTATGAAACGGGCAATATAATTGATATAAATGGATTTTTCTCTGGGATAATCATTTTAGATAGCTGGGGAGTCCCTCTGGGGTCAAATATAATGAGTCTTCGCTGATAGAACGTTAGATCAAAGACAATGGCACAAAGTACGGACCGTATAATTAACCGTTAAATTGGTAATCTTAATCAGTAAAGCTTAAAGGATTCTTAATCGCTGTATGCTTCTATTTTTAAAAGGTCTATGTATCACAAAGTTTATTCCTACCGAAAATCTTCTGATTTTGGTCAGTATGGAAGCACGTGCATGACAACAGGGTTCATTGGATCTGCGCAGGCTGATCAGCGCCTTTGCTGTCCGCTTTTGCAAAGCAAATGCATCTAATCTTGCTTCATGCAAATTTTCATTTTAGCTAGTCTCTGAAGCAGAACAGTCGGGTACCCAAACTCACAGGATAAATTTTCTTGTGGCATCCATAATTTGTGTTTGCGAGCAGCGATGATTCTCGCTAGCCTGCGCATGAGTGGAAGTTGTGTAGAAATGATGAATTTACTGGGGGTTCTGTTCAATAAGTTTCCCACATTTATCGCATATGCTTAATCATTATGCGCAATTATTTTGTCACATGACCACTCCAATGGAATAAACCTTGGTTTTAGCTTTGTCTCACCTAGGGTGTACTGACATGGGTTTGCAGCAAAATTTGCTTCACTCTCGAACAACACTTATCAAATTAATACACTTTAAATGCATGCGTCAAATATATGTTTTGTATATTATGTATTGTTGTGAAATAAAATTTCTGTTCCGTTCTGTATGTTAATGCGATCAGAAAAAGCTCAGATCAGCCTGCGCAGTCTGATCGGAGCCTTGCTAGTCGCTTACGTATTCTATTGACTGAACATCATTTGGAGCGTCTAAGCTGGAAAGGAGGCTGGGCTTGTCGGAGTCTACGCTTGTCAAAACACCATGTGTCACGGCTCACAGCATTTTTGTGCTAGCAGCTTAGGGGAAAGTACTCCTATTTCAATACAGAAAGTAGTGGTAGTGAATTAAGACGTCTGATCGTTTAAACCTTTTAATAGCTAAGGGGAAAGTACTCCTATTTCAATATCCTCCTTCCCCCCTCCTCCTCACCCTCTCCTCCTCCCTCCTAGCTCCATTATGAATTTGAACTATCATGATCACTGTTTTTTACGGCCATTATACTCGTTGTAGAACGTTCTATCATCGTAGGTTCACCGGTAATTGTGGGTTGACCTTGATTATATAATGATTAAGCATAACAGTTTCGCTTTAAACAACCAGTCGTCAGCATTTACGCTATGTATAGTCTTAAGATGATGTACTATATTTAGCACATCCTTTCTATAGCATATTGGACACTGGATCTTGTATCTATGAGGCATAGTTTTGATCTGTTTTTAAACACCATTTAAAACGAAACTTTATGTATATCAGCTTGCTGGGCAAGCCTTTCCTTTTAAATCGAAACTTTTATAATGCAAACGCGAACCTTCCTTTTAAAACGACACTTTTATGTATAACCTGGCAAGCCTTTCCTTTTAAATCTAAACGCTTATAATACAAGTGCGAGCCTTTCTTTTAAAACGACACTTTTATGTTTCAGCTTCCTGGGCAATGCTTTTCACGCATTCTTATAACGCGAAGATGAATCACGCTATGAAAAAAATGTGTGGCGTTCGAAAACACCAGTTTACAAACGTTTGAGCTAAATAGTATCATTTAAACTGTTCAATTTGCATGTTTATTGTTCGACTGTCATATTAGCTATGACTCGATTGCATGCGATGCGCATTATATAGTGAGAGGTCTTTTCTGATTGGTCAATAATTAATCATAGTAATATCGTTATAAATGTATATCATAAGCCATACATTTCGCAATTCGTCTCTAGACTATGAACAGACGAAACGTAAGTTGAATTTAGGGGTTAACTGTCTCATGTACCTACCTACACACGAGCAGCGAAGGCTCTGGCGAGTCTGCGCTGATGTACCAGCTTGTGTTAAGTCGTTGATGAATACTTTTAAGAAATCTTTATGAGCGTAGGATGCCTAGTCACTGCGAGAGTTAGGATAGCTCTGTAATGCGATCATGAGTCGACTTTTTAATGTCTACATACGATGATGTCATCCAAAATGGCCGTCGCCCATGCGCAGTGAGAGCATTTAATTAAACAACATCTATATCCGTACTTTGTACATTAGTTCTCAGGTAAATATAGACGTCTAACCCTGCCAGCTAACAAAGGCGAAGAATGAGAAGAATCACATTACGCAATGATACAGCAAAGTCGTGCGTATTGAAAAGGTGGGTTTTCCGTGGGCCTGTTTCAATTCCTCCTGAATTGTAAAATCGATAAGCGATTTCATTACATTGATCAAAGTGAAGGCATCCGGTCAGATCCGGTCAGCAAGGAATTGAGACAGGCCCACGGAAAACCCACCTTTTCAATACGCACGACTTTGCTGTATCATTGCGTTGGATCTTGCTGTTCAACATCGAATTTACTGATCAGAGTGCGTTATTCAAGCAGATGAGCCTGTCCATCGGACCAGACATTTGATGTATCTATAGCGTGTACTAGGAAAGGCGATGGCGATTTCGCCCTTTTCATTCTAAATGTCTAGGGTATATAAAGACACCAATAATGCGATTCTTCTCATTCTTCGCCTTTGTTAGCTGGCAGGGTTAGACGTCTATATTTACCTGAGAACTAATGTACAAAGTACGGATATAGATGTTGTTTAATTAAATGCTCTCACTGCGCATGGGCGACGGCCATTTTGGATGACATCATCGTATGTAGACATTAAATAGTCGACTCATGATCGCATTACAGAGCTATCCTAACTCTCGCAGTGACTAGGCATCCTACGCTCATAAAGATTTCTTAAAAGTATTCATCAACGACTTAACACAAGCTGGTACATCAGCACAGACTCGCCAGAGCCTTCGCTGCTCGTGTACAGGTAGGTACATGAGACAGTTAACCCCTAAATTCAACTTACGTATGGTCTGTTTATAGTCTAGAGACGAATTGCGAAATGTATGGCTTATGATATACATTTATAACGATATTACTATGATTAATTATTGACCAATCAGAAAAAACCTCTCGCTATATAATGCGCATCGCATGCAATCGAGTCATAGCTAATATGACAGTCGAACAATAAACGTGCAAATTGAACAGTTTAAATGATACTATTTAGCTCAAACGTTTGTAAACTGGTGTTTTCGAACGCCACACGTTTTTTTCATAGCGTGATTCATCTTCGCGTTATAAGAATGCGTGAAAAGCATTGCCCAGGAAGCTGAAACATAAAAGTGTCGTTTTAAAAGAAAGGCTCGCACTTGTATTATAAGCGTTTAGATTTAAAAGGAAAGGCTTGCCAGGTTATACATAAAAGTGTCGTTTTAAAAGGAAGGTTCGCGTTTGTATTATAAAAGTTTCGATTTAAAGGGAAAGGCTTGCCCAGCAAGCTGATATACATAAAGTTTCGTTTTAAATGGTGTTTAAAAACAGATCAAAACTATACCTCATAGATACAAGATCCAGTGTCCAATATGCTATAGAAAGGATGTGCTAAATATAGTACATCATCTTAAGACTATACATAGCGTAAATGCTGACGACTGGTTGTTTAAAGCGAAACTGTTATGCTTAATCATTATATAATCATGGTCAACCCACAATTACCGGTGAACCTACGATGATAGAACGTTCTACAACGAGTATAATGGCCATAAAAAACAGTGATCATGATAGTTCAAATTCATAATGGAGCTAGGAGGGAGGAGGAGAGGGTGAGGAGGAGGGGGGAAGGAGGATACAGTGAGGGTACAAGGAGGATACAGTGGGGATACAGTGAGAGTACAGTGGGGTACAGTGAGGATACAGTGAGGGTACATTGGGGCACAGTGAGGGTTCAGTTGGGGTACAGTGGGATTAGGAGGGAGGAGGAGAGGGTGGGGAGGAGGATGAAAGGAGGATACATTGAGGGTACAGGGAGGATACAGTGGGGTTACAGTGAAAGTACAGTGGGGGTACAGTGAGTATACAGTGAGGGTACATTGGGGCACAGTGAGGATACAGTGAGGGTTAATTTGGGATACAGTGAGGGTACAGTGAGGATACAGTGAGGGTACATTGGGGCACAGTGAGGGTTCAGTTTGGGTACAGTGAGATTAGGAGGGAGGAGGAGAGGGTGAGGAGGAGGAGGGAAGGAGGATACATTGAGGGCACAGGGAGGATACAGTGGGGATACAGTGAGAGTACAGTGGGGTACAGTGAGGATACAGTGAGGGTACATTGGGGCACAGTGAGGATACAGTGAGGGTTCAGTTGGGGTAAAGTGGGATACAGTGAGGGTACAGGGAGGATACAGTGGGTATACAGTGAGAGTACAGTGGGGTACAGTGATGATACAGTGAGGGTTCAGTCGGGGTACAGTGGGATACAGTGAGGATACAGTGAATGTACAGTCAGGAAACAATGGTCCACCATGTGGTGGTGGTGTTGGTGGTGGTGGTGGTGGTGATGGTGGTGGTGGTGGGGGTGGTGGTGGTGGTGGTGGTGGGTGGTGGTGGTTGTGGGTGGTGGTGGTGGTGGGTGGTGGTGGGTGGTGTCGGTGTTGGTGGTAACAATGATCCAATGATCGTAAGAAGGATGACACCCGTATGAATGTAGAGAAACAATACTAACTGAGACAAAATGATCAGGTGTTTGATCTGCAACCAGTCCTATAGTAGGCGTGATGCATTGCAAAGACATGAACGCAATGTCCATGGCAGTGGGATATATACCGACCAGTCACAACCATTGAAGGAAATGACATTTAGACACCCATTCTCTATGATGGTAACTGGACCCAGTGGATCGGGGAAAACGGAATGGACTAGAAAACTGTTACTTTCCTCGTTAGTACAACCGCCACCGGAACGAATCTTATGGTGTTTTGGACAATGGCAGCCCCTATATGAAGACCTTCAGAAGAGAATTCCGTGTATAGAATTTATACGGGGTATCCCAGACTACCTCGATAATGCTCAGTTTATCGATCCCTCAAAAAGGAACCTAATCATTTTTGATGACCTGATGACTGAAGCAAAGTGTGACCAGAGAATTGCCGACCTTTTTACGAAAGGCAGTCACCACAGAAATATATCTATCGTGTATTTGACTCAAAACGTATTTCCTCAAGGTAGAGCTTGCAGGGATATCGTTTTAAATACGCAATATTTGGTCTTGTTTAATAATCCGATCGACAGACAACAAGTTGCGACCTTGGCAAGAAGAATTTATCCGTCCACTTGCGCCACATTTATGAGGAAATTTGAAGATGCCATGGCAATACCTTATGGTTACCTCCTCTTAGATCTTAAATCGAGTACATCCAAACAGGACAGACTACAAACTGACATATTTGTCGATCAACAGTCTCCCGATGACGGAGATATTTCTGATGATGAAGATACTGACAGTGTGGAGTCCCTAGATTATATACGCTCTATCAGCCCTCCGGATAAAGAAAGAGATGAGAGTTATAAACCGGATATATGTAATAGGAGGGTAAGCGATTTAAGCCCTCCAGGTAAACGAAGAAAACTAAGAGATGAGCGCTCTAAACTCGACATCTGGAACAGGAGATTTCAAAATCCAATCAGGCAGGAGAACGTAGAGCAGTTTAAAGCTAAAGTGAATGCTTATGAAGAGCGAGGTTTTAGTTCGGATAAAGCTATTCATCTCGCAGCCAATGATGATTTGCCTTCTCTCCGCAAAAAACTCAGACGAGATTACGCCCAATTTCTAATAGATTATTACGAGCTACAAGAGGATCCTGTTCAACAGCGAATACTGAAATCGGCTAAAACGTTTAAGAACCAACACGATATGAATCAGGCGGACTCTATCAGACAAGCCATCAAACTCAGAAAAGATTTATTTATGGACGTATGGCCGAATCATAATATAGAAACTGAGAAAGCCTCTGAAGACCAAGAGGACTCTACTACGTCGTGAAGGAGAATGAGGAGGAGGGATCAAGAGTGAGGAGGTTGACCAATCGAATGGCTGGATAATTGACCAATCAGAAGAGACCTCTCACTATATAAGGCGCTTTGCAGCAATCTATTTATATCTATTCTGACAGTCAAACAGTAAACATGTCTAGATGCAGATTCAGTCTCGGAAACGATCGCTTTATCGAAGTCACAGAATGAAAAGGTGAACTGCGTGTTGACCTGAGAGAATGGAAAGATGACAAACCGATCAAAAAAGGTATCAGCTTAACCTTGATGCGATGGAAGAATTGGGTGGATTACTTAGAATACGCGGATCAAGCGAGGACAGAGAAACAAAACTGTAAGAGTCATCTTGGAGGGAACGTTTATTGTACCATCACCGAGGGCAGCGCATGTATGGATATAAGGCAGTATTGGAAGCCGCAAGAAGAGGTGTTACCTACGAAAAAGGGATTATACCTGAGACCCCTAGAATACATTGCCGTCAAAGAACTCTTAACAGAAATTGGAAGGGCCTTACCCGAACTAGACGGGGTCGTACCCTGTTACGTGCACAGTGATCACATGAATCAGTTAGGCGCATTACGGTGTTCGGAGTGTAACCCGAATGACTATCAAAACTGGTAACTAAGAAAAGGGATTAAGTATTGAGTAGGCGTAAATATGTTCGCCATTACTTTTATGTGTATAGCTTTGTTTGATGAACTGTTGTTTCGGATGAGATGTAGACAACTACGGCGCGAAGCCAGAGAGGCTGCTGAGCGATTAATCCAGGTGCTTGAGGATAAGGAACTAGACTCTTGCCCGTTCGTATGAATAGAGCGTAAGAATAACTCGAGCACGAAGGAAGAAATCGATCAAAAGAGATGGGCACTAGACTCATTTACGATTACCAACAGCAGAAGTGGATTCCGTACGTGTCCGATCCCGACAAATGGTATCAGCACTTGCTGGATGTTAGAGATGGCTACGCGGAACGTGACAGTCAGGGTCATTATATTGTGGGTAGTGGACGGAAATACAGAGAGTTGAAAGAAATGAGACAAAAGGAAAAACCCGTAGTGAACCTGGTCACCCCAGTAGCCCAAGCTTTAGAAATGGCAAAATCGGAGCTTAAGCGAAAAGGAGAGGTTAGTATAAGGGACGGAGGGCGTAAGACAGCAGCTTCGGACTGGAATTCATTAAGATACTAAAGGACGAACAGCAAATAATTGCGCAATATGCTCCTAAGTTAGCCAGACGCCATATGCATGGCGAGGAACCCGTTCTACGTTGATAGACAATCATATCCCTCCCAGCCTTTACGACCCAATTACGAAGCCGATCAGTATAAGGAAAAAGACGTGAAAGGACCGTGCTGAAAAAAAAGGGTCCACCCGGGGAACTGGATAAACAGAGTGCTGCGACCCGCTACATCATTAAAGACTGGATCTCGTTCTGAACTTCGTAAAAAAAACACCCGGAAATAAATGAGAGGCCCCTCACCCTTGTATATAGAGAAGAAGAACGACACCGCGCTCTAGGACGTAACGCTACCTTCTCGTGGTCTAGGGCGTTGACTCACCCTCCGAGGTGTAACCGAACGCGTCACAGGGGCCGCAATCCTGGATCTGACTTCGTGGGGCCGCCATCTTGGATCTCACGCTGTGGGGGCCGCCATCTTGGACCGGAAGTCGTGGGGGCCGCCATCTTGGATCTGACGTCGTGACGTCATTGGCGCTAAACCGACGCCTATACTACTGGGAACTTCTCTTAAAGGAAAGAATTTCTTTTGCTCCCAGAGGGAGCGAATTATTTCCTTTAAGAGCAGTTCCTTAAGGTATGGAAAATCACTTTTATCACATAATGTGAGCTCCCTTAAGTGTTACTATTTTCATTACGCACGTGCGTATACTGCGTAATGTGAGCTACGCAAATACATCAAAAGGAACACAAATAAAATAAAGCAACCAGGCTTCTCTCTCTCTCTCTCTCTCTCTCTCTCTCTCTCTCTCTCTCTCTCTCTCTCTCTCTCTCTCTCTCTCTCTCTCTCTCTCTCTCTCTCTCTCTCTCTGTCTCTTTCTCTTCTCAAGATGATTGCAAAACTAGAAAAAACACTATATATATACATGATATATGAATTGGGCCTCGACGCGATAAAACCTGTTTTCGGGATTTCCGACAAAGCGAGACTCAACCCAGTCTCCTCAGCTACAGAGACTAGCTTTAAAATTGAAACTTCACCTGTAGCAAGTCTAGATATGGTACCTTCCAATAAGCGAATAACCCAAAAATTCATAGAAATGACCCCGAAATATAAAGGTTAATTTTGTGATGACCCCCAAAAAATATCCACAGAATCTTCTTACCCCAAAAAATATTCATTTTTCTGAAAATCGAAAAAATAATGAAATTCAAAATTTTGAACCCCCAAAAAATGACTCGAGCCTACGTGTGTGTGAAAATATCAGAGTATCCCCCCCCCCCACCCCCCCCAAGGCCACCAGTTTTAATATATTATACTAGTCAAATCTTAGCCCTAGAGTATGCTATTGTTAAGGACATATGCTACTAAATACTTCCCATATTGAAATATTTTCAATACTTTGCATACAGTTTGTTTTATGCATGGGCTATCCATTTATGAAATAAAAAGGATATGTCACCGTGCTTATTTTTTCAGAATCTCATATTGAAGTTTACAGCATTTGACCAATTTTCTAGAAATATAAAATAATAACACTAGTCCTAATTATCGAGCTAAAACGGTTGTAATCTTCAGCCAGCTTCTTTCTTTTAACTTAAATTACTGCCCATGACCTCAAACTTTTAAGAAAATGTGCATGTTTACTTGTTATCCCATGCTGTGACAAGATACTGCATGATATATTTTGGCAATTCGTCGAAAAATGGAATTTGTTTTTAAAATAAATCATGTATTAAAAAATCTGATATTGAAAATCTTGAAAATTTATTTTTAATTCATGGACTATTATAATACCTTTCAGAAAAAGGAATAAAAATCTGGGGTCACCGAACTAATTCTCTTTCTAGAGGGACAAATTTAACCCCACCCCCATACGTTTCATGCGTAATTAAATATAAAAAGTTCGGTGATGACCATTTCGGTCGTTTTGATGATGCCATTTTACTAGTTTATGAAGTAATTTAGCATTAAAATGTTAAAAAAGAAAGAAAAAACACACTGAAAATATGTGCGCAACCAGGAATCGATCCTGGTCCTCTGGCTTTGTAGCCAGACACGCTAACCACTAGGCCACGAGGTCAGGTCGTGCGCCGCTCTAAATAACCATACAAATAGTATAGACTCGGCCACTATCGTATTCGTAACCAGGGTTATTGTGTACGTCGTTTGATTTCGACTGAGCTACATTTATCTGTCTTTAGTGCTGAGACGATCAGTTCTGAAAAGATGTCATTAGATATTACGAACACACTTTAATTAGTTATTTTGTGAAGAAAATGTCGGAACACCGATATGACATAAGAATATCGGAAGCTGTGTTGATCCGAATCCGTTAAGGGTCGAAAGACAGGACCCAGACAACTATCCCCGTCTGCAGACTCGGGAAAGGTGCGCATTGGAAATAGCCGCATATGTCTTTAAAGTAAAAATATGTTAAACTCGCATCGAGATTTTCTAACTTATACATTGTATAATCACAGGAAAACAAGGAAAATTCTAATGAGTATGACAAGAAAATGCAACAATTTGTGTGTGGGTGGGTGGGTCCATCCGTGGATGAGTGGGTCTATCCGCGGATGAACGGATAACTCGTGGATGGGTGGGTGGACGGATCGATCGGTCGATGGTAGGGTGGATGTGTGGACGGATCGATGGATGGCTGGATCGACTGATGGATGATATGGTAGATAGGTGGACAGGTGGGTGGATAGACGGGTGGGTAGATTAACGGACGGATGGGTAGATGGTATGGTGAATGAATAAATAGAAAATGGGTGAATGGATAGATGGTATGGTGGATGGGTGAATGGCAGGGTGGATGGTAGGGTGAATTGGTGGACGAACGGTAGGGTAGATTGTTGGATGGACAGATGGTGGACCTACGGACTGATGGATGGTAGAGTGGATGAGTAGACAGGCGAATGTGCGGATGGATGGCAGGGTGGATTGTTGGACGGACAGATGGATGGATGGTAGGGTAGATGGTGGGTGGATGGGTTGACCTACGGAAGGATGGATGGCAGTGTGTATGGGTAGATGGACGGATGTTGGGATGGATGTATGTATGGACAGACAGACTGGTTGATTGACAGATGGATGGATGGATGGATCGTAAGATGGATAAATCGATGGATGGATGGATGGATAGACGGATGGATGAATGAACAGATGGATGGTAAGGCGGGTTGGTGGACCGACGCATGATTGTTGACAGACGGATGGATAGATAGATAGATAGATAGATAGATAGATAGATAGATAGATAGATAGATAGATAGATAGATAGATGGATAGATGGATAGATGGATGGATGGATGGATGGATGGTAGGACGGATGGGTGGACCGACTCATGATTGTTGACGGCCAGATGGATGGATAGATGGACGGATGAATGAATGGATGGATAGATGGATGGATGGATATATGCATAAATGGATGGATGGATGGATGGATGGATGGATGGACGGATGGATGGATGGATGGATGGATGGATGGATGGATGGATGGATGGATGGATGGATGGATGGTAGGACGGAAGGGTGGACCGACTCATGATTGTTGACGGACAGATGAATGGATAGATGGACGGATGAATGAATGAATGGATAGATGGATGGATGGATAGATAGATGCATAAATGGATGGATGGATGGATGGATGGATGGATGGATGGACATGCGATCCGGGTGATGGGGGAGGGGAGAGGGATATGGTACAAAGTATTCTATTCTATTAAGTGCGGAGTACCAGCCTAATGGGACTGTTCCATTTTTTAATCGAGCAAATTAAATCTGATCAAGTTGTTTTTCATTTTAAGAAAGGCAAACTCTTATCATTCAATCATTTGACAATAAAGACTGAATTCAAATATATAGCTGTGGTCCAACCAGGTGTGATTACTGCATCATTATCGTATTTGTAAACCCTTTCCCTACATTGTTACCCCTAGCAACCAAAATGAGATAGTCGATTTACATTTGCGGCCATTGAGCGATCAAACACCTAGAGGGGAAGAATTTTCGCAATATTTAGTGTATTTCTGCGATTAAAGTCGAAATGGTAATATAGTCTTAAAATTATGCACCTTATCCGGTGATTTCTGATTTAGAATTGAAATAATTATTCCTCTTTATCTGCCTGTGATCGTTTGTATTGTCCGTTGCCATAAAAATGAGGTGGGTGGGGTAACAAAACACCAAATATTCCCGTATTGTTAGATATAGATGATGGCATTGAACAGATTACAGAAGAAGAGAAATATATTCTGATAAAGACAGATTGGATGAAATGGAAAGAATTCACAAACAATAAATTTGAGGAATGGAACAAAATAAATCACAGAAAAGAGGATATTCAAGAAATGTATGATTCATTTTTGAGTGTATGGGATTCCTGTATGGAAGAGTGTGTACCAAAAAAGACAATTAAAGTTACTGATAGACGAAGAGACCCACTGTGGATAAATGATGAGGTGAAAGAGAAGAAAACAGAATTAAACAGAGTAAAGAAAGTCTTTAAGAAAAGGTCTACTCCAAGTAATCTTAACAGAATGAGAGAGGTAGAAACAGAGTATGAAGAAGAATGTGAAAAAGCAAAAGATAACTGGATTAATGATACTTGCAGTAGAATGGAAGTGATCACAGACCCGAAAGAAAAGTGGAGACAGTTCAAAAGTTTGACATCTTACCGAGATGAAGATGTGGGTGGGGTGTTGCCACTTTTGAATGAAGATAGACCGGTATTTGATGCAAATGAAAAAAGTCAGTTGCTACAGGATGTTTTCTTTGGGGGCAAACATATGGAGGGAGAGACATTTGATGAAGATTTTAGAAAAGAAGTGGATTCAAAAGTACAGGAGAGACATTCTAGAGAAGAAAAAGATGAAGAAAGGGATGAGTTTCTAGACAGAGAAATATGTATTGAAGAGACAGAGGCAGCTATACAACTTCTGAAAAAGGGTAAAGCCCCAGGAATGGACAATATATACAGTGATCTGCTAAAAAGTGCTGATAATGAAGTATTAGAAGCTGTAAATACTCTTTTTCAAAAATCATGGCAAGAAAGAATGTTACCACAACAATGGAAGACAGCCAAAGTAAAGTTCTTAAAGAAACCCGGTAAACCCAATTATCATAATCCAAGCTCTTACAGGCCCATAAGCTTAACAAGTGTTTTAGGTAAAAGTATGGAGAGAATAATTGTAACCAGACTGTACTCATATGTTGAACATAATAACCATATAGATGCAGAGCAGGAAGGATTTAGGAAGTTTCATAGTACTTCAATGGCATTGTTGAGGCTGGTGCAAAATATTTATGATGGGTTTAATGAGAATGAAAGTACTGTAGGTGTATTCATAGACATGGAGAAAGCTTTTGACTCAGTTTGGAGAAAGGGACTTTTACATAAACTATACAATATGGGAGTAAAAGGAAGAATGTGGGACTGGTTGTATAGCTTTTTACATCAGAGAGAAGCCTGTTGTTATGTGCGGGGTGCAACAGAGAGAAGTTTCCAAACAGAAACTGGATTGCCTCAAGGTTCAGTGTTGTCACCAGTGTTATTCTTATTGTTTATTTCTGACATTTACAAAGACATAGAAAGTCAAAATGTAAAATTTGCAGATGATGGGACAGTGTGGAGGACAGGTAGTGATATAAAGAGGTTGGCAGAAGAAATTGAAGTAGATTTGAAAAAAATTGCAGGTTGGACCAAAAAGTGGAGAATGAAGATAAATGTTGAGAAAACAGAATATTGTATTTTTTCTCGTAAGGTGGAGGACAGGGAATCAGACTTGGATATTAAATTAAATGATAAAAATATCAAGAAATCATCTGCACCAAAATTACTTGGGGTAAAACTAGACGATAAACTAAACTTTCAGGCACATATAGAAGAAGTTGAAAGAAAAGCACTTAAAGCAGCTGCAGCATTACATATTGTAGGGAAGTCAGAACAAGTTAGTGCAGACAATATGATAAAATTATACAGGAGTTTGGTGTTACCACATCTGGAGTATGCAGCCAGCGTATGGCAAATAGGAGAATGTGAAAGATTGAACAAAGTTCAAAGAAAGTGTCTTGCAGTGTGTTTAGGGACCCCAGTAACTTCAGGGATAGATGCTCTTGAAGTAGAAGCACAAGTTACACCATTGGACCTTAGACGTGAAGATCTGGCTGTGCGAGAGTTAACAAAAATCATGGCTAAAGAAAATAACCAGAAGATAGCGGAGTGTTTTCAAAACTGGCAGGTTAAAATTGAGGAACAGCATGAAAAATACTTGTCTCCATTTGGTATGACATTTATGCAACTAAATGATACAATTTCAACAACAGGCATCAATTTAAGTGCAATAGAACCTGAGTTTTCTTTCCTTCAAGATCTTCAACCATCAAAACAGAGACCAGAGTATTGGAATAATCTTGGATCGTCAAAGTCAAGAACTGTGATACAGGAGGAAGAAGCAAGAAAGGTTATAGAGGGAATTGTTACAGAAGCAGAGTCAGAGACAGTTTTTGTTTTCACTGATGGTTCATGTAAAGGAAACCCAGGCCCATGTGGAGCGGGGGCATGTTTATTTTTCCCTAATCAGGAAAAAATAGAATTACATCAGCCAGTGGCCAAAAGGGCATCAATATTGCTTGGTGAACTGGTGGCGATTAAGATGGCTCTTGAATATGTAAAGACAGAAGTGAACAAAAGAGAAATAAAGCAGCTTTCAGTACTTTCAGATTCCCAATCAGCTGTAGGCATTCTGACTCTAGGATGGCAGAACAAATCGCACACAAGAGTTGTTGCTGAGGTACAACAGACAATCAAAAACTTGGAAGACAAAGGAATAAAAATTGAGATTAATTGGACCCCAGGACATGCAGAAATAGAAGGAAATGAGATCGCTGATAGGCTAGCCAAACAGGGAGCAGATGAAGCAGAAGAGATGCCAGAGGTGACAGAAGCCGTAACCATACTAGATGTGAAAGCAGCAATCAGAGAATCTGGATTTGAAAAATGGCAGCAGAGGTGGGAAGCCAGTTCAACAGGAAGACATCTGTTTGAATTCAGGGAGTCAGTCAGAGCAAGATCAACGAGATCTACAGATATTAAAATTCAAAAGATAATCACTCAATTGAGAACAGGCTACTGCACATTAAATGAATACAAACACAAGACAGGACTGAAAGATTCCCCGGATTGTATATGTGGTGAGACAGAAAGTGTAAGACATTACATAGAAGATTGTGAGTTATATGAAAGTGTTAGAGAAAAGTTAAGAGTAAGACTGTTCCAGAGTGGTGGTATATTTGAATTCAAAGCAAGTGTCTTCTTGGAAGTACTGAAAGAGGACCCATATGAGCAAGAAAGAATCAATTTTATGTCGGTATTAGAGGACTACATAAGGGAAACAAAAAGATTTGAAAAAAAATTAAGTAAAACAACAAATATTTCAACAACCGAACCAGACACACGAGCTCAAAAATATTGTAATGTACCTGCGAGTCTTTACCTGTAGAAAATTTACCAGAGAAGAGTTGACTACTTGCGAGATAATACGGCCAAAGGGCTGTTAACAACAACAACAACAAATACCGCGAGAGATACAAGTGACGACAGCAATGACCTTACGATGATAACAGAGTGTTTATATGGCCTTAAGGCTTTATACAGAAATCTCTGGTTTACCGGGCGCATTCTATTCTTTTTGGTGTTAAAGGGTTTCTACCATATTTGAATTTGAAACGATCGAAATTTCATGGCCTACAAATGATTAAATTGGAGCGCGGTGGCTCAGACAGTGGATGAGTGCTTGACTACAGACCGAAGGTCCGCGGGTTGGATCCTCACCGGCGTCACTGCGTTTTGGTCCTTGAGCAAGACACATTTATCCTAGCTTAGTACTGGTTCAACCCAGGAAGACCTGTACTATATAAGTGAAAGAGTTTTGGTGGGACGTAATGAATCAAACAAACAAAACCAGCGCCCTAGGTAAGCTTTTGGGTCAATTGGGTATTTACGCAACCTGCTTATCTTCAATTGCGTACTTGCAAAAACACTTGCATATTTTTTACATTTTTACACCTTAGGTTTATGTCCCCTCCTCTCCTAACTGCTTCTTCATGGATCTAACCAACAGGATCCTATTGGAAATAAGCCTTAAGACTTCCATGGGCTATCCTGGGTTATTTCAACACTCATACATTTGGGTCGGGTCTGAATGCCCCTGCCGAGCTGCCGAGTGCCGACCTACATATTTTATTTTTTCAAATTCATCCTCTATGGATATTTTTCATAAATAATTATCATTAAAAATCATCACATAGACTAATATCGATAAGTGGAACAATGATAATGATAGTACAAAACAATAATTTTGATTTTATTGCCATTTTATTGCTCGCAGGGGGCCTGAAAACTACAGCCGAGTGAATCAAGGTTTCAGTTGATTTTTATTGGAAATTTGAGAGGTCTATAAGCGAGTTTGGCAAACATTATGAAAATAAAAGATAAATGAAGAAAAACTTTAAAGGAATCTTACTTAAAAATGCGCAAGTCTCACGAAAATGGTCATTTTCCTACAGGCCACATCCAGTTCTATTTATAGACATTTTAATTAGGCAGTTAAATCCAAATTATAACTATTAACTATTAACTATTATTATTAATGTTCCACTTATTGCTTTAAGTCTATGCAGTGTTTTTTCTCTGTTTTAGGGGAATGGTGACGGGGCCTTTCAAAAGGGGAAAATTAGCGAGGGTAGGGGCAAAAAGGGGAAAACTATTAACTTAACACAATAGCATCTTTTATTGAAACATTTGCAGTTTAAAATGAAAGTATTATATCTTTTGACAGACTTATGGTACAACACAGCCAAACTGGATCCATGTTTTCCATTCTTTTTATTAAATAGAATGAAAAAAATGGATCCAGTTAAGTTTGGCTGTATTATACCATAAGTCTGTTAAAGGATATAACACTGTAGTATTTAACTTTTATTTAACTAATTAAATCCATTCAGTGCACTGTGGGTCAGTTGTTCAAAACATTTAACCAAACAATGCTTGTTAACTAACGAATCCCCCTAAACTTTTGTGCCACATTTGTTCAAAACATTTATCCTAAATGAAGGCTGCTTAAACATTAAGTCAACTCTTCTTTATCCCTGCGCCGCCGATTTATTAATTTTCTTCACGTAACAAGGTTATTTTGCGACATTTTGTTCGCGAAGTCACGATTGGAACTTCTCCCTTAGACGCTCTTGAAAGCGTCTATTGATCACCAAGGGAAGCTACTCGCAAATTCACGGCATGGCTAATGCACGGAACGAATTTATACGCACTTCCAACACGCTGTCGTCACATTTTGCCGATTTTTTTTTTTTTTAATACTTCATTTTGAGGGGAATTTTCTTTCAAAATAGGGGAAAAAACATACTTTTTGGCGAGGGGAATGGGGCCGAATTTAGGCCCCAAAAACAGCAGAAAAAAAACACTGCTATGTGATGATTTTAGATAAAATTTATTTTTGAAAAATCTCCACAGAGGATGATATTGAAAAAATAAACTACGTAGGTCGGCAGTTCGGCTCGGCAGGGGCTTTCAGACCCGACCATACATTTGCCTTTACATCATCTTTCATTTAAATAACAAATTTTGCTTACATTCATCTCTCACACTTTTGTTCAGGAGTGTGAGATATGAATGAGATATCAGTCATTTTCACCATTATTATTTTGTGCCTAGTCAAAAAGTGATCTCTTGGTTTATAAAATGCATAACCAGACTTGGGGTCAATTACTTTGAAAAAGTAATTAATTACTTACAATTACATTGGAAATTGTTCAATTAAATTACAATTACATGGCTTTTGGGCAAAGTAATTAATTACATACAATTACTTTGCCAAATATAATTAATTACATAACAATTACATTTCACTGCCACTTAGATAGTTTTATCAGATTTTAATTTCAGAGATATATGAAATGAGTTAAAACTCCTTAAAAAGTCTGAGTAACCTTGGCATTCTAAATTCAATATGTGTCTATTAGTTTGATTTTATTTTTATGACTTCTTCTATTATTGTCAAGTGATGCAACTTAAAAGAAATGAAATGTACAAAATCAGTTGTTGTTTTTTGTGTTTGATGGCATGAGAACAAAATGAGTAATACAGAAATAATTATATATTATATATATATATATATATATATATATATATATATATATATATATATATTTTTTTTTTATGGGGGGGGGGGGGGGGGGTGAGGGTCATTAGTAAATTGCCAAAGTTCTCAAACTAGCTGTAAACTGCAGAATAAAGTTCAGGAATACACATTGGCCTGACACAAGTCTTACAATTGTGAAAGATAAACCATGGAAATGATTTTGTAAAACTAGCTTAAATGCCAGAGAATAACTGTTCTCAAAAAGTGTTGATAAGATATCTGTGTGGCCCTATGAGACATGAAAGTTGGCAAAAAAGTACAAAAAGGAATATCAGATAGTGATGAACTAAAACATTGCTTGTGTGTGAAATGCTAGCATTGCTAGTTCGGTCCCCGCTGGAACATCTATTTTATTTTATTTTTTGTTATTTATATCAACAATGATAGGCCTATCAAAAATGAAAGGCCCCGGGTACACTGAAGGAGTGAAATCCAATTTAATTTTCTGAATCACATTTTATTATTCTTCTTCTTCTTATTATTATTATTATTATGATATTATTATTATTTTTGAAGATGGCAAGTAAGCAGTGTAAGGATTTAAAGTAATGTAGTGGATAGATTGGGTCATGCACCTTAGCATATATGAGTGTGTTAATCCTAGGTGTGAAAATTTAACAAATTGCCTTCAAGGAGTCCATTCACTAACCAACACTATTGTCTGAGTAAATACTATTTTTGAGATTTTCACACCTTCTTTGTTTTTTGTATTGTTTTGGTAACTTAACTATTAAAGGTTGATTTTCACAAAGCCATATCTTTTATAAGCAGATGAGCAAAGAATATATAATTTGCTTTTAAAAAGGTGCTTTCAAAATAGTAGAGGTAACATACAGTCTGTGTCTGTGGTAAAATTGTTATGTGCTATTTTATGTCTATACTAACATGACTAGTTCCAATTCTCATTTGTTCCATGTTACATTTAACCTTTCATATATTTAGTACAGCAAATGATATATGCATTTACAAAGACAAAGAACCATTTAGCAGCATTTTAAATATCTATGATAATCTAAGGTAACTGAATTTCATAACTGATCTGAAAAGTAATTAAATAGTAATTTGAAAGTAATTGTTAATTACTCCCATTTTTGACCATGTAATTAATCTTCAATTAAAGATGTGTCTTAATTACAATTACATGCAATTACTTTAGAAAATGTAATTAAATTACAATTAATTACAATTACAATTTTAATTACCCCAACTCTGTGCATAACTGTGATGATATGTGATAAGCTAGTTTACTGTGATAATCTTAATGTGATATTTGTGCCAGATCCATTCAAATTCATCTTAAATTATTCAAATTCATCTTAAATTATAAGATTTATTAGCATCAGAGATTTATATAACTTTTTTAATTTAAGTTATTTCATATTTTAAAGTGCTTAATTAATGTGATATTTAATGTGCTATATGTTTTAATCTGCTGCTGTATATGTATGTATATGTGTTGATTTTACCAAATAAACATCAATCAATCACGCCACATTTTTGGCAGTGATTACATACCTTTTCTTATTGAATGAAGCCATCGCTAATGTGCCTACATATTTACTCTCATCGTCTGCCTTTCTGAGTATCAAACTAGAGGATTTTATTGTACCTGAAGCAAATCTCGCCGCCTTGTTGACATTAGTTGCTCTCATCCATTTTGCAAAGTTTCATTTTCCGCTAAAATACTTGACTGGTGGCGATATTTTATGTATAAAATTGGAGTCGCTAGGAAAAAAATCAATACCGGACTGGCATTTGTATATTACACAAATGGAAACGAAATGGACCAAATGGTACGCAATGACATCGCATGTAATTCCATACTGATCGGCAGAATTGCTTTTCGGTACGCACACATTTAATTTTAATTGCTTACTTGATGATTTTAATTGCGTATTTACGCAAATACGCTGCATATCTAGGCTGCTGAAAACAAATGATCAGAGTACAAGATCTACCAGGTGACTGATCATCACACAACTCACAGTAGTGCAGGTCCCAGACTTATAGTGATGCCCTGAAGTATTCTTTTTTGGAACTGTCTGCTGACAACCGGTTGTCACTAGACTTTTTTTGTCTGATGACAACTGGTTGTCACTAGCAAAAAGTCTAGTGACAACCGGTTGTCACCAGCAAAAAGTCTGCTGACAACCAGTTGTATTTTTCCAATACTATTGTACACTTAGCATGTTTTATTGGTAATCTATCTTCACGGGTGGTAAACCTAGGAACTACCACGAAATTGTGTTAACGTAATTTTGTTCCCAAGCCACATCCGGGACACGTCGTGGTAGTTTCCAGGCCGAAAATTGGATAAAGAAAGGTTGGTGTCACTTTTATTTTTGTTTTATTTTACAACTTAGAACAAACAATGGTGAAATCCGACAATGTGGTTCCGTGTAAGTATGTCTCAGCGTCCCCTCTAGCCCAAAATTTTGTTTGAAAAGTTATTTTCTTTCTTTTGTAACGTGTTTCCCCACTGAGCATCGGACCAACTTTCCCCAAAGTTCGAAGGATTTTAGCCCATATCTGTCAAATTGAATGGAATTTGATATCATTTGACGATGGAAATGATAAAAAGACCCTGAATAAACATTCCTGCACAGAAAAAAAATCTGAGCATTTACTCGTAAACGATTCATGCCCCGTTCGTCCTGTGTGGTAGTTTCCAGCTCATCGTGGTAGTTAAAATGCTATCGTGGTAGTTTCCAAGACTTTATAGGATACGTTTCTGAAGTGTTACAAAACATTATAGTGGTTGTTTGTTTCGCATGATAACCCTCGAACTCGTCAATTAATTACCACGGTAAACAAATAAACCACATTTCAACACCATGAAGAAGCTGAGGACTCGAGATTCAATGTGATGCCTGACAGGTGGAGACCATGCCCTGGACTGCCAAACAACACCTCTGGAAATCTAAAGCAAAAGAAGGTCATCAGTTGAGCCGTGGTGGACCAAGCAACAGACAAAAAAAAATGATATAAAAAATTGCGTCACTCGCTACGTTGTTCCATGTTCAGTCAGCTTTAAGATAAAATGGCAGGCTAAGACTACTGGCCCAAAGTATTGTTAGTACTTGCGCTTTGGAAAAAAGGGAAATATCCTCGGGTTGGGACACTTTTTATATACATGCGAGTGTGACGATGAACGGGCATGTTATTTGATAATTAAAAAGCATGTTTATTCAAAAACAAAAAATGTGAATATCCCTTCTTTTCATTCTTCCAATCATTTCAATAGCCAACTAAAATTAAAATTCAGGCAGTCGTCATTTGTTATCTGACAAAAGGTTATTTGAAAAGGTCTTCGTATGAATAAGAGGAGTATTCAAGTTTCGGCCCGCACACCCTGTCTTTATAAAAATGAAGTAGCCCCTGAATAGTGGAAATCTGCTGATGCGAACTACTACTAAATTCCTACAAAGTCTTGGAAACTACCACGACAGCATTTTAACTACCACGATGAGCTGGAAACTACCACACAGGACGAATGGAGCATGAATCGTTTACGAGTAAATGCTCAGATTTTTTTTCTGTGTAGAAATGTTTATTCAGGGTCTTTTTATCATTCCCATCGTCAAATGATATCAAATTCCATTCAATTTGACAGATATGGGCTAAAATCCTTCGAACTTTGGGGAAAGTTGGTCCGATGCTCAGTGGGGAAACACGTTACAAAAGAAAGAAAATAACTTTTCAAACAAAATTTTGGGCTAGAGGGGACGCTGAGACATACTTACACGGAACCACATTGTCGGATTTCACCATTGTTTGTTCTAAGTTGAAAAATACAACAAAAATGAAAGTGACACCAACCTTTCTTTATCCAATTTTCGGCCTGGAAACTACCACGACGTGTCCCGGATGTGGCTTGGGAACAAAATTACGTTAACACAATTTCGTGGTAGTTCCTAGGTTTACCACCCGTGTATCTTAGTCCTGTGGCTATAGAAATCTTGAATAAATATTGAATAAGAAAATAATGAATTTACAATTTAGTATTTTTTTTATTACAAAAAATACTCGATAAAGATCTATTGCATATAGTTTGTATATCAATGTTCATTTATTTTCTATCAACTTATATGATACTAGCTTAGCTTTCAGGGAACAAAAATATTATGAACCTATATATTGTTATTGCAGTTTCACAATGGATGGCCATATCATTTTAGCAGAATCAAATTAAATCCTAATTTTTTAAGAGGAAAAGTATGCACACACCAAACAGTCACATATCAGGTCCTTGGAAGAGCAATCTGATCATGTACTATTTTTAACTTGTCCTCTGCAAATTAATCATTAATGACCAGATACTGGCAGATAGGATAGTAAAAGTAAAAAATATCAACTTAACACACTTGTCCAGCTAGCACTAATAGCTAGTTCAGCTAAAATGGCTAGTTTTGTTTGTTTGATTTGATTCTTTATGTCCCATCAACAATCTTTCAGTTATATAGGGGCGGGTCTTCCTGGGTTGAACCAGTACTAAGCTAGGATTAATGTTCTTTCTCAAGGACACAACACAGTGACGCCGGTGAGGCTCGAACCCGCGGCCCTTCGGTCTTGAGTTAAGCACTCTACCACTGAGCCACTGCGCTCCCTAAAAATAATGGCTAGTTATGAATTTACAGTTCTGCATGTCCCTCTCTAGATAAAGTCACAACATACTGAATTTGAAATAAGCTTGATATAAAACGGATATTTCATCACTATTGCCGTAATTCTGTAAGCACCAAAATCAAATTACTTGACAAGGAAATGTTTGCACTAACAATTTAATCATGGATTAGCATGTCCCCTAAGAGTATGAGGAGCGGAGTTAACTTGTATAATAGCTAAGCTGTAAAGTCCAGATAATCAACTGGAAGATTCCATTTTATAAGAGTGAAAAGAATATTATCGTCAATTAACAAATAATTACCAAGGATTGTATAATTAAAGCTTAAGGCTTCAAATTAAAAAAAAAATGTGTGTAAGGTTACCCGATCAACGATCGTCTTAATTTTTTGCCCCTTAACCCTTAAGTTTTTAAGCATATTTAGGGGATTTCCAAGGGATTTCTCAGGTCAGCCATCTTGCTTCCCCATCTTCCCTGTGTAAAATTTTTTAACAAAATAAAAAATATTTACCTACCTACCTACCTACCTACCTACCTACCTACCTACCTACCTACCTACCTACCTACCTACCTACCTACCTACCTACCTACCTACCTACCTACCTATCTACCTACCTACCTACCTACCTACCTACCTACCTACCTACCTACCTACCATCCCTATTTTAGAATTTCATGTCACCTGCAACAGGCATTTTTGTATTTGGCCTAAATATCAATCATCTCATAATATACACAAATGTATTTTTGTATATAAAAAATTCTATACATGTATAGAAAAACAAATTATATCAGAGTTTATCATTAAATGCCTGATATTGTAATGTTGAATAGGGTACAGATTGGTATTGGAAAACATACAGCTGGTTGTCAGCAGACTTTTTGCTGGTGACAACCGGTTGTCACCAGACATTTTGCTAGTGACAACCGGTTGTCAGCAGACCTAGCCTTCTTTTTTCCCAAGGACTATTCCCCATTGCAATAGTCTGGCTCCATCTGTGGTCGCAGCTGAGACCACAGAGGAGTTCAGGGCACTCATTTAAATAACTCAGCCAGATGTTTTTTTTGTTTTTTTGTTTTCTTCAAAATTCTTAAAAAACACTCACCTCCGATAATGATCATATATGATCGCCTGAGTAAAAGAAGATAGATAGTAATAGATAGATAGATAAATGAGTAAATAGTCCTTACAAGAAAAAAAGCAGGGGTGTGGGGGCGCAGCCCCCTTTATTCAACAAACAGAATGTAAAGGTTTAGTCTAACGTCATTAACTGCACCGCGTAAACCAGAGGTGCACCCAACAAGAGTAGATAGGCACATAGATTTCCACCCAACCAAGGGTAAACCGGGGTCAACAAGGATCAGTAATCAGCAACCTGGCATATCCCTAGCCAGGCAGACTGGAGTTACGAATCCTGCCCCTAGTCTAGCCTAGACTGGACACTGCATATAAGACTGCCATAGCATATATCATTGGGTTCCCTTCATTCGCCCGACCCCTACATCTGCCATATTTGTTGTTTACACTGTAATATTGCTAGATGTCAAGTGTGCGTGAGGTTGGCCATGGGAATTTTTTTTACATTTGCATAAAGATTGTGCAAAGAAGTTTGTCCTGTCAAAACGAGGTACGTATAGACAAGTCCAAACACTATGTCACAAATCAATATCATGCGGAACACTACAGTCTTTATCGGAAAGCTGGTAGGGTTGGCACGATTAATCGGTTAATCGGTCGATAGAAAAACAATTATCGATATGAAAATTCAAACATCGGTTACCTTTATTGGATGTTCTATTTATTTATTCAATTAAAATCTATGCGTAATTGCCTCCTGTGGTGTTTTGTTTAGACCTGAAGTGCATTGTCATTAACAGTAGATGTGTATAAATTACTGTAACCAAGTAGTAAAACGTTGTACTCTGTAGGCTAACTCAACAACTGATTGTTAGAAAAGGTTATACTTGCGCTTCTCTGTTTTAAAGAGTACAAAATTATGAAATGTTCGTCAGATGAACAATCTAGCATGCAAGTTGTTTTTCTCCACTGTTAAATTCGAGTTTAGAAGCTTTCAATTTTACCAACATTTACAGCGGGTCTAATTCTACGTAAACTTGTTAGTGTCAGGCATACTTTACTTCCTTTTGCATGACGTCACGCAACGTGAAGTTGACAACAACAAATGGCCGTCTGTCAATTTTCTTCCAGCAGAGTGGATGACGACTTGCTATGAGCAAAGGTGCCAACTTTTATTTGAAACCTACTGAATATATATCACGTGCTACTTAGTGTTGTGTTGCGAAATGATTGGGAAATATCAATGTCATTAACTATGCAAAAGTTGTCAAAATGTTCCGAGATCCTCTATCAAGTTTGAGCGATTACTAATCAGTTTTTATATCGAAATGCAAGGACCGATTATCGATTAGCATTTTGGCTTCAATTAGCCAGCCCTAAAAGCTGGTAAATACTCTGATTGGCAGTAAACTGTTGTTTACCTGTATTGGCACGGAAACTTTACATGTTTTAAAGCGATTTTAAACAAATTTATTTCATAAAAAATAATTCCAACGGCGGTTCCCATAGTTTGGTCATTGACCTATCAAATAATGTGTTTTTCAAAAGTTTTATCGTCATTTAACAAAAATATCCGAGATTGAAACCGCCATCATCGGATCAAAATAGGGGAGCAGGCGCCCATCAAAAACGAATAAAAACTAATAAAATTAATTCTTTTTTTCGCAAGAAAATTATTGTAAATCAATGTCCGATGCTTATTCTACATATACAAATCAAAACCTAGTAGATAGATAAAAAGGCAACTTTCTGCTGTCAGATATCAGCCTCAATGAAGAATCTTTATTCTAATAAACTGTCATTTTATTATTGCAGGCGACTATGCGCCGATCTCAGCCTCAGCAGACAATCTCTCAGCGAGAGAGACAGCTGGAGAATAACCGTCGACAAGAAGAAGTAAGGGAGGAAACTCTGCGAAATCTTGGCCGAGAGAAGATGTTGGAGTCAAATATGAACAGGGAAGCACGGTTAGAAAACAAGAGATATATCCGACAAAATATGACGGAACAGAAAGAGAGAGAGATGGAAGAAACAATGTTAAAGGTACGCATATGTCAAGATATACAAATTTTACGTACAATTAGGGAATAACTGTATTCAAATTTTTCATTTGGGGCGGTATATCGTCGGATATATGGTCAGAAATTTAGTTTTACGGTAACGTTCGAGCGGAGCCGTAAAACGTGATTTCCGAATATATATCTGACGATATACCTCCCCAATTGAAAAGTTTGAATATGGTTATCCCCATTCTAAAGCATTTCTGTAGTTTCGTCTCAAATAGGGGCGTTGCAAGCCCCATAATGCCGCACGTCATTTAATGAAATGTGACATAATTAATGACGTCACTGTTTCCTACAGTATATCGCAGAATATACTGTCACAAATTTTTGCCGTTATCCAATCAGAAGTAGCGTTATAAAAGCAAGTGCATTAGAATTGTAAATATTTTCTTAACCATTTGGTTAAACATATGTTTTGGGTGCTCAAAAGAACTGACTCATAGAGACGGTTCTTTTGAGCTCCCACAACATAAACTTCAGTTGAAAAGTAAGAAAATTAATTTTAAGCAATACTTTGATACCTAGGGGTGTGAGACCAAAAAGGTTTAAATTAAATCTGATTTTCCCATTTGAACATATTGATGAAATAAGTATTGGATACATGTAGTCCATTTTGTGATTTATTAAGGAGTCAACATTTGAAATTCCTAAATTATGATAAATTGTTTGTAAAGATTGTTTTCATCTTAGCAAACAGTGCAGACCTTGATGAGATGCTACCTTATCAAAGATTGTTTATCAGTACCCAGAAAAGGGTTCAACTTAATTCGCATAAACTTTCAAAAAAGCATTGAACATAAGTTACAACATCATAATTTCAATGTTGGATGCAATTCAATAAATGTCATGAATGGTCTACCTAATGTTCGATTGAAGTTACGTCATGTTGACGGTTGTTCAACGCCATGGTCGAACATTTGATAAATGACATTTCTGCGCCACATATTTCACTTAAGGCCTAAATGAAATATATGTGTGGTTCCTGTTGCATACCAACAAAATTTAGGGTAGGTAGGTAGGGAAATTATTAAATTTTGTTATAACATTTAACAAAGAAAAAGTGACAAAATCTGAAAAAAAGTGCCCATTTTGGGTATTTTTTCTCCAAAGACCATTTTAATGTTTAGGGTAGGGTTAAAAAAATTAGGTTAGGTAGGCCGACACGAACCACACATACATTTCATTTAGGCCTAATTCACATTGAATCTTTATGAATAACACTGAAACATAATTTAAAAATAAAATGTAAATATAAGAATTGAAATTTTTATTTTTCAACCTTCATGATGTTTTTAAGACAGTGGGTTGGCTGTTGCTAAAATTCTCCGCTCACTGTTTTCATCATCAGATCATGACATTTGAAAAATAAACTTTTAACTCTTAAATGATACTTATCACATATTCATTGTCACCTTTCTAACTAGTGTGCGTGAGTTAAGATAAACACAAAATTTCAGTGTACAATTGTAAATATTGTCTTCACCATCAGTTTTAACATAATAAATTATGTTTTTGGTGCTCAAAAGAACTGTCTCACAACATGATTATGTTTTGGTTGAGATATAAGAAAATTATTTTTCGTTAACATTCTTAACTATTATTAAAGGCCTGCTGTATTTTGTGAATAACCTATGTACATGTACTTAAGTTGGCTAGTTTGAGTTACCCAATAAAATAAAATATTGTTAACCCCAAGGTCTGGCTTTATTATTTACAACAATTGCATATTATGATGGCCGTTGCAGGCTCAGCGAGATCGTCTTATTCGTGATGAACAGATGGCTCAGGAGGAGAGACTGGCTATGGAATTAGAGAAAAGAAAGTTAGATGGTATCAGAGATGAGAAGATGAGACAACAGATCAGAGAAACAAGGTACAGTGATCTCCCTTTGTAACACACCTCAGAGAAACAAGTGTAATGTAGTAGTTGATTCTAATCCTATTCTAATTGTCCTGGAATTTTGTAAAATCATCCTTGAAAATATGAATTAGTCTTTGACAAATATAAAATACCACTAGTCCTTTCAGATTTATGGGATGCCCCCAAAAAACTGTGAAAATCGCAAAAACTGAGTGAAAATTGCTAGATATACATTGAAAGGCGAGGTGTGACTTGTATTCTATTCAATTTGTGCTGTAGTCCCGGTTTTTATCACAGGTGTCAGAATCAAAGAAATCAGTGCGCATTTTCATTTCGACGCTTGCGGCTGAAAAAAAGTATTTTTTTGCGTTGTTTTATACAAAATTTGGAAGAAATTGAGTCCTTGAAAATGGAAAAAGTTCTGGAATAGTTCTGGAAAAGTCCTGGAATTCTGTTTTCACATTTACAAGCCCTGTTAAAAATAATAGTAATGTTAATGATTCAGGGTTCGTACAGGCTTGAAAAGTACTTGAATTTAGAGGACTCCCTTGAAAAGTCCTTGAAAATTAAATTTGCCTTGAAAAGTAGTACTGGAAAATCACTCAAAGCCTTGAGAAGTCCTTAAATTCTACTATTTTCTACAGGACTTAGCCCTGTTGATAAGAGACCTAAATCAGTATAAAATTGTTTTGCCTTTATTTGGTGCAGCCTATGCTGCACCAAATATAGGCACAACAATTTTAGTACTAATGTCTCCATTATCTCAGTCTAGCATTTCTGAAGTAGAATTTGAACACTTAGTATTTTTCATTAACTTTAAATCCTTGAAAACTGTTTGGGAGGCTGGATAAGTCCTTGAAAAGTACTTGAATTTAACTCATACTTGCCTGTATGAACCCTGTGACTATGCTTGCCTTTAATTTCTAAAGGCCCTTTTAATTGATTTCTTTATATTGCTAATGCTTTAATATTAAATTTGCAGCAGATGGCAATGTTTAATTTTGTGCTACATTAAGAGACCAAATAAGACTTGATAATTCAGGTGTATTGTCTGCTGGTAGCAGATTTATTTTTTAATTTGATTCTTCTCAGTCAACAATTGTTCAATCATGTTGGGATGGGTTTTCCTGGGTTGAACCAGCACTAAGCAGAGGATAAAGTGTTTTGCCCATTAGTTTAAACATGTGTTTTTTTGTGCTCAAAAGAACTGTCTCATGTTAACGCATTCTTGGTACTAAGCATAGGATACAGTGTTTTGCTCACTGATACAACACAGTGTCTCTGGTGAGGCTCAAACTCGCAACCCCTCGGCCACTGCTGGCAGATGATCCGCATGAAATTTAAGGCCATATATTATTCTTAAAAAAATCAAGAAAATAATTGCAAAAACAGAGGTCTACTGCAGTTATGACTTGTACTATAAGGCAAGGGTCTAGATAAGCAAATTGTTTTAAACATTAAAAGATTATAATTTTCTTACTTAGTTTTAACCTGTGTTTTGGTGCTCAAAAGAACCGTCTCATTGTGAACAGAAAAAGAAAAGAGTTTGAAATTTTCTAACATTTACCACATGTTTTGAATAATCAGTCTGATCAGGGTCTTCCCTGTTTGCTATTCTGACAAGCATTAAGCGAGTTACAGCCCTGAAAACCAACATGTCATTTGAGAACAGAAAGAGAAGAGTTTGAATTTTGCTAAAATTTACCGCATGTATTGAATAATCAGTCTGATCCGGGTCTTCCCTGTTTGCTATACTGACAAGCATTTAGCGACTTCCTGCCCTGAAAACCAACATTTTATTAGACAAACAGAAAGAGAAAAGAGTTCGAAATTTTTAACATTTACTGTATCTATTGAAGAAGCAGTCTAATCAGGGTCTTCCCTGTTTGCTATTCTGACAAGCATTAAGCGAGTTACAGCCCTGAAAACCAACATGTCATTTGAGAACAGAAAAAGAAAAGAGTTTGAAATGTTCTAACATTTACCGTATCTATTGAAGAAGCAGTCTGATCAGGGTCTCCCCTGTTTGCTATTCTGACAAGCATTTCACAACTTCCTGCCCTGAAAACCAACAATTTATTTGAAAACAGAAAGAGAAAAGAGTTTTGAAATTTTCTAACATTAACCTTATATGTATTGCAGGGGTGTGAAAATAGCAAAATTTGCTACTTGTTCAGGGACCTGTAAATGGCCATAATGTACTTGTCCAAAGAAAATTTTACTTCTCCTAAAGAACAGATTACTAAATTTAGCCCTTACTGTGCTGTATCATGTATCAACTTTTTTGAAGACAGTATGAAACCACATATATGAGCCAGTGCATGAGATTTCCAGCAATGAGGTATGTGTGACAAGCAAAGCCTCAGACCAGCCTGCGCATACATGCAGTCTGATCAGAGCCTTTGCTAGTCGCTTGACTATTCTATGACTTCAGCTACAGACTGAACACCATTTGGAGTTTCTAGGCTTAACAGGAGGCTGCAGAGGCTTGTCTGAGTCTACACTTGTCAAAATGCCACATTGTTGGAAATCACATGTCATGGCTCATATACCCTTTTGTTTTCCATACAACATGCCAGTTTATTATAATAAATCAAAATTATGAAATACAGAAACGTAATAGCTTTCTTTATACAGTTGTCCCAGGACAAGTACATTGAAATTTCTAACTTGCCCTGAATGAATTGGGACCAGGTCGGACAAGTCGGTCATGGTATTTCCACACCCCTGTTTATTGATTACAGTTTGGAGCTGAGGGAACTTGAGGCAAAGTTAAAGGCAGCTTACATGAACAAAGAGAGAATGGCTCAAATGGCAGAGAAAGAGGCAGTCAAGTTTGACGTCATGGTGAGTTAATGAGAGTGTTCTCCCTTCTCTGAGTAAATCAGAGTCGTTCTTCCCTGTGTGAGCCAGTGTTGACCATTATTGACCACTTTAGGAGTATTGGCCGCAGCAGTTTTTATCTATAGGTTAAAACCAGTGGTTAAAGTTTTTCCATGTATAATCGTAGGGTAAAATGACGTGTCATCTACAAAGGTCCCTTTCGTACACTCACAGCATGCACATGCTCTTTACCCCATTACTGCATAATAACATCTTATGACGTCTTTGAAATATAACATTTTTGCAAATATTATGGAAAATAATATTTTCAAAAGTATTCAAAATTTTTTCTTAATTTTTTCTTGATTTTTTTCAATTTAATCTAAATTTAAATGTTGTTTTCGTTTTGTAACAGTGTGGATTCCCTAGTAATAATCATTTAAGTCAAAGAAATGAAATTCAGAAGTTTTTTTCTTTGAATAATCATTGAATCACCTTTTCTACACAGACATGTTTGTGTTTACAGGTGGTCTGTTTCTACTTAATGCTACAGACTTAAGCACTGCACTGCGTCTTTGAGCAATACAGTAAAACCTTTTAAACTGCCACTCAAAAAAAGAAGGCCAAAAATTGTTTTTCAAGACTGATTATCGCTAGATGCAGGTCAAAAGTATTGCAGAATGCTCCAAGGAGAGCATTCTGCAATTTTTTCGACCTTTATTAAGCCACCATTTGCAATAAGATCTTTGTTTTGTCTATTCTTGAGTTGCCGCTTAAGACGGGGTTTACTGTATGTCCAAATGTTAAAACTGATTGCATAGAAAAATTGGTCACAATTTCATTCCTAAAATGTTTCTTTATCTGGACCTTTGATTATATATCTGTCTCTTTCAGAAACGTGAGTCAGAAATCGCCAGACAGATGATGGACGAACATAACAGAGCAGAGGAGGCCGAGCGCCAGCGGGAGATGGAGCGGTATCGTGAGTCGGTTCGATATCAACAGGAGCTTGAACGGCAGCTGGAGGAACAAGAAGAGAAGAAACAACAAGCTTACGAGGAATTCCTCAAGGAGAAACTCATGATTGACGAAATTGTTCGTAAAATATATGAGGAAGATCAGAGGTGATTATACCCTGATTGTATTACTGTATTATCACATGAAATCACGTCTGGGAGTGATATAATGCCATGCATTAAAATTGATAAACACAGATTTAGTAGTGGTATAACATTGCATAAAAGATGGCAAAATCTTGATGTTTGTACGCCAAAAATGTGATTTTTATTTTGTGCTCCTGTAATTTATTAAAATTGTGGTATTTCCTGATCATACTCACTTACTTTTTTTAGTGGTCTGGGCCTTATTTTTCACATGCAAAAAAGTCAGGTTTTCTTGCAACAAGGTCCATATAAAAGCGCTGACAAATTTTTCATATACAATTCCTGTTATGATTTCACATGGAATAAAAATTCATACAGTTTGAGTTTCAAAAATACAGTTAAAATCAAGAATTTTTTCCGTTTCCGATATCTCTAGTCCTGGTCTGAAATATCCCTGTTATAATTTCACAGAGAGCGAGAACTGGCCCTCCAGAAACAGAAGGCAACACAAGCATTCATCCAAGACTTCAAGAAAGCGAGAGACACATGAAGGCAACGTTCATGATCATCCATTCTATATCTATATAAAATTATATCTGTATTTATCATATGACTTCGCGTCTGGGAGTGAAATAACACCATGCAATAAAATCGATTAACCACTAGTGGTTTATAGATTTACGGGAAACGTTATGACGTCCAGAACAACGTTGCGTACGTAATAACAAAATTATGACGTTTTTACGCCAGAAATGAGACTTCAAAGTGATCTTAATTTCATATGATAAATAGAATCTAACATTCGTGCTCGTGTTTTATTGAATTTATTAAACTCGTTGCGGAAAAGAGATAAAATGCTCGGCAAGCCTCGCATTTTATCTCTTTTCCCCAACTCGTTTAATAAATTCAATTAAACATGAGCACTCATGTAAGATCCTCTATATCATGATTCCTGTTATAATTTCACAGAAAGCGAGAACTGGCCCTCGTGTAACAGAAAGCGACAAAAGCATTCATCCAAGACTTCAAGAAAGGGAGAGGCACATGGGGGCAACCTTCATGATCATCCATTCTATATCTATATAAAATTATATCTGTATATCATCATTCCCGTTATAATTTCACAGAGAGCGAGAACTGGCGCTACAGAAACAGAAGGCGACACAAGCATTCATCCAAGACTTCAAGAAAGCGAGAGACACATGGAAGGAGATGGAGAGACAGAGGATGGAAGAAGAGAACAAGAAGATTATGGAGTTTGCACGGGTCCAACAGGAGAGAGAGAAGGACAGGTTATCTAAGAAGAAAGAGAAAGATGCCTCAATGGCCAAAGTTCAAGAAGCAGTGAGTGAATTAGTCATTATAATTACACAGGCATTTAGTTAAAGTGAAAATTCATACTTTTTTTCAAATGCATTTATTATAATTTACAGTACGGTAGGAATAATACATCATTAATTGTTTGTGAAATCTCTTCAGGGAGCGCAGTGGCTCAATGGTAGAGTGCTTGACTCAAGACGCAGAGGCCGCAGACTCAAACCTCACCGGCGTCACCGCATTGTGGTCCTTGAGCAAGACACATTTATCCTAGCTTAGTACTGGTTCAACCCAGGAAGACCTGTCCCTGTTTAACTGAAAGATTGTTTATGGGACGTAAAGAATCAAACAAACAAAGGAAATCTCTTCAATTAGCCTGTAATTAGTTACTTTCTGGCTCCACTGGAATCCAGCCATTTTACACACTACTAGAGCTGAATCGTTTATCCTTGATAATGGCAAAAATTCACAATGTTTCAGAGTAATATTTGAAGCAGTGTGTATATTGACGAGTATATTATGTCATGGGCCAATGTTAAATAATTATTTCTTTCCTATTTCTCAATCAAAACGTGTTGTGGGTGCTCAAAAGAACAGTCTCAATGAGATGGTTCTCTTGAGCACCTGAAACAAATGAGCCATGCAATGGGAAAACCTGCTTAATGTCACTTGTGAACAACAAAGGCGCAGATCAGCATGGCATCCGCTGCCTAGATAGTAGAATACCTACTCATGCTTAATCCATAACTGTAATCTTGTGGCTTGTTTCTGTAGCTGAGGAGGCTGGTTTGAATCTTATTTGGTCCGAAATCCCAAAGACACATTTTCACATGGCATTGTTGATTAATGTTAAAGCTGCTTGATAAGAAGATATTCACACCTTTACGATCAAAACAATTGATTATCGGGACCGGAGGCAGCCTTATAGCTGAAACCCTGTCCTAATATTCTTATTATTTCCAATTTTCTTGTCATAAGATACTGAGAGATTTCACTTTGATATTTCATTTTTGAATTATTGAGATATTTGACTATTTCAGTTGGCTGAGAGAATCTCAGAACAAGGCATAAGATACTGAGAGATGAATTAATGAGATATTTGACTATTTCAGTTGGCTGAGAGAATCTCAGAACAAGAATAATTGAGATATTTGACTATTTCAGTTGGCTGAGAGAATCTCAGAACAAGAATTATTGAGATATTTGACTATTTCAGTTGGCTGAGAGAATCTCAGAACAAGACAAAGAGAGAGAGGAGATGGAGAGAATCAGGATGGAACTTCACCTGGAGGAACAAGAAGAGAAAGAACGACAGAAGGAAAAGGTAAGATTTTACACTCAAAAATCAGTTACAGTAAATCTTCTAGAATTTCAAACACCTTTCTGTTCTGAAAGAAAATGTTGGTTATCAGGACTGGAATTCACAAAATGCTTGTCAGAACAGCACACAGGGAAGAAGACCCTGGGCAGGCTGCTTCTTCAGATCTGGCTTTTTGACAGGCAACTAGCATTTGAAATTTTAGAACATTCACGGTAATCAACTTTTCAAATGCACATACAATATGTATCTTGATCAGCTGACTTCATCATATCAACATCTGATTCAAGAAGTGTGGTGGCTCATTGGTAGAGTGCTTGACTCTGGATCGAGGGAGTTATTTCCTTGAGCAAGACACTATTTCATCTTCTTAATACTGGTTTAATCCAGGAAGACCAGTCCCAACTGAAAAATTGTTGACTGGGACGTAATGCCCAGGTCACACATTCACGGATCACCTCGCCGGTTCTACTATGGATTAAATCTCAGGGATGACCCAGGAAATGCCAATTTCTGTAGTCAGATATGGATGCACTATATATGTATGATTAAGAACTACTACATATGATTACCGATGCAATATGGAAACCGGACCAATACGGATTGCCAAGAATTATGCCAAATTGTATCCGTGGCTAATCCGGCGTCCAGTCCGTGAATGTGTGACCTGGGCATTAAGAAGCAAACAAAATCAATGTCTGATTTCCAGCCAGTTTAGTGGTGCAGTTTTATTGTTGTTATGGATTCATCATGTGCATGAATAACTGTGTTGGTCATAATCAACTGACTTCAGAATCAGCTGATCTGGGTCTACACTGTTTCAAAAATATATGCAAATTTTGAATTGTTATGTTAACCCATATAAGCATCTATATAAGCAAACATCTGATCAGGTTCTCCACTGTTTGGTTACAGAATTTGTGAATATAAAAATAAATACCACCCAACAACCATTTTAACTGAAATGGACTGGTCCAATTGATTACAATGGGAAGTTCCATGCGGCTTAAATGGGTTAATAGGAAAAAGTTACAAAATACTTTGAATTAATGAGATTCAACTTCATATGTTTACAGGAACATAAGGATGCATTATTTAACCTTAATTATCTTATTTCCCAACTAAAACATATGTTGTGGGTACTCAAAAGAACCGTCTCAATGAGACGGTTCTTTTGAACACCCAAAACAAATGTTAAGATTGATGGATAAGAAAATATTTTTAGTTTTCTGCTCAATAATGTTGTTAATCTGGACGTATATATATGTATACAGGAACTTATGGAGAGAAGAATACGACAGAGATTAGAGTTACAAGGTCAACACGCTCAACAGATGCACTACAAGGTTCTCCGTCAAGAGGCTGAAAAACAGGAAGAAGAAAACTTCAGGAAACAGGTAACTCTTGAATCCTTTAAAATATATTGACACTGGTGGATTTTTGATACGCATTGTTTCCACTGCATTAGGGGATCTTACATGAGTGCTCATGAGTTATTGAATTTATTAAACAAGTTGAGGAATCGAGATTAAATGTGAGGCATGTCCGGCATTTTATCTCTATTTCGCAACAAGTTTAATTAATTAAAAAATACATGGACTTTATATTATTGTCATGAGTGTCACTCTCCCTTCTTCAGGGAAAATTTGATCACCCCATCAATCACTTGTCCAAACATTTGCGTGGTGTCCCTTTTCTCATTCTAGGTCAGAATACTGGAACAGGGGTGCCTTCTTCATTGCCATCTAATATAAATCATATTAACACGCTGCATTTCTGAAGCCGAGAAATTCCTACTTTCAGTTTCGAACCCCACTGGATCACACAAAATTACTCTGTGCATAATGAATGTAAACTTTCTGATGGCAGTCTCTCTTATGTAAACACATGTCTCAAGGGACAAAATGAACGCTAGGGAGCTTATAATGAAAAAAAAACATTAATAAGCAGTGTAGAAGATTGATTCCAGATTACTGCAACATATTAAAGTTTTGGCTGATACACAAATCAATGAAATATCAAGCGTCTTGTGATTGACAGGGATGAAATGCTCCAAGGTCTAACAGATTACCAGAAAAAAACATACAATACCGGTAAAATGCACCCATATACAGTACGTCCTAATTTTCAACTCTACCCATGTTTGGGGAAAACAGACTTGTAATTTACACATGTACGGACTCTAAGCCTAATTTGAGCACTGAAAGAGTACCAAAATTTCATGTGCTGGCTAAAATACAAAAGACTATAATAAGCCATTTATTAATATCCTATTTTTCTCTGACATTTTGTGAAACAGAAGCTCATATTATTTTCATGTATATGACCTTAAAGCGTGTACAACTTGACCTTATATATGAATTATATAAACTAACTATATCTGTTGACAGATGATGGCCAAATTTGCGGAGGATGACAGAATCGAACAGATGAATGCTCAGAAACGTCGTCTGAAGCAACAGGAACACAAGCGGGCGGTAGAAGCATTAATAGAGCAAAGGAAATCCCAGTTTGCCGCCGACAGAGAGCGTGAGTTGGAAGAACGACGGGAGGAGGAGAGAATGGAGAACTTCAGGAAACAAATTATTGAGGAAGAAAGACAGAAATTACTGCAGGAACACGCCATGCGTCTTCTTGGCTACTTACCAAAAGTAAGTTATAGGGATTTTCAGAGCTTTGGCGTAAGTGGAGTCCCTTTTTAATGCTGTGTTTGGGGTCAATAATAATGAATGTTGCTTGAGTCGTTACTTTTTTGTAAGCCTTGTGGAGGTTTTGGATTGGAATCCAAAATTAGAATACAGGGTTTGCACAGGCTTGTGACATAATTAAATATAGAGTTTTTTCTTGGAAAAGTCCTTGAAAATTAATCGGCCTTGATAAATACTGGAATATCATTTTAAGGCCTTGATCAGTTAAATTGAATATTACTATTTTCTGTAGACCTTAAATCTGTAAATGGAAGCCTAAATTTGTATAAATTCTACACAAGCTTACCAGTATGAATCCTGGTATAGTAAATGCAGATACCAGGGTGTTTATTGTAATGGGACACGGGTTCCTTATTTGTTTGCCAAAGGTAACATGTACAGACTTTGTGTCCACTTTCATGCATATATAACTAATCAATGAATTATTTATATTGGTCTGTAAGTAAGATCTTGGCGAGAAGGGCAATTTTCAGTTACTCAACTTACACTTGTGTGTCATTATATGGCAGTAGTTGGGATCCACAATTAGGGACAGCCTTATAAGCAATCAAGATCATTGTATGGCAGTATGATTTTTATGATTGGTTAACACTGTACCTCACCCACCTACACCGTAATATTAAATACACCCTATATCAGCATTTATCAACTTTCATTGTCATTTTGATTTTTCAATAAAATATGGGTGTATTGCTGTACCGGATACAAACTGGATGCATAGCCATCTTTGTTGCTTTGTGTGCAATATATCGGAGCAAATGTATAGTGCTGTTTGATTGATCAATATATGATAACAGAATGTTCCCATCATCTCGACCAATCAAATTTCAATACACATTCGCTCCGATATAGGTACATAACACAACAAAGATGGCAATATTTCCGTTATGTATGACCCTTCTTTATGCATGTGAGCAAGGAATGCTCTCAGTCTTGTGAGACACATGGATGTAATGGTTGCTTAAATGAAATGAGACCAGTAATATTATGGTTTTAACATGAAACACTTCCTTTACACTTGTCACAGGACAAGTAAATTGAAATTTCCAACTTGTCCTGAATGAAAATGGACCAGTAATATTATGATTTTTAACTTTCAGGGTGTTATCAGGGATGAACAAGATCTTGACCGGCTTGGCACAGACTTTAAAGATGCCTATTCTAAGAGACAGATTGATCCCTACGATGACGATGCTTGGGATCGGTGAAAAATGGATATGTGATAGTCGCTAGCTTTTTTATACAATGGTTGTCTTTTATATATGTGATATAAAACATTTGATTAACCCTTTTTATTCTGGATACTGATAAACACATACTTTGGTAAGGCCAAATAAAAGGATAAGTGTGTTTTGGGTAACATGTCTGAAAATTTTAGGTTGGGTAAGCACACATTTTTTTTCTGGAAAAAAAACATTTTTATGCATTTTGAAATGCCTTTCAAAATGCATAAAATTATATTTTTTTCAGAAAACCTGAAAAATTTCTAGGTTTTACTTGTAAATTTAGGTAGGGTCGGGTAACCCTAAACACAGGTATTTTTTAATTTGGCCTAAACAGTGCAGACTCAGATGAAATGCCTCATAAAGCAGAATTTCATCAGGGTGTACAGGTACTTTGGTAAACAGTGCAGACCCAGATGAAATGCTGCATTAGGCACTATTTACTATAGCTAAAACGCAATCTTCAGGGACACAAATACATAATTTCATAGAAAATTTGACTGGCAACCCTTTAAAATGTAAAATGGACAACTCCATGGATGAAAGTTCAAAATTTCCAAATCCTGAACTTAAGAAATTCAAATTTTAAAACATGCAGAATGCCTGCAAAAATGATAATTTCAAGTTTAAATTATTAATTGTGTTTAGATAAATCTGAAAACTGATCAGAGAAGCTATTATTAACTGCCTAATTCAGCATTTTGAGGCTGACTTTCCATAGAAAGTCAGCCTCAAAATACTGAATTCAGGATTAATCCTGAAAACTTTCACCCACACAATTCCATACTTATTGTATCAATATGTAGGAGATAATCCATCAGAATGGAAAGGGTTAATAATGGGGCTTCACACAAGCTAGAATTGAATCAGGGCTTCATATAAATAGTGGGTATAGTTTTGGAAGTGCATTGCTTTCACCTTGTCCTATCATCTATTTGGTTGTCCATTTGCCTGTCATTCTCTATTGCTTTTTTTTGCTCAGAGCTGTGGTTGTGAAAGTCTCGAACAAAAAATAGCAGAATTTGAGGGGGTGGGAGGGGCGAGTTAATTTGCTCTATGCACCCCTAAAAAATGATGAACATTACGTTTGCAGGAGTCAAATAAGGTGTACTGAGGCTGAGAATGGAAATGTTTTTACTTAATGATTGAATTTCATCAAATTTAAACACAGTTATGGAGGCTTTGAATCCTTTGGCATATAAGTAAATTGGACAACAATATGGTTAGGGGCCACAGTGTTTATACAGTTAATGTCTATTTCAAAAATGTATTTTTTCTAAAAAATTTTTATCAAGTAAACAACAGACTATGGATTAGCCCAGGAAAAAATACTAAACATCATAGTCCGCCTAATCACATGAAAAATTGACTTCAGGGTTTGCGACTCTTCTTCAAGTCGGTTAATAGCTATTCATAGCTAATGTTATACTGTTTTGTATTTCCGACTATATAAATAAAATTTGTATTGTATTGTCTTCTTCCAGCCTACCCAGCTACGAGGACTAACTGCAATTTAGACAGGTTTTCTCATGACGAGGCCCATATGTTGCTTATGAAGCCCCAGTTTAAAAAAAAACAACATTATTTATATCACTGCCTTTTATATGAAATATGTCTTGAAGAATAAATTATTATATTTACTTATCTCTGTATTTGCCTTTATATTTAACCTTCTTTTTTGCATCTTGCATTCCTAGAACTAGAAATTTTACATTTAGGGGATAACTGTATTTAAAATTTTCATTTAGGGAGGTATATCGAAAGTATATTGACCAACATCAGGGGGTGACCACAGTAAATACAACAAGACAGGCTGAAATCTGGACAATTTATTAATGGTCTATGCACATCAGGTAACAAACTCTTGAACAAACATAGTAAAACTCCTAGTAAAGTCATGGACCAGGAACACATCAGCAATCTCTATAGATTCACACTGTAACAAACTTCCATAGGAAATATAAAATAAGACTTCTTACAAGATTATTTTTTCATGCTCAACTGAGAATGAGGTTTATCATGCTCAGAAACGTTAGAATGCCAACTATTGTTGGCATTTTTACATTTATTAGCTTGATAAATACAAACTGTGAGAGTTTCGCTGCACATCCGCAAAAGTCTGATCAGAATCTAAGTTTCAGGCCCGAACAATTGGTGGACAATGGCTCCCATAGCGGGCCCATCGAAGACTCAGATCAGACTGTGCATCCGCAGGCTGATCTGAGTCTTTGATAGGCACACATGTCAACTCGTACCTTTAGCTGGACACCACACAGGGTTGGCACGATATAACCAGCCTGGGTAAACCCACCCCATAAAACCCGGGTTTACCCGGGTTGGGCAATAAGGTCATATTACCCACTTTGGGCAATATGCGGGTTTTATGAATTTTTGGTCTTATAAATTCTCGGTTTTCAGTCTGATGATAGATATAAAAGTGTAGAAATGATTCTATTTAGCCATGTTTTAATCAGTTTAAATGGTAATAGTAAGATAGTCATTAAACTATGAGTATGAAAATTAATATTGACATTTAGAAATATATTCCATTATTTACAAGATACAGACAAGTCAGTTTTCAACTATATCTGATTATTATTATTATCTTGTCTATTATCATGATTATTCTAGTCTTCCAATGTCATCTTTCCCCTGAAAAAATATCTTGGGCTTCAATAATATAAACAAATCCACTCTGGGTCTTATTGCTTGATCATATTGGCAGTAAATGACAATTTTAAAGCTAACTTTGATTAGTGATGAGCCGTTTTATGCTTAAGCCTGAATAAACTTATACATGCACATTTTGTAACTCTATTCCAGAGTGTGGATAAGTTCCCATTTCCCAATAAGACTGCATAAAAATATATCACACTTTTGTTACTAGGACCAGCATGACTGCATTTGACCATAATTCCAATGGTCAAGGATAATTGCTCAATTACTGCCCAAAAGGTGTGAATCACAGTCAAAACAATACTAATGTTATTTTTCTAACTTTTAGGATATCCCCACAGATTTTTATAATCAGCCTAAAATTTTACCACAAAGTAATACCATCAAAATATGCAGACAGAAATGAAAGCAGCTTTAATCCTGATCAGGATGTTTCTCTTTAGACCAGTACTGTTTGCAAAGAAAAACTGTAAGGTACAATGTAGCAGCTGGTTGTGGGAGTTATGATTGATTATTTTAATGATAAACTTTCAGATTTATAAAACCCATAAAACCCCAAAAACCCACCCTCATAAAACCCGTAAAACCCGCCGGGATGGGCTTTATGATAAAACCCGGGTTTTATGCCAACCCTGACACCACATCAAGTAGAGGTTAACACAAGTACTCCTTATTACTGAATTTATTAACTCTTTGATGTTGAGTAATTTTTCATGCTTTTGTTTTCTGCTAACTTTTTCAAAAAAAATCACTCACCACACTTTCAGAGTGTCAAAAGGTTTGGACCCAGATCAGGAAGGACCTTGTGTCTGTCCTGATCTGGGTCCAAACTAATTATAAAGGTTATCAGCTGACTAAAAAGTCACCTAGCAAGGAAAGAATTAAACCAGTTGTAACAAAATGATATTGTGAGAGGCTGAGCCGAGCATCTTATCAATTTCCAAAGAGTAATGAATTCAACAATAATTGAGTAACATTTATCATATGACATTTAAATAACTTTGACAAAGGAGTCTAGCTAGAAATTGAATTTATTTAACCTGTTGTGAAAGGGATAAAATGCTCAGCCAAACCTCACATTTGATCTCTTTTCCTCAACTTGTTTAATAATACTTAAACACATGTGTAAAAACCCCTACATAAAATGTGTCTACAATACTGAATCACAATATGCTAATATATCAGTCAAGCAAAATTTTTGGGCCTAAAATAGTCCTTGTTTTATAAATCATCATTTTAAACATAAGCTTTGAACAATAAAAATTGAGAGTTCTTTTGAGTGGAAGATTCACATAAATATACAGAACTGCATTTGCAAAGATTTAGATTGCCTGGTGCAGATATTGCACTGTACAAAGTTGCCAATGCAAAAATATGGTGAATCTGTACCGATAAGGAAGTAATAGTAAAACCTGTGTAAAACTGCCACTCTGAAAAAGAACAAAAATTGGTTTTCAAGACCAATTATCACTTAATCATGGGTTAGAGTTAAACAATTTCTAAAATCCTGAAGTTAAGAAATTCAAATTTTAAAACTTGCAGGATGCCTACAGGAATGAATAATTTCAAGCTTAAATGATTAATTGTCTTTAGATCATTTAGATCATCTGAAAACTCATCAGAGAAGCTATTATAATCTGCCTTATTCAGCATTTTTAATTCATGATAAATCCTGAAAACTTTCACCCAGGCTTAATGCAGGTCAAAAGTATTGCAGAATGCTTCAAAGGGAGCATTCTGAAATACTTTCGACTTTCATTAAGCTACCATTTGTCATTGAGATCTTTGTTTTGTCTATTTTTGAGTGGCTGTTTTAGACAGGTTTTACTGTGTAACATTGCACTGAACAGCTATACACAGTTTGATAGATATGGTTACATGTACAAAATGCATATGATTGCACTGAAAAGAGTTGCAGTTCCAAATAAATATACATTTGTCCTGTACAAAGTTGCAGTTGCAAAAATATGATAGCACTGTACAAAAAAATCACTGTACTGAGTTACTGTAGAGCAGGCTCTGCAAATGATGATATATAGACCACAGGGCTAAAAAAAAATTGAGCGCAAAAATAGTAATATATTCTTATCTATGACTTTTACCATATGTTTTGGGTGCCCAAAAGAACCGTCTCATTGAGCCGGTTCTTTTGAGTACCCACAACAATGTCTTGGTTGAGAACTATTAAAAAAAAACATTTTTAATTGCACACTCTAATCTAGAAGCCTGATTGCCATTCTGAAGTACTGACTGCCATTTCTGCTTACTTGTGTAAAGTACTCTATTATTCTTTGAAAATAATATTTTTTTATAAAAAAAGATATATCTGGGTTTAGTATGAAAAGGTTTAGTCTTGAAATATAAATTACAATGTCTTGAGTAATTATTACAGTCATGAGTAATTATTACACAGTCATGAGTAATAATTACACAGTATGAGTAATCATTACAGTCTTGGATAATTATTACAGTCATGAGTAATTATTACAGTCATGATATATTATTACTCAGTCATGAGTAATTATTACAGTCATGAGTAATTATTACAAGGTGCTGAGTAATTAGGCCGCAACATAAGAAAACCTGTCTTTGTTGCATAAAAACAACAAATGTGCAGACCAGCATATGCATCTGCCAAGTCTGATCAGCATCTTCGCAATTTGCTGGAAAGTATAGTAGCTATTCTGGCTATATGCAAAGTTTCAGGCTCAACACATATGAGCATGAACTTTGAGCCGTGACATGTGCTTTCCAACAATGTGGCATTTTGATATGAATAGACTCAGATGAGCCTGTGCAGCCTCCTTTTAAGCTTAGAAACTCCAAATGATGTTCAGTCAGTAGCTTAACACTCATAGAATATTCAAGCGACTTGCAAAGGCTCTGATCAGACTGTGCGTATGCGCAGGCTGGTCTGAGCCTTTGCTGGTCACACATACCTCAATGTTGGAAATCTCATGTCACAGCTCATTTGTGCTGTCATGAATTTTAAAACGCCAACATGTTTGTTGTTGGTTAGGGTTAGCTTTCTTTCATGTTGTTGTCAGTGTTGTCTTCATAGTGCCATGGAATGGTCTGCAGTGTCATAAAATCCCAAGGGGGTCCAGACAGGATTTGGAGAGCTGATTGCTTTACTATCATTACTCATTATTGTTAGTTTTCTGTGTCTCTTCCTCATGGTGCCATGGTTTGGTCTGCAGTGTGTGATTGTGGCATTTCCTAGTAATTAATACCGACTTAATTTTGGAGTCAATAGCCTGTGTCAAGGAAAGACTGAAGCAAATATACATCATTTGGTGATAACACTCAACAAACTTTCATGCAATAAATATGGAGAAATAAATACATAAATTTTCTGAAAATTATAATAAATCTGCTAAAACAAATGAGCAGTTCATGAGATTTTGGTACTTATTGTAAATGTTCTAAAATTTTAAACACTTTTCTCTTTCTGTTCTTTAAAAGAAATGTTGGTTATCAGGGCTGGAATTCACAAAATGCATGTCAGAATAGCAACAGGGAAGACCCTGATGAGACTGCTTCTTCAGACGCATTCTAATCTGGGTCTGCACTTTTGTCTAGAACTTTTTATGGCCAATTAGTGATCAAAATTTTAGAACATTTACCATATAGCATATGGGAGAAGTGACAACTCAGTCAAGCCTGCATATTTGCGCACACCAATAGCAAGTTTACACATCACACCAGAGCCTCCGCTGCTTGCATACACACAAAGTAGGGAAATCAACGAACCCTGAGGCCAACATTTAGGCCTCTAGCCCCACTAGATAGCTCTACCTACATGTTTATATGTTCAATTTACACAGTGGGGATAGCAAGACACTTTATCCGCTGCTTAGTACTGGTTCAACCCCAGGAAGACCTGTCCCGACATGACTGAAAAATTGTTGACTGGGATGTAAAGAATTAAAACAAACAAACACACTTTGGATAAGTACCAACATCTCGTAGACTGGTTCAAACATATTTTGCCATAAACATAATTGCATATTCAAATAATATGGGACTTTATTAGCGAGAAAACCTGTCTTTGGGGTTTGCGAACTGATCAGCGCCTTTGTTATATGCTAATTGGAAAGTATCATATCTAGACTTGCTACATGCGAAATTTCAATTCCATAGCTAGTCTTTGTAGCTGAGCAGGCTGGTTTGAATCTCACTTTGTCGGAAACCCCCAAGATAGGGTTTCTCGCATCGCAGCCCATATATAACATTTCAAACAATTTTGAGCTTAGGCTTTCATCTCTGACATAAAAGTTCTTTACCCTTTTCCCACTAGTCATAAATTTTGTTGTCTGCTTATGGTCTTAGGTAGCCTATATTGCAAACAATATGGACCCAGATCAGACTGCTCCCAGGGGTTCATAGTATTTGCCTGAAAGGCACTTGAATATATGCAGCAGACTACATTTTCAGGACATAAACATAATTAATATGGATCTATCTTCTCTTGAAAACTTTGTAGATCCAAATCAGCTAGATTCTGAGGAAACTGGCTGATCAGGATTCTCACTATTTCCTATCAGCCTAGCAACGAAATCAAGCAAATAAACCTCAGCTTTGCTATTAATTGGAGAGTAAAGGCATTAAATCTGTTAAAAATTAGCAATAACCCCTATTTTCATATTGATGGATTTTCCAAGGCATGTTGAATAATAGAATGTATGGAATTTCCCATTTTGTATTTGAAGAGGTCACAGGTAGAAATTTTTAAATTATGATGAATTTCTGTCATGAAGATTTGCATTTATCTTTGCAAACAGTGCAGAACAGTCTGATCTGGGTTCATATTTTTTGCAATATAGCCTATTAAAGTACATAAGCAGACAAGAGAGCATATGACAATAGCTGGGAATGGTAGAAAACACAGAATAACAAAATTGCCATAGATGCATTAAGCAAAAAATACAAATAAAATAAATATGTTTAATCTTCAACAATTATAATATTTCATCTATAGACAAACACATTCTGCTAAAAAATACATTCAGGTTCTATATATTATAATTCCATTCCTAACACAATCTTTTAACTCTTTGTCTCCTAGTGACGTCTGCTGATAACCTTTGCAAACAGTTTGGACCCAGATCAGGCCCAACAAAATGTCGGGCCTGATCTGGCCTAACTGTTTGACACACTGAAGGTATTCCTGAAAGATTTTTTCTAAAAAGTTGATTTTGAAAAAAAATCAGCAGACGACAAAAAAGCATTTTTCTATCCAGTTAAATCCTTCTCTTAGCAAGTATACTGAAAGATCGTACTATGGGTGAGCATTTTTTCTATCCAGTTAAATCCTTCTCTTAGCAAGTATACTGAAAGATCGTACTATGGGTGATCATGGTTTTCTCAGCAGACGACAAAAAGTCATGCAAAATTACACAGGAGGCAAAGAGTTCAATCCCTCCCTTAGCAAGTATACTGAAAGACAGGACTATGAGTGTTCAGGGTTTTCTCTCGATAATCAGTTTTAAGGGTCCTTGTATCTCTCACTTCCCTGTGCTCAGGGTTCCAACCAAACACCTTAAGGGTCCTCCTTTTAATTGCACATCTGTGCAGTAAAGTATAATAATACAGTGCAGATCCTTTATAACACAACTCGTTAGCCATGGATTTGGATATGACATGGTCATGTTGTAACTTTTTTACTATGGAATTTTACAAAGAAATTATAGGAAAATGACCGTGAAATGATCAATTTCACAAGATTCCTTTGTAAATTTGTCCCATTATAACATGGTTCACTTCTAACATGGTGCATTCATATGGACCCCAACTACGTCCCAAAAGTGTAGCGTTATAAAAGGGCTGTACTGTAAAAGGTGAAATTTCACTTTAAATAATAGAAGTCTTTCTGATTTGGTCTATCAATCAATTTGCAAATAATGTGTTATTTTTATGAAAAACTGTGAGCAGCTGATATGCAAATTATAGAGATTAGGAATAAATATAAATCTAAATTCTTTTAAATCTGCATTATTTGGAGACAGCAGTAGTATAAAATGCACTATGATGATACATCATAATGTAAGAAGATGGCAAGGTGTTTTGAAGAAGTAATGCCCACAGTGTGTTAATTGGCTTGAAAGCATTATGTTAGAAAATGGTTTTGTGTGTATGTATGTTTTGATGTTTTACATCCCATTCAACAATTTTTCCGTCATGTCTGTACGTTTTCCTGGATTGAACCAGTACTAAGCAGAAGATAAAGTGTCTTGCTCACGGACACTTTGTGAACACAGCACCTCAAGTGAGTCCCTTTAATCCCTACTCTACCATTGAGCGACTGTGCTCCTCAGAAGATGGTTTTGACAAATGCACCTTTAAGCCTTACCTTTGATGTTTGCTCGACTAGATGAAGTTTAAACAGCCTGCTCAAAGGCACTTGAAAACTAATTATATTTTTGATGCCGTAATATCTACTCAATTCATTCCATAATGCATTTGTGAACATGCCTTTAGTTAAGAGTGTGTAACAAAGATTAATTTTCTTATTTCTCAACCAAAACATATGTTGTGGGTACTCAAAAGACATTGAGACAGTTCTTTTGAGTACCCACAAGATATGTTAAAAATGATGGGCAGATATATTAACAATTTTATGCTGATTAATTTTGTTTATCTAGACTTGTGCGTGAATGTAATCTGATGTATGATTTGGATATCGATGTATGATTGGATATCATTAAAAATTGGTCACAGTATATTGCAGGGTAACTCAAAGTACCCAATGTAGAATGCATATTTGAAAATTATTTTTCTTATTTCTCAACCAAAACATATGTAGTGGGTACTCAAAAGAACCGTCTCAATGAGACGGTTCTTTTGAGCACCCTAAACACATGATTAAATTGATGGATAAGTAAATAATCACAATTTTACACTAATTTTTTGTATCTGGCACTATGGTACATAGGCACTTTCTTGTATCAAGAGCTCATAGAGGTCAAAGATTATCTTATACTCTTGCGAGGATGCTCCGTTATTGTTAACATGCAACAAAATCACTTTTCCCCCGACAAGGTCCATTTGTCAAGAATTTTTTAATTTTAAAGGATCTAAAATGTTAGGAGGACCCCATTATTACAAATGTAATCCGTATTTTTAAATCAGGAAGGATCTATTCATTTTTCAGGCACTTACTCTGGGAAAGCCCATTATTTCACAGGTGCTATATGTGGAAGATTACACTGTTCCGCCAAAAACTCATTCAGGCGATCCCTTACGAAAGGTCTGTATCTGGAAAAGCCCATTATTTCACAGGTACTTTATGTAGAAGATTTCACTGTTCTGCCAATAACTGATAAGATGAGTCTATATCTGGAACATTCCATTATCATAGTTCAATTAAACATTCACACCCTGATCCAATGCACCAAATCAATGTAATGTCTAAACCAGAAGAGATCTGTCTCTCTATTATGTTAACACAGCATGAACACTGTCTTAACGCACCTTTCGCTGTTATTATTGACATCACATCCTGCAGGTCTCCAGATAAGGGTGCGTGCTGGAAAATAATTTTTCTTATTTCTAAAGCAAAACATATGTTGTGGGTGCTCAAAGAACCATCTCGATGACACAGTTCTTTTGATAACCTAAAACACATGTCTTAACCAATAGGTAAGAAAATAATTATAAGTTTACACTAAAAAATCTTGCTTATCTGGACCGATGATCCCTATGCTTTAGCCTTCTGGACTGTACATTTCACATTGTTGGTAAGCTGTGAGCAGTATGTCAACAATGTATACTGTTCAGCAGATCCATGACTATCTGCTTCTTCCCTCTAACTTCTTCGTCAGACACATCCAGTTCTTAGCATGTTCTACGAACAGGAACCATGTAACAGAGCCAATCCATTCCTTTTTTGCCTATTTTCATACAAACAGGCTCATTTCGGAAGACTGATTGTATATGCTTCCTTTTTGCCTATTTTCATACAACCGGGACACTTCGGAAGACTGATCGTTTATGCTTCCTTTTTGCCTATATTCATACAAACAGGCTCATTTCGGAAGACTGATCTGTATGCTTGTATTCTTACAATCTTGCATATTTGGGAAGGCTCAGGCGATGGCATCCACCAGTTTAGATCCTTCTGTTTCCTCCTTAGACTCGCTATCATTGCCTAGTTCCTCTTGAAAATGCCGATGTTGTGTTTCCTGAACCCACGACAATGTTCTGCTCTTTTTATCAATGACACTCTTTCCCTTTAACTTTGCCGAACTGTTCTCTGCGTTCTTAATATCAACCTTACTCAAACTCTTCTTATCATTGGTAAGAACAGAACTATCACCGAAAGTCCGCGAAGAATGTGTTGTCTTTGATGAATGATTGGACAACACCTCCTCCATATTTTCTACCGTTCTTTCGGTACTCGATTGCTGTGAGAGAATTTCCTGAAGATTTAAATCGTAAATAGAATCTATATAACTTTTATTCATGTTCGGTAAATCCTCTATTGTATCAGCTTCCTCCGTCATAAGTTCCTCGGCAGTGAATTCATTGTCGGAATTTGTATCAACGAAACTAAGATCCTCCTTGGTATCTATATCATTACATTCTACATTATCACTCTCAGAGACAGTCGGAGAATCAGGGTTCACAATTTTAGGAGTTGGTTCAATATCACACTGATCTATATCACTACCAAAACCATTAGTTAATTTTACACTAGAGTTCAGATTGATTTCCTGATCATTCAGTTCCGGTTCATTGTCATTTTCCTCATCATCGCCTTCATAACCCGTTTCAACATTTTTATCAACCTCGTCTCCATCTTCATCATCGTCATCCTTGTCTTCACCGGCAGTTTTCGGTTTAGATTTTTCAACAATTTCATTTCCATATTTATCGGTCTCTGGTTCTGAATACGGATAATTTTCGGAAATGGGTTCTGATAGAATGCTCGATGTAAATGAAAGAACACTGCAGCCACTGGGAGTGCGGGAATGACCGTAGTGAGAGAATACATGTGGTACGCCGGGTGTGGCATGACGGGGTGGATACTCCTTCATTTCTAGTTCAATCTGGGCAATCATCTCCCGATATGACTCACGGGCCTTCTCCGTCAGGTCAACTAGCGATTTAAAGTTCTCCTGAAACAAGAAAAACATTAAGATTATTTAAAGACTTGATAGTAGAAGAATCTATCGTAAGTGTGAGGGTGGGATAGAAAAATCTTTCCTGAGGATCACCGTTTGACATCTCAAGTCTTGCCTCTTGATGATAAATGGTGATCGCAAGGAACGGTTCACTCAGTAAGCCTTATGAGCCAAATAGTGATCCTCGGGACAGATTTTTCTATCCAATCATCAAACAAATAATAGATCCTTTTTCTTGCTCAACATTAAATAGCACATCCAGGATTTTCCTAGGCCAGATTTGGGGCCGAATATTGGCCCCTTCCCAATTCAAAAATGAGTAAAAATTTCCCAAAGAATTTCATGAAAATCCAAACAAAAATAGCAAAGAAATTTGTATTAAAATGCGAAAGATTTTCATGCAAATTTTCATGAATTTTTATGAAGGGAAAGTAGAGCAACAAATATGTTACAGCTTTACACTGCCATGGATTTTGATCAATCTAAAATGGTGGTCCAGTTCTGTTAGACTACACAAAGTTTTTCCAACTTTGATGTCTCAATGGTATTTTCCCAAATTCAACAGGCCTCTGGCCCCGACTTCAGAAAGGTATGAAAATCCCTGCACATTATAATATTTTAACAACAGGGCCATAGTGGCCCTGAATTGCTCCCCTGTACTATGTGCACCAGTCATATAAGCTTCTGTGACTCCTAAAGACGGCCAACTTTGGCCCCAAGGGCATTATTTGAACAAAGTTGGTAGTGGTCCACTAGGTGATGCTACATACCAAATATCAAATGTCCTTGTGGTTTCTTACAACAAGATTTTATCATGTTTTCCCTATATAAGCCTATGTAAAGCATGTGACCCCCGTGGCAGGTCCAATTTTGGCCCCATGGGCATAATTTGAACAGGGTAGTGCTAGAAGGTCTATTCCCAAAATGTCTATTACCAAAATGTCTATTCCCAAAATGTCTATTCCCATAATGTCTACTGTGCCAAAATGTCTATTCCAAATGTCTACTCCTTTGGTAAAAATGAATTAATGATGAAGAACTGCTATGTTTTTTAGATATTTGGGAATAAGTATGTTCTGCCATGAGGATATAATTGTGATTTAGGTAAATGCAGCAATTTTCATGGACAGAGGGGGTTACCTGACAGACCGATGCCAGTATGAAAGGTATACTATAAGTAAGTAAGTAATATTTTATTATAGTGACTTGTGTAACATGTAAAAACAAAAGTACAAAACAGTAATTGTCTAACTATACACCCAGCCACATGGGCCTATAAGTCACTCTAAACATAAGAAACATTTTATAATGTAAGTTATTTTGTGACGATATTACATAATACTCATAAGAGTATTATCCCTAAAACTTGGCATGCTTTATCACAAATTTCATAATCATATTTTTCTCAGTTCTTTGCATGCTGGACAATTTTGCATGCTTTTTGTCATAGGCAAAAAGGATGCAATATTATTCAGCGTGCACTCGCCTATCAAATAGTTGGTAATTGATCTCCGAAGAAATAATGTACAAAACAAAATGTAAATTTACATAAGAAAGACAAACTTGCATAATTCATAACTGTTTTACAGATGGATACTTTGGGTTACACTTCATCAGATTATTGGAGGGGGTGGGGGTCAACCACCAATTCATATCACCAATTCGCATCAATGAAACAACTTTTACCATCAACATCCGTCCCCACACTCGCCTGACATGCCTGTACCAGAATCCAAGCACAGGCAAGACAGACAGGTGAACGAACACATGCAGTCATCAGCCAACTCATAATTGTGTGGAAAATCTGGCCATAAGTTGTTTTTCCATAATTATGTAGATCATAGCGTATTACTAACCCATATGCGCATATCGCGTCCTTTTCTTTTTGGGGGGGGGGGGGGGGCCATAGGCAAACAGTCTGGACCCAGATCAGATGCAGCAAAGCGCGGTGTCTGTTCAGGGTCTCCACTGTTTGCTCATTGAACGTCCTATCAAAATTTGAAAAATAACGAAACATTTCAACTAACATCCCTTAAAACAGGAGTGGACTGTTCCAGTTGATAACGGTGGATGACGGCATACCTTTTCTTGATACACAGTTCGGGCAATTATGTCAACCTATGTACGAATAAAGCATGGATAGAATTACTCAGTGGGTCAATTGTTATCATAGTTTAGTGGTGTCAAGGTTGTTCATTTCTTGTTATAATTTTGGATAACCAAATGTTGTGGAATAACGTGAATAAATATTCAAATTAACGTAATTTCAAGGACTATATTCTATTCCTTTATGCCGTATGCGTGATTCAGATCTTTGCCACATAACAGATGCACATCATTAACAGCAAGAAGCGTTGTGTGAGTATCTTATATCTTCTTAAATGCCTTCAGTTGGTTGTTGAAAAGAACGATTTCACTGAGATGGTTCCTTTGAGCACCGGAGTCATATGTTTCAGTTTGGAAATTACAGGTCTTATCCTATGTCCTGAATAATCAACATTGGTTCAGCTAAACCGTTTCTATAAGCTCACCTTGTGAGCCTTTGGCTCAGGTGAGCTGACTTTAACTTTTTGGACACCATAAAATTTGCTATACAAACTCTACTAGAAAGTCATTAAATTATTTTGACTGCTTCGGATGCACAAACGGACGGACGCCAGTTCGATAGGTATACTATAAGCTCACCTTGTGAGCCTTCGACTAAGGTGAGGTAATAACGTTCACTTTTGTACACCATAAAAGTTGCTATAAAAACTCTACTAGGAAGTCATTAAATTATTTTGAATACTTCAGACGGACGCCAGTTCGATAGGTATACTATAAGCTCACCTTGTGAGCCTTCGGCTCAGGTGAGCTAATAACTTTAGCTGTTGTGCCCTCTGTTGTCACTCTGTAACTGTCAACTGAGTGAAATTATACAGGTAAATGTTGAAAAGATTACCGGTCTTCTGTTGTTGTTTTGATTTTAAAATTCTGCTATACTTATTTTTTTACCATTTTTTCATTAATTTATGTTTTTTTAAATATAGCAAGAAGTGAGCAAAGCTCACATACCCCCGGCGGTAGCCATCAGAGGTTGTAACACTTTCAGAGAAAAGACAAAATTGTCAAAGATTTCATAATCCTAGATCAAGTAGTTTCTGAGAAAACTTTGATGAAAAATGTCCATATGTGTTGTATAAGAGTGATAGAAGGAAAAATTAAAAATTTGAAAAAAGAAGGCAAAATGAGGATTAGCACCTTACTTTTCATTTACACAATACACTTTGCCTATCTGAAAGTGTACACAAAATTTCATAATCCTAAATCAAGTTGTTGCTGAGAAAACTCTGACAAAAAATGTCCATATGTGTTATATAGGAGTGACAGAAGAAAAAATTGAAAAAGAAGGCAAAATGAGCTTTAGCAACTTTCTTTTCATTTACACAATACACTTAGCCTACCTGAAGATGTTCACTAAATTTAAAAACACTGGCTCCAATAGGAGCGGAGAGATCATCGACAGAAATTTTCATTGGAGAGAAAGAAAAATGAATAAATAAAGGGACTGATGAGCAATATGCGGCTGTTCTTTTGTTACACAATACAACTCATCGCTATCAAGCTTTGTGCCAAATTTCAGAGTCCTAACTCAAGTGGTTGCTGAGAAATCTTTGACAGAAAAAAATGTCCATATGTATTATATAAGAGAGAAAGAAGGAAAAAATGAAAATTTCAATTTACACAGTACACTTTGCCATCCTGAAGGTGTACACAAAATTTGAAAACACTGGCTCCAATAGGAGCTGAGAACTCTGTGACAGAAATTTCCATTGGAGAGAAAGAAAAATGAACAAATAAAGGGACTGATAAGCAATATGTGGCTGTTCTTTTCTTACACAATACAACTCATCACTATCAAGCTTTGTACAAAATTTCAGAATCCTAACCCAAGTAGTTGCTGAGAAATCTTTGACGGAAAAAAAAGTTTACAGACAGACAGACAAACCAACAGACAAACCAACAAACATAATTACAGAAAAGGCAAAAACTATATACCCCCAGCTGAGAAATCTGTGACAGAAATTTCCATTGGAGAGAAAGAAAAATGAACAAATAAAGGGACTGATAAGCAATATGTGGCTGTTCTTTTCTTACACAATACAACTCATCACTATCAAGCTTTGTACAAAATTTCAGAATCCTAACCCAAGTAGTTGCTGAGAAATCTTTGACGGAAAAAAAAAGTTTACAGACAGACAGACAAACCAACAGACAAACCCACAAACATAATTACAGAAAAGGCAAAAACTATATACCCCCTATATACTTCGTACCGGGGGTATAAATAGTAGACATTTTGGGAATAGACGTTTTGGTACAGTAGTCATAATGGGAATAGACATTTTGGCACAGTAGACATTATGGGAATAGACATTTTGGGAGTAGACATTTTAGGTATAGACATTCTAGCACCTACCCATTTGAACAAACATGATACAGGTCAGTTCCGTTTTAGCGCGCTGATTGGGGTCCACCAATCTCATTCGCGATATACCCGAGGCGCGCACTAACGAGTTGATAAAGCATGACAGCTGTACTTTAGTCAGTGTGGGTGGGAAATGATCGTTTGGAGGAATGGTTCTGAGTTTATTTACTTACTGTATATTATTCAGATAGTTAAATTAACACAAGCTCTGAATGTTTAATCATTCAAATCCCACCAAAATAATCCACTTTTAAACAAAAATCAAGCATTTCAACTATTGTGAAGATTTCTTCACATTGGTGTTACGGTATATGCGGTAGTAAACATTATACCCGCTAGAACGTCTGGCAGAAAAGTCTAGTAACTCTAATAAATATTGATTGGATAATTCTTACTGACCTCAAAGGTCAACTTCAATGAGCTATATGTTGATTGGCTGATATTTTTATCTGCGTTATGGATAATGAATATTCAATTAAGCAAGGTTGTGTCACAGGTTAATGACCGTTTTTAATAATGGGGAAAAAGCCCTAAGGTGAATAGATAAATTGGATGATTGGCTTGTGTTGTGAGTTCAGCAGTGTCAACTTTATTGATTTTAATTGCTGCAATTACAGGAAACTATTCAGACAAACGTTCAGACAGTGCAGAAAGATACAATACACAACAATATCTTTTTCTTTAATTACCCAGTGGGAACCGCGCAACCTTTTGTGTAGACTCTGCTCACTGGCAGTTATACAACAACAAGAAATTAATAAAGCAGCATTATTTATTCAAAGAGAGAATAGTAATGTTTTGGCAAAACTAATTTGTAGTTTAGTAAACAGCAATTTGGATAGATGAGAGATTTTTTTCTTATTTTTTTTTTTAATTTTGGGAGCCAAGGCAGATTCGTGCTATAAGGGTACTCCCGTATTACCCTGACGAGTACTAATGGGACCGACCTGTAGTGGTCTACTAGGTGATGCTGCATACTTAATATCAATGCTTCAGTCCTTGTGGTTTCAGACAAGAAAAATTAATTTTTCCCTTTTGCTAGTCTATGTAAAATATGTGACCCCCAGGGGCAGACCCATTTTTAGCCTCAGGGGTATAATTTAAACAAACTTGGTAGAGGTCCACTAGGTGATGCTACATGAAAAATATTAAGGCTCTAGGCCCTGTGGTTTCAGACAAGAATATTTTTCATGTTTTTTCTATATAAGTCTATACAAAACATGTGACCCTGGGGAGGGGCCCATTTTTGGCCCCAGGGGCATAATTTGAACAAACTTGGTAGACATCCACTAGGTGACGGTCTACGACAAAACATAGAAAGACAAAAGAGAGAAACGACATTTAATAGATCCGTCAAAACATAGAAGCGACATTAAATAGAGGGATTAATAATAGAACGACCAATAATAGAACAATGAGTGTGAAAAATTATAATGAGTGGACCACTTGGCGATTGCTATGGGTCGTTTAACACTCGCTCACTTGACCAAGCTATCCGCCATCTATTTGGTCTGTTAGGAAGACTGGCACCAACGAATAAGTTAGGCTTACTTAAATATTTGGATTTTTTGGAATTTTTCAAGGGAGAGCAATCCAACACTCAGTCGAGGAAACAAGCTCTGAGAAAAGAGTTTTGAGTTTAAAACCAATAACGGACATTCATGTATGGAGTACCTGAAGGGCTTGGCCCACAACGTTATGTGATAATTTGTTACAAAACAAAACCAGCAGTGATAGAATCTACTGCACTTTTATGCTTTATTGGTCGCTAAATTAATCAATCTTCGCTAGACCTACCTCAAATATCTAAAAAGTATTGTTGACGTAAAATTGATGGAAATAAATTTTCAATGTTTCTGAACTTTTTTAATGTTATTTCGAAGTTTGTTTTTTTTCTTTTTTCGATGTTATTTTTCTATGTTTTGTCTTTCTATATTATGTCTTTTCTATATTTTTGCTTTTCTATGTTTTGTCGTTCTATGTTTTGTCATAGACCTCTAGGTGATGCTACATACCAAAGATCAAGGCTCAAGACCTGGTGGTTTCAGACAAGAAGATTTTTTCATATTTTCCCTCTATAAGTCTATGCGAAACATGTGACCCACGGGGGCGGGCCCATTTTTGGTCCCAGGGGCATAATTAGAACAAACTTGGTAGAAGTCCACTAGATGAGCTTCATACCAAATATCAAGGCTCTAGGCCACATGGTTTTAGACAAGAAGATTTTTTCATGTTTTCCCTTTATAAGTCTATAAAAAAACATGTGACCCCGGGGCGGGCCCATTTTTGGCCCCAGGGGCATAATTTAAACAAACTTGGTAGAGGTCCTCTAGGTGATGCTACATACCAAATATCAAGGATCTAGGCCATGTGGTTTCAGACAAGAAGATTTTTTCATATTTTCCCTATATAAGTCTATGCAAAACATGCGACCCCCCCCCCCCCCTCCTTGTGGTTTCTTGTTTTCCCTATATAAGTCTATACAAAACATGTGACCCCCAGGACGGGCCCATTTTTGCCCAGGGGCATAATTTGAACAAACGTGGTAGAGGTCCACTAGATGATGCTTCATACCAAATATTAAGGCTCTAGGCCTTGTGGTTTCAGACAAGAAGATTTTTTCATGTAAGCCAATGTAAACCTGTGACCTACGGGGGCAGGCCCATTTTTGGCCCCAGGGGACAAATTTGAACAATTTCAGTAGAGTTCCATTAGGTGATATTAAATACCAAATATCAAGGCTCTAGGCCTTGTGGTTTTAGACAAGAAGATTTTTAAAGTTTTCATCTTGAAAATCTATTTTTAGCCTGTATGACCTAGATATGCAACAGACCAGGAGCAATTATTTATTTAAAGAGGGCCATATAAGAATCATTCCTCCCAAGTTTGGTCAAAGTCCAACCAGAAGTTTAGGAGGAGTTGTCATTTAAGTCACTTGTTAACGGATGACGAAGACGGACGGAGACCGTTGATAAAAACGCTTCCAGAATATACTGAATATACTGAGTTGTGACATAACATCATGATGTCACTTGTCTATCGGTGTGTCACTGTTTACCGTACTCGCCCCTTTGAGGGCCCCGGGCGCTTAGAACAAAGAGAAATGGGGGGCGCTAATAAGGAACAAAATTTCCATAAAGACAAACCTTTAAGACAGACAGACGTTATCTGCCTAAAACAGCAGCTGGACAGTACACAGCATGTGTACTCCAATAATCAATAGCACTGCAAAAGTAAACCACCTCGCTAGGCTATTAATAGAATGGCTAGTAGCCTTATGTCACGTAGACAGCGAGTGGACTGAAATTACTTGACAATTTATCTATACATTTTTATCTGTGTATTGAACTTGAGTTACCACATTTGAAGTGGGATTGTCCATCTGTGTCATTTCTGAAGGTTAATTTCTCAGCGGGAGTTTTATGTTTATTTACAATGGCAGTGTACGAGAAGGAATTTTCAGTTCATGGTTTTCATATTTACAACTTTACTAAAGGCTGAGATAGCAAATGATTAAAAAGCTGAGATCCATACTTTAGGTGAGAGGCTGTTCCTGGCTTGCAGAGGGGGTGTTGATAATATTTTTTGCCTTAAAAAAAAGGGTGGGGCGCTCATAGGAACAGGGGCGCTCAAAGGGACGAATACGGTATTTTCTATCCTTCCTACGGGTTGGTAGGGGGTATGTAGAATTATGACAATCCATCAATAGAGTCAATGCAGGATAGAGATATCTCAACTGAGAGGTAGGAATTTTAAACAGGGATGAGGTTTCCATGAGTTTTCTGAGTTATCAAGTTCTGACTTCTAACTAGGCCAGTATTGCTTTTACATTATCAACATGGCTTGTGAGGAAGAGGGTATAGATCACATCAAACTGGCATCAGGATAGGCCAGTCTATTTGGAAACTCTACATTTTTTAGTTGGTGGTTCCCTAAAAAGGGCTCTAACAGGGTTTGTACAGCCACGCTGGAGTAAAATTAAAGGACTTTTCAAGGACTTGTAAAATAGTTTCCTACTGTTTTCAAGGACTGAAACCTTATGAAAAATACTGATTTATACATTAAAACTATATATACTTCTGAAATGTTACAGTGCATTACTAAAGATAATTAGTTTTAGAAAATTAGTATAAAATTGTGGTGCCTACATTTGGTGCAGCATATGCTGCACCAAATAAAGGAACCACAATTTTATTGTGATTTAGGTCTCCAAAGACAGTGTTGAATCCTCTTGTGAATGGTAAAATTCAAGGACTTTTCAAGGCCTTTGAGTGTTTTTCAAGTACTTTTCAAGGCAAATTTATTTTTCAAGGACTTTTCAAGACAGCCCTGTATATTCAAGTACTTTTCAAGCCTGTGCCAACCCTGTCTTATAGTTAGCTATGGTTAAGAAAGCCATACCTCTGATCCCTCATAGCTGAAGACCCCCACTACACTAACAGGCACAAGTTTAGCACATGCTCGTCCCAGCGCTCTGCGTCCCAAGGCAAACACAAATGGCACTTCCTGTTCACTACATAAGTCAAGGATTACGTTCAAGGCTTCATCAAGACCTCCTACAAAGATATAGCAGACATGTTTTTCTGTACAACGATCAGGTCTTCTGGGCTCATTTAATGCCGGTTTATATACAGGTATACTGATCTTTTGGTAATATGATGAGTAGGTATGATACCTCCTGTTCACTGCACAAGTCAAAGATTGTGTATACTCAGGGTTCATTCTAGAGCGCGCCCTTGCGCCAATGGGGCAAAAAAAATAATTCTGGCGCAGGAAATTTTCGATCGACAGGCCGACCTGGCGCACCTTTTTTTCCAGTCAAAAGGAGCATTGCCCGTTCTATTCACTCAATAGTAATACAATCGAGCGTGCCAAAGTAACGACGTCCCTGATTGGTTGCTAAGGTTGATTAACCAATCACTGTGTGGTTTACAGATCGCTGTTCAGTAAATTCTCAAAAAATGGCAGCGAAAAGAAAACGTGGGTACACTATGTTCGATTTGTGGGAAATAAAACCCCAAAAGCGGCGACGAAAATAATGAAAAGGCGATTCTGATGCCAATACTAGTGGTCCATCTACCCAAACAAAAGAAACTATGCCACAAGGTTCAGAAACTGTTCAAACGGCTAAAGAAGTTGGTGTATTTCAGTCAAATTGGTTGAGCACATTTCCGTGGCTTCATGTCGACTCGGACCCAGTATAAACCGACTGGTCACTGAGGGAAATACAAAGTTATGTTGTCAAGGCTTTATTTTAGCACTTCATCAAAGTATTACAGCCAATAAAATTGATTCTGAACATACACAAGATTATAAGAAGTTACTCCCGGTATGCGAAGCTAAAATATTACGAGTGAAAGTAAAAAGAATTGAAGTTTTCTCATCTTTTTATGTTGATTTCTGACGAGTTTCCGCTAAAAGTGCCGAAAATAGCTAAAAAGGGTACCTAAGTTTCTTGCTGATGTTCATAAAGACGGATACACTTTCAATAACTGTAACAATAAAGTCTTAAATATAGTATATTGAACCATTGCTTTTTGAAGAAAATTCAAAGATATGCAGAGAAATAACGGAGATATGATTATTTAATCTTCAACATACGTCAGTTTTGAAAGCTCATCCACCTTTGAACCACGACAACGTATTTCTAATATATACATGTCCCTTTATGTAAGTGACCAGTCTGTGTTTATTGGGTCTGAGGTGTCGACGACACAAAAGACAAAATGTTTTGTGATATATGTATTAAGCATTAAAAGAACAATACTTTAATGGATGGATCATCTAATTTTAGAAACAATTTCCATTGGTTCACAGTTTACAGTACAGAATATAAGGTATGCACATTGGTACTTTTTTTCCGGCCCCCAAGTTTTGGCCAATGGCCCCTGTTTTTTGTTGGACATGGGCCATATGGCCCCATAAAATTTCATTCTAGAATAAACCCTGGTATACTAGAATGACATATAGTGCAGACAAAGAGATTTTTGCCTTTCCCTAATGGGCCGAATGGCCCAAAATTGACAAAAATGCCTAATTTAAAATAACAGCATTTTTTTTAGTAATTTTGTGCATTTTCCCCCCAAATGAAGAAAACAAATGAAAAAATTCTAAGAATTCCTCCTTTCCCCCTCCGACCCCAAGCTGTTCAATTTTCAAGGACTATTCAAGAAAGCTCTCCTTATTCAGGTACTTTTCAGGCCTAAGCAAAATATTGAGTTTATACTGCTCTTAAAATCATTGGAGGCTAATGATCAAATGGAATTTTTTGACCTAAGAGAATGTACACACACTCTATTACCTTCTGATTGTATTTTTTCTAAATTTGGCGAGATGATGGCATTACCATTTGATTGTATCTTTTCTAAATTTGGTGAGTCTCAGAGATGATGGCATTACCTTTTGATTGTATCTTTTCGCAATTTGGCGAGATAATGGCATTACCTTTTGATTGTATCTTTTCGAAAGGACGTGTAACGGTTTTGTATTACAAATGGCCCACTTTTACAGTAAAAAATCGATTGTAAAGAAATCCCTCCAAAATATTACCAAATGATACCTAAGAGTCTCTAGTTTAATGTCCACAATTTATTTTTTTCATTAAAATGTATTTTTATGATAAATTTTGGGGTTAAATGCATGTCCTATCAATGACACTTAACACTAAGTCTATGGTAAAACCAAACACCCTCGTGTACTTCGTGACTCAATTACATACATGTCCACATGCGGAACCGGATAAAACTATTTCTCGTTTTATTGTGCATATAATATTACACCATAAAATAGTAACTCTGAGCCGGTTCCGCATGTGGCAAATACTGTAAAAAGACTTTTTCTGCAAATTTTATCTTGAAATGTACTATTCAATTCATACTTATCAAAGCACTGAGAGTACTAAAATCACTGGAGAGACGTAAGATTCCCGTACCAAAATGGAATACAATGTACATAATAGCAAGCTCGTATCAATATTATTTCTTACAAACAGTCCTCGGATATATTGCGTTTGAAAAGCAAATACAACAACATTTCAGTAAATGCGAGTCTTATTTGAGAGAGAGAGAGAGAGAGAAAGAGAGAGAGAGAGAGAGAGAGGGAAACCAGCGGAGAGAGAAGGTGCAAGGAGAGAGTTTGATGTGTGATACATAGATTTCTGGAGACAGTTATTTGGTACAATCTGCTTTTCAAAAGACAGCTCACCGCCACTTTTGTTTTGGCATGGCCCATTGCTTTGAATTAAGATTGTCAAAAATGGCAAATTATGTGATCATTCTTTGGAGCATGAGGAAAAAATAATCAATTTTTTGGTATTCTCAAATTACAGGGCAGACACTGTTTAATATGGCCATACTAGAGTAGTTAGGAATGGAAAGTATATAACATTAGATAGAGTTGTCCCCCACCCACTTAAAGGAGTTATGTGACGCTGGTGATCTTGGAATTAAGGTCAATTTCACCGAATTCTAGTCATTCATTAAGGTCTTCCAATGAGTTATCTGTGTCAGTTTGGTAAAAATCTGGTCATTGGTTAGGAAGATAGAGTACAGGCAAGCCTTTTTTATATATGTCCCTGGTGACCTTGTAAATAAGGTTGAGGTCACCAAAATCTTAAAATTCGTTTTGGCTGTCCCAGATAAGTATCTGTGCAAGTTTCGATTAAATTCGTCTAGCGGTTCATAAGGTAGAGCAAAAAGCTACTTCACAGCAGAGATGTCGGAATCATTTGATATGATTCCAAAAATTTTGTCAGAACTGTGTCAGTTTAATGGTAATATTATTAAAGTGAGGTTATTTGAACAAAAAGGAGCTGGTGTGATGTATACAAATGCACACCAATGTAATTCTTTGATTTAGTTTTGTTCTTTTCAATTCATTGTTATTTATGCAAGAAAGCATGTATAAAACAGCCAATGGCCTGAATGCGAACGCCACAAGCATTTTATTCATAATGAGTGTAATGCGCTTTTCATGCTTACATGTGCAACAACATCTGTGCTAAACTGTTTTTTTCCTCAACGAATATCGCTCTCGTAAAGTGTTTGCTAAAATAATGCAACCACTTATCTGCAGATGGTAAATAGTCACTTGTACCAACAAACACATACATTTAATATTCAAGGAACGAAATACTCTATTTTAGATGTTTATTTACCTTTATCAAACACAATGTATTTTGTTCAAACGGTTCCGAAATCCCTGCATTGACGGAAGTTGTCACCCTTGAAATAGATGTCTGCACCACAAATGCTTGAAACACGACTAAGTGTTTAATGCTCTACGTCACTGCTCTACGTTACAGTGAACCATATTTCAGTCATGACGTTTCCTCGGTTGAACATGTATTATGCTATAAAGATGAAGGGTCTTGCACAATGACACAAAACATATGTTTCTTCAAGATTGTGAACTGCGAACCCTTAGTTACACGTAAGATAATAGGTAAGTAATATAGACCACAGCGCTATCACGACTGTTGGATATCTGAGCTGGGACATGCGTAAAATATGGAGCGGATATGCATTCTGTACATGTAACCTATGACCGCCTGCTTTGACATGGCCTTTTTGCATTCATTTATTCTGCATGTTCATCCACAAAGGTGCACAGTTTTGGGAATTAATCTTAAAATCGAATCAGGTGTTTGGAAGATACGTCACAGACACAAATGTATGACATACAGACGAACTGACAGATGAACAGACAGATATACAACACTCACATGTATCTATTTAGTAATTGTGGCTGTGAGCAAAAAAGTTTTCAAAGCTTCCATTATCATTTCTGTTGCTTTATTATAACTATACTCAACTACAAAAGAAACCCATCACTCACTTCTCGGTGCAATTATGGAAAACAGAATGTAGAAATGAAAATATATTTATACCATATTCCTTAACAATCAGTTCTGCATCAATTCATTGAATAATGTAACAGTTTTACTTAAATCCTTTCATGTTGTACGCCAGCGTATAGACTATGGGTCATTCTAAAAAATGAAAAGTTTTTCACTGGAGAATGAATATCTCAATCTCGTCCAATTCAGTTCACTTGATTAATTCAATTGATTTTTCGTCAAAAAACGGACATGACTCTCTCCTGCAGCAATAAATGAAACATAATGAGGTCGAATTGAAAGCATGTAACGTCGCACACCATTCTTGGGAATCCGAGCCCATTCTTAAAAGAGAGCAACCTGAAGCTGTCTAAGATTCCGAGGTTGCACTGAACGATCCTGGATGCATTGCAAGAGCTCATCCCACAGCTGCTTTATAGGATTGAGATCCGGGCTTACTAAACTGTCGCGGTTTGGTTTGGCTTCTACACACACTCGATGGCCTCGTCAGATAGGGACATGCCGGTTATTGGACGAAGTGAACTGATTTAGACGAGGACTCCAGTGAAAACCAATTGTCTGAAACTTGTCATTTTTAGAAATGACCCCTTGTCTATACCTTGGTGTACAGCATGAAAGGGTTAAGGTTAAACTGTTACATTATTCAATATTTTGATGCATAATTGATTGTGCAAGAATATGGTATAAAATATATTTTCATTTCTTAATTATTTTTCCATTATTGCCCAAAAAAGTAACTGATGGGTTTCTTTTGTAGTTGAGTATATTTATATTCATGTTTCATACTAATCCAGCAAAAAAGGTTGCGCATATAATGCCGCGTTTAACATGTTACATGCATGCTTGTGTACATGTCGTACTGATTATATTGATATGAATAAACCGGAATAGGCTTGTTTGAGCTATTGATTAACTGGAAAAGGCGATAAAACACTAAATGTTCAATATATATTACACCTAAAAAACAACATATCATCAAGGTAATCGTAAACACAGTATTTAGCCAAGTTTTAGCATAATTTCTAATTAATGATGGTAGTGTTAGCTCAAATTACCACACAGACATGACGAGTATAAACATACGCATGTTTGGTATTATGTTTGAGGTCAGTTTGCTTGTTGCATTTTTAAAAATATCCACATTCATGAACATACCGCTGTTTATACACACTAGTGAGAAACTTTAATTCATGTGACTGCATATGCCGTCGTTAATTCTAAAACATGCTCATGTGAAAGGGCAAAGATCAAACCACCATATATTCAAATTTCAGCCAAATCCATCGTGGGCCAAAAAACAGCCAAACCGTTACACGTCCTTTGGTGAGAGATGATGGCATTACCTTTTGATTGTATCTTTTCTAAATTTGGTGAGAGATGATGGCATAACCTTTGATTGTATCTTTTCTAAATTAGGTGATATGATGGCATTACCTTTTGATTGTATCTTTTCTAAATTTGGCAAGACGATAGCATTACCTTTTGATTGTATCTTTTCTAAATTTGGCGAGATGATAGCATTACCTTTTGATTGTATCTTTTCTAAATTTGGTGAGAGACGATGGCATTACCTTTTGATTGTATCTTTTATAAATTTGGGGAGATGATGGCATTACCTTTTGATTGTATCTTTTCTAAATTTGGTGAGATGATGACACACTTGATCTTTCTCAGTTTGAGATGTTTAGTGACCTCTCGAAGTCCAAGCACAATTCTTCTCTTAGCCTTCGCCTTCACTGGGTCTTTGTGGTACTGACGATCTTGGAAGCGAACTAAGTCTGAGAGCAATGTGGTGCAGCAGGTGTCTATCTCCTTGTCAAGGATCTGATTGCAATACCTGTAACATATGACAATAATTAGAGATTATCTCACAATGTTTTGGTTATCGCCCAAAGTATCGACCCAAGACCCCATTATCTGCCCCAGAGCTTTCGCTGATAAATATGTCTCAGGTTGATATTTCGGGTAAACCAAAAACTCAAGAGATAATCTGTTTATCACTGATTCCGATTCACTATTTTAACGTGTTTGACATTCAAAATTGTAAGTACAGGTCAGTCCTGTTAGTACTTGTCGCGTTACTACGCGTATACGCTTATAGCGTAAATCTGCCTTGGCTTCCAATTTTTTTTTAAATCTCTCATCTATCCAAATTGCTGTTTACTAATTTACAAATTTATTTTGCCAAAACAATAACGTTCACTCGTGGAATAAATAATGCATGCCTAATTAATAATGGTAAGTGAGAATGATCACGAAATACCACAATCACAAACTGCAGACAACCCCATGGCACCGGGAGGAAGAGCCGCTCAACCATCACGAGACACCAGGATGACAAATTAAGCAAAACAACCAGCTCTCTCTTCCCCATCAAGATGATTGCAATACTAGAATGGACATAAAGTAACGTACAACAAAACATAGAACAATTACAGACTCCCACAATGGGAGTAACAATAAACAAAAAGTCAACAACAACAGAACCACCGCCTTAGAACTGACAGCAGCCTAAGCCACCGGCGGGCTTAAATGCATTTTACTGGTACCAAATCTTCGCCCTAGATGTCTCTAATGTCTTGTTGTTGTAAAAACACCAGTGAGCAGAGTCTGCACAAAAAGGTTGACACGACTTCCACTGGGTAATTTGACAAAAAGATATTGTTGTGTATTGTATCTTTTTGCATTGTCACTTGTCTAAACATGTGTCTGGATAGCTTCCTGTAAGTGTAGCGATTAAAATCAATAGTTGACACCTGCTGAGCTCACAACGCAAGCCAGTCATCTACCCCAGGGCTTTAAAAACGGTCATTGACATGTGACACAACCTTGCTTAATTGAATATGCATTATCCATAACACAGATTAAAATATCAGCCAATCAACATACAGCTCATTGAATTTGACCTTTAAGGTCAGTAAGAATTTTCCAATCAATATTTATTAGAGTTATTAGACTCTACTGCCAGACGTTCTAGCGGGTATAATGTTTACTATAACACAGCATATACCGTAACACTAATGTGAAGAAATCTTTTCAATATTTGAAATGCTTGATTTTTTATTAAAATTGGGTTATTTTGGTAGGATTTGAATGACAAAACATACCGAGCTTTTGTTTACTTGACTATCTGAATAATATACAGTAAGTGTTATTGGAGTTTAAATAAACTCAGAACCACTTCTGAAAACGGCATTCCCCACCCACACTGACAAAGGCACAGCTGTTCATGCTTCTCAACTGTTAGTGCCTGTCCCGCGTATATCGCGAATGAGATTTGTGGACCCTCCCAATTGGGGCGTAGTAACAGAACTGACCTGTAGAACAGAGGTCTAGCGTGTATTTTTCGTATATTTAAACTTTTTTGGGATACCAACTATTTGACACACTGATAGTATTCTTGATATTCCAATTCTTGACATTTTGATCTATATATAGTATTCCTGTAAGTAATTTTCTTGATTTCAGTGGGACATTGTCACAAGAAATTTGTATCTGTTTATGTTATCATCTGTTTTTTATGTCTCTTGTACTATCACCACTGTCCCACAATCTTTTGAAGACATGAGATATGTGTTCCTTTTGTTTAAAATTCTTGACAGAATAAAACTGCCAATTAAAGTTAAAGTGAGCTAAGTTTGACATTAAGGTGCTACAGCAGGTTTCCATTTACTTGTCAAATTATTTTTCTTCTTCATTAATGTTTTTAGTTTTGAGATTATACCAGTCAACAATTTCATAGTCATGTTGGAATGTTTACTAGTCCTGTGCAACCAGTCTTAAGCAGAATATAATTTGTCTTGCTTCAGGGCTCATCACAGTACTTCAAATAAGGCCATTGATCTCAAGTTGAGCACTATACCATTGAGAAACTGTGCTCACACAGAATAGGGGGAAATCAAAAATGCTCTTAACAATCAACACAGATCAAAAATTGGTAGAAACAATGTTTTTGATTGCTAATCAAAAACTCTGTCTTGAACAACTTTTTAGCTATAATACGAGGGGTGATCAGAAAGTTCATGGAAAAGAGTTGCCATTTCTACATCGTTTGATCAATAGAGCTGAAATTACAGTACATCATACAGCAACACATATGCAGTTGATCGGTTACAACATGCTTGATGTTAGTCGTCTACCTGTGTTACAGTTGTCATCAAGGCAATGCTTTTTAGCGGGAACCCGCCCATTTTACGTTGCATTTTGATGTTTTACTACACAACCAATTAAATTCCAACGTTTTGTAAAATTTTGTTATGCTGTGATAGCCCATATTGCGTTCCATGCATATTTAACGACATATTTACTCCTCTTCTATGCAAACTATCAAAGATTTATATCTAACGGATGGTGTTCTAAATCAAAACGAATAACAGTGCTGTCAAAAGGGAAAGCATTCAACTTCTATGAACCCATTGCCTGTTTTGGCATGCCAATTCTTTAAAATAAACTATTTACACACTTCGAAAAACACCCTTTTTCAGGACAGTAGATCTTATATTGAGAGTTAAGCCCAATATTATAATTATAGTGAGGAACACTGACAAGAAAATAAGTTTTTTTATTTACAATTTACAAAAACTCGAAAAATTAACGAATTTTAGGCCTGCCCTTCGGACTGAAACCTATTAATTTAAATACATAGCACAGCGGAATAACATAAAAACCTTAAATTATGTTCAAAGAATGACGGAACAATTACTTTCAGTTAAAAATACCAATCCATTCGAACACAACTACAAGTTTTAGCACCGAGAAGCAACCCAGGGACGTATATGGGCCGGTTCCAGCAAAATGACGTCACAGCGTCGCCTCATGCTCATACATCTGACGTCACATTTTCTAAATTCCAATTTCAGTCAACTTGCTATGAATGGTAATTTGTATCTATGAATTTTCATTGCAATCATTAAAAGCAATGCGATTTAATAGCACTTTTCCGCGAACTTTCTGATTTGTTTGTTTGTTTGTTTGTTTTGTTGCTTTACGTCCCAAGTCAACAGCTATGGTCATTGCGGGACGGTCAGTTCACCTAACCACACTTTTTCCTGGGCAGGCTTGAACAAGCGGTTAACCAGTAATTCGTGCACATACTTTCGCTTGTAACTGACAACAACCCTTCTTGAATAAATCAGCGGAAGGGAGGAGAATGACCGTAGAAATTATTTCATGATCAATCTCCACGAAAGTATGGGACCGGACCGGGATCGAACTCGCGACCCCTGGATCTGCAGTCAGACACGCATCTGTAGCCAGACACGTTACCGACTGCGCTACGCGGCCGGGTCGAACTTTCTGATCATCCCTCGTAGTCCATAGTATTAACTTTTTTGATTGTCCCTTATCCTCTCTTCATAAATAAATTAGTAAAAGCTACTTAGTACTTACTCTCTAAATCTCCGACTGTGTATCTTCAGTTTCACCTGATAGGAACCAGTCACTGGACTGTTACCTCCAGAACCCATAGGACTGGGTCCCGGCGACAAGGGGCTCAGGCAGCTAGGTGATGGCTGACTAATGGGAGATAACTCTGCACTTGCTGGGTTATCCAATCCAGCTACCTCCATCATCATATTTTTGTTTCCTCCAATAGCTGAAACAATATAGAGAGAACCAGTTACAACTCATGAATCATATTTATCTATAGATTGTAAGAATCTAATATTAGTGTGATCATGGGATAGAAAAATCTGTCCCTATAATCATCTTTTGGCTTGGGATGGATTTTTTTTTTTTATCTCATCCTTACAGATTTTTTTTCACTATTAAATTTCATATTATTTTAAAAAACATAAGAAACAAACAGAAATTCCTATTTATGCCGAGATGCAACAGAACATGATCTTAAAGATAACGAGGAAGTCACTTTACTTTGATCAAGGGAATGTACCATTTAATATGGGGCTGTTCATTTTTATCCTTCCCAAGGGTTGGTACCGGGTATATGCAAATGGGTAAAACACAGCCGAGACCCTGGATCACTTTCTTTTGGAAAAGGTAATGTACCATTCAATATGGGGCTGTTAATTTTTATCCTTCCCAAGGGTTGGTACGGGGTATATGCAAATGGGTAAAACACAGTCGAGACCCTGGCTCACTTTATTTTGGAAAAGGTAATGTACCATTCAATATGGGGCTGTTCATTTTTATCCTTTCCATGGGTTGGTACGCGGTTAATGCAAATGGGTAAAACACAGTCGAGACCCTGGCTCACTTTATTTTGGAAAAGGTAATGTACCATTCAATATGGTGCTGTTCATTTTTATCCTTTCCATGGGTTGATACGGGGTATATGCAAATGGGTAAAACACAGTCGAGACCCTGGCTCACTTTATTTTGGAAAAGGTAATGTACCATTCAATATGGGGCTGTTCATTTTTATCCTTTCCATGGGTTGGTACGCGGTTAATGCAAATGGGTAAAACACAGTGATTTGGTGTACAAGAGTAAAAGTTGCCACCTACCATCTTGGGATAGATCACTTTCTCCACTGACAACACCAATACCCACTGGAGCACTGAAATAAAGAGGGAGAAATCATTAATTTCATATCAAAAGACAGGGAGACATTATTAAGTTCAGCCATTGACATTTTGGTATTATTTAATATACAGAAAGCTATTCTTTAACTTTTCATGTTGGGTAAATTTTTTCATGCTTTTAATTTCTTGTCTTCTGCTGACATTTCTCAAACCTAACTTTTTCAAAAAAACAAAACTAAAAAACAATAATTATGTCACAGAGTCAAACAATTGCAAAGTTTGTCATAAAAATAAAGCTATCTATCTCAATCGAAAGTAGAGTAGGTTGATCACAAGGCTAAGTCACATGTAATATATACAGCTATTATGTAGGGCTAGTCCCAAAAGATTAATCAAGACTTGAAGCATTTCATTCAAAATAAAAGCCCTCCATTCTGTAGCCGAAGCAGCACAGTGTCTGATAAGATCCCAAACATTTCTAATAATTAATTAACATAAAAATCTAACTACTGTTTAAATCCATTAATTTGCAGCAGACAAATTTTTTTTTATTTGCAATAAAAAGTAAAACTAAAAAGGCTTCTAATGCATTTGCTTTTGTAAGGCGATGTTTGATTGGATAACATCAAAAATTGCTTCGATATACTGTCCGAAATAGTTTGCCGTCATTAATTATGTCACCTTTCATTGGATGATGTGCGGATTTATGTGGCTTGCAATACTTCAATATTTTCATTTGGGTACAATTGCACTCACGCACTGCTGTATAACTTAATTTCCATCCGTATACCCGACGATATACCTCCCTGAATGAAAATTTTGAATACATTTATGCCCAAATTGACTTTCATGAAAATGCCCTACAGGTAATTGATTCACATAAAATATCACATCCTAATTTATCAGAAAAAATGATTCGGTAAAATGTGTTGTCTACTGCAAGTGATTGGCATTTAAAGGCTAGATATGTGCTATAAAGTCCTACAAACTAAAAACAAAACATTTAATAGGCACTCTGCAAGCTAAAAAGATTATGCAAATTACACACTAACACAAAATTACAAATTTCACATTTTAACCCTTTTTACACTGGCAACAGGTAGACCTACTATGACAAACTCAGGTGATATAGGCTGTGACACAACAAAACCTGTCTTTGGGGTTTCCAAAAAACAACCACATAATTTTAACCAGTCTCCTCGGCTACAGAGACTAGCTAGAAAATTGAAATTTTGCATGTAGCAAGTCTAGATATGACACTTTCGAAAACTTGAATAAAAAAAAGTGCTGATCAGTCTGCGCGAGAGCGCAGGCTGGTCTGCACCTTTCTTGTTCACAACTCCCCGAAGACAGGTTTTGTGGCATTGAGGCCCATATAATGCATCATAACATTGAGGATACACTGTTTGCTAACCTGTGACCCCTTAATATGTTGGGCAAAGTTTTCAACAGTATAAAAAGGGTCAATTAAGCATACTGCTGTCTACACAAACAAAAATATAAATAGTAGAAATCAAGTAAACACTTATCCTGCCCATATATTTCTAATTGTCTGCTGCATATATTCAAATGCATTCCGAATGGAAGCAAATGAGAGAGCAGACAACAATTGTCAGTGAATGGCAGGAAAAGTGATATTGAATGAAAGTAAGAGAAGCAGTTGTAGCTGAATTACCAACATTGTGACTTCTGAGAGCACAACATTCAAAATTCCAGAGATACTCTGTCTGAAATTCGATATCATTTGAGCCGTGACATAGGATTTCGAATAATGTGGCATTGTGACAAGTGTAGACTCAGATGTACCTATGCAGCCCTCTTTTAAGCTTTGAAACTCCAAATGATGTGCAGTCAGTAGCTTAATACTCATAGAATATTCAAGCGACTAGCAAAGGCTCTTATCAGACTGCGCTTATGCGCAGGCTGATCTGAGGCTTTGTTGGTCGCACATACCACATTGTTGGAAATCTCATGTTGCGGCTCATTCTTATTTATTTAAAGCTCCAGTAGCATTAGACCTAGAACAGGCAAAACTAAAAGATAGATCAAATGAGATAGTACCTTGCTATATGCCAACCTCAGGGGTAATTAAAAATTTATTCTTTTAATAATCATCCAAACCATCTGTTGTGGGTACTCTAAAGAATCCCCTTAAACTGTGAATAAGAAACTTATCACAATTTTTGCACAAAAAGTTAGTTTATCTCGAAAAAATCTATGTGTTTCACTTAAACCCTCTGTTGTAATAAGGTTATTTGGTTTAAAATTACTGTTATAAGGCACATCAGAACCAGAATTTTACCATCCATATTTTAGTAAATGATCAACTTAATGTTATCAAATTTCAAATATTTACATTTCCACTGAGAATCTTTAAATGAACCTTTACATTTGAGATGTGGTTCATACCTTCATGAACAGATCAATTTAAGCCACACCCACATATTTGCCATTTGAGCGGGCTAACGTCAAATCCAATCAATAACGTTGCTTGTTTACTGACGTTTGCGTGACGTTGAACACATATTGCCATGACGTTAAGCTAGGAAATTTGTCGTTTTGGCTATTCCAAACTCTACATTATGTCTGATTTAATTAAAAATATCTGGAAAACCAGCCAAGACAGGTGAAAATTGATACCTGACTGATAATATAAAATGTAAATATAAGTGATAAATTCAATTTTTGGAAGGTTCATGGAATCATGAATACTTCGGGACTCTTGCAAAGTTAACGTGAAGCCCTTTGGGCTTCACTTACTTTGCACGAGACCCGAAGTATTCATGATTCCATGAACCTTCCAAAAATTGAATTCATTTCTTAAATGATTATTGGTATGGCATGAAAAAGGCTTATTACCAGTATTGATGGGTAAAGTAAGTGCCTTTGGTGCTGGTAAATTAACAATAAAATGTATTTATTTAAGAAATAGATCAGCTCCAGCAGTGAATTGTTGAGTAATAATTCTCTGTTTGGAGGTCAGTTGTAAAGAAGATCAAATCACGAGCGCGCAGCGCGAGTGATTTATCTTCGTACAACTGACCGACAAACAGTAATTCACGCACTGGAGCTGATCTATTTCGATTCTAACACACAATAAACGACGAAAACACGTTCGAAGTATTCATCTTCTTCCAACTTTACACCATTGCACTGAAGAACTCCCGCCAATAATTAGACTACGTCGCATACGTTTACATGAAATTGTAACGTCTTTCAAGCGTAAAAACGACGTTACACTGTCTAACGCCATGAATGACGTCATTTTTCAGTGACGTCAGCTATCACACACTTTAGCAGTGAATTATTGTCCGATATATCACAGTTTGTTACCGTTGGCTCTATAGGCGAGGTGTGTTAGAATAAACCATATAGCAAGTTTTGAAAAAATTCTGTTGCTTATCCAGAGCTATATGAGTCTCGACGCGAGAAAACCTGTCTTTGGGTGTTTGCGAACAACACAGGCGCAGACCAGCCAGCATCCATGCAGTCTAATCAGCGCCTTTGTTATTCTCTTTTTGGAAAGTACCATATGTAAACTTGCTACAGATGAAATTTCAATTTTCTAGCTGGTTACTGTAGCCGAGGAGACTAGTTTGAAACTCACTTCGCCGGAAACAGCTTTTGTCGCTACACGGCCCATATGAAACAGACAAGGCACAGGTCTAGATAAACAAAATTTAAGCATAAAATAGTGAAGATTTCCTTGTCCATTATAACATATGTTTTGGGTTCTTTTGAGTATGTACCCACAACATGTGTTTTTGTTTGGAAATATGAAAATAAATTTCCAATTGCACCCTACAATTGTACTATCTCATTCTCTGAAGCCCTAGAAGACAGAAGCCACACAACTGTAATTCCAGGAAATGGTTCAGAAAAGGATCTGCAATGGGTTAACAATAATATTTCCGTGGAATAAAATAATTCTTGTGGCTCTCATCAGAAGAGATTCTGATAAACTTCTTCAAATGTGTACCAAAAACATATGAGCCTCCTATTGATACTGTAAATTCAGAATTTTTCGTGAGAATTTTATTTTTGCGAATAGCGTTAAAGACATATTTGCGACTTAAAAATTCGCAACTATGACATGATTTACCTTCATAAGTAAATGACAGAGTGATTTCACCATTTCGCGAGGATTTTATTTTCACGAAACTTCGCATATACGAAGTTTCCCGAAAATAAAACCCTCGCAAAAATTTCAGAATTTACAGTAAGTGGCATGTGTGAAAAGGGAAGACCCAGATCAGAGCCCATTTCTATTGCCATCTGTGACGAGACTTTGGAAGTTTTACGTAGACCTTTTCTGAACCTTCCATGAAATTCCTAAAAACTTTGGACACACAAAAATAGCATTGATGGTTAAAAATTGCAACTAAGTCAAAGCCTGACCAATCTGGATCAACACTGTTTGAAGCTGCCTGAGTGTCCCAATCTCTCAGTACATCATGTTAACAAGTCTGTTTAGTATAGACCCCCTCGTCCTCTCCATAGATAATCTGAGATTTGTAGGGGTGAATATTTTTATTCTCATTTCTGCTAATATGTAATGGTATCTAATAGAGACATTTCTAATGAGTCATTACAATATCATGCCTGGGTGAAAGCTAGATATTTCCAAAATCATGACCTTTAGAAATCACTCCTTTAGCTTGCAGAATGACTCTAAATATGAATCATTTCAAGTTTAAATAGTTAAATTTCCTTAAATAATGAAACATACTGAACAAAAGTGAAAATGCTACACTACAATATTTGAGCCATGTTATGGGATTTCCAACAATGTGGTATGTGGGACCAGCTAAGCCTCAGATCAGCCTGCACATACATGCAGTCTGATCAGAGCCTTTGCTAGTCCCTTGAATATCTATGAGTGTTAAGCTACTGACTAAACATCATTTGGAGTTTCTAAGCTTAACAGGAGGCTGCACAGGCTTGTCCGAGTCTACACTTCTCAAAATGCCACATTGTTGGAAATCACATGTCATGGCTCAATATTTTGTGAGAAAGTATTGGACAAAAAACTTATTCACTAAACCTTAATAATGTTTCCCAGACATCCAGCAAACGATTCGTCGAATCTCCACTAATCAGTCTCTTTTGATGTCGGAGCTAATTTCTTTTTTTGTAATTCATTGAATTTCGCAATTGCGCATGGGCAAAAAAAGATTGTAATGTTTATCAGAATTGGTCATACTTGTGTTGCATTATATTACAAGAAAACTGACTAGCTCAGAAATCAATTTCAAATTTATCAAATTTGTAAAAAAAAAAATAATTGTCTCCCTTTGACAAAAACGAATAGGGAATATTAGATGTTTGGTAATCTTCGATTTATCACAATTTTCGATAACTTTCTTTTGCCAAATCAGGTAGACCTATCAGCACATTGTTCCTACCATTTCTCGACAAGTAATGTCCTCAGACTAAGATGCAGCTACACATTGATTGTCCTATGGAGATTTCAGTGATAAAATTTCAAGCTTGGCCAATTTGATGAAAAACCCACTTTTTAAGATTGCTTTTCTAAACGATCAAAACACACTTGTGATAAGTCCTTCACATTTCTGGTTGTCACATGTCTAGACTACCATTTCGTTCAGTTGGATCTGGTTGGTATGGGATTTCTGAAGGCCTAAACTGTGTGAGATTTCTGTTCAAATTTGTAACCTGAAAAATTGGACCCCTGTCACATTTAAATGGCTTTCATGTGTTTCCGCATGACAACATCCGTAAAACTTTTACTGTTATGCATAACCCAGTCTTTGAATATTCAGATACACTTTCATTTGATTTACTGGTGTGCAACATTTTGTATATAAATGGCAAACAATTCAGGTGTAGCGTTTTCACTTTTGTTCAGTATAGTCTATTCTAAAGTTATCCTAATCAGTCTAATTCGGCATTCTGCAAAATCCTGAGTTCAGGAAGTTTTGTTTGTGTTGATTTTTCAGTCATGTTTAGATGGTTTCCTGACTGCCAGGGTTCAACCAGTACCAAGTAGAGGATAATGTGTCTTGCTCAAAGACACAGGGCAGTGCCTCCAGTGAGTCTCAAACCTGCCACCCTTCAACTCTTACATACTACCACTGAGCCACTGCACTCCCTCGGCACAGAGCAGTGCCTCTAGTGAGTCTCGAACCCTCCACCCTTCAACTCTTACATACTACCACTGAGCCACTGCACTCCCTCGGCACAGAGCTGTGCCTCCAGTGAGTCTCGAACCCTCCACCCTTCAACTCTTACACACTACCACAGAGCCACTGCACTCCTCTAAGTTCAGGAATAATTCCTAAACCTTTCATCCCTGCAATTTAAGCTTTCAGCATAGTTACATTTCTTTTCTTTTTTAGCTATTTAAGAGAAAATCTAACTTATGCAGATGTGTTAACATGACGCTGTTACAGTTACATTACTACAGTAAATGTTCTAAAGTTTCGAACACCAGTTTCCTGCTAAAAAGGCCTATACAAACAGTACAGATCTAGACAAACAGTGTTAACCCTAACCCCAGCATCTGCAGCAGTCTGATCAGGTCTTCACTGTTTGCTATTCTGACAAGTATTTTGTGATTTCCAGGCCTGATAACCAACATTTTAGTTGAAAACAGAAAGAGAAAAGTGTTCGAAATTTTAGACCATTTACCGTATTACAGTTACCAGGGACCAAGCTAGGGGGCGACTAGGGCAAAATAGTCGCCCTAGGGGCCGAAATTTCGCCCTAAATGGGACCCAGGGAGAAGTGGGAGTCTCCCTAAAAATAAAAAAATAAAAAATTTTTTTTTTTTTTTTTTTTTTAGGGAGACTCATTTTCATTCTGTCACCACACAAATGCAAGCTGTGGTGACATTATCAGACAATCTACTACCACTGCATCGTGTTTCTCCTTCCATTGAATGGCAATAGTATATGTAATGGCTAATATGCTTCTAAATTGACAGAAAATGCCGTAATTTTGCGCTATAACTTCTCCCTATCTGACTGTCACTTCTCCCTAATTTTCCTGCACTTCTCCCTAAAATTCTGGGCCAGCTTGGTCCCTGGTTACACTACTACAATAAGCCACTCGTGTTATACAGCACAAAGACAGTTAGCTGTACCTTATAGGTGTGGTAGGAAAAGGTGATGTAGGTAATAGTTCTAGCCTGAAACGTTAACAACATGCAACAATCAACTCTCAATAATGCATATGAAATACCCCACCCACTTATATAGTATACACGTGAAATCATGCAATTAATGACAGTATATCCATTCTTATCAGTTACCTCTCATAACAATCAACTGTCAATAATGTATCTGAAATGCCCTACCCACTTAAGCATATGAAACCATGCACTGGGGGTTTGAACAAAATGTGTTGATAAAAAGGGCCCTCAACATGTATCTTATTGCTATAAATTTATCAAATAATCCTGCAATATCCGTCCAGTGACATGAAACACTCATGACAGAGGACACATATTCCACTCGTCTGCTCGTAATTACAAGTGAAATCTAGAAAGGACCAGTAATTCCCAAAGCACTCGTCCAGTAGGACGAGTGCTTTGGGAAGAATTACTCGAGGAAGTCATATTACATATTCCCTTGTGTTCTTTATTGCATATGCTTTTAAAGGACAAGTGCATGTGTTAATTTACAGGACAAGTGAAAATTTTAAGTCACTCGTCCTGCAGGACAAGTGCAATGTTGAAATATTTTGTCCCCTGCACAATCTTATCAAGAATACCCCAACATATTTCAACATTATTTCTTAACATGCTGAGTAATTTTTCATGCTTTTGTTGTCGCCTGCTGACTTTTTCAAAATTAACTTTTTTAAAAAAAAAGTTTCAGAAACAATCTGTATCAGAGTGTCAAACATTTATGGATCCAGATCACGATATACTTTCAGTCAGTCCTGATCTGGGTCCAAACTGTTAACAAATGTTATCAGCAGATGACAAAAGTTGCAGCATGCTTTTTGAAACCATTGTGGTACAAGATCGTTTAACCCTTTGTATACTGGAAGCCCCTAATTGACAAACAGTGATTCACAGGTTTCCCACAGAAATTCAAAAACACGATTGCGTGATTTTTCCATGATTTTCCATGATCAACAATGTAATTTCCATGACTATTTAATGCATGACCTTTTAGCGACATCTTCACCATGCTGAACATAAATGTGGAATGCAGCAATGTTCAGTAATTTATTTAAATAAGCATGCATGTAGACCATGCATGCATTTCGAAATAATAAAAACTTGAAACCACCAGTAGCCAGAAAACTAGCTGTCAGACACACAAGTTTTGTGTGTTTGATAGTCTGACCGCTAGTTTTCTAGCTACTGGTGGTTTCGTCAAATTATTTCACAAAATTCCATGATTTTTCCATGATTATTCAGGTTTTTTTAAATTCCATGATTTTTCCATGCATGGAACTTCTTTTCGTGATTTTCCAGGTTTTCCATGATTTCCAAAGCTTGTGGAAACCCTGAGAGAAGCATACTGCTGCATTTCATCAGGAACATGTATTATTATTAGGGTCTGCACTGTGTGCTAAGATTAAAAAAAAAAAAAAAAGATTAAAACAACCTTAAGGGCCAGAAAAACATCGCGATTTAGAAAATTCTACCTGTGCCCCCTTAAAGTACACAATGGGCAGGCCCACATTTATTGCATCAATATGTATGGGAAAATCCATCAGAATACAAAGGGTTAATCTATTATATATGCTATGCTAGAATCAAAATATTGGACCAATCATATGAAATACCCTAACCACTTTTACTCTTTGCCTACTGGGTAATTTTGCATTCTATGTTGTCGTCTGCTGATTTTTTTCAAAATCAACTTTTTTGAAAAATTGTTTCTGGACTACCATAAGAGTGTCAAACAGTTTCGGTCCTGATCAGGCCCGATGTTTTGTCGAGCCTAATCTGGGTCTAAACTGTTTGCCAAAGTTAACAGTAGACGACACTAGTAGGTAAAGAGTAACACATGCAATTGTTAATAGGGCCTCGACGCGAGAAAACCTGTCTTCGGGGGTTTGCGAACAACACAGGCGCAGTCTGATCAGCGCCTTTGTTATTCACTTTTTGAAAAGTATCATATGTAAACTTGCTACAGGTGAAATTTCGCTTTGTCGGAAACCCCAAAGACAGGTTTTGTCACGACAAGGCCGAATATATTCTGGCTATAATTTCAGAATAAAGGTCTTAGTTCTTAGTTTAGTAAATCATGACATAATGCAAACAATACAGTAAACTAGAATTCAGGAGTTTTGGGCTGACTTTCCCCCAAATCCTGAATTCTGGTAAATGTTCTAAACTTTCGAATACTAGTTACCTGCCAAAAAATGCCTAGACAAACAGAGAAGACCCAGATCAGACTACTTCTGAAGAAGCAATCTGATCAGGGTCTTCCCTGTTTGATAGTTTGCTATTATGAAAAGCATTTTGTGAATTCCAGCCCTGAAAATCAACATTTGAGAGCAGAAAAAGAAAAGAGTTTGATATTTTAGAACATTTACCATAGTCAAGAATCTTATATCCAGATTGAAAATGTTACCCATCTTTGCTCAATGAAAGAAAATAATATCTTAAGATAATTCTTGGCTCTCTAAAGGTCACCTTGGATATATCCTGTTCATTAAACAGTGAAGATTCAGATCAGCAAGCTTCTTAAGTAGCCAAATGATCAGGATCCACACTGTTTTTCATTTTGCCAGAGAACTCATGCTTATAAATTGTCTATTCTACAAATTAACACTAATTTTTTTCAAGATCATGCATGAATTCTGACCCAATGCAAAACAGTCAAGCATCCAAAACTCAAGGACATGCCTTAAACTAGCACGTATCCTTCCTTTTATATAATACACTTTTAACTGGCTACCAATAAACTGTGAAATGCAAACTTTATGTTAATAAACTGTGGTTACAAACTGTTTAAACCATAAACTGGTCCCGCTAAATATTTTGAAAATCCCCATTATTTTGTAGTAATTTTCTTAATTTCTTACCCTGTGGCTGGCTCCTCTTCATCCAGCATCCTCAACCTTTTCTTCTCCTCTCGTTCTTTCAAAATAACCTGAAATAATCATCACATCAGCTGTTCAATGGAATAAGAGAACACAGAGTACAGTAAAATGATGTTCAGTCAGTAGCTTAACACTCATAATTTATTCGATCGACTAGCAAAGGCTCTGATCAGAACACGGATTACGGTAAATGTTCTACAGTTCTCTTCCTGTTCATGCTGGAATTCACAAATTCATAAATTGAGCTGTGACATGTGATTTCCAACAATGTAGCATTTTGACAAGTGTAGACTCAGACGAGTCTGTGCAGCCTCCTTTTAAGCTTAGAAACTCCAAATGATGTACAGTCACTAGCTTAACACTTATAGAATATGAAAGCGACAAGCTAAGGCTCAAATCAGACTGCGTGTTTGCGCAGGCTGATCTGAGGCTTCGCTAGTCGCACGTACCACATTGTTGGAAAACTTCGTGTCGCGGCTCAATTGTTTGTTTGTTTGTTTTACATCCCAGTCAACAATTTTTCAGTCAAGTCAGGATGTTTTCTTGTCCTGGGTTGAAGCAGTACTAAGCAGAGGATGTTGCAAGCAGGCCAAGGGCTTCACTTACTTTGCAAGAGAGCCGAAGTATTCATGGTTCCATGAACAGACTAAAAAATGAATTTATTGCTTATATTTGTATTTTATTATAAATATCTAAAATAAAGATATATTTTATAAATTTTGGAAACAAAACAGGTTTTTTTATTTAATACTGCGCCCTAGATAAGCTTTTTGGTCAATTGGGTATTTACGCAACCTGGTTATCCTCAACTGCGTACTTGCAAAAATAATTGCGTATTTTCATATTTTTTTACGCCACGTTTTTTTCTGTGATTTATAATACATGTTTTCTGATTGCATGAAGCCATCAGGAATGTGCTTGCATATTTATTCACTCCCATCGTCTGCCTTTCTAAAGTAACAAACTAGAGCAGGGTTCATACAGACTTGGCAAAGCAAAATTCCCTGACATTTCCCTGACTTTTCCCTGACACCAATCCAAATTTCCCTGACATAACCATACTCGCCGGAGAAACTTGGTTTTATTCAAACCTTTGTCTATAGCTACAGTTTACAGCTCTTTTTTTTTTTCAATTTTGAGTGATTCTTTTGAACTTTGCAAAGTTTTTATTCAAGCTTTTCAACATGTGTATTTAGTAAATGACTTTTCAACAAAGAAATTTACAGATTGTCACATAACTATAATGTTAAAAGCTGCTGTCTTCTTTCAAACGTTTGGATATTGACCTCTAAATTGAATCTCCTCTACAGCCACTCATAATGCAACCATCATATAAAGGAAAGCAATTTAGCTGAATGAGGAAAATTTCATTGTAAAAGCTACAACGTTCAGAAAAGGTTTTTGGTAATATTCCACTAAAGCCCTGAATACTGTGAGCAAATTGTTGACAGCAGACAACGCATGACGGACTCTAGCTAGATGATCAGAACAACTCACTTTGAGCACAAAGTGCTTAGGTGAGCTAACAAGAGGCTTAATGAGCCTAGGCCGCTGACTTTATGGTTTCTGAAGAGTTTTAGATTATCTTTTTTATGAGTCTATGGGAGCAAATGACCCCCGGGTGTGGTGTCGGCCAATTTTGACTTGTGGTCCCAGGGGCATGATTGGCAGGATTCGTGTTCTAAATATAGAAGCTGTAGGTTCCTCATTATACAGCAAGTCTATGGAAGCTAAAGACCCTGATGGTTTGGCCAATTTAGAACTCAGGGGCATGGTCGGCATGATATATGTAGGTAACCACCAAGCATTGCTATATACTAAGTATATAAGCTGTGGGCCTTATGATTATGGAATAGAAGATTTTTAAAGTTATTTTCCATTTATAAGTCTATGCGAGCTATTCATCCCAATAAGCATGACAAGTGGCTTGATCCACAGGATGTGGCCAGTTTTGACCCCAGGGGCTTGATTGGTAGGATTTATGTAGGGACAACTAGACATTACTGCATACGAATATAACCTGTGGGCCTCATGGTTTCAGAGGAGATTTTAAAGTTATTCCCATTATAAGTCTATCCATGGGAGTGTCGTGTTCTGTCTATATTGCCATCATCCATGATAACCGTTCCAATCCAATCGGTCAAAAAACCTTATGTAGTCAATCCCTCTACCTGGTGATGCTTTACATGAAATTTGAGTACATTTGGCCAACTGACATTAGAGACATACTTCTTTGAAAATGTGAATGGACAACTGATGGACGGACTGATGGATTAGGGACGCCAAACTATTGCCATGCTAATACCTCACTACCTCACTGCCCAAGTCACTCATCATTTGATGCAAACTGGAAATTTTAAAATTCCCTGACATTTCCCTGACATTTTTGAAAACATTCATTTTTCCCTGACACAACAGAAAATTCCCTGACAATTCCCTGACCTTGAAAAAATTTAAATTTCCCTGACATTTCCCTGACGCGTATGAACCCTGTAGAGGATTTTATTGTACCTGAAGCAAATTTCATCCCCTTGTTGACATTCGAGCTTGTACACTTTGCAAAGTTTCACTTTCATCATTGTGTTTTTCCGCGAAATACTGGACTGGGCACCGATATTTTATTCATAAACTGGAGTGATATTGCGCGCTCGCTAGTAAAAAAAATCAATACCAGACTGGCATTTGTTTATTACTCAAATGGAAACGAAATGGACCAAATGGTACGCAATGACTTCGCATGTAATTGCATACCGATTGTCAAAATTGCTTTTCGGTACACACACATTTCATTTTAATTGCTTTTTTTGAGGATTTTAATTGCGTATTTACGCAAATACGCTGCTTATCTAGGGTGCTGTTAATATGTAATTCATAATGACAGTTTTGTTGGGAGTGTTTAACGGCAAAGCGGAACGGCCAGTGTGAACATGGACAGCCAATGGAGCAAACATTTGTTTGTTTGTTTGTTTGGTGCTTAACGACGCATCAACCCTTGTGGGTCATTAGTGTCAGACGGTATTATACTAAACATGATGTGGATGGAAAAAGTAAAAATCTGTAGGATAAAATAAAAGGAATGATGATGAAGAGTATGTACAATGTTAATAAGTTGCAATACGATTGTTAACAGGAGAGACCACGTACAATATCTGACAGTTTCAAAGAGCTATTCAGATAACTGTACATGTTCTTTAACTGAACAGAATACAACATTAAAGAATCTGTATTATGGTCTGATACAAATGTAAAACAAAACATGATTAAAAAAAAAAGAGCAATTATATTTTATTAAAAAGATTTATTTGTCTTAAAAATGTCATAATACTATCAACATGTATATCTTGAAATAACTGTTTCATGTTGTCAACATGGAAGCAATTATTTCTTACTTGTGCAAAGTCGCCACATTCCAAAAGGAAGTGACGTACAGTGAATGGCGCGTCACAACCAACACATTGTGGCTGCTCTTCACCTTGCAGTAAGTATGAATGCGTGACTCTTGTATGACCCAAGCGGAGTCGAGCTAAAACGACTTCTTCTCTTCTAATGTTTCGAACAACTGATTGATATTCACCAATAGTTGGTTTTATGTCAAGAAGTTTATTTTCAATGCTGTTATTCCATGAAGTTTGCCATTCTTCAAAGATATATTTATTGATAGATGGCTTGAAATTAGAAAATGGAATCTTAAAAGAAGTTGGTTCTAATGAAAGCGATGTTTTTGCTTGCTTATCTACCATCTCATTCCCTTGGATACCTATATGACTAGGAATCCAACAGAGAATAATTTCTTTATAAGCTAAAAGCTCATGACATTTTTCTAAAAGTTTCTGAATCTGCGGATTCTTTGAACTGGTATGGTTCATTGCTTTCAATACAGAAAGCGAGTCAGAAAATATAATAAATTTATTGTTAGCATCACAAAGGCTTGTTTTGGATGTGCGATTCAGGTGTGGCTAGCTGTCAATCACAACACCAGTGTCACTTCTGGCAAATGAATTTGATGTTTGAAGCATATTGCACGGGCTAGTGAGCTTGGCAGCTGTCAATCAAATTTATATCTATCATGAGGTTATGAACGGTTGTAAAAATCTAAAGAATCATTAAAGGTTTGCTTTGAAAATGTAAATATACAATTGTATTTGGAAATCATACCCTGTGACTCCTCAATATATACAGTTCATTGTGTGAAACCAGAAGGAAGAATCTATAAGTACATAGAGGGTTAACTAGAAATGTGTCCATGGGAGACAGATGCCCCCGCTATTGCCAAATTTGTATAAATAGGGAATTGTCATTAATTAACAAAGGGCAATAACTCATGGAGGCATGATGGGATATTGGCCATTCTGAAACTTGAAGGTACTCAATAATGTGACCAAGTTTCATAGAATTATAATCAAGACTATTCATCTTATAGAGCTTCGTTTCAACCGTTGATTTTTAATAAACTAAGGGCAATAACTCCTTAAAGCATGGTGCCATATAGACCATTATCAAACTTGAAAAAGACATCATGGTACTAAACAATGCGAACAAGTTTCATAAAATTCTGATAAAAAATATTCGACTTAGAGAGCGGACATCGTTTCAAATGATGAATTTTTATAAACAAAGGGCCATTACTACTGAAGCCTGGTGCGATATGGACCATTATCAAACTTGAAGAATACATCATGGTACTAAACAATGTGACCTAGGTCATAAAATTCTGATCAAAAGTATTCGACTTAGAGAGCCGACATCATTGGGACAGACGTACGTACGTATGTAAAGTACGGACGGATGGACAGGGGTAACACTTTATGCCCCCGCCATTGTCATGGCAGGGGCATAAAAATCCTACCTTCTTCAGTGGACTATGTTTCTTCACTCGGGGTGTCTCTCTTTCTTTTCCTCGTTTTAAACTTGGTGCACTCGAGTCTAACGGGTTTGTCTGAAAATATACAAACAGGTTACATACTTAACAAATTAATAGGTGTAAAATTAGACACAAAAAATAAGCCGTGACATGTGATTTCCAACAATGTGGCATTTTGACAAGTGTAGACTCCGACAGACCTGTGAAGCCTCTTGATAAGCTTAGAAGCTCAAAATTTTGTTCGGTCAGTAGCTTAACAGTCATATAATATTCAAGCTACCAGCAAAGGCTCTGATCAGTCTGTGCGTATGGGCAGGCTGGTCTGAGCCTTTGCCGGTCGCACATACCACATTGTTGGAAATCTCATGCCATGGCTCAATTATGGTTAATATTTTAAAATTTTCAGAAGCATTCTGATCAGGGTCTGCATGGATTGTCTATGCCTTTTAGAACATTTATCATACATGTGTACCTATCTAGTCAATTATGTTCGAAATCTTCAACTTTGTCCAGATTTTGTCTATGCAAATAGGGACAGCTATGAAAATTCTGCATATACACAGGCACATCAGCGCCTTCCTCAGTCCTATATGCAATATTTAATCAATGCTTTATTTATTTAATGAGGATTCCTAACAGTCCAAGGGCCACAACCTGCTCATAAAATATTACTGCATCAGTGAAATTTACCAAAATCAAAAATCCTTATTTTCAGATATTCACATTTCAGATGTTTGTTTGGTTGTTTTTGTACTTTACGTCTCAGTCAATTATTTTTCAGTTATGTTTCCTGTCTTCCAGGGTTGAACCAGACAGTAGTACTGTACTAAGCAGCGGATACAGTGTCTTGTTCAAGGACTCAATACAGCCCATGTGAGTCTCGAACTAGCAACCTGTAGATCCCCAGTCTAACACTCTACCAACTAAGCCACTGCACTCCACTACATTTTAGATGTCAAAAGGTTAATATATATAGCCCAATTTTAGGTTTGTCATTTGCCAAAGATTGTGCTTAACCCTTAAAGCGCCAAGAAAATAAATGCATCTGAAAATGTTGTCTGCTGAAGTCGTCTGCTGCAAATAATTGCCTAGCATTACTGATGAATTAAGTATAGAAGCAAGCAGCATGGACCCAGAACAGACTGCTCCTATAGGAGCAGTCTGATCTGGGTCCACACTGTTTGCCATAGAGGCTTCTTAAATATTTCAGCAGACGAGAAAAGTAGACAACTTTTGTTGCGATTGGCGCTTTTAGGCTTAATAAAGACAGTGACCTATGACTCCAGTTAAGAGAAGGTAGTTATAGATTATGTTTTTTTCCTTAACTAAAACATTTTGATGCATGGATAAGAAAATAATCACAATTTTTTGTTCAAAGTATAATCTTGTCTGGACCCATGAAAGATTATAAAAATCCATCATGGGTGTGAGGGTGGGATAGAAAAAAACGTCCCGTGGATCGCCGTTTCGCATCATGAAGATTGTCGACTGATGACAAATGGTGATCCCACCCTCACATAAATAAAGGATTCTTTTTTCTTATCACCTTTGACTTTTCATTTTAAAATAAGATTTCAGAAGTCCCTGAATATGCTGAGATGCAATATCACATGCTGACGTCACATTGACATAACAATCACGTCACTTGACGACCATGTGTGCGAATTCCAATACAACCAATGAACAATCCTCACATGACAGCCTGGGTAAAATAACATGGGTTCGATAAAAATTTCTGACCCAGGAAAAATATCAGATTTCTTTATCCGGTGTGCAAGAAAAGCTGTATCTCATTGAGATGGTTCTTTTGAGCACCTAAATGATAAATTTAGACTAATAGATATAGAGGATCTTACATGAGTGCTCATGTTTTATTGAATTTATTAAACAAGTTGAGGAAAAGAGATAAAATGCAAGGCTTGCCAAGTATTTTATCTATTTTTTGCAACAAGATTAATAAATTCAATAATACGGGAGCACCAATGGTAGATTCTATTTATCATATCACTTTAAGATTACTTTGGAATCTCATTTCTGCTGTAAAAACGTTATAATTTGTCATTATGTACACAAAGTTGTTATGGACGTCATATTTCCCAAAAATCTATAAACCAATTATATTTCATGTCATTATTTCACTCCCAGGCACAACGCCATATGATAAAAGAATTTAATCACAATTCTGTCCTCAAAATATTTGCTTGTCTGGACTTATGAATGATTTAACTCTTATTTCTCAAATAAATTATAGGTTGTGGGTACTCAAAAGAATCGTCTCATTGAGACCCTGATCTTATGTTTAGACTACTGGATATGCAAATATTTGAGCTGCGACATGATATTTCCAACAATGTGGTATGTGCCACCAGCAAAGCCTCAGATCAGCCTGCGCATACGCACAGTCTGATCAGAGCCTTTGCTAGTCCCTTGAATATTATATGACTTATACTCCTGACTGAACATCATTTGGAGTTTCTAAGCTTAAAAGGAGGCTGCACAGGCTTGTCTGAGTCTATTCATGACAAAATGCCACATTGTTGGAAATCACATGTCACGGCTCAATTATAATTTTATGATCAAAATATTTGCCTATATAGATGTAATGAATTGAGTTCTTACCCCAATCTTGGGTTCTTCTTTCTTCACCACTGTTACAGGTTCTTTCTTAGCTGGAGCCTGTTCCTTCTTTTGCTGAAACAAATAATCAAACTGAAAACTAATTGAACAAAACAACCATTGCTACAGGTTCTTTTTTAGCTGGAGCCTGTTCCTTCTTTTGCTGAAACAAATAATCAAACTGAAAACTAATTGACAACAAAACAACCACTGCTACAGGTTCTTTCTTAGGTGGAGCCTGTTCCTTCTTTTGCTGAAACAAATAATCTAACTGAAAACTAATTGACAACAAAACAACAACTGCTACAGGTTTTTTCTTAGGTGGAGCCTGTTCCTTCTTTTGCTGAAACAAATAATCTAACTGAAAACTAATTGACAACAAAACAACCACTGCTACATGTTCTTTCTTAGGTGGAGCCTGTTCCTTCTTTTGCTGAAACAAATAATCCAACTGACAAACTAATTGAACAAAACAACCACTGTTACAGGTTCTTTCTTAGGTGGAGGCTGTTCCTTCTTTTGCTGAAACAAATAATCCAACTGACAAACTAATTGAACATAACAACCACTGTTACAGGTTCTTTCTTAGGTGGAGCCTGTTCCTTCTTTTGCTGAAACAAATAATCCAACTGACAAACTAATTGAACAAAACAACCACTGCTACAGGTTCTTTCTTAGGTGGAGCCTGTTCATTCTTTTGCTGAAACAAATTATCAAACTGAAAACTAATTGAACAAAACAACCACTGTTACAGGTTCTTTCTTAGGTGGAGCCTGTTCCTTCTTTTGCTGAAACAAATAATCTAACTGAAAACTAATTGACAACAAAACTACCACTGCTACAGGTTCTTTCTTAGGTGGAGCCTGTTCCTTTTTTTTGCTAAAACAAATAATCTAACTGAAAACTAATTGACAACAAAACAACCACTGCTACAGGTTCTTTCTTAGGTGAAGCCTGTTCCTTCTTTTGCTGAAACAAATAATCTAACTGAAAACTAATTGACGACAAAACAACCACTGCTACAGGTTCTTTCTTAGGTGGAGCCTGTTCCTTCTTTTGCTGAAACAAATAATCCAACTGACAAACTAATTGAACAAAACAACCACTGTTACAGGTTCTTTCTTAGGTGGAGCCTGTTCCTTCTTTTGCTGAAACAAATAATCCACCTGACAAACTAATTGAACAGAACAACCACTGTTACAGGTTCTTTCTTAGGTGGAGCCTGTTCCTTCTTTTGCTGAAACAAATAATACAACTGACAAACTAATTGAACAAAACAACCACTGCTACAGGTTCTTTCTTAGGTGGAGCCTGTTCCTTCTTTTGCTGAAACAAATAATCCAACTGACAAACTAATTGAACAAAACAACCACTGTTACAGGTTCTTTCTTAGGTGGAGCCTGTTCCTTCTTTTGCTGAAACAAATAATCCACCTGACAAACTAATTGAACAAAACAACCACTGTTACAGGTTCTTTCTTAGGTGGAGCCTGTTCCTTCTTTTGCTGAAACAAATAATACAACTGACAAACTAATTGAACAAAATAACCACTGCTACAGGTTCTTTCTTAGGTGGAGCCTGTTCCTTCTTTTGCTGAAACAAATAATCAAACTGAAAACTAATTGTCAATAAAAACAACCACTGTAACAGGTTCTTTCTTAGCTGGAGCCTGTTCCTTCTTTTGCTGAAACAAATAATCTAACTGAAAACTAATTGAACAAAACAACCACTGCTACAGGTTCTTTCTTAGCTGGAGCCTGTTCCTTCTTTTGCTGAAACAAATAATCAAACTGAAAACTAATTTAACAAAACAACCACTGTTACAGGTTCTTTCTTAGCTGGAGCCTGTTCCTTCTTTTGCTGAAACAAATAATCAAACTGACAAACTAATTGAACAGAACAACCACTGCTACAGGTTCTTTCTTAGGTGGAGCCTGTTCCTTCTTTTGCTGAAACAAATAATCAAACTGAAAACTAATTGAACAAAACAACCACTGCTACAGGTTCTTTCTTAGGTGGAGCCTGTTCCTTCTTTTGCTGAAACAAATAATCAAACTGAGAACTAATTGAACAAAACAACCACTGTAACAGGTTCTTTCTTAGGTGGAGCCTGTTCCTTCTTTTGCTGAAACAAATAATCAAACTGAAAACTAATTAACAACAAAACAAACACTGGTACAGGTTCTTTCTTAGGTGGAGCCTGTTCCTTCTTTTGCTGAAACAAATTATCAAAAAGAAAACTAATTGACAATAAACAACCACTGTTACAGGTTCTTTCTTAGCTGGAGCCTGTTCCTTCTTTTGCTGAAACAAATTATCAAAAAGAAAACTAATTGACAATAGACAACCACTGCTACAGGTTCTTTCTTAGCTGGAGCCTGTTCCTTCTTTTGCTGAAACAAATTATCAAACTGAAAACTAATTAAACAAAACAACCACTGTTACAGGTTCTTTCTTAAGTGGAGCCTGTTCCTTCTTTTGCTGAAACAAATTATCAAACTGAAAACTAAATGACAACAAAACAACCACTGCTACAGGTTCTTTCTTAGGTGGAGCCTGTTCCTTCTTTTGCTGAAACAAATGATCAAACTGAAATCTTATTGAACAAAACAACCACTGCTACAGGTTTTTTCTTAGGTGGAGCCTGTTCCTTCTTTTGCTGAAACAAATAATCAAACTGAAAATTAATTGTCAATAAAACAACCCCTGCTACAGGTTCTTTCTTAGGTGGAGCCTGTTTCTTCTTTTACTGAAACAAATTATCAAACTGAAAATTAATTGAACAAAACAACCACTGCTACAGGTTCTTTTTTAGGTGGAGCCTGTTCCTTCTTTTGCTGAAACAAATAATTAAACTGAAAACTAAATGAACAAAACAACCACTGCTACAGGTTCTTTCTTAGGTGGAGCTTGTTCCTTCTTTTGCTGAAACAAATAATCAAACTGAAAACTAATTGAACAAAACAACCACTGTTACAGGTTCTTTCTTAGGTGGAGCCTGTTCCTTCTTTTGCTGAGTAAATAATCAAACTGAAAACTAAATGACAACAAAACAATCACTGTTACAGGTTCTTTCTTAGGTGGAACCTTTTCCTTCTTTTGCTGAAACAAATGATCAAACTGAAATCTTATTGAACAAAACAACCACTGCTACAGGTTCTTTCTTAGGTGGAGCCTGTTCCTTCTTTTGCTGAAACAAATAATCAAACTGAAAACTTATTGAACAAAACAACCACTGCTACAGGTTCTTTCTTAGGTGGAGCCTGTTCCTTCTTTTGCTGAAACAAATAATCTAACTGAAAACTTATTGAACAAAACAACCACTGCTACAGGTTCTTTCTTAGGTGGAGCCTGTTCCTTCTTTTGCTGAAACAAATTATCAAACTGAAAACTAATTCAGGGCTTTTTTTCACCATTTTGGGACAATGACCCATACCCCTGGAATTGGGAATTTTAGCGCAAATGAAAAAAGTCAATAAGCAATGCTTATTAGATACCCCCCGCACAGTAAGAGTCGGTGAAAAAACTTGGCAAGTTATAGTTCAAACCAGCAGACCTTAGTTTTGAAAAGAAGACTTCAGTAGAATCTGTGCAAACAAAAATTATAAACTCCTTCATGCATGTGTTCAATGTGTCTACATTGTATTGGCAAAGTATCAAATTGCTCCATCAAAAGCTGTGGTAGGAGTTGATCGGCCCATAATGGCACTATCCATGCATATACAAAAGCCATATAAGGGAATAATTGTCAAAGTTCTCATAGCTGTCATTTTGTCAAAAATTATTTTTTTTAACCAAACTCCATCATGCATATGGTCAATGTGTCTTAATCGTATAGGCAAAGTATCAAATTGTTCCATCAAAAGCTGTAGTAGGAGTTGATCGGCCCATGAAGGCACCATCTATGCTTATACAAAAGCCCTATTAGGGAAAAATTGTCTAAGTTCTCACAGCTGTCATTTTGTCAAAAAATATTTTTTCTGAACCAAACTCCTTCATGCATATGTTCAATGTGTCTTCATTGTATAGGAATAGTATCAAATTGTTCCATCAAAAGCTGTGGTAGGAGTTGATCTGCCCATGAAGGCACCATCTATGCTTATACAAAAGCCCTATTAGGGAAAAATTGTCTAAGTTCTCACAGCTGTCATTTTGTCTAAAAATATTTTTTCTGAACCAAACTCCTTCATGCATATGTTCAATGTGTCTTCATTGTATAGGAATAGTATCAAATTGTTCCATCAAAAGCTGTGGTAGGAGTTGATCGGCCCATGAAGGCACCATCTATGCTTATACAAAAGCCCTATTAGGGAAAAATTGTCTAAGTTCTCACAGCTGTCATTTTGTCAAAAAATATTTTTTCTGAACCAAACTCCTTCATGCATATGTTCAATGTGTCTACATTGTATAAGAATAGTATCAAATTGTTCCATAAAAAGCTGTGGTAGGAGTTGATCGGCCTGTGTATGGCCTATAATAGCATAAGCATAAAACCCTATATAAAAACCCATTTAGAACTACAAAGGGAAATAACTCTACTAGAATTGGCCCCTAGCCCTTACTTTTTTGTCTAAAGTATTTGTCTTGCATATATGAACATGTTTGCAAGGTTTGATGAAAATCCAGCAATGATAAAACCCTATATAAAAACCCATTTAGAACTACAAAGGGAAATAACTCTACTAGAATTGGCCCCTAGCCCTTACTTTTTTTGTCTAAAGTATTTGTCTTGCATATATGAACATGTTTGCAAGGTTTGATGAAAATCCAGCAATGACTCTTCAAGATATTAAGGAAACAAAACGTTACGGACGGACGGACAGACGGACCATTTAGAACTACAAAGGGAAATAACTCTACTAGAATTGGCCCCTAGCCCTTACTTTTTTGTCTAAAGTATTTGTCTTGCATATATGAACATGTTTGCAAGGTTTGATGAAAATCCAGCAATGACTCTTCAAGATATTAAGGAAACAAAACGTTACGGACGGACGGACAGACGGACGGACGGACGCACACACAGACGCACGCACGCACGCACGAACAACGTGAAAACAGTATACCCCACCACAAACAAAGTTTGCGGGGGGTATAAAAATGCCAAAAATTGGGAATTTTTTAGTGCTTAAGCCTTTTAGCTATATTGTCAAATCATTATCTGAATTTAGCTGTAGTGTTAACTTATAATCACCATTGCATGATGTATTATTATAATATGAGACTGTGCAATGTTGAATATTAGACAGTTTTAAGCCAACTTTTACCTTGATAAAAATGATGATTTTTCTTCAATTTTTTTTCTGATTTGAAATTGGGAATTTTCCTACAAAAATTGGGAAAAAAGATACTTTTTGGCATTGGGAATATAACCCAATAACGGCTATAAAATTGGCCAAAAATAAGCCCTGTAATTGAACAAAACAACCACGGCTACAGGTTCTTTCTTAGGTGGAGCTTGTTCCTTCTTTTGCTGAAACAAATAATCTAACTGAAAACTAATTGAACAAAACAAGGCACTTCCGGTCCAAACAAAACACCACACGAGACAATTACGCTTAAATTTTAATGAAATAAACAAACAGAACATCCATTTAAAGTCACTGATTTTTGAATTTTCATATTGATAATTGTTTTTCTATTGTATATCGACCAATTAACCGATATTTTGATTAATCATGCCAGCCCTAGTGTTAATTTAATTTGATTGTTTCTCTGTGATGATACATTGATTTAGTTAGGAAGCCTCCTTGCGAGCTAAACAATTTTGTGTTTTAACAACAACAGAATCTAGGGCAAAGATTTGGCACCAGTAAAATGCATTTTAGCCCCCCGGTGGCTTAGGCTGCTGTCCGTTCTAAGGCGGTGGTTCTGTTAATGTTGATCTATTGTTTAATGTAATTCCCATTGTTTGTGGGAGTTCTGTGTTTGTCTTTGTTTTGTTATGCATTACTTTGTGTCCATTCTAGCTTTGCAATCATCTTGAAGAGGGAGAGAGAGCTTGTTCCTTTGCTATTATTGTCTTACAGATGTATTGTTACTTTATATGTTCTGTGGCTCTTCCTCATGGTGCCGTGGGTTAGAATTCAATGTGTGATTGTGGTATTTCCTGATCACACTAACTTTTTTTTTTTATCATTATTTGTAACTTCATGTTAAATTCCATTTGTCTGAAAATGGTTAACACATATAAGCTAAGCGTGCTTTTTGTGGGACAAGGGCAAACAGTGCAAATCCAGATCAGATGCCGCAGAATGTGGCGTCTGATCAGGGTCTCCACTGTTTGCTCACAGAAAATTACATCAAATTGGGATAAGAATGAAAAATAGCACCCAACAACCCTTAAAACCGAAATGGACTGGTCCAATTTATAAAGGTAGGCAAGTTCATTTGGTTTAAGTAGGTTAATAAGAATTTTCAGAAACAACAGTAATTACCTCTAAAGCATCTATCATAGCTCCTAAATCAAAGGCAATCGGCTGCCCAGACTTTTTCCCTCCTGTTCCAATGTTCTGTGGCTGTGCAGAGATTTTCAGGATTCCTGGTTGCTTAGCAACAGGTGATGTTGGTCTGGCCGTCACTACAGATGGCTCCGTGGCAACGGTTGCCGGGAGAAGTAAGGAGACTTTCTTCACTGTTGTTGGTTGTGATGGTGATGGAGATACTGAACTGGTCTGGTTGATTGGAGCCTGAAAAATTTACGAGATCAAATTTACCTCACAGCCCTATGTTTAACTAAAAATAATAGAGGCCTCGTCTTTTCAGCCCTAGTTTGCATTTTTTTAATTTTTCTCTTCATTGTACAAATGAGCCGCGATATGAGATTTCCAACAATGTGGTATGTGTGACCAGCAAAGCCTCAGATCAGCCTGCGCATGCGCGCAGTCTGATCAAAGCCTTTGCTAGTTATTTGAATATTCTTTGAGTGTTAAGCCATTTGGAGTTTCTAGGCTTAAAAAGAGGCTGCACAGGCTCGTCTGAGTCTATACTTGTCAAAATGCAATATTGTTGGTCATCACATATCACAGCTCAAATTTTTTTTATGTTTATCTAATGTTTATATAGAGGCGGCTTCATGTTTTGCCTATTTCCACCAACTTGTTAACAGTTTTAATAAATTCAATAATTGGTTAACAAGCTTATTCTAGTCATGTTTATCATTTTTGCATTTTTTCCCATTGATGTTCGTTCTTTTCTTTCATTCTTGTGTTAACTGCTATTAATGCATTTCTGATAACCTTTATGGATTTTCTAATAAATTAATTGCATCTTTTATCTTTAACTAATTTTAGGAATTATTTTTGTTGACTTTATCTATCCAGGGGTCGCGAGTTCGACCCCGGTCCGGTCCCATACTTTCGTGGAGATTGATCATGAAATGATTTCTACGGTCATTCTCCTCCTTCCACTGATTCATTCAAGAAGGGTTGTTGTCAGTTACAAGCGAAAGTATGTGCACGAATTACTGGTTAACCGCTTGTTCAAGCTTGCCCAGGAAAAAGTGTGGCTAGGTGAACTGACCGTCCCGCAATGACCATAGCTGTTGACTTGGGATGTAAAGCAACAAAAACAAACAAACTTTATCTATGAGTAAACTATGGTGAATCAAACAAGTCACCACACAAGATTTAAATGTTTTTACCATATATTGGAGTGGCTGCCATCTTGGTCATGTCACTAGGACCATTTGAACAAACTTTCGTTCCTCCCTCCTAAGAAGTATCCACATGAATTTGAGTTCAATTGGCCCAGTGGTTTCAAAGGAGAAGATGTTTGAAAATGTTGAAATACAGACGGACGACAGACTCATTGACTCAGTTTAGCTAATAATTGCAGTATATCGCTCGAATTAGTCTTGATCTGATTCTAGGCTTAATGGAATAAGTCATACCTTCCATGCCCTCTGTGGAGATACATTCCTCACCGGCGAGACAGATTTCTTCGCCACAAGAACTTGTTTCTGTTTCATCTTCAACTCCAGCATGTGCTGCTCCAGACTTATCTCCGCCATTTCAGCGTCTGCCGCCTTGTTAGCTACCTCACGTCTTTTCCGCCGCTTCCGAGAGTTGCGACTTTCTTTAACTAAAGCACCTGAAAGAGTTTACAGGACATTATATTTATTTTTTACTTGTGCATCTGCCGCCTTGTTTGCTACCTCCTGTTTTTTGGTTGCTACCGAGAGTTGCGACTTTCTTTTATTCTTTCTTTGCTAACGGCTACTTTTGTCGCCTGCTGATTATTAACCTTTGCAAAATGTTTGGACCCAGATCAGGACCAACAGGAGGTCAGACCTGATCTGGATCCAAACGGTTTGTCAATCTAATTGTGTTTCTGAAAGAACATTTTTAAAAAAGTTAAGCATTTTTTTCTCTTTTTTGCAACGAGTTTAATGAATTCAATAATACAGGAGGTAGAATGTTAGATTCTACTTATCACATGACATTAAAATTAATAAAAAATCTTATTTTGGGGGTGAAAACGTCAGGATTTGGACATCTTTTAAGCAATGTTATAATGGATGTCATTACATAATGTTGTTACTATCGATTTTATTGCCTGGCGTTATATCACTCCCAGATGCTACGTCATGTGGAAAATTCTATAATCACCTGCATCTAAGTTTTCGTCTGCTTCAAAAGCGCCCATTTTTTTTCCCAAGTGTATGTCTCCTTAGCTTCCAGTTTATTAATTCATTTGTGACGTATATATCCTTTCAAATATGAGTTCAGAGAGCAATATCTATAACTACAAATAATGCACTTTAGGCAATAGAAAACTATATATTTAAAGATCTTTGCCTAAATTTTCCCCAGTATAATGTTAACTAATGATTGGAATGACTATTAAAAATCAATTAACTGTTTAAATGCCATTTACGACAGACAACACATTTTAACTCTTGACCTACAAGTGTCATCTACTTGGTAGCTTTGCAAACAGACTGGACCCATATCAGGCCCGACAAATCGTCGGGTGATCTGGATAGAATATGTTTGACACTCTGATGGTATTCCTGAAAGAATTTTTTGAAAAAAATAATTTTGAAAAAAAATCAGCAGATGAAAAGAAATTGTGAAAAATTTCCCAGCGTGCAAAGCGTTAAAATATCTTTCTGGTCTGCCGTGTCTACAGGTAAACATTTTTTTAAAGCTTAACTTGACATTTCAGCAGACCATTCACATGAAGAAATATCAAGCCCCTTATTTGGTTCCTTCTAGCTGCGAAAATATTGCAAAATGTTCTCAGACTGGGAATCTTTTGCGGACATTTTAAGGGTATAATATTTGAATAGTCGTAAGAATGTCACTACGTGGGTGTAATTAGACAATTATGTCTCCAGATAAAAGCGTGTGTAATCAAAAATTAATTTTGTTTTTCTCAACCAAAACATATGTTGTGGGTACTCAAAAGAACCGTCTCAATGAGACTGTTCTTTTGAGCACCCAAAACATATGTTTTTACCAATGAATAAGAAAATAATCACAATTTTACGCATGAAAAATTCCCTTATATGCAACTATGGACAATTGAACAGTTTAGACAACATAGCCCAATAGATTAGCGATATTAAGATTGCTATATTTCTTATTTTTTTACAAAAGCATTTGTTATTGAGTACTCACTGGCACTGTCTCATTGAGGGGCGTTCAATAAGTACCAACAACAAATGTTTTCACAGATGAATAAGAAAAATTGATATTCATTTCGGTTGAAAAAAATAAAATCTCTCTATCTCGAGCTCCTGACTGTCACTATAGTAGCGTGATTGCAACATAATAGGCTTGCACCATAAACTCTTAGCATGCTTGGAAATTTTGCATGATTTTTTTTTCACTACTGCTAATAATTTTCAAATTACTTTTTTCGAAATATTCTTTCAGGAATGCCATCACAATGTCTAACAGCTTGTATCTAAATCAGGACAGGCCCCGGCCAATCTGTTTGTAAAAGTTACCAGAAGGCCATTCTTCTACAAAGAGTTGAACTGTACCCTTTTTTGGCTAGCCTTGTGTGTTTGTGTACTTTTGCATATCTTTTACGCACATGATTTTTTTTATTTTGTTTCAACTTTCATTATCGTCAAAAAGTTTTCCACAATGACTCCATTTCTTATTTTCATTTACAGAAGCACATGAATGATTTGCTTAACAATTTGATCATTTCCTTTCTTCTCCAACAAAACATCTATTAACAGCATATGTTTTGATAGAAAATTTATACATGTTCATTCTTTTCAGAGAGTATGAAGAGCTGACTAGCAGCTACTGCTAAACATGCTTCATAGCAGCTACTGCTAGGCATGCTACATAGCAGCTACTGCTTAACATGCTTCATAGTAGCTACTGATAACCTTTGATTTGTATGACTGACAGAATATCTGCCCTCATCTGGATCCAAACCGCTTAAAGTTAGCGTTCCTTAAAGAATTTTTAAAAAAAACCAGCAGAATAAGATGACAGCAAATGCATGAAAAAATACGAAGCATGCAAAGATTTAAAACAGTTCAATGGTATAAAGCGTAAATAATCAATGAGATTTTCAAAGGTCGATGATTTATCTGTAGCACCTGTGTGAGCAAGCACAATACAATATCACAGGTTTAGATAAACAAAAATGTTCAGCGTAAAACTGCAAATATTTTCTTACCCATCAATTAAAACATATGTTTTGGGTGCTCAAAAGAACCGTCTCATAGAGACGGTTCTTTTGAGCACCCACAACATATGTTTTGGCTGAGAAATAAGAAAATTTAATTTTCGTTACGCACTCTTAACTAAAGTCCTGCAATATTATTAGAAAATTTGTTTGGATGTCTGCGAACACAGGCTCAGATCAGCCTGTATTATAGAGCTTTTGGGTCACTGTAAAGGCGGCAACACTAATATTCATACCTGGGCGCAGTTCCGTCATTTCATCTGCTCAAGAAGGGAAATCAGGTTCTATTTATTTAAGGAAGAGTTAATAGGTTGTGAACCACGCAAACGTGTGTGCATTTCATTGAAATCTTGACCCTATATACGCTGAACTCACATTTATTAACCCTTAAAGTGCATATCACAAAACAGTCTTACGCTTTTGTCGTCTGCTGAAATATTTTTGAAGCCTCTTCGACATACTGTGTCCACACTGTTTGCCTCTGTAGTGGATAAATACTAGCCAGTCTTTGTAGTTCAGCAGCTATCCTCAATTATTACCGCTTACTTAAGCTTCTTACTTACAAACCAAAACATATGTTGTGGTTACTCAAAAGAAACATCTCAATGAAACATCTGCTGAAGATATCAAGTACACTTCAGACTCGATTTTATCATGGAAGCAAACACTATGAACTCTGATCCCACTGCTCCTAAGAGAGCAGCCTAATCCGGGTCCATATTGTTTGCAATATACTCTACCTAAGAGACATAGGCAGAAGAGAAAACAGACAACAAAGTTCTGACAGGAAATTGGTTAATGGTAAATTCCACGAACAACTGATTTGCTTGACTCGCTTGGTTTGAGGTTTTTTTATCCCAGTCAACACTTATATGGCCATGCGAGACAGTCAGTTAACCTAACCACATTAAGCTTAAGACTAAGCGGTTAACTGCGATACTTTCTCTTGTAACTGACAACAGGCCTTCTTGAATCAGTGGAAGGAGGAGAACGACCATAGAAATTAATTCATGAACAATCTTCTAGAAAGTATGATGCCTGGCTGGAACTCACAAACCCTGCCTGGATCAGCAGCCGAACTCACTACTGATTGCACTACAGGGCGCGGGAGACACAATCAACTGGGTGAAATGTCTTACCATTAGGATCATTCTGTGAACATGTGATAGGATCATCACTGGTAACTGCTATAGCTTCATTTGCCATGGGTTCTTGCTGTACAGGAGTCTGTAATGTATACAAATAACAATAACAACAAGTATAAGCTTTCTACAAACAGTTTGGCTCACCGTTATCATCATACGGGCACCTGTTGAACCAAATCCAGGACTTTAGTTAAGAGTGCAGAACGGAAATTTAATTTTCTTATTTCTCAACCAAAACATATGTAGTGGGTACTCAAAAGGACCGTCTCAATGAGACAGTTCTTTTGAGCACCCAAAACACATGTTTAAATTAATGGGTAAGCAAAAAATTAGAATTTTAACGCAAATAAAATTTCCTTAAATGTCACTTTCTTTTTCCAGAATTTCCTGATTCTATAGCCAATTCATCACTAGCCGATGTTCTTTTGAGCACCTAAAACATATATATGTTAAAACTGATGGGTAAGAAAATATTTACATTTTTACGCTGATTTTGTTTGTTTGTCTAAGCCTCTGCAAATCCTAAATAAACTCATGGCTTCCAAAGTGTAAGTAAAGCAGGCACATAATAAAAATTTCTTTTCTTTTTAGATTTCTCAATCAAAACATAATGTTGTGGGCACTGAAATGGACCTTCCAATGGTATGGCTCTTTTGAGCACAAAAACAGATGTTAACCATAAATGCTAAATATTGTAAAATTTCGAACACTTGTTGCCTGCCAAAAAACCCTGGACAAACTGTTTCAGACCCAGATCGCACAGTCTACCGCTTCTGAAAGAATGAGTCTTCCGGTTTTGCTTTTTTGACCAGCATTTGGTGAATTCCAGCCTTGATAACCAACATTTAATAATTATTTGAAAACAGAGCGAGGAAAAGTGTTTGTAAACAAATGGATAAGAAATAATTTTCAATTTTACAATAAACTGATGGGTAAGAAAATATTCTCAGTTTTACTCTCAAAATGCTCGCTTATCTGGACCTATGAATCACTATGTGAAAATTAAGTTTTACAAACCAATGACCCTCAGCAGCTTCTCTTTTTCAATGTCATTGTCTGTTTAGGGGAAACATTTTTTTAAAGATTGGCCTTACATGGTTTCTGGTTAAGCATCAAATTACACTAGTTCAAACCAGGAAGTATGGCAGCAACAAACTAATCAAGAAAGCTAAATCCTCTTTACTTGCTGGTCGGGACTGTTTTCATCTGCTGATAACCTTTGCAAACAGTCTGGACCCAGATCGGGATCAACAGGACAGATAAACAGTTTGACACTTTGATTTATACCACCCTTACCAACTTTAGCATGAAATATCTCGTGATGTGCAAGGTCTACACTGATGTAGGTGGTATAAAATAGTTATACCATGTTAGTCCACCTGTACGTAAGTTAATCCACTCGCTAAAGCTCGTGGATTATCTCCACATACAGGTGGACAACCCATGGTATAACTATTACATATTCCTGAAAGCATTTTTTTTAATTATTTTTTTAAGCAGATGACAACACAAGCATGAAAAATTACCCAGCATGTTAAGAGTTACGCTCAAATATTGTGTTTATCTAAACCTATGCTACTGGTAATTTTTCATGCTTTATTGTCGTTTGCCAAATCTTTAAAAATCAACTTTTTCAAAAAATTCCTTCAGGAATCACAATCAGAGTGTCAAACAGTTTGTCCTTTTGTCAGGCCTGATCTGGGTCCAAACTGTTTGCAAAGGTTATCAGCAGATGACACTAGAAGGCAAAGAGTTAACTGGGCCAAGTTCTGTGAAACATGTTTATAAAATTGAGCAGTACAATTTGGCATACATGTGTGTACAGGGAAGATTCAAATCAGTCTGCGCATCAACACAGTGAGTGAGTCTGATCAGAGTCTTAGTTTTCCGCCTGAAAAAGTGTTGAGTCATTGACTCCTTGGGTAATCCATAGAGCACCCATCGAAAACTCTGGTCAGACTGCACAGATGCACAGGCTGATCTGAGTCTTTGATAAACACATGCCAACTTGTACCTTTGGCTGAACACCTGCTCAAATCAGGTTTCAATCAAGGCCAAACTTGAAGTCTTTTGGCCAGCTAAGAAAACATACATTTACCTTTTGACTGAAATGTTTTTGATTGTTTCAATAAAAATTCCAAATAACAATATTAAACAAAAAAAACATTACTATGTCTCATTTACTTTTGACGCTTAGGCATCATAATGTCTCCAATTGGCAGATTGAAAATGATGTCATGTTGCCCCTGACATATCGTTATAGTTAAATTTGTTGGTTAACTTATCTTATACAAATAAGGATGTAGTTTAACGCTTAGAATTATAAATCTGTTTGTGGCCAAAAACTTGAAACAGAGAGGGATTTAATGAAAAATCGTTCACTGGGATTTAAAGTATCAACTCAATCAAAATAATAAATACAAATATTGATTTTGAAAGTTCAAGTGTTCCCTGCATTTAAGTACTTTCTTTTTATGTAATGGAAGCTATTGAATTATTTGCCTACTAGTGTCGTCTGCTGATAACCTAGCAAACAGTTTGGACCCAGATCAGGCCCGACAGAATGTCCGGCCTGATCTGGACACTCTTATGGTATTCCTGAAAGAATTTCTAAAAAAAGTTGATTTTGAAAAAAAAAAAAAACAGCAGACGACAAAAAAGCCTGTAAAATTACCCAACATGCAATGAGTTAATTATTCCTGATCAAGGAAGTGAAGCAGATTTCATAATTCTTTACATAAGTGCACTCTACAAGGCAAAATACCACACGTTTAGATAAACAAAATTTTTTGAGTGTAAATTTGTAAAAATTTTCTTACCCATCAGTTATAACATACGTTTTGGGTGCTCAAAAGAACCGTCTCATTGAGACGGTTCTTTTGAGTACCCACAACATATGTTTTGGCTAATAAATAAGAAAAATATTTTTTTTGTTGCACACTCTGCTGATATTTCATAATTCTTTGTCTAAGTGCACTCTAAAAGCCAAAAAACAGGCCGGAGTATTTTAATTGTATGTGTACTGACTGTTAGCCCCCAACATAATTCTTAGAACTCTCTTACTTTCGGTCATATCACATTATTCTTGACTAGGTTTCTCATAACTTTTTCAATGCTTGGTAATTTTGCATGCTTTTTTGTCATCTGCTGACTTTCTTCAAAATTTTTTTTTTTTTAAATCTTCGAGGAACATGATCAGAGTCATTCTCTGAGTGTCTGAGTGTCAAACAGTTCAAAAGAAAGAGATAAACAATTTACCAGTAGTTGGTGTTCAAATATTTTAGTCAGTTAAGAGTAGAAAAATATAAAATAAAAACTGAATTACATACATCTCCATTTGACCTAAACACTGCCTCTTATAAAGATCAGAAACATCAGCTGCCCTCATTTATAATTGGTCCCTGGCCCCCAAAATGCAATAGGTAGAAAAATAAAGAAAACTTTTACGACACAAAAAAAGTACATCTATCTCTTGTTTCAGCCTTTAATACAAGTAGCCTCTTAAAAAGATTGGAAAAACATGGATCCCCTGATTTATTGGTTACTGGATTCTTGAAAGCAAGAGGTAGAAAAATCTGATCTATAGGACAATGACTTCCTTCCCTTCTAAAACTTTAATGTACGTAATGCCTTCACTATTTTGAAATAAGTAATAAATAAAGGATACTTTTCCGAGGCTTTCTTGTTTAAACCGCAAGGTGAGCGTAGCCCACCGAGCGGTTTAAACAGAAAGCCGAGGAAAAATCCTTTATGTAGCTCGTATTATGGCGCAGGCGCAAATAAACACGTGTTACTGACAACGGACGAAATTTACTTTCGCTCCTCCAAGCATCCGACCTAAGCTGTCAATTATATTACATTTACCTACGGGGGTTAGTTTGTCGCTATTTAGTAAGTTCCCGCCTACATCGCTGTTTAACTAAAATTGGAAGTTAGAGTACGGTTTTAAGCTCCTCCTTCGTCGTTATTCAAGGGTGTCTGATTTAAACATCAGCAAAGATCAAAGAAAAAAGCATCGGCCATACTAAAACATATCAATGAAAAAGAATTATGCTTTGTTTATTTCATTCAAGATCAACCAACCACAATCAAGAATAGCACATAGGTCCAGTTCTAAAGGCAAATATTTTTGGCGTAAAATTGCTATTATTTTCTATCCCATAAGTTTCAGCATGTGATTTAGGAGCTCAAAAGAACCGTCTCATTGAGAGGGTTCTTTTGAGTACCCACAACATATGTTTTGGTTGAAAAATAAAATTAATAGCTTTTAATCACTCTTATCTGGAGGCCTGATAACAATCAAATAGATAATGTGGTATGCATGTACTTTTCCAAAATGTGACCAATCTGCACATTCTTCCCAGGCCTTCACTGCTTGCAAACACGTAAAGAGGCACTCTTCACAACAGTGTGACGGTGTGTATTCTTATTTCTCAACCAAAACAAATGATTGGGTATTCAAAAGAATCATCTCAATGAGACGGTTCTTTTGAGCACCCAAAACATGTTAAAACTTATGGATAAGAAAATATTCACAATTTTATGTTAAGGACTATTCAAGGAAATAGTGTCACTGGAGGGTGGAAAGCAACTTCTGTTTAGGAGTACCACCTAGAAATTTAAATAGTAGAAAGGCACCACCAAAGAACAATAAACAGCAATAAACACCCACCCTAATGAATTTAATATGAAGTTGCCTTCCATCATCTGAGTCTGTTGACACTTTTTCAAGGAATAGCCCAAAACATTTTTGTTTATCTGGACTTTTGAATGTTTCAAACTCAAATTTTCTTATTTCTTAACCAAAACATGGTGTACCAGTGATTCATTTACAACTTTTGGCTTATGGGTCCTGGCCCCTGGGACTCGCTGTTTCACATTTCAATGGGTCCAATTGCAAACTTATGACAAGTCCAGAACACTATTTTTCATGACAAGTCTGCAATACCATTGCATTCTGGGACTCGCTGAAATCAAAACTTTGTATCCCAGAGACAAAATTATGAGTAAAAAAAACAGGATGCGCAAGTAACAATCACTGGTGTACTTAAATGTACCATCTCAATGACAACATATGAAGAAAATAATCCTGCAACTGGCCTCGAAATATCTGAAGATAGGCACTTGCCCTGCATCACAAAAAGTATTGACATATATGGGAAAATACAAATTCACTAGAAACATAATTTTCACTTGCCCTGCAGCCAGAGGCACTCGTAAATACGAGCGGACGAGTGCTATTTTCGAGCCCTGCTGCAATCAAACCCTCAAAAATATCCATATGAGGTCAACCTACATAATTTTCGGAATTTCTCCAAGGCATCAATGTTTAAAAGCATTAAATTTGATTTTCTTATTTCTCAACTTTGCATATAATGAGACTGAGACACTTATCAAGATGCTTCCAATTAGCATTACAGATGTAATTGTTTTTATGGATACATATGAAAATTATCAACATTTTTCAGATGAAAAAATAATCTCATCTCATCCCAGTTCAGCAAAACTTTTGAACGTATTTTATTTTCTACCCATCAATTTAAAGAGATGTTTTGAGAAATAAGAAAAATAATTTTCAGCTGCAAACTTTTATCTCGAGGCCTGATCTTAGGTCACGAGGTGAACTTACAACGAGGTGAACTTCAATTGAGGTGAACTTACATTTTTAAGCACATCACTGTAAGATATCACACTTGCGCCTGGACTAGATTTTAACGCCCCTCCTGACGCCGCCGCCGCCGCCAACAAATCGGGAAATTCTTCCTCGTCCTCAAAATGTAACGTCACTTCCTCATTAGCACCAGAATTTGCGTCCTCGTTATCGTTTTCACCGTCAACATTTTTCTTTTTTCTCCGCCGCTTCCTTTTTCGTTTCTTTTTACCTGTCTGTCCTTCAGTCTGACCGTCTTGCTCATTTTGACCTTCACCTTCAGAAAGGTCATGACCTTCAGACTGAACTTTCTCAAGGTCATTCCCTGACTGAGATTTTGGAATATCTGTGTTTACGTGTGAGTTTGATTTAAAATTAACTGATTGTGCTTTAGCATGTGTCATACCTACACTAGATGAAACTGTTGATAATTTCTCTGTCTGGTTCTCAGTCCATGTATAAAGCCGCTGAGAACCAGCTTTCACTTCCTGTTTCTCACGCTCTTGTGCTGACTCTAAATCCTTTATAATGCACGCCACGTTCACATTCACATTATTAAGATTAACATTTCCGTGTTTAACCGTCTTCTTATTTACATTTTTATCACAGGGTGGTGTATCACTCTTTGTCGCCATGGAAACAAAGGAACTATTTTTCTGACTAGGTTTACTTTGAGCAACACTGGCGTAGGAATATTTGAAATTTTCAGGCACTGAATTTTGCATAGTTGTTGAATGGACAAAGGGTGGTTTCATGTAATTGATCACATGATTAGGAGTTGTCATGCATATTGATATCTCATTTGAATAACATCCCTCTCCGTAGGTATTCGTGCCGTTAGACACAAGATTTTTCCGACCTAACACACTTGCATACATTTCTTCCAGCTCTGTGTTTAACAGTGACCCTGTTTCTCCATTAGCACTGAGTTTAACGTTCTTGTTGCTTCTATTTTTAGGTTGTCTGTGATGCGTGTTGAACAACGTGTTGGGTACATCGGCTAGTGACGAATTGGCTATAGAATCAGGAAATTCTGGAAAAAGAAAGTGACATTTAAGGAAATTTTATTTGCGTTAAAATTCTATTTTTTTTCTTACCCATTAATTTAAACATGTGTTTTGGGTGCTCAAAAGAACTGTTTCATTGAGACGGTTCTTTTGAGTACCCACAACATATGTTTTGGATGAGAAATAAAGAAAATAACTTTCCAATATGCATTCTTATCTGGAGGTCTGAAGTGAGAATCAGGATATTCTGGAAAAAGAAAGTGAGAGTAACTGTTATTATGCTGATAAATAGAGAATACTAGGTGAATGTCGTTTATTATCTAGTTTACCAGGCAAGGCTTCGAGAGAATGTTGGTTGAATCGCGAGGATTGCCGAAGACCCTGATGAAATGCCGCATAATGTTTCCTGTATACAAAGAGTTAAAGGGACGGTGATGATAAGCAAATTATCATCAGTTTTGGATTGAAAGTAATAACGAAGAAAACCTTATTCTTAGGACTTTAGTTAAGAAGTGCGTAACAGAAAAATAATTTTCTTATTTCTCAACCAAAACATATGTTGTAGGTACTCAAAAGAACCGTCTCAATGAGACGGTTCTTTTGAGCACCCAAAACATATGCTAACTAGAGGACCTGAAGGTCCTGAGGCGCTCACCTGATCTCCTTAATAATGTTAAAATAGGTCAAGGTCAACCACAGCTTATATTGGAACAAATTTTGTTTTACCATATATGGGGGTTGCAGCCATTTTGGTCAAGTGACCTAAACAATCTAATGAATAATCCATCAAACAGCCCAATGATTTCTGAGAAAAAGATATTTAGATAGGTGTGTGGCAGTCCAAATGAGTGGCCTTGGATAAAAGGTCACAGATCAGCTTGACATTTGGTACTTAATTAAAAACCATTGTCTCAATAGGTTTAACTTTTATGAATTCGGCTTTAACAGTTATAGAAAAATAAACATTTTAAGATTTTCTCCATATAAATGCATTAGGAATCAAATTTGACCTTGCCATAAAGTAGGTCAAGGCCAACCTAGATTCATCATTTGTGCAAACCTGTTAGGGCCCACATCCCCAATGCTACATACCAAGTTCCAAAGCCAATGGCCTTTTGGTTCCAGAGAAGAAGAGATTTAAAGAGTTTTTACCATATATGGGCGTGGTGGCCATGTTAGTCATGTGACCATTACCATTTGGTTCAAATTTACTCCAATCAACTTAAGGAGTCTCCATATAAAATTTGAGTTCAATTGGCCAAGTGGTTTCTGAGATAATGGTGTTTCAACTTATTGATGGGCCTCCAATATGAGTGACCTAGGCTCAAAGGTCAAAGGTCAACCTTGACCTTTGGAATTGCCTCTTAACATATCAAGTGAGAACAATGAATTTGGCTTCAACAGTATTAAAAGAATCAACTTTTCGAAAAAAATCCTACTTAAATGCATTAGGAAGCAAAATTTGACCTTGACATTAAGTAGGTCAAGGTCAACCCAGGATCATCATTTGAACAAACTTGGTAGGCCCCACATCCTTGATGCTACATACCAAGTCCCAAGGTCATCGGCCTTCTGGTTCTGGAGAAGATTTTTAAAGGGTTTTTACCATATATGGGCATGTCAGCCATCTTGGTCATATGACCAAAATAATTTGCATAAAATCTTGGCTAACTTATCATAAGGAGTCTTCATATGAAATTTGAGTTCAATTGGCCCAATGGTTTCTGAGAAAACTATGTTTTAATATATTGATGGGACTCCAATATGAGCCGCCTTGTCTGAAGGTCAAAGGTCAACCTTGACCTTTGGAACTTCTTTATAGTCATTGTCACATTAGATAAAACATATCAAGTGAGAATAATGACTTTGGCTTCAATAGTTTTCAAAAAATCAACTTTTCAAAAATTTCCCCATTTAAATGCATTAGGAAGAAAATTTGACCTTGACGTTAAGTAGGTCAAGGTCAACCCAGGATCATCATTTGAACAAACTTGGTAGGCCCCACATCCTCGATGCAACATACCAAGTCCCAAGGTCATCGGCCTTCTGGTTCTGGAGAAGAAGATTTTTAAAGGGTTTTTACCATATATGGGCGTGGCGGCCATCTTGGTCATGTGACCAGGACCATTTGAACAAACTTTCGTTCCCCCATCCTAAGGATTCTCCATATGAAATTTGAGTTCAATTGGCCCAGTGGTTTCAGAGAAGAAGATGTTTGAAAATGTTGACGGACGCCGGACGGACGACGGACTGACGACGACGGACGCCGGAGTCATTGGTATACTAATAGCTCACCTCGGAGCCTTCGGCTCAGGTGAGCTAAAAATTATGGGTAAGAAAATATTTACAATTTTACGCTGAAAACTTTTGTTTATCTAAACCTGTGGGCTCTATAGAAACCAAAACCAATGAGGTCCAAAGCTATTTTCTAAAAGAGAACATATCCAGGGAATAAGCTAGGGGGCGACTAGGGCAAAATAGTCGCCCTAGGGACCAATATTTGGACAAAATGGGACCCATGGAGAAGTGGGAGGCTCATTATCATTTTGTCATCACACGAATGCAAGCTGTGGTGACAACCTACTACCACTGGATAGTATTTTTCCTTCCATTTAATGGCAACAGTATGTGTAATGGCTTTTGCTTCTAAACTGACAGAAAAGGCTGTAATTTTGAGCTATAACTTCTCCCTATCTTACTGTCACTTCTCCCTAATTTTCCTGGAGGGAGAAGTGTCAGGGCCCAGCTTGAACCCTGCATATCAGGAATGAGCATAACAAAGCTTTAAGGCTTTGCATGTTGGATAGTTTTTCATGCTTTTATTGCCGTCTATCGACTTTTTCATAATTAACTTTTTCGAAAAATTATTTCAGGGACATTATCAGAGTGATGAACAGTTTTGATTCAGATGAGGACCTTCATTTTGTCCAGACTGTTTGCAATGGTTATCAGGAGACGAAAAGAAAAGTCTCCACTAGTAAGGAATGAGTACACAGCATTTTGATTGATCATGAATTTCTTATCGAACGATAATTTTAATAATAAATCTTATGAAATGAGGAAAATTTTACTTACATTCCGTATTCACTCATAATGACACAGCTGTGATTATTAGATGTTATAGAAAGAATATCCAACACAAAAACACCTTAACCCTTGTCACGCTGAATAGCTTTACAGGACTTTAGTTAAGACTGTGTACCAATAAAAAAATTTTTTTATTTCTCAACCAAAACATATGTTTTGGGTGCTCAAAAGAACCGTCTCAATGAGACGGTTCTTTTGAGCACTCAAAACATAATGTTACAACTGATGGGTAAGAAAATATTTACAATTTTACGCTGAAAATTTTTGTTTATCTAAACCTATGCAGTGATTTTATTTGGGATTTTGGGAAGCTACCTTTTCCTGAACATTTGGGAAAATATTTCATAAAAATTGGGAAAGAAAGTGCTAAAATAGATGAAATTGGGAAAATAAAGGCCATTTTTGGATTGGGAATGACTCCCATATAAGGCGGTAAAAATGGCCAAATTAAATCACTGCTATGGTTCTATGTACTAAGCTCCTCCCCCTGTTTTATCCTGTTAACATGCAGTTTTCCATATGTATTTACAAGCTGAGTGGAATACAGTGTGAATTCTGAATCAGAAGCCAGCAAATATGGATCTACAGTGTTTTCAAAAAAGGATAAATCCTGGTTCAGCAGGACAAGTATTAATGATAGTATTAAACGAGATGTTTTTTTGTTTTTTCAAAACCAAAATTGAAAAAAAAATTCCATATGCTTGGACAAAACATTTGTTCTGGTGTTCATTGGAATCGTCTCATCCAGACGCTTCGAATGAGTACCAACAATGTATGTTTTCATTGAGAAATAAGAAAGATAGAGACTTGAATACGGTTCTTAACTACAGCTCGGAATATGTCAAAGGCTATGGTAACATGTGTGTCTTGCATAGACAGGCCCCCAGATAAGAGTGCGTAACAGAACATTATTTTTCTTATTTCTCAACCAAAACATATGTTGTGGGTACTCAAAAGAACCTTCTTGATGAGACGGTTCTTTTTCAGCACCAAAACACATGTTTAAACTGATGGGTAAGAAAATAATTGCAATTTTACGCAAACAAAACTTTGCTTAACTGGCCCTATGATAGAGTGCTGAATAGGATCAATACATTGGTCTAACGCATGAGATTTTGGTTGATCCCGTATGAATATCAATAGCCTGATAGGACCCACTGTAGATTTTGAACATCTGTTACCATAATTAAAAATACAATAATTGAGAATATAAAAATAACATCATTGAAACAGAAAAAATGCTGATTCAGCAATATTTGATTTCGTGGAAACTCTGAAAAATGCTGTAACCATTTCTTGAGAGTAGGATTTTTCCGTGTCTACAGATTGATCCAATAATTCTTGGATGATCCATTAAATATGTAAGGGGTAGCAGGTTATGTTATCTCATTCAACAGCAAAACCACATGCTGAGGGTATTTTTTTAAACCTTATCGAACAACCAAGTCAAATGACAAGCATATCATTGACATATGATTTTAAGTGCAGAATCATACTTTAACATGTGTTAAAAATGAACAGTGTTATTTAAGGACATTTTATGGCCATTTTCATATAAAGCCAAATTAAAAATACCCGTGTTTAGGGTAACCCAACCCTACCTAAATTTGCTGGTGTAACCTAGAATTTTTTTCACATTTTCTGAAAAAAAATACAATTTTATGCATTTTGAAAGTCGAAATGCCTTTTTAAAATGCTTAAAATTATACTTTTTTCCAGAATTAAAAAATAATTTACAAAAAATATGTGTGCCTACCCTACCTAAAATTTCCAGATCCGTTACCCAAAACACACTTGATTTTTTATTTGGCCTAACTCCTTTATAACATTCCATGGTAAAAAAATTTGGGAGCCACAGCAGGAACAAGTTATAACGATTTGTGTTATAAAGGGACTTCACTGTAGTAAAGCTGTGTAATACAGTAAAAACTGTGTAATTCAAACTTCGGACATATCAAAATGCCCGCTATTTGGAATTAAATTTGGGGTAAATTGGATTCAGAGGATAGGAAGTATCTATCAACTATTTTGACCCTTTGTATACTGGAAATCCCTAAACCAGCACTTTTGCAAACAGTGAGGACCAAGATGATATCAGGGCCCACAGTAAAGGTAAAAATGATTTTTTATAGGGATATAGTTTTTTTGTCGTCCGTCCTCACTTGCTGTCCGTCCAGAATCATATCTCAGTACCTTTTGGTCAGATTTGATTCATTCTTGGTAAAAATGATTAGTACCATGGACTCTTGATATCCTTTAAGTTTCGTCAAAATTGACCCCTTGGCACTTAAGTTATTACCTTTGTTTTAGTATCGGCAATCATAATGCAAAACCTATATTAGCTTTTTAGTGTGATAATCTTCACATTTTATCAAAGCTATTATATTTAACAACTTCTTACTATAGACCATGATTACCCAGTGCCTGTAGATAAGCATGGTAGTGTCAAAGTTTTACCCCACCCCTTAGGTGGGATCAAAGGTCAAATATTTAAATTTTGCAATAACTAAGGCAATTGTCAATATTTTTTTGCTGAAATTTTGCATGCAGGCAGAGCAGCAATAGATATGAAAAAAATCAAACGGGATTTTAGTTTGAAGGCATGGGTCCGAGCCCCTGGGGTGGACTTAGGGGGTGGAGCCGAGGTCAAATTTAAACTTTTTCAGAATATGGTCATGTTGCATATCAAATTAAAGCTGACAACTTTTGCAGCAACATGGTAGCAAATATTTTGCCCACAGACACACCCTCGACCCAGGGGGTGGGGTCAAAAGGTAAAACCACATATTTTTGTGAAAGTAGTCATGTTGCATATCAAATTAAAGGGAATTGAGCACAGAGGAGTGAGCACCATGAAAGCAAATATGCTGTCATTACACACACCAAGGACCCCTGGGGTGGGGTCGAGAGGTCATTTTTTTTTCTTTTCTAAAAGTGGTCATGTTGCATATCAAATTAAAGTGGAAGAAGTGTAGACCTACATGCAAGGTAACACTGTGAATTTACACACACCCTTGACCTCTGGGGTTGGGTTGAAAGGTCAGATATTGAAATTGTATAGATGTAAATATATTTTTTTATTAAACAAAGCACTAAAACATACTTGACAGGCGTTTGTTGGTTGGTTGGTTTTGTTGCTTTACGTCCCAAGTCAACAGCTATGGTCATTGCGGGACGGTCAGCTCACCTAACAACACTTTTTCCTGGGCAGGCTTGAACAAGCGGTTAACCAGTAATTTGTGCACATACTTTCGCTTGTAACTGACAACAACCCTTCTTGAATGAATCAGCGGAAGGGAGGAGAATGACCGTAGAATTTATTTCATGATCAATCTCCACGAAAGTATGGGACCGGGCCGGGATCGAACTCGCGACCCCTGGATCTGCAGTCAGACACGCATCTGTAGCCAGACACGTTACCGACTGCGCTACGCGCCTTTTGTTATGATCTAAATGATACTGAAGGTGAACTAAGGGTTTGATAAATGGGATTTATGTTTTGTGATTTACATGTTTCTCTAAAATAACCCTTCGTATGGGGGTATAAATTCGTCGAATTAGTCTTGTTGAAAATTATAACCTGACACCCATAGATATGTACAATGGACTATCCCAAGTTTATTGTTTGTTTGTTTGTTTGATTTGGTTCTTTACGTCCCATCAACAATCTTTCAGTTATAAAGGGACGGGTCTTCCTGGGTAGAACCAGTACTAAGCTAGGATTAATGTTCTTGCTCAAGGACACAACGCAGTGACGCCGGTGAGGCTCGAACCCGCGGCCCTTCGGTCTCGAGTCAAGCACTCTACCACTGAGCCACTGCGCTCCCAAGTTTATTGTTTCAAACCAAAAGGAAGAATCTATTAGTCTACAAAGGATTAATAGTTTCTTATCAAAACAAATAATGTGGGGTCTCTCTGAGACTCCAGGAAATATGTTTTTGTGGCAGTGTTCCTTGGCTGTACCAGTACTGACCGGGTGGGTTTATGCTTTTTGTGGTTCTATGTTCAGGAACTCCCGAAGGCTCAACCGGCAGTGGTTCTGGTTTTCAAGCGTCTCAGAAGACGGGGCAACGGCTTAAAGTCTCATCCGACAGACTGGGAGAAGCCAGGAATTGAACCTGCAGCCCCTGGTTTACAAGACATAGGTTTATCCCCTGCACCACGGCGGCTTAATTCTTCATGCTTTTGTTATCGTCTGCTGACTTTTTGGAAAAATATTTTTTTTAAAAATTCTTTTAGGAACAGTATAACAGTGTCAAACACTTTTGTTGAAACTGTTAGCAAAGGTTATCAGCAAACAAAATTAGTACAGGCCTTTGTTTAAGAGTGCCTGAAAGTGAAAAAAAAAATCTTATTTCCAATCCAAAACATATGTTGTAGGACTGTGGGTACTTTTGAGCACCCAAAACAAATGCAAAAAAAGTATGGGTAAGAAAATATTTACCTTGCTTGTTTGAGTTGGTGCTTTACATAGATAGTGCTTAATGGAAAATTAATTTTCTTGTTTGTCAAACAAAACATATGTTGTGGGTACGCAAAAGAACTGTCTCAGCACCCAAAATACACATTCAAATTGATTGGTAAGAAAGCAATTACAATTTTTCACTCAAAAGAAATCCTTATATGAACCAATGCGATAGAACTTTGGCAACACATGACACTATAGGATTGACAACCATTTTGGTCATTGATTGTTTGGTTTTACGTCCCTAGTCAACAGCAGTCAGGAGCTCAGTGGCTCAGTGGTAGGGTGCTTGACTCGAGACCGAGGGGTTGTAAGTTCGAGCCTCAATGGCGTCACTTTGTTGTCTCCTTGAGCAAGACACAGTAATCCTTGCTTAATACTGGTTTAACCCAAGAAGACCTGTCCCGACATAGCTGAAAAATTGTTGACTGGGACGTAAAGAATCAAATCAAACCAAAAATAAACCCAGTCAACAGCTATAGTCTTGTTGAGATGGTCACTTCACCTAACCACACTTTTTTTCCTGGGCTAGCTTGAATATGCGGTTAACCAGTACAAAACATACTTTGTGCATTATACTTTCACTTGTAACTGACAACAACCCTTCTTGAATCAGCGGAAGGAGAAGAATAACAGAGGAAATTATTTCACGATCAATCTTCATGAAAGTATGAGAAAGGGCTGAGAACAAACTCGCAACCCCTTGATCTGCAGTCTGACTCGCTACCGACTGCGCTATGGGGCCAAGTATTTTGGTCTGACATTGGAAAACACACCTGTTTGTATTGAACTGTCTTTTAGACATATTTTCTGGCAGTCTTTTGTTGTGCTGGCATCCCCTTTCGATGACACGTCAGATTCTTGCTCTTTCTGCAAAGTAAAACAGAAAATGTTGAAATGAACTAAGATTAACCCTTTACTCAGGGTTCATACTGGCAAGATTGTGTAAAATTCAAGGACTTTTCAAGTATCTATGTGTCTTGATCCACATCTGAATTAAGGGTGAGGTTGGCGACGTTAAACAGGTTTAAGCCCTCCAGTAAAATATTTTACTGACCGTTCCAAGGCGGTACTTCTTTTGTGGATCTTTTATGTTTTTTGTTCTGTCTTGTGATGCTTTGTCTTTGTGCGTGTCTGTTTATATGTGCTGTGTGGTCACCTGCTGGGAAAGGGCTGGCCTCTTGGCTCTCATTTGTGGCGTCTAACTGTGAGTTTTCCACTTTCCCATTGGTATCCTGGGTCATGTGTGGTACTTGATTGTATCGATTCCTAATCTTTGCACCCTTACTTACCTTCTAAATGACTTTCCTACTGTTTTCAAGACTGAAAACTTATGAAAAATACTGATTTACACGTTAAAATTCTACTTCTGAAATGCTAGAGTCCATTACTAAAGTCATTAGTTTTAGAAAATCAGTGTAAAATTATGGTGCCTTTATTTGGTGCAGCATATGCTGCACGAAATAAAGGCACTACAATTTTTTTACTGATTGAGGCCTCCAAAAAACAGTGTTGAATCCTCTATCAAATTGTAAAATTCAAGGGCTTTTCAAGGCCTTTGAGTGTTTTTCAAGTACTTTTCAAGGCAAATTTTATCTTCAAGGACTTTTCAAGAGAGTCCAGTCTATTCAAGTACTTTTCAAGCCTGTGGGAACCCTGTTACTCCATAATAATGTCTTTGACACCTTTGAAATATCATGTATTTGAAAATATTATGGCAAATAGAGCATTTGCTCCAAAATATTATGGAAAATGGAGCATTTTGAATTATTTCTCAGAGCAGGCCAGAGTAAATTTTGTGACTGAGATCACTGGCAAACGAATTCCATACCTTAGGACATGCGTAAATACCCAATTGATCCTAAAGCTTATCTGGCCCTCTGCTGTTACAGGCAAGTATGAGTAAAATTCAAGGACTTTTTAAGGACTTCTAAAGAATATCCTACAGTTTCAAGGACTTAAAGTTTAGGAAAAATCGTGATTTAAGTGTTAAAGTTCTACTTCAGAAATGCTAGACTGAGATAATGGAGACATTAATACTGGAAAATTAGAATAAAATTATTGTGCCTATTAAAGGCACAACAACTTTATATACTGATTTAGATCCCTATCAACAGTGCTAAGTCCAATGGTCAAATATACTCCCGTTCCTTTTTCAGGCAAAGCTGGGTCACCAAAAAGTAAAAGATGCAAGGAAGGGTTTTGAATTAAAGATATACTGTTTAACAGTTCATGTCTGATTGCTTGATAGTTTCTGCAGTGAAAGAAGTAATGTTCATGTGTTTTGTTTTGTTGCTTTACATCCCAAGTCAACAGCTATGGTCATGGCGGGATATCCCGGTCAGTTCACCTAACTACACTTTTTTCCTGGGCAAGCTTGAACAAGCAGTTAACCATTACTTTGTGCAAATACTTTCGCTTGTAACTGACAACGATCCTTCTTGAATGATTCAGCGGAAGGGAGGAGAAAGAGCGTAGAAATTATTTCATAATCAATCTCCAAGACAGTATGAGACCAGGCCGAGATCGAACTCGCCACCCCTGGATTTGCAGTCAGACCAGCATCTGTTGCCAGACATGTTACAAACTGCGCTACGCAGCCCAGTAGAAGTAATGTTGAGAATTTTCAATACTACCACAGCTACATAATGGTGAATAGGTTAGGTTTTTAGTAAATAAGTCTAAATTACTTGCACTGCAGCCTGTTCATAAACGTGAGTGAAGTATTTACGCTTTTCTATTTCCAATAGTAATATCTAGGAACCGGTAGGAGTTGGTTATTATTATGATGTAAACACAAACATTGAAAGTCGACAACATCATTGATATGCTTGCGGTTTTCTGGGAACAAGAAGCCATCTACAGGCCTTTAGTTAAGAGAACCAATTTTCTTATTTCTCTACAGGCCTTTAGCTAAGAGTTCGTACCAAAGAATTAATTTTCTTATTTCTCAACCAAAACATATGTTGTGGGTACTCAAAAGAACCGTCTCAATGAGACGGTTCTTTTGAGCACCCAAAACATTTGTTAAAACTGATGCGAAAGGAAATATTTACAATTTTACGTTAAAAAATGTTGCCTATCTAAGTACCTACAAAGATGGGTGTGGGGAAATACTCACCTTAGAGTTCCAGAGTTTTGAGGGGTCGACAACACCATTGATCAGTTTGTGGTTTTCTATGAACGGGATGAAGTTATCTACATAAATGGAAGTGGGAGGATACTGATGGTTGGGTACAAATGACTTGGGATCATGGACGGGAACCTGAAGAAAACAGATTAAATGTCATGACAGGTTTGTTTGTTTTGATGTATGTACATTTTTTCAGTCATTTTGGGACGGTCCAACGGGTCTTCCTGGGTTGAACCAGTACTAAGTAGAGGATAAAGTGGACACAATGCAGTGCCTCCAGTAAGGCTCAAGCTCACAAACCCTCAATTTTGAGTCATGCACTCTACCACTGAGCCACTGCAATCCTATTAAATGTAACATAAAATTAACCCTTTTCATTCTGATGGATTGTCCCATACATAGAGGATCTTACATGAGTGCTCATGTTTTATTAAATTTATTAAACAAGTTGAGGAAAAGAGATAAAATGCCAGGCTTGCCGAGAATTTTATCTCTTTTTCGCAATGAGTTTAATAAATTCAATAATACATGAGCACGAATGTTAGATTCTATTTATCATATGACATTGAGATTATGTTGAAATCTCATTTCTGCCGTAAAAACACTATAATTTTGTCATTATATAGGCAACGTTGTTATGGACGTCATAACGTTTCCCTTTAATCTTTAAACCACCAGTGGTTTATTGATTTTAATGCATGGCGTTATTTCACTCCCAGACGTGACATCATATGATAAATATTGATACAGCTTTAAAGTATGAAATAGTCCATTTTGTATTTCAACAAAATTACTATAAAATGAAGTACTTCTGTCACTAAGGATTGTTTTTATCTCAGCAAACAGTTCAGACCCTGCTGTAATGCCACCTTATGCAGCATTTTGTCTGAGTCTTCACTGTTTTCCAAAGTAACTGTGTATAGATCCAGAATGAAAAGGGTTAAAATAATGAAATAATAGTACATAAAGTTAAATATTAAATACGGTTACTCTTTTGAAAGGGTGTGCTGGGTAATTTTTCATGCTTTTGTTGTCGTCTACTGACTTTTTTTAACATTAACTTTTAATCTTTTAAGAACACTATCAGAGTATCAAAAAGTTTGGATCCAGATCAGGAACGACTTTCGGTTGGTCCTGATCTGGGTCCAAACTGATTGCAGATGACATTTGACTCCACCTTGACACTGTCATGCTTATCTACAGGCACTGGACAATCATGGCCTATAATGAGAAGCTTTGGGGGAAATGTGAAGTTCATTACACTTAAAAAGCCAATACAGCTTTTGCATTATGATTGCCTATACTAAGTCAAGGGTGATAACTCAAGTTAATGAGCTGATGTTGACGAAACTTATAGGATATCCACTGTCAATGGTACTGATCATTTATACCAAGAATGCATCAAATCTGACCAATACCGTACATAATGAAATATTGTTCTAGACGGACAAAAAACAAGGGCAAACTATATCCCTCTGACTTTGTTGGGGATAAATAGTAAATTCAAGATCTTAGAGTACTTTGTTTTTAACGCAGATAAAATTTTCAAGGGATTTTTCAAGAAAACCCTCAGTATTCAAGTACATTTCAAGCCTATAGGAATCTTCTTATATAATAAATGCTACTCACTGCAGGTGATATAAGTGGCGGTCGTATAAATCCATTAGGAGGGTACGTCCCTCCGTCAAAGGGCATGCCACTGGGCATATTTGGAAAACTGGGGATGACACCTGGCAGGTGACCTGGAGCTGGGCCCCAGGGGCCTTGAGGTATAAAGTTCTTCACGCCAGCAGGATGAGGGAAGCGGTTCCTAGGCCCACCTAAAAAAAGATTAATAGAGCCATAGGTTTAGATAAGCAAAACATTTCAGCATAAAATTGTAACTATTTTCTTGTAAACCCATCAATTTTAACATATGTTTTGGGTGCTCAAAAGAACCGTCTCATTGAGATGTTTTTTTAGTACCCACAACATATGTTTTGGTTGAGGAATAAGAAAATTAATTTTTAGTAACGCACTCTTACCTAATTAGAAGAGCAAACTTATTTCTTAAATCAATATGTATTCATCATATGGGTGAACAGTTTGAATCCTAATCAGTTGGCATGCGCGGATCCAGAAAATGGTGTTTCGCTGGCGTGCTGATGATGGCCCAACATTGAATGCTGGCTTGGTAGCTTTGTGATTTTTCAGGGGATCTGGACCAGAATTGCTAAGAAAGCCTATATTTTTGCGATTTTTCAAGGGGGGTTCGGACCTCGTCCCCGCCTCTGGATCTGCACATGGCTGGCTACTGATAAGGCAGGCCTCTAGATAAGAGTCTGTAATCAAACAATAATTTTCTTATTTCTCAACCAAAACATATGTTGAGGGTACTTTTAAGCACCCAAAATATATGTTAAAACAGGCGTTTCACAATTTTATCATATGTCCAATTATTTGGATCTAGACGTCCTGGATGTACACATTTACAAAATTTAATTTTGAAAGAGATATGTACACAATGCACTTACTAGGACAATTACATATGTCCAGATAGGCAAAATTTTTCTACCTAAAATTGTGAATATTTTCTTATCAATCAGTTTTAACATTTGTTTTGGGTGCTTGCTCCAAAGAACTGGCTCATTGCAAAGTTGTTCTTTTGAGTATCCACAACAAACGTTTTGGTCAAGAAATAAGAAAATAATTTTTACTTACGCACTCTTATCTAGAGCCCTGACATTGTCACTCATAAATAAGATACCTAATACATAGTTTTTTTAATTTGTTTTGGACAGGTACACCTGTTGTCAACAAAACACTTGAATTGCAAAATGACCGCTTAAGTGATTCAGCACTCTAGATAATCAAAACTTGATTTTCTTATTTCTCAACCAAAACATATGTTGTGGGTACTCAAAAAACCGTCTCAATGAGACAATTCTATTGTGCACCCAAAACATATAATACAACTGATGGATAAGAAAATATTAACATTTTTACGCTTAAATTTTTTTGTTTATCTAGATCTATGTGATTCATGATCAAAGATAAGACAGTTACCCGGATTATATTTCTTCATATTTTTCCACAAAAAGGTACTCATTAGAAGCGTCTCATTGAGACACTTACAACAAGCACCACAACAATAATTGTCATGGTAAAACATAATAAATATCAACATTTTGGAGTAGAACAAGAGGACCCAAGCTAAGCGATTGTAAAACTCAATAGTCTATTCAGCTTTCAAGGTCTTAGCCCTTGTTCTGCTGTACCTAGATTTATCCTTTTTTGAAAACAGTGTAGATCCAGATCAGATGGCTTCTGATGAAGCCATCTGATCTGGATCCACACCGTTTTCCACTCCGATTAAAAATACATGCTTACAACTGTAATACTGACATACAGGTAGGTTATCAGGATAAAACCTGGGGAGGAATGTAGTACGTTAAAATATTAAGCATGACAAGTTTTAATAAAATACAACATGAGTAATTTGATACCAAGTCTACATATCACAGCAAGTTAATCAATATTATTATGTGATAAAAAGTTCCACTGTACTAGAACAGGATTTTGGCACTACAGGGCCTTTTCCAGCAATTTTGGGAAAAGGCCCCTGGCCAAAATTGGGGAAAAAAAGATCGACTTAACATCAAAATTAGGAGAAATTAACAACATAGAACATTACAAGGGTAGCAAAATATATCCTCAAAATCAAGTTATTTTAGATTGTATTATGCAAAGCATACCACTTACGCACAAGTGTTTAAGTTTCATTCTGATATCAGGTCAGTGTTTCTCATACGTAGAAGTGGTCGCTAAAAAAAAAAAAAATTTTTTTTTTTTTTTTTTTTACTTTTCTTAATTGGGAAAATCCGACATGGTATTGGGAAAAAAGGTGGCTTTTTTCGATTGGGAATTGGGCCGAAATTCGGCCCCTGGAGATGGACAGAAAAGTCCCTGCACTAGCCGGGCAGGCCCTACGTAAACATAATTTTAAAATATGGAAGTAAAGAGCTCTCACTAGGATTTTGAAATCAGGAGACCCACAGCCGTCTAAGCCAAAAAGTGGGAGTCCCACCATACAGGAATATTGCTGCCTACAAAAAATAGGAGTCCCTGGCTCCCAGCACCAAAAATGGGAGTTCAGGCCCCGATGTTATAAAACTTGAGTTTATTCTCAGACTCAAAATAAAGCACAATGATTGGCTGCTAGCGTACACGTGTCCGCAAGCAGCCAATCATTGCACTTTATTTTGAGTCTGAGACTGTATTCAAGCTTTATAACCTCGCTGCCAGGACTGCAAATCAGCGGTTAGTGAGAGTTCTGAAGAAGGCCAAGGCTCTCGAGATGTGGTTGTGATAAGTGCCTTTATCCCACAGGCTGGACAAAAAAAAATTCTACTATGACAAAAGGATTCATATTTCAAAATGACTCTGTAAGCAAGTTGATTGTGCCATGGAGTTATAAGTTTGGTTAACATGGGTGAATGTTAAAATTTTCCAAAATCCTGAACTTTTGAAACCTAAGTACACCTAAAAAATATTAACAATTTCAAGTTTTAATAAAAGTCAATTAGAAACAGAAAATAAATTGGTAAAGTTATTAGGTTTCATTAGAGAAAAGGGTTAAATATTTAGTATAAAAACAATACTTTGATTACCTGTATGCATGTTCTGCACGTGAGGTTGTGCCATCATGGGATGCTTTCCTCTGGTTCCCGCCCTCAGCCCTGGGTACCTAAATAAACAAGAGATTAAGTCAGTTATAAATTACAGTTATAACAGAACAGTTCAACCTGCCTATGGGACCAGGTGACAATTAATAAATAAACCAGGACTTTAGTTTAGAGTGTGTAACAGAAAAATAATTTTCTTATTTCTCAACCAAAACATATGTTGTGGGTACTCAAAAGAACTGTCTCAATGAGACGGTTCTTTTGAGCACCAAAAACATATGCAAAAAATTATGGGTAAGATAATATTTACAATTGAACATTGAAAATATTTGTTTATCACCCAGAATGCATCCATACTGTTTGACACTCTGATAGTATTCCTGAAAGATTTTTTTTAAAAGTCAGCAGACGACAACAAAGCACGAACAATTAGTTATTTCTTTCCCAAAACATATGTTGTGGGTACTCAAAAGCACCAAAAACCTATGCTAAAATTGATGGATAAACAATTTTTACTCTGAAAATGTACTTGTTTATCTCAACATTTGCACCCTCTTCATCGTCATCATCATCATCATCATCATCATCATCATCATCATCATCATCATCATCATCATCATCATCATCATCATCATCATCATCAACAACATCATCATCATCATCATCATCATCATCATCGGGTTTTGATTAACATGCAGGTTTTTGTTTGATTTGATTCTTTATGTCCCATCAACAATGATCTTAAAGTTATGTAGGGACGGGTCTTCCTGGGTTGAACCAGTACTAAGCTAGGATTAAGGTGTCTTGCTTAAGGACACAACACAGTGACACCGGTGAGGCTCTAACCCGCGGCCTCTCGGTCTCGAGTCAAGCACTCTACCACTAAGCAGCACTCCCTTTAACGCCCAGGCGTAGGAGTATCTTTCACATCAGTGGGCCCCTCTCCAGGTAACTGGCTAGCTGCACACAGAGCAGATCTTACTTTGGGTAAGACTGCCATTTGTATATTTGTAGCAATGTTTTATAGCAACTCAGACACTAACAACAGTCCAAGAGCTCCACCTGTACCCTACTGACTTGGGCTGTGTGCTCCAACGTTGGCACCATGAATTAGTAGTGCTCTTCCGCTGGAAGCACCGGAAAGTCAGTCTGTTGACTCCTGCTGTGAAGCTACTGTCACCCAGGTTGTGACAGGCTAATTTCTGGCATACTGCCAATTTCTAGTCTTGTGTGATGGCCTAGAAAAGCTACTAAATGGGTGGCCCTTCTGGGTTAATGTTCCCCATCTACCCACATGTAACAGGTGGTACTGGCTTACATGGTTACCAGTAGCAAGATCAAGCTTGAGAAAAAGACCAATCTGGTCCTGACCACATGACCAATCTGGACCTGACCGCATCACCAATCTGGACCTGACCAGAACACTAATCTGAACCTGACCAGAAGACCAATCTGGACCTGACCTTAAAGGTGAGGATACTGGCCAGTTCATAAATTTGTAGGACTAGAAAAGCACCATGAAAAATTCAGTTTAATTTCTTACCTGTTAGTCCTCAAAAGAAGCGCCCCACAACATAATGTTTGTTTTCATTGAATAGTAAGAAAATTAAACCGGAAATCACCACCGGGTAAGAGCATCAACAAAATAAGGACAAAATGAGGTCACTAATCAAACAGCTGTGATATGATGACCGAATATCACTTAACTCTTTGCATGCTGGATAATCTTTTATGGTTTTGCAGTCCTCTGCTGATTTTTGAAAAAAAATCTTTCAGGATTAACTTCAGAGTGTCAAACAGTTTGGATCAAGATCAGGTCCTACAAATGAAATTATCGGGTCTCATCTGGGCCAAAACTATTTGCAAACTAGAGGACCTGAAGGTCCTGAGGCGCTCACCTGATCTCCTTAATAATGTTAAAATAGGTCAAGGTCAACTACAGCTTACAATGGAAAAAAAATTGTTTCACCATTTATGGGGTTTGCAGACATTTTGGTCAAGTTACTTAAACAATCTAATGAATAATCCATCAAACAGCCCAGTGATTTCTGAGAAACAGATGTTTAGATAGGTGTGTGGCAGTCCAAATGAGTGGCCTTGGATAAAAGGTCACAGGTCAGCTTGACACTTGGTACTTAATACACGATTTTTCCCAAATAAATGCATTAGGAATCAAATTTGACCTTGCCATCAAGTAGGTCAAGGTCAACCTAGATTAATCATTTGTGCAAATCTGGTAGGGCCCACATCCCTAATGCTACATACCAAGTCCCAAGGCCATTGGCCTTTTGGTTCCAGAGAAGAAGACATTTAAAAGGTTTTTACCATATATGGGCGTGGTGGCCATCTTGGTCATGTGACCAGTACAATTGGTATAAATTTTGGCTAACCTATCATAAGGAGTATTCATATGAAATTTGAGTTCAAATGGCCTAGTGATTTCTGAGGAAACTATGTTTTGATGTGTTGATGGGACTCCAATATGAGCGACCTTGACTGAAAAGTTAAAGGTCAACCTTGACCTTTGAAACTTATTTATAGCCATTGTCTCATTTGGTTTAACATATCAAGTGAGAATAATGACTTTGGCCTCAACAGATTTAAAAAAGTGAAATTTTCAAAAAAAAATCCCATTTTAATGCATTAGGAAGCAAATTTGACCTTGACGTTAAGTAGGTAAAGGTCAACTAAGGTTCATCATTTGAACAAACTTGGTAGGCCCCATATCCCCAATGCTACATACCAAGTCCCAAGGTCATCAACCTTCTAGTTCTGGAGAAGAAGATTTTTAAATGGTTTTTACCATATATGGGCGTGGCGGCCATCTTGGTCATGTGACCAACATATTTGCATAAACTTATCATAAGGAGTCTTCACATGAAATTTGAGTTCAATTGGGCCAATGGTTTGTGAGAAAACTATGTTTTAATATATTGATGGGACTCCAATATGAGCAACCTAAGCTGAAAGGTCAAAGGTCAACCTTGACCTTTTGAACTTATTTATAGCCATTTTCTCATTAGGTTAAACATATCAAGTGAGAATAATGACTAAAGCTTCCACAGTTTTCAAAAAAATCAACTTTTTAAAAATTTTCCCATTTAAATGCATTAGGAAGCAAATTTGACCTTGACGTTAAGTAGGTCAAGGTCAATCTAGGATCATCATTTGAACAAACTTGGTAGGCCCGTCAACCCCAAAGCTACATACCAAGTCCCAAGGTCATCGGCCTTCTGGTTCTGGAGAAGAAGATTTTTAAGGGTTTTTACCATATATGGGCGTGGCGGCCATCTTGGTCATGTGACCAAGACCATTTGAACAAACTTTCTTTCCCCCATCCTAAGGAGTCTCCATATGAAATATGAGTTCAATTGGCCCAGTAGTTTCAGAGGAGAAGATGTTTAAAAATGTTGACGGACGACGGACGACAGACGACGGAGTCACTGGTATACTATTAGCTCACCAATGAGCCTTCGGCTCAGGTGAGCTAATAAAAGGTTATCAGCACTGGCTGGCAGTCTCGCAGCTTAAGTGTTAAGCGTTCATAACTTCATATCAAAGAAATATAACCAGTATTCCTTAAGACAAATTTTTTATCTTACATGTAAAACAATCAGAGGTCACGAAGAGCCTACCGCAATCTTACTTTGATGTAATGCAACATAACCGGCATTCACAATATGTAAATTATGGAAGTGGATTAACTATTGAATACCAAAAACGGCGGTGACAGTTCAGAAACCAAACTCTCATTTTCTGGAAACACACAAGTTTGAGCACTGTGCAAAAAAAACACTATAATTTTGTATTTTTAATAAGTCACTCTTTTAACACATGGGTGCAGCTACCTACTGGGGCTAAAGGACTGTTCACTTGACTCCCCCCCCAATCTGGTTTAATACTTGTTCTTTGTGTGTGCAAGCAAAAGTGTGACAGCTCATATGAGACGTAACTGCTCAACTTTGTAAGACCAAATTGTCATATGCTGGCCCATCTTTGATATCAAATTGTGTGGACCATGTTCCGTTAGGCTACATCTGGGGTTTTGTTTACCAGTTCAAGAAAAGGGACAAGTTTACAAGGTCAAAACATTATAGACAACAAGATAAGAGGGGTGATTGCAAATTGATATTCATGTATCTCAACAAAACCACTTGCTGGAGGCACTCAAAAGAACAGTCTCAATGAGATGGTTCTTCAAAGCACCCAAAACAATGAAAAAGACTGAAGAATGAAAATTCTGAAAATAGTCAGAATTTTTCTCTCATTTTTCTTATCTGGAACTTTGATTGTTATCTTCTGTTTGAAAAGTTATCCCCAAAAAAGAAAAGGTCACTTTCAGCTACAATGATGTAGCTACACGTATCAAGACCTTAGGCTTAAATGAAATGTATGTGTGGTTCCTGTTGCCTACCTACCCTAATTATTTAACCCTACCCTAAACATTAAAATGGTCTTTGGAGAAAAAATACCTAAAATGGGCACTTTTCAGATTTTGTCACTATTTTCTTTGTTAAATGTTATAACAAAATTTAATAATTTCCCAACCTACCTACCCTAAATTTTGTTGGTATGCAACAGGAACCACATATATATTTCATTTAGGCCTTATTCTAACAGATCTGTTAAGGTTCTTGTCTCAAACTGAAGCCGCATTATTTCATTTCTACCAAAGAGATTTTAAAATTACCATTCTAAGACACCCTGCCTATATACATGTAGTCAATGGTAAAGTCTAGTGATATATTGAGTGATAAATCACTGCATCCATGGACTAGCGTGACGTCATTTGGCTGCCATTTTGATTTTTTATGATGTCAAATATCCCATAAAGCCTTGTAATGTTGACATTAGACGGCGTAACATCATTTAACAGCTAACAAATGTTCAAAACATACTTAAAAATATGTGTTTTGTTTCATCAGGGTCTACAGTGTTTGTAAAGGTAAAAAAGATCTTCAGACAAAATAATACAATAATTTTTGAAAATCATAACCTGACACCCCTATAAATGTACAATGGACAATCCCAATATTATTGTATCAAACCAATTGGAAGAATCCATTAGTATACAAAGGGTTTAATAAAACTAGAATTACAAGAATCGGATGTGTCGTCTGGCAAAACAGAAGACAAATTTGACAAGTTTATATTCCCGGCAAAGGGTTATTTTAGAGAAACTCATGACTCTGCAGGCAAAATATTTGCTACCATGTTGCTGCATTCGTGATTCCATTTAATTTGATATGCAATATGACCATATTCTGCAAAAGTTGAATTTTCACCTTTTGACCCCACCCCCAGGGTTGGGGGTGGGGGGGGGGGGGGGGGTGGGATGCGAGTAAAATATCTGCTACCATGTTGCTGCATTTGTGATTCCATCTAATTTGATATGCAACATGACCATGTTCTGAGAGTTGAATTTTGACCTTTTTACCCCACCCTCAGGGTCAGGGGGGTCTGCGGACTGTACCATGCTACCATGTTGCTGCATGCATCATTCCTTTTAATTTGATATGCAACATGACCATATCCTGAAAAAGTGTAATTTTGGCCTCTGCCCCAATTCTAAGTCCACCCAGGGAGTCTGACGCAGCCTTTGATATAAAATCATGTTTGATATGTTTCATATTTATTTTACCTGTCTGTAAGCGAAATTTCCTTAAAAAAATATTGACAACTGACTGAGTTGTTGCAAAATTTAAGTATTTGACCTGAACGAGTTCTTTTGCAAACAGTGAAGACCCAGAGTCTGATAAAAAAGATCTTCAGACAAAAAGGCCCAATAATAGACATATACATTATCTTCAGACAAAAAAGCCCAATTATAGACATATACAATGTATATGTCTATTATTGGGCCTTTTTGTCTGAAGATCTATAATACAATGGATATCTTAAGTTTATTGTATCAAACCAGAAGACAGAATCCATTAGTATACATTTAGGGTTAAGGCCCATACTGTACCTGGGGTCTGCTCCACTGACGAATGGGTAGCAGGTGGTGATATAGCCGGGACGCCCATTGACTGGATGCTGTCCTGGGTACTGTCCCTCGCCGTCCAGAAGCCCATCAGTCATCGAGCCGGAAGTCGCTCCAGGAGAGAGAAGTCCATTCTCAACAACGTCAGTTGAGCCGTGCTGCTGGCGTGGGACGAACACCTTGGCCTCTGCAGACAACATGTTGCCCAGGGGGTCCTGAAATAATAACAAAAGTTTATTATCAGTCAGGGCTGTAATAATCCACTCGTCCATGACCACTCGCCACAATGTATAAACACAAATTCACAATATGGAAACAGTCAAATTTCTACTCGTCCTGCAACACTCGGCGAATTGCACATGTAGGACGAGCAGAAATTTTAAGAATTTTCCACACCTGAATCAGTCAGTCTTTGACTCCTTCTGTATAAAAATATTTTTCTATCTGTTGCCCTCTCTTTGTTCTTGACCCTAAATATTATTCTATTTATCAGGGTTTTTTCTCATTACTTTTGGAACATGACCCATGATTTTGGAATTTTCGGAGATATTTTTATTTCTATTCCTTGAAGTTGAAATTCGGAAAAAAATGCCTTTTGCCATTGGGAACATGACCCAATATCGGTTGTCAAAACAGGAAAACAAAAAGCCCTGAAATTTATGTCACTTTCAAAAATCTAATATATCTGTCATTTAAACTGATAGATCTATAGTAAAATTGTCTAAAGAATGCTTATCTCGATCTTTGCTCTTTCAAAGGACCCAAACTGTTATCTACATGTATGATAAGGATACTGTCTGGTCTGAGAAAATCCATTCCATCCCATTCCAATAGTCCATATTCTACCCACAGGCCTTACCAAAATTTTCTTATTTCTCAACCAAAACATACTTTGTGGGTACTCAAAAGAGCCGTCTCAATGAGACGGTTCTTTTGAGCACCCAAAACATATGTTCAAACTGGTGGATTAGAAAATATTTAAAATTTTACGCTCAAAAATTTTGTGTACCCAATAGGTACTAGCCTACTATAGATCATATTATGCCAAATGAAATTCAATACAATATTAACCATTGTCCTGCAGGTCCCAGATCTATCCTTTCATTTAAAATGCTGTAGAATGACAGATTCATATGAAACCATCTCATTAGGATCCACACTGTTTCCCAATCTACCTGTAAATGTGTGCATACAACTATAGGTAAACAGGATAAAATTGGAGAGGAGTTGTTCATAAAAATATTAAGCATGACAAGCCTTAAAATCGTGACGCAAAATCAAATATTAACATTGTGAACAAATACCCCTAAGTTTTTTATAGATCCAATTAACCAAATTTAACCATAATTGTGTTAATTTTCTTATGCATCACATCTGATCAGTTTAAACATGTGTTTTGTGTGCTCAAAAGAACTGTCTCACTGAGAGATGGTTCTTTTGAGACCCCACAATATATGTTTTGATTGAGAAATAAGATAATTGATTTTTAAAGCTAAAAAAAAGGATTGTTTCTCAGGCCATTTTTTTTAAAAACAGATGCGGTAGGGCGGCTTTTTATTTTCATTTCCATTCAGCAGAAAACAGATGCGGGAACTTTTTTATCGAGGAAATACCGGAAATGGAGTCGAAAATAAATAAACTAGCCAACATTACCGGCAATGGACCACAATGTCCGAGTGAAACCACATGGTCGTTACCGATAATGATGTTAAGAAATTGGAAAAGCGGGTTTTTTCTTTTTTAGAAAGCAATAAAAAAAAGTAATGCGGGGCTTTTAAAACAGATGGGGCGGTGCCCAAGAAACAATCCTCATTTTTTGTTTAGCCTAATTATTCTGTCTTATCTGGAGATGATTACCTGTAAATGACGAGTGTAACTTAAACTATAATCATATGAACACAAGGAAGGTAAACTTAACCATCACTAAGCAGGCATTTTTCCCTACCTTTCTCATGTCTGCTGAATTTGGTAAAATAGCAATTTAACCATCAAAATCATTTGATGCCGCCTATAAGTACCAAACAAATTATCAATTTTATTGATAAAAGTGTGACATGTTGTTGGCCTTTATAATTACTCATGAAAATGTGCATCAAAATATGAATGTGTAACTTCACTTTTTGGATCGGATTTTCATCGTCAAAACACAAAGTTAAGAATTGGTAATATCATGCACCAGTTTGGGAAGATTTTGCTCATTTTTAAATGGGAAGGGGCCCAAATTAGACATGGCACAAACCCTGCTACGGTCTGGCCCATATTTTCTTCTTGACAAATGATAAAAGTGCCGCTTTTAAATACAATACTGAAATACATGTAGCATGAGAAATGTTGTGTATATGTTGACCATGGCTTGCTGCAAAATTCTGGGCTGTCTAAAAAAATATTAATTCTACCTTGGACCGATACAAAAATTTAATATACCGCACCAGGATCGGAACAGTACTTGGATTGGTTCTGGTCCTAGGTGTTGAGGTGGTCCAGGTTGGATCGATACTGGTTCTGCCCATTTAAGTATTTAGACGAACACTAGTGACTTATGTTTTGCCACAAAACCATGGAATTAGTCCTCGTTCAGAACAAACTCATCGTTTAAACAGGGTATATGATTCAATCAAGGAGCCACATGATTTAAAACGAAAATCACTAGTAACAGGCCAAATGGAAAATATGAGAGTCACTTACACTATTAACAGAGTTTATGGAAAACCCTGTGTTTCTGTCGCTGAAGATTGTTTTATCCTACCAAACATTCAGGCCCCTAGATAGCAATGTGTAATTAAAAACTAATTTTCTTATTTCTCAACCCAAACAGATGGTGTTTGGTACTCAAAAGAGCACTTAAAAACATATATTAAAAATGAAAATATTCACACTTTCATGCTCAAAAATGTTGTATCTAAAGCTATGATTCAGACGCTGAAGAAACACCTCTGGCCTTTGTGCAAAAATGCATGTACCTTGTTTATTCTTTGCCTAAGTTGGTTCTATTTGCACATGCTATTATGGGCCTCAACGCGAGAAAACCTGTCTTCGAGGTTTTTCGAACAACAAAGGCGCAGTCTGATCAGCACCATTGTTATTCACTTATTGGAAAGTTTCATATCTAGACATGCTGTGAGCGTAATTTCAATATTCTAGCTAGTCTCTGTAGCTGAGGAGACTGTATTGAGTCTCGTTTTGTCGGAAACCCCGAAGACAGGTTTTCTCGCGATGAGGCCCATATAATGTTTGTTCTTTTGATTGTGAGGAATTTTCCATCCGCCAGGGTCTCTAGTATTGAGAGACTTGTTCGTTTTTTGAGTTGACACTTTATGCACTGGTCAACAAACTTTTCCATAATTTCAGGTCATTTTCCTGGGTTGAAGGGTAAGAAAATGTCCTGAAAAAAACAGCAAAATACTGTGAAGTGAAGTTCTTGTTATTCAGGCCGTGAAATATCTGGTGAAACCACTGGAACTCGGAATGTGACAGCCAAACTATTGTTTGATTTGATTCTTTACCTCCCAGTCAACAATTTTTCAGTTATCATGTCCAACCGGGACGGGTCTTCCTGGGTTAAACCAGTACTAAGCAGGGATTAATGTGTCTCAAGGACACACCACAGTGTAACTGGTGAGGCTCGAACCTGCAACCCTTCGATCTCGAGTCAAGCACTCTATCACTTAGCCACTAGGCTCACAAATTAAAATTTATCATTTTCTGCTAGCAATAGAGTCACAAGCGGAATTTGAACTAGTCACTTGTCTGTCAGAGCTATTAAACATGCTACTGAATGAGCTATCCATTATATGATCTCCGTCAGACCGCCAGAGTATGCTGTGTCAGTGCATAAACTATTATTTTGTTAATTTGTGCTTTATGTCCCAGTCAGCATTTCTTCAGTCATGTTGGTATATTTTCCTGGGTTAGGGTTAGAAAATATCTTGAAATGACGGAGCAAAATACTGTGAAGTGAAGCTCTTGGCATTCCAGCCAGGCGTTTTTGCACCATTTGACACATTATCCCACTTCATTTGGGTTCAGACAGAAATTGTCCCCAAAAAATTGTACTTGTACCTAATGCTTTCATCATTTGTCACTAGTGTAGTGACAGTGCCATTCCTAACAGCCTTGCTGTTGAGTTAACTCTTTAGCAACATGGTTAGAGTGGATGACTGTCACGCAAGAGTTCTGGGTTCAAATCCTGGCGGACACAAGATTTCCCCCTTGGAATTACTTCACTGGTGGCAGCGGTAATTCGGTAGCGCCCGAGTCTGTCCCTGGGAGCAGTAGCAGGCTATACACAGTTGTGGTTGATGCCTGGATCCTAGGAAATAAAAGGGGGAAGAGAGTAGTGACAGTGCCAATTGTTACAGCCTCGCTGTTGGGTTAAATCTTTAGCAACATGGTTAGAGTGGTCGATTATCACACAGGAGTTCTGGGTTCAAATTCTGGCGGACCCAAAAGATTCCCCCCTTGGAAATACTTCACTAGTTTATATGGCACTGTCGCACAATGCTTTGAGGACATGGGACATTTGTCCACAAACCACAAATATAGAATTTCTTGGCAGAACACTGCATTTCCTGGGTTGAACCAGCTATAAGGATAAAGCAACAAAACATGGAGCCTAGAGTGGGACTCCAACCCTTGACTTCTTGGTCACAAGCAGACAATGTGCTCTCTGTAATTCAGCTATAAAAGTATTATGCATGGCATACTCAGATACAGTACAACCGGCACCTTTGAAGACAGAGGCCATTGCAGCGCCAGAAGATGGTTTTGTTCATTTGTGTTGAAGTTTTACATCCCAGTGAACATTTTTTTCTGTTATGTTGGGGCATCTCCTGTCTTCCTTGGTTGAACTTGTATTGTAGAGTTTGTAGGTGGTGGTTAGGACAGGACAGTCAGGGTAGCTCAGGTGGTTAGAGCGTCCGACTAGTGTTCCGGCAGTTGTGGGTTCGAGTCCCACCTCGGGCAGCATTTTTCCCCCTGGTTTCTCTAGAATGGTGTCAGAATTGTTGGTTGACGGGTCCATGTAATGGAATAGGTCACAGGGGTGTAAAATTTCCATATAAGTTATGCGCCCTTCATGTCCTGAATTTTTTTCCTGGATGCTGTATATTATAAAAGTACTACACAAATTGTAAAAACTTTTACTCGCCCTGATTAACATTTTACTCACAAATGCGAGCTCCGCGAGCAAGTGGAATTTTACACCCCTGCTGAGAGCTGGCAGATAGCCGTCCAGTATTCTACAGAGCTGGATCAGCTCTGAAGAGAAAAGGGGGAGAAGTCTGTAGGTGATGGTTGGAACAGGACCGCCGGGTAGCTCAGGTGGTTAGAGCGCCCAAACTAGTGTTCTGGGGGTTGTTGGTTCGTGCCCCCACCTCGGGCGGCAGTTTTTCCCCCTGGTTTCTCTACAGTATGAAGCAAGGACACAACCTGTGAGTCTCTAGATCTTTAGTTGTCACAGTTACAGTTGACAACAGGTTGAAAAGGAAGTAAACCTGAGAAGCTGAAGGCATTTTTGTGGGTGGGACACCTCATTGGTGTGTTGAAATGTCAAATATAAAACCATCAAAGCATTTTTACTGTTAAATAAACACCATAGAACTATTTACATGTGAATACATGTTCGTAATTCCACCAGAAAACTGTATTTTGAGGTGAAAACGACACAAAATCCTGTTGTGCAAACCCAGATATCCAATGACTGGTTCCCATTTACTGGTGTCCATCAATCACCACAGAGATTAACGGACGACTTTTGACATATTTTTTTCTCAAAATTCAAAGAAAATCAAGCACACAATAAACACAGATTACCGGTATACACACACCTTTTGACTAGAAGATTGTGCATTGGCCATGATTGAACCAATACATCGGAAATATCCACCCGAAAAACCTTTCCTAAAATCGCACTTCACGTTACTCTTTTTAGCCTTCCATGAGCGGAAATACAATCCGTCGTGACGTCATGCGATATTACGGGATTTTATTGGACAATTCATGTCACATGGAGTGTGACTTCGTGACTATGCTTACAACCAAAACATTGGGATTCACACAGTAAACAATTCGTACTCTTATAGAAAGGTGTATGGCTATAATCGCACTAGACCTAATTGTCAGACAATCAATTAGAAGATCTAGTGAATAAAAAAACACGTCATTGAAGTTGTCTGCGGTTTAAGGGGTAGGGATATCTGTGGACTCCCGAAGGGGCGGGGGGGGGGGGGGGGGGGGTACTCCCTGGGGGGGGGGGGGGGGGGGGTGGGGTCGACTCTCATTTTTCTTCATACGTAGGCTCGTGCTCAGCACCCAAAAAAAATATTTGAAATTTAGCAACTCCAAAAAAGTATCCCGCTTGACCTTAAGAAAAGACCCTAAAATGCATAGACATGATAGAAATTACCCCTAAATATAGTCCAATTTTGTGATGACCCCAAAAACATATCCACAAAATCTTCATATCCCCAAAAAATATTATTTTTTCTGAAAACCTCCAAAAATATTGATATTGAAAATTTTGAACCCCCCAAAAATGACCCGAGTCTAAGTATATGAAAATATTTTCTTGATACAGCACCTACTGTTTATAAAAAAAAAACAGGAATATCAGGCATGCCCCCAAAAAATTATATTTTAGCACCCCCCCCCCCCCCAAAAAAAAAAAAAAAAAAAAAATCCATTCTGTTCATTGACCCAAAGACACTCAATAATTATTAGTAATATAAAGTGTCTCTGCTTGACCGTCAGAAACGACCTTAAAGTGTTAACTTTAGATATATAACCAGCAAAAATAGTTCAGTTTTGTAATGACGCAAAAAAAGTTTATCACATTTTTTCATACACCAGAAAATATTCATTTTTGGAGAGAAAAAAACCCCAAAATATTGAAATTCAAACAATTTGAACCAAAATAAAAATGGACCAACCATACGTATACGAAAATATCACAGTATCCTCCCTGGGGCCCTCCAATGGGGTTTGGGGGCGTGGTGGTTATACCCATATCACACACATGTATACGCTATAGAAAACAGCTTTGCATCTATCTTCCACACTTTTTCCTGGGCAAGCTTGACTAAGCGGTTAATATGGGGTGCCGTGTTAGTATTTATTCCTTATTTACGAATATCCATAAATCATTTATGGATATGCATAATTTATTTAAGGATATCCATAAGTAAATTTTGGATATCCACAAACCATTTTTGGATATCCATAAATCTTTTTTGGATATCCATAAATCATTTTTGGATATTCATAAATCAGTTGAATATTGGATATCCAAAAATCAGTTTGTATTTATGGATATCCATAATTCATTTTTGGATATCCATAATTTATTTTTGGATATCCTTAAATAAGATGAATATTGGATATCCATAAATATAAATCGATTTGTGGATATCCTAGAATGAATTATGGAGATATATAAATAAGGAGTAAATATTAAAACGGCACCACATAGTTATAACCACTACTTCGAGCACATACTTTCGCTTGTAACTGACAACAACCCTTCTTGAATCATCGGAAGGGAGGAGAATGACCGTGATGAATCTCCTTGAAAGTATGGGACCGGGCCGGGATCGAACTCACGACCCCTGGATCTTCAGTCGGACACGTATCTGCAGTCAGAGACGTTACCTACTGCGCTTCGCGGCCCGGTAGACAAGACAGTGAGACAGACACACACGAAACACAAATAACAAAAAGGGTCCACAAAGGAATCTTCATATAAAAAGTAGTCATTTTTCTGAAACCCCCCTAACATTTTGAAATTCAAAATTTTGAACCACACAAAACGTATATATGAACATATCAGAGTACCGCCCATCCTCTGGGCTGGACCCTACGTATATACCACACTGGTCAATGTAAAAGCACAGGTGGTTGCTACAACGAGCTGGTGGTGGCAATTTTCCGCACTGATGCTGGCGAAAAAGGTAAATAAAAGCACCGCAAGCACTGCATTATACCCCGCCACTGCTGGGGGCACCAAAAGTTATTTTGTGAGATATATAATGCCTAAATAGCAACAGAACTGAGATAGACAAGATTAATCAAGGGCAGATAACTCATGAACTGGAAAGGTAAGAGTGACGGTCCTTCGTTGTAATATGTAACCTTTGCTGTTCAACATATCTGTGAAGTTTCATTCAGATATCATAAACAGTAAAACAGTACCTCACATTGTACAGTGTAAACATGACCTATAACCTCAAAAATCAATAATCCAATGGGAGTCTGTATGTATCTGTATTTGTTTACATCCACAGCATGGAAGTTTATCTGCACAGTGTGTAGTACTGAAAAGAAAAACAGGCTAGAAACCATTTTTTAAAGGGAGAAAGGGCAGATACTCCATCCAAAATGGTCGGATTTTGTCCATTAACAATCCCATACCACTCATCCCCAATAACAATATGTATGCAAAATTTGAAAAAATTCTGTGCATAAATACTCAAGTTATCGATCGGAAACAGTGAGCACGGACAGATGAAATGAACTACAGGTCAAAAACCAATTCTCAGATCAATCAAGGGTGGATAACTCACAATCTGGAAAGGTAAGAGTGACGATCCTTACCCACAATATGTAACCTTTGATGGTCAACATATCTGTGAAGTTTCATTCAGATATTCCATAAAGTAAATGAACTACAGGTCAAAAACCATTTTTCAGATCAATCAAGGGCAGATAACTCATGAACTGGAAAGGTAAGAGTAATGGTTCTTTGTCACAGTATGTAACCTTTGATGTGAAACATATATGTAAAGTTTCATATAAATATTCCACATAGTAAAGGAACTACCGGTAAAAAACATTTTTTAATTCAATCAAGGGCGGATAACTCACAAACGGGAAAGGTAAGAGTGAGTTCTTAGTCACAATATGTTACCTTTGATGTAAAACATATCTGTGAAGTTATATTCAGATATTCCATATAGTAAAGGAAGAATAGGTCAAAAACCTTTTTTCAGACCTATCAAGGGCGGATAACTCACAAACTGGGAAGGTCAGAGTGACGGTCCCTAGTCACAATATGTAACCTTTGATGTGCAACATATCTGTGAAGTTTCATTCAGATATCATGAACAGTAAAGGAATAACAGGCCAGAAACCATTTTTCCAATACGAAAAAGGGCAGTAACTCCTTTAAAAATGGACGGATTTTGCCCATTAACAATCCCATACCACTCATCGCCGATAACAAAATGTATGCAAAATTTGAAAAAATTCTGTGAATAAATACTCAAGTTATCGATCGGAAATGTTGAGCACGGACGGACGGACGGACGGACAGACGGACAGACACCGAAGGGTATAACATAATACCTCGCCACTAAAGTGTGGCGGGGTATAAAAAATCTACACCTGTTGACTTTATGATTTATTTATAAGCTTACATTTATTTTATTTGTGATGACACCTGGCGCACAGACCATCGGTAACGTTGCAGTTTATGGCTCTGACAAGCAATAGGTGATTTATTCATGGTTTGGACGACAAATCCAGCACAGTTCTGGAGTTTTGCCATTGAAGGTGCTTTTTCTAGTGTAACTGCCTAAATGGATGGGGAATATGCATGTCTAAGCACAGCTAGTATCATATTTACATGTAAAAACATCCTAAAACGATTACCACTTTGTATTTTTACTTGGTTAACTAGCTAACGTTTTATTGAGGAATTTTATTACAACGCACTGGGAGCATTTTTGACGCATTGATACAACGCACTGATAGTTGCCTAGATGTGCCATGGTTGCTGGTGCAGCCTCACCACAGCATTCACTGTTCTTATAAACGGTACACAAATCGCCATTTGAGCCAGCACATGATATTTCAGTACTGTGACGAAGACTCAGGTGAGCATTTGCAAGTGTACAGACTCACCAGAGCCTTCTCTCACACTGGTCAATGTAAACGCACCGGTGGCTGCTACAACGAGCTGGTGGTGGCATTTTTTCCGCACTGGTGGTGGCTTAAAAGGTAAAAAAATCTATACCTGTTGACTTTATGATTTATTTATAAGCTTGCGTTTATTTTATTTGTGATGACACCTGGCACACAGACCAACGGTGACATTGCAGTTTATGGCTCTGCCTAGCAATTGGTGATTTAATTCATGGTTTGGACTGCAAATCAAACACAGTTCTGGAGTTTTGCCATGAAAGGTGCTTTTTTCTAGTAAAACTGCCTAAATTGAGGGAAATCTGCATGTCTAAGCGCAGCTGTAGTCATATTCCAATGAAATAACATCCAAAAAAAACGATTGCCACTTTGTATTTTTTTTTCTAAGTAAACTAGCAAATGTTTTTATTGAGGAATTTTATAACAACGCACTGGGTGCATTTTTTGACGAATTGATACAACGTACTGATGGTTGCCCAGATGTACCATGGTTGCTGGTACAGCCTCACCACAGCATTCACTATTCTTATAAACGGCACACAAATCGCTATTTGAGTCAGCACATAATTTTTCAGTACTGTGACGAAGACTCAGTTGAGCCTGTGCAAATGTACAGACTCGCCAGAGCCTTCTCTGCATAGAAAAAAATAGAGAGTAGTAATCGTTTTTGGATGTTATTTCATTGGACTGTGATAACATAGCTGCAGCTGTGCATAGACATGCAAATTTCCCCCCAAGTTCGGCAGTCACAATAGAAAAAAGCAGCTGTCACTGTCAAACTCCACAACTGTGTTAAATTTGTCGGTCAAACCATGAATTAAATCGCCAATTGCGTGGCAGAGCCATAAACTGCAATGTTACTGACGGTTTCTGCACCCAGGTGTCATCACAAGTAAAATAAATGCAATCTTAAAAAGAAATCATACAGTCAATAGGCATAGATGTTGTGACTTTGTACACTGATGAAGGCTCAAGCGTGACTCTGCAAATGTGCAGACTCACCAGAGACGCTCCAGAGCTAGCCCTGTTCGCACTTTGATAGTGTTTCTGTCTGCTTTTCAGATTGGCTCCAAAACTTTTAATATGGTGAGATTGTTTGTCCGTTGTTATACATTGCAAAAGTCAAGAAGCCTCCATGCGAGCTTAACATTTTCGTGCTTCAACAACAGCAGAATCTAGGGCGATGATTTGGTACCAGTAAAATGCATTTTAGCACCCCAGTGGCTTAGGCTGCTGTCTATTCTAAGGCGATGGTTCTGTTGTTGTTGATTCGTTGTTGATTGTTATTCCCATTATAGGATTCTGTAATTGTTATATGTTTTGTTACTTTATGTCCATTCTTGTTTTGGGGAAGAGAGAGAGAGCTTGATGCTTTGCTTAGTTTGTTTTCCTGGTGTCACATGCAGTTTGTGACTGTGATAATTCCTAATCACATTTAGTTAGTATTTTTGGGTGCCATTCATGCGAACAGCGATGGCTTTGGCGAGTCTGCACATTTGCTTGGTCTAGTCTGAGCCATCGTCACAGTTCAAAATTCTTATGTGGTGGCTCAAATGGCGATTGAATGCCAATTTGTGCGAGCAGCGAAGGCTCTGGCGAGTCTGCACATTTGCACAGACTAACCTTAGCCTTCGTCACTGTACAAAATCTCTTGTGCTGGCTAAAATGGCGATTTGTGTGCTATTCACGCCAGCAGCTAATACTTTGGTGAGTCTGCATATTTGCGCAGGCAAAGTCACTTGACAATGCGATAAGTATCAGGATATCTTGTGCTGGCAGCGAAGGCTCATGGGAGTCTGCACGTTTGCACAGGCTCGCCTGAGCCTTCGTCACAGTATCGAAATATCATGTGCTGGCTGAAATAGCGATTTTCGTAACATTTGAAGGGGTCACAGCAACAAGGTGCTTTAGTCCACTTTTGGGCAAAATTGAGTTAGCATCTTTTTCATGTATAAAAACCATTTCCGCACCGTATTAACTCCCTTTGACCACCAAATTACTATAAAAAGTTGAAATAAATCAGATAATATCATTTACACAAAGGTCTAAGTCCAAAATTGGATGTTAATGCATCAAACGGCCTAAGTCCATGATTGTTTTATTTGGCTTTATTTCAAGGTTTTATTGCCTTATAATCATAATTTTCACACTTTGAGCCTCAAATAACATCATTTAGCTTTCAAGACATTATTTCCCGTCAAATGGAATCGCTAAACTAATTTTATACAATATTTAACCTAGACTATGGACTTAGGACCTTTGTGTCATTGAAATCTGTGCAAATATATGAAATTTACTTAAATCAGCTGTTTTATCCTGGTTTTCGATGTTGTACTCGTAAGAAATGAGCTTTCCACATATATCATGCAATTTAGTAGTATTGATTGACTGTCATAAACTTTCTGTGTGGAATTTTTAAGTTTTACGAAATTTGGACTTAGGTCCCTTGTTGCAGAAACAAAATCGCTAAAATAATTTTTGCTCACTTAAAGCAGTAGAATCATTGCAAAATCTCCTGAATTCGCTATTTTCAAACATATCTTGTTCATTTATGCAAGAAAAATCTACATAGTTTGAATTGCCAAATTTTATGTTTTTTGCATTTTTCTCGAAATAATGAAAAATGGACTAAAGCACCTTGTTGCTGTGACCCCTTCATTTATGTGAACAACGAATGCTGTGGTGAGTCTGCACTAGCAACCACAGCACTTCTGTGCAATCATCAGTGCGTTGTATCAATGCGTCAGAAAATGCTCCCAGTGCGTTGTTATAAAATTCCTCAATAAAACATTTGCTAGTTTACTTAGAAAAAAAAATACAAAGTGGTAATCGTTTTTTGGATGTTATTTCATGGGAATATGACAACAGCTGCGCTTAGACGTGCAGATTTCCCTCAATTTAGGCAGTTATACTAGATAAAAGCACCTGTCATGGCAAAACTCTAGAACTGTGTTGGATTTGCAGTCCAAACCATAAATTGAATCACCTATTGCATGGCAGAGCCATAAACTGCAATGTAGTGCTGCAGCAATGTGGCAAAAAGTAGCCTAATTTTAGAGGTACCCATACCAGCAGGGTAACAAGTACTACTATATACCAAATTAAAGCTTAGAGTCTGCTCATTTCAAAACTGCATGATGCCACTTCCAAAATTTTGTGCGAAATTTTTTACTGCCCTTCAAAAGTATACACCCTAAATTGTAAGTATTTGTTTTCTTCGTGCTTCCCAAGCAGGTATAATCCTCATATATGCACATAAAAATCTATTTCATGTTAATTGTGGAGTGGAACATGAATAAATATAATTATAGATATTGAATGACAATATCCAGTCTAGTTTTCAATATTTTATGAGGTCATTGAGTACAAAAGTCACGAAAACCTATGACATTGACATAACATTAATCTTGATGCAACTGCATGTTATCCTGTTCAATTTTTTAAGGATTTTTACAGTTAGAAATTGTTAATACTTAATCAATACTGTTTTATTATTTTTGTCACACTTGCTTGTAGCAAGGTTGTGGATTTTTATAAACAGGGTGTTACATAGGAGTTCAAATTCGCGTCAGTCATCCGTCCGTCAACAATTTACATTAAAGTGAATTTCTCTGCAGCAATGATAACTGTTATTAAACAATGCATAGTGACTGTCCTCCGCATATTCTTTGTGTATACAGTGGGCCTGCTGACCTTGACCTAGTTTTTATGCTCCAGTGACTTTGTTATAAATTGACGTCCGTCCGTGAAAAATTTACATTAAAGTGAGTTTTCTGCAGCAGTGATAGTTGATAGTGTTGAACCTTGTAGTGTATAGTAATTGTCCTCGCATTCTCTTTAACCTTGCTTTGTGACATTGACCTACTTTTTACGTTCCAGTATTTTGACTGTGACAGACATATATATATGACTTTACTCGAGCAGGTGTGACACAGCATTCCCTCCAAACTGTCATGTTGGTTTAGTATAACGTTTTATCAATATCAAAACAGGATGAAGCTATATTGCTCAGCTGTGTCTGCCATACTATTAAATGACTAGCATGCATGTGAGACACCATTACTTGTTTAAGACAAAGTGGAATTCCTAAAGACCATGAAAGTGAGTTCTTCACCAAAGACATTTACAGTCTAATTGGTCTAAAATGCTTCGCAATAAAGGTGTAGTGTATTTATACCACCATCTGTCAAAGAGTGATGTTAAAGCACATGACATTCTCTTTTCCGATTCACTTGTGTTTTGCATGGATAATGTACAAAAAAGTGTTTTCATGGAGCTGCTTTTTTGGGTTCATAGGCTAGGTTGTTGGGTTAGTGCACATCGTTGTTCAATGTTCATAGTGAAAACATGTATAATGTACAGTTATAGTCACAGATACTGTTCTTGCAATTGCATGTAAGGTCATTTAAAAGCTTTGGGGCAGCTGTTGAAAGGTTCATCATCGTAGGACGCACACAGTAAGTGTGTCATTATTGTATTCAACTATCTTTTATCCATATTTATTTTGTTGGGTGGGCGGGTAGAATATAGAATATGCAAATGGAAACTGTTATTTGTCGATAGGACTTTTGTTGCTGCCTTTGCTAAGCTTACCTCATTTAGGGATGTAGGGTCTAGTTTTTCATATATTGCTCAAACAGACTGAGTGCAAGTAAACTTTTGACAGTTTAATAAAGGCCCATGGCCAGGATCTTTCAGTCCCTAAAATTTTAGTGCACCTTGAATCATGCGTTTGAAAACGAATTTCTTACCGACCCCAAAGAAAGCACTGCCTATATCCCATCCAGCCAGACAGTATTTTATGATCAGTATTGTGTTGTTCTTATGTAAGACTGGTGAATAAGATGTTAACAGGGATATAACGTCTCATAGCAACATCATATGCCAATTCGACATGTAAGAAAGATCTCATTTGTGGCTTCTTTTTTATCTATGATGAGGAAGTTACAATAAGAAAAAAAAAATCTGTACTGGGACATTTTGCAGTAACTGAAGCATGTATACGGCCTTGTGTTCGCTTTCTCTCGTAGCTCTGAGATGTCCATATGCTCATCTTTGGTCGCTTTGATGGCTCTGTCCTTCAGTCCACCACTGATGAAGATAGTATATTTCTGTTCAAATGGCTTTAATCAGTGTCGGTGTAAAAAGCTACAAGGTTGTCCTTAGTTTTGCCTCCGGATAATAATTTCCTCTATTCTTTGAGTACTTTCATGTCTGCTTGTAGAGGCATTTTATGTCCCATTGTGGTGTTGCCTCTTTTTTGGCATACTAGCGTATTCACACTATTCTCCCTATACATGTCAAATACAATGTGTATCTGTGAAACTGACTAATAGATGCAACTGGCCTGATATGTAGACACGGAACTGTTCAACTATGGCTACAGATGTTACTTTAGCCGTTTTAGACAGTATTGGTAGCATCTGTATCAAAGCTGTAGCATCAAAGATAATGCATTCTGTTTTCTCAATAATGCTACTTTGCCTTCAGATATGCTTTTGAGTTAATGGATGAAATCTGGTCTGACATTGATTTGAGTCATAGTTTTATTTAAATATTTTAAGACTCCTTGTGCATTCTCAAAAGACAAGATACCTCCCTGAAAGAGCAAGGTGCTTACAAACACAGACGCATCACCTAATCATTCATGACTACACTGCTGTATCTTTGGTATGTCTGCCAGTGTCTTATTTTTGGTCTTTAGCTTGGGTTCATAGAACATCTGCTGAGGTTTGTCTTTTCCATCAAGCTTTATAAATCCTTCCTTCATGAATTATTTCCTCACTACCTGTGTCTAAGGCACCAAGCAAGCCTGGATGATATAACGCATGTTTCAAAATCCGTTAGAAGTGTGAGGCGTGGCCTCTGTGGGGTCAAAAGTGCATCAATGAATCGACTGTCAAACATCTAAAATATTTTTACAACAGAATTATATTAGTGCCTTTCTATCGGAATGATGTGAAGGTTTACTCTGGTTTGGTTTACCTATACATGTACATGCACTTCGACATACATATTTGTGGAACATCATTGAGTACTTTGCGGTCATAGGCTTGGCTCAGGAACCACGGGACCTAGTCAATGAATTGCCTTTTAAGGTTAGTCCCGTAATTCCTCTAGATCCTATTAAGACTTTGTACTCTTTTGCTTAGACCACACAGTTAATCCAGGCAGAATAGAACTTGTCCTCTGACATTTTTATAGTACATTAGCCTTCATGGAAATCATTAATTACCTCTTCAGGAATGTACTGCATTTGAAGGATTTGATATGATATACATATATGTTGCTTGTAAACATCAGAGGGAATAGTTTCGCCTTTGCAAACTGATGCACATCTTAAAGACAAAGCCCAGTTGGGGAGAGGAATAGTTTAAAAGTAATCAATACTATCTCCAGCGAGTCATTCCAAAAGTAATAATGTTGGAGAAATAGGTATTCCCTTTTCCCTGAACTCTGACAGCAGGTTAATCTGTACAACTTCACAAAACGACCAGATAGTATTAGTTAATTACAGTTATATGTTCATTTCTGTGACTAATTCATAGTAAGGATTCCTCTTAGAACTCATGCAAATGACACTGGACATCATCAGAGAAAGTTCTGTTGTTCTTGCAGCACCACTTTCAAGAACTGCATAGAAAATGTTAGTTTAAAAAGTAAGTGAGTACGACCAGGAACTGCCACAATCACCCCAACAGCACGGTGAGGAAGAGGCAAAGCATGATAACTGACTCATGACAAAGCTCATAAAGCTTTGTCACACTCTTTTCCAGGCAACTTTTGTTTTACACTGTCAACAGCAGAGACATAAAAAAGTAAGCGAGTATGACCAGGAAATACCACAATCACAAACTGCAGACAAACTCAAATTCAAATGACAGTTCTCCTAGTCTCGCCTTACAATGAAGGTATCCAATGCTAGCAAAACCTGCTATGAGAAGGTGCATTCCACCTTTACATAGAAAGATATATGTACACAGGTTTAGCCCAAGTGATTTCTAAAGCTTTCGTAAATAAACCAAATCAAAATATGCAGACGTATAAATTTAAACAAGTACATTTATGCACGTTTGCATTCCCATAATGCTATAAACTGTTGGGGGACATTATAATTGGATTAATTGCTACATTAAATGCATTTATATTTACTTGATACTGCAAGGAAAAGCTCCTTTTTATGATTTAAAAGCGTACATGTAGATCAAATGCAATAAACGTGACTCTTTGTAAAAATCATTGGTTTTCGCGACTTTTGCACTTAATGACCTTTTAATTATAGTTGTCAATGTGCGTAAGTAGCATATCAAATGCAAACAAAATAAATAATAATTATTGGATCATATAAAACCTAATAACATGAATTTTATACAGTATGTATTCTTCTTGTCATAAAAAGAAATCAGCATTCCTTTCCGAGCTATGATGACGGTACCCATGTTTAAAGGGCCGTAATTTTTTTCGCACAAAATTCTGAAAGTTGCATCATGCAGTTCTGATCTCAGCACACTCTAAGCTTTAAAATGATGTATGATGCTACTTGTTACCCTTCCGGTATGGGTACATGTCACTTTTGGTGACCTCTGCTGCAGCACTAAATGTTACCGTTGGTCAGTGCGCCAGGTGTCATCACAAATAAAATAAATGCAAGCTTATAAATAAATCATAAAGTCAACAGGTATAGATTTTTTACCTTTTTTCCACCACCAGTGCGGAAAAAATGCCACCACCAGCTCGTTGTAGCAACCACCGGTGCGTTTACATTGACCAGTGTGTCTCTCCATAGAAAAAGAAATAGAGAGTAGTAATCGGTTTTGGATGTTATTTCATAAGACTATGATAACATAGCTGCAGCTGTGCTTAGACATGCAGAATTCCCTCAAGTTAGGTAGTCAAAATAGAAAAAAAGCACCTGTCACTGTCAAACTCCACAACTGTGTCCGATTTGTCGGTCAAACCATGAATTAAATCGCCAATTGCGTGACAGAGCCATAAACTGCAATGTTACTGGCGGTTTGTGAGCCCAGTGTCATCAAAAGTAAAATAAATGTCAGCTTATAAAGAATTCATACAGACAATAAGTATAGATTTTGTCGTTTTTGTACACTGAGGAAAGCTCAAGCGTGACTCTGGAAATGTGCAAACTCACCAGAGACGCTCCAGAGCTAGCCCTGTTCGCACTTTGATTGTGTTTCTGCCTATTTTTCAGATTGGTCCCAAAACTTTTAATTTGATGAGATTGCTTGTCTGTTATGATACATTACAATTGTTAAGAAGCCTCCATGCGAGCTTATTTTTTGTGCTTCTACAACAGCAGAATCTAGGGCGAAGATTTGGTACCAGTAAAATGCATTTTAGCACCCCAGTGGCTTAGGCTGGTGTCTGTTCTAAGGCGGTAGTTCTGTTGTTGGTGGTTCGTTGTTAATCGTTACTCCCAATATAGGATCCTGTAATTGTTCTATATTTACTGTTACTTTATGTCCATTCTTGTTTGGAAAAGAGAGAGAGCTGGTTGCTTTGCTAAGTTTGTCTTCCTGGTGTCTCGTGATTGTTGTGTGGCTATTCCTCTTGGTGCCATGGGTTTGTCTGCAGTTTGTGATTGTGATAGTTTCCGATCATTCTCACTTACTATTTTGGGTGTCATTTATGCGAACAGTGATGGGTTTGGCGAGTCTGCACATTTGCTTGGTCTAGTGTGAGCCTTCGTCACAGTTCAAAATTCTCATTGGGTGGCTCAAATGGCGATTGAATGCCATTTTGTGCAAGCAGCGAAGGCTCTGGCGAGTCTGTACATTGCACAGGCTAACCTTAGCCTTCGTCACTGTACAAAGTAAGTAAGGGTGCAAAGATCAGGAATCGATACAATCAAGTACCACACCTGACCCTCTTGTGCTGCTAAAATGGCGATTTGTGTGCTATTCACGCCAGCAGCGAATACTCTGGTGAGTCTGCACATTTGTACAGGCAAAGTCACTGGACAGTGCGATAAGTATCAAGATCTCTTGTGCTGGCAGCGAAGGTTCTTGGGAGTCTGCAGGTTTGCACAGGCTCGCCCGAGCCTTTGTCACAGTATCGAAATATCATGTGCTGGATGAGATGGCGATTTTTGTAACGTTTATGTGAACAACGAATGCTGTGGTGAGTCTGCACCAGCAACCACAGCACTTCTGTGCAACCATCAGTGCGTTGTATCAATGCGTCAAAAATGTTCCCAGTGCGTTGTAATAAAATGCCCCAATAATACATTTGCTAGTTTACCTAGAAACAAAAACACAAAATGGTAATCGTTTTTGGGTGTTATTTACTGGGAATATGACAACAGCTGCGCTAAGACATGCAGATTTCACTTAATTTAGGCAATTTCGCTAGAAAAAAAGCACCTGTCACGGCAAAACTGCAGAACTGTGTTGGATTTGCAGTACAAACCATTCCCTCCTTAACGAAAATACACGGTCCACTTTTTGGCGAAACAGCCCTATGGCTCAAATACCGGTCTCCACGGTATCTGTACTGGGCCGCGTAGCGCAGTCGGTAACGTGTCTGGCTACAGATGCGTGTCTGACTGCAGATCCAGGGGTCGCGAGTTCGATCCCGGCCCGGTCCCATACTTTGGTGAAGATTGATCATGAAATAATTTCTACGGTCATTTTCCTCCCTTCCAATGATTCATTCAAGAAGGGTTGTTGTCAGTTACAAGCGAAAGTATGTGTACAAATTACTGGTCAACCGCTTGTTCAAGCCTGCCCAGGAAAAAGTGTGGTTAGGTGAACTGACCGCCCCGCAATGACCATAGCTGTTGACTTGGGACGTAAAGCAACAAAACCAACCAACCAACCAAGGTATCTGTGACTTGCAGGAGAAAGAAAATAACTAACAAGTTATAATGGCAAAAAAGTTTCAGGAAACAAATGTGACAGCACTCATACTTTAATGAGCAAAACACAACAATCTCAGGAAGTGGCAAAGAGTATGCCCAGGCTCTAAATGTGACTGCCAGCACTCATACTTTAATGAGCAAAACACAACAATCTCAGGAAGTGGCAAAGAGTATGCCCAGGCTCTAAATGTGACTGCCAGCACTCATACTTTAATGAGCAAAACACAACAATCTCAGGAAGTGGCAAAGAGTATGACCAGGATCTAAATGTGACTGACAGCACTCATACTTTAATGAGTAAACCACAACCATCTCAGGAAGTGGCAAATGGTATGATCAGGAAATGCAACAATCACACGCTGTAGACCAACCATGAAGAAGAGTCACAGAACACTTAAAGTCACATGGCTTCAAGAAGACAATTAAATAAACCACGAGCGTAGGGTTTTATAGACATACATCAGTTTAATGCAGGTCTGCATTTAGCTACTATCTGTCTTTAAGACCATTGTTTTGGCTTTTTTAGTGGCTGTTAAGACATTTTATTCAGTACGTTATGTACATGTATATATTAATTCGTGCTAAAGTTAGTAAGGGTGCAATTGCCGAAGGCTCTGACCAGTCTCACCACGCAGAGAAAGCCTCCACTAATCACATACACATACTGCAGCATGCGCGGATCCAGAAAGTTTTGATAGAGTGGGTCCAACTTTGACAACGTTTTTTTTTTGATGGGAGAGAGGATCCAAATACCACAAAGACGGGCCATTATCGGCCCGCCAGAGGAATGCTGGCTTAGTAGCTTTGTGGCTATTCAAGGGATCCGATTCAGTATTGCTAAGAAACCCTATATTTTTGTGATTTTTCAGTGGGGGTGGTCAGGACACACTGTTCCCCCCTCTGGATCCGCGCATGTGCAAGACCATTCCAACGTCAATCCTACATGCACGTCTCAAGAATGACCTATTTAATGAATGAATAAGAAATACATTATTTTTGCCAAATATTGATTCCCTCTGACATTTATAAGTAAATTTGACAAATGCGCATGATCTTACCTCCTGTAAACCTGTGTTATCTGTCCTCCCTCTTGCACATCATACAGTCACCCTCCACCCTGTGCACAGTCGTGGTTCAAAATTTATCCGAATCTCGTAAACCTTTTGAAACGAACAGACATACAAGACCAGACAAGAAGGACTATTATTTTTTTTATATTTTATGAGAAAAATGCAAATTTGTGTAACGCTATTGTTAAATTATTGATCCGTTATGGCTACCTGGTTTATAACAAAGGTAGTAGTACTCCTACCTGTAAAATACATCTAAGCCATTTACTTATCGCATATGCGTAAAATCAATCTTTAAATATGCACATGCATCTTGGGCGGCTATAGATGCCTGGATTTCGGCCTGGGCCTTCATCTGCGCCCCAACATTGTAAGAGCAGCGAAGACTCTGACGATACTGCGCATTTGCGCAGGCGCGTCTGAATCTTTGCTGCTCGCATGTGCGATTAGTACCGAAATGTAAGGAGCTAGGTTGTTGCAGCATATCAAAATTAGTTCAATAGAATTTGTATTCCAATTTCTAAGTATTGGCAGTGGGAGCAGTTAAAGAAAGCAGTTGAGTCCCGATGGACGTAGGCAAAGACGTACCTAAAGTATCAAAAATAGTGAGTATGATCAGGAAAACCCACAATCACAAACTGCAGACAAAGAGGAAGGTCCACACAACAATCACGAGACACCAGGAAGACAAACAAAGCAAAGCAGCCAGCTCTCTATTCGCCGTCAAGATAATTGCAAAACTAGAATGGACACAAAGTAACACACAACAAAACATAGAACAATTACAGAATCCCATAATGGGAGCAACAATCAACAACGAATCAACAACGACAAACCTCAACTTAAATTTTTAGGCCAGGGTCGATATTGAGTCTGGTATATATCTATACAGTCGGGCAATGAACCCTTTGTGCATTAATGAAAATTTTATTCCATCTGGTCTGGTTATATAACGAGCCTCGTGTGGTTCATTGTACATATTAAGTGGTCACATGCAATTGAAATCCACTGTCACTAGATGGGGCTTATGGAGACAACAATCTCCTAGCAGCACTGGTTATTGGTGTACCTCCCATTACACAGTTACGCACGTGCGTACTAAAGAAGTAACATACAAGACGTTTGTACGGAACACGGTCAAACGCCTTGGAAAAGTCCAGCTAAGCCATTGCTGGTTGTCAACAGTTTATAAATTCAAAAAATCGGTGGAACTGATCAGTTCAAAAAGATTTAATAAGAGTAGTATCTGAGTATATAGCATGGATATAATTCGTCATTCTGCACTCAATCGCGGATTAAAGCACACGGTTTCCTCTCATTTTATTGCACGGCGGTGGTTCAGTGCCTGATGTTTGTCTTTGGCTGGGCCAACCGTGGCTCAATATCCATATCAATATCCAAATATCTATGTGTCTTGATCCACATCTGAATAAAGGGTGATGTTGGCGCGCCGTGAAACCGGTTTAAGCCCTCCAGTAAAATATTTTACTGACCGTTCCAAGGCGGTACTTCTTTTGTGGATCTTTTATGTTTTTGTTCTGTCTTGTGTTTGTTATGCCTTTGTGCACGTCTGTTTATATGTGCTTTGTGGTCACCTGCTGGGAAAGGGCTGACCTCTTCGCTCTCGTTTGTGGTGTCTAACTGTGAGTTTGTCACTTTCCCATTGGTATCCTGGGTCAGGTGTGGTACTTGATTGTATCGATTCCTGATCTTTGCACCCTTACTTACGTCAATCATGCGGTTTCTGTAACTCTGACTGTCTGTGAGTCAAGAGTTTTTATATGTCATATCACAGTATGTTTAATTGATTTTATTGTTCCCTGTGATGATACATTGCATAAGTTATGGATCCTTACTCGAGCTGTTTGACAACAGCCGAATCTAGGGCGAATATGTGGCCGGTAAAATTTATGTAGGCCCCGCGGTGACTTCGGTTGCTGTCCGTTAGGCTGGGACAGTGGCTATGTTGTTGATTTATTGTTTATTGTTGCTTTCGATATGAGTGGTGGTTTGTGTTTGGTCATTGTTGTGTAATGCACTACGTACTGCCTTTCTAGTTTTGCTATCATCTTGCTGAGGAAATGAGAGGGTCGGTTGCTTTCCTTTCTGTCGTATGATTGTCAGTGTTCCTCGCAGTGATGTGGGTTGGTCTGTGATTGTGGCAGGTCCTGGTCTTAGACTCAATGACGACTCTGACCTGATACATGTACTTTCATCGGTGTGTCAGTGCTTGATGTTTGCCTTTGGCTGGGCCCACTCTGGTTCAATTAGTGGTTTTCTTTAGCTCTGACTGTCTGTGAGTTAAGATTCCTTTCTTTTTTCATCACAGTATACTAATACGGGCTGATTCTTTCCCTGTGATGATATATTGTGTAATTAGGAAGACTCCACTCGAGATAAACAATTTATGTTGTGTATTGATTACAGCAGATTGTAGGCGAAGATTTGTGTTCTTACCAGTGTTTTTGTGTCCAGATGCTATAGGTTGACCTCAATGCTAGACCACCTAAAATGAGAAGCACGTTGTGCAAAAAACCAGCTCGCCATGCTTTTCAAAAGCATACACGGACCAGTGGACATACTAGCAGATGACTACCTTGTACCAGCTTCAACCAGAAAACGCTGTTACCACTCCTTGAAATTTCACCAGATTCCTGTCTCCAGCGACTATTAAAACTTAGCTTTTTTCCTCGAACCGTCTTTCGTTGGAACTCCCTACCAGCCAATGTGGCTGAGGCCCCCAGTTTGGTATCCTTCAAACAGGAGCTCTTAAGTCTGTCAATTTAAACTGTCTGGTCCGGCCATGTAAGTACAATCACAAGCTATGCTGTCGTGGACTTTGTGTGCCCTGGTACCCTCAGGAAAGGCAGTTTAAATAGTTGAGGATTGAAGAGTGGAAAAGCATTGGCCAAAACTACTCTATTTTGCTGGCTTTCTATCAACTATACTTCTAACTTTTCTATCATAATCTATCTTTATTATGCAGCAAACCCGCAGAGAGCAAACTCCAAGCTATAATAGTCAAGTGTGACGGCAGCGTGTATGATGCAGATGTAGATAGCCTAAAATTTAGGCCTGGAAGGCAGATAGAGACTGAACGGCCATCGTGAACGAATTAGTACGAACATAAATGCATTTACATTTTACAAGCCACTAGTGGTGGGACATCGGTTGGAAATCATAATCGATCATCGGTTGGATCAGTTGCTGCTGTCGATGAGATTTTCTGATTATAATCGGTTCCTAATGAGTTTGCTTTTGCATGCAAGCTTCAATGTTAATCCTTCAAAAATCCATGTATCTATGATAATCATGGACTAAAAATGGCTGTTTGTTTTTTTTTATTATGGCACTCCCAGTGCCTTCCATATAATTATTTTGTAGCGTAGTGTCTTAATATGTAGTTTGGCAACTTTCTTAAGTTTTATCAAAGTATCTTTTACAATCTTGTTTGGAAATGCTGACAATAATTTTATAGTCTCAATGGTATTCTAAAGACTCATTTCACAGGCCTTTCTCAACAAATGTTAACAGCTTTCCAGTTATGAGGGGGTGGACAGGGGGTACGGGGATAGAGGGTGCGGAATCGGGGGTAGAGGGTGCGGAATCGGGGGTAGAGGGGGCGGGAAGCGGGAGTAGAGGGGGCGGGAAGAGGGGCATTTGTGGGCGGGGGTCTGGAAAGATTGGAGGGCGAAATTGCTTTTTTTACTAGAAAATTCATAAAAAAAATAATTCATAACGACACCCTTTAAGTCCTATAAGTCATATAAGGGCCTAACTTTCGAGTCTTGGTTTCGAGTAATTTCGGGCGTCTTAGCAAACTTGATTGTTTCTGTCCATTTTTATCAGTCTCCGTATTGGATTGCGTCCCTTTGATTCTCTTCCTTTGGAATTCACACATTTAAACGGCATTCAGCTGCCGTCGATAACTATTTTATTTATTTCGTCAGGGACATATATGTAGCTACCGTTTACGCAAAAACGCATTAGCGTACACATTAAACCGAAACTATGGAATTATTATATGCCAGTTTTATTCCTGGCAATACGTATACAAAGTGCGTGTAGGAAAGCAATTCTCATCTGCCTAATTCCAATTGTGGCAGGTGTTTCCAATCTATCTATCTATCTATCCATTCTGCAGCACCCTCATTTCGAGTATTACGTGAAGTTGCGCTGTCAATGCAAGAGTTAAAAGAAAGATTGTAGGAGATAAAAAGTGCGATAGTGAGACTTGATAAAAGTTATAGTGCTAGTGCAGAAGAGGTGCAGGTAAAAGAGGTTAAAACAATTGTGACGGGTGTTATCATGTTTATGTTGGCATTACTTTCTTTGAAGGATCGGCACCCAAAAACATGTAAAATGGAGGCCCTGATTTTTTTAAAGATTTTATATTGTACACCACTACCTAGAGTGTGTTATATCGTGGCGCGCGGACCGTGATGTCGCATTTCCATTTTGTGGCGTCTCATCAGTAGAAATGGTGTCGTGCATTACTACTCTCATCCCTACCAGTGACCTATAATATAGGTCACTGTCCCTACGGCTGAAAAAAAAAAAAAAAAGAAAAAAAAAAACACTGACAGCACGAGTTCACCGATCTTATAAGGCTGACCTCCATGGTATGCTAGTGTTTTGATCTGTCAAAATATCGATGAATGGCGTATTTTAAAGTGACATTCACAAGAATCAAGTATTTAGATTCGTGCTCAAAAGAGTAAGGCCTACACCTTACAATGTTCATACTAGAATCCATTTTTCCACAAAGGTGAAAGAGTTTTATGAAGGTTCCTTAGAGCTTATATCTCGCCTACTCAAAATCATGCATATGAACCCATCTTGTCTCCCTTATAGTTCTTCTAAGACAAACTTTTTACAAGAATAGTAAGTGAGTATGATCAGGAAATACCACAATCACAAACTGCAGACAAACCCATGGCACTGCGAGGAAGAGCCACACAACAATCACGAGACACCAGGAAGACAAAATAAGCAAAGCTGCAAAACTAGAATGGTCATAAAGTAACGCACAACAAAACATAGAACACTTACAGAATCCCACAATTGGAGTAACAATCAACAATAAATCAACACCAGCAGAATATCCTAATACTTATACACTTTTGTCTTTGCAAATAGTTTGGACCCAGATCAGCTTCTATCGGTCTTGATCTTGATTCTGCCGGCCCTGATCTTTACCCAACACTTTTGGCACTCTGATGGCGCCAGGTATTCCTGATTTTATTTTGATTTTTTTGCGAAAAAGTTAGCTTTGAAAACAAATCAGCATATTAGGAATCGCAGTGGCTCAGTGGTAGAGTGCTTGACTCGAGCCTCACCGATGTCACTGCGTTGTGTCCTTGAGCAAGAACATTAATCCTAGCTTAGTACTGGTTCAACCCAGGAAGACCTGTCCCTTTGAAATATTGTTGATGGGACGTAAAGAATCAAATCAAACAAACAAACAAATAAGCATACCAGGTATGCAAAAAGAGTTAATCGACACACAACTTTTAAGAGCAGCGCAAAGCATGTACCTGTATTTATGATTTTAGAAGTAAGGCCAAAAATTTAAACAATCAATATTGTTTTTGCCGTTACCTCTTCAATATCTTCAATATTTTAAGAGGTCGATAGGTTGGCAAACTTTTTTTATAAGCTTTTTATATGAAAAGTAAAACAAAAATCCTTTAAAAAGTCTAGAAAATAGACCTTTTAATATCCCAAAAAGGCTCAAAATTGAAAAGGCGCCAAAATTGACCATGAACAAGAGGTTTTTGTTTTGCCTAGCATAAATAATGTTTCCTTTGCTGGTTCTAGAAAAGACTTTGATCTGGAGATAGTCTGGTTCTTTGCCTACTGGGCATGAAAATACAACAGCTGAGTCTATCGTGAACTATTCTTAGTTGTTCACTTACATATATGAGCTACATGTGATTTCCAACAATTTGACATTTTGACAAGTGTAGACTCGGACGAGCCTCTGCAGCCTCCTATTATGCTTAGAAACTCAAAATGGTGTCCAGTCAGTAGCTTAACAATCATAGAATACTCAAGCGACGAGCAAAGGCTCTGATCAGACTGCACGGAAGCGCAGGCTGATCTGAGGCTTTGCTGGTCGCACATACCACATTGTTGGAAACCTTATGCACTGGCTCATAAGCGCTTTAGTTCTTGGATAAGAACAAAATTTTATCAGGGGGAGGGAAAAATCTGATAGGGGGAGGGAAGTGGGGGAGAAGGGGGAGGGAAGTGGGGGAGAAGGGGGAGGGAAGTGGGGGGAAAGGGGGAGGGAACTGGGAATGGGGTACCCCCCTGTCCACCCCCTCAGTTATTAACTGTAATTTATTTCTGTTTAGAAACTAAATGTGTCGAGGCACATACAAGAAAAGAAACACCAACAAACAGTGCTTGCCCCTGATAGAAAAATTTATGTCTCACATGTATCAAAGCTACATGAGAAAGATTTTAACAGTTGAACTCAGAAACAACCTAGATGTCATTCTATGACTAAAGAATATGAGAAATAAGTTTAAATCTTAGCTGAACTTAACCCATAATATTTTAACCGATCATCGATTATGACAAAACATAATCGATCATCGCATCAGCTGACCTATAACGATTAGTTAACCGATTATTGCCGATTATCGGTACATCACTACAAGCCACCCCCACCCCGAAGCAAAAGAATTTAAAAAAAAACCCAAACAAAATGAAGGCTTTTTTGAAAACTTTTTGGCAGATCTCCAGCAATCACCGAAACTCTTAAACCTGCAGCGCATACAGATATTATAACAAAAAAGGCATATCAGAAAATAGGAATGATTAAACGATGTTTTACAACCTTTACAGAAAAGAAAGTCACTACATTAAATCAGTCAATTATAAGATCGGCTCTAGAATATACGTCACCAGTATGGAATCCGTGGTATAAAGAGGGCATTGAAAAATTAGAAAAAGTACAGAGAAAGTGTCTCCAACTTTCTTTCTTTCTTTCTTTCTCTATATACTGCCTGGCGCTCGCTTTCGAGCATTATCGGCAGGTGTACATTGTACACTCCGGGTTGTACACTTTGTTCAAAGGAAATAGTATTAGATTCACTTGATAAGAGAACATTCGCAAACTGTTTTGAAACATGTTCATAACCAGTACAAAAACACTGCTAGTGTGTATTTTAAACAGCCTGCTCGTGAATTACGTGGTCATTCCCAGAAATTAATAACAGTACAGCCGCACAGACATAAGGAAAAATTTCATCTCAAACCGAGTGGTCGACACATGGAACAGCCTACAAGACACAACTGTAAAGGACCAATCTATGGCTTCAATGAAGCAGAAGTTGAGAGCTGACCTGTAGTGGTCAGCTTAACTACAAGTATACCATGTGAGTATAGGCCTACGAAGTATGAGCTTGCTCCCCATCTCCCCTAAAATAATTACCAGTGCTCCCCAGCTCCCTGAAAATAAATAGCTCCCCAGCTCCCCAAACCCCTGGGGGCCCTTTTATAGAGAGTGTACTATTGTTTCTGGAGTGTACCGATTGAAAATCTATAGCATTTGTAATGTTAAGGCGGGTATAGGGTCCGCGCATGGATAGGATTGGGTAGGGTAGGGCAACTGCCGTAGGGGGTGGGTGAGAGGGTAGACAGGAAGAAGGAGGAATATCAAGGGACGTAATGCAGTCTAATATCGAGGAAGAAAACCGTTCTGACAGATTCCGCATGAGAATTCGCGTGTTTTCGAGAAAGATCGAAATTTTGTAATAGAACGAAAATAGCCGTGGTTTCAAGCATTTAACTCGGTTAAACTGTTAACGAGAGTAGGGAGGTAAGGTCTAAGGAGTATTTACAAGATATCCGCATTCCGCACACATATGGAACACGAAATTTGAAAATCGACATGGAAGCTCAATATTTTTTTCTGTTTTATTTTTCATCACGACGGCGACGTCAAACTTCAATAAAAATTATCTAGAAATAGGAAAATGATTCATAAATAAGTGATCTTTGTTTTTATCGGCAGAGTTCAAATTGGCTTAAAATTGGTCAAGTCGAAGACAAATTTATCATTGGAATGACGCAGTGGTGTGCTCGACTGAGGGGTTGCAGGTTCGAGTCTCACCGGGGTATAGTTGCAGAACTGCGACTTTATATTTTTTTTTTGATCTGGCTGAATCTAAAGTCGCAGTGTTTTTGTGCTCTAAATTGACCAGTGATGGAGTCCCCTTTTGTTTTGGGAAAAACTCGTTTCCTTGACAATCCAACCATTTAGACTTCTTCATGTGTTTTACATACACAACCAAAGTTATAAAAATGTTACCATTGACTTCGTTATTATGACACGATCAATGCAATCTGTAATATCATGTTCTTGTTGTTGTTTTTCGGCTCATCGCAGCCATTTTGCATGCTTTTCACGAACTAGGGGTGATGACGTTTTTGCGATAAAATTCGGATGTTGAATTGATGAGACGAACTTAATAAAACGTTGAGAAATATAATAAAACCCGGTACTGGTTATACTCCCCATGACTAGGTAAGGTATGTCAGCGCTTTTTCAAAAACTCAGTACATTAATATAATAAGATTAACAGTGGATTGTGGACATTATAAGAAACAAGTAGGTGTTTGAATTTTGAAAATCAGGGCAAAATTGTTAAAGCTATTGATTCTGTTAACTTACTCAATGTTGGTACGCTCGCAGTAGTCACGTTTCTGTATTATTGTGCATTGTAGCGCCCCCTATTTTCTATTAAATTATAACGAGTAATGACCTATTTCAGAAAATGAAAGTCGATTTCCAAGAATGGTTTGATTTCAATTTAATATAGCATGCCAAAGAAAAAGAGATACTTACTTGACAGAAATCCTTAACAATCACATACCCCACCCGTATAAATCTAATTTTCTGAAAGGAAGCTTTGTCATGTCCCAAAATGTCATAATCAGACCGAAAATGGACTTTTCCAACAAGGCGGACAATTGTTATTCTGATCATGTGCTCACGTGACAAGTTTCCCGCCAAAAGTAGCAAGCTAACGCAAGAGTACATTGACCTCTGAACCGAGAGAGGGTCAGCTTGTTTACGACAAGAAGCGATGGATTGGAAAGATCAGAATCAAATTACTATTGCACAGTGATCAGTAAGATATTAGTGAAAGAAAATATTTTTTATTTCATGGCTAACCTTGCTGCACGCTGAATAGCTTTACTATAACACGCTTATGTTCAAATAGGCTATCAGTCAATACACACAGTTAGTACCCATCGTTTTAAGGCGCCACGTGAATCTTATATAGAGACATTGGGTGTTTTGACCTTCTTTTTGAACATGTGCGCAATGGTTTATGATTAGAATTGTATAAAGATGTCATTGTTTGAATATGCATTTTTCTATGTATTTCCTGTTAGCGGAAGTGGGGGAGTTCCTTATCTGAAAATAGTCAATTTTCAATCCAGTGACATCCGTCGGAATACAGAACCAGGGTGAAAAATTTGCATACTAGGTGGAAGATTGACCTTTATTCGTTGACATTCATCAAGATATTAAAAGAAAACCTATTACAAATGGTGAGAGAGGTCACCATAAAAATCAACCTGTATGCACAAAAAGGATCCCATCCATTGCCGTTAAGAACTCCTCGGACACAGTTTGCACATGTCCAACTGGGTAGTTCTCGATGGCAACAAATTGGTAAAAGGTGGCCCCAGTTAGATCGGTAATTGGTCATCTTTTTTGCAAATATCTACATGTAACAAATGTATGGTGAGATGGTATTGGATTATTTTAATCTCAACAGACCAGGTATGATCAATTTTTGGCCAATTATGATAATAAGGAAGGTAAAAGAAAACATTATATAAGTCTGATTTTGGTATTTAATGTTGTTAAAACATCTGTGTATTCAGAAAACGGAAAGTGAACGGGTCATTATCGGTACATAAAATACCAAAACAAATTCGTGCGTGACTTTAGTTTCCCACAGAAAAAGCATGCTCTTCAGCTCAGAAGACAAAAATGACGCCATGTTTTGAAAACAAATAGTGTAAACATTCTGTGTGGACAGGAGTATTTTATCTTTTTAGAACTAATCAGGTATGCATCAGCGGCAAACCAAACTAGCAACATATAGATAAACCTATAAACATACACAATGGAGTAGTGTTAGAGGAAGACACTGTTTGGAAATGTGTTTTCAACTTGGTTTACGTCCACGCTAACCGTAAGGGAAAAGATAGAGGCTTAAAAAATCAGGGCTATATGATAAAATAAAATAAAAATCCATCATATCGCCCTGAATTCAGTGCTAACCGGGGTACTGCATTGTGTCCTTGAGCAAGTCATGTTTTCCTCTGCTTAGTACAGGTTCAGCCCAGGAAGACCGGCCTGACATGACAAAAATGTTGGCTGGGGCGTAAAAAATCACAAAGCTAGAGGAACTCTGTGGTATAATGGGGTCTCCCTAAAAAGCGTCAAGGAGCGACAAGAAGTGACAAGAAGCGACAAGAAGTGAAACGAAGCGTCAAGAGGCTTTTAAACAATTTTTAATGCTTAAAATGAGAAAATAAGATTAAATTTGATAAATTTTGACATATAGAAGTATCTCAGCCCCAGTTATAAGCACTTGCAATGCATATAAGGCTCCCAAATAGATGTCATAATTTCTGGTTGTTCGCTAAATTAAGCGTCAAGAGATTTGTCCTGAGCGACAAGAAGAATTAACAACATATTTAATTAGTGTTTTACGAATAACATTATACCTAACAAGAAAAGAAAGAAATATTTGTTGTTCATGTATCATTTTCTATATATCTGTCATTTTGAAAGCCCACATATTTGAAAAATAGAGCAACTGGCGATTGGGCTCCAGCGCTAGTCCAAGCGTCAAGAGAAATGTCATGATTCAAAGCTATTTGGTGTGTTAACTATAATATACCTGAAAATGTTTAAATTTATATATATACCCCCTTTCCCATCGACCTTTTTGGATAAAACCCGCTAGACATTTGAAACATAGCCACCCAAAAGGGAAGCGGCAAGTAAAATGTGTCACATTTGAAGTGTCAAGAGAAGCGACAAGAAAATTGCGCCACATTTAAAGCGTCAATAGAAATGTCATGAGACAAATCTATATGATGTATTAACTTAAATATACCTAAAAATGTTCAATTTATATATGCCCCCTTTCTCGATGGAGCTTGTAAACTGCGTGATATTTGAAGTGTCAAGAGAAGAGGCAGGTAAAATGCAGGCTTTCCAGCGTTCCTAGTTTTTTCCTAGTTTTCCTACTTTTTCCTAGTTTTTTAAATGTGCTCCTAGTTTTTCCTAGTTTTGTCTAAATCCTCCTAGTATTCCTAGTTTTTTCATAAATTTGGCACTTTTTTGGTAAGGTAAAACTGTCTTTTAATGTATTTTGGAGATTTATGTTTCAGGATCAGACCTTCAGGTTGTCAAGCTGACAGGATCTGGTGTTCTTTATGTGGTCTGGTGTCAATGGTGCATAGTCTAGCTGTCTTTGTTGATAACTCAAGGTTTGACTATGCTCTTTGATGACTACAATTGACTCAGGCCCCCTAGTGGAACCATTAGAAACCTTTCATTTGGTTGAAATCCTTTTAAAACCTATAAAGAACTTTATTTTGATTGATGCACCTTTGAGAGTCTGAACATAAGAAATAGACCATAATTGAAGACATGTAATGTTGGTAACATCATGCGTGTATTCATCCTCAGACCATTTAAAGTGTCTACCTCTTTCATTAATGTAAATCGAACTCTGTTGTGGGCTGATGGTCAGGTTTTTTTTCTGAGGTTTCATATAAGGCAGTATCCATGACAAACAGCTGGGGTCATGTTTGAGGGAGGGTAGTGGCTCAGTGGTAGAGTGCTTGACTCGAGACCGAGGGGCCGCAGGTTCGAGCCTCACTGGCGTCACTGCATTGTGGTCCTTGAGCAAGACACATTTATCTTAGCTTTAAGTACTGGTTCAACCCAGGAAGACCCGTCCCTGTTAACTGAAAGATTGTAAAGAATCAAATCAAACAAATAAACAAGGTCATGTTGGAATACAATAATGGAATACAATACTCTTATGTCACTAATCTTAACAGTGATATCAACACCAAAGTCTAATACAGACATATGCCTGTCATGTCTAAATCTTATATTAAGCATACAATAAAGGGAGCGCAGTGGCTCAGTAGTAGAGTGCTTGACTCCAGACTGAGGGGCCGCGGGTTTGAGCCTCACCAGCGTCACTGTGTTGTGTTCTTCAGCAAGACACATTAATCCTAGCTTAGTATTGGTTCAACCAAGGAAGACACATCCCTACATAACTGAAAGATTGTTGATGGGACGTAAAGAATCAAATCAAAAAAACAAAAGCTTACAAAAGTTTACAAAATAAATGGGAGCAATGTCCTTTTACTGAAGGTAAAATTGCCCCTTCAGAATGACCTGAGATGGCTTCTCCTGCTTTCTTGGTTTTCAAAATTTTCCGGGGGAGGACCCCTGGACCCCCCTTACAGACTAGTGTGTTTTATTTTTCAATCCAACGCACTGCACCACAAGACTAGTTCAAAGTGCAATGTACAACTCAGGGAGTGAAAAAAACTAAAGGGCTCTACTACAGTAATTTGTGATTAGTTGGCTGTGAATTTGTTGGCTATCATACAATACCATCATCTATCGATCATAGCTCGGGGCAAAAGACCAGAATCCATTAAAAATCTTAGAAAATTGTTTGTTACTTTGCTCTTTTTTTTAGAATTTCAGTATAAACAGCCTTTATTGTGCTTAAAATAGTCTTTATAAAAGAATCTTTGATTTCACGAGAATCTGCTAGGGGGCCTGTTGACTGCAAAAGAAAACTTAATAAGCTTTACAGTCTTATGTGTATGGCAACTGTGGTAATCAGGTTGGTAAGGTAAAAAAAAAGTCATGAAATAACTCCTAGTTTTTGCCTCCAACTTCCTAGATTTTCCTAGTTTTTTCCTAGTTTTTTGTAAAATGTTTTCCTAGTTTTCTCCTAGTTTTTACAAAAATGCTGCTGGAAAGCCTGAAAATGTCTCACATTTGAAGTGTCAAGAGAAGCGACGAGAAAATTGCGCCACATTTGAAGCGTCAAGAGAAATGTCATGAGACAACGCTATTTCATGTATTAACTAAAATATACCTGAAAATGTTCAATTTATATATGGCCCCTTTCTCCATGGACCTTGTAAACTGATCCTATTTGAAATGTCAAGAGAAGCGACAAGAAAAATGGACAACATTTGAAGCGTCAAGAGGAGCGACAAGAAAATTGCGCCACATTTGAAACGTCAAGAGAAGCGACAAGAAAATCGCGCCACATTTGAAGCTTCAAGAGAAATGTCATGATACAAAGCTGTATGGTGTATTAACTAAAATATACGACGATGATGATAAGGTCTATGACCTCCCCGTAATCAGCCTGTGCAGTTTGTTTGGTTTTGTGAGCCTCCATGGGCTCAGGATCGTTACTGTTTAAATGTGCAGTTTCGCCTTCGCTATTATCGTTTTTGTGCGAAGACTCAATTTGTACGTCGTTTTATTGAGTTTTGCTTCTGATAGGGCCGTTTTTCTAGTATGAAATTGGCCGCTGTATTGACTGATTGCGCTGTGAACCATTTTGCATTTCAAGTGTCTAGAGAAGCCACAAGAAAATGCGCCAGATTTGAAGTGTCAAGAAAAGCTTTTACATTTTAAGTGCCAAGAGAAGCGACAAGAAAAATGCTTCACATTTCAAGTGTCTAGCGTCAAGTGTCTAGAGAAGCGACAAGAGAAATGCTCCACATTTCAAGTGTCTAGAGAAGCGACAAGAAAAATGCGCTACATTTGAAGCGTCAAGAAAAGCTTTTAAATTTTAAGTGCCAAGAGAAGCGACAAGAAAATTGCTCCACATTTCAAGTGTCTAGCGTCAATTGTCTAGAGAAGTGACAAGAGAAATGCTCTTCTTACAAGCGAAATTTCGAACTTATCGCTAGCCTCTGTGGCTGGGCAGGCTGCTAATGGCAATGACCTGGTAAACCGATTTGGTTTTATCTAATAAGCTTTGAAAAAAACAAAAACATGAATAAACATATAGCAATATAAATAAAGCTTCTTTAATAATCGGGCTAAAAACTATCTTTGGGGGTTGTATAAAACAACGGCACAAATCAGTCTGCGTATTCTGATCCACGTCCTCGTTATTCGCTGACAAACAAAATTTCAAAATTCTAGCTAGCCTCTGTGGCTGAGCAGGCTGGTAATTGCAATAATCTGGTCGGAAGCTCCAAGATAGGTTTTCCCGCGACTAGGCCCAAATGTATATGTAATTATTTCAAAATCTGAAAGTACTTATATGCCATTTTTTGGGCCCGCCTATTGCTAGTGAAAAGTGATAGTACATCCATTTCGAATAACTAATCAACACACTAATGACTAGTCCGACAACAGAAAGAAAGAATGAACATTCAATCATCTCACAAATATGAGTTCTACTTACCTTTAAAACATTTCACTCAAAGATCGATGCTGAAAGCTTTAGACCACTGCCCTTTATAGAGTCATTTTAATAAAAAAAAAACTTTATACAATAATAAGCGTTGAAGCAATGTTATAAAATTACTCGAGCATGCCTTTATAAGTTGTACGATGGGTAAACAAAGTGATTTCTTGTGATTTTCTTTTTTAAATAATCAATAACATTTAGTAGATGCGACGTTCCGTTGAGTACGACGTTTGGTCGAAAAACAATGGCTTGACAATTTCGACCGAATGTCGTACCTGACTATTTTTTTCGACCAAATGTCGTACTCGGCGATATGTCGCATCGACCAAAAGTCGTATGCGACCAATTGTCGTGTCGGCGAAATGGTTTTCGACGAATTGTCGTGCACCCGTTATATTTATACTCGTCGCGACAAAACCGGTTATTATTATCATATATTATTATTCTATCATAGGATGTGTGTGTGTGTGGGGGGGGGGGGGGGCATTAGAAAATACAGGAGAGGGTGGGGGGGCTAACTGTCATTTGAAGAAAAAAAAACAGAAATATATCATAAAATATATCATAAAATTCATTTCCCGTAAGACGTATTTTTCATTCACAAGCCAACACGCGCCACCCATTAAGGTAATTACTGTCACATAGCTTTGAGTTGATACGGCTAATTAAGCACAACTCAAAGCTGGTCGTTTGGTTAATTGGGTAAGCCAATATTTTCTTGACGTAGCGTAGCTTGGATGCTGATTTAGTGAACGATGTCGTTTCTGTCAGGTTTCTCTTTTTCAGTTTAGTAAAAATATTTTGGAGTATACTCAAGTGCTAAAAAGTGTTTCTTAAAATTTAACCATATTTACAATTGTGATAAATTCTTGTAGGCAAACTGTTGGATTATAACAACTATTAGGATTTTACAAGGTAAGGGATGAAACAAGTTTGCACACGTAAAATGACTAGCTATATTACATACAACATTACATTCCAAAATTAAAGGTATTCAACCTGATTATATAAAAACAAAGCTAATTTCCGTAGCAACAATCTTATATTCTTTTCTAGTTCGTAACTTCTCTTGACGCTTAGTCTATTTTCTTCTTGTCGCTCGACGCGAGAAAACCTGTCTTCGGGGGTTTGCGAACAGTAAAGGCGCAGACCAGTCTGTGCATCCCGCGCAGTCTGATCAGCGCCTTTGTTATTCGCTCATTGAAAACTATCATATCTTAACTTGCTACCAGCGAAATTTCACTTTTCTAGCTAGTCTCTGTAGCTTAGGAGACTAGTTTGGGTCATTTCTGCTGTATTAAATATCTCTTGTCTCTCAGGGCTTTTTCTTGTCGCTTCGGATTAAGCTCTCGAGGTGGGCGCACGTTCCAATTTATAAGAGCTTATGTTTCATCTGTTTTGAGATTATTATTATATAAATGATAAGTATCATTTTATAAATTAAAAAATCGGATAGGTTTTATGTTAAAATATTAAATGGTCGTTAGAAGATCTGTACTTCTTGTGTCTCAAGAGATTTCTTGTGACGTTATTTTTCTTGTCGCTTAACTAAAGCAGCATTTTCAGCGATATGTGAGTCTTCAAATGTCTATGAATATATCTAAGAAATGGAGAGTGATGAGCAACTTCGTTTTAATATCTTGATGATACATTACTTTGTAACTTATTGAAAATTATTCTTGACGCTAAGGAGATATCTCTTGACGCAAATAGTTTAGCGCACGGGCAAAACTTAAGGGGGTTAATTGATAGTTACTTGCAATGTAACTGCATTTATTTAAATATAAACACTTGTACATGTAAAATATGATCGATTTTTCTATGCAACATACATAAAATTGCATTATAATGCTTATAAAATCCTCTTGACGCTTCGTGTCACTTCTTGTCGCTTCTTGACACTTCTTGTCGCTTCTTGTCGCTTTTTAGGGAGACCGGCTACAATGCTTGACTCAAGATAAAGTGGTAATTGTGGCGTCGAGCCACACCGCATGTACCAGGCCTCCAGATAAGAGTGGGTATTGGAAAATTATTTTCTTTATTTCTCATCCAAAACCTATGTTGTGGGTACTCAAAAGAACCGTCTCAATGAGACGGGTCTTTTGAGCACCCAAAACACATGTTTAAATTAATGGGTAAGAAAATAATCAAAATTTTACGCAAATAAAATTTCCTTATCTGGACCTATGCGTACTGCATTGTCTATCTATCTATCTATTCATACTTCATCACCTCCTCGCGAGGATTAGGTGTGACCTTGATCAAGACCAAGTAAAGACACTTTCTTCCTTTATATCTGCAACACCCCCTATCAGATCATTAATTATCCAGAGGGTGTGCGCTGATGTTACTTTAATAGTCATGATAAATAATTTGCTTGAAACTATCTAATGTGTCACAGTCTATAGCACTTTGTGGCAATATGTTCCAGTCTTTTTTTTTGGGAGCGCAGTGGCTCAGTGGTAGAGTGCTTGACTCGAGACCGAAGGGCCGCGGGTTCGAGCCTCACCGGCGTCACTGCGTTGTGGTCCTTGAGCAAGACACATTTATCCTAGCTTAGTACTGGTTCAACCCAGGAAGACCCGTCCCGCATAACTGAAAGATTGTTGAGTGGACGTAAAGAAGCAAATCAAACAAACAAACAAACAAAGTTCCAGTCTTTAATAGTTCTTGGAAAAAAAAGAATTTGTGTAAACTTTTGAATTAGCACTTTCTATTTTCAATTGTTTGTAATGTCCATGTCTTGATCTTCTGTTGTTGTATGTGATGTGCTGATCAGCAGGGATAGCTACCAGGTCATTGAAGATCTTGTAGAGGTGCCGTGGACAACCTGATGCCTTTGGCTTCATGCAATAGTGCATCAGGTCATCCACGGTACGGAGGGGTAATAGTTTGACTATACTACAAACAGGCATGAAATATAAACTGTTTCATTACCCAACCCTTTTGATGAAATACTTAGCAGCTTGAATGGAGTTGCTGTAGATGATGCGGTTTTGTTACAAAACAGAAAACTTCGCCAAATCTGCTCAATCTTGGTCTCGAAAGGTTCCGCTCATTCTAACTAAGAAAACGAGTACGGTGAAGGCACCTAACATTGCACACTTAAGCCTTTAAACCTCCATTGGATACAATAAGAAAGAAACAAAATTGAAAAAGTGTGCACAGCCAAATAAAGTAATCATTATATTTTATTTACATAGAGTTCAAAATGAAAAATATTTTCCCGTACTGTAGCAGCTTTGTTTTGAAGTGCACAACCCCCCTGTTTTTGGACAGCGAAAATAGTCCCCTAACATTGCGCACTTTCTGCAAAATTTTCAATAACTTCTCTTTAATGAATTGCTTTTACAAAATATACCAGGGAAAGTAACAACAATTTACTTCAACAAAAACTTGATTTTAAATAAATAATTTGAAGTCTGGGTCATTTAAAATTTAGATCTGAAATTTGTTAACAACTTTTGCAATTTTTTGCTGAAATCCACCCCTGCTCAGCAGTGAAAGCTTAAAGTGAAATTGTTTTGCTGTTTTTCTCTTTCCAAAAGCAGCCTGATACTAAATATCAAAAAATATTTTATCTGATAAAATGTGACATAGTGACTTGGGCTAGTGCGCAATGTTAGGGGCCGCACAATGTTAGGGGACATGACTGTACCCACACTTTATGTTTCTGACCATAAACAACGAAGTTATTGGAGTTTAATGTTGGCAAAGCATGGCTCATTTTATCCTTTGTTGCACAACGTCTCCTTTCATAAACGATCCATACGCACATCGTTGTCACGCATGTCAATAAGCGCCTGTGTGTCTTAACAGCGAAGCGAGAAACCAGGCCATGGTATAGTGCCAGTCAAAAGTTAAAAATATTGATTGGTCAATAGTTCAGTGACTCGTGATATAGCAAAAATAGACAATTACTCTGATGTAGATGGTTGGGTATAACAATAAATTTTATATTTAGTTTAGTTTTTATTGTGTTGAATGTTAGAAATGAAATTGAATCTAAATATCCTTCAATTATTTTTCTGAGTATAGTATTTGTAGGTGCAAAAGCCAAGTTCCTTATCTGTAACCCTTGAAGTTGTGTTCATTAATGATTCATAGATTCATTAAAACATGAATATTAACTTTACAGTTGTAAAGTCAGTGAACAAAGATGGTGAAAGAAACAGGATATTACGATTTGTTGGGAGTGAAGCCGAATGCGGGAAATGACGAGATCAAGAAGGCGTACAGGAAGCTGGCTTTGAAATATCATCCTGACAGAAATCCTGAAGATCCTGAGAAGGTAAGTACAGAATACAGTCAAGATAAGCAAATATTCAGAGTTTCAGCTGGACTGAAATCTACTTCGGACATTTTGTCCAAGCAGCCCCAATATTGTTCGGACATTTGGAAATTTTTAACAACATTTTTTAACACTCATTTTTACTACCATAAATGGAAATTGCCATCTGCCCTACTCAAATTGAAACCAGGGGTAGCTCTGCTACTATTTGGGATGATAAGTGCGGCCTGATTGATTGTCTGGCTTTTTATTTCATGAGGAGACTGGAGCTTGTTGATCGGTGGAACTGGGTGGGGTACTGTTTTTAGCTGCATTTTTAGTTTAAGTTTTTTAGGCATTTTATCGGTAAATATTCTGTCTACTTCGAGTTGAAATCAAGGGAAGAAAACTAAAGATGCAATAGACCAATCAGGTGCGGCGTAACAAAACACTATGAATGGTTTGCTTTAGGGTGATTTCAATAAAAATGCATCCAAAGTGTGACATTGGGGGTCATATTTCAAAATTGCTCTATCATTATCTTTTTTACGTCATCCTAACCAGGGAACATCAAAATTTCAGAAACAAATACTGGTTTAAGAATAAAATTTAGGACAATGCTTTAAATTTAATACTTTAATCAGTTTTTCATTTTTTTTTACAATTCTATAAGCTACTTTTAGCTTGATTATAAACAACACAGGTATGCAGAATTGTAAATATTTTCTCATGAACTGATGAGGTACGTATGTATTCACATTTTCAAAGTAAAATTTAATCTTTCGCTCAAAATTTGCGCTTGTAATAAAATTTTATGCGAAAATACACCCCTGGATTTTCACTGTGTAGAGGAAAAAGTTTTTCTAATTAAAATAAAAAGCATGATTTTTTGTTAAAAATTGTTTTTAGATAACAAGTAGGGTATATGAAAAACATTGAACAAATTTCATTTTAATATATAGGATATAAAACATATTAACACAATCACATATGGTGGTAATGGAATGTGTTACACTTGTGACAAAATCAGAAGAGGGAGTTTCTCCTTTGAATTTATGATCTCTTATAGATTTTATATAGGATGAAGTGAATTGGCTTCATGGAAATTGATTAAAATCATATCAAAACATAAATCAGTTCCCTTTTTTAGCACAAAACTTTAAAAAATGAACTATTCAGATTTGTTTATTAAGCATAGTAAGTAGTTATAAAATGTTAATGATCAGAAAACAGTTGACAGCACTCATTGTGGGATAAGTTATCAATTGAATGATTTGAGTGATACCATTTCTTGCAATTCTAAAGAATCTGTAACAAATTTAAGGCTTAAATAGAAAGAAATAATTGTGTTACACTTGTGACAAGCAAACAAGGGAACTGATTATGTCACTTTTGTCTGTTCTTATCACTTATACTTTATATAATCTACTATAGTATGTACAAGTGAGCATCTTTTTAGGTTATCTTCAATAAATTCCTGTAAATACTTTTTTGAATTGTGAAAAATACCTTTCCCTCCTTGTGAGTGCATAATTTTATCCTTTTTGTTTACACCATTTTGTGTTTTCTTTGTATTAAAGAGTGAATCACTACCCTAAAATACCAAAAAGTATGAAATTGATTGTTGAATAGATCATCCTTTGACCAAGCACAAGAAAAAGTGAGATGAAGTCAATCCGTAATATATGTTACACTTGTGACACAAATCACATTTTAAAGTCTACCTGTCTAAATCAAGCTATAGTCTGGTTTTAGATTGTCTGATTTCTTCAGTGTTTAATTTAGCATGGTTCCTATCCCAGAATGTAGCTCAAGGATGGCCAGCTTCATAATGAAACTAGTATATGGGCTTGAGGAAGTGTCATTCCTGCTGGACCGTAACTAGTATTGACTGCACATTTGGTTAAGTTGTTGACTTCTTGCTGTCTTTAAATTAAGTTTATGCATTCAAGAATTATTAAAAAGACCAAAGAAGTAATATTTCATTTAAAATTTGCCATGTATATGCATTTATCACATATTCCTAAAATGTGTTACACTTGTGACATCAGTAAAAATTATGCCACGAAGTCAGCAGCTTAAGGATTTCACCACAATTCCTCATAATGTTTTTTTGGGGCTCTCTTGACCAGAAGAACAGCAAAAAGCTATGAAATGCAAAACAAATTGAAATGCTGATGATTGAAACCTTAAATGTTACACTTGTGACATATCTGGGTGGTTTTATTCAGTACTGGCTACATAAAAGCATACTTGTTGTTTTATAGGCAAGTTGGTTCCTTTAAATAGCTAATAGACTGCTAGTCATAAAAGCAGCATTCCTTATGAATACAGCTTTGTATATTTTACGAGGCAATTCACTTTACTCCAATCATATGAAATTCTGTATGATAAAAAATTGAAAGGGTGTGTCTATAAAAGGTTACAAATTTCCGATTTATCTTGTTTAAAAAAGATGAAAAGATTATTTTCCTTCAGCTTTTATGCTATATTTCAACTGCAATTTACCATTCGACTATACATGAATAGTTTTTAATACAATTTACAGTTGAATCAAAGGTAAGGGAAAAAATGTCACAAAAAAGTGTTACCCTTGTGACAATTTTGATGACATTTTTCCATGTAATTTTTGAACGGAACATGCTAAAGCGATGAAACTTGGCATGATGCAAGAAAAACATAAATTACATATCTTAAAATTAATTTTAACAATAAATCTGCTTTATTTAGTCTATAAACATTGATTAAAGAAATGGATGAATTATTTTTGAAATCACCCTTTAGTGAATAAGTATTTGAGAGGTAAAATAAGGCGAACCAGTCTGAAGCTTACATAAATTTGGCCAATCAGCGATCATTTTTTAAAACAAAAATACTATTTCATCACTGTGCATTACCGTACAGCATGTGAGTTTCCGAAAATCTTCTCGGACAAACTGTCCAAACTGGACAGCAAACTCTCAGACATCTGGTACTGTTTTCGGACTATGTCCGATGGCCGACGCCAAACTGAATCCCTGATATTTTGAGCCGTGGCATGAGATTTCCAACAATTTGACATTTTAACAAGTGTAGCTTCAGACGAGCCTGTGCAGCCTCCAGGTAACCTTATAAACTCCAAATGGTGTTCAGTCAGTAGCTTATTAAACAATCAAAGAATACTCAAGCAAGCGACTAGCAAAGGCTCTGATCAGACTGTGCATATGCGCAGGCTGATCTGAGGCTTTGCTGGTCGCACATACCACATTGTTGGAAATCTCATGCACTGGCTCTTTTCAGCGTAAAATTGTAACTTATTTCTTACCTATCTGTGCTTTGGGTGCTTAAAAGAACCATCTCATCGAGGGAGCACAGTGGCTCAATTGTAGAGTGCTTTCAGACCTCTCACTTACTGCTTATTTGCAGTCCTGAACTCTCATTTTTGGTGCTGGGACTCCTGTTTTTGAAGGAGGCTATATTCTTTTGTATGGTGGGACTCCCACTTTTAGGCAAGGAGGGCTCTGGGACTCCCGTTTTTAAAATCCTAGTGAGAGCCCTGGCTTTACTTAAGTTTGAGGGTTCTAGCCTAAACTACGTCACTGCGTTGTATCCTTGAGCGTGACACAATAATCCTTGCTTAGTACTGGTTCAACCCAGGAAGACCCGTCCCTACATAACTGGAAAATTTTTGGCTGGGATGTAAAGAATCAAATAAAAAAATCGAGACAGTTCTTTTGAGTACACTCAACAGATGTTTTGGTTGAGAAATATTATCTTACCCATCATTTATTATGTCTTCTCCCCCCCCCCCCCCCCCCCCCCACACACACACACTCCCTGTCAGGGTCAGGAGACATATTGTTTTACCCAGCGCATCTGTCTGTCCGTCACAAATTGTGTCCAATCTTGTGAACGCAACTCCTACAATTTCATCCAGATCTTTTTGAAACTTTACAAGGTCTGAAGATGTGCACGAGGTTTGGCTGTAAATTAATCCACAGATTAAATTTTGTCACTTATTTCACTGTTTGAACTTGTCATTATTTGGGGGAAAATTCTATCAAAGCATATAGACACTGGGTATCTTGTAAAGCAGCTCCTTCTACATTTTTTTATCAAGATCTTTTTGAAACTTTGCATGTCAGGGTGGGTAGTCACAACGTAGTTTTTGTTTGGATACACTGCAAAGATGTTCGAATGCACTGGACGGATATTCTGATCGAATGTAAGTAGATTTCTCTGTGTTTGTCATCTATACCCAGAAAATTATACACCATTTTCCAGCCCACATTCTTCCAATCAAACGCTACCAGGATATCCTCTTTAAGCTTCTTATTTTGAGTACAAACTCTGTCACAAAGAAAATAATTGTCATCCATTCAGTTTATTTCTATATTGAATTCAGACTCGATCTTTGACACTAGAAATTTTGTGACAGACACTGTACTCAAACTTGAACTGTCATTTGTTTTTATTCATTAACAAGATAGAATTTAAAAGATAGACAGACAGATAGATAGATAGATGTACAGATAAACCCTTAAAGCGCCAATCACGACTGCAGCAGACAACAAATTTTTCAACATCTTTCCAAATTTCGAAAGAAATAAGGAATGATATTTCATGAGAATCGTCTGCCAGAAGACGATTCTCATGAAATATCATGCCTTAGTTGTTATTTTTGAAAAAAAAAACAGCAAAATTTGAAATTGTCATCTGCTGCAAATTATAGGTGGCGCTTTAAGGGTAAAACAAGTTTTTATTATTATTTTTAGTTTAAATCGATCAGCCATGCATACGAGGTGCTCTCTGATGCTAAAAAGCGTGAAACGTACGACCGAGGTGGAGAAGAAGCTATTAAAGGAGGTGGTACCGGGGGCGGCTTTGATTTCCATTCACCTATGGACATTTTTGACATGTTTTTTGGCGGTGGTGGTGGACGGCGGCAGCGAGGGCCTCAGAAGGGAAAAGATGTCATTCATCAAATGAAGGTGTCCTTGGAAGATTTTTACAATGGATGTACAAAGAAATTATCTTTGAAGAAGAAGGTCATTTGCAGTAAATGTGAAGGTTAGTAAAGTATATACAAAAATCCTCATTTCCTCGAAAATTAAGGACAAGCATCGGATCCCAGTCTCTTCAAAACAAGGGACAAAGTGTGTCCCCTTTCCCTGAAAAATACGAACCAAAATTCCAGTTCCCCTCAGCCTCCCCCATCCACCCCCTCCCTATTGAAGACAAAAGTCTCGCCTGCCAAAAAGCTTGAATGCTCAACATCTGGTTGAATATTAAAAACAACTGCTCTATGCGGAAAATAATAAAATCGGGGAATGTCCGGGGGAATGTCATGCAACAGCCAGCAGCCTAGATAAGCAGCATATTTGCGTAAAATATGCAATTAAAATCATCAAAAAAGCAATTAAAATTAAATGTGTGCGTACCGAAAAGCAATTCCGTCGATCGGTATATAATTACATGCGATGTCATTGCGTACCATTTGGTCCATTTCGTTTCCATTTGTGTAATATACAAATGCCAGTCGGGTATTGATTTTTTTTTACTAGCTAGCGCACAGTATAATTCCAATTTTATGAATAAATATCGGCACCAGTCAAGTATTTTAGCGGAAAATGAAACTTTGCAAAATGGATGCGAGCAACTAATGTCAACAAGGCGATGAGATTTGCTTCAGGTACAATAAAAATCCGAAAAAAATCCGCTAGTTTGATACTCAGAAAGTCAGACGATGAGAGTAAATATGTAGGCACATTCGCGATGGCTTCATTTAATAAGAAAACGTATGTAATCACTGCCAAAAACGTGGCATATTTAAAAAAACAACAAAAAAAAACGCAATTGTTTTTGCAAGTACACAATTGAGGATAACCAGGTTGCGTAAATACCCAATTGACCCAAAAGCTTATCTAGGGCGCTGCACAGCCTATCAGGGATGAAGCGAGTACTAAGAAAAAGTACTTGAGTAAGTACTGAGTACTGACTGTTTTGAAAGTACTTGAGTAAGTACTGAGTACACATTTTGTAAATGTACTTAAGTAAGTACTGAGTACTTAAGAAAAGTATTCATGAGTACATCTGAGTACTATGAGTATTATAAAGTATGCAATGAAAATTTAAAACAAAAGCCAAATTTAATAACCAAACAGGCTGCAGATATTTATAATATTTACAAACACATACATAGTAGTGACATCTAAGATTCAATAGATAAAACCTGATGCAAGTTTTTAAATAAAACAATAGCTGATTCTACAAACTCTTCAGAATCAGATGTGATGGCTCATAATGAGCCGCTTCATTTGAATCTACAGTGTTTGTCTTTAGATTTTGATATTGGTGCTTTATGTGATGAGCTTGAGAACTGTTCTGTTCTATTTTAAGCATTCCTGAGAACTAAGGTATTCACAAGTAACTGTTAAAATTAAACAGTTAAATAAAATGCATGTGTGTGGGAAATTTATAAATATTTGGACTCCAAAAATTATTGACATAATTGTCTGAAAAGTGATTGATCAGCATGTTTCATCAATGCATACATGTACATGTCAGAATGCAGATCAAATGTCAAACAGTATAGACCATTATCAGACTGCTCCTGATCTGGATGTGCACTGTTTGCTCAGGTATATATCTGTCCCAATATTTGGGGTAAATCCAGTGTCTTATTTTGCAGCAAGCGTGACAAATACAACAATATACTAATTAAAGTACATTGTAGTAATCCAAAGTAGTGTTGCTCCTGGCCAATTATATGCATCATTAGGCCTCTCATCAAGTGCAGTGTTAATAAAGAAGTCAATGTGGCCAAACTTACCTAAAAATTTTGATAGGTAAAATACACTTTTTCTAAATATTTGGATATGGCTAAAAAAATAAACAAGTGTTTCTCAGGCCACTTTTATGAAAAACAGGTGAGGCAGGCAGGTTTTTTATGTATATTTTTTATTCCCCTAAAATAGATGAGAACACTTTTTTTCAAGTCTGAAAAAAGACAGATGAGGGGCATTTGAAACAGATGAGGAAGGGCCTGAGAAACAATTAATTTTGTTTTTCCTATCTGGTAAAAATTTAAAAAAGTACTCTGTAGTACTCGTAATGTACTCATGAGTACAGGGTTTTTTGTAACAGTACTTAAGTAAGTACGAGTACATGTACTCATGAATTTCACTAAGTACAGAGTACAGCTAAGTACTGCAAAAACAGTACTCGAGTAAGTACGAGTACAAGTATGAGTACGAGTACTCCATCCCTGCAGCCTATGGATTCCTGCATTTGTGGTATAAATATGAGCTCAGAAAGTTTTCTCATTAGGTCATATTTACTTTTTTCCCGCGATAAACACATTCTTGTCGAATTCTGGTACACCTATTTAACGCATGTTAAAATAATGGGCAAGAAAATAATTAAAATTTTACACAAATAAAATTTCCTTATTTGGACCTATGCTTTATTACAGGTAGAGGTGGTAAAGAAGGAGCCGTTGAGAAGTGTACAATTTGTAAAGGTACAGGAATGCAGGTGAGTCCATTTTAACCCTCTTTGTACCAATGAAATTTCGAATAAAGTTAAGTCAGGATGGTCCATTATATTTATTTTATTCTTAGCAGTGAAATCAATGCATATCAAAAACAAATAAAAGTGATATCAATCACTAGTGAAATGATATGATATCAATCACTAGTGATTGATATCAACCTATATTTTCACTGTAGCTTTTTTGGATCACCTCTGACTTTTCCATTCACTTAATGCTGCGCACTTCGAAAGTTTAAACGCCTATAACTTTCTTATTTGTGAACAAAAACATCAAGTGTGGGTAGTCATTTTCTTAGTTAGAACATGAGGAACATTTTGGTACCAAAATAATTCAGATTCGCTGATTTTTTTTTATTTTGAATTTTCAACACCTCCCGCTTCAGTGAGTGAGGCAATGCATGTAACCTATTCTACGCAACGTCATCAACAAAAAAAGACGTTGCTTATGACGTCACTTGTATCGGACTTTGACTCTGAATAAATTTCTTTTTATCTGTAAGTCGTGATGACTATAGATCTTGTAGATTGATCCAGGTATTCTAACAAATTGATTAACTGTAAATCTTCAAAAAAGTATAAAATAAAAAGAAAATTTACTTTTTTGAGGTGAATACCAAATATATTTCATCACGTGAGTTGAAAACATCGAAATTTTCATTCGTGCTGCGCACTCATGAAAATTCTGATGCTTTCAACACACTCGATGAAATATATTTGGTATTCACCTCAAAAAAGTAAATATCCTCTATATATTGGGGGTCACAGGTTATAATTTCCAAAACATATTGTATTTCTTTCTCTGAAGATGGTTTTTGTCTTAGCAAACAGTGACTCTGATGCATAATGCGGCATTTATCTGGGTCTTCACTATTTGTTCAAGTACCCATTAGGGCAGGGTTCGCACAGGCTTGCAAAGTACTTGAATTTAGAGGGCTTTCTTGAAAAGTCCTTGAAATTCAAATATAATTTGAAAAGTACTGGAAAATCACGCAAAGGCATTGTAAAATCCATGAATTATTTTATTTTCTGTAGGAATTAACACTGCTGATAGAGATCTAAATTAGAATAAAACTGTTGTGCCTTGATTTGGTGCAGCAAATGCTGCACCAATAAAGGCACAATAACTTTATACTAATTTTCTAGTACTCATTTCTCAGTCTAGCATTTCTGAAGTAGAATTTTAACACTTAAATCTGGATTTTTTCATTAACTTTAAGTCCTTGAAAACTGTAGGATAGTCTTTAGAAGACCCTTGAAAAGTCCTTGAATTTCTTTCTGTAGGGGTTTCTGGTCCTCAAAGGGTTAAACATGACCATTAATGGTAAACAAACGTTTACAAAATTGTGAATATTTTCTTACCCATTGGTGTAAACATTTGTTATATGGGCATGTCTCATTGAGACAGTTCTTTTGGTACCGGGCCGCGTAGCGCAGTCCTCACATGTCTGGCTACAGATGCGTGCCTGACTGCAAATCCATGGGTCGCAAGTTTGATCCTGGTCCGGGACCATACTTTAGTGGAGATTCATCATGAAATGATTTAATAATTTCTACTGTCATTCTCCTCCCTTCCCCTGAATCAACCAAGAAGTGTTGTTGTCAGTTACAAGCGAAAGTATTTGCACAATGTACTGATAAACCACTTATTCAAGCTTGCCCAGGAAAAAGTGTGGTAAGATGAACTGACCGTCCCACCATGACCATAGCTGTTGACTTGGGATGTAAAGCAACAAAACAAACAAACAAACAAACAGTTCTTTTAGGTAGCCAGGGTTCGCACAGGTTTGAAAAGCACTTGAATATACAAGACTGTCTTGAAAAGTCCTTGAAAATTAAATTGCCTTGAAAAGTCCTTGAATTATACACTTTACAGGAGGATTCAACACTGTCTTTGGAGACATAAATCACAATAAAGTTGTGGCACCTTTATTTAGTGCAGCATATGCTGTACCAAACTAAGATACCCCAATTTTATACAAATTTTCTAAAACTAATATCTTTAGTAATGCACTGTAGCATTTCGGAAGTAGAATTTTAACGTGTAAATCAGTATTTTTCATAAGGTTTTAGCCATTGAAATCAGTAGGAAAGTCTTTTAGAAGTCCTTGAAAAGTCCTTGAATTTTACTCCCAACTTGCCCGTAAGAACCCTGGTAGCCATGTTTTGGTAAAAAATACGAAATTTTTAAAACATTTGTTTCGGCTGCTCAAAAAAGCCGTCTCATTGAGATGTCTCCCAACATAAATTTGATTTGAAAATAAGAAAATTAATTTTTAGCTTCAGACTTGTTTAACTTGTTCCTTCCTAGTCTTGTCTAGTGTTAACTAGTGTTGTTTGCTCTTAACATTTGCAAACAGATTGGGCCCAGATCAGGCCCGACAAAACATGGGCCTGAACTGGATCCAATCTGTTTTGACCCTCTAATGGTGTTCCTGAAAGAATTTTTCGAAAAAGTTGATTTTGAAAAAAATCAGCAGATGACAAAAGAACATGAAAATTTTTCCCAGAAACTCCAAATGATTTTTGGTCATTAGCTTAACAGTCATAGAATATTTAAATGAGATTAGCAAAGGCTCTGATCAGTCTGTGCGTATGTGCAGGCTGGTCTTAGCCTTTGCTGGTCGCATATACCACAGTGTTGGAAATTTCATGTTTTGGCTCATATTATTATGTCCATTAAAACAGCTGTAAATTTGCTATTTTTAGTCTGATTTTTATGAAATTTTCACCAAACGGTAGAGTTAAGAAACTTAGAATGTTATTCGCCAAGTTTTTGCTCATTTTGAAATTAAGAAGGGTCCAATATTCTGCCCCATATTATGCAAAGGAAAATCCCTGACAAGTTTCCATAGATTTATATATGACATAAGGTCAACTAAAGTTTGAGCATAAACTTGTGAATAATTTCTTATCCATCTTTTGTTTTGTGTTCTCTTAAAAGTATCGTCTGATTGAGACGGTTCTCACGGCATATGTTGAAGAAGAAGAAAATTTATTTCACACTTTTATCTAGAGTACAAAAAAGACACTCACCAAACTTTGAAAAAATTATTTCTTTCTGAATGACCATAGGGTTAGATAAGCAAAATGTTTCAGCGTTAATTTATAAATTTTTTCTTACCCATCAGTTTTTACATATTTTCTGGGTGCTCAAAAGGACCATCTCATTGAGCCAGTTATTTTGAGTCATAAGGTATATTTTGGTTGAAAAATAAGAATTACCTAAAAGCCTGTGCAGCAACAGACCTGCAGAATGATTCCTGGCTTGGAATTTACAAAATGCACATCAGGGAAGACCCTGATCAGACTGCTCCTTCAGAAGCAGAAGTCTGATCTGAGACTGCACTGTCTAGGGCTTTTTTGGATGGCAACTAGTGTAGTGGTTGAAATTTTAGAGCATTTACTGTACACAAGTTTAGATAAAACAAATTTTTCAGCGTACAATTGTAAATATTTTCTAACCCATCAATTTTAACATATGTTTTGGGCGCTTAAAAAAACGTCTCATTGAGACGGTTCTTTTGACTACCTACATCATATACTGCTCAACAAAAGTTTAGCATGGATTTTAATATCATATCCAGGTTTTAATGAATATGAAATATTTTATTTGGTGTTAATCAACAAGTTTTGGGATCTTAAATTAATGTTTTTTTGTAACCGCCTACAAAACGTAATCTTGTTAGGCGTCAGTGGATTGACGTTAGTTTTTATGCCATGCGCATGTAAAGGACACAAGCCCACATCCAAAATTAAATTTTCAATACTAACGTAAAGCAAAAGGTTCTTAATGGTGAAAAACGTTGAAAACATCAGAGAATGGTGCCCGTTTATGCCATGTTTCTGCGTACGATAATGACGAAAAATGCCCTGTTTCCATTTTTTGACTTTTCAGCGAACTGAATTAAGCAGTTATGCAATCCTTTTGATGCTAGTGTGGCACGAGCACCCTGAACAGTTCTCTTAGTCATTCATTTGAAAACGTCTTCTATGGATAACATTACCACCTATATTTAGCCTAGAATTCAGATTAAGGTCACTTTGCATGAATCAAGTACGCAGAGACAAACTTTTATAAACTTGCCTTACCCTTAATTGTCTTTCTTATGGCACCCTCTTAAACACGAAAACCCTTTCAGTTAAGCATGTAAACGCAACGAAAAACATACTGTTTTTGACTTGCAAACGTCATTATAAAACAACATTATTAGTTTCTGAGACTCAACGTTTGCTTCAAAGGCTCAATTGAGAGGACCTGATTTTTTTTCAGAATAGCTGTTTCGACCTAACTGGAAAACAAGAGACTTTATAAACCGATGCTGTATCAATTTTGTATTGCGAGTAATGCAGGTGAAACGCGTTTTTGACCCCTTCCTTGTTTGACGCAACGAACAACGCAGAAGAAATCAAATTAAACTACTCCAATTGCTTTCATTAACTTAAACACATATCAAACCATCATTTCAGCAGAAATTTTATAACTTTAGATAATTTGCTCACACATAGAATTAATCTTTATGTATCCGTGCTAAACTTTTGTTGAGCAGTATATGTTTTGAAAATAAGAAAATTAGTTTTAGTTACGCACTCTTAACTAAAGTCCTGCTGTTGTAACTTTTTATTGTTGAAGGCACCCAGAAAACTGTAAAATTTCCCTAATTCTACCGTTCCTTCGCCGAAATGCAAAGAAATTTAATTTGATAAATATATTACAGGGCTTGGGTCAGGTGTGGTACTTGATTGTATCGTTTCCTGATCTTTGCCATCTTTCTTACTGTAGTTAAGAGTCATCATATCATCATAATCGGATTTTTGATTAATATGCAGGTGCAGGGGCATCATCCACATCAGTGGGCCCCTTTCCAGGTAACTGGCTAGCTGCACGCATAGCAGATCTCACACCTGATCTCCAGATGCTCCTTTCTTGAGGGTCAGCTGTCGTGAGCTTCCACTCACGGCAGTCTCTCTCTATCAGTTTCTTCCATGTTAGCTTGGGCCTCCCTGGCCCCCGCCTGCCATCAATCTGTATATCACATGCTGTTCTGATCGCACCACTAGAACGCTCCACATGCCAAAACCAGCAAAGCCTTCTCTCTCTCAAAATGAGGTCGAGGTCCTCAAGCTCAAGCTTTGCCAGTAATTCCCTTGACCTTACCGTGGCCACGTCCTCTGTCTTGTAAGACAGGTGGCAGGATGTGAGAACTGGTAGCAGCTCCCTGAACTTCTTCCAGGCTGTTTTCACACGAGTAGAGTAACAATACATTTATATTCTTATTTCTCAACCATAACATGTTGTGGGTACCCACAACATATTAAAAATGATAGGTAAGAACTTGTTAAAAATGATATATAGGTCTAAAAGAAAATAATTACAAATGAATGCTGAAAATTTGTTTATCTAAACCTGTGTATTATGTTTATTTCTCTTTAGGTGAGAATAATGCAGTTGGGACCGGGTATGGTGCAGCAGATTCAGTCTGTGTGTGGAGAATGTCGTGGGAAAGGGGAGAGAATCAATCCTAAACTACGGTGTAAGACGTGCACTGGACAGAAGGTTATAGAAGACCATAAAATTTTAGAAGTCCATGTAGATAAAGGTAAATATTTACATTTTTAAAGCAAGCCTTTAATGAATCTGTAGACTTTGCAACCGTTCATACTTCATAGCCTCCGACATGAATGACACAAAATTTGAATGACAAATACCTAGCTCACTTGCCCATGCAATTCGCTTCGAGCATCGAATTCATTCGCCAGATGTGATACTGGTGTTGTGATTAACAGCGAGCCACACCTGAGTTGCACATGCAAAACAAGCTTCTTGTTTGCTCCATTGGCTGTCTGTGTTCACACTGGCTGTTCCGCTTTTCCGTTTTGCACTCCAACAAAACTAAATACAAAAATATTTTATCTCCTAAATTATAAATAATTTCTATATATTATTTATTTATAATAGAATGTCAATATAAGCAATAAATTTATTTTTTGGATGGTTCATGGAATCATAAATACTTCGGGTCTCTTGCAAAGTAAGTGAAGCCCGTTAACTGCAAGAGACCCGAAGTATACATGATTTCATGAACCTTCCAGAAATCGAATTCATTTCTTAAATGACACAGAGCTCAGGGCCAGGTCAGGCCTCCAGATAAGAGTGTGTAATTGAAAAATTGTGAAAATTTTATAATCCATTTTAAACATTTGTTTTGGTTGCTCAAAAGAACCATCCCATTGAGGCGATTCTTTTGAGTAACCACAATGTTTGTTTTGGTTGATAAATGATATATTTTTTTATTACACACTTTTATCAGGAGGACTATGATCGAGAAACTAAACTGTCCTCTGTTAAGAAATCAAACTATGACAACCAGATTCAACTGACCAATCATTGGGCACATAACAAAAACAACCAGATTCAACTGACCAATCATTGGGCACATAACAAAAACAACCAGATTCAACTGACCAATCATTGGCCACATAACAAAACTCCTTGACTGGTTGGCTTTATTGAACATCTATTTTCATAGTAAACTTTTGCCAACCAGTGGGATACTTACAGAAATGATCAGTCACCAATCGTTTAATGAAAAGTAAACTGCAGGGCTTACCCTGCAATGAGCCAATGTAGCCATTTGCTAATAAACATCTAGAGTGACTACAAATGTAAGTCATTGGCGAAAAGTACAGTCTTGGTGGTCTTTGTGAAAAAGTGTATTTTGATCAGCTTTTGGATTCTCCAATATTGCTTTTATTATTCCTTCACACTTTATTATTGTGCCATATTTTACTCTTTGGATTCAGGAATTTTACTATACCATCAGGGTGTCAAACAGTTTGGATCCAGATCAGGCCCAACGTTTTGTTTTTGGACCAAACTGTTTGCAAAGGTTATCAGCAGACAACAAAAGTCTCCCCTAGCGGGCAAAGAGTTAAATACAAAACAACTTGATACTACTTTCTGGCTAAAACCTTCGCTAAAGTTAATTTCCTTTGGCTTCAACTTTTTTCATAAATTTGGCTAAAGTGTTGGCTACAACAAATTCTGAGCCAGGATAAGCCCTGGGTAGGGTAATGTGCGTTCTCCAAAATTTGCTTGTAACCGAAAATCGTTTGGGACAAACTGTTCTACATGAACTGCAAACTGCCCAACATCTGGAAAATATTTTTGAATCCCTCGAAGGGGCACGCCCATATTGTTGAGTTGATGCTTTAACTCAATAATTTAGTCACATTGGAACATTTTAAACCAAAGCAGAGAAGATATATGGGCCTTGACATGAGAAAACCTGTCGTCAGGGTTTCCGACAAAGTGGGTTTCAAACCAGTCTACTCTGCTACATAGACTAGCTAGAAAATTGAAATTTCGCTTGTCAGACTGCGCTAACTTGAGAAATAAGAAAATTATATTTCTGGTACGCACTCTTAACTAAAGGCCTGGACAAGTGATGAAAACATTGAGAAACAGATGCAAGTTTCTTGGGACTTCTGAAACATAACAAAGTGAGACAATCGAGACATTTGCAAATTTTATGTTTCAAATTGGGCAAAAACTCAGCCTTGGCAGAACACTGCTTGGGTGAGGTTTGAATTAGAGACCCAAACACTCCACTCAGGACTTAAGTAAAGAGTGCGTAACAGAAAAAGATTTTTCTTATTTCTCATCCAAAACATAGGTTGTGGGTACAGTCAAAAGAACCGTCTCAATGAGACGTTTTTTTTTGAGCACCAAAAACATGTGCTAAATATTATAGGTAATTAAATATTTACAATTTTACGCTGAAAATATTTGCTTATCTAAACCTGTGCTACTACTGAGCCATTGGGCTCTTCTTCTTGCATTGTTTGATTTTCTGATCTAAAACTTCACAGGTCTTTAGTTAAGATTGCGTCACAAAAATATTTTTTCTTATTTTTCAACCCAAACATACATATGTTAAAACGGATGGTTAAGGAAATATTTACAAATTTGTGTGCAACAAAAATTGTTTATCAAAATCTGTGACTTCATTTTTGTAGGTATGAAGGACGGTGAAAATATACGATTTTCGGGAGAGGGAGACCAGGAACCGGGGCTGGAACCCGGCGACATTGTGATTGTTTTAGATGAAAAGGACCACCGTACATTCCGTCGTCATGACAACGACCTCATCATGGAAATGGACCTTGAACTAGTAGAGGCATTGTGCGGATTTCAGAAGACAATAGATACACTTGACAAAAGAGTTCTAGTTTTAACCAATTTACCAGGTACTGTGAAAACTCCATAATCAGGGCATTTTCTGCTCATCTCTAGGGGCCCAATTTCTGCCCCATTCCCAATCAAAAATATCAACCTTTTTTTCCCAATACCATGTCTGTTTTTCCCAATGAAGAAAGTAAAAAAAAATCTTCTAGTTTTAACCAATCTACCAGGTACTGTAAAAATATAGAATACTAGGTGAGTGTCTTTTGATATTGCGTTTACCAGGCAAGGCTTTGAGAACGCTTGTTGACATCGCGAGGCTTGCTGAGCCTTTCAACATGCGCTCTCAAAGCCCAGCCTGGTAAACTTGATATCAAAAGACACAAAGCTGGTATTCTATTTATCAGTTTACCCATTGTTTTACTCTTCAAACTAGCGATTATGACATAATTTTCCATTTTTGTGTAGATTTAGCGTAATTAGTGACGTCATTCAAAAAGTGCACATCATCATGACATGATAAAGGCACATGCTGTGAGATAGACATTGTTTATCAGACAAAGTGCAGCAATGCAGTTAATCTGAGGGTAACGGATATATAGTTTTCTTTTCATGTGGTCTATTGCAGGCCCCCAGAGTACATAACTGAAAATTATTTTTCTTATTTCTCAACCAAAACATATGTTGTGGGTACTCAAAAGAATCGTCTCGATGAGATGGTTCTTTTGAGCTGGCTCAACACTGATGGATAAGAAAATAATCACAATTTTAAGCAAATAATTTTTTGGTTTAACTGGACCTATGGTCTATCGGTGTTTCTGTCTGTGTTCTGTGATGTTCGTGTTTTCCTAATGTCTTGAAACCACTGGTGCAATTTCAAATATTTCACACATAAATTTCGCTCAATGAAACAATACATGTATATATATAGCATAGGATTGAGCTGCCCCGTTTCAAGATCTAAGGCCACATACAATTGATGATTTGGTGTGTTCCTAACATCTTGAAAACTCAGTTTTAAAAAAAAATTTCACACATGTGTACATTCACCTGAGAATAACAGCATACAAAGTTGAAAGTTTTAAAGTAATTGAATATAGAGAGTTTTCTTGAAAAGTCCTCAAATTAAATCTGACTTGAAAAGTACTGCAGAATAACTCTGAAGCCTTGAAATTTCTTAGTTCTTGAATTTTACTGTTTTATATTCACTCTAAATGGAGACAAAAATCAGTATTAAATTGTTGTGCCAAATAAAATCACAACAATTTTATTCTAATATTATTTTTTTCCACTTTCTTGGCCTTGCATTTGAGAAGTAGAATCATAGAGTGTCAAATGGTATAATATTTTTCACAACTTTGTAGTCCTTCAAACCCATGGCAGAGACTTTCAAAAGACCTTGAATTTTATAAAAAATAAAGCCTTTATGAACAAATAAGTTAGGGGTCTTTCATGCAAACCAAACATCTATGTGTCTTCAACTGTCTTGTTCCACATCTGAACTAAGGGTGAGGTTGGTGCACCGTTAAACTGATTTAAGCCCTCCAGTAAAATATTTTTACTGACCGTTCCAAGGTGGTGTTTCTTTTGTGGATCATTTATGTTATTTCTGTCTTGTTTTGTTATGCTTTCATGCACGTCTGTTTGTTGATGCCTTGTCAATGTGGTCACCTGCTGGGAAAGGGCTGACCTCTTGGCTCTCGTTTGTGATGTCTAATTGTGACGTCACTTTCCCATTGGTATCCTGGGTCAGTTGTGGTACTTGATTGTATCGATTCCAGATCTTTGCCCTTTATCTTACTTTGATATAAATTGGAAGATTCACAAGAATTATTTAAGTCCAGATAGGCAAAAATTTTCAGCGTAAAATTGTTAATATTTTCTTATCTGTCAGTTTAACATTTGTTTAGGGTGCTCAAAAGTACCGTCTCATTGAGACGGTTCTTTTGAGTACCCAAAGCATATGTTTTGGTTGAGAAATAAGAAAATTAGTTTTTAAGCAGCACTCTAATGCCGAGGCCGGTGATAGAATCTATTTATTGTTGGGGAGTGGAGTGGCTCAGTTGGGGATGGAAGGGTTGCTAGTGTGAGACTCACAGCCAGGGGAGGGCACTGTGTTTTGTCATTGAGCAAGGCTTAGTACTGGTTCAACCTAGTAAGACAGGAAATTGTCCCGAGATGACGCATCAAAACAAACCAATAAGAACAGGCCTTTAGATAAAGAGTGCGTAACAAAAAATAATTTTCTTATTTCTCGCCCAAAACATATGGTGTGGGTACTCAAAAGAATTGTCTGAATGAAACATACACATGCTAAAAATTATGTTTAAGAAAATATTTACAATTTTAAGCTGTGATTGGTGCTTTGTGTTTTTATTGTAAATGTTTCCTTTTCTTCTTGTTTTAGGCGAGGTGATCAAAAATGGTGATATTAAGTGCATCATGGGAGAGGGTATGCCAATATACAGAGATCCATTTACAAAAGGACGACTCATCATTAAATTTACTGTAAAGTTTCCAGAGAACGGATTTTTACCACCCGCCAAAATTCCAGAACTGGAAAAAATCTTGCCTCCTCGGCAAGAGATAATTGTACCGGACAATGCCGAGGAACATCAATTAGAGGACTTTGATGAAAATGAGCAGAATTATCGGCGAAGAGGGGAGGCGTACGATTCTGACGATGAAGGGGGGATGGGGGGACAGAGGGTACAGTGTGCCTCTCATTGATGAGTGTTGTAGCATTAGTTTTATTGTGGCTCGATTTACGGGGTGGGGATTTCCTAAGTTTTCCTGCTATCCAAAGCAATTTAAAGGGGCTTAACTCTTTCCTTGCTTGCAGCGACTTGTCATCTGCTGATAATCTTTGCAACAGTTTGGACCCAGATCAGGACCAACAGAATGTCCGTTTTGATCTCGATCCAAACTGTTTGACAATCTGATAGTGTTCCTGAAAAAAAACAACAAAAGAATGAAACATTACCTAGCATGCAGAGTTAAGCTAGAAGAATTATGGCCGATTTTAATTAGAGCCAGTGCATGGGATTTCCAGCAATGTGGTTTGTGCGACCAGCGAAGCCTCAGATCAGCTTGCGCATATGCGCAGTCTTATCAGAGCCTTTGCAAGTATCTTGAATATTCTATGAGTGTTAAGCTACTTACTGAAAATAATATGGAGTTTCTAAGCTTAAAAAGAGGCTGCACAGGCTCGTCAGAGTCTACACTTGTCAAAATGCCACATTGTTGAAAATCACATGTGGCGGCTCAATTTATCTTTGTGTGATTTCTTTTAATGAGAGCTAAAGGTGAACACTGAATGGGGGACCCTTATTGCGACAACACGTTTTGTCGAGGATAATCCTTGCTGTTTTTTACGGGGATGGGGGAAGGGTTTGTTTTGGGGAATATTTTTCATTTTATTACTGTTGTACCAGCATTTATTGTCGTCATTGTCTATGGATAAGTCGGAGACCATATGGACCCCGACGCGAGAAAACCTGTCTTCGGGGCTTCCATCAAAGCGAGTTTCAAACCAGTCTCCTCAGCTACAGACACTAGCTAGAAAATTGGAATTTCACCTGTAGCAAGTTTACATATAATACTTTCCAAATAGCAAATAACAAAGGCACTGATCAGACTGCGCAGATGCGCAGGCTGGTCTGCGCCTGTGTTGTTTGCAAACCTCAGAAGACAGGTTTTCTCCCGTCGAGGCCCATATTATCACATCATGAACACAAAAAGCAAATGAAACTATGGAGATGCCACAATTATAGTGCCACATGCCACTGAGTTACTTCCCTTGACTGAATAGGCAATTATAGTGCCACATGCCACGGCACAGCATTTCCATAGCCAAAATTAATGGTTTCAGTCGCAAAAATACACATTGTGCTGATCGCTGTTAACATTATAAATAGAGGATCTTACATGAGTGCTCATGTTTTATTGAATTTATTTAACAAGTTCAGTGTTAGATTTAGGCTTGGTTTTTACTGCGTCCCTGGGACCCAGGGCATCAACAGAAGTTGAGTCCCATGCAAGTTTTACTGAGTTCCGGAAAGTTCCCCAATGGACAATTTTTTATTTAATGTTAAACACTAAGAAGTTAGGTAAAACTATCATTTAATTTAACGCAAACATTTTCAGTTGACATTGATTGATTGAGGATCAATAATAAATAACAAGAATGAAGCAGTGATGTCATTGACAATTAAACTCCTTTGCAAGTCTGTGCTTGGCTGCGATGATGCTCTAGATTGTAAATTCTCTCCAAGGTTAGAAGTGATGGAGTCTTTGACTATTAAAATTCTTTGCTTTTAGAAAGTCTTAACTTGACACTCTAGACCAAGGTTATTTGACATGTGCTTCTTGGAAATCACTGAACCCGTCTGTGAAAGCATTTTTGAGCGCACAAAGCATCGAATTGTGATAGTTTTGGCTTCACAATTAACTTAATTAAGTTTCTACGGTGATCCTCAAGCCAGGCACAATTTTTTACCCAGCAAGTCGATTTTGGGGAAGTAGTAAATCTTTATTTATAGCAGAGCCTCGTTCTGATTTCAACCGTTGCTATGAACAACGGATTTCGGAAAACCACAACTAAACACTATTTATAGCAGTCAGTCTCTTTGTAATTTTGGAGCATTGCAAAGCGACTGATTTTGATCTTGCGTCCCATGGACGCAAGCTACTTATCTATTTTGCGTACCAACGATTTTCGTTGTGTATTTAGATATTATTACGACGTAAAAGTGAACACTAGAGTTAGGGAATAGAGATAAAATGCAGCAAGCTTAATAAATTCAATAATACAGGAGCACGAATGTTAGATTCTATTTATCACAACATTAAAAATACTTATAAATTGCATTTTTGGTGTGAAAACTTCATGATTTCCCTGTATGCAACGTTAAAATGGATGTCATTATGTTGCCCGAAAATCTGTAAACCACGAGTGGTTTATCAATTTTATTGCATTGCATTATATCACTCCCTGACGCGACGTCATATGATAAATTTGCGATCTATGATGATCATTTTGGCCATCAAAAACGTTATCGTTTTTGCCATCAAAAACCCTATTTCTACAAATTACCGCCTACATCAGGCCTTAAGGTAAGAGTTTGTAACAGAATTTTTTTCTTATTCACTACCAAATCAAATGTTGTGGGTACTCAAAGGAATGGTCTTGATGAGGCGGTTCTTTGAGTATGCAAAATATATGCTAAAATTATTGGTAAGAAAATATTTACAATTTATGCTGAAAACTTTCTGTAAGTCACTGTTTATGTTACCTACAGCATAGAGTTGGAAGGAGAATAAATAAAGATGTAAACAAAGATCAGTTTTATCAAATTTATTGTAGCGCCAACGCATAGGGATCATGTCAGCGTCCGATTGATTACTTTTGAAGGGATTTATCAATTTCATTCAAACTTTAAAGAAGGGTAAAGCATCATTAAATGCAGGTCAAGTTCAAATATCAAGGTCATTTGCAAACTTTTAATTGAGTTATGGCCCTTTTTGGACTTAGGTTTAGTCTAATGCAAAAGCTATATTGGTTTTTTGTGGAACAAGGTTAGCTTTTAAAAAAGCTTAGAACCATCTCATGGCATTTTAGAGTAATTAAAGAACTTTTATAGTTTATTATTATTGCATTTGCTGAAGCCACTCTTTTCAGTGTTTCATGGGCATCAAGCTCTGAGTATTTTTTTTTGTTTTAGTTAACGATTTGTACATAGCTGATCCATTGGAAGCAAATAAAAGACAGGAAATATGCATATTCCATAAGACACTGCTCATGAACACACTGAATAATTGTAGAGTTAACCCCCTCCCCAGCAGTATGTATTAGGTCTTTCAACCATATTCCTCAATCGAAGTCAATGCACATAATGCCTAGGGGGCATATTGAAACTGACCTATCTACATCTAGATATTTCGTCACATTTAGTCTAGAATATCCGAAGGGCCCATGTTTGATCGGGATTCTTGCTCAGTGGTAAGGTCTCTAATAGGCCTTTTTGCTTTTAGAAGCAATCCAGTATCCAAAGTATATCAACATGGCTCACGCAATGATGGAATTTTGGAAGTAACTTGGTCAATGGGGAGTCTGAGAGAAAGAACTGTAAAAGACACTGCTGTTGGGGAGTTAACACCTGATCCATTTCCGCAACTTGCTAATGGAACAGGCCCGAATAGAACACGCGCCCAATGGAAGTTTACTAACGTATATCACCAGCGCTAACACGCTGGTGAATAAAGTTCACATTTCTCCAAAACTATTATATCTGACAACTTCTCTCTATAGGCCATGATTACCCAGTGGCTATAGATAAGCGTGACAGTGATTAAAATTTTACCCAACCCCCTGACCCCATAGGTGGGGTCAAAGGTAAAATATTCAAATTTCGCAAAAAGTCAGTTGTCAATATTTTTACTGAAATTTCTCATGCAGACAGAGGTACACAAAATATGAAACATAAACGTGATTTTAGATCGAAGGCCTTGGTCCGTCCCCTTGGGTGGACTTCTGGGGTGGGGCAGAGGCAAAAATTCAACTTTTTCAGAATATGGTCATGTTGCATATCAAATTAAAGGAAATGATGCTGGGGTCAAAATTCAACTTTTTTCTGTTCTTACACTGGGGTGGGGTCAAAGATCAAAACAATTTTTTAGCCCCCCAAAGGAGTTTTGGGAGTAATATAGGAATCACACTGTCTGTCCGTCCGTCAGTCCCGCTTCGTGTCCGGTGTATATTCTTTGAGGTACGAATCCCATATTTGGTGTGTGGATGCGATGGTGGAGTGGCCCATACCATTTTAGGGTCACTGTGACCTTGACCTCTGACCTAGTTTTAAGAAAAATTGTGTCCAGAGCATAGAGGTAGGAATCCCAAATTTGGTGTGTGGATGTATCTTGGGGTGAAGAAGTGTCGCATACCATACTTGGGTCACTGTGACCTTGACCTAGTTTCTTGAATCCACATTGCATGTGGTGCATATCTCTTGTATTCTTGAGGTAGGAATTCCAAATTTGGTGTGTGAATGCATCTGGGGATCGACTACTAATATTTGAGAAGCTGCAGGCCCTTCGGGTATCATTGGGGAGATGCTGAAAGCCGCTGGTGAGGTGGGCATAGAGTTGTTGACAGAGCTAACGGAGGTGGTCTTCTGCAATGGTGTGATCCCTACGGACTGGCCCGCTCTGGAGCGGGGAGATTATCACGGCCTTAAACTAACAGATCAGGTTATGAAGTTGCTCGAGCGTGTGCTGGACTCCTTCATTCAAGAGATGGTGGACATTGACGCCATGCAGTTTGGAATTGTGCCGGGGTTCTTCATCTTCCGCCGATTACAGGAGAAGTACATCGCTGCAAACAAGCCACTATACTTCGCCTTTGTTGATCTGGAGAAGGCTTTCGACCGAGTACCCAGGAAAGTTCTTTGGTGGGCCTTGAGGAGTTTGGGAGTGGAGGAGTGGGCTGTATGTGTCATTCAGGGTATGTATACAGATGTCAAAAGCTGTGTATGTGTCAACGGTCAGTACAGCAAGGAGTTTGGGTTGGAGTATGTGTGCATCAGGGATCTGTTCTCAGCCCCTTGCTTTTCATACTTGTGCCGGAAGCTCTGTCACGCCAGTTCCGTACTGGTGTGCCTTGCTTATGACATTGCTGTAATGGCAGACTCACTTGAAGAATGCATTGCAAGGTTGAAGTTATGGAAAGAGGGTATTGAACGCAAGGGACTGAGTCAACATGAAGAAGACAAAGCCCATGGTCTCAGGAGCGGGCTTGACCTTCTTCGCGACTGGAGCGTTCCTCTGTGCAGTCTGTCGGAGTGGTGTTGGTGTGAACTCTATCCAGTGCTTGCAGTGCATGTATTGGGTGCACAATAAGTGCAGTGGTGTTAGAGGAAGATTGGCTGAGGATCCAGACTATGTTTGTCCAAGATGCTGTGATCAGGCTCCACCGATTGACAATAGACCTGTCACACAGGTAGATGTGGATGGAACGCTACTCAACGTGGAATCCAACTTTTGCTACCTTGGAGACATGCTGTGTGCCGGCGGAGGATGCAAGCTCGCCATCGTCACCAAATGTAGTACTGCCTGGGGAAAGTTTAAAAGGCTTCTTCCTATTCTGACATCCAAGCATGTGTCCCTAAGGACCCGCAGGAAGGTCTTCAACGCCTGTGAACGTTCTGCCCTATTACATGGTAGTGAAACCTGGGCACCTACTGCGCCAGACTTGCAGCGGCTTCACTGGAACGACAGATCAATGGTCCGCTGGATATGCGGAGTCAGAGATGGTGACGAAGTGTCCGCGGACACACTCTGTGCAATGTTAGGAGTGCAGGAGGTGACAGCAGCTCTCCGCACTAGGCGTTTGAGATGGTATGGACATGTTGCACGCTCCTCTTCATGCATAAACTCCATCACAAATAAGACGATTCTTAGCGCCAGAAGAAGAGGGAGACCTAAGAAGACCTGGTCTGAGTGTGTTAAGACTGACATGAAAATGTGCATCCTTGGCAGCATCGATCCACTGAACAGAGTTGTAGGGATTGGGTGTTAGACACTCTAGCCACCTGCTGCCTACCCCAGTACCTGGGACACCCGTAGCAGTAGAAAAATAAACTCAGTATCAAGTCAAGTCAAGTTTCTTTGCTTAATTTGTCTTCCTGGTGTCTTGTGATGGTTGAGCGGCTCTTCCTCGCGGTGCCACGGGGTTGTCTGCAGTTTGTGATTGTGTTATTTCCTGATCATACTCACTATTTTTTATACCTTAAGACATGTATAATTGGTAAAAAGAATTCCACATTTTTTGTGAGTTTAGACAAGGCTCCCCCAGCATATGGCTGGGTTACCTGTTTAATTTGTTCCTCTAAATTGAATGTCTATCCCTGTTCCCTGTTCCTTTATATATTGTTACCCTGAAATAAATTTGCTCATGTTTCCCTGTTGCCTAAAATTCTGAAGCAGGGGAGGGCTCACAAATACATGTAACTGACTACATAACAGCTTAGACTACCTGTATTGGACACAGGGTTACAAGATCTGATAAACAGTGACCAGTTACACTGTCTACAAGGGTAATCTATATCCATCCATCCACCACCCCACCCATCCATCCACCCACCCACCTGCCCATCCACCCGGCTAACAACCAACCCACCCATCCATCCATCCATCCATCCATCCATCCATCCATCCATCCATCCATCTATCTCTATCTATCTATCTATCTATCGATCCATCCATCCATCCATCCATCCATCCATCCATCCATCCATCCATCCATCCATCTATCAATCAAGAATCAAATCAAACAAAAAAATCATTTTATTACTGCCCTAGATCAATGGCATGGCTGGTCACTACGGCAGGGATCTAGTCATTGACTGAACTGACTGAGCTTGAGGGAGTGCTAGCTTTAAGTTTATCAAATACTCTACCTGAATTTTTAATGGACCAAAATAGATTCATACTGGATCTTCAATATACTTATTCACACTGGTAAATGTTTACGTGGATTTGCTGGTATTTATGGGTATTGCCGGTACTTCATAGACCGGAAGTGGTAGATATTGGTGTTGCTAAAATTTCAAATATTTTTTCGGGAGTGATTGAAAATCCTGATATTTTTTTTTGGTGAACGGTAGATGCTGGGCCCAAGCCTACGTATGAAGAAAAAAAGAGAGTACCCCCCCCCCCCCCCCGGTCCTGCGTTAACCAAACTGACATTCGCTGTTCCATTAGAATATTCAAAATGATTGTATAACTTAAGAGCAAGGAATCGAGCTTTGCCAAATTTACCCGCACATTCATTCCGTATTATTGAACGTTTTGCTCACTGTAAAGGCTGTACGTCATGAATGCGTTATTAGGACTGGTCTTCCTTAAACTTCGGTAAAAGCTGAAAATAAGGCGTGATTTTATTCGAAAGTAACTGTATCATCTTGTGCATATATAACACCTCACATAATATTTAGCCCTTAAAATACCGCAAAAATATCTGCTTATTAGTTCACATAAGTATTGAAACAGTGCAGACCCAAGATATGGATCTACACTGTTTGTCATAGAAGCTTCAAAAACATTTGAACAACTTGTTGTGATTGGCGCTTTAAGGGTTAATGAATGTGTATATAATATCTCGAAGCCAATATACAGTTTGTTCTTTCGAGATAATATACGGCCATGATTTTCATGAAATACGCACGCGTTTGCGCAGCTGAAACAACTTATCAACTCTTTACCAAATTATAAATAAACCCTAATTTCCCTTAATAAGCAGATGAAATAGCCGAACCACGCCCAGATATGAATATTAAAGTTGCCGCCTTAACAGTAAGACAAAAGGTGATCGACTTGAACTTCACCGTGGTCAAAAGTACAGTCCAGTAAAGGATTTCTGACCTGTATCTGGAAGATGAAGATGTATAATACATTACCGAGGGATTACTTAACTGCAGTTACAGATATATGCATTAATTGTCCAGAGTTAGCTTTTGACGTTAAAAACCAAAAATATAAATGGGGCCCCTGGGGGTTTAGGGGATCTGAGGATAATGGCTATTTATTTTCAGGAATCTGGGGAGCAAGCTCATAGTTTGGGGGATTTAGGGAGCCCTGCAAAAAAAGTTTAAAAAAAATCACCTTAAAGGAAAAGCCTTCATTTCGTTTGATTTTTTATAAAAAAATCTTCGGCATCTGAGGGGGAAGCCCCCCCCAGACCCCCCTTGGAAGATCTTAGTGTAATTACTGTTGTGCTAACATGCTAATCTACATTGGTATTGGTGACTGATATGGCGAATACTTTTTACTATTATGGAAAATTAGCCTTAAAATTGGTGAATTTTAGGTTGATAATATATATTTTGGAATGATCAGAATGCATATGTGTCAAAGGTACATCAGTGACTATAACCCAAAGTCCAAATGACAAATATCTAGCCATGGCAGTTTCTGGTTCAAAACAACAATTTGTTTACAAAATCGGTTATTGTCTTGTACATTTTGCATGTACAATGCCATAATGCAAAACTGATTAACATTCGACTGATAGAATGCTGTCTCTGGGTTGCAAAACTGGTAATGATAACTATTACAACAATGATATGTGCTTTCAGACAAGATAGAAAATTTCGCTCTATCTTTCGATACCATAAACATTTCCGATTCAAGGTCATATTTCAATAGCAATTTAGCATTTTTCTTTGACAAGGGGATCGGTAAGTTATATGTCTTATAAATCTCATATCTTTCTTTAGTGTTCATGAGTGGAATTTTTAGGGTTATTCTTATCTCATTACTTTCTAAGTATGTAATGCAGTTTAGTGTCTATAAAAGAACCGAATTCCTTTTCTTGGATTTCTTGGTAACTCAAAGTTATAAGAAGTTTAGTTTCAATTTCAATTAACAGTTCCTTTAGATTTCTTGTTGAAATCGTGTTGGTTGAAAGATGCTGCATAGAAAGCATGTTAGTTTCAGATTTTAAGCTATCTAGGTAAAATATTGCATTTTGAGTTGTTTGTTGTATTTTATCAAAAATCATTTGAAATTGTAAATATGAGTCAACAAATTGTTCTAATCTTATGAACCTTTGAGAAAACATTTCTTGCATCTTTAAAATCTTACCGTCAAGTTTTTGTATAACTTCAATCAAATCCATTATTGACCTTCTATTTTCGGCTTCTTGCCTCCTAGTTTAATTAAGTACTGACAGACTTACATCTAAATCATGTATAATTTGTTTTTGATTCTTTGCCAACGTTCCTACATTTCGATTTATGTCCTCCAGATCACTTTCTGAAAGAGTAACAAATAATAAACTCATTAACTGTTCAATTATTGGTAAAATTGACCTTTGACTTCTATTTTTATCAACTGAAAGTGTCTGGTATTCATTCCTCAAAGCTATCGAATACAGACATGTACAGTCAAATCTCGGTTATCCGAACGTCGATTATCCGAAACTACTGGGTTATTCGAAGTCACCGGACAGTCCCAAATTTTTTCTCTATTATCTATTGCAATAAAACTACCTATTATTCGAATTTCGATTATCCGAAAAATTCAATTTTTCGAAGTGATATGTAGGTCCCGTTTAAAGAATTTGCTATTAAATTACCCTTCAAGATTCGAAGTCCAAATGTCACGCATGGTGATCATGATTTCTTTGTTTGGTCGAGTTCGATTTACACACCTGAGTGATTTAGCAAACAAAGTTGCTACGGGTAATTGACACCCGATTAACGTTCACACTATTACGCGATGAACCGTTAAGTGAGTAAATGGTGTCTTTTATTAAGGTTGTCTTTAATGATGTCTAATTATGGGGCATAAATGAGCTTAACTTGATTTTACTTTGATCGTCTCATCCTTTGATTTATTCTTGACCACTGTTTACATTAAGCGAACACACCAAGCGCACCGATTTGTACAACCAACAGGTTACAACAAAAATAACAATTTCGATAATAGACGAATTTCACGAACATGTGTTTTGGGTGCTCAAAAGAACTGTCTCATCGAAAGACTTCTTTTGAATGCCTAAAACACAACCCAAACCTAGATTTAAATGCTTAAAAGGACCCTCTCATCGAGACGGGTATTCTAAACACCCAAATCGTATGTTTTTGCTGAAATAAAATAAAAGTTACCAGCCCAAAAAGCACACAACGTCGGGCCACTGTCTGCGTTCTTTGACCTGCAAAGCATAATATTAAGAGACGATGAGGCCACAACCCAAAGGAGCTCATTTTCTTTAATGCTTTGACAGTTGCTCTGATTACTTCACGGAAATCACGAGTTGAAGTTGCAAACTCTGGCAAAACAATGACGTTCTATGAATGTATCCGAGCTTTTCCCAAAATATCCGAAAACTCCAGTTTTCGATCATTCGAACTACCGATTATTCGAAAGGATTCCTGCTGTCCCTGGCACTTCGAATAATCGAGGTTTGACTGTATGTATCTATTAGCAAATCTGCTTCAATGTGCAAGCTTCTAAACGTTTCTGATCTAAATTTGACCTTTCATAGAAATCTGTTATTGTCTTTAAAATCTCCTCAACGTGTGCCAAATCATCTTGCTAATTAGATAACAAAATGACTTTAAACCATGGACACATGTTACAGACCAATGTGCATCATTAATGAGGACCTCATTAGTCTTCTGATAAACAATAATCTTGGCTGTAAAAAGTCTGAATGTTCCACTAATCATCAATGACCAAAAGATAAAAGTAAACAACCATACATTCATCTGAAAAAAAACAATAATAAAACATATTATTACACTGACATTTAAATATCACATTGCAATTACATAAAATACATGAGGACTTATATATACTATTCACCTCAAATTAAATTACTTGTGAGGTCATGTTTTACAACTTATCAGAAATTAACCGCAGTAATTGTTTCACGTCTCCCCGCTAGACTTAGTTTTACGCCTAACAGGCTTCTCCTGTTCTACTATTTTAGTAGCATGGCACTGTCGTGAATGCACTGCATTCACATCCATCTCATGCTCTGAACTACTTAGATCAGGAACAGGCAAAGGCAAAGTACATTAATTATCAGAGGATGTCTCGTCATCATATTCCATGTCCTTGACCTGGCAGCAATATGGTAGCAAATAATTTGCCCACAGACACACCCTCTACCCAGGGGGTGGGGTCAAAAGGTCAAACTATATATTTTTCTGAAAGTAGTCATGTTGCATATCAAATTAAAGCTGACGACGCTGGCAGCAACATGGTAGCAAATATTTTGCCCACAGACACACCCTTGACCCAAGGGGTGGGGTCAAAAGGTCAAACTATATCTTTTACTGAAAGTAGTCATGTTGCATATCAAATTAAAGGGAATTGAGCACAGAACACCATGAAAGCAAGTGTGCTGTCATTAAACACACCAACGACCCCTGGGGTGGGGTCAAAGGGTCATTTTTGTTCTTTTCTAAAAGTGGTCATGTTGCATATCAAAGTAAAGTGGAAGAAGTGTAGACCTACATGCAAGGTAACACTTAAAATTTACACACAATCTTGACCTCTGAGGTTGGGTTTAAAGGTCAGATATTGAAATTGTGCAGATGTAAATATATTTTTTATTTAACTAAGCACTAAAACATACTTGACAGGCGTTTGTTATGATCTGAATGATACTGTAGGTGAACTAAGGGTTAGATAAATGGGATTTATGTTTTGTGATTTACATGTTTCTCTCAAATAACCCTTCGTCGTGGGATATAAATTCGTCAAATTTGCCTTGTTAATTTTATAAGAAACTGGACTTTTCTTTTCAATTATTCTATAGTAAGGTTTTCATTTTAAGTTTACTCTTTCTTTGATTATTCTTATAAAATACTGAATCTCCTACTTGAAACGCTACTGCTTTTGTTCCCCTATCTGCATATTTAGCTTGTCTTTTCTTAGATTTTCTTAAATTACTTCTTACTGTTACAAATGCTTAATGTTATTCTTGCAAATCAATCTGATGATAGTCTTCGAATACATACTTTCTCCTAGGTTCTAGAATATTATTAATAGGCAAAACTACATCTCTATTGTACAGAAGATGAAATGGAGAGAACTTTGAAGATTCACTTACATTGAACCTTATTGCTGCCAAAGCTTGGTTAAGATGTAAATCCCAAGTTTATTGAATATCAGCTACTTTCTTTGCTAAGATATCATGAAGAGTTCTATGAAAGCGTTCCACCATTGCGTTACTTTGTGGATGATATACATTAGTCAAAACATGATTGATCTTTAACCTGTTCAAAGTTTCTTTAACAATTCTATTCACATTCTCAGTTCCATTGTTTGTGACTAATTGTAAACAAGAGCCAAAACGGGGGAACATCTTGTCAATTATCAAATCAGCTACTGTCTCAGCAGTCTTATCAGGTACTGAAAAAGCTTCTGGCCAACCACTATACCAATCAACAAATGCGATAATATATCTATTACCTGACAAAGCTGATGGGTATGGACCTGAAAGATTGAGGCTTAACTTTGCCATCGGATTGGGTGGAATATCAGTTTGCTGTAAGGGCTGATTTACTTTTTGTAATGACCTACTTTGACAAATAGTACATTCTGAAACATACTTATTAGTTTCCTTAAACAAATTTGGCCAATAATATATCTGACGAATAGAATCAAAAGTTTTCTGAACTCCCATATGACCATTCTGATCATGATATTGCTTCACAACATATGTTTTAAGGTGTCTAGGAACAAATAGTCTCATACATGGATTATCATCAACATTGGAAAGATAGTATACCAAGTCATCAACTAACAAATAGTTTTTCTGTACACCTTTACTTTCTTCACCAAAATCATTGACCTAATACTTGAAATGATATCATCTCTGATCTGCTCTACTTTCATATCGATGCCATCTTTCTGGAAATCTAAGCAGTCACATTTTCCTAAAGATTCTTCATTTTGCAAATCACATCTTGCAAATGTGCTTGGATCAAACTCATTCGAATCAATGACATTGATCTCATACAGATTGTCTTTAACATCTCAGATACCCCGATCTCCATCTCTACCTGCATCTGACTATCTGACTGAACTACTGAATTTTGCTTATTTTGCTGGGTGTCTAGAAAGTAGGTCAGCACATGTATTTGTTGTACCAACTATTTATTCTATGGAACAATTGTAACCAGCCGTACTTAAAGCCCAAAGTTGAATTTTCTTATTCTGCATCAGACATTCAAGTTACTACTTGAATGGTTTATGATCTGTCTTAGTCACAAGCTGAGCATTATGCAAATAATAGTCAAGCTTTTGGAGAGCAAAATGAATTCCAAACGCTTCCTTTTCTATTGCTGACCACTTACACTGTGACCTACTTAGCTTATGGGACAAATAATATATTGGCTTTTCATCTCTTGTCACATTCCTGTGTAAGACATGCGCCTATACACGTGTCACTAGCATCTGTGCAAAGAACATAAGACTTATTTAAATCTGGGTACACTATCAAAGGAACAGTTGTTGAACTTTCCTTCAAAACTCAAAAGCTTTCTGATGGACATCAGACCATTTAAAATGAGCATACTTTCTTGTCAACATAATGATTTGTTCAGCAATTTGACTAAAGGTTGGTAGGAATCTACGGTGATAGGAACACATACCGATAAAAGATCTTACTTCTCTTACACAAGTGGGAACAGGTAATGACCTAATAGCTCCAAATTTCTCAGCTTTGACACCTTCTTCACTAATCACAAAGCCTAAATTATTAGTTTCTAATTGATGAAAACTACTTTTCATAAGTTTCAGTCTCAAGTTATGTTGTCTGAGCTTACCGAATATGAGTTTAAGATGGTGCATATGTTCTTCTAAAGTAGTACTGAAAATCATAATGTCATCTAAATAAACAGTTGCAAATCGATCACATCCTTGCAAAAAAAAAACAGACATAAGTTCCTGAAAAACAGCAGGTGCATTTTAAAGGCCAAAGGACATGACATTGAAATCCAATAACCCTCTGTGACATACAAAAGCTGTCTTGTCTTTGTCTTTTTCATTCATGGCAACTTGCCAAACTCACACTTTAAATCTAAAGAAGTAAAGTACTTACACTTGCCTAGCAAATCTAATATATTGTCAATCAAAGGAAGAGAATAAGAATTCTTCTAGCTTATCTTATTTAATCTCCCTAAGTCTGCACAAAACCTTTTACTACCATCTTTATTGTCAACTACCACTACAGGAAATGACCAAGGTGATTTAGAACATCTAATCACGTCGGCATCCATCATCTCATCAATTGCTTTGTCAATCACTTCTCTAATTTTCATAGGTGTTCTATATGGTCTCATTTTTATAGGGTCATTATTTCCTACATTAATTTGCATTTTAACTGTTTTAGTGTGGCCTTATTCTGAATCTTTACTTGCAAATAAATCTTTATTTTGCAAAACTAATTTCTCTATTCTTGACCTATATTCTTCAGGTACGTCTAAGTCCTTCAAATCAAGTTTTCCTAAAATTTATTGTCTTTAATTACTGAATTGATCCATGTTACATTATTTTGAATACCTGTGAATTTTGCTATTAAACCATGTCTATAAATCTTAATGAATTTATTTGTATTATTAAGTACCAAAATCGGCAAGGTCCTATTTTTCGTCAAAGTTGCTACCGTATTTATGATTTGCAGACCAGGTTGATTAATAAAAAATTCCTTTATCAATTTGCTATACTTCGTAAGACTGGCCTGTAGGTAAATCTGGGTTTTTTAACTGATCATATACACAGCGATGCATCAATGAGCATTCTGCTCCAGTGTCACCAAGAGTCCTAAACTTTTGCTTACCAATCTTTACAAAACATGAATTTGGACTGCCTGAAACATTAATACAAAATTCTCTTGCGTAAATTTTTCTTTAATGCCATTTTCACTACTCTTCATACCAACCTCAGTATGTGAAGAGCACCCAAGTTTTCCTGTTTTCTTTGATATGTGGGGTTAGGCCTACCATGACCCATTGGTGGTCTCCTAACGTCTTCGGCTTTACAATCCTGGCTTATGTGACCAGTCTGGCCACAACGCCAACACCTAACCTGCGATTCTAAGCTCCTATTGACCTGATTAAATCTAGGTCTAGCCTTGAATCTTTGACCTCTTGAGTTGTCAACCTCCATTGGTGTGTGTTGTGCATGTTGTGTGTTTTGTGTATGGTTACTCGTGTGACATCTGCACATAAGCCCTACGGTTTGTTCATTTGTAGCTACTGCTACTGAACCTTGCAATGTAGCAGGCTGATCATTTTAAGTTGGTCATTGTTTAACCCATCAACAAAAATATCGATGAGTTGCCTTTCAATTGGATCTCCCCCCCTGGTTATCGTATGGAGTTTCCGCCAGAGACAATATTCTTTCTGCATAATTGTGGATGGATTCACCCACCTTGTGTTTATATTGTCTCAGCAACGACAATGCCATTTGACCATCTGTAATGTTTGAAAATCTGACAGCTAATTGTGCTTTCATGTGACCCCAATTATGGTACAGATTTTTTATTATTTTACGTTCTATAAATGCAGACACTGCGCCATCTGATGTCTGGTACGCGATTAATATTTAGCGGGCATCATCTACGCCCGTTAGCACTGAGTACTTCACAATGGACTTGATCCATTCTCTTAAGTTTTTAGCATTGCCATCAAACCTGCTGACAATACTTGATATTCCCTGCGCTGGGAGGGCATTTGAAACATTGCCCAATTCTGCCCTAACATTTTGGAAAATTTGGATGGCACGATTCAAAGGTTGTGCTTGAGCTTGTCCTTGACCATCATTCATTTTGTTTAATTACTTAATAACAATTTTGCTTGCTTGATAGTTGGTAAATTTTCTTAATTAACAATCAAACAAAAGTGAAAGCAAAGTAAAACGTCACCTACCTTTCGCTAGTTCGTCTTTGATTCCTCCATGTTTTCCTCCAAAATGTATTATGCACAAAATTAAACTAAGGCAGCCTTGACCTTTATCCTGGTCACGGCATCAATAAATTTACGATGTAACATAATATGTGTGATTGTATAGTACTTCCGCGTTGTGTTTTCTGCTAACTAAAATAAAGTTTCAAGCTACAAGAGTTTCATAGTCTTAGAGGCTGCCCTACTCTCTAGCATCTAATTCACAACCAGACTCGTATCAATATTAGCTCTAAACGTTCACGCTACATTATCTAATTATGCTTTGTCGCATGGACAGATAGGGAGGCTATCTAAATGTTTTCAATAACATTCCACCACGTTTTGTTTTGCTAGCTAAAATTCTTCCTACCTAAAAATAAACACAAATCATAACAAGTTGTCAACACAATATGCAGTTGCTATGTTTACTCAGGCGACTGCACTCTCAGAACGACATAGTATCTAAATATAGTTTCCACCCACTGGTAATGAAAACAAAACAATGTTTATGTACCAGCATTTCGTTCTGTTATTATTAATTAGAAGGCTTGTGCGACAGTCTGTATGCCTAGTTTTAAACCCAATCACGGTTTATAGCTATGGTTTCCTCTTTAATTGCACGGCGATGGGTCAGGCCTCAGACTCTATAACGGCTCTGAGGTAAAGCTTTAATCGGTGGGTTGGTGCCTGATGCTTATCTGTAGCTGGACCCACGTGGCTCAACTTGAGGTTTTCTTTAGCTCTGACTCTCTGTGAGTTGTGGGCTCTTTTCTTTGTTTCATCATGGTGTGTTAATTTGATACATGAGGGTTTCCTAAAGTACATCTCTGCATGTTAGCGAGTTTGATAAAAACCAATAGTGGAAGTTTTAAGCCTAAAATGATTTCAATAATTAAACGTTTGCTTACTAGCGTATCTCAGCCTTCCTATATTATTCCCAAAGATCCATTCTGAGTGTGGCCTGTTAAACACTATTAAAGTCACTTGGGGCTGGCCAATATTACACACCTGTAATTTCACTTTGAGTCTTTTAGCCTTAACCTTGTTCGTACTAATCATTACTTGGACCATGTCGAGCGTCTGTCCGTGCGTTCGTACAGGTAAATATGTTACACTTCTTTCTGTAGCTCAAACTTTATTTTCTTATTCTCAAATTGATATAGTAACATATATAACAAGGTGTAACAGGCTAATGTCCGGGCATACAGTGTGCAAACACCTCTTATTCGATGCACATTACATTTGTATAAAGATAGAATATGTAAGTTGAATACCATTGGGTTTGGGATGGAGCTGTCCCTTACTCAGCTTGCAGTCAAAATACTGTTTGATGGTTCTATTGGTTCTGATGTGACTAGTTGGACAATTATTTTACCAGAGGAACAGAAACAAAATAATATTGTATATGCTTTGGAAAAGGATACGTTTAGAATATTTACTTTAGACAGGAACATATACTAAATTGTAATGTTTAAATATGAAAGTATTATTTTCTATGTCCCTCTAGGCTCTGTCTCTATTTTAGTATTATACATATTAGCAAATATTAAAAAAGTTTATTTATAACACATGTAAAAAGGTACAGTGGCTTAATAATCACTTTTACCAGACTTGATAAAGGGTGCAACTCCTGGAGCTAAGGGGGTAATGTCTGACTCAGGTTGGTCAAATAGCATAATCTTTAGAACTTATCTAGAGGATCACTTCTTGCCACACATACGAAGGGGAAATTATGATAAGCAACCTATTCTGCTTTTATATGATGGCCATTCTTCTCACGTTTCACCTCAATTAATTGAATGGGCAAACTCTAATAACCTAATCCTGTTTGTACTACCAGCCCATACTTCTCATTTACTACAACCCCTAGATGTATCAGTTTTGGCCCAAACAAGAAGTACTACTACAACGAATGTGCTACTTATATACTATCTACAAAAAGTAGGGGATATTGGGACATAAACAAGTCTAAAAATTAAAATCCTAATTTGTCGCATTACTAATTTTGTATTTTCATAGAGCAATGTGTAAGCCAGTTTTCTTGCTTAATTTGAGGGCTGAGAATTGGGTAATGTGACCTTAAGTGCGTACCAAGGAAACTAGGGGTCAAGACCCAAATTTCACAAAAAAGTATCAAATTTTTTGGAACGCTTTTGATAATGCATGCTAAAGATGCATTATGGACATCTTTGTTTTTAAAGATTTTTTCGCGTACAAAAATTGTTATTTCTAGGAGATAGGGCGGTGACAAAAATGTAAAAAATGACAAAATTTACTAAAAATTTACAGATTTTAGCCTAATATTCCAGAAATTGAGACAAAAAGAGAGATCAAAACAAATTCTAAACATAAAAACTATTGAATGACGGATATTTTCTTTGTAAAAAGCATAGCAATTGCATAATCCATCACCGTGATATTCACGTGTTAAAATTGAAAGGCTACCCCTGGTCTAAATATTGCTGTCTCAGAAACACGCGACCAAATTAATCCTTGAAAATTTTATTCAAATTGGCCGTGAGATGACTTTGCTAATTAATACTAGCTGTTTCAGGTTTATGACAATCGTTTGGTAAATGTTATAATTTTTGCTATTCGAATATCCCCTACTTTTTGTGAACAGTATATGAAGTCAAACTTTGGGCAAACTATAACGAGATATGAAATGTGTGAGATAGAATGCAAAGCTTATCTAAAAGCTATGACTCCAAGTAATATCATTTCTGGGTTCAAGAAAAATGAGGCTATTAAAAATAAACACTGTTCCCAAGTGAGTGTTTTAGAGATGAAGAACCATTAAAAAAGGTATAAGCAATAAAATCAAGCGAAGAAGCAATAATGACATACTTTCAGGAGAAGATGGATAAATTACACAATTAAGATGTGAATGTTCTGTCAAAAAATTAGATCCAATGATTGTAAGAAGGATGAAACCCATAAGGTAGAGAAGCAATAATAACTGAGACAAAATGATCAGGTGTTTGATCGGCAACCAGTCCTATAGTAGGCGTGATGCATTGCAAAGACATGAACGCAATGTACATGCAGTGGGAAATATACCGACCTGTCACAGCCATTGAAGGAAATGACATTTCAACACCCATTCTCTATGATGGTAACTGGACCCAGTGGATCGGGAAAAACCGAATGGACTAGAAAACTGTTACTTTCTTCGTTAGTACAACCGCCACCGGAACGAATCTTATGGTGTTTTGGACAATGGCAGCCTCTGTACGAAGACCTTCAGAAGAGAATTACGTGTATAGAATTTATACGATGTATCCCAGACTATCTCGATAATTCGCATTTTATCGATCCCTCAAAAAGGAACTTAATCATTTTTGATGATCTGATGACCGAAGCAAAGTGTGATCAGAGAATTGCTGACCTTTCTACCAAAGACAGTCACCACAGAAATATATCTATCGTGTATTTGACTCAAAACGTATTTTCTCAAGGTAAAGCTTTCAGGGATATTACATTAAATACGCAATATTTGGTCTTGTTTAATAATCCAATCGACAGACAACAAGTTGCTACCTTGACAAGAAGAATTTATCCGTCCACTAGCGTCACATTTATGAGGAAATTTGAAGATGCCACGGTAAGACCTTATGGTTACCTCGTCCTAGATCTTAAATCGAGTACATCCGAACAGGACAGATTACAAACTGATATATTTGACTCTATCAATCAACAGTCTCCCGATGACAGAGATATGTCTGATGATGAAGATGCTGGCAGTGTGGAGTCCCTAGATTATATACGCTCTATCAGCCCTCCGGATAAAGAAAGAGATGAAAGTTATAAACCGGATATATTGAATAGGAGGGTAAGCGATTTAAGCCCTCCAGGTAAACGAAGAAAGCTAAGAGATGAGTGCTCTAAACAGGACATCTAGAACAGGAGATTTCAAAATCTGATCAGGCAGGAGAACCTAGAGCAGTTTAAAGCTAAAGTGAATGCCTATGAAGAGCGAGGTTTTTTGTTCGAACAAAGCTATTCATCTTGCCGCCAATGATGATTTGCCTTCTCTCCGCAAAAGACTCAGACAAGATTACGCCCAATTTCTAATAGATTATTACGAGCTACAAGAGGATCCTGTTCACCGGCGAATACTGGAATCGGCTAAAACGTTCAAGAACCAACACAATATGAATCAGGCAGACTCTATCAGACAATCCATCAAACTCAGGAAAGATTTATTTATGGACGCATGGCAGAATCATAATATAGAAACCGAGAAAGCCTCTGAAGACCAAGAGGACTCTACTACATCGTGAAGGAGGATGAGGAGGAGGAGGAGGAGGTTGACCAATTGGATGACTGGATAATTGACCAATCAGAAGAGACCTCTCACTATATAAGGGGCATTGCACTCAATCGAGTCATATCTATTCTGATAGTCAAACAGTAAACATGTCTATAGCTTTGTTGGATGAACTGTTGTTTTGGATGAGATGTAGACAACTACGGCGTGAAGCCAGAGAAGCTGCTGAGCGATTTATCGAGGTGCTTGAGGGTAGTGAACGAGAATCTCGCCCCATGTGTATGAATGATCAAACACATAAGAAAAATTCAAGCACAAAGGAGGAAAATCAATCGAAAGAAATGGGCACAAGAGAAGTGTACCACTATCAACAACAAAAGTGGGTTCCCTACGTCTCGGATCCCAACAAATGGTATCAGCACTTACTGGATGTTAGAGATAGCTATGCGGAACGTGACAGTCAGGGTTGTTATGTGATGGGTAGTGGATGGAAATACAGAGAGTTGAAAGAAATGAGACAAAAGGAAAAACCCATAGTGAACCTGGTCACCCCAGTAGCCCAAGCTTCAGAAATGGCAAAATCGGAGCTTAAGCAAAAACGAGAGGATAGTATAACGGACGGAGGGCGTAAGACAGCAACTTCGGACTGGAATTCATTGAGATACTAAAGGACCAACAGCAAACAATTGCGCAATATGCTCCTAGGTTAGCCAGACGCCATATGCATGGCGAGGGACTGACCTGTAGATGCCCCTTGTACATAGAGAAGAAGAACGACACCGTGCTCTAGGACGTGACGCTACCTTCCTGTGGTCTAGGGCGTTGACTCACCCGTCGAGGTGTAACCGAACGCGTCACAGGGGCCGCCATCTTGGATCTGACTTCGTGGGGGCCGCCATCTTGGATCTGACGCTGTCGGGCCGCCATCTTGGATCGGGCGACTGTGACGCCGTGGGGGCCGCCATCTTGGATCTGACATCGTGACGTCATTTACTCTAAAGGGGCGCCTATACTACTACAAGTCTAGACATGATACTCCCAAACCGCGCCTTTGTTGTTCCCAAACCACCGAAGACAGGTTTTCTCGAGTTGTGGCCCATATAAGAGAAACAATAATTAATGGATCTCGACGCGAAAAAATCTGACTGTTGCATCCGAACACCAAAGGCACAGAACAGGCTGCGCTTATGCGCAGTCTGATCAGTACATTTGTTATTGCTATCTAGAAAGCACAGCAGTCAAACTTGTTAGATGTGGAATTTCACTAATGTAGCAATTCTTTGTAGCTGAGCATGTTAGTTTGAGTTATACTGGGTCATAAATTACGAATACATGTTTTCTCACGCCGAGGCAATAATAATGGTTAACAGATGTTAACTGTTACTAGAATCAGCCATGACCAAGTTATTAAATTAATCGATGATCTTTACATTCATATTCTGCTAAAGAAATCTGGAAAGACCCCTGCCGGTACAGCCTGTCTTAGAGGAAGGGGTAGAAACGCCTATATTTTGGTAGTGGCTGCTTGATGCGGAGCACTAGAAATACAGTCAAGCCAGAGAAACACTTGACATAAAGTGCAACCCGTGTGCACTACGCCCGAGAGATGTGTGCACATGACTTTGAACTTCATCTGCGACCCATGTGCACTAGACTTTGAGACCCAAGTGCACTAGACATTCTGACCAAGAGGTAAATGAGAACTCCTTGTGCACAATGAAGTTCACTACCTGTATAGCACATAACACAAGTTACATGTACCATAGCAAACAGTTTGGACCCAGATCATGTGTGGCAAGGTGTCAGGCCTGACCTGGATCCTAACTGACACTCTTATAAATGTCAATGTGTATTTTAAATGTAATAGAATTAATTTTTCATTAAGAATATTTTACATGAGAAAAGGGACATTCAACATACTTGCTAAAACCTTTTTGTGATACCCATTCACCTTGTTTGTAAAACTTGATGATTAGCCTGAAAGGCAGGATTAAATATTAAATTACCATTAACTACATTACTTATCTGGATAATGTTTTAGAGTTTTCTGAGCCTCATCAGAGATAGTCCTATACTAAAGTGACTCTTTATGTGAACATTGGCCTCAAATATTTTTGTCGGCAAACCGAGATCCTAATTAGACCTGCAGTCTTTGACGTCTGATCTGGGTCTACATGTTTGGCCTGGTATCTATCAACTAGTCTTAACTCTGTCTACTAGTGTAGTCTGCTGATAATCTTTGCCAGCTAGTTGGACCAAGATCAGGCAAAAAATACAACCCTGCTTTCTGTGCAGCCTAATCTGGCTCTACACTGTTTGCCTATGACCACAAAATGATCATAGGCTTAATTTTGGTTAACCCCATCTACTATTGATCTTTGCACAAACATGTTTGACCTAGATCAATCCTGACGTTTAGTCGGGCCTGATCTGGATCCAAACTGTTTGCACTCTGATGGTAGAGACCACGCGTTCTGTGGCATCTGGTTTGTCTATGTCCCACAAAAAAAGGAAACTATGCTCATGTTGTTTACTATTCTTGTGTCGTCTGCTGATATTCTTTGCAAATAGGATGAACCTAGATGTTTGGCCTGATCTTAAACCAATCTGTTTGACACTCTAACGAACTTTTCGTAAAGGATGACTAAAAACGGTAGACACCCAAAACACATGCATAAATACCAAGAAGGGTGTAAAAATGCTTTTTATATCAAGATAAATGCTTTTTATTAAGTGGATGGGTGCATACCTGTTTCACACTTTGTATGCTGGGTACTTTTTCACTTCATGCATTTTTGTTGTCTGTGTTTTTAACAATCTTTTTAAAAAAATCCTCCACTGAAGAACACCCTCAGATTGTCATACAGTTTGGATCCAGATCAGTTCAACAAAATGTTGGGCCTGATCTGGACGAATGCTTTTGCAAAGATAATAAGCAGAAGGCAATCGCTATTTTGACACATTGATAGCTTGAGGGAAGGATTAATTATTTTATTACTGAACTGTGTCAATCTCTGTGTTCTTAACCATTATCCTACCAAATACTATTTTCACATGACTACTGTTACAATGTAATCCCTATAGACACTGACCAGACCTCTATATTTTTTTAAGTTAAAAGCAATTTATACATTTCCAGATGAAAATCATCATGTAAGGTGGGTTAGGAGCTAGGATTAATAGCTAAACCCAGCTATAACTATATTTTCTTTCACTCAACAGGATATTGGTCTTCTAACCAGCTTGTTTGACCAATTATGTGATCAATTCTTAAAGATGTATTATTGTATCGCATACTCATGTCGACCCCTATCTGATCATAACCCTTTGTTTTCTACCAGATTAAATAATATTTGCGTATATCACTTTAATATCAGCTCTTTCCTTGTTAACGATACATTTTGTAGTCTGCTGATAACCTTGTAGTTAGCACACAGATCAGCTTGAGGACTGATGTTCCATTGGTCCTGATATGGGTCCAAATCATACAGGTGTTTGTGACAGCACAGCCTGATTATGGCTATGATATCTTGTAAATATTTCTGGAAATTTACATAATAATCAGTGATTTTGATAGGAACTGACCAGCTTAGATAAACAATGATGAGAATTCAATACTCATATATTTAGCGATTAAAGAAATTTGCTTCATGCTTAATTTCTATCTTAAAATAATACCTTAAACCATTTTTGTTCTAAGCGACTTTTGTCAAAGCAAACAGCTGGGACCCAGATTGGGACGGTCTTTCTGTTGGTCCTGACCTGGATCCAAACTGTTTGACAATCTGACAGTGTTCATGAAAGAAGTTTTGGAAAAAGTTAATTTTGAAAACGAATAGTCAGCAGACAACAACAATAACAAAAATTAATAAAAAAATATATAAAAAAATGGAACTTTCATTTCATGTAGAACAGTTTAGTGTGAGGTCTGCTTTATCAGACAGACAGTGAAGGTCTTGATCAATTATTTTAAAATGCAAGTAGTTAGGACCCAGATCAGCACTACCTGATCTGGATCCAAACCGTTTGAAAATCTGAAAGTGTTTCTGAAAGATTTTTTTAAAACAAAGTTATTTCAGCAGACCACAAACTAAAAATGTGAGCATTAGAGTGTGGCAGATTATTGTTCACATCTAACTGAAGGATACTTTTGTTAACCTGACAGTAAATAATAGCTTCTAATTGGCCTTTAATTGACCACACATGTTGACCACCTGGTGAGAAAAGATATCACCTAGCCACTTAATCCTTTACAGTGTAATTAATCAAATAAACATGGAGTTTTACTCTCACTGAGACGGCTCCTTTGAGTTCCAACAATGCATATTTCAGCTAAGAAAAATAACCTATTTCAAACTATAAGCTGATGAGTATATATGTACTAGGCATTAAGGTATTAATATTTAGATATTGATGGTAAAATTGTCTATTTGGTGCTACCAATTATACTTTAAGCATAGACTTTGGGTATTCAAATGAACCGTCCATTGAGAGGGTTCTTTTGAGTCCTCACAACCAGTGGCATGTGTACTGGTAAACAAAGTAATCATTTAGTTGAGATGGATTCTTTTGAGTGCAAACAACATATGTTTAGTCTGAGAAGCAGGTTTCTGGGTTGAGAAAAAATGTAAGATATTTTAAGTATTTACCTGCTGAAGAGTATAAAAGGTACGATAGTCAGAGTATCGAGTGTTAGAAATGTTTTAGTGACCAGTAACCTTGACGGTACTGATGGAATCTTCAAATTTTACCAAATGGGCTGGTTTACTCATATTCAAGAGGCGGGAGTTATTATTCTTATTTTCTAGTTAATTCTGAGTAGGGAGTATTGAGTATACAAACTGTGAGGACCCTGACTGGATGCCAAATTCTGTATGTCTAAAAATCAGCAAAATTTATGCTAGGCCTCATTCATTTTGAGTCAAGAGAACCAAAATATATATATACATTTGTTGTAATGTAACAGTAGCCACCCCGTTCATCAAGAACTACACTGTGTGTCAGGCAGTGCACCCATGTTCTGCTATATGCTGTTTAAGATGCCTGTCTCTGAATATCAGCTATGACAGAAGTTATTGCCTATTTTCCTGGCAGGCCTACTTTGTCAAGAAAATAGGCAATAAAGTTTCAAATAAGCAAGTGTAAATGTTTCTTGGTTTGCATAATGCTGGGACACAATAGTGCAGTTGTTTGGCATTTAAGACTGGCTAGTTTATTTACGAAGGCAGGTGAAACTTATTTCACTTATCTGGAGCAATGTGTTGTAAGTAGCCTTTGTGTAAATAATATGTGTATTGGAGTCCGGGATTTTAGTTGTAAATAAGATACATGTGGTGTGCAAGTATATTGTAGAAATCACACTGGCTCACGGAAAGCCATTATTAATCCATCATAAACACACAGTTAACGGACATACCTTCAAAAGCTTGTGATTTAAACTATTATTTAAAACAACAATCAAATGTGTACGCTATCCGCATGTCCCGAAAACACTGAGTATTCTTTAAATATTAATGACGTACTAACCACAGGTTTTTCTATATTTAGTGGCTGAAATCCCGGTTTTATTTTTAGAAGTTATGCGTCACAGTGAGTATACGGCTAAGCACAGATGACAAGAAAGACCGCTTGACAGTACTACACACTACCTAAACCCAGTCCTTTTTTTTTCGCTTTCGAAAAAAGGTTGGGTACCGGGACGTTGTGTTCTATTTAAAATACTAGAAAAGAGCCCACGCAAGCGCGGAAATATTTCATGATTGTCAATTTACCTTTATTTTGCATTTAAAAAAGCTGAAACTTGTATCCCCCTTTCATGTGTGTTAATTTTTCACAGCTTTATGAAATCTGAAACTTGTATTGGCGATTCTAGTCGCCGAAATGACCATGGGCCCAAATAGGTATGGGCCGAAATGACCCGAAACCGGCGAGTTTTAATTTTTTTTACAAAAGCTGATACTTGTAAACATGATTATGCTTATATCTTCTCATCTTGAAAATCACTAAAAATCTTCAGCGAGGTGACTTTTACTATATTTGTTTTCCTCCAAACAATGCCAAAAATCGCTCAAATCCAGGTTCTTATTTCTGAACAATGCACTTTTTTAAACAGATTTTATTGATAGCGTCATTGCCTACTGCGTCAAGTGGTACGACCAAGCCTATCAATGTAAGCTGTTTAGCGACCTTGAAACTTAGGATTATTGAGCGTGAGTCAGAGAAAGGTGTCTTGAACTTTCATAACTCTAGTTGCCATCAATGGTAGTAATTAACTATTTTATAGAAGTTCTGTTTGTTTTGTTACTGTTTTGTGAGTCCCCCCCCCCCCCCAAAAGTCTGTACTTGTTTAAAGCTAGTGTCAATTTAAGTTTATACTAAGGTCTGCTGATTATTATAGTTTAGTGTTGTGTTGGTTACTGGTACTGTCCAAAAATAGGGACAATGTCGGAAAAATTAGTCTGCAATTTTTTAAGTGGTAGCTGCCCAAACCAATAAATGAGTGGTTTTCACACTCAAAATGCAAAGAAATACAATATTTAAGGAAATTTTTGTATACCAAATTATCTTCTTCAAAGGCAAACCTGGAAATGTCGTTACTTTTCGTGGTTAAAAAAAAACTTTTTCTCCTTATTTTTCTTCCAACTTCTGATTGGGAATTTTACTGTGCCAATTGGGAAAAAGGAGGTGTTTCGCCTTTGGGAGTGGGGCCGAATTTCGCCCCCCAAAATGGCCTGAAAAGGAACACTGATGCCGAAATGGTTTGGATTGATTGGTGTTTTACGTCCCAGTAAACAATTTTTCAGTCATGTTGAGACGGAGCCACTTCTTCCTGGGTATTATTAGTACTTTGGGAAGGTGAAAGTGCCTTTCTCAAGGACACTACACAGCGGTCGTGGGGTTCGAACTCGGGGCCTCTAGGTCCCGAGTCCGACGCTCTACCACTGAGCCACCGCGCCTCCATATGCCGAAATACACTTCCCTTTTTACGACCATTATAGGCGAAACGGAGCGGTCTGGGGCGAAGTATTTCGCCGATTTGCCCTCAAACTGGAACCCTGCTTGTACCTGAAAGCTAACATATAAAATTTGGGTTTGATTGGCCCATCAATTTCCGAGAAAAGCCAGTTTTAATTTTCATATACGTAAATGACCTTTAGCCAAGGTCAAGAAATGACCTCGGCCTTCAATACTCACAATTCTTCATTATTTCAGTTGGTTTCAGGTCAGAGGCTGAAATATTTGTGAAAAAATCAACAGCTTTCACTTTTTCCTGTAGAAAAGCCTAAGTTAACAAATTTGACCTTGTTGTAAAATGGTCAAGGTCAACCGTAGGTCATCATTTGAACAAAGTATGATGGGCAGAGTCACCACTGCTACATACCAAGTTTCGTGGAAATTGGTTCACCGGTTCCGGGGAAGAAGATTTTTGAAGGGTTTTTACCATATATGGGCGTGGCGGCCATCTTGGTCATGTGACCCAGATGCAACAAACAAACTTTCGTTCCCCCTACCCAAAGAGGCTCCACATAAAATTTGTCTTTGATTGGTCAAATGGTTTCCGAGAAGAAGATGTTTGAAATTGTTGACGACAACGGACCATGGGCATCCTACCTATAAGCTGACATATGCTGCTAAGGTGAGCTAAAAACAAATTCAACCTCAAGCCCTCACCAGTAGCTTGCACCTGACCGTTCTAAGGTGGTGATTTTGGTGTAGTTCTTACTTCGTTATTTGCATACCTGTCAACTTTTTGAAATCTTAAAGAGTGAGATTGCGCGGGACGCCCTTAAAATGGTTATTTTCTGCTCGCATTTACCGCGCGGACCAATTTTACCAAATTTTTTAGGAGTGAGATTTATTTTTTTCTAAGAACCAAAAAGGGATTATTGGGCCGAAATGACCATGGGCCGAAATGACCCGGAACCGACGATTTTTTTTTTATTTTCTTTTTACAAAAGCTGATACTTGTAAATGCGGTTATGTTTATTTCTTCTCGTCAAGAAAATCACAGAAAAACTTCAGCGAGGCGCCTTTTACTAATAATATTTGATAGCGTCATTGCCTACCGTGATATAAGTGGTACGACCAAGCCAATCGATGTAAACAGTACATTATTCGCAGCGACCTTGACACTTAGGATTATTAAGCGCGTGTCGAAGAAAGGTGTGATGATTACCGCGACTAATAATCAGTTTTGATAAGGGATTATTTAAAATTACAGCCATATCTTTTTTTCTTTGGCGAGTTTGGCGGCGTTTTCCCCATTGTTGTTTATAATATGGCCGACTTGACACAGCATAATACACATATACATATGACATATACACAAAAATTCGGAACGCTTCGGTCATCTCCATTCAGTTTGTATTGGAAACCCAATCGATCTAAAAATAGTGACGCGTGACCATGAACGTGACAAACACTAAATATAGAAACATTCGCCAGAGGGCGCAGTTCTTTTAGAAAACACACTTAATTCCAAAATTCTCTAAATCTATGCTAAATGAAAACTCATCCTAACCGAGATTATCAATGAAAGCAATATCTTAAAGTAACAGTAAAGAAATCAAGCATGAAAATGACCTCGATTTTTCAGTTTATGCGGTAATTCGTTTATTTAGTATTATAGATATTTGTACAGACACCTCCATCTTTTGTTAAGCAAAACGAAGGAGAGGACGCTGTGTCGTAGGACTGGAAATTAAAACAAGGCCTTCCAAATAAGAAGTTATGAATGATTCGCGTATCATGTGTTGTGTTAGTGGTCAAAAGAAACGTCTCTTTGACTGTTTGAGCACCCACAACATGTCTGCTGTGAAGAATAAAAAATTTAGTGGGCTTGCCAACATCAGCATTCAAAACCTTCTCCACCACTGAAACAAAATATTTGTGTTTATTGCATATTCTACTACATTTAATTACCACATCATCTACTGCCATGTTTGTACATTGTGTTATATTATGTTTGTATATCCTCGTGGCATTAATGCCTTTTGGAATTTTCAAATAAACTTCTCTTCTGTTCTGTTCTTAACAGGTTTAGTACACAGGCATTAGCTATCACAAACAATGTAGACACAGATGAGAAAACGCTAGCAAGTAATGAGTTAAGCCAGTCATGCCAATTAAGAAAATTACCTGGTGTATCCTTGTGATGAAAACGTTTCTTTTTTTATGTGTGTTTTTTCTAAATTATTTGCTCCCAGAATCAAAAGAAATTCATTCCTGATCAGTCTGCTCTTCATGAAGCATGCTGATCTGAGACTATTTTCTATCTCAGTGATAACTTTTGCCACAGCCATTATATAAGAGTAAATTTAAGAACAGCGCTTTTGCAAACAGTTTGGATCCAGATCAGGTCAAACAAACTGTCGGACCTGATCATAATCTAAATTGTTAATCACTCTGATGGTATTTCTGAACTTAACCAATGAAAGGCAGCTCTTGATATTATGTTATCATAAAGCACAGAAGCCATAAAATTTGACAATTTTGAACAATACAGTGTATTTTCAAGAAAGCTTCCATGAGATCTCAGTGAGTTAAGTGGAAAAATCTGAGAGAGTGAATACGCAGATGCTTAACCCCTGGCCTGCTGAGCAAGTCACATGCCACTCGGTTTTAATTTATTACTTCATTTGTTATAATAAATTCTGGCTTTACAAAAATACAAAAAAAACCCATAAAATTATTTCATGGACACTATCAGAGTGTTAACATTTAGGATCAGATTGGGTCAGCATTCTGTTGGGTCTGATCTGGGTTTTTGTTTGGAAAGAGTAACAGCAGATTACAATATTCTCCACTGGCAGGCAAAAACTATTATTAAAAATAGACGTTTGGGCCTGTTCTAAAGGAAAAATGATTGAAAAAGGTTATTTTTAAAGACATCAGCTAATGTAAAAAAAAAATAAAATAAAAAAAAAAATAAATAAAAATAAAACTTCAAAGCATACAAAACTGTCAACCTATTTTTAACAAAAATCTTTATATCTGCAGGCAGACTGGTTTTATTCTGTGTGCCAACACACTTAGGCTTATTGAGATTTGAAACTGTAAAATGGTGATCAAAGCTGACACAACTTAAATTGATTGGATAATTAAATCTTAAAGAACCAATTAATAATAAGTTAATTAATTGAAATAACGGTTATTTAGCCATTAAAAATTAAACGATAATAGCAAATAAGATTTTATTAACCATTTTGATTAAATAAATGAATTGAAGCATAAGAAAATAAATATTAAAATTTACTTTCAGCTGGAATAAGTGCAATGTACAACAAATAAACAATCAGTTTGAATTTCCTATCTTTGCCATACTTATAGCAGATGATATCAAGTTAATGTTTGTGCGCTTTTTGCACTACAAGTGCACTATGAACTAAGAATTAGATACATTTCATCAATGATTGCTTTGCACTTCATGTGCACTAGGGTTTGCGACTGGGGTGCAACTCATCGCTCAAAGCTGGCTCACCTGTAGTGCAACCCATGTGCAACTCATGTGCACAAGGGTGTAAAGTGTTTTTCTGGCTTAACTGTACAGTGGTATCAAGGGCCTACTTCGACCAGATCCTGAGTTTATGTGCACTCGATGCTCAGGCATTGAAAGGCTAATTGGATTGATGGAAGGCAATGCTGAAGGTGTTGTCATGACAGGCAGAGTTCTGCTATTCAGAGAGAGAGAGAGAGAGAGAGAGAGAGAGAGAGAGAGAGAGAGTTTTGATCATTACATGTATATGGTCCCATAGAGGAAATAGATCACAGTTTAATTAACAATTTCAGCGACACAAATATGATCTTCTCCGATAGTTGGTTAACTTGTTCCAGTCCGCATAACTATACTGAGACCAAGTTCTAATCAGTCACCTCACATTTTCGCGCTAGTTCAGAAAGTAAAACATTAGGTATACAAAATTCATGCTTTTATAAATGAAGGAATACTTTGCCAAGACCCTGCAAGTAATTTTATTTAAAAATGACGTGTACTTCTTGCACGGACGAAGTTAGAGTAAAGATACCCTCATTTCAAAAAGTCACACTTTTTTACGATATAAAATATTCAACAGAGACGTTATCATTTTACGTTTTGTTTGTTTTAAGATGTTACTGACAAGAATAAACCTCTAAAGTTTTGTTTCTATATGACTCTTCGTTTTGCTACACAATAACATAAGACAAACACTTTTAGCAGCTTAATCATAGAAATTCAGCTTACATACAGCACCGCTCTATATATGCTTTATTATCAGCAACATGGCATTGAAATGTTCAGCGATTATTCATTATCACCAGACGTCACCATTCTTCTTTTAGAATTGCAAATTAGCCAATTGATCATACACGATATGCATGATCATTGAGGCATACTGATAAGAAGATCGGAAAGCCTCGACCCCGAGGGTAAATATAGTTGGCACAACTTAACCTAGAAAAAGTGGGGGATCAAGCAGGTAGAACACAATAACGGAATAAACCAAGTTACTTCGAGTCCTTTCTAGCTTTGCAATTATCATCCCGGTGACATGGGACACATGCTCAAAAGTTCTTTTTTTCTATTTCCAGGTGCAACATTCAATGAGGATGCGGGAAAAAACACTGATGAGCTACAAAGGGAGTGAGGACTGGATGCTTTAGTTTTGGTATTCTGATCACACATCATTGTCATAGTCATTTAGGGGAGATAACTGTATTCAAAATTTCAATTGCCGGTGGTATATCGTCGGATATACGATAGGAAATTTAGTTTTACAGCGACGCGTGAGCGGAGCCGTAAAATGTAATTTCCGAATGTATATCCGACGATTTACCTCCCCAAATTAAAATTTTGAATATAGTTATCCCCATTCTAATTCACTTCTGCAGTTTCCACTCAAATTGAAGTGTTGCAAGCCGCATAAAGCTGCACAAAGGCGTACGTCTTCCTACAAAATGTGACGTAATAAATGACGTCAAACTATTTCAGACAGTATATCATCGCAGGATATACTGTCGCAAATGTTTAATGTTATCCAATCAGATGTCACGTTACAAAAGCAAGTGCATTAGAATTACTATTAAATAACCCACTCATTTTTCTTTATACTTTCAAAGCAAATGCTGCATACGCTGAAACAATACTCATAAGAAAGACTACGTTGGGTACCATGTAGACCATTTATCAAGGCAAGGCCAGCATTATGCAATACTATAACATATGTTTTGAAGGCACATATAGAAATTCAGCTAAAAGTGAGTATGATAAAGGAAACACCACAATTAAAAAGTGAGTATGATCAGGAAATACCACAATCACACATTGCAGACCAACCCACGGCCCGCTGAGAAAGAGCCACAGAACACTAAAAACACATCAGAAAGACAATTAAAGTAAAGCAACTAACCCTCTCATTCCCCATCAAGATAATTGCAAAACTTGAATGGACACAAAGTATTGAAAAAAGATAACTGAAAAGATAACTAAAAAGATTCTGTTGTTGTTAAACACACTTACATTGTTTAGCTCTCGTGAAGGCTTACTAACTAATACAATAACAATTACAGAGAAACAATCTTATCAAATTAACACACTATGACGAAACAAAGAAAATGGCTCATGACTCACAGATAGTCAGAGCTAAAGAAAACCTCATGTTGAGCCATAGTGGGCCCGGCCAAAGACAAGCATCAGGCACCAACTAACGTCAGGGCCGTCATTGAGTCTGATGCCTAGCTGGCCAATCATCGTACAATAAAGAGGAAAGCAAAGCTATTTAAAACCATGATTGGGTTTACAACCAGGCATGCCGACTGTTGCATTGTATCCATTATATATCCCACTTTTTTCATAACGTTTAATTATCTTTTTTAATTGATCACTTAAATAGGTGCTTCCTTACAAATGCAAACACAGAGAAACAGTCTAAGTCAGAGCTAATGAACATTTCAAGTTGAGCCATCAAGTACCATCCAACGAATGAAAGTTTTACGTCAGGACCACATCGAGTCTGAGGCCTGACCAACTGATTTTCAATTAAAGAGGAAATAAAAAAACAATTGATTACTTTTGTTGAATATGTTCTTAAAAAGGGTTATCTTTTGGAAACAAAGAATACACCACGGATCTGAAGATGCAGAGTGGGCAAGCTTTCTGGGCCAGACTAGCTAGTTTCGACCAATTAGGCCTCACCAGTAACACTCTAATGCAATTGAAAAATTGGAAGTCAAATATAATGTTAAAAAGGCCACCTTTACTCGCATAACACACAACAGGGTTTCTAAATATGTTTTTTTACTGATCGTTCCAATGCGGTGCTTCTTTACACTTCTTACACTCCGACTAAACCGTTGATGCGATTATATCTCAAATACACAATTGTTTTAATTTCTGAATTAAAAAAAGTAATAAATTCAATTTTTGGAATGGTCATGGAATCATGAATACTTGGGGTCTCTTGCAAAGTTAACGTGAAGGGCTTCACTTACTTTGCAAGAGACCCGAAGTATTCATGATTCCATGGCGATTCCAAAATTGAATTCATTTCTTAAATAATCTAAAAAACAAACAAAAAAAATCATCTTTTCAATTTCTTTACATTAATAATATTCCATTCGAAGAGAGTGGAAACGCATTTCAACACGAGCTGGTCGCAGATATAGAGAATACTAGATGAGTGTCTTTTGATATCAATTTTAGCAGGCAAGGCTTTGAGAACGCCTGTTGACATAGCAATGCTTGCCGAACAAGCCTTGCGATGTCAACATGCGTTCTCAAAGCCCAGCCTGGTATAGAGGAGATGGAATTTACTAGAGTGAGACTTAGCAATTACAGACCTGTCAGTATTCTTAGCATAGTTTCCAAAATTCTTGAAAGATCTATTTCTACTCAATTGAATGATTTCATAAAAGAAAATAACCTTTTATATGAGTATCAGTCAGGCTTTAGAGTTAGTTATTCAACAGACACCGGTCTAATCCACATTCTAGACTACATCAAAGGCAATAATGCAAAGGGACTTTATACAGGAATGATCATGCTTGACTGACAGAAAGCATTTGACACTGTTGATCATAGCATTTTTTGTAAAAAATTAGAGGGCATGGGGGTTGTTTCAATAGACTGGTTCAAATCATATTTAGCTGATAGACAGCAAGGAATTACCATTAATGGGGTCGCATCAAGTGCAGACTATATAAATTGTGGTGTTCCTCAAGGGAGTATACTTGGGCCATTACTCTTTTTATGCTATGTGAATGATATGTACACCAGTGTCAGTGCTGACTGTAAGTTAAATCTTTATGCTGATGATAGTGTTATACTTTTTAGCCATAAGAACACACAAGTATTATCACAAAAACTGTCTGAAGTAATGGAGTTATGCTCAAACTGGTAAGTAGATTACAAATTATCCTTACATCTAGGCAAGACAGATTGTGCCCAATTTGGACCTCGCAGAAAACTTAACAACACCAAAATCTTCAATGTAAAATGCAACGAACAAGTCATCAAGTCACAGGATAGTGTAAGATATCTTGGACTCTATATTGATAAATACAGGAGTTGTGAAAAGATAGTTAATTCTGTTATTGGAAAAGTAAATTCAAGGTTGAAGTTTTGTTAGATAGAAATTGTAGAAGTTTGACTAGCTCAACAAGGTTAACTCTGTCAACAGCCCTGATATAATGTTACTTTGATTATTCATGTTCCTCTTGGTATGGTGGCTTAAATAAATCCTTAAAGCCAAACTTAAGGTGGCTCAAAATAAGGTAGTAAGGACTAGGTTTATCCTTAATCTTAAACCCATGACAAGGATAAGCTATTCCATATTGTCTGAAATAAAATGCTTAAGGTAGAGGATAGAGCAAAGCAATTGAGGTTGAATCATGTTTTTAATATTTACCATGAGCTTGCTCTACAGTACCTAAACCAACATCACGGAAACGTCTCCGTGCGAAATACACCCCAGATTTGCACCTAACATATAGTAAAACGAGTGGTTTCGTGGGGTTGAAATAGCAAAAAGATAGTGCGTCTAAAAATGAGCTATATTTCCTTTAAAAAAGCAACTACAGCACCCAAAAGATTAAATATATACAGGAGCTAAATAACTATTTAATTTATTTCATTATTAATAAAATCAAAACATTAAATTGATATAAAAAATATCATCGCACTTTCATAAATATTTCTACGCCGACTCGGCGATTTCCGGAAGCAGACGTGTGGTACGATCGGTTTTTAACTACACCATGGTAAAAGGTCATATCGAGTTTCCAACCAGTATAGAACGCAAACTGGTCTGATCAGCTAGGATACTTCCAAATTCAATTTGAAATATTTTCATGGATTCTAACAGTATTGCTGCGAACCATTTTGTGCAAATGTGTAGGCTGATCTGTACCTTTGCTGTCCTCATATAATCGATCTCAGTTTTCTCAGGGGACGATTCGCCGTTCGTCGCACCGTTCGCGCGCTACAGAAAAGGAGCACTGTCACTTATTTAAGTACTAATGAATTAATATAATTCAAAATCTGTCCGAAAATGCCTGTTGTGTCGGTGGCTGAGACATCTGAGTCGTCACTGCTTGCCAAAGTAGATATTTGCTGGTATCTAGAATGAAAAGGATTAATATTTTCTCGACGTCCTAGCATTTCGGTACACAAGTAGGAATGTGGTTTTCATTTGGTACGGCTTTTGGAAACAGGAAGTCTGCAATACCCGGAGCAATAAAATGACATCTGGTTAATACCTCAGTACTGACCTTATAATCGTGTAACGTCTCTTAAAATACACATCACCGAAACTGTGTTTAGATCTGTGTCTACATGTTATTACCCCTTTATACACTAATAGATTATTCCTTCTGGCTTGATACTTTAAACTTGGGATGGTCTACTGTTTCACGGTATTGAGGTGTCACTTGTAACAATTTGCAAATGAAATTTGCATTTCTATTCCTGAAAATCGTTTTGTCTACTAGTAGGCAAACAGTGAAGACCCTGATGAAATCTAGGTCTGTACTGTTTGCCAAAGTACACGATAAGGAGTTATAGGTATAAAAGGGTTAAAGCCCAAATTGGAACCATCGCAAACAGTGCAGACCAATAACAATGTGGTATGCGCGACCAGCAAAGGCTCAGACCTGCCTGCGCATACGCACAGTCTGATCAGAGACTTTGCTAGAAGCTTTAATACTCTATGAGTGTTTAAGTTACTGGCCGAACATCATTTTGAGCGTTAAGCTAAAAAGGAGGCTCGTTGCATTCTATTCAGGCTCGTTGCATTCATGCCACATTGATGATGGCGGCAATCTTATGACACGGCTCAAATTAGTCTGGTTCCCTCCCCTTGATCTACCTATCTAACAGGGCACCAGTTTAGGCTCAAATGAGCTACCGCTCGAGGCAGGGTCAACATTATTTGCTGTAAAAAAAAAAAAAAAAAAGTAAAAAACATGCAGCAAACGAAATAACTCGTGATCCCGTATGACATAACTGGGTTAATAAAACTACATTGCATTTTCTCTAAACATCAAAGGGGGACGCAGTGGCTCGGTGGTAGAGAGCTTGACTTGAGACCGAGGAGTTGCGGGTCCAAGCTTGCATAGTGTCCTCGAGCAAGACGCATTGATCTGTGCTCAGTACAGGATCAACACAGGACGGCACGTCCCGACATAGCTGTCAGTCGGATGGATTATATTTCAGAAAAGAGTCAAAGGACCTTGATAAGTCGCTACTTCACGGAGAACTCTACAGATCAGGCAGGCTGGTTACGGCAAAATTCATGATTTTGTTGTATGCAACAAACGGGTCAGCCTGCACATCCATGCCGTCTAAAGATTACTGCTAGTCAAGTCAGTAGGGCGTACGGATAGTTAGTCAAAATGGGGTCAGTTTGAAGGCAGATGTTGTTGGTACTAACCAGTAAATGCATTATGCGGCATCTGGACGGGGTCTGAACTGCCCGTAAGATGATCATCGGCGGTATAGAATTATACATAAGGTACTATTTGAACAAAGATTTTTAAACGATGGGTGCTGTCCCTGATTGGTAGTCGACGTACACCGTTTAACCTGGGTTTTCGCTACTAACAAAATATCCTTAAACGGGAATGTACAAAACACATAAACTGGGGAAACACACACAGTGAAGACACAGATCGACTTTCAGTGATTTTGCATATGACCTGGCTTTGCACTGTTTAATCAGGTCAATCCAGATGAGGTCAGACGAAACTATTTAACATCATTCCCGTATTAGCCATTCCTTAATGTAGGTATAAGGCTCACCTAGTTTCAAGCCGTGTAGCGCAGTCGGTAACTACAGATGCGTGTCTGACTGCAGATGAAGGGTGCAGTGAGTTTGATCCCGGCCCGGTCCGATACTTTTGTGAAGATTGATCATGAAATAAATTAATTTCTATGGTCATTCTCCACCATTCAGTTGATTCATTCAAGAAGGGTTGCTGTCAGGAAAAGGCAAAAGTATGTGCACGAAGTACTTGTTACCGCTTGTTTAAGCTTTGTTAGGTGAACTGACCGTCCCAACATGACCGTAGCTGCTGACTGGGGCGTAAAACAACAAATCATAAAGCTTTTTGTTAGGATACAACCCGTACCTTATCTCCCTTTTACGCCTGATGAAATGTCCTGAATTGGACCAGTCCACATCCGCTGTTGGGCGGTATCTGTCATGTTTATGACAAATTTTAATAGAACATTATGTTGAGCAAACTGTGGCGACCCTGATCAGGCGGCGAACCATGCGGCGTCTAATCTGGATCAGCACTGTTTGTCAATTTCCCAAAATCCATGCCCTCTTGACAAGTAAATTTTGTTTTCTTCCCCTGTAGTCGTTATGAAAAGCATCTAAACAATTTCTTAACCGATGGACATGTAAGGGATTCAAGGTTTTCTGAATTACCGAGACCCCCACCCACCTACTCCTCCCCTAATATAAGTTGGGTGTTCAAAAGCATGCGCGGATCCAGAGGGGGACAGGGGGTCCGGACCTCATGAAATTCTCACAATTCTCAAAGCTATCAAGCTATTAAATGGCGCTTCGCTGGCGGGCCGATGTTGGCCCGCTTTTAGTGGCATTTGGATCCTCTCTCCCCTAAAAAAATATTGTCAGTGTTGCAGAGTTGGACCCCCTCTGACAAAACTTTCTGGATCCGCGCATGAAAAGAATCAATATATCGATAATCTGATGCAACATTCCCGGGTTTACATATCTCGATCGTGTCCGAGTGTGTAGACCAGACGTGAAGAAAAATGTGTACACTCATACGCGCTAAATGTTCTCTTAGACTTTTTTTTCGCATCAAAGGCACCGAATTACGAGGGGTCGAATTTATGTGCCGATTAAATGCCAAGTTTGCTTTGGGCCAAAATGTCCCGGACTCGTTTACAAATCGTATTGTTGGTTTTTATTTTGGGAGAAACGCGCGCTCATGGTAGTTCTACACACCTGTGTCGAGAGACTATGGTCAATAAGCAACTTTTCAGCTGCGTTTAGGCGGCTAGTAGTGAAAGTTTAGCGTACTATCAGACTCATTTTTTCTTTTTTTATATATAGCCATTGTACATTGGAGCATTATCAAGCCAGTTCTCGACATTTACGAGGATAAGAACTCCCCCAAGTAACAAGCCTTCGAATATGAAACGCATTTACAGGAATTTGCACACTCTGATGAGGGTTTATTATTACAAATATGGGGAAATAAAGTAAAAACGTGCACAGACGATGTATTACTGCTCCTGGTATTTCAAAAGCTGAATAACTGCTATTGGTTTAAAAAGCCAATACTTGTTCTGATACACTCGTTATCGGGTATATACGGAAATCTCCGATCAGCAGAAAGTAGTCCCGTAAATATTAAATTTCACACGGAGCCGTTTCCGTAATGAACATTTCTTTAGAGTAGCAGATAACTACTCCTACAGAACAATAGGTAGTTTATTCAGTTTTGTAGTACCTTCCATAAAGGGCTGTGATTCTCATACATTTTATTACAATGCAATTTTAGACTGGAACAGTTTACCAGATGATTTCAAATCAATTACAAACAAATCTTCTTGTAAAATTGCTGTAAAAAGGCATTTCTTGACTGCTGGTCAGTCAAGGGAAGCGGGTATTTATAACTATTTTTAATCATTTTAGACATTTTTAACATTGCTGTATTTTAATAATCTATCTGTGATAATTTAGGTATATAGGATCAGACTTTTAGGGATGCTACACATAATGACATATTCTGTTTTATTTAATTATTCAACAATTTAGGGTTCTTTTCATATCAAAATTTGCAATCTGTATTGTTAACTACAGGAACCTATTAGAAATAAGCCATTAAATTGGCTTGCATGGGTTATCCTAGGTTATGAGATCAGAATCATTTTATACAATATGTCTTAAAGTATATCAATTTTTATGTAGCTCTATCAAAGTTTTTTATATTTATTCTATGTGATTTAATTTGTATGTATGATATGTGCCATTTAGTATTGATTTGTATGTTAATGTCTGATCTTGTACCTGAATAAAATTGAATTGAATTGAATTGAAACTTGATATTAAAAGACGCGAACCTGTTATTCTACTTAGCAGTTGTTCAAACTAGCGATTATGATGTTATTATCTATTTTCGTGTTGATCCAATGTCATTGACAATGTCATTCAAGAAGTGCAACGTCATGATGACCAGATAAATACACATTCCGTGAGATAGACAACTTTTATCAAGTCAATGTGTAACAATACAATTACTATGAGCGGTAACTGATGACAAATATTATAAGGGTCAGTGCATAATATTTCGATACTTATCGCATATCTACAAATGCCCCGCTCATGTTTATAAAAAGAGGTTTAAATTTTTGTTATTTCAGAGGATCTCGATGAAACTGCGAGATGGCATCAGCAATGATATGCTAAGAGTGGTATGTTGAATGATTCATAGGTAAGCCAATGCTGTCCCAGGCTGATTTTACATTTTGAACAATCTGCTCAAGAAATGGTTCCATGCTTTTATCCTCTATATCTCTAGTTCCTCGTTTGAATAGTTTCTTCTCATATTCTTTACGATAATGAAACACCAACACAGTCTTTGTATCAACAACATGTTGTTCTAGTAGATTGGTTTCCCTTTTCTCAAGTACGTAATGCAACCATAAAGCCTGTGAACAGTTTGTTTCAGCTATATATTTAGTTTTCCACTTTGTATCGAAAATGTAGTTCCTTTTCTTTCTAAACAAAGCTGTTTTTACATAATATTGTTTGGCTAAATCCATAATTAGGGAACCATCTGTGTCCAGTTCATCTTTCAATGGCATCAATGTGTTTCTAATGAGATATTCACACGCGGCTGGCAGTTTATTCAGTAACTGTGTGAAATTCTTTAGACCACCCATAGGGACAATGAATTCGTCAAGATCTACATTTACTATGTACTTAGTTCTCCAATACACTCTATACAAAAAGTCATTCAGCATGGTAAACTGCCCTACAGAGTGGAGCTCATTATACTTCACTAGATCATAGTAATGGTTCTTGGGTATCACGTGATAAGGAACTTGCCACTGCACAACTGTCAAAAATCCCTCATTTATATAATAGTTCAAAATCCTGTTTGTCAAGGGATCAGAGGTGAAATTGTATATCACAAAATGTTCAACTCCCATCAATCGATAGTACTCCACCCACTCCACAATATCAAATGCAATGCTCCTGTTGAAATGGATTGGCCTCAAGCATATTGTGAATGTTCTGTTTAATTTTGGACTGACTATAATCTTCAATAGATTCTGTGATTCTTTCACCGTAGACGTATTCGTCTTTATAGTTACTACAGTGGTATTCCGTGCAGGATTCGGACAGGTATATATGACATTTCTGTACCTGAAATATCAAAAAAATAAAATCTATAAATAAACATCTCATGATTGGCCAAGATTCCTATCCACTTGAGTGGATATCCATCTTGGCCAATCAGGAGATGTTTATTTATCGATAATATAATGATAAAAAATAAAAAACGGTCAATAGTTTCGGAGAGGTCTATATTACGTTTCTGTACCTGAAATATTGGAAACATTTTACGATTTATTTAGTGAAAACAGTAGAATCTATTAGGCCACTGGCTGGATATGGTTTACCTCCCCCCCCAGGGGAAATTTTGTAGACCATATTTTTCTTAAAGCCCAATGTCTTGCGAGGATTTTGCAACATGTTAGCCCTCTGACAATGGCAGCGTTAAGCTGTAACAGCCTGTTACATACGTTACCCTACAAAATATTTGATAATTAAAATTCTTTTTAAGACTTCAGAAAAGTGCAAAAGATAAGGTTAGATTTCCAAATTGGTTATATTTTCTAAATAAGCTATTACTGGGTCACAGATAATGACATTTGAAAACAAATATAGTCACCCCCGATGTAGTGTATGTTACATTTTTTCATTGAACCCCCTTTTAAATGATAAATGCATCTAATATAGTTTGTCTTAAATTTTATTGAAACCAGTTTATGTTCAATAATTTGGTAAAACATTAAAGATTTTTTATTTACCTTTTCTAAACTGCAAGCATTATGTTTCTATCTTATATACTTTTTGAGTTATTAGATGATGAACATGGTACCCCCATATCACAGAAAAATGTAAAATGTAATTGTTCAGGCCTTGCGCTGGCTATAGACCCCACTTCCCCCCAGGGGGAATTTGGTACACTATGATTTCCAGATACTACATTATATAAGCCACAAAATGAAATATGTTAGTCCTCTGAGAGTGGCAGCGTTAGCGGGTAACATCATGTTACGTACGTTACCAGCAAAATAACATTAAATGTTCCTGATAATGTCTCCAACATGACATATTCACACTTTTTTTTGTAGTCTGGCACAGATTTAAGAACATCTTATAGCACAGTTACATAATTTTAGCATTTATTTTATAAATGTCTTGAGGTTTTGGCGTTCTATATGTTACTTAGTGTTTCATATGTTATTTCCAAGTATCAGTATGGCAGTTATTGACTATACATGTAAATACATCCGTCAGTGAATATAGTAAATCTATAAGGCTGCTATTCAAATTAATTAAAGTTCCTTATTATAGTTTCTTACACTATTTTACAGCCCAGGTAACATACGTTACTCTCTGAATACCATTAAACATTCAAGATATGGTCTCCAACACGACCTGCTTGTACTTATTTGCAGGCTAGCACAGGTCCATGTACTTCTTTTTACTCTGGCTCATTTGCTGAGGAAATAACTCAAAACATTAACTACATAAACCCTCTTTTCTTTTATAGAGACATCAAATATAGTTGACATAATACTCATGGAAAGTTTGTAATATTCAGTGCAATGTGCGAGTAACAACTTAAAAGATCAAAGAAAACCCATCAGGTAAAAGTTCTAGAGCAAATCTTCATATATTATCCAAGGGTTTAAAAGAATTTTCCTATACAACTTATTACTCCCCTATCAGATATATCTTGCAAGGATTTTGCAATATGCTAGCACTCTGGTAATGACACCATTTACCTGTAACAGCCAATTATATATGTTACCCATCAACATCTTTGATGATTTTAGTAAATGACATGACTTCTGAGAAGTGCAAACCATAAGGTAAGATTTCCAAATTGGCTATATCATCCAAGTAAGCTAATTTTGCATTACAGATATGGACCTTTGAAAACAAATATGCACCCCAAAGTGTTACGTATGTTACTATTTTTTCATTATTCCTATATAAGTGATTTATGAAACTAATATAGTTTGATATTTTTTTTAATGTGAATGTGCTTACTAACTCATTTTCTATTAAAGAATGTTTATGTATCTTTTTGAAACTGCAAATATTATGTTTCTATCTTTAATAAGGTTTGAGTTGTTGAGTTTTGAACATGGTAACCCCATATCACACAAAATGTGAAATATAATTCTGTGGCTCTTTTGTTAGGGTACAATAAAGATTTCTTTCATCCAGAGGTACTCAATTTCCTTCCCATTTATTTTCAACACATTTTGTCCATATCTGGAAATCCTCACTTTTTTCATGGGAAAGACTTAATAGTTCAATTTTTGTATGTACATCTTAAGGACAGAAAAGCAGGGTGGAGGTAAGCTCATGTTCATGCCATTTGAAATAGTCAGTATATGAGTATGGCTTTGGTACTTTTTTCTGAAACATGTCGTACTGCAGCTTATTCACAATTACATAAATAGCACATGTTAGGGCTTCATATCACTGATGAGTGCCTAGAGCAATTCTTTATTTGTTTTCCTACCCTTCTTAGAATGTTGATGAACTAATGGGGGAGGGGTTCTCTATCAGTTTGATAGGAATAACCTTTCAGTGGTACTAACACATTGACACATTGGTAGTATCACAATCTGTTAAACAGTGTATTACTGTAGATCTCTTCTCCCATAATCTGGCCAATGCTGTTGACATTCAGAAGGTGCACCTTTTGTTGCATACACCATTGTTGAACAAAACACCCAGGTTATTCTCAGCGAGAATATTTGTAAAACTTTATAGACTGCTGCTTATACATTGTATATATGTATCAGTGACAAAACCAACATGCCCTGCCTTTAGTGCCTGGTTGAATACTGGTGCCATCAGATCCATGAAGGTGACGAGAAAAGCTATTATGCTCTGTAGTTACGGCATTAACATCAACTTTATGTGCAGCACTACATGGCCAATCTAATGTTGGTTCAATGTGTGATTGCAAGCCATGCTGGAGTTTGGACTTGTCAGTTTTGGTGAAAATTCCATCAGGAGTTGACAGTGACCATGGTACAGGTCCTAAAAGGAACGGCAGTGTCAACTCAAGGTCAACTTTATGTCCAATAGAAAGTAGATCATGCTTACGAAAGACGCTCCTTTAAGCTCTCATCTGGCTGTTTACGTTTTGTAAATTGAGCAATTTCTTCTTGCTTGACCTTGCAGGCATCAAAACTTTATTAGCTTGTAGCATTTTATGGGGGATGTGAAAGACACATTTTAATAACTAAAAGTGAGTCAATGCAGTCTGCAACAGCCTTCCTGCCAATGTCATTAGCCTCAACAAGATCCTTAGCTATGCCAGGCTTAGCAGGCACACTGAAAGACAAAAAGTCCAGTTCATTGTCTTCAAAACTTGAACTAAAAGGATTGGTGAAGCCTGAAACTGCCTCTTATACTCATTCTACATTGCATCTGAGCAGATTGGATATTTCATTTCAGTGCATTGAAGAGTTGTTTCAATATATTGAGCTCTGATGTGATGAGTAATACATCATTCCATCTGTAGTACGAAGCGTAGTTCTAGTTGCTGAAGCCTATAATACCTCTTTATTGTTTGCCTGGTAGTTGTGTCAAAAGCATTTCTCAAGCAAAGAAACAATGTTTGTAACACACTAAACCCATTTTGTTCAATAAGTTCTTTGCATCTGCGATGTGTAACAAAATTTTAAGTGTAATCAGTTACACAGGTACATATTGTGCATAGTTGTTGTGATCGTTTGCAATGAACATTGGGAACAAGGCATACAGATAGAGGTGACATGCAATTCAAAGTTGTTTTCCTTGTAGCCCTAATCAGTGTCAACACCATCCGAATCATATCCATATACCTTGCCCAGAACTGAGCTGTTTCACAGTGACTGTCTTTCAGAACTTCTGATTTGAATGCATGGTATCTATACTGTTTAAGTGAGCAAACAGCGAATGTTGATAGATCACATTATATTAATAGTTTAAGTCACCATAAATTAATAAGGAACTTCAATTTATTTCAGCCTTATAAATTTTCTAAATTCTCTGAATGACTTTATACATGTATAGTCAACAACTTCTATACAGATACTCAGAATAACTCATGTTTCATTTGGTAACACACATAACAGTTAAAGCTCAAGGCGTTTATTAAATGAATACTTAAAACAGGTAAACCTTGTTAAAAGAAGTACATAAACCTCTGCAAGCATGCAAATAAGTATAAACAGGGCTTGTTAGAGACATTAACTTAAATGTTTAATGCTATTTTGAAGGTAACATACATAACATGGACCTAAAAATAGAGTAAGCGACCATAATAAAGAACTTTAAATCATTTAAGTAGCAGCCTTATAGATTTACTATATTCTGTGACAGATGTAATACACGTATAGTCAATAAATACCATACTGATACTCGGAAATAACGCAGGAAACACTAAGTAACGTATACAACGGTAATTACTCAAGACATTTATAAAATTAATACTATAAATATGTAACTGTATTATAAAAAACCTCATAAACCTGTGTCAGCATGCAAATATGTACGAACATGTCATGGATGAGGCATTATCATGGACGTTTAATGCTATTTTGGGGGGCTAACGTATATAACGTGCTGTTACTAGTTAACGCTGCCACTCTCAGAGGGCTAACATCTTTTATTTTGTGTCTTATATAATGTAGTTTTAGAAAAACATAGTGTACAAAATTCCCCCTGGGGGGGGGAGGGGGGTCTATAGCCAGCTCAAGGCCTATATGGAGTATATATATACTCGACAAAAAAAAGAAACGCACTACTACGATTTTCCCCATAAAGATCTCATTTTAATACGAAAATGTTAATTGTCATGAAATATTCATTTCTGATAAATCTGACTAAAACTTGAGTGCGACTTAGATGAGTATCTGTACTTTTCTTGCGTATGCACAAACTACATCAAGGCGAATAGTAAACGATCTTTGGAAGCGTTAATTCAACGCTACTGTCTGCATGGAATTCCAAGTTTGTTTTATATTTGTAAAGAATGAAAACGATATTTTGTTTTTATGTGAGAAACTAATGTGTTTATTGATGATTTTTTGTAATTCCAAAACCCATTTTCATCAGTTAGGGCCGTATAATTGATTAAAATAATGTTGAAATCTTTAAATGTTTTGTAAGGTTTATCTCCAGTGTGGAATCATTATCCAAAGGGTAGTCACAATAAATGGGCTACCTAGCGTTCAATTATCGCGTATGATGAATTAAAATATAGAATTTGGAAAGAATAAGTGTCTGGGTACAATTTGGTCTACTGAGATGATTCCAATTGCTTGAACTTATCCAGCAAGAGAGCATTATAAAAACGCTTATTTCCTGTGTCTTTACAATTTGACACCCACTTTGTTCATGACCAATTTTCTTTAACAAAATTTCGACGCATGATTGCAAAAAAAAAAAACGTGTGACGCAACAGTAAACGATATACCTTTGCACTGATAAACTGGTCTATCACTTGTGATCTTCCTGAGAGTTGAACAGTGCTTAGTGGCGCGTTTCTTTTTTGTCGGGTATATTTCATAGGCAACCATTGTACAAAATATGAACCATACGCGGATCCAGAAAAGTTTGTCAGAGAGGGTCCAACTCTGACAACGTTTTAGTTGATGACGGGAGAGGCTCCAAGGATCAAAATACCACAAAAATGGCGTTTCGCTGGCGGGCCAATGATGCCCTAACATTGAATGATGGTTTGGTAGCTTTGTGATTTATCAGGGTATCTGGACCAGTACTGCTAAGAAATCTATATCTTATTGATTTTTCAGGGGTGGTCCGGACTCCCCTCTGGATCCGCGCGTGTGAACCAACTCCATCAATAATTGTAAAGGGCGTTTGCATTACGAACATAACAGACACATTTTAATTATATATGACCTTAACCTTTGACTCCAATCAAAAACCTTCGTTAATGTCTACACAACTTATGTAACCAATAAGCCAAATTACACACCTTATGTAACCAAAACCAATAAGCCAAATATGGACACCCTCTATAAAAATGCAAGAGGAATTTATTTTGATGTTAGTCGATCTAGATGTGTGTTCAACCCTCACTAGTCGGCCTAGATGGAGTATTTTGTGTTCATGTGTGATCCATCCTCAATAGTGGGCCTATAGTCAGGGGCGATCGGGACTCCAGTGCAAATTTGATGCCGATTTATGGTGACCTATACCAAATCAAACTTTAGGGGATAACTAATGAAAATCACCTGGTCACCCATCTGGGTTTCACCTCTGGACGTCATTATGGCGTCATCAAAATAGCGTATATTGTATCAGTGCAATTTAAACGGTTTGTCGATTGTAGTCTATGGGGATCAGGACTTTCTTGCATTTTGTGTGCCAATTTCAGTCGAAATGCACCAAATTTAATCTTAGGGGGTAAATAATTAAAATTAACATGTTGCCCATAGTGTCTTCGCATCAGAACAAAGAGATGACGTCATTGAAATGACGCCTAATATTTAAATACAACATATATATGCATTTTATCCATTTCCAACGCATGGAAATATTCCTTTAATGAACTGGTAGCCTTATCATGACTGAATGCAAACTCTTTTAAATCGTAACATACAAAATATATCCAGATAGGGTGAAGTCAGTTCGAGGGTGTGACGTCAATGCCGTCACGATTTACGAATAAAAAGACAGTGGAGTGAATGAAAAACAAACAGTGTTTTTGATAATAAACTGAGTAAATATAATCTCTTATGCTTATATATACAGATGTACTACGACCTCTGACCAATGACCTGTGGGTCTTTCTATTTCAAACGATTGATGCAGAATACGTAAAATGAGCCAGTCCGGCTAGAACATATGTGCATGTCAAAGTTTTAATAGTAAATGTAAATAAATGCCTGAAACCCTTTTTTCTAGAACAACATATCAATATTGTAGATAGAGTCACGCTTCAAAGCTTTTGGTTTATCTGTAGCTGCTTATCCTACACCCAAAGAAAAGATAGTAGTAATAATCATTTGCATTCACTATCAACCAAACTCGTTATAGTTCCATTTTGACCACTGAAGAATCAAACGTTAGAAGAGTCTACTTAGTAGTTCATGATATGGAAATAAGGATAAACCCCTCTACAAGTTACCCATTGTACTTCGATAGCACGGCCAATAGAAAAATGTTACAATTTGATTTATCGCTCGCATGCTACTATGTAGAATCGTCTTCAAAGGTCAAAATCGGACAATAAGGGATTCTTGTTGATACGGCTAAAGATATATCTGAATCCACATGAAAATAATTGTTCAAAAGTCATAAGCATATTGATCACTGGCAATATTTTACATGAGTCCTCTTCTGCTCCACAGCAACACAAATCAGTACAATATAAATGGTTTGCTTTGTACTTACACCGAGATGTTTCGCATACAGACATGCTGCAACCACATTTTATCAGCTGCAGAGGGGTTTCGGGGGCAGGAGGCAACATGCGCGGGTCAAGGAATTTTTGTCAGTTTTATTTAGTCCTCAGGTTATTTTACAGTTTAAAGAGGGGTTCCAATGTATTTATTGCTGAGAAAACTATACTTATACTTTACCAAGGATCCAGAGGCGGTACATTATATTCCGGGGGGGGGGGTGTCCGACTTTTTACAGGGTGGTTCCAAATGCTAATTTGTATAGAAACCCATATACGTACGTCTTATTTTCCATGGGGGGGGGGGGGCGTCCGGACCCCCTATCCCCCTCTGGATCCGCACATGGGCAATGTCATCATAACGGGACAATATTTATCACAGTCCGGCTTCCACCCATAATTGTCAGGCATTGATTTGTCAGGATTAATGACAGATGAGGTTTTCCAAATGATTCGCTGATACTGCGCACGTTTGACACCTTCGAGAAACACAGCTCTTGGAAGTGGTAGTTCTTGCAATTCAGCTTTTTTTTCTCCAAAACATCCACCACCTCAACGCAGTGAGTCTAACAATATCGGTGACTGGCCAATGCAAAGTAAGAAAGAGGCATAGATCAGAAATCGATACAATCAAGTACCACACCTGACCCAGGATACCAATGGGAAAGTAACAAACTCACAGTTAGACATCACAAACGAGAGCCAAGAGGTCAGGACAATTTACAAATATATTACTCTAGTACATCCGCAACAGTGCTTTCTAAGGGCACTGAGTCGAGGTGAAAGAATGCTTCGTGGATAGAGTCTCCAGCATAGCTAAATGTCGGCAATATGATTTCTTGCTCTTTCCTGACATTGAACTAGTTAATACCAGCACCTGAAAGTGCATAGAATTCGATCAGAGCCCTGGTTGTGGCATCATGGCACATTGACATCTTTAATAAGTGTCCTGATCTTAGAAACTTGATGAGCAAGACTGTTTAAGAAAATGTAAAATATCAACACTCTGCAATTGTTTTATAAGTGTTTTATTTAAAGTGCGAAAACAACATTTGCTCCTCTGCAAAACTAGGGGTAGGGTTGTGCATTAGCTCATATAAGACAAAATATTTAAGATAGAAAAGCAAACATTGGTTTTGTATTCGTCAATTGAGTATATGTTTGTTAAACCTAATCTAAAACGGTTTGAAACCAACTCAGAGCAATCGTTAAACTAAATGACGATAGCCAAAATTACCACTTTTAAATTATAATTAAGTTCATGTAACGCACATAATACAACATGTAGCCGTATTAATGTTAAACAGCTGTCATATGTAGTAAAGACATCCAGTAATTTGTAGACTATTAGAATGTTCATCGATTAGCTAGTTTTAATGTATTCTTTCTGTACCTCAAACTTTCAATTTTCTTATTCTCAAATTGATAAAATGACATATGTAACAAGCTGATAGAGGCTAACACCCATGCTTACAGTGTGCAAACATCTATTCGATGCACCTTGAATTGGTACATACGATAGAACATGTCTAAAAGGGTTTGGAATGGAGCAGGTCATTACTCAGCTTGCAGTCAAAATCTTGTTTGATGATTATTCTGTTTTTTATGATATGAGGAGGACATTTATTTTACCAGAGGAGCAGAAGTAATAATCGATATCGTATATGACTTGGATAAGGATTGGTTTAGAATATTTACATTAGAAAGGGACATTTACTAAATTGTGCTGTTTAAATGTAAAAAAAGATTATTTGCTATGTTCCTCTAGGATGTATCTTTATTTTAGAATTATTCATATTAAGAAATATTGAAAACAAATATTCATAACATCTGTAACAAAGGTACAGGGACTTAATAATCATCAATACCTAAGATTAAGACACAGAGGCTAGAGACTCTAGCTAGGAAAACATACGAAATATATTCATTTTTTCCTGAAATATCATTTCTTACATCAAGTCAATGTCCTTGCTCATTTATTATGTCATGTAATATATGTTTCAGCCTTTAACAAGTGCTTCAATCTTGTTGTTTAACCTGCAAAATTTATGATTCTTTATATTATGAGCAAGACAATCCCAAATATGCAAGATATCCAACAGCAGCAAATGTTTTCATATATTTTTACTTAAATGATGCCTACCAAATTCAGCTCCTTAAAATTGGGTGTAGCCTTTGGGTTGTTTTTAAAATTGCTCGTATAAAACACTCTATTTAAAGTATAAAAGCAAACTTTGGATTTTCTTTATCCCAAATGAGTGTTTTAGTATAAAATAATCAAAACATTTTGGAAAATGCACATATCAGCTAAAAAGTAAATGATATTGGTCACACTTTTCATGCTTAAAGGGTAATCTAATTGAAGTAACGCACATAACACCACAGGAAGCTGTAATTTTGCCCCAAAAGAATTTATTTGTAGCTAAAGTAGTCAATATGCAGTACCATATGAGTGTTTTAAATAATTAGCCTTCTTTTTGTAGCTCAAACTTTTAATTTTCTTTGTTTTCTAAATTTAACATGGTAGCATATGTAACAGGCTGTCAGAGACTAACGCCCAAGCAAAGATAGTGCAAACATCTATTACAAGACGCAGCTTGAAATTCTCTTTTAGATAGCATAAGTTTGCGAAATTCCTGAGGTGGAGCAATAACATTCTCAGCCATCAGTCTAAAGGTGGCCCGATAATACTGGTATTTATAGGAAATCTATGGTATTTTGCATGCAAAATATAGTTATCGAGAAATAATTCATTGTCAAAGTCAGGTAAAGCATTGATCTAACCATCATATGACTAAAATAATTGATATTATGTTTAAAAAAAAGCGTTCGTGTTGGATAAATATGACCATACCAACACAAACCATAGCTTTTATTAACGAGCAGTTTCTCATTATGGTCGCCATATTTATGACGTCATAACTAGCCTCAGACGCGGATTTGAGATGGTAAGACTCCACTAAAGGTTTTGGAATAGGTCACCATAAATTGGCAGACAATTCGCACGGGACCTATATTTTGTCCCTAAGGGCCCTGACTACTAGATGGAACAATATGTGTTCATGCGTGATCAACCCTCAATAGTGGGTCTAGATGGAGCATTATGAGTTCGTGTGTGATCAACCCTCAATAGTGGGTCTAGATGGAGCATTATGAGTTCGTGTGTGATCAACCCTCAACAGTGGGTCTAGATGGAACAATATGAGTTCGTGTGTGATCAACCCTCAATAGTGGGCCTAGATGGAACAATATGTGTTAATGTGTGATCAACCCTCAACAGTGGGTCTAGATGGAGCATTATGTGTTCATGCATGATCAACCCTCAATAGTGGGTATAGATGGAGCATTTTGTGTTCATGCGTGATCAACCCTCAATAGTGGGTCTAGATGGAGCAGACCACACCCATACCCAACTTTTCTGAACTTGTTTTGCTCATGCATCATACGAGGGGTGATCAGAAAGTTCGCGGAAAAAAGTTGCCATTTTTACATCGTTTGATCAATATAGCTGGAATTACAGCTGATAATAGTGCAACACATATGCAGTTGATTGGTTACAACATGCTTGATGTTAGTCGTCTACGTGCGTTACAGCTGTCGTCAAGGCAACGCTATATAGCGCGAACCGGCCCATTTTACGTTGCATTTTGACGTTTTACTATACAACCACTTAAACTTAAGCGTTTTGTAAAAATTTGTTACGCTGTGATAGCCGAAACTGTGTTACATTCATATTCAACGACATATTAACTCCACTTCTGTGCAAACTTTCAAAGATTTATATCTAACGGATGGTGTTATAAATCGAAACAAATAACAGTACTGTCAAAAAGGCAAAGCATTCAACTTCTATGAGCCCATTGCCTATTTTGGCATGTCAATGCTTTAAAATAAACTATTTACACACTTTGAAAAACACATTTTTCAGGGCAATAGATCTAATATTGATAAGTAAGTCCGATATTATAATTATTGTGATGAACACTGACAAGAAAATAAGGGTTTTATTTAAAATTTACAAAAACTCGAAAAATTGACGCATTTTAGGACTGCCCTTCGGACTGAAACCAGTTAATTTAAATACATAGCAAATAACATAAAAAACCTCATAGTATGTTCAAAGAATGACAGAACATTACTTTCCGTTAAAATACCAATCAATTCAAACACAACTATGACTTTTAGCCCCAAAAAGCAATCCAGGGGTACAGATGGGCCGGTTCTAGCAAAATGACGTCACAGGGGCGCCACGTGCTCATACGTCTGACGTCAAATTTTTTAAATTTCATTTTCAGACAACTTGCTATGAATGGTAGTTCATATCTATGAATTTTCATTGGAATCGATAAAATCAATGCGATTTAATAGCAATTTTCCTCGAACTTTCTGATCACCCCTCGTATACGTTCCATCATAAAGAAACCGATTTTAACTGAGATAGAAGCACCAAATATTTTTAGGTCAGATATTCTGTAAATCCGGAAATTTCGCGAGAATTTTATTTTCGCAAATAGCGTTAAAAATACATATTTGCGACGTTAAAAATTCGCGACTGGGGCATGATTTACCTATATCATTTAACAACAGAGTATTTGCGTGTTTTCGCGAGGATTCTATTTTCACGAAACTTCGCAGTTTCGCGGAAATGAAACCCTCGCGAAAATTTCCGAATTTACAGTACACACGCACATGCGTTTTGTTAAACAGTAACTACGACCTTGACTTTGATGTTCTAATTCTCACGTGTTACCTTTCTAAATGGAAGGGTAATATTTCCATAGTAACGTTAGTTTCCATAGATATCAATGGATTCATATCTGTATCCCAAAATAAACAACGCAAGTTTGTCTCTGGTTGCGTTGACATATTAGTGAATCCAAAAGCTCTGATATAGTTTTCCCTAGGTCCATCAATGTAAGCATTGTAAACAAGAAGGCGTCCATCTTTTGTAATATTCTGAAAAACATCTGTCGCAACTCTCAAATCTTTTTCTAATACCCCATCTCGAACCTTCAGAACGACTGGTCCTTCATTATCCAGGTTATGTATTTGTTTCAGAAGTCGAAGAATATGTCCACTTGCTCCTATGTCTGTTTCGGTGAAATCAATAAAATTCATTGAAATAACAACTAGGAGGAGAAATATCAAACATGAAGTTCTACTTCTCCCCCGTTTCCGTCGGTTGGGTGAAACTCTCCAACATTTTAATTTGAAACAGTAGAACCTGGGCAAGCCTCTCAGCCACATTCTCTGCTTCTGTTTAGAAAAGAAAACTGACTGATCTTCGTACAAAAGAAAACTGATTATCGTACAATAGAAAACTGATTAAAAAACAATTAAAATTGATGAAAAGACCCAGCGCATTTCCAAAGGGAACTTACAGCACATGCTTAATGTCATTTTCTAAATTTGTATGCGCAGTTTTGTTGCGGGGATGACTCTCTAATAGGGTCATGCATCCTAATATTATACTATTTTTCTTTGTGTGTGAAAGCAGTGAAGGCTATTGGTATAGTACATAGTACGTTGGTTCGTCGGTTTCTTCACTGTTTGTCTATGCGATTTATAACATATGTTGCCTTAATTAGTATTTAAGTCAGCACACGAGCGTTTAGTAATTATTGACTATGTAAGCAGTGAAGGCTATTGGTATAGTACATAGTACGTTGGTTCGTCGGTTTCTTCACTGTTTGTCTATGCAATTTATAACATATGTTGCCTTAATTAGTATTTAAGTCAGCACACGAGCGTTTAGTAATTATTGACTATGTAAGCAGTGAAGGCTATTGGTATAGTACATAGTACGCTGGCTCGTCAGTTTCTTCACTGTTTGTCTATGCGATTTATAACATATGTTGCCTTAATTAGTATTTAAGTCAGCACACGAGCGTTTAGTAATTATTGACTATGAAAGCAGTGAAGGCTATTGGTATAGTACATAGTACGCTGGCTCGTCGGCTTCTTCACTGTTCCGTAAAGATCGTCAAATTCCTAACAGTTGAGGTGGAGGAGTAGCATTCTATGTCTCTAATAATATAAAGGCTGTCCCACGTCTGGATTTATCGAGTGATAACATTGAGCTTCTTTGGCTCGAAATAACCACAAATAATAAAACCTTATTAACTGGGGTCTGTTACCGCCCACCAATAACAAAATCGAACTGATGTAAAATTATTTTTGAATGAGCTCGAACGTTCACTTGAAAATGTCAAGTCATTACAATCAGACGTAATACTTTTAATGGGGGATTTCAACGACAAATGCATTAGATGGAACGATGACCACGCCACCAGTGAGCTCTGAAAAAAAGTTATATGATCTAGCCCAAATCAATACTTTACTCAATTGATCACAGAGCCGACACGGTATGTTGGAGATACCGCTACACTTCTTGATCTAATTTTTACTGATAGTCCTCACCTTTGTTACCATTCAGGCGTAAGCTCCCCTCTTTCAAATCTTGACCACTGTACAATTCACTGTTCGTTTAATATATCAACATACAAAACCAAGGCATTTAAACGCACGGGTTTGGGATTATAAGGCAACAAATATAAACGAAATAAACAAATCTTTGAATAGTGCTCCTTGGGATACGGCGTATGCTTTATACGATGACATTGATGAAATTCTTAGATATAATAATTCCTTGATTGAATCAACTTGTCAAGAACATATTTTACATAAAACCGTTACTATTTGGAAAATGATAAGCCATGGATGTCGAATGAGGTGCGTTACTTTTTTCGCAGATGACATAGTTGTTTTTTTTTTTTAAATTAAAAGAACACAGTCCGCAAGTGACAAGCTAAACTTTAATATTGCGCGTCGTGAGGCAAACACTGCAAAAAGAAATGCAATTAAAAGGTATGAACAGAAATTGGTAAATAAACTTAGTCAAGATCACTTAGATGTAAAAACATTCTGGAAATTGTCCAAAAATTATCTGGGTTGTAAGTCAGATCGGTCCATACCTCCACTATATGAAAATGGTCAGTTAATACCTGATGATTTTTCAAAGGCGACAATCTTTAATAACTTTTTTGCATCTATATCGTCCTTGACCGAAAATGTAAAAAAACCTGACCTGCCAAATATAAATGTGTCACAGATACGCGCTTAGATAGGATAACCGAAAATGAAAATGAAGTTGAATCATTACTATATAGAATTAATACTAATAAATCTTCAGGTCCAGATGGTATTGGCAACTGGATTCTCAAGCATTGTGCTAAGCCCCTAAGCTTCCCATATTCAAAATTATTTAATAAGTCACTTGAAACAGGTATATTTCCTAGTAAATGGAAACAAGCAAATGTATGTCCGGTGTTTAAGAAAGACAAAAAATCAGACAAAACAAACTACCGACCAATCTCGCTGCTAAGTAGTTCCTCAAAGATTTTAGAGAAAATTGTTTAGAAACGTCTTTATGAATACTTAATGAATAATAATTTACTCATCGAACAAAACTCTGGCTTTAAACCAAAAGATTCTACAGTAAATCAGCTCTTAAGATTGTACATCAAATATATCAGGATATCAATAATGGTAAAGATACTTGTCTCGTTTTCCTGGATGTATCAAATGCTTTTGATAAGGTGTGGCATAAAGGGTTTTTATTCAAACTACGTCAACTTGGAATTGTTGGTACACTTTATGACTGGATAGAGCATTATCTCACTGGTAGATCACAAAAGGTTGTGATAAATGGAATATCCTTTTCTCTGAGATATCTTCAAACTGGCGTCCCTCAGGGTTCAATATTAGGACCGCTACTATTTTAATTTATATTTATGCCATCATAAATGACCTGCAATGCAATGTTAACTTGTTTGCCGATGACACATCCATACAAAAAATGTCTGGATAGTCATGATTATTTTAAAGTAATAAACGACGATTAGCTCAAACTCTCCATCTATGGTACCCAATGGTTAATTACTTTTAATGCCCTAAAGACCGAATATATTATAGTATTTAAACGAAAAACAAGTGCAATGCATCCTGACTTACTTCTAAATTACACAAAACCTATTGAAGTAAATAATCATAAACACTTGGGATTAACGATTAGTAACAACACGTCTTGGTCATCTCATATAAATGAAATTCTGGTCAAAAATGACTCTCAATGATGCGTAGGTCAAAACATATTTTACCAAGAAGTTGCCTTGATAAGCTATACAAAAGCATGATACTTCCCTTATTCGATTATTGTGATATTATTTATGACTCTTGTACCATGTATGAAAGTGAACAACTTGACAAACTGCAAAGAAAAGCCAGCTTACTATGTACTGGTGCATTCAGGATCACCTGCAATGAAAAAACTATTAAAAGAGTAAGGATGGCCAAAATTAACAAATAGAAGAACAAGTCACAGGCTTGTCTTATTTTATAAAATATCAAATGACTTGACCCCTCAATAATTAAAAACATTTATGTAACTTAATACCACATAATACAAATAACTATCAGCTTCGAAGAAACAACTCCTTCCTTGTACCATTTATTTATAGGGAATCCTTTTCCAAATCTTATTTTCCAAAGACAATTCGTGACTGGAATAAGCTACCAAACGATGTAAAACAATCGCAGTCTCTGAATATCTTTAAAAACGAGAATTATGTCTTTATATAAGCCACTAGTTCAAAACAAACTGTATTCTTATGGTCATGGCCTCAGTAAAGTTAAACATTGTATAGTTCGACTAGATAAGAAAGACTGGGCGGTTCTTAGCTAAGGTCCACCCATGGACATTTCCATATAAAAATCGGTAAGACAGAGTGGATTTATTCATCTGTGAAACGCTGATCCCCATTGTGAGAAAAGGGTATTTCGAATTGATTTCGATAAAAAGGAGACGTCTATATTCTAGTCTAGATATACAGTATCATACAATGTTCGAAATTTTAACTATTCAAATTATCATACTGATTAAGAAAATAAAATAATGGTCTGCAATGAAATTTTAATCACACTTACGTTTTACAATAAATTAGTCAGCACACGAGATGATGGTTCTTGTTACATCGTCGTTTGGCGAAGGCTCCGACGAGCCTGCATGTATGCATGACCTCGCCAGGGCTTTCGCTTCTAGCATAAACAAAGTATGCAATTTGAAGAAGACTCTGAACAACTTTTAGACATCTAGTCTCTCTTGACATGCCAGAACGAGCGATTATTAGAGGCTTTTGCGGATATGCGATAAGACCAAATCTCATGTTTGTATGCCCTTTTCTCATTATCCAGATACTTAATCCTTGTCCTACTGAATTCCATTTGGTGATTTATTAGTATTGTATCGGGTTTAAATGCCATACAGACAGAATTTGAAGAAAGTGCAAACCTCCCCTCCCCCAAGACTTTCACAATATATCTATCCCGGTAAATGAAATGCAGCAGGTCCCTAGCAGCATACTAAAGCTAAACATTTACCAGGCATGCTAACGTATAAATTTGGCCATCCTTGTCGTCTGCACTTCAGTTGGTTGCACGAGTAAAGCGTTCATAGGCTATTACACCCGATTACCTGTAGACTAGTCAGATTTGACAGTGTTTGACAGCGCTCTGTCTGACACGCCCAGTCTCTGTTAGCTGGTCGCGCTATAGAATAAGATTAGGCCTTAGCCTCCTAAATTCTCATTTACACCGCTACAAACGTGTAGACTCTCCCAGCTGTTCCAATCCAGATTGTGGAGGAACCATAGAATCAGAAGATTATTATTTTCTAATTTGCCCTAAATTCAACAATGAAAGGCGATTACTACTTGAAAATTTATCAAATAAACTATTTCCAAACGTTAATTATAATACATTTGTTACATTGATGCCTAAGTATATATGTAAAGTACTCCTAGAAGGCTCCATAGACGCATCGTATTATGAAAATACTTCAATTCTAGATGATGTATTTAAATAAATAGACGTAACAAAACGTTCAAATACTTTCCAAGAATTAATGGACACCTCAACCGATAATGAATGTATATTCAAAGAAGTATGAGAAACCTGAACGCCGCAAAACGTCCTCCTATCAGGCTTTTTACATTCTTTGAATAATTTGTGCATTAATGTGGTTGCGCCGACATGACTAAAATTATTAAACATGAGAAGTCTTGTTACATTTCATACGTTAAACATCAGTTATTTAAAGGTGCTGCCGTTTATATTTCAGCAAAAATACTGAAGACTCGCTACTATTAGCACTGTTGGCGAACGTTGGCATTAAATATTATCTAATATCCACTGTCTCAATAGGGTGACTGCTCTATGTCCTCTCTCTACCCTTTTGTGTCTTGTTTTGCCTACATGTCTCTGTGTGTGTTTGTCCGTCTGTCTGTCTGTTTTGTCTGTCTTTATGTCAGATACATACGTACGTAACACGTATGTATGTACGTAAGTGCGTGGGTACGTGAATGCGTAATTACGTACATACGTATGTATGTATGTATGTATGTATGTATGTATGTATGTGCGTGCGCGTCATCATACATATTGTCATATTGTTTAATTGTTATGTTATATGTAGGAGACCAACTAGTAGCCCCTGGGCTGTTTGGAATCCTTGTTAAATAAATAAAGCATTAAATTAAAATTCTTCACTGTTTGTCTATGCATTTTATAACATATTGCCTTAATAAGTATTTAAGTCCGCACACGAGCGTTTAGTAATTATTTACTATGTAAGCAGAGAAGGCTAAGACAAGCCTGCGCATCCGTGCGGTCTCACCAGGGCCTTCATGGCTTTGCCTCAACTGATCTAACTTTTGGACTGAACCTTCATATACATCTATATTTTGTGTATGCGTGCAGTGAAGGCCCTGACGAGACCGCGCGCTTATTGTAATTGGTCCCATCCATCAATCTCTCTGTCGATCGGTTTTGGCCGTAACGCAAAAAATTCTAATTCTTTCATTTTATGACTGTGTGTGCTCTTATTTGACACAATGATTGGCCATGGGGTGTAGATTACATTCAATATTTCAGATTTTCACTATCGTACCAGGGTCAAGGTCACTTAAAATCTGTGTTATCAGTTACCTCTTATATTAACTGCATTGTTGTACCTTGTCTGATAACCGTTGTCTATCTCACGGCATGTGCCATTATCAGGTCATGATGACGTTGCACTTTTTGAATGACGTCGCTAATGGCGCTGAATCAACACAAAAATCGAAAATTACTTCATTATCGCAAGTTTGAAGAGTGAAACAATGGTTAAACTGATAAAAAGAATACCAGCTCGCGTCCTTTGATATCAAGTTTACCAGGCGCGGCTTTGAGAAGGCATGTTGAATCGCTCGGCAACCCTTGCGATGTCAACAAGCTTTCTCGAAGCCTTGCCTGGTAAACTTGATCAAAAGACACTTACCTAGTATTTACAGTTCGCAATACGAACTCATCTATCATTTTTTCACCAGTGGTTTTCATATCTGGCAAAAAGATTGCCTTTGGTGTGTTGATTACAAAGAAGGCTCAAATTTACTGATTTGCTCTTGAAGTCAAAGGCCATGGTCATATACTGACGGACTTTAGCTGGACCCACCGTGGCTCAACATAAGGTTTTCTTTAGCTCTGACTATCTGTGGGTCATGAGCCCTTTTCTTTGTTCATCATGGTGTGTTAATTTGATTAGAGTGTTTCTCCATGATGATACATTGCATTAGTTAGATGGCTTCCATGCGAGCCTGAGGTTCTGTTGTTGTTGGCTTTTTGTTTATTGTAACTCCCATTGCGGATGTCTGTAATTGTTCTATGCTTTGGTGTACGTTACTTTATGTCCATTCTAGTATTGCAATCATCTTGATGGGGAAGAGAGAGCTGGTTGCTTTGCTTAATTTATCTTCCAGGTGTCTCTTGATGGTTGTGCGGCTCTTCCTCGCGGTGCCACGAGGTTGTCTGCGGTTTGTGATTGTGGTATTTCCTGAGCATACTCACTTACTATTTTTAAAACGCAACACTTGGATAGCAGCTTTAATATATGTCTCAAAGAAGAAGACAAAACGATCATTGTGGTTGTATGTTAAAAAGTGTTCATTTGTAAGTAATATATAAATATGTGTTTAATTAAAATGAATTAAACGCATTGAAAATGTAAACTTTTTAGATAGGGGTGAATTGTTTCATGTGACAAAATGTTATCAGTGAAAGATTCCCTACTTCTTTAAATAAAGAAACACGAGAAGCATCAAATTTATGTGATAGACTTCGTTAGTCATCGAGAAATCCCTCTCATATTGTTTGGCAGGACTGAAATACATCCCATATGATTATTTGACGTTTATTTGTTTCTATCCTTTCGTTCGATGGCTTAAAATCTCCTCTACTTAAGAAATGTTTCAGTGACCTAAATTTATACGAAGCAGCAGAGCCACCGGGTTTAGTTGTACAATTAAAACTAAAGTGTAAGCTGATGAAACCAACCATGATGACATTATTGAAGCAACGGAAGTTAAATTTTAACTGTCTTTTGGAAGATATAAAGGGAAGTTAGTGTTGCGTTATTAACGTCCGTCAGTATATATACTTATAACCTGTTTAAAATATGAGATGATGTGAAATCAACACAAGTTTGGTAAGTTGACAACAATCTTTTGTATAAAGATTTGAAGATGTTTTCAAAATAAAGTTGATTAGTATGGAGTCTCAAGTAATTTAACAGTATTTGGAATCGTACCCATTGATTACTAGCATGGGCAGTCATTCCATGAATCAATATTGGGGAATCCGGATGTTCATTTTGATTCAAAGCTGTTGCATTAGCATCTGCACGGCTCTTTCACTATGGAAAAGGAGCATTTCGTTCATGTTTAAAACACCCCAAGTCTGTTTTGGGCGAATGCAGTTAATATCTTGGCAAAATTTCATTGCTGTTTTCACAAAAGTGCATAAAGGGCACAACTTTTCAAGTCATGCATTTAGTGTGGGTGATTTGCAAGCTGTCAAATCCAGTTGTTGGCTACATGAAAATTCATACATGTTCATCAAAACAAATAAACTTTAAGGTTAATACATGTTCATGAAACAAATAAGAATTTATACATGTCCATGAAACAAATTCGACAGTTCTGTTCATGCCAAAAATGGTGATTTATCCATTGATACAGAAATGGAAGAATGTATAGATTAAGTATCAAGGAACAAGTGTCAAAAGCTGCATAAATGTCGTTGTGACTTATTGTCTCTTCAACTGAAATAGGCAACACAACAGATTGGTCTATGAAGATACTTATATAATAGTATGATAATATATAAAATAGGGAGTGTACACATTTTATAGAACCTTATACAAACAATTGAATCATACATACTTATACATATACTTTTAATTACATTAACTGTGTACATGGATTAACCAACGTATACAAGAAGGATTCAAATGTTTGGCCCTATCGTGGTGAACTGGAATTTTAATTGTGGTGTTGGCTACTGACTGTAATATACGCTTGGACTATATATATGTAATATAGTGGTTTTATAATTGTGGCTATAAACATTGGACCCATTCAGAGGAACCTGTCGAGCCATCTTTGGCTGGAAACCGAACAACAACAACAACAACAACAACAACAACGGTTTATACATGTTCATGAAACTAATAAATTAGACGTTCACACATGTTCACAAAGCGGTTCATATATGCTCATGAAACAAATTGGAGGTTCATACATGTTCATGAAACAAATTAGAGGTTCATGCATGTTCGTGAAAAAATAGAGGTTCATGCATGTACATGAAACAAATTAGTGGTTCATACATGTTCATTAAAAATCGAGGTTTATGCATGTTCATGGAACAAATTAGAGGTTCATACAGGTTCATGGAACAAAGAAGATGTTCATATATGCTGTTGAAACAAATAAGAGGTTCATACATGTTCATGAAATAAATAAGAGATTTATGTATGTTCATTAAACAAGTTAGAGGTTCATACATGTTCATGAAGCAAAGTAAAGATTCATATATGTTCATGAATCATATTAGAGGTTTAGAAGCATACTGGAAAAAAACTCCTACTGACTACTAAACTTATTTGCTATAAATTTAGGTGGTCCTCAACGCAACAAAACCTGCCTTCGGGTTTCTGACAAGACGAGACTCAAACCAGTTTCCTCAGCTACAGAGACTACCTAGGAAAATGAAATATCGCTTGTAGCAAGTTTAGATATGATACTTTACAAAAAGCGAATAGCAAAGGCGCTTATCAGTCTGCGCGGAATATACAGACTGGCCTGCGCTTTTTTGTTTGCACACCCCGAAGGCCCAGGTACACACTTCACGTCGCGGTCAAGGTACACCCTCATATTTTCTAAACCTTGCAGCAAATGAAAATGACTACCATTGAAAAGATTTGGAAATGACTGGCTGTTTGTCGGGCCCACCGGATTTCTTTTGCCCTGGTATTTAGTTTTATTTACTGTTGAGTCCTTATCATTGCTTTATCTCCTTGTTATATATTGATTTATATGTTCTAGGTGATGCATTGATAAGTTAGGGGTCTTTAGGTCAAATCAAATATCTATGTGGCTTCATCCACATCTGAATTAAGGGTGAGGTTGGTGCCGTGAAACCGGTTTAAGACCTCTTGTAAAAATTTACTGACCGTTCCAGGGCGGTACTACTTTTGTGGATATTTAATGTTATTTTCTGTCTTGTGTTTGCTATGCCTTTGTGTGCGTCTGTTTATTTGTGCCTTGTGGTCACCTGCTGGGAAAGTGATGACATTTTTATGGCTTTCGTTTGTGATGTCTTACTGTGAGTTTGTTACTTTCCCATTGGTATCCTGGGTCAGGTGTGGTGCTTGATTTTATTGATTCCTGATCTTTGCACCCTGACTTACTTTCACAAGTATGTAATAAAAAATTGATGTGGAGTCCTGGCATTACACTTTTCAACAAGATCAATTGATGGTAGTTATTTTCTAGAATGGCGCTGGTGGTCACTCTTTAAACATGTACAGTAAAGCCCCGAAAATTCGAACTCCGATATTTAATGTGTCTTGCTCAATGACTACAAAGCAGTGATGCCCACACACAGGGAGCGGAAGTGACCGGACAATTGCGAGTGAACAGCAAAATACGGCATTTACGACGTTGTACATTGGAGGATCAGTCACTTGCTCTCAAAAGAAAACACAGGGTGCATAAATATGTCAACACAGCAACCATTTGTGTGTCTGTCATGAATTTATTCATACTCACGTAAGTACCCAGATAATTATCCTGTAAATAGGTAATGTTAAAACTGATATTGGTCATTGTTCTCTTAAAAATAATGACACTGATCAATCCATTGATGCTTCGTTTCAATGTGATCACTTTGTAAAGTTGGAATGAAATATAGCATAACAATAAAGTTTGTACGTTCTTCGTATTTATCTACCTTCTACAATTACATATCATGTTTATTCTTGAATAAAAGTTGCTGAAAGAGTGTTAACTTGAATAATATGTAACCACTTGTCATGGCACCTTTTTACATCATGTGAATGGGCACTTGACAGTAAACTGAACGGGTGCTTGTGATCTAGGCTGTCTGTATTGAACGGGCACTTGCCATTATTAACAAATTTAGTTGAAATGGTTATTGCTGTATTTTGGTACCAATTTGTTTTTCCAAACAGCAAATAGTCTTGATATCGTCAATATAACATGCTTTGAAGTAAACATAAAACAAAAAGAGTTTATTCTGCATAAATTCATATAGTACTGGTTTGTTTTAATAATGCACCCTGATAATAGACAAAGCATATGTTTTGCCTGTTTGGTATAATAGTACAACCGGTAGTGTGTACTGTCCAGCCTTTTAAAGTTTGTGTTTTTGATTTCTAAACTTGACAATCATCTTTTAAATGAGATGGAGGATACTTATAGTCTTTAATACTTACAGTAAGGCTGCAAAAGGGGGAAATTGTGATTCCTATCCTTCAATGTCCACAGCATTAAGCCCTAGACATTAAGCAACTAACCAAATAGACAAATGTGCAAGGTTTAGCTGTTTTTGGTTGTAATGTTGCGATTTCATCTTTATGCAATGTGCATTTATATAGCTTTGTGTAAACATTATGGAACATGATCAGACTGCTACTTTATGGTAATTTTGGAACAGTATAATCAGGGTTCATAGTGTGAGCTTCCATATAATCAAATGCAATTGGATATATTATAAAACAGACAACAGTTTAGACAGAATAAAAACATGATCAGGCTTAATAATTATGAATGAGTTGAAAAGATGTTTTCTATAATAGTTTAAAATTACCTAATTGCATTCCTTATATTTTGTAAAAGAGGCGTAAACGTAAAACCCATATCAGTGTATAAGTGAGGCAGTTCTTAATATCAACAACATATCTTTCTCTAGGAAAAAATGAACCTTATTTAAATTGTTGTCTGCCCTCACAGCTGCTGATACACTTTCTAATTCTACCTGTATACACTCATAAAAAGCTTCCAAGCTTAACGTTCTGGACCATAGACCCTGTATCCTCCTCTTGGGTATTTTTGTCACTATGATTTCCTGATACAACAATATATATGGCACAGAATGAGGTATGTTAGCCCTCAGAGAAAAGTCACATTATTATGTAACATCTAATTTATATATGTTACCAAAAATATATGCAATAATATTTTGGTGCCAATAATAAGGTACTCTTAGGCATAGTTACATAATTCATTAAGCTAAGCCTTGTATGTGCCCTTTTTTATTGCAGGATGGCTTTTAAAAGCGTTTTGATCAAGCAGAAGTGTGTTACTACATTACTTCACGTTACATACGTTATATTTGTGAACTACACTATTTAAATTATTGATTTCCTTTTTAATATCTTTATTTGATAAACTTTAATGCATATTTAAGTTCACAATACCACGACCCTTACAGGCATTTTACTGGCAAATGCAAAACTGCAAATAGTTAGATTCTTTCACAGGATTATACGAAATATAAGCTGCTGAGTATGATTACCCTAAATAGAATGTAAATACCTTTTCATTGAAATTGAGCACACAATCCTATCTGTAAGCCTTTAGAAACTTTAAAAAAATATAAAAAATAGTAAGTGAGTATGATCAGGAAATACCACAATCACAAACTGCAGACATCCCTGTGGCACCGCTCAAATGCCGCTCAACCATCACGAGACACCAGGAAGACAAACCAAGCAAAGCAACCAGCTCCCTCTTCCCCATCAAGATGATTGCAATACTAGAATGGACATAAAGTAACGTACAACAAAACATAGAACAATAACAGACTCCCACAATGGGAGTAACAATAAACAAAATGTCAACAACAACAGAAACACCGCCTTAGAACGGACAGCAGCCTAAGCAACCGGGGCATTCTATTGATAAAGAACAGTGTAAGGGGAAATTTAACATTTTCTGGTGTATATTACCATTATGTTGTTTGTTTTTGTTATGTGTAGTATATATTACTTACTTTTTACATTCTATTTAATGCCTAGTACTTGATATAAATTATACATCATGAGGTGTTAAGATTTGTTGAAATATAATTTTGCACTAAATATATAAAGCTACTAGCTTGTACAAAATAGAACTTTATATTTATTATTAAAACTCATTATCAATCCACATTTAACTTTGCAAAACATAATGTTTATTTTAACTTTTTTAAGATAACAACACATTTCTATTGGTTTGTTCAAAGTTATTAGGTTTTTAATTCTCAATAAAGTGGATAAGATAGAATTCAAGTAACAGCTGAATAACACTTCCGGTGTTCTGTCATTTTTATGGTAACATTTTCTTATGATATAAAACATATGATATGGTTCTATATTTGTCCAAATGTAAAAAAAAAAATTAGCCTGAAATACTAAGATACGCTGAATTAAGATTGCTGTAATATTTATTTGAATTGATTGATTAAGTTAAGGTTTAATATCCCAGTAAACAAAATTTCAGTCATGTCAGGGCTCCTCACAGAGGAAGGGAGAATGAACAGAAGAATATGATAGACTAAATGACGTCATGTGAAACAAATCTCATCCTGCCAACAAGCCAAATATGATGAGCCATCTCTCTGAAAGCTGTGACAGAGATAGCACCTCTCTTTACTCATAAAACTGTAAAAATAGGTGTCTTTATTAGATACAATTATACTGCAAGTCATTTGCGTTCAATTAAAAACTATATATAAGATTAAGAACTAATATGATATCACTTTAGAATTCCTATTTTTTAAGGTAACATAGTAAACTTTGATATTGCAGGGTATTTGCTGAAGAGCTAACACATATTTTTGTGGATTATGTTGAAGACTATAATGGACAAAGCCTCCGAGGTCTTTTGACAGCCATTGGTCTAATTATATCACTGTACTATATATTAATATATTTGAAATTAAGCAACGTAACTAACAGTGCTATTATCGATGAAGATTGTTTTGCTGCATACTATTACTTTTGGATGAATCTATTTAAGAGCGTTCAATGAGTTCAAAAGAGCATGATGATTTATAAGAATTAGATCTGACTTTTATTTGCACAATATGTTTTGAGACTAAAATAGGGTAACAGAGTTAAAATGGCTGTAACACAGTTAACCCCAAACTGTCAGAAACTAACATGAGCCATTTTGCATCTTATATACATTTGATGCAGTTTTAGAATATCATAATGTATAAAATATCCGGGGAAGGTTTCCGTTAACATATTTTTATGTTACATATGTTATTATTTGCATTATGGTTTCAAGATAAGCATGCTACTCAAGTATAATATACTGCTGGTAATCACTCTATTAAGATGGCTGCTGGATATATATGTGTGTGTTTTTAAACCCAATGACTTTATGCTAAGCTTTTTAGCAAAAACATGTCTTTGTTATCATTGGAAATTTATGAAGTGGTAGCGTTTTTCAAATGCCTTATACACTCTAAAAGGTAAGGAGCTGGTATTTGCAATTTTGTTTAGGTTACTTGATTGTCTTTGTAGCAGCATCAAACATTAGACCCAGTTTAAGGAGATTCAACAGGCATAAAATATTCCCAGAACTAGAGTAATGCAAAATGTAACATAAGTACATACGTAATAGTATGTTACAATATAACATCACACTTGTCAGAAGTTATCATTTTTTTAAATGTAAGACATTGAGCTTCATGGAGATCAGAGTTAACAAAATCCCCCCTGTGTGTGTGGTAGTGGTGGGGGAAGGGGAAGGGGTTGGGGTTTGTTCATTTTACTCTGATTGTGGGAGTCTGTAACTGTTCGATGTTTTGTTGTACGTTACTTTATGTCCATTCTAGTATTGCATTCATCTTGATGGGGAAGAGAGAGCTGGTTGCTTTGCTTAATTTGTCTTCCTGGTGTCTCGTGATGGTTGAGCGGCTCTTCCTCGCGGTGCCATGGGGTTGTCTGCGGTTTGTGATTGTGGTATTTCCTGATCATACTCACTTACTATTTTGGATCAGACCCATTCATTCAGGATCGTGCTTCACATTAATTTTAATGAATGAAATATGGGTCAGCTTATGACATTTTTGAATGAAATTTAAGTTGCTGTCTTAGGATCAATGTTTGGTTTCATATGATCAAAAATAGCCTGTAGTGTGGGTGAATATATGCAGGAGTTGATATAGTAGACAGCATTTAAGAACAAACTTTTCTTGACAGGGAAAGGTGAAATGTTGGCACTGGCATGCATTAAATGAGGAAAATTATATAGCTCTCATTATGCAAGTGACCGTTCAGTAAAGTCGCAATTGTCATGTACAATCCGTAAGCAAACGACAGCAAGTGACTAAACATGCTCCCACTTGTGTCTTGTTTTCGTCATTTGCCATGCTCTGGTTTTGTTTTGGCAAAAAATATTAGAAAGTACTAATATTAGAAGAGTAAAACTTATAATGACAGTGATTTTGCGTTTATATGCACGTTTGTTTAATGTTTGAAAATTCGAAAATCAATAACCCGTTATTGATAAACCAGTGATTAGAATTCAAATTCACTGAACATGGACAATGAAATAGGATTTCAATCCAGCCGGAAAGTAGCTCACAATTATAACTTACCTTCTATACCCATAACACGCATATGCTGGGGTTTTTCGTGTAAGAAAAAGCAGTTTGTTTATGGTGTAAATGAATAATCAATACCGCAAGTGACCAACCATCCAATGTACTACATCACAAGTGCCGTTACTTGCCGTACACTCGCAATTGTCCGGTCACTTCCGCTCCCTGGGTGTGGATGCCGGTGAGTCTCGAACCCACGGCCCCTCGGTCTCGAGTCAAGCACTCTACCATTGAGCCACTGCGCTCCCGTAACTATATTCATGCATAAAGAAACATGCATGTGATTATAACGTGGGACTAGAAGAGATGGCGTGTGGCATGTGCCATGCAAGCTTAAAATTTACGGGCGAGGCTGCTCGATTATGCAGGCTGGCCTGATGATTCTTTGTTCGAGTGTGCCTTTTATATTCTGTCTCGTTTAAAAATTGTGAAATTTCCTGACTTCGTCTTCTCTGTTAACAAAGAGATTGTTACGCTAAACGTTATTGAGACGCATCTAAATAAAACGGAAGAACGAATCCTTTCAACATATGGAAGTTTTATGTCAGTGTCGTCATTGAGTCTTTGACCTGATGCACCCAGCATATAAACATATCGTGATCAGGTTTACAAACATACACTGAGATTGTCGCAAACCATTCATGGTATAGGCCACTTTTTTAAAATGATTGATGGTGTTATAAACTGATCATAAACAGGAGGCGGCTGTGAATGCTAATTTTGAGTTTATAACTAAATTTCGACATAAAAGTACTGGCTCTGAAATGCCTTGATGCAGAAAAGTTTTCAAGCCTTGGTTTCATTTCTATTAAGTTAAGCCTTAGTTACTTTCAGAGCACCAGTTTAGTACTTAACTAAGCGCCACACATCCGCAGTTCATTCTGTATGTGACAATGCAGATCGGTAAAGGATAACATGTTTACGTTACAGTTGTGCATCCAATCAGTCCAATCATTTCCTAGCATCTACTACTGACTTGGGTCAAGGTCATTACCTATGTATGGATAAGATGGGTGACTTGGTAAAATGAATTACAATTCAATAGAAATGATAAATGAGCCGCAGCATGAGATATCCAACAATGTGGCATGTGCGACCAGCAACACCTCAGACCAGCCTGCGCAGACGCGCAGTCTGATCAGAGCCTTTGCTTGTCGCTTGAATATTCTATGGCTGTTAAGCTACTGACTGTACATCATTTGGAGTTTCAAAGCTTAAAAGGGGGCTGCATAGGCTCGTCTGAGTCTACACTTGTCAAATTGCCACATTGTTGGAAATCTCATGCCGTGGCTCAAATTAAATTTGCTACGGCATTACGTATGATTTCTAATAAATATTTATCCGTCCTTCTCCTGGTGCCCGTCCCACTATGTAGCTGAGTATAATTTTGTGTTTTATCTGTCATGAGCCAAATGTCTTCTCGTGTTGCGGTTGAGGTATTTCGACATTGCCTATTGATTGAAATATAATGCCTATACAATTGTTGTGTCAAGTCTGTGGGCATTCAGCCGAGGAGATACCTGGTATGTCAATACGGCTGTGATATTTTATAGATGTGAAAGGACGAGAACGATTATATAAATTGCGTACTTCATGATCGATTTATTATAACGAAATAATATAATCATGGCGAATCCATTCAGTAAGTAGAAATGTTTCTTATTTATTTTGAATATAACCACGAAAAAACGAGAAAGAAACAACAACTGTCTTTGGGGTTTGCGAACAACAACACCAGCCTGCGACCAGCATTCGCACAGACTGATCAGTACCTTCGTTATTCTAGTTTTGAAAAGTATCCTTTACAAACTTGTTGCAAGTGAAGTTTCAATTTTCCAGCTAAACTGTGTAGCTGAGGAGACTGGTTTGCGACTTGCTTCAAAGACAGGCTTTATCTCGTCGAAGTTCCAAATGAGTGGTGCACACAATTTACCACAAGAACTCCATCTGATAAATTTGTTACTGTTGTTTTACGGTTATAATGTCGACGCAGTGTGGCCCTCCGCCTTAGGCATATGGAGCGCGCACAAAGCGCCCAGTTTTATGCACCCACCAAGGAATTCAGACTGTGTCCCGTCTTTATCCTACGCCTATTGTAAAAGTAAAAGTAAAGTGCTTGTTTATTATAGTGTCACCCCTATTGAAAGGGCCAGCCATTTCTGACTTATGAGACACCTTAACTTGCCACATTTACTTCCCAAATCCCATCCTTTTGCCAGGCACCAGGCAGGCTAGGTAACCATTACGTTTAACTAGCTGGCGGCTCACCAACAGGCCATATCAGAATGAACTCCAATGTCGCCGACACTGGGAATCGAACCTTCGACCTCCCGCTCCCGAAGCGGATGCCTTATACACTAGGCTATCGGGACCGGTATTAAGTAAAGGTGTGGGGCATTATTAGTTTGAATTTTAGAAATGTTCCAAAGCAGGGATCGACGTGACAATTTCGTCTGCACAGTGTCATCCCCACTGTTCCTGAATGTATTTTTTTTTCATTCCGCCTGTAAGGGAGTAGTAATGGGTGGCACTATGGGGCATTTTTTTTTAAGCCTGAAAAGAACTTAGAATTTTTCAGGCTAAAAAAAAGCCCCATAGATGCCTACCCTGGTAAGCTTGAGTGACTAGCTGTGAATAACTTATAATTTTAGGGGTATTTTGGTTGGACCTATGATTGTGATAGTTCCTGGTCATATTCACTGGCTGATCTGTGATTGTGATAGTTTTCTGGGCTGTTGAGATTAACTTAGTTTATTTTGCGCAAAAGCGCTGGCTGATCTGTGATTGTGATAGTTTTCTGGACTATTAAAAATAACTTAGTTTATTTTTGCGCAAAAGTGCTGGCTGATCTGTGATTGTGATAGTTTTTTTCTGGTCTGTCATACGTTGAGTATTATTAGATAGTTTATTTTGCGAGAAAAACGCTGGCTGATCTGTGATTGTAATAGTTTTCTGGACTATTGAAAATAACTTAGTTCATTTTTGCTCAAAAGCGCAGAATTTTTCAGGCTAAAAAAATTCGGCGTACCCATAGATGCCTACCCTGGTAAGCTTGAGTGACTAGCTGTGAATAACTTAGTTTATTTTGCGCAAAAGCGCTGGCTGATCTGTGATTGTGATAGTTTTCTGGACTATTGAAAATAACTTAGTTTATTTTTGCTCAAAAGCGCAGGCTGAGAATAACTTAGTTTATTTTGCACAAAAGCGCAGGCTGATCTGTGATTGTGATAGTTTTCTGGACTATTGAAAATAACTTAGTTTATTTTTGCTCAAAAGCGCAGGCTGAGAATAACTTAGTTTATTTTGCGCAAAAGCGCAGGCTGATCTGTGATTGTGATAGTTTTCTGGACTATTGAAAATAACTTAGTTTATTTTTGCTCAAAAGCGCAGGCTGATCTGTGATTGTGATAGTTTTCTGGTCGCATCGCTGGGATGCTGTGAATAACTTAGTTTATTTTCGTAAAGATCTGATTGTGATAAATTCCTACCCACTCGTCTCTCGCTGGTAGGCCTATTGCGGTTATCTTTTTATAAAGACTAACTTTACTCGCATCACAAACAACAGGGTTTCTAATTTGCATATCGTACATCTAGTACGTTGGAATAGCGAATTATATTTTACGTAAGGAATTTTGGGTTCATGAAGTTCTGCGTATCTTATAGTCTCTTTAGAAAAATAACTTAGATATTCAAGGCTAATTTCTGTAGCTAAGAAATATTACATTTAGCACAATTTTTCGCTTTTCGCGACTTTCAATGATAAGTTACGTCATATAGATTATACATGACGTCATTGAAAAGCAAGTAGTATCTTCTAAAAGCGACAACAAGTATAACTTTTCGAACCAATAGATAACTTGCTCATTTTAAGAGGAAAGGTATTCAGATATGATGGGCCTATTTATTATTATTTTAGCTTTACATTTTGGTCAGACTCTTAACTTGATTTTAACTTAGTACTTTTAATACTTGATTAGGGTAATTATATGCTAAAAGTTAAGTTGTATAGAATGTCGCTTGAGGTTGTATCTCAAGACCTCAACTCCTAGATGTATTACTCTGTAGAATCAGCTAGGACTTTGAAAATTACTGAGTCATTTTTTATCTAGAGTAGGTGTGTACTTAGCAATGATAAGTCTGCTTGAATGTTTCTAAGGATTATACTTTTTTCAGGTTCTTGCATGGTGTCGTATTTGATAGCTAGTATCAATCTTTTGATTAAGTTAGAGCTTCTGTTGATACGTTAGATAATCATCATTGGCATGTAATAGTATTGGGGTTTAATGATAAGATGTTGATGAAAGTGTCCATGTCGCTTTAGATGTGGATGCAATGTGGACCTTCACACGTAAAATGTGGATGCAATGTGGATCCACCACATCTCCACATTTTGAAGGTGGATGTAATGTGGAGCAATGTGGATGTATTGTGGAGCAATGTGGATTTCCACATTTCAAATGTGAATAAATGCAGATATATTGTGGGTCAGCATAATGGAAATTTACGTTAATTCTTGGATAAATTCGAAATTAATGTAGACCGCCACAATAAAAATGTGGATCCACCACATCTCCACATCTTGACAATGTGGATCCACCACATTTCCACAATGTGGAGTTTCCACACCTACACATTCGACAATTTGACTTATACCCTCTCTCAATTTCAGGTAAACTTCAGCGCTGAGCTGAAATAACTATGATTGTGATAGTTTTCTGGTCGTATCCACTAGTTGGTCTATGATAGTTTCCTGGGCTATTGGGAAATAACTTAGTCATTTTTGAGGGGGATAAAGATTCTGCTGTGGTGATATATAAAATAACTTAGTTAAATTCAGCTTTGAAGATAACTTAGTCATTTTAGGGGGGTATAGTATGTGGTGATATATGGTGTGTGTAATAGTCAAGGCTACTAAGTACTATGCGTCTTAGAGTCTCTTGGTCAATCAAGACCTCAACTCCTAGAGGCATCACTCTGTAGCGTTAACTAGTGTATAGCTAGCCGTCTCAAGCTTACTACTACTTATTTTTTAATAAAAAGAACAACAAAGACAAATGAACATTTCTATAACTTTATTGCCCCGCTAACTATAACTCATTACAATGACAGAGGATTAGGGCCGTCCCTCTATTTATTGTTTACAATAAGAGAAATTAAAGAATATATGCCATCGTACAAAATAGAATTCAATTAGAATGTTTTAAGCATCGATTTAGGGCCTTTTTGGAAGTTGACTTTGAGGTTGGCGCCTTAAAACTGGTTTAAGCCCTCCAGTAAAATATTTTACTGACCGTTCCAAGGCGGTACTTCTTTTGTGGATCTTTTATGTTTTTGTTCTGTCTTGTGTTTGCTATGTTTTGTGCGCGTCTGTTTATATGTGCTTTTTGGTCACCTGCTGGGAAAGGGCTGACCTCTTGGCTCTCGTTTGTGGTGTCTTCTGTGAGTTTGTCACTTTCCCATTGGTATCCTGGGTCAGGTGTGGTACTTGATTGTATCGATTCCTGATCTTTGCACCATTACTTACTTTTTTGAGTATGTCTTGGTCCAAAGTTGTTCTGTTGTAGCTGACTTGGTGCATATTTTGATCCTGAACTCTGTTGTAATGAATCTGATTCATCATCTTCACCTAAGGAATAGGTTGGTGGGTCAAATTCTTCAAGTTTCCCATCCAAGAGGTATCTTCGTTTTTTAATAGCATATTTCGAAGCGTCATCCTCATCAAAGTCATCTTCATCTCGTAGTCGTTTTGCTGTATCTGTTATCTTCTTGTGCAAGGGATCTTTCTTCAATGCCTTGGATAATTTAAGGAAGGCCTTGTATTGACCAATGGCTTCTGCTCTGTATCTTGGTTCCAGTTTATCGAAAGTCACCTCCTCTGCCTCTTCTGTGTCAATGTCTGGATTTTTCTGTATTATATGTTGTACACCTTCATTGAATGTGTCTTGTAGGATACTATGAGCTCCATCAACAAAAAATGTCCAAGGATCAAACTTGCTCTTTTTTCTAGAATAACGTTGGTCTTCATCATCTTCATCAGTACAATCTGTATCACTACCATCTAGAATGCCATAATCTTTGTCTGTATATTTCTCAAAGATATCTTCCTTTTGATGACTTTTAGAAGTCTCTGCATCCGATTCGTCAGACATAGTAGAGTCTTCATTTTCTGACATTGTTTCTGACTCCATATCTTCACTGCAGACACCACTTGTCAGATGTCGTCTCAAACTGTCTGATCTTGCAAACTGTCGTTCACACTTTGGACACTGATATTGACCCATTGAAATCGTTTTGGTAAATGAATAGCTTCTCTCTGATTGTGTCCTTTTATACTTGTAGTGACATAAAAAACCCACAGTTTTGTCAATATTTCTCACAAAAATATGACATTTTCTACTCTGTCTTATTATTTGCATGTACTTCTTTTGCTGCAACACTTGAGAGAGGACTGCATTTTCTTGTTTTACTGCTCTCTTTTGCAGAAGAAAAATTCTTTCCTTTATCACATCTTTGTTCCGTTATATTTCTTCCCTTCATATATTTATTCTCTAATGGCCGTCTTTCTAGTTGCTTCCTATCTGCTTACGAAGTTCTCTATGGCACATTCTACAGTACTTTGGTGGTCTTCCTTGCTTGAGTTTACTATCCAACGCTGTACTCAGCCTTTTCATCAGATATCTAATTTGTCCATAGCTCATTTGATATTTAGTTGATGTTTTAGAAGCAGGTTTTATCATATCATCATTGCAGCTTGTATTTTTCTGTCTTGCTGACTTGCTGAGAGATCCATTCTTCTTCTTTTAGTGTTCGTAGAACAATAAGACATGTCAACCAGAATCATCATATTTATACTAATAGCATAATTGATCAACTTTTTATACGTTTGAAGTGTAATTTTACTAAAGTGTTCCCACTAACAAAAGGGACAGACCTGCCAATTTCATCTTTGATATCAATATGAACCTGATCGATATAAGATTTTGCCAAAGGTACATAATGTAAATTCACAAATTCTTGATGCGATTGAGTGCTAGATTTGGACTGTTTATAAGAAACAATTCTAAGTATAGGAGCTGTTATATTTCCAACGTAAGTGTAATCTGCAACATCAGAATAAACAAACATCAGATGGTGGGTCATGTTCAAATCAACAGCATATGTAAAAGCCTGGTTATCATTCCCAATCAGTTTATTTGAAAGATCAGGATTCAATCCAAGTATTTCGCCAAGAGACTTTGAAAATCTTATTTGAACTCTATTTGGATTTTCAACATGTAAATTTACACGATTACCTGATTTCTTATAACTTAATGAGATCATACTGTGAATTTGACGTAGAATAGCTCCACATTTTTCTTCAATAGCAATCTGAATTTGCTCTACTAAGTGCTGAGGCGAATTATAGTTTCCTGCTGGGATAAATAATTTTATTTCAGGACAACTTCCATCTTTCATGCATACAGTATTCATTTTACTTTTCCCCAGTCTTTCCAAAACATTCTCATCGTAGAAGTGAACATAAAAATAATTGCTATTATGTGAAATGTTATATACTTCTGAAGGAGTCATAATTTCTACCAACGCTACAACCCATTGTTCTTTCTGGACTTGAATAGGATGATTTAGCTTTGTGGTAAATGAGAACTGTTTATTTTTAGGGAAAATATCCATAGAACTATCACTCAGTAAGCTCAGATAAAATTCATCCATGATCACATATGTGAAACAACCACCACACTTGATAGAAATATTATATAATGACACTTAGACTTTCCTTAACGCCATATATATGAAATGGCTACTCTCATATTAATTATATTAAGATGGAATATATATCATGCAAACTTTGTATGTAATGCAGATCTGAAATATCAACTATGTGAAGATGTATATTACACGTTTTAATCCTAGACATATTCATTAACTTGTTAAATATGTAAATGTGAAAAATTCACAGTGTAAAAAGTTGAATAATTAATAATGCATGGGCTATACATTTTATATTTACCATCAAAGGTGATGGGTGGTACTAGAACCAAAGATTAGGTTATCAGAAGTTAACTATTTAGAGATTTTTAGATGGAGTTAAGTCCCAGTCAACAATATTTCAGTAAAGTCAGGATCCTCCCAGAGACAATAAAAAAGAAAGGAAGAATAGGATAGAAGACTGAAATGGGCTCAATCCAAATTTGCCTCAGGTGAAACAAATATTATCTTGCCAACAATCTAAATATGATAGAACCATCTCTCTGAAAGTTGTAATAGCAAATGTACCATGCTACTATCAACTTGAGAAACAGCGAGAAAATAGTATTGATTGGAGAGAGGGTATAAGTCAAATTGTCAAATGTGTAGGTGTGGAAACTCCACATTGTGGAAATGTGGAGATGTGGTGGATCCACATTGTCAAGATGTGGAGATGTGGTGGATCCACATTTTTAGTGTGGCGGTCCGACCCACCCTATTTATACCGATAGCGAAATAAATCAGCTTTTTATACTTGAAAAAACCCAGATTTGGAAAAACTCAGATTTTCTGAAATCAACAATTGAAAATTCTCAAAATTGTTTCACCAAGCGTAATCACTATTTGATTTTTTCATCCGATCGAATATTTTCTATAGGTCAAACTACTGAAATTTTCAGAAAAAATCCTCAGTCAAGAATAGTTCTCAAATTATTTTGATATGCAAATCTACTTGAATTTTTCATCAGATCAAATATTTTCTATAAGCCAAACTGCTGAAATCACTAGCAAAAAAAAAATGACAAGCAAAACTATATGAATTTTTCACAACGTGTCAGGCGAGACTACAATTTTTGTTAGGCCTAAAGTCAGAATCTTTATCCCCCTCAAAAATGACTAAGTTATTTCCCAATAGCCCAGGAAACTATCATAGACCAACTAGTGGATACGACCAGAAAACTATCACAATCATAGTTATTTCAGCTCAGCGCTGAAGTTTACCTGAAATTGAGAGAGGGTATAAGTCAAATTGTCGAATGTGTAGGTGTGGAAACTCCACATTGTGGAAATGTGGAGATGTGGTGGATCCACATTGTCAAGATGTGGAGATGTGGTGGATCCACATTTTTATTGTGGCGGTCCACATTAATTTCGAATTTATCCAAGAATTAACGTAAATTTCCATTATGCTGACCCACAATATATCTGCATTTATTCACATTTAAAAAGTGGAAATCCACATTGCTCCACAATACATCCACATTGCTCCACATTACATCCACCTTCAAAATGTGAAGATGTGGTGGATCCACATTGCATCCACATTTTACGTGTGAAGGTCCACATTGCATCCACATCTCAAGCGACATGGACACTTTCATCAACATCTTATCATTAAACCCCAATACTATTACATGCCAATGATGATTATCTAACGTATCAACAGAAGCTCTAACTTAATCAAAAGATTGATACTAGCTATCAAATACGACACCATGCAAGAACCTGAAAAAGTATAATCCTTAGAAACATTCAAGCAGACTTATCATTGCTAAGTACACACCTACTCTAGATAAAAAATGACTCAGTAATTTTCAAAGTCCTAGCTGATTCTACAGAGTAATACATCTAGGAGTTGAGGTCTTGAGATACAACTTCAAGCGACATTCTATACAACTTAACTTTTAGCATATAATTACCCTTATCAAGTATTAAAAGTACTAAGTTAAAATCAAGTTAAGAGTCTGACCAAAATGTAAAGCTAAAATAATAATAAATAGGCCCATCATATCTGAATACCTTTCCTCTTAAAATGAGCAAGTTATCTATTGGTTCGAAAAGTTATACTTGTTGTCGCTTTTAGAAGATACTACTTGCTTTTCAATGACGTCATGTATAATCTATATGACGTAACTTATCATTGAAAGTCGCGAAAAGCGAAAAATTGTGCTAAATGTAATATTTCTTAGCTACAGAAATTAGCCTTGAATATCTAAGTTATTTTTCTAAAGAGACTATAAGATACGCAGAACTTCATGAACCCAAAATTCCTTACGTAAAATATAATTCGCTATTGCAACGTACTAGATGTACGATATGCAAATTAGAAACCCTGTTGTTTGTGATGCGAGTAAAGTTAGTCTTTATAAAAAGATAACCGCAATAGGCCTACCAGCGAGAGACGAGTGGGTAGGAATTTATCACAATCAGATCTTTACGAAAATAAACTAAGTTATTCACAGCATCCCAGCGATGCGACCAGAAAACTATCACAATCACAGATCAGCCAGCACTTTTGCGCAAAAATAAACTAAGTTATTTTTAATAGTCCAGAAAACTATCACAATCACAGAGCCAGCGCTTTTGCGCAAAATAAACTAGGTTAATCTCAACAGCCCAGAAAACTATCACAATCACAGATCAGCCAGTGAATATGACCAGGAAACTATCACACTAATAGGCCCAACCAAAATACCCCTAAAATTATAAGTTATTCACAGCTAGTCACTCAAGCTTACCAGGGTAGGCATCTATGGGGCATTTTTTCTAGCCTGAAAAATTCTAAGTTCTTTTCAGGCTTAAAAAAATGCCCCATAGTGCCACCCATTACTACTTAAGGGCAAGGAGCTTTTTTTGCTTTTTTTTAACGTTTGTTTAAGTTTGCCGCCCCCAATGGTGAGCTGTACGCTGATGATTTTAGAGGTAACATCACCCAGGTTTCACTCCACTTCTCCGTCCAGTTCTTGTATACATATGCTCGCGGGCTGTGCTACTAAGACGCGGTCATCGATCTACGAAGTTAACTTCCCTAGGACAAGCTGTGGGAAATAAAATTTTGCCTCTTTAATTAGGTTTCCTTTTATTTCAGTTGCAGTTTTTGTGGAGCGGGTAGTAAGGAGTAGGTGTTCATTGTGATTATTTCCCTATTTGGATCAGTTGTTCGCTCCTTAGAATTTTGAACTCCATTTCCAAAAGATGGCCAATCAACATACGATGGCCTAGTCATCTGGGGGTTATAAGCGGGGATTTGGGGTTTATTCCTAGGGGGAAGGGCGCCTATAAATTTGTTACATTAACGTTACTATATATATCATAGTCATGCATTAACATCTGTAAAGCGGATCTTATCCTAGCTGGGACTATTTTCCATTTATCTTAATACATGGGCTCCCCCCAACATAAGCTAATATCCCCCCAACAAAAAAACAGCAACACACAAAACACAATAGAGTCTTGAACGGTGACTGAGGAAACTTGGGGTTTATCCTGGCTGTCCATTTGTACGTACTATGTTTGTTTCGAGAAAAAAAAACTAGTATTTTTTGTAGTATGCATGCTGTTCTTATATCTCAGCCAAAATTGCACAGTAGGTACTCAATAGAACCATCTCAATGTGACAGCTTTTTTTACTCTAAAATGAGATGCCTCATTTGAGCGCACAAAATACAGTTTAAACTAAAAGCTAAAAGAAGAATGTAGAAGCGTAAATGAAGGTAAAGCCCAAACTTTTTAAAAAATGTACAGGTAGTCCCATAAAATACATGTGCATTTTCAAATAGAGGAATAACATAAGCGCTCATATGGTTTAATACTGAATTTATTAAACGGGTTGAAGTCTTGCGGCCTGTGACTCTCCTTGGAGTATAAAAAGAAATTTACTTTTTTGATAAACACGAAATGTATTTACAGGTATTTTGTGGGTGAAAATATCAGCATTTTCGCTCATGCTACGCACTCGTGAAATATACTGATATGTCACCACACTCCATAGAATATATTTGGTATTCGCCTAAAAAGTTTATAGTCTCTATATTTGTGGGTGCCATTTCATAACGTCACCCAAATTTGTAAACCACTAGCAGGACATTGACGTCAATATATGGCGTTATATTTTTCCAAGATACTATCATAATCCGAGACACGTGATTTTCAACAATACTGCATTTTGACATGAATAGACTCAGACGAGCCTGTGCAGCCTTCTTTTAAGCTTAGATACTCCAAATGACGGTTGGTCAGTAGCTAAACAGCAATAGAATATCCAAGCGACAAGCAAAGGCTATGATCAGTCTGCGCGTATGCGCAGGCTGGTCTGAGCCTTTCCTGGTCACACATACCACATTGTGGGAAAACTCATTCCGTGGCTCATATAATTTTACAAAGGTTATTTAAGATATATGTGATAAATCCTATAATGTCTTCTATAATGTATTTCAGATCCTAATATAGAACCGAGCAAAGATGAAATGAAACATCACAAATCTTTATCTCTGGCTCTTTTTGGTGTACTTGAAGATCTTGGTCCCACAATTGAAACTAGAAATATTAGGATGGATGCTGCCATTTCAAGTGAAATTATATTTACAATTGCAGCCTTGCCTGAATCAGTGTATATATTTGGTAGTTATTATGAAAGCACCTCTACAGAAGGTTTGCTACCAGACTATGATGTAGCTGTAATACTTCCTGACATGCCAGTGATCACTGATATTGCTAACTGTCCAAGTTCTAACAGTTACCTATTGGTGCCAGATGAGCAACCTGGATATGTAAGAATACAACTAGTACATAATGGAGACGTTCAATGGGAGAGGTGTCAAGATTTAGAATTAGATATGTGTCATCATCTGTCGGTTGACATGAACAATAGGGTGTGTTTGGTCCAAAACTCGGAAGGTTTGGTGTCGACAGAAATGCATCGAAATGTAGGCCCAGCAATCCACATGGACGCTGTAAAAAACCGGACATCATCAGATATTGTAGTAGCCTTGGCGTGTACAGATTGGCCAGAATGTGCACAGGAATGGTTATCAAGGAAACGCATTCATGGCTGGCCTTCCAAGGAACTGATAAAAAAATGTAACTCTCTGGGATTTATTCTCGTATCCGCCTGTCACCCAGCTAGTGATGAAAAACAATTTCAATGGAGAATATCTTTCTCACATCAGGAGCGTTTACTTGTCACTCAGTTTAACTCTGTACAGCTCAAATGTTACATTCTTCTTAAGATCATTAAGAAAGAGCTCATAAAGCAATATATTAAAGAGGACACACTGACATCTTATCACCTCAAAACATGTATGTTATATATTCTGGAAAACACACCAAGTGAACTATGGGTACCTGAAAACTTAGTGGGCTGTCTTATAATGTGCTTACGACAGATTCACTTATGGATCAGAGATGAGAAGATTCCGAATTATTTTATCCCCGGAGAAAATATGCTTGACCGAATAACTACACCAGAATTGAGGCGAAAACTAGCTGCCAGAATAGACTGGACCTTGAACTGTGACATACGCAATGTACTTTGTAATTTGCAAACTGACAATATAGGTTTCTATTTAATGAGATTTCCAATAAGGCGAAGAGATCCTCTGGTAAGACTATATGTGAGAGTAAAATCTCTAAGATCTCCTCTAATAACCACATCGCAAATCCGCCCTTTTATAACTTTCAAATGTGTTTATCAACCATATAGTGAATGTCTCCGTTATGATAGAGATTCTAGAATCAGCCAAATGAAGGAAGTACTCGTACACTCTATTTTAGATTTAGCTGGATCCACAAGAATAACAATTCATACTGAAGAAGAAACAAGAAGAGCCTTATCACTGATCTTACCCTTTCTTTATCTTAGTCTCTTATCATGTGAAATTGTACAAAGGATAGATAAACCAACAGAAGCTGTAAAGTATATTCTCATGGACAACAGCTGGTTCCTAGTTGATCATATTTATTCATCTGCTAAACTAAAGCAGGCATCTGCATTATCAATGCTGGGGTACCAACAGTTGTCTATAGATGTTTTATCATCATTTACCATAAGAGACAAATTATATTTGTGTAGCTGCTATGAACCTGTTGTTCATGATCAAGATATACAATTACTGTTACAAGCAACACAAGACAGACATGGTATCACAGCTATTGAACTATTGCGAGATTATATCCAGCCTTGTGTACATTTCTTTCCACATGAGCAACAAATTACTCCAGTTGCTATAAATTACGAGATGATAAGGTCCTATGTGACATCCCGCAAGCTCTTAAAAAAGCACTATAGCTACCCCCACTGGTATAGATGGGGTGTTGTCGATGGACACTTTCTGCGATGGTTTCTTCTATACCTTAATCGAAGAGATCTTGGACAGAACTCTCGAGCCACTGTAGATGTCAAGAAGATGATCAGACTGTTGAATTCTAATACTGTATGTCATAGAGAAACGTGTTTAAATCTTCTTGGTTATGTTCACAGAGATAGAGGGGAGATAAACCGTGCTGTACAATGCTTTGACAAGTCTCTTCAGACTAACCCTCTCTGTAACGCAGCTTTCTGGCATTTGTGCTTTCTTATCTGTGAAACAATTACCAAACGCTAATTTTAGAGATCTCAGCAAGAAATTCGCATAGAGAAATTGTTCTTGCACACCAGATAGTGATACCTGAGAATTTACCCTGGGATAGAAAAAATTATCTTACCTAGGTTGTCACGCAAAGGTTGCACATTGGTTGCATATAGTCGTCAAGTGATGTCATTGTTATGATAATATTTTGTATATTGGCGTATTCAGGAACATCTTGGAGCTGTTTTTAAACATAAAATGTGGTTTTAATAGTGAGCCGTCAAGTGATGTCATTGTTATGTTAACAGCTCGTATATTGGCGTATTCAGGGACATCTGGGGCAGTTTTAAACATAAAATGTGGTATTTGACAGCAAGTCGTCAAGTGATGTCGTTGTTATGTTAACATCACGTATATTGGCGTATTCAGGAACATCTGGGAGCTGTTTATAAACATAAAATGTGATATTTAATAGTGAGTCGTCAAGTGATGTCGTTGTTATGTTAACATCACGTATATTGGCGTATTCAGGAACATCTGGGAGCTGTTTATAAACATAAAATGTGGTTTTAATAGTGAGCAAGAAAAAGAGTCTAATATTCTCGTGAGAATTAGATAGAAAATTCCCCTCACGTGATCACCGATTGTCACCACTCGACAAGCCTCGTGATGCCAAACGGTGTTCCTAGGGTAGTATTTTTCTATCATACCCTCACACTTATAAAAGATTCTTACATGGGCAAAATAGTCTATGATATAGTCTTACACTCGTGTTTTAGCACACACACATACACACACACACACGCACACACGCGCGCGCACACACACACGCACGCACGTGACCTTGTCAGTAAGACAACAATCGAGGTTAATGAAACGGTTGACGATTTGTGTTTGGCCTCGAAATCGTCAAAGAAAAGAGGCACGCAACAGCATTAGATCAGTTTCCATTTTTTCCCAAAATTATACTAAAAGTATGTTTGAAACGCCCCTCTTGACGTACCCAGAGGTACTTGAAATATACCGTTTAGTAAAGATTTTTCCTGTTCTAAACACTCGTAGGAACATTTGTTGCCCGCCTACGTGATACAGTTCTAAACACTCGTATTCGTATGAACATTTGCTACTCGCATGCGTGATAAGTGCTTAACGCTCGTAGGAACATTTGTTGCTCGTCTACGTGATACAGTTCTAAACAATCGTAGGAGCATTTGTTGCTCGTCTACGTGATAAGTTCTTAACACTCGTAGGAACATTTGTTGCTTGTCTACGTGATAAGTTCTTAACACTCGTAGGAACATTTGTTGCTCGTCTACGTGATAAGTTCTTAACACTCGTAGGAACATTCGTTGCTCGCCTACGTGATAAGTGCTTAACACTCGTAGGAACATTTGTTGCTCGTCTACGTGATAAGTGCTTAACACTCGTAGGAACATTTGTTGCTCGTCTACGTGATAAGTTCTTAACACTCGTAGGAACATTTGTTGCTCGCCTACGTGATAAGTTCTTAACACTCGTAGGAACATTTGTTGCTCGCCTACGTGATAAGTTCTTAACACTCGTAGGAACATTTGTTGCTCGCATGCATGGTAAGTGCTGAACACTAGTAGGAACATTTGTTGCTCGCCTACTGGATAAGTTCTTAACACTCGTAGGAACATTTGTTGCTCGCATGCGTGATAAGTGCTTAACACTCATAGGAACATTTGTTGCTCGTCTACGTGATAAGTTCTTAACACTCGTAGGAATATTTGTTGCTCGCCTACGTGATAAGTTCTTAACACTCGTAGGAACATTTGTTGCTCGCCTACGTGATAAGTTCTTAACACTCGTAGGAACATTTGTTGCTCGCATGCATGATAAGTGCTAAACACTAGTAGGAACATTTGTTGCTCGCCTACGTGATAAGTTTTTAACACTCGTTGGAACATTTGATGCTAGCATGCGTGATATGTGCTAAACACTCGTAGGAACATTTGTTGCTCGCCTACGTGATAAGTTCTTAACACTCGTAGGAACATTTGTTGCTCGCATGCGTGATAAGTTCTAAACACTCATAGGAACATTTGTTGCTCGCATGCGCAAACTATGAACGTATATAAAGACTTGGACCAACATTATGATCTAACGCTCTACGACAAGCGTCAACATGTCAGTTTAATCAGAGGCTTCTTCGAATACGCGAACCTTAAAATGTGTTAATGCAAATATGGACGAGTCTTTCCCTCTCTACATTACCGTATGTTTCCATCTCATTGCGCCCTATGCAAGTGGGGCAGCTGTCTTGGTTAGGACCTATATTTTTCAGATAAGTATGACTAGATAAACTGATCAACATTATAACATGACCTAGGATGTCAAATAAGTATGACTAGGTGATAACGCGACCGTGGATGATACATGAGATGTCATATAAATATGACTAGGTAAACTGACCAACATGATAACATGACCTAGGATGATACCTGAGATGTCAGATAAATGTGACTAGGTATACTGACCAACATGATAACACGACCTTGGATGATACCTGAGATGTCAGATAAGTGTGACTAGGTACACTGACCAACATGATAACGCGACCTAGGATGATACCTGAGATGTCAGATAAATGTGACTAGGTAAACTGACCAACATGATAACATGATCTGGGATGATACCTGAGATGTCAGATAAATATGACTAGGTACACTGACCAACATGATAACGCGACCTAGGATGATACCTGAGATGTCAGATAAATGTGACTAGGTACTCTGACCAACATGATAACGCGACCTTGGATGATACCTGAGATGTCAGATAAATGTGACTAGGTAAACTGACCAACATGATAACGCGACCTAGGATGATACCTGAGATGTCAGATAAATGTGACTAGGTACACTGACCAACATGATAACGCGACCTTGGATGATACCTGAGATGTCAGATAAATATGACTAGGTAAACTGACCAACATGATAACGCGACCTTGGATGATACCTGAGATGTCAGATAAATGTGACTAGGTAAACTGACCAACATGATAACGCGACCTTGGATGATACCTGAGATGTCAGATAAATGTGACTAGGTACACTGACCAACATGATAACATGACCTAGGATAATACCTGAGATGTCAGATAAATATGACTAGGTATACTGACCAACATGATAACGCGACCTTGGATGATACCTGAGATGTCAGATAAATGTGACTAGGTAAACTGACCAACATGATAACGCGACCTTGGATGATACCTGAGATGTCAGATAAGTATGACTAGGTAAACTGACCAACATGATAACATGACCTTGGATGATACCTGAGATGTCAGATAGATATGACTAGGTAAACTGACCAACATGATAACATGACCTTGGATGATACCTGAGATGTCAGATAAATATGACTAGGTACACTGACCAACATGATAACGCGACCTTGGATGATACCTGAGATGTCAGATAAATATGACTAGGTATACTGACCAACATGATAACATGACCTGGGATGATACCTGAGATGTCAGATAAATATGACTAGGTATACTGACCAACATGATAACATGACCTGGGATGATACCTGAGATGTCAGATAAATATGACTAGGTAAACTGACCAACATGATAACATGACCTTGGATGATACCTGAGATGTCAGATAAATGTGACTAGGTACACTGACCAACATGATAACGCGACCTTGGATGATACCTGAGATGTCAGATAAATATGACTAGGTAAACTGACCAACATGATAACATGACCTAGGATGATACCTGAGATGTCAGATAAATATGACTAGGTAAACTGACCAACATGATAACATGACCTGGGATGATACCTGAGATGTCAGATAAGTGTGACTAGGTAAACTGACCAACATGATAACGCGACCTTGGATGATACCTGAGATGTCAGATAAATGTGACTAGGTACACTGACCAACATGATAACGCGACCTAGGATGATACCTGAGATGTCAGATAAATATGACTAGGTATACTGACCAACATGATAATGCGACCTTGGATGATACCTGAGATGTCATATAAATATGACTAGGTATACTGACCAACATGATAACGCGACCTTGGATGATACCTGAGATGTCAGATAAATATGACTAGGTAAACTGACCAACATGATAACGCGACCTAGGATGATACTTGAGATGTCAGATAAATGTGACTAGGTATACTGACCAACATGATAACGCGACCTTTGATGATACCTGAGATGTCAGATAAGTGTGACTAGGTAAACTGACCAACATGATAACATGACCTGGGATAATACCTGAGATGTCAGATAAATATGACTAGGTACACTGACCAACATGATAACGCAACCTTGGATGATACCTGAGATGTCAGATAAATATGACTAGGTAAACTGACCAACATGATAACATGACCTTGGATGATACCTGAGATGTCAGATAAATGTGACTAGGTACACTGACCAACATGATAACGCGACCTTGGATGATACCTGAGATGTCAGATAAATGTGACTAGGTACACTGACCAACATGATAACGAGACCTTGGATGATACTTGAGATGTCAGATAAATATGACTAGGTAAACTGACCAACATGATAACGCGACCTTGGATGATACCTGAGATGTCAAAAGAACAACAACACCAGACAACTGTTATAGGATGTCATTTATACAAATAGTTCCTGCCAATACAGTGACCAGTTATGACGTCACTGTTGCTGTGTTTTGCATTAACTTTTCTTTCAAATTCCTTCACTCCACCTCGTGCTCAAATAGCTCCATTGGGTCAGGACAAGTGCTGATGCATGAAAAACATACTTTCGTCATCATATTGAGGATCTTACATGAGGTCAGGTGTGGTACTTGATTGTATCGATTCCTGATCTTTGCACCCTTACTTACTTTGCTCGTGTTTTATTGAATTTATTTAACGAATTTGGAAAAAGAGATAAAATGCGAGGCTTGCCAAGCATTTTATATATTTTTGCAACGAGTTGAATAACTCAATAATACCTGATCACGATAGTTAGATTATTTTTATCATATTACATAAGAGTACTGAAACCTCACTTCTGGCGTAAAAAGTTATAATTTTGTCATTATGTACGAAACGTTGGAACATGTATGACCGTCATAACGCTTCCAGAAAATCCGTAAACCACTGGTAGGTTATCGATTGTATTGCTTAGTATTATCACTCCCAGCCGAAACATCATTATGATATAATGTATTCAGGATTGCCATCAGAATGTTAAAAATTAAATGGATCCAGACCAGGTTCGACCGATCCTTGATCGAACCTGATCTGGTTCCAAAAGGTTTGTAATAGTTTAGCTAAACGTTTGTATGGTAGAAACATCTAAACGGATACCTTGACAAACCGTGAAGACCCAGATGAAATGTCGCATAATGGGATATTTCATCAGGATCTACACTGTTTGTTATGGTAAAACAATCGTTAGGGATATAAACGTATGATTATTGGGAAATACCGACCTGTGGCTCCTTAAGAAATATACTTGACAGTCCAACCATTATTGTTTTCCTTTCTTGTACATTGTATCGAAAAAACATCTCCATAAGTTACCTTTATGCACGCTTTCATTACTGATATTGACTACATACACTGACAGTCATGTGGGGAAGACGTTTTGATGTAAAGCATGGCAGCAGATCTGCTGTCATGTTATCGAGAACGTCTTAAAAATACGCTAACGTCACTTACACAATACAAAAGACACGTGATACAAGCGTAATTTATGCACAATATGTCATTTGTTTATGCCCTTAGCCTCTTCTAACGAACCCTGACGTAAAACAATCGAAACTTTGAAAGGCCCAAGACGTTGAATTTTATTACCAGACTACAGTAATCAGGAAGGGTGGGGTATGTCGGAATCTTTAAAGGGGTGTAATTTTGAGCATACCGAACCGACAATTTATTTTGAATCGTTCAATGATGAATGTGCAATCGTGAAAGAAGCAAATGACGCAAATCGGTTGAGTCAGGAATCAAAACTAACGCGTGTTAACTTGAAGCTGAATTTGTGCCCTTCAAAATCGACCACATCTGTCTTAAAACGGATACTTTTTCAGTACCTTAAAGTAAATATCCATCCACGATTTTTTTATGACACACTACAAGCTGGTCAGACTATGATATGCAATAACAATGATCTCGCTGACATTCTCAGGGTTTGTGAGATACTTTAGGATTTAATCTGGGTGATGCGTTTTCAAAGTTATAAAGTATAATTCCACATGTTACTAACGATCGTAGCTGGCGACAATTTAGGATTTATATAAAGTTTCATATGGTGCCACACATACATAGCAACTTATTAGTGTCCGATCCAATGATTCAGTAGAAAGTAGCATTTCATTGAGCTTTTAAAATAAGTAAGGAGGCAAAGATCAGGAATCGATACAATCAAGTACCTCACCTGACCAAGTACACTATATTGAAAGTGACAAAAACACAAGACAAACTCATACACAAGAGAGCCAAGAGGCCAGGCCTTTCTCAACAGGTCACCACAGGGCTACAATAAACATACATCACAGAAGGCAAAGACACACACAATAAAGATCACCAAAGGATGCACCGTTCTGGAACATTTAGTCATAAAACCGTTTTTGTTTGTTTGATTTGATTCTTTACGTCCCATCATCAATCTATCAGTTATAAAGGGACGTGTATTCCTGGGTTGAACCAGTACTAAGCTAGGATAAATGTTCTTGCTCAAGGACACAACGCAGTGACGCCGCTGAGGCTCGAACCCGCGGCCCCTCGGTATTGAGTCAAGCACACTACCACTAAGCCACTGCGCTTCCTAATAAAAAAAAGTGGAGGGCTTAAACTTGTTTCACGGTACCAGCCTCCAATGCGGTACTTCTATTATTATCTTCTTTCTTTATCTTCTTCATTTGTATATGTCTTTGCCATACTATCTTGTCTATGTCTTGCAACTTTGTGGTCACCTGCTGGGAAAAGGCTGACCTCTTGTCTCTCCTTTAAGTGACGTTTTGTTGTGTTTAACACTTCCTCATATTGTGTCCTGGGTCGTGTGTGATACTTGATTGTATCGTTTCCTTATAGTTGCATTCTTCCTTTCTTTAGACATTTTTTCTCAACATACAAGGAGAGTCGTTTCATCTAAATTCTATGAAATAAGTTTAAAGCATAAAATACCCCTCCGAATAAAACAACATGATAAACTACTATTTGGTCCTCGAAGCGAGAAACCCTGTTTTCGGGATTTGCGAAAAACAAAGGCGCAGACCAGCCTGGGTACATGTATTAGCGCAGCCTGATCAGCAACTTTAAACTCGCGTTTTGGAAAGTATCTTACTCTAGACTTGCTACCGGTAGAGTTTCAAATTTCTAGCTCCTCAATGTAGTTAAGGAGACTGGTTTGAGTTTCGCTTTGTCGGAACCCCACAATGACAGTCGCGACGTTGTTCATTTTTCACTGAAAATACAGCTAAGGCTCTGGACTAAACCATTCACTAGAAACAATAGCTATTTCTCTATCTACTGTATTATAATAAATGTTTTATCTAGCATAACTGATTTTGTCTGATTCTTGGAATTGTTGAAAAGTTTGGAGTTGCTGATATTAAAATGAAATGTACATGGAATAATGTCCTGTTTTTATTTTCTTGCTAACAATGATTTCTTTATTAACCTATTTAAGCCTGTCGTCCTTTTTTATGGGACATCAACAAACAGTACACAACCAGACCAGACGCCACAGAATGCGGCTCTGATCATATTCTCCACTGTTTATTTACAGGGTATTCTATAAGATTAAAATAAAGTCGCACATACAGCCCAACACCCCTTAAAAAGGAATTGTACTGGTTCAATTGATAAGAATGGGACATTCCATTCGGCTTAAATGGACTAATGAAAAGTTGGTGCATTTGAGCCGTAACGTATTTGATTTCCAACAATATTGTAGACTCAGACGAACCTATGCAGCCTCCTTTAAAGCTTAGAAACACCAAATGCGGTTCGGTCAGTAGACAGTCATAATATACTGATGGACTTTAAAAACGCACCACCTGCTTAAATGCTAATTTATGTCGAAAATTGGATATTTTCATTATGCGAAAAATAAAATTGACAAGTTCCGTCATTAAATTTTCATTCAATAAGAAAATCGAAACGCTTTTGCTTATGATTGCCGCGACGTCGCGATAATTCTGAGACAACTCCCCATCAAGATGATTGCAATACTAGAATGGATATAAAGTAACGTACAACAAAACATAGAACAATTACAGACTCCCACAATGGGAGTAACAATAACCAAAAAGTCAACAACAACAGAACCACCGCCTTAGAACGGACAGCAGCCTAAGCCACCGCTTAAATGCATTCTACCGGTACCAAATCTTCGCCCTAGATTCTGCTGTTGTTGAAGAACAAGAAATGTTCAGCTCGCATGGAGGCCATCTAACTAATGCAATGTATCATCATGGAAAAACACTCTAATCAAATTACTACACCATGATGAAACAAAGAAAAGGGCTTATGACTCATAGATAGTCAGAGCTAAAGAAAACCTCAAGTTGAGCCACGGTGGGTCCAGCTACAGATAAGCATCAGGCACCAACCCACCGACGAAAGCTTTACGTCAGAGCCGTCATAGAGGCAAATTCAAAAAGTCACAGATTACCCATACCTTCCATCATGAACGAAAAAAAGTTTTCGAACCGATGTTTGTTCTTAAAAGCAAAAGGAAAGACAAAATCAAATCATGACATTTAGGCCTCTGAAAACGTTCATTGCGTCTACATGACGTCATTGATTTTTGACGTAATTGGCCGTTTATATCCTAGGGATCAGAAATAATAAAAAATTGCCGAAAGATACTCCTCAATCAGTTGCATAAAAGACAAAGGTATCGCAACATGCGCGGACGTCATCCGTCTGTTATTGATGTTTGAAAATTTAAGACTGACGTTAGCAAAGAAACGCTGCGAGTGGGAGTGTAATAAAACGATTATTTCTGTTAACTTTTGTGTTTTTCCATTTGTTATGGCATATGGCTACCACCTAAAACTTTTTGGTTTCAAATTGAACCAAATTCACATTTATCAGACGACAATTGTTGAATAACACTTACGTCGATATTACGTCAGAATAAACAACATGAGCTAATCGAAATCATGGCAAATCATGGTCCATTTTGCAAGAGGTTAAAAATGATAAAAAAAATATCCTCAAATCAATCATGTGGAAGAAACAGAGAATGTAAAATGGTGCGTTTTTAAAGTCCCTCAGTATATATTCAAGCGTTTAGCAAATGCTCTGATCAGACAGCGCGAATGCGTAGGCAAGACTGAGCCTTGCTGGTCGCACATACCACATTGTTAGAAATCACAAATTGCAGCCAATTTTTCATAGCGATAAATCTCAAGAAATATGGGTCATGATACATCTATGAGTTAAGGATTTTTTGTGTGAACCAAGCATCTATGTGTCTAGATCCACATCATATCTAAGGGTGACGCTGGTGCCGTAAAGCATGGTTAAGCCCTTCAGTATTTTTGCTGTACATTCCAAAGCTGTGCTCCATATAGTGGACCCTTATTGTTATTGATATATAATGTTTGCCTTTGCTATGCTGATATGTCGGTTCCTTGCAGCCTTGTGACCACCTTCTGGAAATGGGCTGACCCCTTGGCTCTCTTGCGTGTTGCGTTTTCTTGACAATGTGTTTTGTGACCTCCTGCTTGAAAAAGGCTGACTTCTTGGCTCTTTTGTGTGTTGTGTTTTCGTGACAATGTGTTTTGTGACCACCTGCTTGAAAAAGGCTGACTTCTTGGCTCTTTTGTGTGTTGTGTTTTCTTGACAATGTGTTTTTGATCACCTGCTGGAAATAGCTGACCTCTTGGCTCTTTTGTGTTTTCTTGACAATGTGTTTTGTTATCACCTACTGGAAATGGGCTGACCACTTGGCTCTTTTGTGTTTTCTTGACAATGTGTTTTGTGATCACCTACTGGAAATGGGCTGACCACTTGGCTCTTTTGTGCGTTGTGTTTTCTTGACAATGTGTTTTGTGATCACCTACTGGAAATGGGCTGACCACTTGGCTCTTTTGTGTGTTGTGTTATCTTGACAATGTGTTTTGTGATCACCTACTGGAAATGGGCTGACCACTTGGCTCTTTTGTGTTTTCTTGACAATGTGTTTTGTGATCACTCCTGGAAATGGGCTGACCACTTGGCTCTTTTGTGCGTTGTGTTTTCTTGACAATGTGTTTTGTGATCACCTACTGGAAATGGGCTGACCACTTGGCTCTTTTGTGTGTCGTGTTTCCTTGACAATGTGTTTTGTGAACACCTACTTGAAATAGGCTGACCTCTTGGCTCTATTGTGTTGTGTTTTCTTGACAATGTGTTTTGTGATCACCTACTGGATATAGGTGACCTCTTGGCTCTATTGTGTTGTGTTTTCTTGACAATGTGTTTTGTGAACACCTACGGGAAATTGGCTGACCTCTTGGCTCTTTTGTATGTTGTGTTTTCTTAACAATGTGTTTTATGATCACCTGCTGGCGATGGGCTGACCTCTTGGCTATTTTGTGTCGTGTGTTTTCTTGACAATGTGTTTTGTGATCACCTACTGGAAATGGGCTGACCTCTTGGCTCTTTTGTGTGTTGTGTATCTTGACAATGTGTTTTGTGAACACCTACTGGAAATGGGCTGACCTCTTGGCTCTTTTGTGTGTTGCGTTTTCTTGACAATGTGTTTTGTGATCACCTACTGGAAATGGGCTGACCTCTTGGCTCTTTTGTGTGCTGCGTTTTCTTGACAATGTGTTTTTGTCACTTTCCCATATGGTGTCCTGGGTCAGATGTGGTACTTGATTGTTTCGATTCCTGATCTTTGCGTTCCTCTCTACTTTGTCGTTGAAAGCATTGAACCGCAAAATGAGATTTTAAACAATGTGGTATGTGCGACCAGCAAAGACTCTGATCAGCCTGCGCATGAAGTCTGACGAGAGTTTTTTTTATAATCGCTCGAATATTCTATTACTTTTAAGCTACTGACTGAACAGTCTTTATAGTTTATAAGCTAAAAATGAGGCTGCACAGGCTCGTATGAGTCTACAATTGTCAAAATGCCACATGGTTGGATATCACATGTTGCGGGTCAAATGTCAAAAAGCAAGTGAGTATGATCAGGTACTACCACAATCACATGCCACAGTCTAAGCCACGACACCGCGAGGAGGACACACATATCACTGGGAATCACCCCACCATAGACTAGAGGACCTGAAGGTCCGGAGGCGCTCATCTGATCTCCTTAGTAATGTTAAAATAGGTCAAGGTCAACTACAGATTATAATGGAACAAATTTTGTTTTACCATATGGGGATTGCAGCCAGTTTTGGTCAAGTGACCTAAACAATCTAATGAATAATCTATCAAACAGCCAAGTAATTTCTGAGAGATGTTTAGATGGGTGTGTGGCAGTCCAAATGTGTGGCCTTGGATAAAAGGTCACAGGTCAGCTTGACATTTGGTACTTATTACAAATGTATAAAACCATTGTCTCATAAGAAAACTGTTATGAATTCTGCTTAAACAGTTATAAAAAATGAACATTTTAAAATTTTACATATATAAATGCATTAGGAATCAAATTTGATCTTGCCATAAAAGAGGTCAAAGTCAACCTAGATTCATCATTTGTGCAAACCTGGTAGGGCCCACATACCCAATGCGACATATAAAGTCCCAAAGCCAATGGTCTTTTGGTTCCAGAAGAAGATATTTAAAGAGTTTTTACCATAATTGGGCGTGGTGGCTATCTTAGTCATGTAACCATAACAATTTGTATAAATTTTGGCTTACCAAACATAAGGAGTTGTCATATGATTTTTTTTTATTTCAATTGGCAATGTGGTTTCTGAGAAAACTATGTTTTAATATGTTGATGGGACTCCAATATGACCAATCTAGGCTGAAAGGTTAAAGGTCAGCCTTGACCTTTGAAACTCATTTACAGACACTAGATTGAACATATCAAGTCAGAAAAATGAGTTTGGCTTCCACAGTATTCAACATCAACTTTTAAACAAAAAACCCCATTCAAATGCATTAGGAAGCAAATTTGACCGTAACATTAAGTAGGTCAAGGTCATCTTGGGATCATAATTTGACCAAACTTGGTATGCCCCACATCCCCAATGCTACATACCAAGTCTCAATGTCACTGGCCTTCTGGTTCTGGAAAAGAAGATTTTTAAAGGGTTTTTACCATTTAGGGGTGTGGGTTAGGGTTAGGGTTAGGGTTAGGGTTAACCCTAACCCTAGGGGTGTGGCGGCCTTCTTGTCATGTGACCAAAATATTTTGTATAATTTTTTGCTAACTTATCATAAGGAGTCCTCACATGCAATTTGAGTTGAATTGGGCCAATGGTTTGTGAGAAAACTATTTTTTTATATATTGATGGGACCACAATATGAGCGACCTTGGCTGAAAGGGCAAAGGTCAACCTTGACCTTTGAAACTTATTTACAGCCATTGTCTCATTAGTTTTAACATATCAATTAAGAAAAATGACTTTGTCTTTAACAGTATTCAAAAAATCAACTTTTCAAAAAAAATCCCATTCATATGCATTACAACGTTGCGTACATAATGACAAAATTATAACGTTTTATCGGTAGAATTGAGATTTCAAAGTAGTCTTAATGTCATATGATAAATAGAATATAACATTCGTGCTCTTGTATTATACAATTTAAACCCGTTGCAAAAAAGAGATAAAATGCTCGACAAGCTTCGCATTTTATCTCTTTTCCCCAACTCGTTTAATAAATTCAATTAAACACGAGAACTCATGTTAGATACTCTATGGATGCGTTAAAAGAATCTACACCGAATATATTGCAGATATATACGTTACTTACTTTCAAATCTATTACTACACTATTGAGTAAATAAATCTATTTATTACCCAACCGTCTATATATGGACTAATTGTCTATTATTTGCTATGTCATGAGTCACTGAACTATTGACCGGTCATTATTTTTTACATTTGTCTGGCACTATACCATGGCCTGGTTACCCGCTTCCCTGTTAAAAACACACAGGCGCTTATCGTCATGCGCGACGACGATGCGCGTACGGTTCGTTTATGAAACGAGACGTTATGCAACATAGGTGAACATAAGGCATGGTTTGGCAACTTTAAACTCCAATAACTCCGTTGTTTATGGCGAGAAAAATACAGTGTATGTACAGTGGGTACTGTAAAAGAACCTTTCGTAGTAGAGACTGTTTTGCTAAGCAAAAGGCCTTGTGCCCACAATCCTAAAATTACAACATCCACATTTATACACAAGTTGACAAATAGATTTTTGCTGCTTAGATTCCATTGCCTTAGGGATTCCAAGGTTAGGAAAGTGCTAGGGAAGTATCAGAGAAAGGAACTGTTCATATGCTTTAGAGACTCAATTTCAGGACATCTATCACCAAGAACTAGTAGTAATGGGAGGCACTATGGGATCCGGGACTTTTAAGCCTGGATAAAAAAGACCCCGTCCCCATAGATGCCTCCCCATAGTGCCTCCCATTACTACTAAGGCTCTGGTAAATTATGCATCTAGCCAAGCTTGAAAGCTGCAAATGCAGGTTTAACGAATAGTACATGTAGCAGTATCACATAGGACTAGTTAAGCAAAACATTTCAGATTGAAATTGCGATTACTTTTTTATCATCCATCAGTTTAAATATATGTTGTGGGTACTCAAAAGAACCGTCTCAATATTGAGACAGTTCTTTTGAGTACCCACAACATATATTTTGGTTAGAAATAAAAAAAATCATTTTTATTTAAGCGCTGTTATCTAGGGGCTTGAACTGTATCCAAACAACACATCTTTAAATGAAATGGGTGAGCTGTCTGAGTCTTCACCTATATCAATAGCTTGTGTATAATAGCACCGAAAGCTCTGGTGATCTGCACATATGTGCAGACTTTCATGAGCCTTCGCTGTTCGAACATGCAATACGAGGGTCATCCATTAAAGAATGAGACTTTCTCCACAGTCTGAAAATTTTTGTGTACATTTAGTTAAAATTCACCGTAATAATAGTATGACATCTTAGTAATTCAAGAATAGAAACAATATGTTTGTGATTGATCAGTTGCCATAGTAACGGGATGCTTTGTGGAAGGCCTTGAAGACGCATGGTCACGTTTATATTATTTTTTGCATACCCATGGCCATTAAAAGTCTTTTAGTTTCGATCACAGATAGAATTCAACGAATTGATATCATTTCTTCAAATGAACAATCTAAGTGTTACATAAAATGCTACAAAAGAAGAACCAAATATACATACCCTTTATTTTGGTTGCCTAGCAACCAATTTACTCGATTTTTTTATAAACACACTACTTTGCGTTGCTATGGTAACTATGTTAGCGATGTATATCCTACAAAAGGTATGGTTGTGTGCAGCTGATTATAATTAAGGTTACATGAATAAAACCATGTTCACTTTAATTGCCTAAGACTATTTGATATTAGATTTTAAAGTCAAAATGTCAGCGAAAAAAAAACAGATATTATTTGGAAACTTGATTTTTAAATCTTTGTTTCCATGGTAACAGCTGAATACTCTGGAACATAACTTCATCCTATTGATTAAAGACAGAGTGCATGAGCATATCGTCGAAAAATAAACCATACATCTCAATCTGTTCCCATGGTGACCACCTATAGTTAGCTGTCCTCGTGTGTTTGCCAAGTCTTCTAATGTTGCCTAGCAACACAAATTGGAACCATGTAACACGTCGAATATGGTACATGTGAACAGCCAAAAAGACGTGTATGCATTGAACAAGATTTCATAAGTCTATGGTGTAAATACACTGCGCTATTGAAAAAGTCTCATTCTTTATTTGATGACCCTCGTATACACAAACATCTCATATTCATACCCATTTATAATGCTCAATTGTCCTTCCCTATGCATGCAAGGTTCGAAAGCTCTGACGCGTCTGTGCATATGCCCAAATTTGCCCGAGCCTTCGTTGCTAGAAAATGAGATAAGTACCAAATCGCATGTGATGGCCCATTTCTAATGCTTAATTATTATTCTGTTATTCTTATTATTGACAATTACCCTTCTCATCCAGGCATTCCTCTGTGTTTACGTCATGAATGATGTCACGGTGTCGTTCATTTTTGATGACATGTGTGTTGTACTTGCCCCGTGTCCTTGCTGGACAGGGACTATAGAGACTATAGAGACTATAGACTGTGCCTATAATCAACTGACATATATTCCAAGCATGACACCACTCAGGGGATCAACCACAAGCTTCCAAGTTTATCTAACAGGGAAACAGATAACAATGGTACCGGCCGACGCCTTCTACAACCTCTCTGCCATCAGCACGCCATGGATCGGGATTCGTTTAGCCTTAAATCAAATTCATCAAATAGACGAACAGGCATTCAGTGGCATCGAAGGAAAAGTCGCCTTGCTTGAGTTGAACAATAACAATTTAACAAACCTTCCTACAGCAATCAGAAAATTGACAAGACTTAGTAAGCTTTATATTAAAGATAATCCTATGACGTCATTGGACTCTACAGTTATGTCCATTATTGGCTCAACTCTACGTGATTTATCAATTTCTATCAACTTATTTCCTTCTTTTCCAAGTGAACTTCATTTTCTGAGAAATTTGAACAACCTTACGATTAACGGTATTACGTTCTCCAGCCTCAGGGCTGATGCTTTTAGTGGGCTTGAAGCGTCGCTTGGGTTTTTAGAATTGTCTGACTCAAAACTAGAAAATATCCCTAGCGCAATCTGCAGACTTCAAAATCTTACACAATTCATGATGAACTCCTCTCCAAATTTACAACAAGACAGTTTCTTATCTATCTCTGAGCGTTGCAGTCAAAAACTCACATCCGTAACGATCTTAAAACTTCGACAAAATAAGCTTCAATATTTCCCTGATGTATTTGAATTATTTCCAAATGTTCAGTTCCTTGCATTATGGTCAAATAATATTCAAAGAGTCAACAGTAGCATAATACCATACAACTCCACTTTAAATGATTTATGTATTGATAGAAATGACTTAGTTGAAATTCCGGCTGCCTTTAACAAACTAAACCTGGAAAGTTTGCATATTTCCAACAACACAATTTCAGCCCTTACGGACACTGACCTTGCCCAGTTGCCCAATCTCAGGTGGGTTGATTTAAATGGAAGCCCTCTTGCACATGTTTCTCCAAATGCGTTTAAAAATAATCCTCGTCTGTTCCATATCAATTTTGACCACACCAATCTCGACCATATTCCACGAGCAGTACTACCACTGGCCAACTTGCGGAGTTGTTACTCTCTGGTACTCCCATAATTTGTTCATGTGATGAGATGAGCTATCTTAGATCTTGGAATGTCTCCGACATCACTTTTGACAAGGTGGCCGAATGCACTACTGGGGAGTCTATCAAATATTACCTTACATCAATACTTCCTCATTGCCATTGATCTATTTATAGATATTTCCAAACCACGCCCAGAATGTCACTCAAAAATCATCTGATAGTGTATAACTGACCAATGCAATGACGGCACAAAGTCCCACAAACTAAATCGCAAAGTGTTCAATCTCCCACAATCCATCTTTCCGAAAACCACGCCTGCTTTAAATATGCGTTTACTAGTGTCGTCTGCTTATGTGTCTTTGCAAACGGTTTGGACGTAGATCAGGCCTTACAAAATGTCCAGCATGATCTGGGTCCAAACTGTTTATTAATCTGATTGTATTTATGAACTAATATTTCGAAAAAGATGCTTTTGGAAAAAAATCAGCAAACGGCAAAAAAAAAATGAAAATTACCCAGCACGCAAAGAGTAAAACAGGTACTGTCCTGCCAGCCAAGAGTGACAGTGACGTCATCTTTTATTTACAAAGTTATCAGGGATTTATAATCGATAGATCACTTGTGTATTAATCCTAGCCACAGGATAGAATTAATGCACAAGTGATCTATCTATTCGCGTTAGCTCAAGCGGAGTGTACAAGTTACTTAATATTTGTAAACAAAATATAATGTCACTGTCACTTTTGGTTGACACGACAGTATATGTATGCATCCTATCCATCCACTAACTGTAAGATGCACCTCGGAATAAATGTGGGAGATTGAACACGTGCTATTTTGTCTGGGGACTATGTCACGTGTTAAGTTATTGCATTGGTCAGTTACATACTATCAGATGACTTTTGAGTGACATTCGCATAGGGCCAGTTAAGTAAAAAAAAAAATAAGTCAGCCTAAAATTGCGGTTATTTTCTTATCTATCAGTTTAAACATGTGTTTTATGTGCTCAAAAGAACCATCTCATTATGACGGTTCTTTTGAGTACCCACAACAACCTGTTTGGGTTGAGAAATAAGAAAAATAATTGTCAGTTACACGCTCTTATCTTTGAGCCTGCATTCAGAAACATGTATTGCATTGGTGAAACGGAATTTTCAAATTTACATTTATCAATACATTCACAGTGGCATTGAATAAGTAAATAATAATTTCGAAATTGTGATAAATTCTGAATAAAACGACTTAAATCTGAACACAAGCAATATGCCTACAAAATATAGTCTACTCTGCCCCTTTCTGTGCTTCACAACCAATCAGTTTGCACAGAAATTTAAATTGTTGACCAGCTAAATCACATATTGTGTTAATATTTGTAATATCTATTAAGTAAATCATTAGGTAATTCCGTTAAGTGGTCAATGCGACCATTTTAAAAGGCGCAGTCATGAAAAAAGAGGAGAAAACTATAGTATGTCATAGATCTTATAATACAATTATTAAGAAATTAAGTGGTTCACTCGCTGCGCTCGTTCCCACTTTATTCCTTTATAATTGTGATATATAACCTATAACCTATGCATAAGGATTTCAAGTTTAAACAGTCAATTTTCTATAGATAAATAATAGATAAAATAATATATTACATTCTGTATATCTCAGCATGTTGTTGTTGACTTTCTATGGAAATTCAACTTAAAAAATCCTGAATTAAGAATACTCCTGAAACTTTCTTTCTCGGTATACTTAATTTTTAATTAAAGCAGTTTCAATTCAATTCCGTTATTTTCTTGTTGTTGTTTTTCCGGAACATCGAGTGCTTGACAAAATCACCCATTTTAATACCCGATAAAACACTCGTGAACTCAGGAATAATGTTTTTATCAAACGAATAAAAAGTTAAAATTTTCACGTTTTTTCGACTTTTTTTATGCTCGAACAAAAAACCTTCGAAAAAGTAGGAGAAAAACAATCCACCATAAGCCTTTCCATATAGGATAGAGATATCTCACCCTCAGGGTCGGAATTTTAACCAGGGACTTAGCAAGCCTCGTCCCTGGTTAAAATCCCGACCCCTTGGGTGAGATATCTCTATCCTACATGGCAACTCATGGTGGATTGTTATAATTAAAACAATTCATTTGGTGAGATAGATCGTCGAATATATATGATTGGATATTTAGTTTTACGGAGACTCGTCAGTGGATCCATAAAAAGTGATTTCCGAACGTGTACCCAATGAAAACTATGAATATGGTTATCGCCATTCTAATGCACAAGTAATAGTTTTCCTTCAAAAAGACAGTAAAAATGTAGTATGTAGACTGGTATCAGACCCGTAAATAGAAAAAAATAGTAAAATATGTGCAAATCATATACAAGCATTTACATCTCTGAAAAAAATCACTCACTGTCTTATTGGGAAAGTACGAGTAATAAAGTATCATAAAGTTATCTCTGTAGTAGTTATAGAACTTTCAGTTAGATGTCTTAATACGGGCTAATGTAGTATGATGCGACTACCGCTAGCAGATACCAGCTGCATAAAACTAATTGCCAGCCAATGTAAAACGACTTTACGTATTGACGTCTAGTTTTCAATTTTATGACGCTATGCAATCAGACGTCGCATTAAACTTGCAAGTGCATTACAATGTGGATTGAAATTTCAGAACATTATTAAAGAATTTCTTTTAAATATTTAGGCAGACTTTCTGTTCTAACCGGGCCCCGTAGCGCAGTCAGTAATGTGTCTAGCTACAGGTGCGTGTCTGACTGCAGATCCAGGGGTCGCGAGTTCGATCCCGGCCCGGTCCTTTACTTTCGTGGAGATTGATCATGAAATACTTTCTACGGTCATTCTAATCCCTTCTGCTGATTCATTCAAGAAGGGTTGTTGTCAGTTACAAGCGAAAGTATGTGAACGAATAAGTCCAGTGGTTAACCGCTTGTTAAAGCTTGCCCAGGAAAAAGAGTGGTTAGGTGAACTAACCGTCCCGCCATGACAATAGCTGCTGACTTGGGACGTAACGTTTGTTCTAAGGAGGTATGTGCTGAGCTGGATACTTGGTAAAGAGAAGCAATATCATCTACATAACCTTCATCATCAAGATACGTGCTAGTATTGTATAGACGTTGAACATGCTCAGCAGGGTGGTTCCAGCATCTACAAAGAAAGGTAAAATCATAAAAAATATTTGATTTGACAATGTTTCATTAAAATTGTTCAACCACTGGAAAAAAATAAAATAGCACTGCAAATTTGAAATAATTAAGCCGCGGCATGAGATTTCCAACAATTTGACATTTTGACAAGTGTAGACTCGGACGAGCCTCTGCAGCCTCCTTTTAAGCTTAGAAACTCTAAATGGTGTTCAGTCTGTAGCTTAACAATCATAGAATACTCAAGCGACTAGCAAAGGCTCTGGTCAGACTGCGCGTATACACAGACTGATCTGAGGTTTTGCTGGTCGCACATACCACATTGTTGGAAATCCCATGCACTGGCTCAATATAATACGTTCTTAAACTGAAACATTTATTTTATGGTATATGCAAACGACTTGGCAATTTCAACTAGAATAGTTTTATTTTTTGTTTGATTTGATTTTTTACGTCCCATCAACAATTTTTTAGTTAAACAGGGACGGGTCTTCCTGGGTTGAACCAGTACTAAGCTAGAATAATTGCGTCTTGCTTAAGGACCACGACGCAGTGATCCTGGTGAAGCTCGAACCCGCGGCCCTTCGGTCTCTAGTCAAGCACTTTACCACTGATATGATAGTTTTAGCTAGAATAGTTCAGTTTAAGATAAATCAGATGATCAGTTGTATTTTTATGCTCATTTGAGTTTAGCATATTTTTCTAACCTCGAGACCAGGTTTTACTAACGACGAGACTCATATGTCAATTTCAGTTCATATTTGGCAAAAAACAAAACAGTTGGACAACTAAGAGGCCATGGGTCGTTAAGTATGCTTTACAAGGCTGAAAACGTTTATGTTTTCAATATATGCTTCCCTATTCCATATCAACCTTGAACTTAAACAGTTCAGACTTAATATGTTATGCACTGACCGTTTCTCCAAGTGCTTATAATTAGGAGATAACTGTATTCAAAAATATCATATATTGATGTATATCGTCGAATATATCTCCCCAAAATGAAAATATTTAATATGGCTGTCCTATTCCAATCCACTACTAGCATTTTTCAAAGAGACCGAGAAAATGTAGAGTTTTGCGCCTACACCTGGGTCTTTACTGTTTGCCAAAGAATCTATTCAGGAGTTTCCAGTATACGGTTCGATGGAGAAACCCATTCGCTGATAAAAACCTGCTATATATATATTAGGCACTCTCCCTCAATATGAGGTACTCGGATTCAAAGTTTAATTTTTAGACTGCATACAAAAGGGTTTACAGTATACAAAGGGTTAACCCTTTATCTAAATGTGTTTTCTTTTCAAATATCATTAAGAGGATAAAACATTCTTTTCCATGTATTAACGTTACCCAAGCCGAGTGTGATAATGTGTTGCAGCCTGAACCACGAAACGGCGAGGGCTGCAACACATTATCACACGAGAGCTTGGCAAACGTTAATATATGGAAAAAATGTTATACATTGTATCGTCATCGTGATCTACCTTCCTTTCAAGCATAAGCAGTTCCAAATAAAATGTCCACCGTAGCATCATGGAGCATACAACGAAACCACACCGGAGAGGCGGCAAACAAAACGTCAATACTATCGACGAACGTAGACCAAAAATAGTTAGAAACGGAGTTTTTGATTGCCATACTCACCCGACTGACGACCAATGGCAATCGAAAAGACTGTTTCTAGCGATTTTTGATCCGCGCTCGTCGATTGTTAAGAAAGTTTTCGTTTGCCGCCTACCCGGTGTGGAAACAAACTTATTCTTTTAACAGAAACAGATTGTTTTGGTTACGTTTTCAGTGTATTAATAAACACACCGGATAGGCGGCAATCGAAAACATTAATACTATCTACGAACGTAGATCAAAGGTCGTTAGAAACAGAGTTTTCGATTGCCGTTTGTCGCCAGATTGTTTCCCAGTTTCTAGCGATCTGTGATCCGCGTTCACCGATTGTTCAGTGCATTTTTCGATTGCCACCGAGGCTATTCGGTGTGATAAAGGAGAGTATTTTATGGTAATATAAATAGTTTGGTCATTTCTCCATAAAACATTAGTGGCGATATCTTAACTTGCAGACTATGTCCTCGAGCGGGCTTAAATGGCAATGAAGCCCTCTGCTGCCATGTTTTAATGGGAATAAATCCCGTGGCTACAAATGTAGTGATTCAGTCCTATTGCGACACGTTGAACTTTAGGTAAAATATACAACTGTCAGTGACTGAAACAAGTCAAATTTCTATAGTAATCACTTACATGTATAAGGTATATAACAATATCTGATAAATTACCAGTCTCTAATTTGGGAGCGCAGTGGCTCAGTTGTAGAGTGCTTGACTCGAGACCGAGGGGCCGCAGGTTCGAGCCTCATCGGCGTCACTGCGTTGTGGTCCTTGAGCAAGACACATTTATCCTAGCTTAGTAATGGTTCAACCCAGGAAGACCCGTCCCTGTTTAACTAAAAGATTGTTGATGGGACGTAAAGAATCAAATCAAACAAAACAAAACTAGTCTCTAATTACATAAAACTATATCATTGCTTTACTTTGTCTTAGTATCCACTGCTTAGTACTGGTGCAACACAGGAAGCCCTCATCCCAACATGACTGAAAAGTTATGACTGGGACGTAAAGAATAACAAAAACTTACTCTTAGTACAAGTTGTTCCAGTTTGTGTGTAGCCTGATGCCTCGTCGCACACACAAGTAGTTGAGCAAGTTGCCCCGGGTCCGCCATTACCTTGAGTACACTTCTCATTCGCAGAACATGCATTTCCTAAGTCTGTGGCTGAAATGTTCAAAGATAGAAAGGTATATAGAGAATACTAGGTGAGTGTCTTTTGATATCAAGTTTACCAGGCTCGGCTTTGAGAACGCTTGTTGACATTGCGAGGCTTGCCGAGCTATTAAACATGTGTTCTCAAAGCCGAGCCTGCTAAACTTGATATCAAAAGTCGCGAACCTGGGCCCGGAATTACAATGCCTCCTAAAAGTTAAGCAAGACTTAAGTTAAGTATTTATATTTCAACATGCTATATTAATGCTAAATACATTGCCTGGATCGATGGGGTATTTGTGGTCAAAGATATCATTGTGATCTTCAGAAAAGTTAAAACTATTTTGATTTTAATCAGTTTTAAACGTTGTTTTTCGCATCCTGAAAAATCAATACTTAACTTAAGTCTTCCTTAACTCTAAGGAGGCATTGTAATTCCGGCCCCTGGTATTCTATTTATCAGTTTACCCATAGTTAAACACTCTTCAAACTAGCGATTATGACGTAATGTTTTATTTTTGTGTTGATTCAGCGTCATAAGCGACGTCATTCAAAACGTGCAACGTCATCATGACCTGATAAACAGAACAGAACAGAACAGATTATTTATTTGACGTAAACTATACAGCTTCTAGTCAATCAAATACAATTATAATAATTTACATATCAAGGTCACAAATACTTTTAAAATGCTTAAATCAAGTTGTAGTGCTTATCTAACGATCTTGGCTTAACCCATATATGCCAATAAAACTTTGGCATTCATGGGTTTAGGTGTATGTTATGACTTAATCAAATTTTAGACTTTTTGATAATTTCAACTCAAATCAGTTCCATCATCCATTTCAATAACTGGAGGCTGAGCCCAATTCCATCACCCAGTCAGCTCCCACCAACACAAAAAGTGCCTGTGGCGTCCCTTTTGTGCAGATATGGTGCTGACTCAGTTCTGTATGGTAGCTCAGCTGGACCCTACAGATTGGCATATCAAAAAGCAAAAACTATTATGTAAAGCTGACAATTATATAGGACGAAAAATGACATTATATGTTATATGTTATGAACTAATAACATTGCAAAAAGATACAAAAAATGAAAATTTGAATTGTATCGTTTTAAAGTGTATCTTATTACTTTGCACACGATCAGAGTTAGACATTCTGCTGCTGCATGTACTCGATTGGACAAATATATGATTTTTAACTGTAAGTCTGGTTCGTCACCTCACTGTGATTGTGTACAAAGTATAACAGTAGAAAAAGTGGACGCATTTCTTGAACTCAATATATTTAAGAACAATTGTTCAACGAAGTTGAGAATGCACTTTCAACCAATCAAGCAATGTCACATGACTATATGGGACTTCACCACATATGAGTCACGTCGAGAGAAAGCCTATCTTGCGATTCCTGTTAACCCACCACTACAAAACATCCTTTACTGTCGTGCCAACCAAGAGTGACAGTGACGTCGCGCTTTGTTTACAATTGTTAAGTCAAACACCAACTTATGCACACAACTTGAGCTTATAAGAATCGATAGATCACCTGTGTATAAATCCTATCCTGAGGATAGGCTTAATACACAAGTGACCCATCAATTCTAAGTCCCTAATACCTTTGTAAACAAAGCATGAGGCCACCGTCACTCCTGGCCGACAGGACAGTAGATAATCATAAAATTACACGGATTAGCTAATATACTCTCCAAATCAACGAAAAACGTCCAGGCGAATCAGTGCTTGTGCACATGTTGGACCGCACGTTTGTTGTCCCATATAACGCAAATAGGCCCTCTCACGACTTCGTTCAATAAGTATACAGAATTACCAGTTTATTTTTTCATAAAAATGCCCCCTTTGTATTGTTAACGGGCTATTAGACGTTGACGTTACCCCTAAACCAAAAAAAAAAAAAAAAAAAAAGTAGTCTGCCCTGTAGTCCGTTGAAAAGATTTATGAGACTTTTGACACATTCTGTTTTTTTCCAAAACAGGATGGACCCATATTAGACTGCTCCAATAGGAGCAGCCTAGTACAGGCCTACACTGTTTGCATCTATTACCGTTACATCAACAATACTTATAGTAAAAACACACATGCGGCAGACGACTCAAGCACAAAGCACCCTTAATTTCAGTTAAGCCAGCGCCCTGAGGGCCAAAGCACTGATTAACCAAAGCAGCAAGTAATTTCAATTGCCTCGCATGTATGTTGTACAATAAAGCTGCAGCGAATGGCTCTTATTCATGGAAACAAGAGGACCATCAGCATCAGTTTTTATACACACATGCTTCGTAAAAAAGACCCAGGAGCCATCTTGTCGAAACGAAATACAAGAAGGTCTGGGAATAAATATCATGCATAAAACAGGACAAATGCAAAGTTATGTTTATACGTTATTACTTTTCAATGATGGCCTGTGAACGACGAAGATCCCAAAGCAGTAGTTCCCTTAGGAATGTCCTACAAGGGACTCTCGTCATTTTATTATGTATGTGTATATGAGCAGAAAATAAATGTAGTTGCTTTAATAGTGTCTATGGTTCAAGTGCCGTCAACTTCAGCTCAATTGCTACAGAAGACGGCTCTCCACAAGAACCATAGTCACCATTAAAGTACCGAAAATCTAAAGCGGAACAATCTAAAACGTTTAAGCTTGTACACGTCTATTCAGCTATATGATTCAAAAGAGATTTTCTCTGAGTAAATGATTCAAGGACATATTTACCTAATTTTTTAATGTGCCAAGTTTGGTGCTTTTCATTAATAAAATGAACTTATAGACACTTGGGTGCCTGTAGTAATATGGGTTAATGTATTGTTGACGTAGATGACTATATGCTGGACAAATGATAACAAAATGGTACTCGTCTTCAATATCTGACCTATCACAAAGAGTACATAGGCGCATTGATCTGTCAATTCTGTTGTGCGAGTAACGCCCTGTGACAATTCTGAGTTGATGTGCAGACAGTCTTAATTGTGAAATTCCAATTCTAAGTTTATAGGGTAATAGGTCTAAATAACGCTCATACTCTAACCCAGATTTAAATTCTTTGTATAAAACCAGTGGACTGCTCCGAGATAAATCGTTAATCCAAGATTGTTTGAAAATGTCGATTACCCTTTCTTTAAAGACTAAATGAAAACTACTCAAGTTAACTGCATGTGGATTGTTCCAAACATACGAAAAACCGTAATTATCCAATAGTGACTTCACATTTCTAGCCCAATTTGTTGCACCCTTATTACACGCTTCTACCAAATAGTTGTAAAAATATGTGACAAGAATATTGTCCGATGAAACAATATGACACCAAAATTTGATTATGCGCACATACCTTTGAATATACAGAGGATACCTTCCTAGATCACCATAAACACCCAAAGTACAAGTAGACGATTTTACTTTTAATACCGCCTTACAAAATTTAAGGTGAATCCTTTCAATAGATTTACATTTTCCAAAACCCCAGACTTCACACGAATAACTCAGAATAGAACCTACAAACGAGTCAAACAATTGGCACATGACTTTTGGTGTGAGTGCATAGGTTTTTGTATTAAACAACAGAAAGTTAAACGCTTTTAGCCCTTTTCCAATTAGCATCTCTTGATTTAATGCAAAACTACCAGTATAGTTAAAAACAGTGCCTAAATAGTTATAGTCATTTACCACCTCTAAGGAAACGCCATTATAAGTCCATGAATCATCATCTTTAAGCCTGCCCCTTTTTCTAAACACCACTATTTTCGTTTTCTCAGTATTAACCTGTAACCCCCAATTCGTACAGTATATATGTAAAAGTTCCAAACTTTTCTGAAGATCTTGCACATTATTGGCTACAATCACCATATCGCCTGCAAAAAGCATGAGAATAAAAGTAACATCATCCAACGTTAGACCACAATTGGGGTCATTTTGTAAAAACAATTCCAAGTCCTCGATAAATAATGAAAAAAGTAACGGTGAGATTACTTCCCCTTGTTTTAGACCATTTGCTAGTTCAAAAAAATCTGAGTAAGAGTTACATCCCCTAACACAGGCTTTCACTTGGTTATACATATCTTTGATAGTTTTCAGCATTTTGCCATTTATTCCTATTTTGTATAACTTATACCATAAACCATTTAAGTACACGCTGTCAAAGGCTTTTTTAAGATCAACAAAGGCACAATATAATCTACCCTTTTCAGATAAAACTTTCTGAATAACGGAGTGTAAAACAAAGACTGCATCTGTGGTTGAGCGCCCTCTACAAAATCCAAATTGTGAATCCGAACTAATATCATTATTTTCAGCCCAGTCAGTGAGGCGTTGGTTTAATACCCCAGTAAATATTTTGGAAAAGCAGCTGACTAGGGTGATTCCTCGATAATTATTTACATCACTGGGATCATGCTTTTTGAATAACGGTACAATATACCCCTCAGACCATTGACTTGGGAAATTACCTGAATTTAATATTGCATTAAATAGGTCAACAAGATGCCCAGATAAAATGTCGAGTGATTTGATGAAGCATTCATTCAATAACTGGTCCCCAGCCAATGCTTTATTTCTTTTCAACTTTTGAACAACCTTCCCAATCTCTTCCGACGTTATTGGTCGGTCGAGTTCGTTTAAGTTGCATTGCATCCGTATTGAAATCATAATTTGAACAGAAATTTTCACTCTCCTCATTTACCACACTCGAAAGATTTTGCTGCGTATTTGAAAAATAATCGAAAAAGCATCAAGAGTAATTTTCGAATCAGTTTGTTTTTTTCTTTTAAAAAAGTTTCCAAAAATCTTTTGGCTTAGCATGCCTCAATTTTTCAATTTCTCGTACCTTGCGGTATTGAAAGGTTTGCTTTTTTTTCTTTATTATTTTTTTATATTTTGTTTTAATAGTGCACATATTTTGCCGATTTTCATCCGATTTAAAGGCATTGAAAAGTTGCAGAGAGGAGTGATATAACTGTTTTGCAGTTTTGCATTCTTCATCGAACCACTCTGATTTATTGTCAGCCTTTTATTATAGCAGCTTGAAGAAGAAACCTTTTTATAAGTCTTTGACTTGCAAAATAATGGTTTAGCAACATCGTTAATAATTTGTGTAAACTTTTCAACACATAAATTAACAGAACTCTTATCATAAGCATCAATATTATTAACAACAGAGTTAAAGTCGGTCAATCTACCTATAATACCCCGAAAATAAAGGTAACATGCCGTGAGATAGATAACGTTTATTAGGTTATGTTGAAACAATTCAGTTATTATTTAAAAAAAAAACTCCAGCTGTTAAGTTTTTAAAAAAAGTTATTGCGAAAAATTAAGTCTAAAAACTTAACAGCTGGAGTTGTTTTTGGGGGTGACTGATAATATAAGATTTGTATCCACGTGCTCAAAATTACATTGCTTCCTTAAAGTTAAGGTCGACTTAAGATAAGTATTGATATTTCGAATTCAACATGTTACATTAGCGTTTGATAAATTGCCAGGAACGATGCAGTACTAATGGTCAAAGATATCATTGTGATCTACAGAAAAAATGAAACTATTTTGATTTTAATAAGTTCGAAACGTTATTTTTCGCATCCTAAAAAATCAATACTTAACTTAAGTCGTCCTTAACTTTAAGGAGTCATTGTGTGTATGGGCCCAGGTCTCCAAATTGCCTAATTGCAAATTATTTTTCTTATTTCTCAACCAAAACTTATGATGTAGGTACTAAAAATAATTGTGGCAAAAAGACGGTTCTTTTGAAAACCAAAACGGCGTGTTTAAACTGATGTGTAAGAATATAAGGGCAATTTTACGCTCAAAAAGATTACCTGTCTGCGACTGATGGATCGAGCAACACACCATTCAGTACCATCTAAAAATTTGGTAGCATTAAATATTTACCAATGCGTTTCACAAAACACAATTAACAGCATTTGTGAGTAACTCGTACAGACTATAACAAACATGACAAAAACAATATTCACAAAGAGTTATAGATACTATTGTGCCAACCAAGAGTGACATTGACGTAATATTTTGTTTACAGGTGTTAAGTAAAACATTACTTTGTACACTCCACTTGAGCTAACGCGAATCGATAGATCACTTGTGTATTAATCCTATCCTGCGGATAGGATTACAACACTAGTGATATATCGATTCTAAGTCCCTGATAACTTTGTAAACAAAACATGAAGTTACTATCACTCTTGGCTGGTAGGATAGTAGCTTGGTATTTTCACAGAAATATGTTTAAGGATTAGCTCCACTGAGCTTTTTATATTCAAGACTTATATAAATCAACTGGCAGTAAAATGTAAGACCCGAGTGGAACGTTAATTATATAATTAAAATATGGTACCAAAAGGAAACCAAGGAATTGGTCATCATCATTATCATCATCATAATCGGATTTTGATTAACGTGCAGGTGCAGGGACATCATCCACATCAGTGGGTCCCTTTCCAGGTAACTGGCTAGCTGTGCGCATAGCAGATCTCACACCTGATCTCCAGGTGCTCCTTTCTTGAGGGTCTAATTTGGTGAGCTTCCACTCACGGCAGTCTTTCTCTGTCAGTTTCTTTCATGTTTGCTTGGGCATCCCTGCCCCCCGCCTGCCTTCAATATGTATATCATATGCTGTTCTGATTGCAGCACTCGAACGTTCCACATGCCCAAACCAGCGAAACCTTCTCTCTCTCTCAAAATGAGGTCGAGGTCCTCAAGCTGAAGCTTTGCCAGTAGTTTGCTTGACCTTACCGTGGCCACATCCTCTGGCTTGATACTGCAGATCTGTCTGATCATAGCCCTATCATTGCGTTGCAAGTGCTGCAGGTTCGTCTTGGTAAGTGGCCAAGTTTCACTGTAGCATGGCGCTCCGCACACAAGAGCTGTACACATGGCCATGGGTCTTGTAAGAAAGGTGGCGGGATGTGAGAACTGGTAGTAGCTCCCTGAACTTCTTCCAGGCGGTTTTCACACGAGTAGTGACCGCCATTTCACAGCCTCCACCAGCAGAAAGCATGCCAGCCAGATAGCAGAAGGAAGCTACAACCTCCAGCTTATCAGGTCCAACCTGGACTTCACTCTGTGGTCTGCCGTCAATAGAGCGGGCATTTCCCATGCACCGTGCACACCTATAATCAGGATTTGGTGTCAGTCGTTGTAGCCCACTGCATTTCTTATGCATCCAAAGTGTGCAACCATTGCAGTAGATGCTGTTGTTGCCTACACCTGTACGACAGACAGCGCATGGGTATTCGCCTGCAGCAGCATTATTATCTATTCAGGGTTAACAAAAATACTATACTTTTGATATTGAAATTAGATACATATTCATGATTTTAAGTTTTTGGACAAATATACTGTAGCAAAAACATTACTATAATTTGGCGTCGGCATACAATGTGTTCCCACCTGAGAACGAGGCTCGGTAACGAGCGGCGATTGGCTATTTGGAATTTGCGTTGAAAATACAGTGCGTATTACCTGCGTTTTCACTGCGTTTTCAACGCAAATTTGAAAAAGACTAATAGGCAAGCTGTAGTGTATATCTTGTATTCTAACACGCCTCGCCTATAGAGCCAACGGTAACAAACTGTGATATATCGGGCAATAATTCACAGCTACTATAGTGCCAACTAAGAGTGAAATTCACGTGATATTTTGTTTACAATTGCTGAGTATATAATACAATGATACCCATGAAATATTAACTTGTGTACTTCACGTTTAAGATACTGTAGTGTAGTGGTTATGTCTACGGCGTTGGACGCAGGCGTACCAGGATCGAACCTATTTAGAGGTTGCTGTTTTTTTTCTTCATATTTTACTAGGCAAAAAAGGAACAGGCGGCATTATTTCAGCTTACTGTAAATTCGGAAGTTTTCACGAGATTTTATTTTCGCGAAACTTCTCAACATGCAAAATTTCGTGAAAATAAAATTGTCGTGAAATGGCGAAATAACTCTGTTGTTTACTTGCCCTAGTCACAAATTTTGTCGTTGCAAATATGTCTTTTAACGCTCATATTCGCGTGTATTTCCGAATTTACAGTAGCTTGTGTTGTTACAGATGTTTTTATATATGTACCCTATACATGTTAAAGGAATAAAAAATTAAAAAATAATAAAAAAATAAATAAAAAGGAAAAAAAAAATAAGATATGAACAGATTAATAAAATCAGACCTCCCCCTCCCCCCACCTCCAAAAAAATAAAAAAAAGGAATAAAAAAGAGCAGCCAGTGAGATTCGAACCTAGAAAATGTTCTTTGTGGTTTGGTAATCCTCCTCGCTACCACTTGAGCTATCTCGATTTTAAAGATCAATTGTGTTTTATCCTATCATGAAAGGTAAGTCCCATACATGTAACTTTGTAAACAAAACTTGACGTCACTTCTACTCTTGGCTGGCAGAATAATAAAGTGTGTGATAGCTGACGTCACTGGAAAATGACGTCATTTATGGCGTCAGGCGGTGTAACGTCGTTTTTCGTTTAAAAGACGTTACAATTACATGTAAACGATTGCGACGTAGTCTAAGTAATGGCGAGAGTTCTTCAGTGCAATGGCGGAAAGTTGGAAAGCGTACAAAATGTTGTCGACTCAAGAAGTCCATTGCACTCTATTGCCAACAATTCACTGCTGGAGCTGATCTATTTCTTAAATAAAAAAGCTAAAACGTGGCATAACAGCCTATTGTTCCATAATTGCCTAGGATGTACCGGACCGATATGACTGGTAAAGCAACGGAGAGGCATGTATTACTCTCTAAATGGGCCTCCTCGCGGGAAAACATGCATTCGCGGTTTCTGACCAAACCAGCATGATTAGCTACCGAGAAAAGCTAAAAAAAATAAATGTCGTTTCTAGCAAGTTTAGGTTTGATACTTTCTAGTAAGTGAATAACAAAGGCGCTGATCAGTCTATGCGGATGCGCAGGCTGGTCTGCGTCTATAGTGTTAGCAAACCAAAAAGATAGATTTTCTCGTGACAAGGCAAGTTTACCGTAGTTACGTCTATAAAAGCCAACTAACACTTCAGCTAGGATGTCACCGAAGTCATTCCGTAAGTCTTCGTCGCTTCTTATACTGTAGTGGACTTCCATTTGAAATACATCAGCTGGGTGACCCGGTAATTTGCTGTATATGTCTGTAATAGGGCTGTTATAGGCACCAAAATACGTTTTGTCATCTGGCATCTGTGGAAATTCTGGTGATGGGATCACTTGTAAACCTTTATCCTGCATACCCTTAGCCAGGCTGTCGTTACCACGTAGAAAGCTTACAAACTTTTCACCTGAATAGTCTGATAGGTGCTTTATTGACGAGTCATTTACTTTCAACATGAGATCTGTGTCACTCAGCTCCAGGTGGCTTTTCAGAAGCCTCACACCTGAGACATAAACATAGAGCCTCGTTATGAGAAAGCCTTATTGAGCCTCGTTGTGAGAAAGCCTCTTTTCCAACCTGCTTAGCAACAAATATTAGCTAGAAGGTTGGAATTCAGCATGATATTGTTCTATTGGCGAAAAAAGTCACTGAGCAGACTGACCTGTTGCGCAGGCTGGCCGGATACACAAGCTTGCAGGCACTTTAATTTTGTTTGCATGCAACAAAGTCAGGTTTTATCGCGTGGCGGCCAAACTACATGTAGTCATGGTAGGTGTGTATCATTTTCAATGGATAGCGTCGTGTCAAAAAGTTAATACGAGCATTAGCATATGACGTCGCGTCCTGGAGTGAAATAACGTCATGCAATAAAATCGATTAACTACTAGTGGTTTAAAGATTTTCTGGAAACTTTATGACATCCATAACAACGCTGCGTACATAATGACACAATTATAGCGTTTTAACGCCAGAAATGAGATTTCAAAGAAATCTTAATGTTATATGATAAATATAATCTAACATTCGTGCTCTCGTATTATTGAATTTATTGTATTATTGAATTTATTTAACTTGTTGCAAAAAAGGACAAAATGCTCGACAAATCTCCCATTTTATCTCTTTTCCCCAACTCGTTTAATAAAATCAATAAAACATGAGCACTCGTATAAGATCCTCTTAATCTGCATCAAGAGGAACACTCATGTAAGATCCTCAATATCTGCAATAAGAGGAGCATTCATGTAAGATCCTCTATATCTGCAACAAGAGGACCTCTCGTGTAAGATCCTCTATATCTGTGATACCATGTCACTGGGCCATTCTTAATTCAATAAAAAAACTAGAAGGGCGGCCCATTGCAAATATCTACACAAATTTATTTTAGAAATGAATTCGATTTTTGGAATGTTCATGGAGTCATGAATATTTTGGGTCTCTTGCAAAGTAAGTGAAGGGCTATTGCCTGTACAGAAATGATGCTGTTGTGGTGCTTGATTGAAACATCATCTTAAAAATTATTTTTGAAAAAAGGGGTATTTTTAACAAAATTCAACGTCTCATGGAGATTTCTGGAAAGGGATTGTTTCATTTTTATTTTCAAGCATCATCCTTGATGGGTAACCAAACAAATCACAGGAGAAAAATGTTTTTGCCTTATTAATCCAACTGTCGTTATGAGTCAGACTATGAGTGACTTTGTATTGTAACCAATGGCAAAATACGCAGTGTTCCTTTAAATATTTTGAGCAGTGTATGAACAGGCTCGGTCGAAAAAGGAGTCCACTGTACTAGCCATTCATAAGACAGATTAAAGTAAATCTGGCTTTGAGCTTTGAGTCCAAAATGACATTGTATTTTTTTGATAACCTACTTTATGGGCAATCATTGTACCAAATATGAACATCCTCGGTCTGAACATGATGACTTTGCGTTATGAGTAAACCTGACTATCGGATAAACAGATGGACGACAAACGGATGAATGAGCGGACTAGCCTGATTACAATATGTCCCATTTTTTATTCAAAAAGCCCAGATAAAATAATGAGTATTTTTATCTAAGGAAATGCTCCCGATTTCAACAATTACGATAACCTTTTTCTGGCCATTCCCTCTGTAAACGACGATAGGTCAGGCCTCAGAGTCAATGACGGCCCTGACGTAAAGCCTGCATCCCTTGGTTTATGCCTAATGCTTGTCATTTGCAGGGCCCAGCGTGGCTTAACTTGAGATTTTCGTTAGCTTTGACTATCTGCGAGTCGTGAGCCCTTTTCTTTTTTCATAATAATGTGTTAATTGATTAGATTGTTTCTCTGTGATGACACATTGCATTAGATTGGAAGCCTCCAAGAGAGCTATTTTTCTGTTTTAACAACAACATAATCCAGGGTGAACATTTGGTACCAGTAAAATGTATTTAAGCCCACCACCTGTGGCTTATGCTGCTGTCCGTTCTAAGACGTTGGTTCTGTTGCTGTTAATTCATTGTTTATATTTGCCCCCATTGTATGGGTCCTCATTTGGTCCTTGTTTTGTTATACAGTACTTTGTGTTATATCCATGCGCGGATCCAGAAAGTTTTGTCAGAGGGGGTCCACCTTTGACAACGTTTTGTTTTTAGTTGGTGAGGGGAGGGAGGATCAAAATACCACTATAAGCGGGCCGTCGTCGGCTTGGCGTGCCGATGATGTCCACATCTTGAATGCTGGCTTTGTAGCATTGTGATCTTCAGGCGATCCCGGCCTGTATTGCTAAGGAACCCTATATTTTTGTAATTTTCCAGTGGGCGGGGTAGTCCGGACCACCTGCTCCCCCCCCCCCCTCTGGATCCGCGCATTCTATCTAGTTTTACAATCATCTTGATTTGGAAGAGAGAGCTTGTTACTTTACTTTAATTGTCTACTGGTGTTTTGTGAATGTTCATGTTCTGCGGCTCTTCCTCGCAAGGTTGGCAAATAAGAATAAGCAAATTTTGCCATGCCAGTGTTTTTTACAGGTAAGTACCTGCAAATACTGGTATTTACCGGCAAATATGATTTACCAACCTGAAAGTTTTACAAAACACTACACTACCCAAAAGCCTCGGGATTGAACAAGCGTTCTTGAAGCCTTGCCTGGTAAACGGGTCGGCCCACTGGGGGTTTAACTGTTGGACTTAATTTGTAATACTGTTAAGTCCTTATTTTTGTTTATCTCCTTTTTATATCTCGATTTGTATGTACTAGGAGATGATACATCGATAAGTTAGGGATCTTTCATGCGGACCAAGCATCTTTTCGTCTTGATCAAAATCAGAAATAATGGAGAGGTTGGTACATTTACCATGAAACTAGTTTAAGCCCTCCAGTAAAAACATTTACTGGCCGTTCCAACGCGGTGCTTCTTTTGTGGATCCTTTTTGTTATTCATGTTTAATGTCTATCATGCTGTCTTGTCTGTTCGTTGCAGCCTTGTGGTCACCTGCTGGGAAAGGGCTAACTTCTTGGCTCTCACATGTGTGATGTTCTTGTTTTTTAGTCACTTTCCTATGTAGTGCCCTATGTCAGGTGTGGTACTTGATTGTATCGATACCTGATATTTGCCTTCTTCCTTACTTTGATATCAAAAGACACTTACCTAGTATTCTCTACATGCGCGGATCCAGAACGTTTTGTCAGAGGGGGTCAAACTTTGACAAGTTGTTTAAATTTGATGAGGGGTAGATGATTCAAACACCACTATTAGCGGGCCATCAACGGCCCGCCAGCGAAACACCATTTAAATGACGTTTCGCTGGTGGGCCGATGGTGGCCCGACATTGAATGCTAGATTGGTAGCTTTGTGAATTTAAGGGGATGCGGAAAAGTAATGCTAAGAAACCCTATATCTTTGTGATTTTCCAGTGGGGTCAAGTGCCCCTTTCCATACACCCCTCTGGATCCGCGCTTGAAAGTTATTTGTACTACTCACCAATTTGTGTCATAATTGGACTGCTACTACCCATGCCATGTAGAACTAGAACACTACTCACCAATTTGTGTCATACTTGGATTGCTACTACCCCTGCCATGTAGATCTAGAACACTACTCACCTATTTGTGTCATACTTGGATTGCTACTACCCATGCCATGTAGATCAAGAACACTACTCACCACTTTGTGTCATACTTGGATTGCTACTACCCATGCCATGTAGAACTAGAACACTACTCACCAATTTGTGTCATACTTGGATTGCTACTACCCATGCCATGTAGATCTGGAACACTACTCACCAATTTTTGTCATACTTTGATTGCTACTACCCATGCCATGTAGATCTAGCACACTACTCACCAATTTGTGTCATACTTGGATTGCTACTACCCATACCATGTAGAACTAGAACACTTCTCACCAATTTGTGTCATACTTGGATTGCTACTACCCATGCCATGTAGATCTAGAACACTACTCACCAATTTGTGTCATACTTGGATTGCTACTACCCATGCCATGTAGATCAAGAACACTACTCATCAATTTGTGTCATACTTGGATTGCTACTACCCATGCCATGTAGATCTAGCACACTACTCTACAATTTGTGTCATACTTGGATTGCTACTACCCATACCATGTAGATCAAGAACACTACTCACCAATCTGTGTCATACTTGGATTGCTACTACCCATGCCATGTAGATCAAGAACACTACTCACCAATTTGTGTCATACTTGGATTGCTACTACCCATGCCATGTAGATCTAGAGCCCTACTCACCAATTTGTGTCATATTTGGATTGCTTCTACCCATGCCATGTAGATCAAGAACACTACTCACCAATTTGTGTCATACTTGGATTGCTACTACCCATGCCATGTAGAACTAGAACACTACTCACCAATTTGTGTCATACTTGGATTGCTACTACCCATGCCATGTAGATCAAGAACACTACTCACCAATTTGTGTCATACTTGGATTGCTACTACCCATGCCATGTAGATCAAGAACACTACTCACCAATTTGTGTCATACTTGGATTGCTACTACCCCTGCCATGTAGATCTAGAACACTACTCACCAATTTGTGTCATACTTGGATTGCTACTACCCATGCCATGTAGATCAAGAACACTACTCACCAATTTGTGTCATACTTGGATTGCTACTACCCATGCCATGTAGATCTAGAACACTACTCACCAATTTGTGTCATACTTGGATTGCTACTACCCATGCCATGTAGATCAAGAACACTACTCACCAATTTGTGTCATACTTGGATTGCCTCTACCCATGCCATGTAGAACTAGAACACTACTCACCAATTTGTGTCATACTTGGATTGCTACTACCCCTGATGTGTAGATCAAGAACACTACTCACCAATTTGTGTCATACTTGGATTGCTACTACCCATGCCATGTAGATCTAGAACACTACTCACCAATTTGTGTCATACTTGGATTGCTACTACCCATGCCATGTAGATCAAGAACACTACTCACCAATTTGAGTCATACTTGGATTGCTACTACCCATGCCATGTAGATCTAGAACATTACTCACCAATTTGTGTCATACTTGGATTGCTACTACCCCTGATGTGTAGATCTAGAACACTACTCACCAATTTGTGTCATACTTGGATTGCTACTACCCATGCCATGTAGATCTAGAACACTACTCACCAATTTGTGTCATACTTGGATTGCTATTACTCATACCATGTAGATCAAGCACAAGACAACCATTGCCGCCTGCCTTTTCAATCAAGTATGTTATATTATTGCGATACAAGTCGAATAGCTGCACTGTATATAGATTCCCGAAAGTTGCAATGTCTAACTCTCTGTTTGGGTCAAATTGAAACCCGGTTGTATAATCTCATCGGAGAGTGGCCTAGGTGTTGTTGAACTCCATCACTTATTCGTTTGCTTAAACTTATGGTATTTAAATCAGTGACTGTAATTACATTACACCTGTAAAACAAATTGATTTTAGCCTATAAACATCAATTCTAATGCACTTGCAAATGCAACGGGACGACTGATTGGATAACGTCATAAATTTGCGACAGTATATCCGGAACCCGACGTCATTACGTCGCTTTTCATTGGTTGACTATTGATTATATGCAGCTGGCAAGCGGTTTTATTCAGCTGGCAGCCGCTGGACGTATAGGCGCAACACAGTACATTTTCACTGTCGTTTTGAAGGGAAAATGTTAATAGTACATTAGAATGGGGATAACCATATTCAAAAGTTTCATTTTGGGAGGTATATCGTCGTTAACGCGTCGCCGTAAAACTTTTCGGACCATATATCCGACGATATACCTCCCCAATGAAAATTTTGAATACAGTTATCCCCTAATTGGGCGAATCCATATCGAATGTAATGGTTGTTCGGTGGTAATTTACAATTTCATTCAAAGTTTAAAAGTACATTTGAGCCGTGACATGTGATTTCCAACAATGGGGATGTGCGACCAGCAAAGTCTCAGATCAGCCTGCCCATACGCGCAGTCTGATCAGAGTCTTTGCTAGTCGCTTGAATATTCTATGAGTGTTAAGCTACTGACTGAACATCATTTGGAGGTTTAAGCTTTAAAAGAGGCGGCACAGGCTAGTCCGAGTCTACACTTGTCAAATGCCATATTGTTGGAAATCACATGTCAAGGCTTATTGTGTAAGCAGACAGTGCAGAACCTGAACAGACGCTATATGTTGCATTGTTTGTCAATGTCAAAACATGGCCGCTAGGCTAATTAATTTACATAAAATACAATAATTACTGAATGTATTTTGCATCAGTGAAATTTATTTATTATACAATTTTAAAGTATGACCTTTGGCTGTTTGTCGGGCCCACTGGGGTTTACTTGTTGGATTTCTCTTGCTTCGATATTCAGTTTTATTTACTGTTGAGTCCTTATATTTGCTTTATCTCCTTGTTATATCTTGATTTATATGTTCTAGGAGATGATGCATTGACAAGTTAGGGGTATTTCATGTAAACCAAATATCTATGTGTCTTCCACATCTGAATTAAAGGTGAGGTTGGCGCGTCGTAAAATCGGTTTAAGCCCTCCAGTAAAATATTTTACTGACCGTTCCCAGGCGGTATTTCTTTTGTGGTTTTTTATGTTTTTTTTTTCTGTCTTGCGTTTGCGTTGCTTTTGTGCGCGTCTGTTTATATGTGCCTTGTGGTCACCTGCTGGGAAAGGGCTGACCCCTTAACTCTCGTTTGTGGTGTCTAACTGTGAGTTTGTCACTTTCCCATTGGTATCCATGGTCAGGTGTGGTACTTGATTGTATCCATTCCTGATCTTTGCACCCTTACTTACTTAATTCCTTTATATCTGTTAATTAAATGAATGCAACATCTAAACATGTTCAGTGATATAACTTACTGCAGTTACATTTCACATGCAAAAATACCATACTTAGTTATTTACATAAATTTTGTAAAAATGAATGCAATTTAAGGAGTGATTTTTGTTTCTTTGTTTGACTTTATTCTTTACGTCCCACCAACAATCTTTCAGTTATACAGGGACAGGTCTTCCTGGGATGAACCAGTACTAAGCTAGGATAAATGTGTCTTGCTCAAGGACCACAACGCATTGACGCCGGTGAGGCTCGAACCCGCGGCCCTTCGGCCTCGAGTCAAGCACTCTACCACTGAGCCACTGCGCTCCCAATTTAAGGACTGAAAATCTATGTCAATATGTTCTTGACATTAACAAACATGCCACAATAATTACTTTATAATACATGCAGTAGCACTATGACTGTTAGACTTTACAATATGCTGGGTCCGAGCAATATTTAACATTAATATACAAATACGACTGTAGATGTTTACATGTAAGAAGTGGCTGTAATAACTTCACATAAGTAAGAATGTAGGCATAGGATATTATAAAAAAGAGTCATTTCATCCTAGACCTTTTCTATACGTAAATACTGACGGTATGCCGTGGCAAGTAAAACTTACGTTTTGGGTATTGCGTAACACAATATAATGCGTCTTCAAGCTTATCAAATTCACGTTTAAGTTCCGGTGCGCTTGCGCACTAAGACATGTTGTTGAATACTGAATCGATGGTTCAGTGGTAGAGCATTTGCTTTGCTTGTGAATGGCCCTGGGTTCGCTCCCCGACATTTCCATTTTTCCCCCTTCGATTCAACGTTTTCTAAAAACATTCAGTATGCCAAGGCAAGTAAAATTACAGAAAATGTTCAGCTATAATACATAGCTATTTTTAGATGTTTACTTGTCGCACTAAACACTGTTTGAGAACACGGAATCAATGATTCAGTGGTAGAGCGTTCGCTTTGAATGTGAAAGGCCACGGGTTCGATCCTCGCTATATCCACTCTTCGCTTCAACTTTTCAAGCTTTATTTAGATGTTTACTCTTGTTCTACATGTAACCACAAACAACATTTCCAGTCATATACATCTATGAACCTGCCTATAGTTATTCATATTATAGTTTTCCTTGCTTTAATTACAGTAAAACATGTGTAAAACGACCACTCAAAAATAGACAAAGCAATGATCTTAATGACAAATAGTAACTTAACGAAGGTCGAAGGTATTGCAGAATGCTCCCATTGGAGCATTCTGCGATACTTTTGACCTGCGTTAAGCGATAATTAGTCTTGAAAAACAGTTTTGGCCTTATAGAAAGTGACTGTTTTACACAGCTTTTACTGTATTTGTTTTGTTAACCCCTATCATTACTCAAAGCCACCTGTCCACACAGGTATTACGAAGCTCTAAGGTTGCTGAGCAATACAGGTCCGGATCCCATGGAAAATCGCAAAGCTACAAAGCCATCATTCAATTTTGGGCCACTATTTAAATGACGTTTCGCTGGCGGGCCAATGATTGACCGCTTTTAGTTGTATTTGGATCCTCTCTCCCCTCATCAATTAAAAAGATGTTTTCAGAGTCGGACCCGCTCTTACAAAACTCTGGATCTGCGCATGTAATAACTCATTTTAAGCTGACAGGGGTAAATATACATGCATTTGTAGATAAAAAGGTCGATTTAACCCTTTTCATTCTGAGGAACTTTACAAAACATATCAATGATTGTGTTACCTGCGCATCCTGCATCTTTTGCGCATAATTTTGCCTCTGGGATGCAAAGTTTTTATTTCAGCGAGTCCGAGGATGCAATAGTATTGTAGACTTGTCATTAAAAATAGTGCTCCGGACTCATAAGTTTGCAGTTGGACTCATTGATATGGGTAACAGCGAGTCCCATAAGCCCAAAATTGTAAATGAATCACTGCATATTGATACAGAAAGTGCAGGATAGTCCATTTAAGGAGACAAAGGTTGAAATTTCTAAATTGAAATGTATTACAATGCATTATGTTTCATCTGTGTATTCACTGTTTGTTAAAGTACCTGTTTAGCGGTATCCAGAAGGAAAATGTTTAACACGTTTTACGGGAATGCCATAGGCCAGCTAAAGCATTTTTGTATACATCACACATTCTTGCTCATAGCAGTTTGAAGTCCTTGTCAAATGAAGATAAAGATACAGAAGCCTTGTTTAAGGTCGCTTATAATGTAACAGGCAACATTAGCTCACGAGCTATTCTGTGAATACTTACCTGCCTTATTCTAGCTTCCTAGCACAACCCTTTTTATGCGAGCGTCAGCAAGGGAGCTGCTAGTACCATTCTTAACACCTTTGGTATGGTGCGGCCGCGGGATTTGAACCCACGACCTCACGCTCCGAAAGCGGACGTTCTACCAACTGAACTATCGAGGCGGTATAAATGAACTAAAATTCATGTTCAAATCATGAGATTTGCGTGCTGTTTGAACATGGGTTTTGTGAGGTTGGCGCCGTTAAACCGGTTTAAGCCCTCCAGTAAAATATTTAACTGACCGTTCCAAGGCGGTACTTCTTTTGTGGATCTTTTATGTTTTTGTTCTGTCTTGTGTTTGCTATGTTTTGTGCGCGTCTGTTTATATGTGCTTTTTGGTCACCTGCTGGGAAAGGGCTGACCTCTTGGCTCTCGTTTGTGGTGTCTTCTGTGAGTTTGTCACTTTCCCATTGGTATCCTGGGTCAGGTGTGGTACTTGATTGTATCGATTCCTGATCTTTGCACCATTACTTACTTTTAATTTGACAAAACTTAAAATGAGCCCTGAGTTGTTTGCTTTATGTTATACGGACCGCATTGTCGCCACTGCTTTTGTTCACGCACCTATGACGTTGTGACGACGTTATGACGTTCGAAAGTTTACAGCTGACGCCATTTTGATTAAAGAAATCCTGTGTAAGAGAAATTGTATATTTTTAATGTTGTAGCGATATTTTCGATGCGATTTCGATGAAAATCAGGTAAAATAAGCAATGAATACGATCGCACATGTTCCTTTCATTGCAGTAACACTTGTCTGTCGGGTCCATTGAGGGATGTTCAAATACTCAGTCGAATGGCCTCGTGTTCAAACAGCTTCATCAGGACCCGGTGAATGTTAATACATGAAACGACATGCGTGATAAACAAAAACGTACAACAACAGCAAGACTTACAATCGGAACTGGTTCGGTCAATTCCACTGACTCAGACCTCGGATGTACATCGAGTGTCTACTTTGATTACGTGACGCTGACATCACAGAAACCATGCCAATACAAAAAAAAAGTTTGATTGCAGCTCAAAAACGGTTACAACATTACACAAGATGCTACATGAATAAATGAAGTTTAGGTTTTAAACATAAATTTCATTTATTCTGTTGATAGAATAATGGGATCTAATGGAGCTGAACCCACATGTTACATAATTAATTTTCCTTACGTCAGTTCTGGCTAACAAAAGACCTTATACATCCGAGGCTTGATTCTCGAATTAGGCCAAGATTTTACGATTGCGACACTTACTCATCTGAATCTACTGTAGTACAGTCATGGTTGTATGTGCACATTTCTATGGTATTGTTGTAGCATCCTCCCCCAGGTCTGTCTTATAACACGTCTAATCGTTCACTTCCGCCGTGAGGTACAAGAATCAATATATTGACGCCATCATAGTCATCTATTTTAAAACAGTCTTCGCAGCTAGCTACAGCTGTAAGTAAAAAGGAACCAACCCTAGGTAAACCAATAGACTTTTCCATAAGGGTTGATACAGTTAAGTCAGGATGGCCCATTGTATATATTGAGGTTACAATTTTGTGTTTAACAACAACATAATCTAGGGCGAAGATTTAGTACCATTAATATTCATTGCTGTCTGTTCTAAGGAGGTGGTTCTATTTTTGTTGACTTAATGTTTATTGTTGCTCCCAATGTTTGTGGGGTTCTGTGTTTGGTCAATGTTTTGTTATTTGGTACTTTGTGTCCTTCAAGATATGCAATCATCTTGCTGGGAAAGATAGAGCCTGTTGTTCAACTCTAGCTGTCTTCCTGATGTATTGTAACAGTCAGTGTTCTGTGGCTCTTCCTCACGGTGCCATGGGTTGGTCTGTGGTATGTGATTGTGGTATTTCCTGATCATATTTACTTGCATTTAAAAAATAGGGGTCAGAGGCTACATTTAAAAACTAGTATATTGCATTTTTGAATTGTCTGAAGATCGATTTTAATTTGGTAATCAATGCTGCATTGATTCCCAAATAAAAAGCGATCTATAGGTATAAAATGCCATGTTCTTTCGACTTTAACAATGATTAATGCCTGGCATGTTTGCTTCCTATACTGAAATGTGACATTTAGGCTGGATGAAGTTGGTAGACAGGTGAATGTTTTAAAGCGCAGCTCAACGCGTTACCGGTAACGACATTGGATAAGCCTTTTGGAGTTAACGTTGTAAATCAATGCGTATTACGAGCACTTTCAACGTGAATTGGACTAGTACTTGTACAAATACGCAATTTATACGCCCATGCTTACCTTATCCAAAGGTTTAAAAGTCTAATATTTGGTCTGATATATATTTGTTTTTCCATCTTATATTCAATTATCTATCAAAGAACTTCTATTTATTTATTTATCTTATTTATTTATTTATTTGCTTATTTATTTATTTATTTATCCACCATGTATTTTTCTTCGTTTATTTTGCTTTAACTTAAATAATTTACAATTTGGTTTGTATTCATATGTAGTTATTCATGTATTCATATGTATTTGTACATGTTAAGCCATGTTTACTAGCTTTTATGTATGTTAAGATTGTAGGGGAAGGGTCGTAACTAAGGTTGTGAGGACTTGTGACCCAACCCCATTGCTGTGTAAAAATTTGGCAATAAAATATGTTTAAACTATATATCACGGTTGTCAATTTAGTTTTGACACGTGCGAGCTGATATAAAATAACAATGTAGCTGTATACATACGTGAATTTTCACAGCAAAACGCTCCATCTGCTGAAAAAGAATAAAAGAAATACTCGTGTTTTATTGAAACTTGACGTGTTTCAATCGCTGACAGTTGATCATTTATATTTGATTTAACGTGTTGCAATGCGGCTGATCGTTGACCAATCACTGGCCGCAGGATTCATTCTCATTAATACACGGCAGCAGAGGGATCCATAGCCATTTAAGCCTGGTGTGCTGGAAGGCAAGGTATATAACAATGACGATATAACATTCTTTTCCGTGTATTAACGCTTGCCAAGCCCTCGTGTGATAATGTGTTGCAGCCCTCACAGCGAAGCGAAGCGGTGAGAGCTGCACTACATTATCACACGAAAGCTTGGCAAACGTTTATACACGGAAAAGAATGTTTTATTTTTTGATTTAACAAATTGAAAATGCAATAATACGGGAGCACGAGCGTTGGATACTATTTACCATTTTAACGACTTGAAAATAGCGCTTTTGACGTGAACATTCTAAGACTTTGCCATGTATACATGCATAAGGCATTACTAGATATGTAAAGTACCCGTGTTTTTTGCTGATCGTTCCAGGGCGTTGCTTCTTTTGTGGATCCTTTTTGTTTTACGTTTGTCTTTGGTTTGCTGTCTTGTCTATTCATTGCATCCTTGTGGTCACCTGCTTGGAAAGGGCTGACCTCTAGGCTCTCTTGTGTGTTGTACTTTTGTGTTTTTTTTTACTTTCTTCATCCACATCATAACTTATAATTAAGGTGACTTGGGTGCCGTTAAACATGTTTAAGTCCTCCAGTATTTAATTACTTCAACCATTCCAAGGCGGTGCTACTTTTGTGGACCCCTTTGTTATGCTCGCTTGTCTGTACCTGGTAGCCTTGTGATCACATGAATGGAAAGGGCTACCCTATAGGCTCTCTTGTGTGTGATGTTTTCTTGTGTTATCGTCACTTCGCCTTTTTACAGCATGAAAAGTGCTGTAGTGGGGCCATAGTCAGATTCTTTGACAATTCTAGTCAGCTTCTGGGGGCTATTGGCCCCCAGACCCCCCTTGTAATATGTGAATGTATTAATTTTTGTACTTAGTGTACCAAAAGTTGAAGGCAAATCTACATAAGACTATTTCAGGAACATTCCATCGACAATACAACCACCTACATTTATGGGATCATCTAAGATTATCCTCACCTCAAGCTTACTAAAACGAGTTGATAGTTTGTCAGTAGATATTTAAAGTCCATCAATATGGGCAAATGTCAAAGGAATGGATGTAAGGGGATGAACAACCACCCTTTTCAGATCTAACTCTTTAACTGTTGGCAGATAAAAAAGCGGCTAAGCAAATCTCTTGTTTCCTGAAGTTCTTTTTATATCTTCTTGGTTTGTGTCTGAAGTTTCCTGACAAAGCATTGCATGCAGATGGTTTTACTTTCCATCTGCGAATAGGGTTTTCAAATCTGTCACCATGATTGTGCATCCTGTTTTAAATTCTTCATATCATTGTTGTCGATGTGTCTGGGTTGCTAAAATGTTCCTTGCAATATTTTCAGATATCACCTTAACTGTGAAATGGAGTAGAGCTTTTCATCTCGTCTGTCTGGAAAAAAAGGTCCATAGTAGTCCCAATCCCAATGATAAGCTTGTTTAGGTCTATATCGTCACGCTTAGTTGGGCTTGGTGTCAGCTCTTGCACTACATCTGCATTCTCTTTCAGTCTTGACTTTCAATTAAACGGCTTAAATAAGTACTGACCCAGTCAATATTTTCCTACTTATTGCACTCACTGATTTACTGAATGATAATATCCCCTTTCGTCTGAATGGAACATCAGCATTGATAATCTGCTCTAAATTCCAATCCATAGGGCTAATGAATTGTTTGTTCATTTGTCGGTTGGACAAAACCCCTGTCTCCAACATTGCCACGCAGCTGGATGTGCCTTGTCGATGTAAAGAAGGCTTAGATGATATCTCGCCGTCCATTGAGCATAATTAGGACAAGTTAAAGCAAAGAGTATTGCACACAATTTACCTAGACAGAAAGTGCAAAGTCTTAAATCATTTGAAGTGCATGCTCTGTTAAAACGAAGATATAGCTCTACAATGTCACTGTACATAATCCAGGAGACTGCTTGTTTGTTGTGTTCCCTGACCTAGTAGTCATACATGTCCATAGATGCCTTGTGACTGTTCTGCGGCTTTCCCTCGTGGTGTTGTGGTTTGATCTGCAGTGTGTGATTGTGGTATTTCCTAAATAGACTTACTTAAACTTATTTATACTCGCCAATCATTTTAATATTCTGCATTAGAGGTGGATAAGGGTTATCATGCAATTCCTAGAACATAGAATATATGTCATGTGGAACATTGACCAGCACAGCCTGGTCACTCATGGCTGGTCACGTGATGATAGCTATACATAGAGTTTACAGCTTAGAAACTAATAGGGCTGAGCCAATATCCAGGCAAATTTTAGCTTTATCCAAGCATAATTTATTCACATTTGAAAGGAATAAGGAACTTGAAATATACCTATATTGTACTGCAAGGGCTTGGCCTATGCCTACTTTATGTCTCTTCCTTGCGGTGCAATGGGATGGCCTGCAGTTTGTGATTGTGGCATTTCTTGGTCATACGAAGGCTGTTTAAATAAGAATGCAAGTAGCTTCATAGCTTTCTTCACATATATGCTGCAAGAAAAATGTCATACCTGTTCGTGCGATACTTCCCGATTATGGAAGATATGCAAATTATAACACAAACTCCAAAAATGAGTATAAACGATATTTACTTCTTCTGCCCTCAATCCTTAATGGCTACTCTAAATCTCCTAGCAACTAACGTAACGTACGTTATTATAACCGACGTAATAACGCTAGTAACGTCATGATAGCCTAAATATCTAGAATAGCTTGATGAGATATTCTAGTGCCCTAAAATCAACTTTATCTTTTGTCCAATACCTTTCTGGAAAGAACTATTTGTCGCCTTTAAAATGGCACCAAACTGAAAAAAACACTCACTATATGTCTAGAGTTACAGACGCTTATATAAAAGCCATTCCTGTATACTGAAGTTTTTCTGAAGCAAATTGCCATACACGTTTTGGTACATGTGCGGATATATCGTCATATCTTTGTACGTTGGTATTTTTCTAGAGTTATCACATTTTATAACATTTTTTAAGCATTTTGTCTGCTTCTTAATGACGTGCTTACATTAATTAAGATATGTTTCATCTGTCTAGTTCTCAAGACCAGGTGAGTATTTTTATTGTAAATAATGCCTATTTTGGTAAAACTTAAAGTTAACGTTCAAATTTAGAATAAAACCGCAATGTTATGACAACAAAAATAAGTTTAAGTTCTATAACCCCAGTTTTGATTTAATAAAAATGATTTTTACCATTTAAAAATTACTAACTATCCTTCAATTATTTGTAGCAACAGCTCAGTATGAGCGATCAACATATTATCTTTGAGTTAAAGCTAGTTTAAATGTTGCTTTGTGCATTTAGTTAGAGAAAACTTTGACTAAAAGTGAAAGGTGGTGTTTTGTTTACCATTTATTTGCAAACATAAGGAGACTTTAGTGAAAACGATTCGATGTAATTTAACCAAAACGCCTCGGATTTTTGCAACTTTCACAGAATCATTATATAAGAATATGGGGACACTGCCTTAAAAAATCAAGAAATTTCACCAATTTATTGAAGAATTATACGCTTGTCTATATCACTTGTATGTTTGAAGCATCGAGTTTAATAGTATACTAAAGTGACCCTCATTCAAAGGGCTATAACTCGATAGGCATTCTGTATTTTCTTTAGGTCTGGTGCCAGTTTAAAGGTGACATATAATCCTTTATAGAAACGGATACCATTTTTTCGTAGCATATATGCGACGAAAGTTATGAAGTTACTTGTGTTCATATTTGAACGGCCCTCGTACTCTATCATTTGACGAAACTATAATAATTGTTGATGAAACACCATTGTTTTACATTTGATTGATTTATATATCTGCCCTAGCTTAAACCAATTAAAAACCATCCAATGACCAGAGACAAAATGTCATTAGTTTTCGTGGGCTTTATAATTTGCTATATCTTAGTGTCAGAAAGCTTCTTTGACATGTCCTATTCTTTTTATATTAAATATTGATAATTTTATATTGTTTGCTGCCAAAATTTGCATTTTAATACTAATATTACATGGCTCAAAAATAAACCAACAAGGATACCCCCATTTTAGAGCTATTTTAAGATATTGCCTAGCCAGGATGTATTCCGTTGCGCATAGCAATATCGTGTACCAGCTGGATTTTTTAAGAGATATTTGAATTCAGCACACTTTTTTGCATACGAACACACCTTCATACCTTTTGGCCTCAACCAAAATTAATCCAATTGTGGGCGCTCAGACTGAATTTATTTCCTCAAATTATTTACATTGGCGAGCCAGCTCTAGGCAAACGACCTGTTTATGGCGAACTGTGCTTGGGTCATCCAGGTTCTCTATGAAGCCAGCATGATTCTTGAGCCAATCGATTAGTTGCTCATGCATCTGGTAACGCAGGATATTTGAGAATGCTTGCCGTGATTTTTGACATTTTAAGTGACCACATTAGAACTACACATATAGAGCAGGATGTCATTCTTCAAGTGTTGCCATGTCATGGATAGGCGGGGTCCGAGACCAGTATGATCCAGTACGAAATCGCACGTCGTCAGAGAATCAATTGTCTCTATATAAAGTGAGAAGTGACTTAACAAACTGAAGAATGAGAAGAGCTAATAACTCCTTGGACTGGAACCAGTAATCTGCATGTACAACATAAAACTGTTTAAGCCATACGTCATATGGCAGAGTAACTATGTCACCGTCATAGTTATGTGTCGTTTTATCAACATGATGATCATAAGCCTTTCTCAAAAGCATATACAAAGTGGCTACTGCTACCTGGTGCATGTACATGTACCTAGTTCTGCAGATGTGGTGGATACTGAAGGATTTAGGTTTGCCACTAGTTGAAAAAACACTATTAGTGAGTGTTGTAATCCAGCCACTACTGTCCAGTCGGTCACAAGACAGACGGCATAGCCTCTTCTCAGTGTGCATTGCCACAAATGTCACTTGATAGTAGTCTGCACCATGCTGTGTCTATGAAATACTTCCACTAAAATTTTTAGCCAGCGTTGGGCTTCCATGACTCGTGTCTGATCCAGATTGATATAACAGTACTGTAGTTGATGGACTGACTTCATAACATGCCAAGCCGTTGCAGGGTTGTTGGACAAAGGCAGCATGTACGACATGGTTGGGGAAGTAGCAAGAGGTACTGTAGCACTGGCATAGTATGCTGCCCATTGAAAAATGCGTTTCACTTTCCTCAACCATGCGTATGTGAAGGGGGATCACCTAAAACCCGTGACGATATAATACACGTAACGTTCTAAATTGTTTACATCACCTAATATCCGTGACGATTATTTTCCGTGACGTTTTCGTGGGTTGATCTGTGATTGTGGTATTACTTGGTCATATTCACTTGTTCATTTCACAGGGTCACGTTTTTAAAAGAAAATGGAGTAATAATAGACATTGATGTGATAATCAAAAATTTATTTACCAAGTCACACTTGATAATCGTACAGTTATGGAAATCTGAAGCTGCTGCTACTTTACGATCAAAAATAAAACAAAAAACAAGACATTAGTAACTTTCATTGCTGATACTTTTGAAGGATATTTACTTTGAAATTGGAAAGAAACATGTAAGAGATATATATCATTTTTGAGCGTATAGTAGTTGCAGCTTCCGATTTCAAAAACTGTATGGTTGTCAACAGTGAAATTTTCTTTTTTTCTTTCGTTTCGGATTCAAACATTTTTTGCAAAAATATGAGATACCACTTTCTGGTATTTCATTTATGTCTAGTCCTTCACAGGAAGGGTGATACCATATATTGCACTTGTCGCAAATGGCATAATGGCCTTCTTCTGGCATTTGACAAGTGCAAAATACTTTGAGGTATGCCGAACACCTTACACCACCGGCAAAAGAAGATTCCCGCGATCTTGCTGGAAATAGTGACAATTCATTCTGTTCTAGGCAGTGTATTAAATGTTCTCGCATGAGCTCAGTGTCAAAGCATACAAACCGCAATCATCGCTATTATTTTCATATGCACAGTCCATAAACTTTAAGAGTATTTTATCACAACGCTTGGGAGGCCCATCTCTTAAAAGCTGACACACTACTTGCTGGGTTGGAAAGCTCATGCTTGTGAAGGCAGAGTCAAGTATTTTAATCTCATTGAGGGATTTCATTTTCATCGTTGAAAGTGTTAACCAGTGAGATCCACCTTTTTGTGGATCTCTGTTCAAGACCTGAATAAAGTTCCCCCCTTGCCTTTTTAAATGAGAGGTTACTTGCTTTCAGGCAAGTATCAAGACTCCACATGTGAGGGAATTGTCGTTTCAACATTTCTTATGCGGCGTCTATTATTCTGTCATTCAACCACGCGTTAGGTAGATACAAAATGCTTTTCTCCTCATCCTTAAAGTTATGCTTCCAATTTGAAGCCAGTCGGGACCAGCAGGGTCGTGAGTGGTCGTCACGGGTTTTCCGATCGTATTTTCCGTGACGTTATCGCCAGTCACGGGTTTTCTCGACGTTTCGCCAGTCACGGGTTTTCTCGATGTTTCGTCTGTCATGGGTTTTCTTCGCATTGTGACGAATTTCTCACTGAATATGTTGCTCATTTTAGTGGGTTCTTCTAATTGAAATGTCGTGTCGTAGCTAAGGCATTGTTCGATGGTATCAAAATAAAGTACCTTTTTCTAGTTCATCTAACATGAGTGAGTGTCCACATATAACCACTAAGTTCGGGAACGTGTGAATGGCATGGATGAACTGATTGCTGCTGTCCCTTGCTATAGCGTGAATGTTGTATAAAGCATCTAGCGATATTCTCATTTCATTGTTTCCTTTATATTTGAGATTTTGGATTTGCTTCAAGTTCCTTGGCATTTCCTCCTCATGGATTTCGTTTTTATATACCGCATTTGGGTTTTCCGATTTTGTTTGTTTTAACCATCTCTCTAGGGAACTTGGTTTAGTTCTTACAAATGGTCTAGCTGTGTTTTTTGCATTCCCGTGGGCATGCGCTTGCGAAATTTCATCATTTCCAATATATTGTATTATGAATGGACCGTTTTCCTTTCCAGGTTCATGGAAAACGAATTTCACAAAATCTTTTGACGCCCCATTTGCGGTGGCGATATAAAATACTTTTTTTTTTTATTTTTGGATTTTTCCTGGGTAAGGCTACAGTTCCTTTATTGATCCATCGGTGACCATCCGCACGCCAGTCTTGTGCCTTTACTCCTTCTCCTTTTAACTTGTATAGCTCTCCTCTTTCTGGACGAAATGGCAACCTATGGGCATGCGCTTGCGAAATTTCATCATTTCCAATATATTGTATTATGAATGGACCGTTTTCCTTTCCAGGTTCATGGAAAACGAATTTCACAAAAGGCTCTGTATCTGGGTCACGTAAGTTTTCAAGAACTGCATCAGCTGAAAACGTTCTTGACTGCATCTTGCTTCATTATTTTAATGGCGTTTATGTTGCTATGACGTCAACGTCTTTAATCTACAATTGACGTTCAGGTAATTGTCCAAATCTAAATGACGTTTCTAGCTGAGAAATCCCGTGACGGTACCCACAAAACCCATGACAGTTGCCCCTGACAACACGTGACATTGCCGTGACTGTACTGAGAAAACCCGTGACAATAACGTCACGGACATTATGTCCGTCACTGGTTTTAGTAGATCTGATGTGAAGGATATTGTCGAGAGAGATTGCGAAGCATGAAAAGAATGTCAATGGGTTCCAAGAGTAGGAACATGTATACCTTTATCACTTGGATGTGAGATATCGGAAATTCATTGTTGTGTTAACTGTTTTAGCTAACCTAAACTGTGCAATTTAAGTAGACACGATATGGTTACATTCCGTTCTCCTATTGATAATTATCAGCATGCCTCTATTATTCATAAAATGTTATAAAATTGCAACTTTAAGTCTTTTTTGTTTGGTTTGAGGTTTTATGTTCCAGTCATGTCGAGACGGTTTTTGCTGGGCGTGTTTGATTAAGCTGTTAACCAGTACCAGTACTTCGTGCTCATACGTTTACAACTCTTTGGAGGAGAATGACCGTAGAAATTATTTCATCAAGAGTATGGGACTTGGCCGGGATCAATCTCACCATCCCTGGATCTGAAGTCTGACTTGCTACAGACTGAGCTTCGGGGCTCGGTGCAACGTTTAATAGTATAATAATACAATTATGATATTATGCAACATTTGGTAATATAAGATTACAATTAGACCTTTAAAATGTATCCAAAAATCAAAGCTAGTGCCAAAAATACATTCGGTGATCTCCAATTACCCAGAAAACGTGCATCTATGACAAATTGTTCCATGGCTATGGGTAAGGCCTGTTTTCGATTATGGCCGATGACGGCCATCTTGGACTTTAAAATTCAATTTGTTTTTTGGATATGTTTTTTTCTACGATCCTGAGAAGCTTCTATCCCAAAGGGGAGGTCTGTATAATGATTTATCAACATGTCTCTATTTTTTCATAAAAATTTATACAAATTGCAATGTTTTGTAATACAAATGTATAATATTACAATTTGACCTTTCAAACGTATCCAAAAAGCAAAGTTAATGCCAGAAAGAAAGTGACCTCCAATTACCTAGAAAACATGTATAATAGTACTTTCTATGACAAAAAGTGTTTGGGCTATGGGTAGGACCCGTTTTCCAATATGGCAAATGGCGGCCATCTTGGATTTAAAGACAAAACCTGTGGCTTTATATGGTTCTGAGGAGCTTCTGTACCAAAGGGGACCTTTGCATCATGATTTGAAGTCAATAGTCACTTAGCATCTCTACTTATGTAAAGAATAAATTTAATTAATTTTGATAGCTCACCTGAGCCGAGGGCTCAAGTTGGGCTAGTGTGATTGTCCGACGTGCGTCGTTCATCGTTGGTAAACTTTTTCTTTAAACGACATCGCCTTCTAAACCACTGGTCCAAATTTAAAATAATTTCACAAAAATGTTCCCCATAATGCACCTCTGCCAAAATTGCACAAATGATTACAATCCACCGAAAAAGAGGGCCGCCAGAGCTCTAGATAAGAAATATTTTAAACAGCATCTCCTCCTGAGCCAGAACTTGTCACAGAAATGTTCCACATAATGCCTTCTACTTAAATTGCACAAATGGTTCCGCTCCACTGCCAGAGCTCTAGATCAGAAATACCTTTAAACCACATCTCTTACTGGTCCTACTTGTTCAGTTGGAAATATAGTTTAAATATTGGCCCAAATACAAAATAACTTTACAGAAGTGTTACTCATGATGCCCTCTACCAATATTGCACAAATGGTTCCACTCCGTCTAACAAAGGGCGCCAGGGCTATAGATAAGAAATATCTTTAAACGACGTTTCCTCCTGAATCACTGGCCCAAAGTCAAAATTATGTCACAGAAGTGTTCTTCATGATGCCCTCCAACACAATTGCACAAATTGTTACGCTCAGCAGAAAACAGGGCCGCCAAAGCTCTATACAAGATATGTCTTTACACGACATCTGCTCCTTAGTCACTGGTCCAAATTCAAAAACAAATCACAGAAATATTCCTCATGATGTCCTCTATCAAAATTGCACAAATGATGCGGGCCGAACAAAGGGGCCACCAAAGATCTAGATAGAAAATATCTTAAACGTCATCTCCTCCTGAACCAATGGTCCAAAGCTTTATACGACATCTCCTCCTGAATCACTGATCCAAATTCAAAATCAGTTCTCAGAAATGTTCCTAGTGATGCCCTCTACCAAACCTTCTCAGACCATTCAGCTTAGCAGAACAAAATAGCCACCAGAGCTAAAAATAGAAATATCTTTAAATGATATCCCTTTACAGGCCAAAACCTCATCTCACGTGTCAGGATTCAGGTAAGCGATTCAGGGCCCTAGGGCCCTTTGTTTTTGAAAAAAAAACACTATTTATTTACGTTGACAACCTTTAAAGTCTATAGACATTTTAAACATTTGATAAACATTAACTTAAGGCACAACGTTGTAGGTTTGAGTCTATAAGACCATTTTTACGTGGCATGACTCATTATAAATAGTTATAATTGTGCTTGGTCTGAAATTCGATATTTTTTACAAAATGAACTGTATTATGTGCATACAAATCAAACAACTGGTTTTGTCTCACCAAACATATTGACTTGTTCTAAAATGAACAATGACGCTTTAGTTTATCAATTGTATTATAAGAATGTATCATGACTGGAGGGTAGGATAGAAAAATCCGTGTCGAGGATCGCCGTTCGGCATCATGAGGCTTGCTGAGTGATGACAAACGGTGATCCCGAGGGACGGATTTCTCTATCCCACCCACGCACGAATAATGAATTCCTTTTCCTGCTCACCACTGTTTTTATTTTTTATATTTGTATTTGGCGTTACTTGACGTCCTGGGTAATAAAGAATGGGTAAGATTAGATTTTCTATCCCAGGGTAAAAGCTCAGATATCCTTATCCAGCGTGCAAGAAAATTGTTATATTTGATATGCGACAGCTGAATATCATAGCACGGGGCTGTGTTATATTTATGTCCGCCCAACCGTTGGCGTCAGCGTCCCCGTAGCTTCGTTTCCGTGCGTTATCTTCTGAACCAGTTGATGTATTTTGACCAAACTTGCATAGATACGTACATTGTAGGTAGAGCGTCAAGAGTTTATTAGATTTTGGTGACCTTGACCTTATTTACAAGGTGACATCGGCACTTTGAAATGTCCAAAATAGGATATCCATGCATTATCTTCTGAACCAGTGAAAGGAGTTTTAATAAACTGGCATGGCTACATTGTTGGGAAGGCGAGAAAAGTTGATTAGATTTTGGTGACATTGACCTAATTTTCATAAAGACTGTATAAATCAGCCATTTCCGCACACTATTTACCGAACCAGTGGTTGAATTGCACATATATACTGTTAGGAGGGAGTCGAGTTGCATTTTATGGTTTTTTTTCTGTCTTGTGTTTGCTATGCCTTTGTGCGCGTCTGTTTATTTGTGCCTTGTGGTCACCTGCTGGGAAAGGACTGACCTCTTGGCTCTCGCTTGTGAAGTCTTACTGTGAGTTTGTTACTTTCCCATTGGTATCCTGGTTCAGGTGTGGTACTTGATTGTATCGATTCCTGATCTTTGCACCCATACTTACTTTGATTAGATTCGGTGCCCTCAAACTTATTTTCAAGGTCACACCAGTATTTTGAAATGTCAAAATTCGACCAAAATAGGGTTTTCGCATGTTATCTCTTGAATCGAACAATAGATTCTGGCCAATCTCTATACTGCTTCAGGGTGGGTAGTCACGTGGTTTTTGCTTGGATACACTGTACGGATGTTCGAATACACTGTACGGACATTCTGATCGAATGTAGGTAGATTTCTCTATGTTTTCTCATCTATACCCAGAAAGTTATACACCATTTTCCAGCCCACATTTTTCCCTATCAAACGCTACCAGGATAGCATCTTTAAGCACTTACTTTGAGTACTAACTCTGTCACAAATGTTGTCCGTACAGCGTATTTCCAATTTCAGGCCCGATCTTCGCCCCTAAAAATTTGTGACAGAGTCTGTACTCAAAGTAAGAAGCCCTATGAGGATATCCTGGCATCGTTAGTTCGGGAAAAATGGGGGCTGGAAAATGGTGTATAACTTTCTGTGTAGAGATGAAAAAAACACGCAGAAATATCCACCTACTTTTGCTTAAAACATCGGTGTTGAAAGAAGTCGGCCATTATTCCGTACAGTGTATCCTAACAGAAACCACGTGACTACCCACCCTGTGCTTTCTTGTGGCACAATAAAGAGTTGATCAGATTTGGGTGATCTTGAGCTACTTTTCAAGGTCACAATCCAATAAAGAATGTAAATAATCAGCCTTTTTGGCGTACTATCTTCTGAACCAGGGGTGGATTTTAACCAAAACTTGTAATAGATAAGCTGTTGGTAGAATGGAAAGAGCTGATTAGATTTTGGTGATCTTAAATATCCAAGGTCACCATCCCACGAAGACTTTATAAATCAGCCATTTCCGCACACTATCTTCCGAACCAATAGTTGAATTTTAACCAAACATGCATATATACATTGTTAGGAGGAGGTTAAGAATCGATTATATTTTTGTGACCTTGACACTATTTTTAATGTCACACCAGTACTTTGAAATGTAAAAATTCTGCCCAAACTAGGGTTTCTGTATGGTATCTCTTGAATTAAACAATGAATTCAAGCTAAACTTTATGTATTGTGACTTTACGGGAGTTGATTAGATTATGGTGACCTTGACCTAATTTTCAAAGTATCTTATTTTTAAGGTCACCATCCTTTTAAAAAAACTGTACAAGCAGCCTTTTCTGAGACCTATCTTCTGAACTAGTGGGTGGATTTCCACCAAACTTGCATAGATACAGAAAACTTAATTACATTTTGATGACCTTGACCTTATGTTAAAGGTCACCACAACACATTGTGATTTCAATTTTCGACCAAAATTGTGTTTTTGCATGGTATCCCTTGAAATAATCGATGGATTTCAGCCATTCTTTATATATTTTATCATTGTGACACAATAAAGAGCAGAAACGCATATGTCCGGACCTGTGTCATGTTAGATTATAAATTATCTGTTATGCGATCAGGAACATCCGATCTTAATTGGTGTAGGCGGGGGCAATAGTGCAGGAGGCGATGACAATCATGGGGGGGGGGGGGGGGGGCGGGGCGGGGGCGGCGAAGGCAAATGTAAGTGAGGCGGGGGTGGAGGTCGATTTTTTGGGTAGCCAAGGCTGCAGCGTTTCTTCTGGCGGAAACCTAAGACTCGGATCAGCATGTGCGCATGCGCTGGACAGATTTGTCGCGCGTCGTTGTAAAACTAAATTTCCGACCGTATATCCGACGATATACCTCCCCTAATAAAAATCTTGGATATGGTTATCCCCATTCTAGTTCACTTATGCAGTTTGAGCTCAAATTGGAGCGTTGCTAGCCGCATAAAGCCGCACGTCATAAAACGAAATGTGACGTAATTAATTACGTCAAACTGTTTCCGACAGTATATCGCAGGATATACCATCGCAAATTTTTGACGTTATCCAATAAAACGTCGCGTTACAAACTCATTTGCATTAGAAATTTTAATTACGCACCAGGGCACACAAATTACAATGCCTCCTTAAAGTTAAAGACGGCTTTAGTTAAGTATTGATTTTTTAAATACAAAAACGTATTTAAATAAATAATATTTTCTGTATTCTGTAGATTACAATGGCACCTTTGACCATATATACTGCAGCCATCCTGGAAATTTATTTAATGTTTGAAATACAATGTTGAGCTATTGTCGTCCTTTACTTTAAGGAGGCATTGTAATTTTAGGCCCTGATAAAAAAAGAAACATAATACGATTTACTTACAGAATCTCCCAGTGCAGTATACAAGAAACAGAACTCCGACGATCGCTATTTTACACGACATTTCTGTACTGATACGATTTGGAAGAATGCACATCTATTGGTAAAACTGTTTTTGTAATTATTGAAAGCATTGTCAATCTGCTTTAGTAACCTAATCACAATGCAAAAATAGCTCCATCTTGATAAAACCTACTTATGTCGCATGCTTATACACCCAGGTAAACGTCATGTCCAGATCTCGGAGTGTGTTGGCTATCGGAGGTATACATTGCGATCATGGATGGACAGGGTCTGTTTTTATACATTTGAATGGCATTTCGCTGGCAGGCCGATGGTTGTCTGACATTATGGGCTGGCTGGGATAGGGTGTGTCCATGTCTTGTACGCTAGTAGCTTTGCACTGATACGCTTTCTTCGGTTTTGTAAAACATTTGTGAGAAAAAATGCACATAATTATACAACAAAGCAGTTCATGCGATGTTGTTATTATCGCTTAATCATGCGCGGATCCAGAATTTTTTATCAGATGAGGTCCAACAAAACTCTGACACACTTTTTTTTAGATGAAGGGTCGGAGTAATCAAAATACCACTAAAAGCAGACCATCATCAGCCCTACAGCAGAACGCTTGCGGGCCGATAAGTATCCAATATTGAATGCTGGCTTGGTATCTTTTTGAATTTCCAGGGAATCTGGACCAGTATTGCTAAAAAGCCACAAAGGTTTGTGATTTTCCAGGAACGGGGTCCGGACCCTCGGCCGCCACCCTCCCTGGATCCGCGCATCCTAATCTTATTTGAATGAGCAACTATCGAGTAACGTGAACGTTCGAATTTCTGGCCTCTCCGGCGTCACTGCATTGTGTCCTTGAGCAAGACACATTAACAATTGCTTAGTACTGGTTCAACCCAGGAATACTCGTCCCGACATAACTGAACAATTGTTGACTGGGACGTAAAGAATAAAATCAAACAAAATAAAAACCATAATAGTGAACCCTGTACAGTTTGCATACGTTTTATAGCTGTACTCTTTGCGCCATTGCGACAGTAAAATAAAATACCACACGTATTTAAAAGCAATTTGCCTTTTTGGTCTGTTGTCAGTTCATTCTTAAAAGTATTAGTATACACGTAACCTTATCTGGATTTCCACTGCACATTTGTATAGGTGGACAAAGTAATACAAATAACAAATACCCGTAAAATATTGAAGATATTGCAGTTTCAGTGGAAATCCATTCTGCAGCCAAAGCCCCACAATGGCATCATTTTAGACAATATTATTTGTCATTCTATAAGAATCGATATAGATGAGTTGTATATCTTTTAGAAATTTTTAAAAGTTTCACACCGGATAAGCGGCAATCGAAAACGTCAATACTATCGACGAACGTAGATAAAAATCTTTGGATACAGGGTTTTCGATTGCCATTTGTCGCTCGATTTTTTTTTATTGCCATTTACGCCCGACTGGCGACAAATGGCATTCAAAAACACTGTTTCTAGCGATTTCCATAGGGATAAAACAACATGTGTTTGTAACATGTTATATATTTGTACTTGTACAAGCGGACTGCTTCCCATTTCTGTTAAAAATCTAATGTTTAATTAGATCTTTCTGCAATTATTTGCAGTGCGACTTTAAATTACCTTAGTTCAATAAATGTACCTGGATGACGTCCTTTCCAGAAAGAGATGGACAATCGGTTAACTGCTTGTTCATTGTAAACTAGCTGTTACTCGTTTAGAGTTTGGGTACAAGATTTTTTTTTAAACATATCAAGTTTAGTAGTTTTATTGTTGTGATGTTTGTTCTGTAATAGAAGCCCTCCCAGGAGGTATCCTTTCCCTTGTTCTTCTTAAATATTGACTTGTCTCCATGTCTCATGTTTTATTAATTTTCCTGTTCTCTGACAATTTTGTTCCCCCAGTTTAACATTTTCCCTTACCTAGAATAAAATGACTTGTACAAATGCATCCTAACTCGTGAGAGGGCCTTATTGTAAATGCTAAGGCATACAGAGAACTCCTCGATAAAAACGTTCCCTGCTAGCACGTTATTACAGTCCTTTACCATTGGATGACCTACTTGGAAATTGACAGAGGAGGACTGAACATAGGAGTCGAACACTCGCTATCATTTCATTATAGTCTCGTACTGCTCCTGTTATTTACCAAATGTATTGGAGAGAGAGAGAGAGCGAGAGAGAGAGAGAGAGGAGAGGGGGAGAGTAGAGAGAGAAATAGTGGAGACAGAGGAGAGAGAGAGAGAGAGAGAGAGAGAGAGAGAGAGACAGAGAGACAAAGTAGAGAGAGGCAAAGAGTAGAGAGACACAGAGTAGTGAGAGAGAGAGTAGAGAGAGTGAGTGAGAAAGGGAGAGGGAGAGGGTGGGGGTAGAGAAAGAGAGTAGAGAGGAGAGAGGAGAGAGAGAGTAGGGAGAGAATAGAGTAGAGTGAGCGAGAAAGTAGATAGAAGGAGAGTAGAGAGAGAAGAGAGAGAAAGAGTATAGAGAGAGAAGGGAGTGAGTATAGAGAGAGAGGAGATAGTAGAGAGGAGAGTCGAGAGAGAGTAGAGTAAAGTAAGAGAGAGAGAGAGAGTAGAGAGAGAGAGAAAGAGAGAGAGAGAGAGATCGTAGAGATAGAGAGAAATAGAGAGAGAGAGGAGAGAGAGAGAGTAGAGAGAGAAATAGTAGAGACAGAGTAGAGAGAGAGAGAGAGACAGAGAGACAAAGAAGAGAGAGGCAAAGAGTAGAGAGAGACAGAGTAGTGAGAGAGAGTAGAGAGAGAGAGAGACAGAGTAGAGAGAGAGAGTAGAGAGAGAGAGAGACAGAGTAGTGAGAGAGAGTAGAGAGAGAGAGAGACAGAGTAGAGAGAGAGAGTAGAGAGAGAGAGAGACAGAGTAGTGAGAGAGAGTAGAGAGAGAGAGAGACAGAGTAGAGAGAGAGAGTAGAGAGAGAGAGAGACAGAGTAGTGAGAGAGAGTAGAGAGAGAGAGAGACAGAGTAGAGAGAGAGAGTAGAGAGAGAGAGAGACAGAGTAGTGAGAGAGAGTAGAGAGAGAGAGACAGAGAGGCAGAGAGACAGAGAGACAAAGTAGAGAGAGGCAAAGAGTAGAGAGAGACAGAGTAGTGAGAGAGAGTAGAGAGAGTGTGTGAGAAAGGGAGAGGAAGAGGGTGGGGTAGAGAAAGAGAGTAGAGAGGAGAGAGAGTAGGGAGAGAATAGAGTAGAATGAGAGAGAAAGTAGAAATAAGGATAGTAGAGAGAGAAAGAGAGAAAGAGAGAATATAGAGAGAAGGGAGAGAGTATAGAGAGATAGGGGGAGTAGAGAGGAGAGAGAGAGAAAGAGAGAGAGAGAGAGACGCTACCGGCTAAGTTTAAATCATTATAGGAAATATATCACAGTTTAATTAACAATTTTAGCGACACTAATATGATCTTCTCCGATAATTGGTCAACTTGTTCCAGTCCGCATAACTATACTGAGACGAAGTTCTAATCGGTCGCCTTACATTTTTCCGCTAGTTCAGAAAGTAAAACATTAGGTATACAAAATTCATGCTTTTACAAATGAAGCAATAATTTGCCGAGACTCTGCAAGTAGGCAATTTTTCTACAGTTTTTTTTTCATTTCTATCTTATGTTTTGTTAATATTGATGATGTAAAAATTATATAGATCTTATATCAGACCACTTGGTAAAAAATACTATTCTAGGCATTAAATTAATTAAAAGTTTGGTACTTTATGTCGCACAGCAACTGAGTTATGAGTAGTTTTATAAGTATACCCCTTGATTTTATTGCAATTTTTCGTCAATTTATATTGCTTTCATTATTATTCATGAATATTCAAATGACTTTGATATCTGCCCATAAGGTAAGAGAAAAATGTCATAGTACTACTTTGATATCAAGTTTGGCCCTCTAAGGCAATTATCAACAGATATGAGTAATATTGTAAGTAAGTAAGGGTGCAAAGATCAGGAATCGATATAATCAAGTACCATACCTGACCCAGGATACCAATGGGAAAGTGACAAACTCACAGTAAGACACCACAAACGAGAGCCAAGAGGTCAGCCCTTTCACAGAAAGTGAACATAAGGCACATATAAAAAGGACGCGCACAAGGGCATAACAAACGCAAGACAGAAAAAACACATAAAATATCAACAAAAGAAGTACCGCCTTAAAAGATCCACAAAAGACTTAAGTTTACCACCTTATTTTCCACAATATTTTATTCTCTTCTAATCTTTCGATTGAAATCTATGAATATTAAATTTATATAATTTATATGTCCTACTAATAAGTAAAAGTGATATGTCTTTGAATTAATTTGATACCAAGTTTAGTGTTCTGGGATAAGTTGCTACTGAGATATAAGTTTTTTTTGAAAAAAAAAACAACATCCCAATTCTTTAAAATAGCATACATTGCATTAGTTTGATGGCCTCCATGCGATCTGAACATTTCTTGTACTTCAACAACAGCAGAATCTAGTGCGAAGACTTGGTACCAGTAAAATGCATTTAAGCCCCCCATTGGCTTAGGCTGCTGTCCGTAATAGGGCCTAGGTTCTGTTGTTGCTGACTTTTTGTTTATTGTTACACCCATTGTGGGAGTCTGTAATTGTTCTATGTTTTGTTGTACGTTACTTTATGTCCATTCTAGTATTGCAATCATCTTGATGGGGAAGAGTCAGCTGGTTGCATTGCTTATTTGTCTTCCTGGTGTCTCGTGGTGGTTGGATGGCTCTTCCTCGCGGTGCCGTGGGGTTGTCTGCGATTTATGATAGTGGTATTTCCTGATCATACTCATTTACTGTTTTTAAATGGGTTGCCATGGATACCATGCGCTTTCACATAACCATAATGGATTTATTAATGGGGAACATAATTATTTTGCCTTTAAGGGGCTTCAATTTACCATTTATAGGGAGCGCAATGGCTCAGTGGTAGAGTGCTTGACTCGAGACCGAAGGACCGCGGGTTCGAGCATCTCTGGCGCCACTGCGTTGTGGTCCTTAAGCAAGACACACTTATCCTAGCTTAGTACTGGTTCAACCCAGGAAGACCCGTCCCGCATAACTGAAAGATTGTTGAGTGGACGTAAAGAATCAAATCAAACAAACAAACAAACAAACAATTTACCATTTGACGTCAATAAGAATAGCTCCTAGGGGTTCAAATGTAGGTCTAGTTACCCATTGGGGTACTCGTTTATCCATTAATATTCCCGGATATGCAAATCAGATAATTTTCATATATACCCGACATAAAAGAAACGCACCACTTAGAACTGTTCAACTCTCAGGAAGATCACAAGTGATAGGCCAGTTTAGTTTATATCAGTGCAAAGGTATGATAGGTACTGCTGCGTTACACGTCTTTTGCAATCAGGCGTCGAAATTGTGTTAAAGAAAATTGGCCATGAACCAAGTGGGGGTCAAGTTGTAAAGTCACAGGAAATAAGCGTTTTATAATGCTCTCCTGCTGGATAAGTTCAAGCAATGGGATTCATCTCAGTAGACCAAATTGTACTCAGACACTTATTCTTTAAACTCATCATACGCGATAACTGAATGCTAGGTAGCCATTGCGCTGTGACTACCCTTTGGATAACGAGTCCATACTGAAGATAAACCTTACAAAACACGTAAAGATTTCAACATTGTTTAAATCAATTTAAACGGTCCTAACTGATGAAAATGCACTTAGGAATAACAAAAATGCATCAATAAACACATTGGTTGTCTAACATAACGACAACGTATCGTTTTCATACATTGCAATTGCAAAACATGTTCGGAATTCCATGTAGACAGTAGCGTTGAATTAACGCTTCCAAAACTCGTTTACCATTCGACTTGATGTGTTTTGTGCCTACAAGGGGAAGGTACAGATACTCATCTACGTGACATTTAAGTTTTAGTAAAAATTGATCAGAAATAAATATTTCATGACAAATAACATTTTTGCATTAAAAAGTGATCTAAATGGGAAAATCGTAGTGGTGCGTTTCTTTTTTTGTTGGGTATATGGTCCATAGATGAAAGGATGTGTCAAATTGCATCACTGGTGATATAGATCACGCAACAATAGTGGTTTGGTGATGGTTTTGGGGTGAAATTAGATTTTTATGGTTTTTCTTTTATTTTTAAGGTTGTTATTAATATTCATGAATAGGCAAATTAGATAATTTGCATTTCCTTGAGAAAAGCATTATGCGTTGCCATGGCAACCATGCATTTTCACGTAGCCCAAAAGCGGTTTATTTATGGGCATTTTTTTTTATTCAGGGTGTCCCAGGAAACAATTAGGCACCAAGTAAAATTGTACTTGGGGTGCAAGGTTGGTAAGATTAGATCCTGGGGTAGTAGGTTTGCGGTCGAAATCAGTTTATTTATGATGTTTGTTAACGTTTTTTTAACCTTATTTATAAGGCTTTTGTTAATTTTCTTGAATATGCAAACAAATTAATTTTGTATACCACCACTAGATGAAAACACTTGTCAAATTGTATCATTGATGATATAAAAAACATACAAGGATGGTGGTGTGATGATCATTTTGGGCTAAAATCAGTTTATTTACAGTGTTTTTTCATGATTTCCCCTAATGTTTAATCGGTGGGTTGGTGCCTGATGCTTATCTGTAGCTGGACCCACCGTGGCTCAACTTGAGGTTTTCCTTAGCTCTGGCTATCTGTGAGTCATGAGCCCTTTTCTTTGTTTCATCATGGTGTGTTGATCAGAGTGTTTCTCCATGATGATACATTGCATTAGTTAGATGGCCTCCATGCGAGCTGAACATTTCTTGTACTTCAACAACAGCAGAATTTAGGGCGAAGATTTGTTACCAGTATAATGCATTTAAGCCCCCCCCCCCCCGATGGTTTAGGCTGCTGTCCGTTCTAAGGTGGTGGTTCTGTTGTTGTTGACTTTTTGTTTATTGTTACTCCCATTGTGGGAGTCTGTAATTGTTCTATGTTTTGTTGTACGTTGCTTTGTGTCCGTTCTAGTATTGCAATCATCTTGATGGGGAAGAGAGAGAGCTGGTTGCTTTGCTTAATTTGTCTTGGGGTCTCGTGATGGTTGAGCGGCTCTTCCTCACGGTGCCACAGGGTTGTCTGCTGTTTGTGATTGTGGTATTTCCTGATCATACCTACTTACTATTTTTCATTAATATTAATGAATATGCAAATTAGTAAAAGGTCCGTGACTTTTTATATGGCACCACTTTTAGTTGGCTATGGTTAGCTACAACCGAGATATAATTGATTTTGTAGGTACATCCACATTCTTAAGATTCGTATTACTGGTTGCCATGGCAACCATGCATTTTCACAAAGTCCAAACATGTGTATCTTTTAAGAACATTTTGTCGTATTTTGGGGATACCAAGGAGCAATTTTGCACGAGTAAGAAATTGTCCTTAGGGTGACAGAAATGCTTAATTAAATGGTATAAGAAGTATAGGGTATCTTGTATTTTGTAAAAACAACTTATTTTTGGTAGCCCTCAATTTGGACCCAAAAGTGCCTTAAACTTAAAAATAAAAAATTGCACCAGCCTAATCCTTTCAAGGTAATGTGTGAACTAGACTTTTATTAAAAAGAGGTCCCCATACGGTCGTTTCTAGCTGGATCTTTTCATTTCGCCAATTGCCTATTAACATATAAAAGAATAATCTCAAAACAAAAGAATCCAACACTTTAATTTCTTTATATATTCATTATATTCCCTTCGAAGAGAGTGGAAACGAATTTCAAAATGCGCTGATCGCAGATATAGAGGATACTAGGTGAGTGTCTGTTGATATCAGGTTTACCAGGCAAGGCTTTGATAATGCCTGTTGACATTGCGAGGCTTGCCGGGCGATTCAACAGGCGTTCTCAAAGCCAAGCCTGGTAAGCTTGATATCAATAGACGCGAACCTGCGATTCTATTTTTCAGTTTAAAGGCTGTTCACTGTTTACTGTTTAAATTAGCGATTATGACATAATTATTGATTTTCGTGTTGATTCAATGTCATTGACAACTTCATTTAAAAAGTGCAACGTCATGATGACCTGATAAATGCACATGCCATAAGATAGACAACGTTTATCAGGTCGACGTGTAATGAGTGGTAACTGATACCAAATATTATAAGGGTCAGTGCATAATATTTCGCTACATATCGTATATTCAAGCTATGGAAACTGTGCACAATAAACGGGAGAATCAACAGAGGAACTTAACTGTAGAATCGTGTAACGACGGTCAAGGTGTCAGAGTATCAACGGGTGCAAAAAAGATACTAGTATGCTATTTGTTAACTTTTTTAAAGCAAAGGATATAGTAAATACTGCAGAAAATTAAAAAAAAAAATGAACATTCGCAGGAGCTGTTGTAACCAAAATTTTGTTGAAATGTCTTTTTTGTAAAGGCTACAATGCGTCCCATTTTGCTGGTAAAAAAGTTAGGGGTCATTTGACCCTGCTTTGTATGATTGTTCCATGCCTGCATCGACATACTACTGTAAACAACATACCCTTGAATATGACAAGATAGCAAAGTAAGCCCCAAAGCCCGTGGATTCACATAATTCGTTCCTGTCGTCTCACTCAACTAACCCGACGTCTCGCATTAATACATACACATGACATTAAATCCATTTTCCAAGCAGCACAGTCAATTTTATTTTGGGGGATTGATCAAATATGCTAAATTCCATTTGCAATTATCAAATTAGGTTCTTTGACATATCTCTTATGTGGGAAAATGTTTTTGCGCCGTCTGTAAAATGGGTCACACATTGACAGTATTCCTGAAACATCTGTTTACAGCATTTTTGCATTGTTTGTTTGTTTTGTTGCTTTACGTCCCAGTCAACAGCTATGGTCATTACGAGACGGTCAGTTCACCTAACCGCACTTTTTTTCTGGGCGAGCTTGAACAAGCGGTTAACCAGTACTTCGTGCACATACTTTCACTCGTAACTGACAACAACCCTCTTGAATGATTCATTCAGCGGAAGGGAGGAGAACGACCATAGAATTTATTTCATGATCAATCTCCAGGAAAGTATGGGACCAGGCCGGGATCAAACTCGCGATCCCTGGATCTGCAGTCAGACATGCATCTGTAGCCAGAAACGTTACCGACTGCGCTACGCGGCCTGGCATTTTTGCATTGTTAAAGGCAAAATTGATTTCTGCTGCAATAATTTGAATTCTGATTTGCAACGTCAAAAAGGTATACTAGGATCATATAAAAACTGATAAAGGAAAGATAAAAAATTATAGTTATATAAAATAAATATTACCCTTGCTAAACCCGTTGATGCGCTGACACCTTACCCGTCGTTACACGTTTATACAGTTAACTTCCGTTGACTCTCCGGTTTTAATGTGCAGTTTCCATTGCTTGATATTTACAAATGCTTCTAAACTGCTCATGCTAACGTAACACTTTTTACAAAAATGAGGTTTAAATTTTGGTTATTTAGGGTATCTCGCGAGATGGAATCAGCAATGTTTTGCTAAGACTGGTATGTTGAATGATTCATAGGTAAGCCAATGATGTCCCAGGCAGATTTTACATTTTGAACAATCTGCTCAAGAAATGGTTCCATGCTTTTGTCTTCTATATCTCTAGTTCCTCGTTTGAATAGTTTCTTCTCATATTCTTTACGATAATGAAACACCAACACAGTCTTTGTATCAACAACATGTTGTTCTAGTAGATTAGTTTCCCTTTTCTCAAGTACGTAATGCAACCATAAAGCCTGTGAGCAGTTTGTTTCAGCTATATATTTAGTTTTCCACTTTGTATCGAAAATGTAGTTCCTTTTCTTTCTAAACAAAGCTGTTTTTACATAGTATTGTTTGGCTAAATCCATAATTAGGGAACCATCTGTGTCCAGTTCATCTTTCAATGGCATCAATGTGTTTCTAATGAGATATTCACACGCGGCTGGCAGTTTTTTCAGTAACTGTGTGAAATTCTTTAGACCACCCATAGGGACAATGAATTCGTCAAGATCTACATTTACTATGAATTTAGTACTCCAATACACTCTATACAAAAAGTCATTCAGCATGGTAAACTGCCCTACAGAGTGGAGCTCATTATATTTCACTAGATCATAGTAATGGTTCTTGGGTATCACGTGATAAGGAACTTGCCACTGCACAACTGTCAAAAATCCCTCATTTATATAATAGTTCAAAATCCTGTTTGTCAAGGGATCAGAGGTGAAATTGTATATCACAAAATGTTCAACTCCCATCAATCGATAGTACTCCACCCACTCCACAATATCGAATGCAATGCTCCTGTTGAAATGAATTGGCCTCAAGCATATTGTGAATGTTCTGTTCAATTTTGGACTGACTATAATCTTCAATAGGTTCTGTGATTCTTTCACCGTAGACGTATTCGTCTTTATAGTTACTACTGTGGTATTCCGTGCAGGATTCGGACATGTATATATGACATTTCTGTACCTGAAATATTAAAAAAATAAAATCTATAAATAAACATCTGCTGATTGGCCAAGATTCATATCCACTTGAGTGGATAGGCATCTTGGCCAATCAGGAGATGTTTATTTATAGATTATATAATAATGAAAAATAAAAACGGTCAATAGTTTCGGACAGGTGTATATTACGTTTCTGTACCTGAAATATTGGAAACATTTAACGATTTATTAAGTGTAAACAGTTGAATCTATGGATTATATATATACTCGACAACAAAAAAAAAGAAACGCACTACTACGATTTTCCCCATTAAGATCTCCTTTTAATACGAAAATGTTAATCGTCATGAAATATTCATTTCTAATCAAATCTGACTAAAACTTGAGTGCGACCTAAATGAGTATCTGTTCTTTTCTTGTGTAGGCACAAACCACGTCAGGGCGAACAGTAAACGAGTTTTGGAAGCGTTAATTCAACGCAACTGTCGGCATGGAATTCCAAGTTTGTTTTACATTTGTAAAGAATGAAAACGATATTTTGTTTTTATGTGAGAAACCAATGTGTTTATTGATGATTTTTTTGTAATTCCAAAATCCATTTTCATCAGTTAGGGCCGTATAATTGATTAAAATAATGTTGAAATCTTTAAATGTTTTGTAAGGTTTATCTCCAGTGTGGAATCATTATCCAAAGGGTAGTCACAATAAATGGGCTACCTAGCGTTCAATTATCGCGTGTGATGAATTTAAAGATAGAAATTGGAAAGATTAAGTGTCTGGGTACAATTTGGTCTACTGAGATGATTTCAATTGCTTGAACTTATCCAGCAAGAGAGCATTATAAAAAGGCTTATTTCTTGTGTCTTTACAATTTGACACCCACTTTTTTCATGACCAATTTTCTTTAACACAATTTCGACGCATGATTGAAAAAAAAACGTGTGACGCAACAGTAAACGATATACCTTTGCACTGAAAAACTGGCCTATCACTTGTGATCTTCCTGAGAGTTGAACAGTGCTTAGTGGCGCGTTTCTTTTTTGTCGGGTATATTTCATAGGCAACCATTGTACAAAATATGAACCATGCGCGGATCCAGAAAGTTTTGTCAGAGGGGTCCTACTCTGACAACGTTTTTAGATGATGAGGGGAAAGGCTCCAAGGATCAAAATACCACAAAAATGGCGTTTCGCTGGCGGGCTGATGATGGCTTAACATTGAATGATGGTTTGGTAGCTTTGTGATTTATCAGGGTATCTGGACCAGTACTGCTAAGAAACTTATAGCTTATTGATTTTTCAGGGGTGGTCCGGACTCCACTCTGGATCCGCGCGTGTGAACCAACCAACTCCATCAATAATTGTAAAGGGCGTTTGCATTACGAACATAACAGACACATTTTAATTATATATGACCTTAACCTTTGACTCCAGTTTCTTATCAGCAATCAAAAACCTTCGTTAATGTCTACACAACTTGTGTAACCAATAAGCCAAATTACCCACCTTATGTAACCAATAAGCCAAATATGAACACCCTCCATAAAAATGTAAGAGGAATTTATTTTGATATTAGTCGGTCTAGATGTGTGTTCAACCCTCACTAGTCAGCCTAGATGGAGTATTTTGTGTTCATGTGTGATCAATCCTCAATAGTGGGTCTAGATGGAACAATATGTGTTAATGTGTGATCAACCCTCAATAGTGGGTCTAGATGGAGCATTTTGTGTTCATGTGTGATCAACCCTCAATAGTGGGTCTAGATGGAACAATATGTGTTCATGTGTGATCAACCCTCAATAGTGGGCCTAGATGGAACAATATGTGTTCATGCGTGATCAACCCTCAATGGTGGGCCTAGATGGAGCATTATGTGTTAATGTGTGATCAACCCTCAATAGTGGGTCTAGATGGAGGATTTTGTGTTCATGTGTGATCCATCCTCAAGAGTGGGTCTAGATAGAACAATATGTGTTCATGTGTGATCAACCCTCAATAGTGGGCCTAGATGGAACATTATGTGTTCAACCCTCAATAGTTGGTCTAGATGGAGGATTTTGTGTTCATGTGTGATCCATCCTCAATAGTGGGCCTAGATGGAGGATTTTGTGTTCATGTGTGATCCATCCTCAATAGTGGGCCTAGATGGAGCATTATGTGTTAATGTGTGATCAACCCTCAATAGTGGGCCTAGATGGAGGATTTTGTGTTCATGTGTGATCCATCCTCAATAGTGGGCCTAGATGGAGCATTATGTGTTAATGTGTGATCAACCCCTCAATAGTGGGTCTAGATGGAGCAGACCACACCCATACATGTACCCAACTTTTCTGAACTTGTTTTGCTCATGCATCATATACGTTCCATCATAAAGAAACCAAATTTAACTGAGATAGAAGCACCAAATATTTTTAGGTCACATATATTGTAAATCAGGAAATTTTCGCGAGAATTTTATTTTAGCGAAAAGAGCTAAAAGACATATTTGCGACACTAAAAATTCGCGACTGGGGCATGATTTACCTATCATCATTTAACAACAGAGTATTTGCGTCTTTTCGCGGAAATAAAACCCTCGCGAAAATTTCCGACTTTACAGTAAACACGCACATGCGTTTTGTTACACAGTAACTACGCCCTTGACTTTGATGCTCTAATTGTCAAGTATTACCTTTCTAAATGGAAGGGTAATATTTCCATAGTAACGTTAGTTTCCATAGATACCAGTGGATTCATATCTGTATCCCAAAATAAACAACGCAAGTTTGTCTCTGGTTTCGTTGACATATTAGTGAATCCAAAAGCTCTGATATAGTTTTCCCTAGGTCCATCAATGTAAGCATTGTAAACAAGAAGGCGTCCATCTGTTGTAATATTCTGAAAAACATCTGTCGCAACTCTCAAATCTTTTTCTAATACCCCATCTCGAACCTTCAGAACGACTGATCCTTCATTCTCCAGGTTATGTATTTGTTTCAGAAGTCGAAGAATTTGACCACTTGCTCCTATGTCTGTTTCGGTGAAATCAATAAAATTCATTGAAACAACAACTAGGAGGAGAAATATCAAACATGAAGTTCTACTTCTCCCCCGTTTCCGTCATTTGGGTGAAACTCTCCAACATTTTAATTTGAAACAATAGAACCTGGGCAAACCTCTCAGCCACATTCTCTGCTTCTGTTTAGAAACGAAAACTGATCTTCGTACAAAAGAAAACTGATTATCGTACAAAAGAAAACTGATTAAAAAACAATTAAAATTGATGAAAAGACCCAGCGCATTTTCAAAGGGAACTTACAGCACATGCTTAGTGTCATTTTCTTAGTTTGTATGCGCAGTTTTGTGGCGGGGATACCTCTCTGATAGGGTCATGCATCCTAATATTATACTATTTTTCTTTGTGCGTGAAAGCAGTGAAGGCTATTGGTATAGTACATAGTTACTCTGGCTCGTCGGCTCCTTCACTGCTTGTTTATGCAATTGGTAACATATGTTGCCTTAATTAGTATTTAAGTTAGCACACGAGCGTTTAATATTTATTGACTATGAAAGCAGTGAAACTATTGGTATAGTACATAGTACGCTGGCTCGTCGGCTTCTTCACTGTTCCGTAAAGATTGTCAAATTCCTAACAGTAGAGGTGGAGGAGAAGCATTCTATGTCTCTAATAATATAAAGGCTGTCCCACGTCTGGATTTATCGAGTGATAACATTGAGCTTCTTTGGCTCGAAATTACCACAAATAATAAAACCTTTATTAACTGGGGCCTGTTACCGCCCACCAATAACAAAATCGAACTGATGTAAAATTATTTTTGAATGAGCTCGAACGTTCACTTGAAAATGGCAAGTCAATACAATCAGACGTAATACTTTTAATGGGGGATTTCAACGACAAATGCATTAGATGGAACGATGACCATGCCACCAGTGAGCTCTGAAAAAAAGTTATATGAACTAGCCCAAATCAATACTTTACTCAATTGATCACAGAGCCGACACGGTATGTTGGAGATACCGCTACACTTCTTGATCTAATTTTTACTGATAGTCCTCACCTTTGTTACCATTCAGGCGTAAGCTCCCCTCTTGCAAATCTTGACCACTGTACAATTCACTGTTCGTTTAATATATCAACATACGAAACCAAGGCATTTAAACGCACAGTTTGGGATTATAAGGCAACAAATATAAACGAAATAAACGAATCTTTGAATAGTGCTCCTTGGGATACGGCGTATGCTTTATACGATGACATTGATGAAATTCTTAGTTATAATAATTCCTTGATTGAATCAACTTGTCAAAAACATATTTTACATAAAACCGTTACTATTCGGACAAATGATAAGCCATGGATGTCGAATGAGGTGCGTTACTTTTTTCGTAGACGAGATAGTTTTTTTTAAAAAATCTAAAAGAACACAGTCCGCAACTGACAAGCTAAACTTTGATATTACGCGTCGTGAGGCAAACAATGCAAAAAGAAATGCAATTAAAAGGTATGAACAGAAATTGGTAAATAAACTTAGTCAAGATCACTTAGATGTAAAAACATTCTGGAAATTGTCCAAAAATATTCTGGGTTGTAAGTCAGATCGGTCCATACCTTCACTATATGAAAATGGTCAGTTAATACCTTATGATTTTTCAAAGGCGACAATCTTTTATAACTATTTTGCATCTATATCGTCCTTGACCGAAAATGTAAAAAAAACCTGACCTGCCAAATATAAATGTCTCACAGATACGCGCTTAGATAGGATAACCACAAATGAAAATGAAGTCGAATCATTACTATGTAGAATTAATACTAATAAATCTTCAGGTCCAGATGGTATTGGCAACTGGATTCTCAAGCATTGTGCTAAGCCCCTAAGCTTCCTATATTCAAAATTATCTAATAAGTCACTTGAAACAGGTATATTTCCTAGTAAATGGAAACAAGCAAATGTATGTCCGGTGTTTAAGAAAGACAAAAAATCAGACAAAACAAACTACCGACCAATCTCGCTGCTAAGTAGTTCCTTAAACATTTTAGAGAAAATTGTTTAGAAACGTCTTTATGAATACTTAATGAATAATAATTCACTCATCGAACAAAACTCTGGCTTCAAACCAAAAGATTCTACAGTAAATCAGCTCTTAAGATTGTACATCAAATATATCAGGATATCAATAATGGTAAAGATACTTGTCTCGTTTTCCTTGATGTATCAAATGCTTTTGATAAGGTGTGGCATAAAGGTTTTTTATTCAAACTACGTCAACTTGGAATTGTTGGTACACTTTATGACTGGATAGAGCATTATCTCACTGGTAGATCACAAAAGGTTGTGATAAATGGAATATCCTTTTTTCTGAGATATCTTCAAACTGGCGTCCCTCAGGGTTCAATCTTAGGACCGCTACTATTTTAAGTTATATTAATGACATCATAAATGACCTGCAATGCAATGTTAACTTGTTTGCCGATGACACATCCATACAAAAAATGTCTGGATAGTCATGATTATTTTAAAGTAATAAACGACGATTTGCTCAAATTCTCCATCTATGGTACCCAATGGTTAATTACTTTTAATGCACTAAAGACCGAATATATTATAGTATTTAAACGAAAAACAAGTGCAATGCATCCTGAATTACTTCTAAATTACACAAAACTTACCGAAGTAAATAATCATAAACACTTGGGATTAACGATTAGTAACAGCATGTCTTGGTCATCTCATATAAATGAAATTCTGGTCAAAAAAGACTCTCAATGATGCGTAGGTCAAAATATATTTTACCAAGAAGTTGCCTTGATAAGTTATACAAAAGCATGACACTTCCCTTATTCGATTATTGTGATGTTATTTATGATTCTTGTACCATGTATGAAAGTGAACAACTTGACAAACTGCAAAGGAAAGCCAGCTTATTATGTACTGGTGCATTCAGGCTCACCTGCAATAAAAACTATTAAAAGAGTTAGGATGGCCAAAATTAACAAAAGAAGAACAAGTCACAGGCTTGTCTTATTTTATAAAATATTAAATGACTTGACCCATCAATACTTAAAAACATTTATGTAACTTAAATCCACATAATACAAATAACTATCAGCTTCGAAGAAACAACTCCTTCCTTGTACCATTAATTCATAGGGAATCCTTTTCCAAATCTTATTTTCCAAAGACAATTTGTGATTGGAATAAGATACCAAACGATGTAAAACAATGACAGTGTCTGAATATCTTTAAAACAGGAATTATGTCCTAATATGAGCCACTAGTTCAAAACAAACTGTATTCTTATGGTCATGGCCTCAGTAAAGTAAATCATTGTAGAATAAGATTAGGCCTTAGCCACCTAAATTCTCATTTACACCGCTACAACCTTGTAGACTCTCCCAGCTGTTCCAATCCAGATTGTGGAGGAACCACAGAATCAGAAGAACATTATTTTCTAATTTGCCCTAAAGTCAACAATGAAAGACGATTACTACTTGAAAATATATCAAATAAACTATTTCCAAACGTTTATTATAATACATTTATTACATTGATGCGTAAGTAAATATGTATTTAAATAAATAGACTCAACAAAACGTTTTAATACTTTCCAAGAATTAATGGACACCTCAACCGATAATTAATGTTTATTCAAAGAAGTATGAGAAACCTGAACGCCGCAAAACGTCCTCCTATCAGACTTTTTTTCATTTTCGAATAATTTGTGCATAAATGTGGTTGCGCCAACATGACTAAAATTATTAAACATGAGAAGGCTTGTTTAATTTCATGCGATAAACATCAGTTATCTAAAAATGCTGCCTTTATATTTCAGCAATACTCTTTGAAGACTCACTACTATTAGCACTGCTGGCGAACGTTGGCATTAAACATTATCTCATATCCACTGTCTCAATAGGGTGGCTGCTCTATGTCCTCTCTCTACCCTTTTGTTTCTTGTTTTGTCTACTTGGCTGTGTGTGTGTTTGTCCGTCTGTCTGTCTGTTTTGTCTGTCTGTCTGTATTTCAGATACGTACGTAACACGTAGGTATGTACGTGCGTGCGTGGGTACGTGAATGCGTACTTATGTATGTATGTATGTATGTATGTATGTATGTATGTATGTATGTATGTATGTATGTATGTATGTGCGCGTCATCATACATATTGTCATGTTGTTTAATTGTTATTTTATATTCTATTTATAGTAAGTAAGTAGTTTATTCACAACTTAAGCATGTACAGCTTATCGTTATTCTGACATATAAGAACAATACATATACATATATATGGAGAATGACAGAAAGTGAATTGATGAATGGTTAACATAGGTAGGTAGGTAGGTAGGTAGGTAGGTACGTACGTACGTACGTAGATAGGTAGGTAGGTAGGTATGCATTTAGGTAGTTAGGTAGGTAAGTAGGTAGGAAGTTAGGCATTGGGTAGGTAGGTAGGTAAGAAGGTAGGTAGGTAGGTAGTGAGTAGGTAGGTAGGTGGTTATGTGGATATATAGTTAGGTAGTTAGTTGGTAATTAGGTAGGTAGGTAGGTAGTTAGGTAGTGAGTAGGTAGGTAGGTAGGTAGGTAGGTAGGTAGGTAGGTAGGTAGGTAGGTAATTGGTAGGTAGGTAGGTAGGTATGTAGGTATGTTGATACATAGTTAGGTAGTTAGTTGGTAAGTAGGTAGGTAGGTAGGTAGTTAGGTAGTGAGTAGGTAGGTAGGTAGGTAGGTAGGTAGGTAGGTAGGTAATTGGTAGGTAGGTAGGTAGGTATGTAGGTATGTTGATACATAGTTAGGTAGTTAGTTGGTAAGTAGGTAGGTAGGTAGGTACTTAGGTAGGTTGGTAGGTAGGTAGGTAGGTAGGTAGGTAGGTAGGTAGGTAGGTAGGTAGGTAGGTAGGTAGGTAGGTAGGTAGGTAGGTAGGTAGGTGGGTGGGTGGGTAGGTATTGAGTAGGTAGGTAGGCAGTTATGTAGGTATGTAGGTAGGTAGGTATATCTATAAAAATAAACATATAAATAACATACTACGAGACGTGGGTGAACCAAAATGCAGCACTGGCGGTTCATATTTTCACGCAAAAACATCCAGTCGACCCGCGTCGCGTAAAGTAGTAATTTCATCACTATTACACTATCTTGAATGTGTATATCGTAATGCGTTTAATCCTTTAGAACAATGGACCACTCGATATAGTAAACTTGATACATTTTAGTCAAAATGGCACCTTCTATAGATCGAGGGGACACAGGCCACGGTCTCAAAAACAGTACTATATAGGTTTCTCTAAACTTAGCAAACAGTACAGTCCCCGGTGAACTGCCACCTATGCGGCCTTTCATCTGGGTCTATAATGTTTGTAGAGTCCTCCATTCTTCAAAGGGTTTGGGTACGCTTTGACAGCGACGTAGCTATAGCCTTACATATAGATATACAAGACGACCAGTCGCTATCTCATACATACTTGTCTAAGTCACCTTTCCCTGTGGAGATGCCTTGCTGAAATACGAAAACGCAAGACATTTCCTGGGAGACAATTCATCTGATCGACAGTACAGCCCCAGACAAGGTACACACATGTTCCTTTGTCTATGATTGCCCTATCTATCAGTATTTTTAATCTATTTTTTCTTATTCCAAAAATCATTTAAGTTCAAAAACTAACTGTTATGACGATTAGTCATATATATCATGCATGATGGACTCCGGCGATACACTGCATGTTGCAATATCTCGCCAGGGCCCATTTTGCGTGTCATGGTATCTGAGCTAAACATTCATCAAACACAAGAAATTCTGCTTTTTGAGGCACCGTGTCCCTGCCGGCCTTTTACTGATTATTTAGTAAAGATTTTCTGGTTTGAACATCCTCAATAATATATTTTGCTAATTTTTTGAGATTCGAACGACTGTCGTCATTGGATAGTTGGACTTATTTGAACATACTTGGCCTTTGGTGGTAATATCCCTTTAAGTGTTGATTTCTGATATGTGTATACTTGGGACAGATTAATATAAAATGAAAAACATCTTCAATTTCATTTCGGTCACATACAGTGCATTTTCTCTCACTTCTTTCAATTTCACGATGCCTACCAAGTTCAATTTGCAGATCATATGAAGCTAATCTTATTTTTGACAAAGCTCTTCTATACCTGATGTTCACTATTTTATGCAGATAAGTAGCTGTGCAAATTGTTGGACAAATTTCTTTATAAAACTCTAATGAACTGGATACCAATACTTTTGCATTCCAGACTGTTAAATATTGATCCCTCACCCTTTGTTTGAAAACAGGAATAAATTTTGAAACGTCAACTGAGTCAGGGTAAGTCCAAACATCGTGAAAACCAGACCTTTGGAGCAACCCCCTCACTTGGGATACTCAATTTATAGTATTTTCATTATTAATGACGTCATTGAATAAATCTGTATAAACAGATTTCACTATACAATTTGCATAATCACTTTTAACTAGTTTTAGCCAGTACTTTACTATCCTTACATATCTATCAACAAATATAGGGAATCTGCCAGTATCACCGTACAATGCCATAGTATTAGTGCTCATTTTTACACCTAGTACTCTTTTTAAGAATTTTCTATGGACTCTTTCAGATTTTTTCACACTGGAAAACCCCCAGATTTCACAACCATAATTCAATATAGATTGAACATATGTGTCAAATAACTGCATCAACATCTTGAATGGGACCTGTATACGTTTTATAGTGGAAAGTAACATGCCCATAGACCGGACTATCCGCCAAAAGGTTGATTGCTTTTTGGACAGACCCTCCGTTACTAATCACATAACCAAGATAATTAAATTCACTGACTAGTTCTAGTTCTTCCCCGTTTAAAGTAAAATGTTCATCCAGAGCCTGACCCCCCCCTTTTTACAAATCATTACCTTTGTTTTGCCTATATTTACGGTTAATTTCCATTTTTTACAATATGCTTCGAACTGATTTAGAGATCTTTGCAACCCCTCTTTAGTATCAGATATAAGGATCGCATCATCCGCAAAAAAGTAATAAGTAGATTGTTATCTGGTCTAATGTTATCCGGTCGAAAATAAGTTCTTGCAAATTCTGTTCAATATCATTGAGGAAGAAAGAAAACAATATCGTTGACATTATCTCCCCTTGAAACAACCCTATATCCGAACTAAAAAAATCAGATAATGTATTAAGATGCCTAACACATGATTTTACAGCAGAGTACATAGATCTTAGTAACTTTAATAACTTACCATCTACACCATACTTAATCAATTTATACCACAATGCATTTCTATAAACTGAGTCAAATGCACGCTGTAAATCAATAAACGCACAATACAAGCGCTTCTTATTGTTCAGTCTTTTTTGAATTAAATTTTGTAGAATGAATATAGCATCTATAGTACTGTGCCCTGATTTAAAGCCAAACTGGGCATCTGTGCTAAGCTCATTCGCAGTAGACCATTCTATAAGTCGCTGATTAATTATAGAGGTAAATAACTTGCCTAGACAGCTGATAAGGGTGATTCCCCTGTAATTTTTTGGATCGTCGTGTGAACCCTTTTTATGTAACGGTATAATAATTCCTTCGGTCCACTGCGAGGGAAAATAGCCAGAATCCAGTATCTTATTAAACAAAATTCCTAACGGTTCAATTAACAAATATATAGACTCCATAAAATATTCATTCAACAGATTATCTTTCGAGAAAGCTGTTTTATGCACTTTTTGATTTCTTCGTGTGATATTTGTTCATCTAAACTTTCAAATGTTGGCCCTCCCCCATTTTGTCCCTCGTTATTATCAAATGCCCTCAAATAATCTTCAACCTCTTCGTCTCCATTTTGGTCATCAGATGACGCTTAATTTCTAAAATGTTAAAAAAACTGATCAAGCGATATATCACACGTGCTGGATGTGGTACTCTTTTTTTTCTTAAAAAATTTCCAAAAATCTTTTGGGTTATTTCTACGAATTTCCTCCATTTTTAAACATCTTTCCCTTTGAAATTTAAGCTTTCTTTTGCGACATGTATATTTGTAATATTTTCGTGCATTTAGAACAGCTTCTCTTTTAACCGTCGTCCTATTACGGTTGTATGTGTCTTAACATTTTTTTACTGTATATTTTTTATCCTACAATCATTATCATACCATGCAGCTCTATCTTTGATCTCCCCTTGTCTTTGATTAAATTTTGGCTTTCTAGAAATTGAGTGTTTTTTATTGAAAAGGCTATCCGCTGCATTTGTTATACAATCTGTAATTACTGATGAAATTGTATTTATCTTATCCTGCGAAATATCGCCCTGTAAATTTTCTAATTTCTCCATGCAAGCAGGTAGCCCTTCCGATAAACACACCCTGAATGTATCCTTATTTACTTCATTCCAGCGAGTACTATGCCATTCTTGAGTTGTTTCCCTTTGACTTTCGTATACCTGTGTGGCGATGGAAAAGAATAGAGGCGCATGATTTGAAAACTCATTAAATGGTAATATCTTAAAATCATGTATAATATTGATATTTTCATAAGAAGTTAATAAATAGTCCACGAGACTCTCGCCATTTGCAGTCATACAGGTAAACCAACCAACCTGCGCATCGTTATGCAAACGCCCATTTACAATGCGCATGTCAGTTGATTTACACATATCAAGTAAAAGCTCTCCAAATCTATTTACCGTTTTATCTTGTGAAACTCTTAGTACAGTTATTCTGCTCGTGCCGAGTGTCTCGTCTAAATAAAATCTCGTTTTTTTCCTGATCTGGCATTTAAATCGCCTGTCAAGAAAACGTCACCCTTTTCTGAGAAAAAAAAAATACATCTTCTTCCAGAGTCTGAAATAAATCTACGTCATACAGTGCGTGTATAGGGGAATTTTCAGGGACAATATAGGTAATTCCTAAGTAAATATCTTTTTCTAAACCAAAGTAAATTTTATCTAGCTTTAACCAAACTATGCAATCTTGTGCATTTTTCACTAGTTTCACGCCTTTGAAAAGTTATTCCTTGATGTAAATGATAACACCGCCGCCTGCTCTTTTCGCCCTTCTATTTACTGCTCTCCTAAACGAGTGAGCAAGCGTCTTATAACCGTCGAGTTCGATTGATGACTTTTTAGTTGTCCATGATTCAACAAGACAAATGATATCGTGTTTCGCTATCAGTGAGACAAAGTCCTAACATGTAGTTTTCGCGAGTGTTAACCCTTCCACATTCCAGCATAAAACTGTCAATTCACTTTCTACGCGTTTCTATTTGTCTCGCGGGCTACTCGTAGTGTACTCCATTCCTGATCCGCCTGCTGCATTCGAGGAGCCTGTGGCAAATAATGATGCTGAATTTGTGTTAAGATTTGATACTACCGGACCTCTATATAAGTTTTTTTATCAATGAAGAGCTTGTCTACCACTATGTATGCCTCTCTGCCGCTTTCTCGTGCTTGCTTCATGATGGGAACTAGAGCTTTTCGACGTTCTTGGACCTCTTTCGGATATTGCTGACCTACTGAGTAAGGTGAACGGTTTTCTTTCAGCATGGCACCCGACTTTCTCACACGTTCACGATCAGGATAATACGCAAATTTCGTAACTATTGGGCGATTTTTACCGTTATAATAACGAACAATTCTGTGTGTTCTGTGCAATTTTATTTCTGTCTTAGCGTTTTCAATCTGCATGTCTTCTTGCATGATGTCTAAGATTTTAGCCTCACAATCACTATCTGTTTCTCCGCGCTCTTCAGGGACATTGAAAAACAATAGATTGTCTCGCATTTCTCTGCATTGGAGATCTAGCATCTGCTCTTTTACCTTATTTTCATTCTCAAGGAGTAATTGTTGTGACACTTTGAGGCTCTGCATGTCTTTTTGCAAAACGGCTTGCTTTTTCTCTATTTCCGAAAGCGTGTCTGACTCAAACTGCAAACCATGTTCAATGGTCGCCATCTTGGATTCTAAAGCAACCACTTTCTTATCCGTATCCTCTACTTTCTGCGATATCTCTGTGACTGAATTTTGATTGAATCAAGTCTCTGTAACTTAGTATCGATAGTGTCAAGTCTTGATAATATTTTATTTAGGATATTTGTGTTAAGTAACGGTGGGCTTTGCACACTTTGCATGGGTGATGGTGGACTGAAACAACCCGTTACATTCTAGTAGTAATGGGTGCCACTCTGGACCCAAAATTTTTAAGCCTGAAAAGAACTTAGAATTTTTCAGGCTTAAAAAATTTGGGTCCAAAGATGGCTACCCTGGTAGGCTTGAGTGACTAGCTGTGAATAACTTAGTTTATTTTTGGGATTATTCTGCATGGGTCTATGATTATGATAGTTTCCTGGGCTATTTGGAAATAACTTAGTTTATTGAGAGATATTAAATGTTCTGCTGTGGTGATATATAAAATAACTTAGTTAATTTCAGCTTTGAAAATAACTTAGTCAATTTATCTAGAGTAGGTGTGTACTTAGACATGATTAGGCTGCTTGAAGGTATTTAAGAATTATACTATTTCAGATTCTTGCATGAAGCCGTATTTGATAGCTAGTATCTATCTTATGATTAAGTTAGAGCTTCTTTTGATATCTTAGATAATCATCATTGGCATGTAATAGTATTGGGTTTAATGATCAGATGTTGATGAATGTATCCATATCGCTTGAGATGTGGATGCAATGTGGACCTTCACACGTAAAATGTGGATGCTATGTGGATCCACCACATCTCCACAATTTGAATGTGGATGTAATGTGGAGCAATGTGGGTGTATTGTGGAGCAAAGTGGATTTCGACATTTCAAATGTGAATAAATGCATATATATTGTGGATCAGAATAATGGAGATTTACGTTCATTCTTTGATAAATACGAATTATATGTGGACCACCACACTTAAATTAATACCCTTGAAATGACTAAGTTATTTTCAAAGCTGAAATTTATTTAGTTATTTTATATATCACCACAGCAGAACCTTTAATATCTCTCAATAAACTAAGTTATTTCCCCAACAGCCCAGGAAACTATCACAATCATTGATCAGCCAGAGTAACTCTCAAATAGAATAAGTTATTCCCCAATAGCCCAGGAAACTATCACAATTATACACCCAGCCAGAATAATCCTCAAAAATAAACTAAGTTATTTCTCAATAGCCCAGGAAACTATCATAATCATAGACCCAGCCAGAATAATCCTCAAAAATAAACTAAGTTACTTCCCAATAGCCCAGGAAACTATCATAATCATAGGCCCCAGCCAGAATAGACCTCAAACATAAACTAAGTTATTCTCAATAGCCCAGGAAACTATCACAATCATAGATCCAGCCAGAATATCCCAAAAATAAACTAAGTTATTCTCAATAGCCCAAGAAACTATCACAATTATAGGCCCAGCCAGAATAATCCCAAAAATAAACTACGTTATTCACAGCTAGTCACTCAAGCCTACCAGGGTAGCCATCTCTGGACCAAAATTTTTAAGCCTGAAAAATTCTGAGTTCTTTTCAGGCTTAAAAATTTTGGGTCCAGAGTGGCACCCATTACTACTCATTCTGCATTCCGTTGTTCATTACATAAGACGATGATGGTGTGTTTGGATTCATACCAGATTGCAACATTTGTAAATAAGATAAGTTACTAGCCTGAGCGTATTGCTGTTGTTGTTGAACTGGTTGTTGAATAGGTTTAACTGGTTAAGGTGTGTCCGCCATTTTCTTTTGTTTTGTCCTTTGTTTAGTCCCTTCACTATTTAATTCCGGAGAGTTCACACTTATTTTCCGTTTATTTTTCTTGTTTGAACCTCCCATTTGAACATACTGTCAAAACTCTTATCAATGTTCTATAAAACAATCCATTTGCGTCCATCTAACTATTTATTTTCACAAATTTATTTCAAAATACGCGCACAGTTGAAAAAATCCGCCATTCTCCATTTTGATCACGTGATTCATATGTAAGGAGACCAACTAGTAGCCCCTGGGCTGTTTGGAATCCTTGTAAAATAAATAAAGCATTAAATTAAAATTCTTCACTGTTTGTCTAAGCAATTTATAACATATGTTGCCTTAATTAGTATTTAAGTCAGCACACGAGCGTTTAGTAATTATTAACTATGTAAGCAGTGAAAACTAAGACAAGCCTGCGAATCTGTGCGGTCTCTCCAGGGCCTCAACTGCTCGCATACACAAACTATGGATGTAGATGTAGTCAAAAAGTTAGACCACTTGCCTCGCTTATTGTTATTGGCCCCATCCAGCCATCTGTCGGTCAGTTGGTTTTGGCCGTTACGCAAACCCTTCTTTCATTTTATGACTGTGTGTGCTCTTATTTGACACAATGATTAGCCATGGGGTGTAGATTACATTCAAGATATCAGATCACCACTAGGCATTGGAGTCAAGGTCACAAATACTTAAAATCTGTTTTACAGTCGCAATACGAACTCATCTTTTATTTCATGACAAGTGATTTTTCATATCTGGCACAAAGATAACCTTTGGTGTGTAGATTACAAAGAAGGTTCAAATCAGTGATTTGCCCTAGGAGTGAAAGGTCATGTGGTCACATATACTTAAAGTCTGCTTAACGGCTCGTAAAACGAGGTCCTCTAGAGGGTTTTCATATTTTGTACAATGATTACCTATGTTGTGTAGACTATCTCGAAGGTTTGGTTTAAACTGATTTTTATCGTGTATTAAAAAGAAATCTTGCAAAGGTTGGGCTCACCTTGAGATTTTCTTTAGCTCTGACTATCCGTGAGTCGTGAGTCTTTTCATTTGTTTAATCATAGTGTGTTAATTTGATCTCTGTGATACCTTGCATAAGTTAGGAAGCATAATGCGAGCTAAACAATTCTTGTGTTTGAACACCACAGTCTAGTCCGAAGATTTGGTACCAGTAAAAAACATTTAAGCCTCAAGTGGCTTAGGCTGTTGTCAGTTATAAGATGTTTTTTCTGTTGTTGCAGATTCACTGTTTATTGTTGTCTCCCATTGTTTATAGCATTGCTCGGCCCTTGTTTTGTTATGCAGTACTTAGTGTCCTTTCTAGTTTTGCAATTATCTTGATGGGGAAGAGAAAGCTGGTTGCTTTACTATATATTGTTAAGGGTTTGCCTTGAAGGTTTGTACGTTTTATCTGTAAAACTGTACTGTCTTTTCCCCTGCCTATCCGGTTCCCAATGAAATCTCCCTGTATGTTATTTTGTCTCTAATTATAAAATTACACCTTTAGCATGCTCCTTTTTGAAATACCAAGGGCATAAGTGTAATATGATTATAGGCCTGTACCCCATCGCCCAGTTGTCTGTGGGTGGTGTGGTTATCATGTCACCACTTCTGTTGGGTCCTCCTCTTTGACCTGTGCTGATCCAAGCTGGCCAATGGTCCTGGGTCCTCTGGTTCTCCCTGTTCTCTGGGTGGCCCGTTGAGGGGCTGGTTAACCTGCTGTGGATCTGATGTGATTTGGGGGGGGGGGCATCATTTTCTAATTATCTATTACACTGTCATTCATGGTGATCTGGATACCTTTGGTATATTGTTCAAGTTACCTTTAGGAATCCATGCATCCTCCACCTTAATGCTTTTGTGCTTAAGGGGATATATCTTTCAAAAGCTCTTACTTGCATGAATTTTTTCCTGTTTAAGCAAAAATGCATTTTTATCAAGGAGACGGATACCTTTGGCCACATTGTTGTATGAACAATTTATACATCTCACATGGACCTCTTTACGCCCAAACATACAGCTTTTGAGAAATCCACAGCATGCTTATCAGTCTTTTAAGAGTCACTTCCTGGTTCGATACCGTTTACTATATTGTGACACGCTGGGAGAACTTAAGAAAAAAAAAACAAAAAAAAAAAAAACAGTTTCATGAACATGAACAGCAATTATCTGACTACGATATTTAGAAGTATTTTGACCTAATACATTATGTATTTTAGGTGTTATTTACTATTTTTCATTTTGACCTTGTAACGTTCATTAGCAAAAATTGTAAAAATATATTTTGCTACCAAAAATTGTACATTGCGTAAGCGGAGCTGTAAAACGTGATTACGGAGCGTATATCCGACGATATAGCTCCCCAAATGAAAATTTTGAAAATGGTTATACCCATTCTAATGCACCCTTAACATTTTTCCTTCGAAAAGACAGGAAAAATATAATATGTTGCGCCTACGTGCAGCGGCTGCCAGCTGCATAATACCGCTTGTCAGCTGCATATATTCACTTTTCAACCAATGAAAAGTGACGTTATATAATGGCATCGGGTTTTGCGACAGTATATCGCAGGATATACTGTCGCAAATTTATGACGTCATCCAATCAGACATCGCGTTTTATTTGCAAGTGCATTAGAATAATTGTTTTATTCCACCCGTATATGTTTAGATATTGCCTATAACGGATTATTTCGCTATAAAGTTTGCAAATATCGATAACTTTAAGAAAAAAAAAGCGCTAATGCATACCTTTCTAGATGCCTGGGTAATACTTCCATTGTAATTTTAGTTTCCATAGATACCAGTGGATTCATATCTGTATTCCAAAATAAACAACGCAAGTTTGTGTCTGGCTTTTTAGACAGAGTAAACCCAAAAGCTCGGATCCAATCAGCCCTGGGTCCATCTACATAAGCATTGTAAACAAGATGGCGTCCGTCTTTTGTGATATTTTGAAAGACATCTGTCGTAACAGTCATATTGTTGTCTAATATTCCATCTCGAACCTTTAGAATGACTGGACCTTCTTTCTCTTGGTACTGTAGTTGTTTTAGAACTCGGACGATATACCCACCCGCTCCTGTTTCCATTTTAGGTACATCAATAAAAATCATTGAAATTACAACGATTAGGAGAAATACAAGGCATGAAATCCAATGCCCACACCGTTTCCGTCGGTTGGGTAAAACTCTCAAACATTTTAGATTGAAGAAATAGAACCAGGGAAACCCTCTCAGCTGCATGATCTGCTTCTGTCCAACAAAAGAAAACTGATCAAAATAGCATTGACAATTCGTTAGTAAGCACATGGTCCGAACACGCATGCGCACTGTCTCTTTCCGCCCACGACCTTTTACTGATTGAAATAAATTAACACGTGCTCTATGATAGTTAACTTCGTTGTCCGTCATTCCAGCAATTAGAGACTTGTACAAGATATTACAGGGATGACTTTCTGTTAGGGTCTGACCATACACACACTGGTAAATGTATACGTCGATTTGGTGGCATTTACGCGTATTGCCGGTACTTCATAGACCGGAAGTGGTAGATATTGGTGTTAATACTATATAGAATAACATGCCATATGTCTGAAGGACTATAGAATTAGATCATTTTTAAGTATTCGGAATGCAGATGGCGCTTTATGTAAGCATTTAGGAATAGATTCGAGTACCGATCTGGATGATCGGTACTGGAATCTATTCCTAAATGCTTACATAAATCGCCATGCACATACTGAATACTTAAAAATAATCTAATTCTATAGTCCTTGAGGCATATGGCATGTTTTTCTATATAGTATTAAAACCAATATCTACCACTTCCGGTCTATGAAGTACCGGCAATACGTGTAAATACCACCAAATCGACGTATAAATTACCAGTGTGATACACAATAATACGTTTATTCTTTGCGTGTGAAGGCAGTGAAGATTATTGGTATATTACATAGTGACGCTGTTCACTGGTTGCATAAGCAATTTGTAACATATGTTGCCTTAGAATAATAATGAGCCAGTGCGTGAGATTTCCAACAATGTGGTATGAGCGACCAGCAAAGCCTCAGATCAGCCTGCGCATACACGCAGTCTGATCAGAGCCTTTGCTAGTCGCTTGAGTATTGTATTATTTGTAGGCTACTGACTGAACACCATTTGGAATTTTTAAGCTTAAAAGGAGGCTGCAGAGGCTTGTCCGAGTCAAAACATGTCAAAATGCCACATTGTTGGAAATTTCATGCACTGTTGTTTGTAAACAGCCAAAACGAATAAAGTTCACCAATTCCATCTTTTTTGTGTCCCATCCCCATTTTAGCATGTAATCAGTGTACCTTCTAAAGCTTTAAGATTCATACGTTTAGTTTAGGGTTATGTCTAAACAATCAAGTTAAAGAAAAGCAATGGAAATGGTCAATAGTCATTCCTTTCGACGTTTATCAACAGCAAGTGCCCCTAAAATTGCCAAAAAGTACTGTCCCATCGTCAAAGTATGTAATTTTAAGAATGTATTATGCTCTAATGGTTGTTTTCATAAGTAGTTTTCAACTTATTTTATTGACACACATATATACCTTTCATTTAATGTCCCTCATTTGATTGAAAAGTGAAAAGATTTTTTTTGCTGTACTGGTGATTAATGTCCCACAATCTCATGTGAATTACGTTACCAATTTAACCATCTCTCAAATTACAAACCATGCATATTAAGCTCACATCAAACATCTCTATGTCAAGAGGATTAATATGTGCATGGACAAAAATAACGAATTTGGGTAAACATTTCTTTATTTTTCACAGATGAAAATATATCTTAGGTTGTCTAAAACTCTGCAATTTTGTGAATTACGTTACCCTATATGTATTGTTTGTATAAGAAGAGGTACAAATATTGCAATTGAAGCCAATGTAAGAACTATAACCTAACTATATATAGAACCTTACAAGAACTTTACAAAAAGTTGTTTGCATAGAAAAAATAAGTGGAAACATAAATAATTGAATTACGTTACTGTGAATTACGTAACTACAATTTTACTAAAAATCAAAATACCTCTCTAAATGCATACACTAGCTGAAACAAAATGTTTGTTTTAAATCATAGCAAATTTGTCCCAGTTAATAAAGGTCAATTTAAACCATATTACAGTTGTCATTTTAATTTAACAAGGATTTACCTATATGCTCTGGGTACATCAACTCCCCTGTTCATGTAACTTACAAAGATACTCATTATATCAACAAAACATATGCAAAGTAATCTGTTTGTAAAACAAAATCGAATTGTGTAAATCTCTAAGGGATCGTTCGTATGGTTTTTGAAATGAGCTGGATTAAACATAGGTAACTTAATTCACAAGTAGGTAACGTAATTCACATCATACGAACAACCCATATTAGTCCATGCAAAGGGCCAAAGGCAACAAATCGACGGTGATTAAAAGTTACTGACTTGTTGTTCAATTGTTGTTTTCTCTTTTTAAAACCTTTTCATCTCGTTGCTTCTACCACTGGAGGTTTATTGGTGAGTTTATGTGTGTACTTTGAAATTGGCACTCTCGCTTTTGCATCCTGGTCCATTCCAATTGATCACAGTGACCTCAAATGATGTTGATAATTTCTATGGTTTTTATGATAGATAAAATAGTTAACTTGAATTTATAATTTCTTATCTTCAATTGAAGTGAGCAAATTGGCTATGTAAATTACGTTATTGCGAACATTTTGCCATTTTCTGAGAATGGCGTGTATTTGCGAATGATGCAAACTTTTTTTGTTTTTTTGTTTGTGATATATGTACATAGAAAAGCATTTATTGAAGTTAGATTAATTATTCTGCATTGCCTTAGTTTTGTAGTGAGCCACAACAAGTTTTCAAATGTATGGAATATTTAAAATCATTATTCTAGAATCATATTTTAAAGTGTTATCCCAACAAGTTTAATGGAACTAGATGCAACAGCTTACCTCCAATGTGCAAAAGATGGTGTAAACAGTGTTAAGAAATACACAAGAACATTGTATTTTGCAGAAAAATATATGTTTCTACGCAGGAAATAAGACCAGAGTGTGAGGTATGTGATTTATGTTACCGACCTATTGCACAATGTTCTTTGTACAAGAATACAATTTATTATTTCCAACACCAAGAAGAATGTTATTTTTAATATTCATCATTTACTGTTTCAAAACCAATATTTTTTTTTCTGGTCAGCTCTTCAAATTTGATGGATACAATTGAAACAATAATTGTACTCCTAGAATTACAGTTTAATTCCACTGTCGATTCAAAACAAACCTGCTTAGACCATGCTGAGAAGCAAAACATGATATTAATCCTACATACGAGGGATGTTCGAAATGAATTGCTTATTGTCCTATATCTCGATATCCACGTGGGGCACGATAAAAACCAATATATACCTATCTAGGTTTATTCAAGGTCTACACAACGGTGTATAAATGTACATGTTACACTAAATGTAAGACATAAATTTTGCCATATTAATGCACGCAGTCATTGTCTACTGTAGTAAAAATGGTTGGTAGAAGCAACGACCAGAAAGATGAAATACGGGCTTACATCAAAGCTCGCTCAAAACTTAGTTGTTCTTCAAAGCAGCTAATGACTGAACTTTCTACTACTTAAGGACATTCTTGTGTGTCTTATGACAGAGTATGGCGCTGGAAAAATAAATTTAAATCTGGTGTAGAGTTTATTTAAAATGCACCAAAATCAGGTAGGCCATAATTTGCATCTCGTATAGAAATCTTTTCAAAAATCAAGGAAATCATTTAAGGAGATGCCAGATTTACAGTTTGTGATAATGTACGAAAAGTAGGCAAAAGTCGGAAAGATTTTTGCTAGATGGGGTGCCACATCTGTTGTCTGATGAGCAAAATAGACAATGGGTTTAAGTGACCAAGAAGCTGCTTCAAATGTTTTAAGCTTGTGGCAAAAAGCAGTTTGCCAATGTCGTCATAGGTGATGAAAATTGGATTCCTTATTTTGAGTCCGTCAGAAAGGTTAGCAATAAAATCTGGGCCACTAAACATGGCAGATGCCCAATAATTGCCAAACGGTCTTTGAGTGCAAGGACGGTTTGGTGTGTAATTTTCTTCTCTGGTGAAGGATTCCCAATAAAAGTGCAGGTTTAAAGAGGCAAAAACATCACCAGAAAGTATTACAAAGACATAGTACTGGAGAAGCCGAAAAAATATTATCAAAAACGACACCCTATCACTGGTTTTAACATATCCGTCTTCGACATGGCAATGGCCCTGCTCATGCCTTCGAAATAGTTAATGCGTTTTTGAAGAAAGAAAAAGTAACTGTTTTGCCTCACCACCTGTAATCCCTAGATCTTGCCATATGTGATTTCATTATGTTTCCGAAATTGAAATAATTCCTTGCTGGGCGGAAATACTAGTCCTGACAGGCACTTGGATCTGCTATTCATCAGTACGAGGGTTAGTCAAAAATAACTGAGCTCTACCTCATAACATTTGAATCAAGTAAAATGGACATATATTTACATGATATTTCATTGTAGTTATATGTCATCTATTTAATCACCTAATTTATTTCTGTTTGAAGGCTTTTTGTAACGGTTTCTAACCTGTCAAAGGGGTGCGTTCACGCTGTGATACATCTAAATCTAAGCGTTTCTATGGAAACAGTAATGTTAAAGCAAGGCTTTATTCACTGTCGTGTGATATCTTTAACATCTACCTATTCAGTATCACTGAACAGAAACCAACTGGCCCTAAATCATAGATGCCTAGGTAGTTTGATTTCAGAGTTTATAAAATTTTAACAAGTCTGATGTCCTATAATTTACCCCACCCACATTCGTATTTACACAAATTTAATAGAAACCATACAATATTAGCTTAATAATGCTTTAACAATTCTACATACATAAACCAACCCTTAGAAGAATTAAGTTCTCTGATATAAATGCAAAAATTTGTTTCCATGGCAACACAATCTACGTGTTTTTGAGAATTTGTAGATTTTTGGCGTTTTTTGTTGCTAGGCAACGCATACAATAAATGTTCACCTAAATATTAACGAACTAAGTGTAATGAAAAGACAATATGATAAATGTTATTCAAGTAAATGTCAAATATGTCTATCACAAAACCTATCAAGAACACAAGCTTTTTAAAGACATACTGTATATTCCTGGTGGCTGAGATCGTGAACGCATCGATCTGACTGAGGATCTTCAGTTGCCTAGCAACCATAATAGAAGCTTCACTAGGGTGATTCATAAGGGTCAAAACATCTATGACATGTTATACTTATAGAACATAATCACATTTGTTGTCTTCAATTCCAAACTAAAATGTTATGAGGTAGGGCTCAGTTATTTTTGACTAACCCTCGTACCTTATTACTGTACCAAAATCAGCGTACCGTGACGCCTTTAGGAAGTGCATACATCGGCTGAAGCTTTGCATTTCTAGCCACGGAGAGTTCTTTGGTGGCATGTAATGAGCACTTTTGGGCTAACTTGAAATTTGAGGTCTCCAGATAGAAATAAGCAATTCTTTTCGAACATCCCTCATAATAGGCTTATTTAATCAACAAGGGATCCATGTAGAAGTGCGTGCTATAAAAGTTCTTAAATATTTCAGTCTTGTAAGAAATTTAGTATGTACAAGTATGTTTTATCACAGTAACGTAGTTCACATTCAAATTCAGTGGTGCTCTTTGTGAGGCTGAATGAATTGAAATTTTTAGATGCACACTTTTTTTTTAGACTTCATTATCTACTTGACCTATACCAATAAGTAAAAAGATAACATAAAAATGATAATCTAAGCCAAAAAAATGTGGGACAAAAATGAGCTGCAATTGGTGTACTTAACTCGTTTTGGCTGAAAACCAAAAATATTTAAAGGGTCAAAATTTTGGCCTTAACCTTTATCCACAACCCTAGTTTGTGTATGCGAGCAGTGAAGGCGCTAGTGAGAGCGTGAGCATTGAAGGCCCCGGTGAGAGCATACAGATTCACGTGTTTGTCTGGGCATTCGCTGCTCACATATGGGCCTTGACGCGAGAAAACCTGTCTTCGGGGGTTTGCGAACAACAAAGGCGCAGACCAGCCTGCGCATCCGCGCAGTCTGATCAGCGCCTTCATTATTCGCTTATTGAAAAGTATCATATCTAGACTTGCTACAAACGAAATATCACTATTCTATCTAGTCTCTGTAGCTGAGGAGTCTGGTTTGAGTCTAGCTTTGTCGGAAACCCCGAAGACAGGTTTTCTCACGGCTCATGGCTGCTCACATATGTTATAATAACTGGACGCTAATTAATATTTAAGTCAGCACATGCACTACTTTAGCTCATAATATGATGTTAAACTTATTTATCTTATTTAAAGAAAGTTTCAAAGAGAAGACTCTCCTTACCTCGCATGTAACGACAGAAACGCTTTTTCACTTCGGAACAGCCTTCACACTATCATGCATGCATGGTCTTGTCAAAATGTATGTGATGCGCTGACTTTTTTGTTGGACAACATTTATATATGATTTGACACTATGTTGTACAGACAAGTTGTAAGGATTCCAATGGTAATTATTGTGCTCCACTGGTTGCAGTTTATTCTTTTTGTTATGAAAGGGACATTAAGATGTCTCTTTCTGATGATAAGCAGGCGGATATTATTGACCCTTTTAATACTACATCAATATATTTGGATGATATTTAACATAAATAATATATATTTTGCCAATATGGTAAAAGTAAGTAATGGTGCAAAGATCAGGAATCGATACAATCAAGTACCACACCTGACCCAGGATACCAATGGGAAAGTGACAAACTCACAGAAGACACCACAAACGAGAGCCAAGAGGTCAGCCCTTTCCCAGCAGGTGACCACAAAGCACATATAAACAGACGCGCACAAAACATAGCAAACACAAGACAGAACAAAAACATAAAAGATCCACAAAAGAAGAACCGCCTTGGAACGGTCAGTAAAATATTTTACTGGAGGGCTTGAACCAGTTGCACGGCGCCAACCTCACCCTTGATTCTCATGTGGACCAGGACACCCAAATACACCCTGCAGAGCTTTGTCGAACCGCAAATTTCACACTTCGCAAACTTCACAACGTGAAAAATTGGTACCAGTTCCTCACAGCACATGAAAAATTGATACCAATACGTCACATATTTCATACCAATATTTCACATTTTGTGAAAAAAGCGCACCTAGTGAAATTATATGTAGCATAAGTGAGTACTTTTCACATTTATAAAATACCCCCAAATCTGGTGCATTTTGCATTCGATTCCAATTCTTCACATGCATGGCATGATTATATAACTGACGCGTTTCTAACAGGTTACAAGTAAAGTTATTAAGATTTACAGTTGAAACATCTGGAACAGGAGTTTGAATATTCAAATACAACTCAATCATACTAGCCACGTCCCGAGAAAACATTTCTCTGGAGTTCAGGCTCCAGATCCGCCAGCGTGCGTCCGTGTAGATGCAGAAACAAACACTTGTCTTTTAATTTTGGATTGAGAATCTTTGGAGATTTTTCAATCAGTGCAGGAAGATTTAAAATCAGTGCAGCAAAGAAAGCAAAGTTCTGATCCACCTGTGTAGTTACAGAGCTTATCTGCGCCTTTTGGCGATTGCAAAAATAAGATTTTCTCATGATGCAGCTTGGGAGCTGGATCAAGCTTTCCCATACTATATTTGAATGGTGGATCCCTTTAAGCTTACATTGTGGTCATATGATGTCATTCATACGTCGTATGTCCTGTACCACCGAGCGAAATTTCACCAATCTCACAGATTTTGATCGGTTCCCTTTCAGAGTTGTTAAAAATGTCCATTTATAAAGAACTCTGGTTGCCATGGCAACCAAAAGGAAAAACTCTTAAATTTTATTAAAAAAAAAAAATTCTACTCAGATTTCAACATAATTTTGTATAAATGGTCCTAGGGACACTCTCTACCAAAACTGTTCAATTTATTTTGATTGGTTGAAAAATATGACCACCAGGTGGCGTGTCCCGTTTTTCCTTCACAAAATTGGGTATTTTTTTATCTGAACCGCAAGGCATAGCAAGGGAGACACCTATTCGTGTCTGAAATTACTTGATCTACAGCCTTGATATTTGATATGCAGCATCAGCTAGTGGACTTCTACCATATTTGTTTACAATATGACCATGGGGCCAAAAAAGGCCCCACCCAGAGTGTCATCATCCTGTTAATTCTGTCAACATAATTAATGACACTTTTCCATGGAAAGTCCCCCAGTGGTTTAGGCTGCAGTCCGTTCTAAGGCGGTGGTTCTGTTGTTGTTGAATTTTTGTTTATTGTTACTACCATTATGGGAGTCTGTATTTTTTCTATATTTTGTTGTACGTTACTTTATGTCCATTCTAGTAATGCAATCATCTTGAAGGGGAAGAGAGAGCTGGTTGCTTTGCTTAATGTGTCTTCCTGGTGTCTTGTGATGGTTGGGTGGCTCTTCCTAGCGGTGCCGTGGGGTTGTCTGGGGTTTGTGATTGTGATATTTCTGATCATACTCACTTACTATTTTTATAATGAAACTGCTGATCTATAAAACATCATAGCTGGGATTTGGGAAGAGTTATGATTTGCTACTATCCTTATAAACAATCATTCACAGGCCAATACGCCCTCGTGCTTCTATATAATGAATCGTGTTCTTGAGGTACATATTGCTTTGGCACATGTCATCTGTTACGAAATTATGTCCACTCTGTCATTCAGAAGTGTAAAGGGAAATACTCACAAGTTATATAGAATATTTCACAAATTAGTTTTGGGGTGCTTAGGGACCTATTGAATTGCAGCATCCAGCTATCCTTAAAAGAAAAACAAAAAAACAACAAAAAAACAAAAAAAAAAAAAAAAAACAACAACAAACAAACAAACAAACAAAAAAAAAACAGCATTCTAATTTTGTTTTGAAAAAGTCCTAACGTATTATTTCTACTGCTTGATTAGAACATTTTTCCATATGATTAAATCATCACATTGTGTTTCAACGCACATATTTCAAGTTATTGTTGATAAAATTACTCAAATTCATTATTTCAAGCCTCTTTCAGATGGCGTACAGGCGGCAAGAACCAAGAACTCAAGGTAAATACATTAATTCAACGCAATTATTAACCAATATTTGAAGACATGCAGACCGCAACAGCCATAACTGTGGTATTTACACATTTGAGATGTGCCATGAAGCTGCTTCTAAGACGAATTAACATCCGTTTTAAAAATTGTTTCGAAACTCTTTCTCTGTGCGCGCACCAGAGAGAGAGAGAGAGAGAGAGAGAGAGAGAGAGAGAGAGAGAGAGAGAGAGAGCGAGAGA